>OX369288.1:12228170-13658170 GCA_947284805.1 Coleophora flavipennella
TAAAATAAACGGGACAACAAAAGTGAATAAGATGATGTTAAATCAGGGAAATTAGTAACTAAAAATGTGAATAACGAAGGTACAGAATTGGCACTTAATTTATAATTGATTAACCTTTAATTTTAAATTTTTATTTCAGTTATGTCACCTTGCTTTACTTATTAGTTCCGATAACAGCGATAAGCTTAGACATAAGGTAGCAAACTGTTTTCCGTGGCTTCGCCCGTTTGGGAAACGTATCTATGACCCTCTGGTGCGCAGTGTGCGAGTCGCAAGCGGCTCGCGAGTGTGAGCAAAAAGGAAAAAAGGAGAAAAACTTTGTGTTAGTCCAGGTCCTGATCTGTCTACCTACTAAATTTCAGCCAGATTCGTTCATTAGTTTCGTATAGGAGTAACAAACAACATTCCTTCGTCGTTATGATATGATAAGTTTGACACCGATGGTATAGAGCAGATGGATTTAAGATAACAGGTATGTGTAAAGTACTTACAACAAGGGAGCCCTGTGAGGGTTTCCGTTTTTTCCCTTATGCAATAGGGAACCCTAAAAATGTAACTGTATACGTGAGGAAGCATACGTTTTGGGCTAACTGAGTGGTGATAGCCGACCAGTTGCGGATTTATACGCCACGATGCTAAGCCACAACACTTCAGTATGTAGGTTAGCCAACGTGGCGCAATAATGGGTGGTTGCGTTCAAGCCGGGATAGCGGGTTCGATTCTCGCACAGAAAATTAATCAAGGAATGATGACTTATATTAAAGGAATACTTATTTGGTACAAAGTTGTGATGAAGAATATACATGAGAAAAGCTGACTAACATTAGACGGAGAAAAATTTTATATTTTGAAAATAAAAGGATAAATTATTTCTGTATGGGTTTAAACGCACTTGAACATAAATAATTCCAGGGTGATCCGGCTCATTTTGTCGTGACTAAAGCTGGTTAGCCGAGGCGGATTCGAGCTGACGAACGTTAGACGCGGAACGCTGACGAAAGACTTTATCAGGACATCATGGAGAGAGTGTGACAGGAAAGAGAAGGAGTTCCTCATGGCAGAGAAGTATCGCCTAGTTTCCTTTATTTTATTTCAGACATAAGCGTACCTATTGTTTACGCTAAACTGGAAACTTGCGGTAAAATGACACAGTTTACCGTCATCATGGTCTGAATGTCAGTTCCACAACAGCATTGTGCTGCCTGCGTCCGAACGGCTTTCACCCTAAATGTAAAGCACTAAATCAGGGTTTTCACGAAATGAATCCAAGTGGTATTTTGGCATCCTGTTGGAAAAGGAGGCGATTTCCACAAGCTGCTGCTGGCTTTCAATATAGGTACAATATGAAGGAAACATTATCTTTTGGCCTGAGGGAGTTGAGACAGACAACGACATCGAAGGTGTATTATTTACACATTAATGTTAATATGTATTTACCATATAGAAAAAAAAATATATATCTGCGCATGAGATTTCCACGTGCAATTTGGCGCAAAGGTTGCATCCGAAGTGGCTTCGCTGGTGTCTGTACGTAGGACGACAGACCTAGCGTACGACGCTATTTTAGTAGCGGTCGTCACTCCACAACTTCGAAAGAAAATATAGTGAGGTACAACATATAGCCACGTGTTCAGCTGCCAGTATCTAGCGGCTTTAGAACAGTAATTGTTGAAAGACTACACAAAACTATTTAAAGTAACTGTAGTCTATGCCGTACATTACGCACTTTTCCACACTTTTATGGTTTCCGGAGTGGAGAGAGATGAAGACACAAAGAATCCCTAAATAATTGTTGATAGTACATATGCAATCAATATAACTATTCAAAAAAAAAACATAAACTTAAACGGAATACTTAATATGTTTCTTTGATATTATAAAAGAAAATAATTTAATTATATAAAAAAAAAAAAAAGAACGTCGGAGGCTCAACCGGTAACAACTCAGTCCATCTAACCGGAGGTACCGGGTTCGAATCTGGACGGCCATTGTACCAATGAGTTTCTTTTCGAAAACATACGTACATATACTTACCGATTGTTTTAACGGTGAGGGAAAACATCGTGAGGAAGCCCGCACACGCATGCGAAGAGACTCGAAGGTTGTGTGTGAAGTCGACCAACCCGCACTGGGGCCGCGTGGTCGACTAAGGCCTAATCACCCTGATTCAGGGTACGCTCGAGCCCCTCGGTGGGGACGTATATGAGCTGATATAATAATAAAAAAAAAAAAATTAACGATAAAGCCTTACACAGACTGTTAATTAAAGAAAAAAATATAAAATATATATATGATGTTATCTCACTGTTTGCGACTATCGATTGATAGACTTTAATTGGGGTTTTTTTTTTGTTGTTCGACCATAGTTCAGAAAAGAAAACAAAAATACTGTACTTTGTCGAATAATGCTTTGCATAAAGTTTACGAAAACTCATTAATGGAAAAAGGGATACAAAGATTCATATGTAAGGAAATGTTTAGTATTTATAAAACCCAATCAAATACCTTTCTATATCATGGATTAGGTACACCTTTTGATCATTAGTTAAATTAATTACGTTAATTTAAAATAATTATTCCTTTGAACAAAGTATTATATGGTAACACTTGGTGATATTAACAATTACTAATGTAATAAATAGACATCAAGGTTATGATAGAGCAGTTTTGCAAAATCTACTTTATTCGCTTAGAGAAACAGCTCTTGCGAATAATACAATAACCTCCTTAATTTATGACCTTAAGGTTCTAGTCAGTGTCTCTGCTATAGCTTGAACAGATTGACTAGGCATCTGAAAAATTAGATAAATGGAAAATGAAAGGTCTCAGATCTAAAATTCTTATACCTATCTACCTTTTGTGTGGTGTGGAATCTAGTTTGCAATACCATTTGGTATGATATAGTATAATTCGGGACTTCGTGTGTAGTTCTTATCGATTGATGTATTATTATTATTAATTTTGCCTTGAGAAATGTTGTTAGGCTAAAGTGAGTTTAAATAGGAAACCTAGCCAGGTGAAACCTAGCCACCAACCCAAATACCAAATAATAGGCCTATCTAGCTGTCTATAGATGCATCTACACAAACATAAATATCGGGTTCAAATAAACACAAATTTATACCCGATAGAAATACAAAATTTTGCGTGAGGACGCTCACCTATATAACAAAACAAAGCAACAACATATACACATTATATAACAAAACGCAACAATTATTAAAGACAGCTTGAAACAAATGGATATAATCCATTCAAACTATAATAAACTAGATCTAGAAGAAATACCTAACCTAGGTATTTCATATGGGCTTGGAAAGGCGAAGTGGCAACTTTCTGGCACCGTACATACACTGAGTTAAGGTTTTGGCTTGTTCGATGGGTAACAAGCCTCTCATTAATCGGTGTCCGGGAATTCGAACAAGAATATAAGGAGGACATACCACACCTATGATCTAAAATGATCAATTATATTACAAATTTCAGCTTTTTTGGTTTAGGGACGAGATCTCGCAGCATCTGAGCCCCGAAATCCGCTCTATTTCTAGAAAAGCTTAGTACCTCTTTTTGTAAACTGAGATCTTTTTGATTCCTATAAACAAACGAAAAAATTGAAAAAAAAAAACACTTACCTACTATTACACATATTATTATGTTTGTACACCATTAGTTGTGACACAGCAATGAATAAATGAAATGAAATGAGATGAACTCTAACCCCCAGAGTCATAGACACCTACTGCTCCATGTGAGAGCTTATTTCTGTTTTAAACAAATAATAAAACATAAAAATAAATAAAAGGTCACAAGTATATGCTCAGCACATCCGAGGCCTTAGGCTGGACTAGACTAGACAAAACTAGCAGTCTAACAGGAGGCTGAAGCCATGACGCGTATTCATAGCAGATGCACAGGCCGACGGCTTGTGTCGCGAATTAACAAAAATGGTGAGGTAGCAGCATATGAAATTAAATTATTTCAAACGTCTTGTAACACGTTTTTTTTTTTAATCAGGGTAACCCCATTTAACGCAAGAAGCGAAATAGAGATTTGAAACTTCGAATTCAGACACCTTCACTTCTACAAACCAGAATAAACCCAATTGGAAGGTCCGACAATGTGAAGGATTCCGTACAGTCAGTATTGTATTTAACATTTTGTATCTGTTTGCAGTGTGGAAATGCGCCCGCTTGCCTGTGGTTTCGCTGTCTCATTCCCAAGGGGGGGTGTGTGATGGTTCCTGCGTGACACCATACGGAACCCTAATAATAATATTGAGTTGCTAAACTATTTTTTTTTAAAGGTTCGGTCTGACGCCGAATTCCTTAACTCAAGTATGTAAAATGTTAGCACTTGGGACCAATGAAATACGATTTAACGTTCGCAAGATAGGGTAGGAAAGGGCGAAAGAGTAAAAGAATTGGATTTGTGTTGTGTGTGAAGGAGATAGAAAGCCAGGGCTGTTTCTTGAAAATGCGCGTGGGCAGTGGGACAGAAGATGGAATGGCGAGACGAGTTGGTCGTGTCTCGAGGCTGAAATAATGTTTGTTATTCTGTACGAATTTTTGGTGTGAAAAGTATATAGTTTTGTGAGGTGCGCCGTGTGTCTGGGTACGTATTTCTTTAGGTCTCAAGACCTAACTTGAATCACCTTCTAAATGTCCAAAGTTTTGTTAAACCCAAATAGGGAAGCACTCGAAAGGTTCTTTAAAATTTAGGGTTCTCTGTGAGTTACAGAAATGTACAGTGGTTGTAGTTTGGTTGCTTGACGTAAATGTATAGTCTAAAATATCTAAATTATCTTTTCATTACTGTCATTAGTCTACTTAATTCTGATTAATTCTTTATTTTATGTAGATAAATTAAATGCTAATTCATATACGCCCGTAAGTTTAGTACGTGACATTTTACTGGGCGAGCTGTATAATTCAATATAATATAAAATTTGTACCGTTAAATACTAGAATAAATGCAAATTCTTCTTGGGCCAATAATTAACATATAGAGATAAAATTAATGTATGGCCGTACTTTTAATACTTACTATATAATGTAATGTGGAGTTTTACGCCTACAACAAGAAAGGTTTCTCCACAATTTGAGTCAAATAAACTTTCAATTTCTATTAAGACTCAACCAGGATATTTTATTTTATTCTTTCCTTTTACCTTCGCTTACATCCTCGACCTTTATCTTTTGTTATTTAGATCTAGAACAAAAGATAAAGGTAACTCGCATTTTGGTAATTTCTGAATTGAGCCCCTCAGTGGGGACGTGTATGAGCTGATATGATGGTAGACGATAGATGCAATGCATCTCGTGGAAACTTTCTATTCCATAGGTATAACTTTCCATCAGTAGGGAACCTAATGCCGGATCCACTTCAGAATAAATTAGACGATCACTTAACTTTCACTAAGACACAGGCCTATGGTCTTAGATGGGGAAGTTGGGTCCTGTTCAACAGGCTACGGCGTGCATGCCAAATTTTGTAAAAATTGGTCAAGGTTCTGAAGAAGAGGAAACAAATAAACACATTTCCACATTTAAGTATGTTTATAATTGTATTCCCTTATCTCTTTAATCGCTTTAAATATTATCATGGGCTCAAGTTTATTTATCAATATTGAATAATTCCAAATTTAATAAGCAAATACGTAAATATACCTTGTATTGGAAGAGCGATAACAATCAGCGACACCAACCCGATGAAGGCAGCGTACCCCGCCTGCATGTAGCCGAGGTAAGCGACGGCGGCCACCTGCAGGGGGATGATCCACACGTAGTGCAGAAACTCGAACGCCAGGTCGAACCGCTGCAAGTCGTTGGACAACAGGTTCACCACCTTGCCGGCTGTCGTCTCGCCCAGAGCGCCGTTGTTCATGCGCATTATCTACAACGATGGTATAAGTGTGAAGAAAACGAATGATCTATAAGAGTGTAGGGAGTACAACCAGGTTGAACAGCTACAGGTTGTTGGACAGCAGGTTTACCACCTTTTAGCAGTCATCTCGCCCAGAGCACTGATGATATTGTAATGAATAGGGATGGCCCATACGAGTGCAGAAGCGCTGCAGCTCATTTAAGAGCAGGTTGACAGCAATGCTGGCTGTCGTCTCGCTCAGAGCGCCGTTAATGACATAAGGACGTGTGGCAGAGAAAGGTGACTCACATGTATCACAGATAATAATTATATATGAAGGTCGGGGTATTATATTACTTATTTGAGGTATTTTACTACAGGCTTATCTCTCTTATCGTGTGGCACAATTAACCGTGCTATTCAAGGGATAGACGGTGGTTGCCTGGTGTTGCACTTAGCATCACCCGCGTTCAAGTGTAGGGCATTTAGATTTACACCTACGAACGTGTGCAACGCGACCTTCATACACATCTGGAATCAGAGGTGCAGGTTTCCTCACGATGTTTGCCTTCACCGTTAAAGCAATCGGTAAGTATATGTACGTAAGTTTCAAAAAACTCATTGGTACATTGGCCGTCCGGATTTGAACCCGGAACATCTGGTTGGGAGGACCGAGTCGTTACCGGTTGAGCCACTGACGCTTATCGCCTAGGTTGATGACATTAGGACGTGTGTCGGAGAGCGGTGACTAACGTGTATTACAGAAAGAGGAAGGTCGGATCATTATATTATTTACTAGCTTTTGCCCGTAACTTTGTCCGCTTCGATATTATTTTCATGACTACTCTTGAGGTTGAGTGGTGCTCGAGTCGCAAGCGGCTCGCGTGTTTGGACATGAGTTTTCTCAGGAACTATATCTGGCATTTCTGATCAGTCTATGACACTTCCTACCCCCTCAACCAATTCTATACAAAAAATCACTTCAACCTGTTGCGACGCCGACGTGCACAAGCGTAGAAATGAGTTTTCCCCAAATCCCTCGGGAATTATGTCAAAATATGCAAATTAGTAAATTATGTAGTTTCCCACCTCCTCAACCATCTCTGTACAAATATTCACAGCAATCCATTGATCCGTTGCGATGTTAAAAGAAATAACTAAAAAAGAGTATTTTTTCAGTTCCCATAGGAACTGCATCGGACTATGCTATTTTTAAGGGATAAAAAGTAGCCTATGTCGTTTCCAGTGGCATAAGCTAACTGCATTCCAAATTTCATCAAGATTGATCTAGGTATTGAAGCGTGAAAAGGTAACAAAAAAAACAAGCGAGCGTGGACATGAGTTTTCCTCTCAGATCCCTCAGGAACTATAATAGGCTATTCTGATTAGAAGTCTATGTCACTTCCCACCCCCTCAACCAATTCTATACAAAAAACCACTTCAGTCCGTAGCTCCGTTGCGACTCTGACGTGCCCGAGCGCGGAAATGAGTTTTCCCCAGAACTCTCGGGAACCATGTCAGGATATTCTCATTAGTAAATTATGTCATTTTACATCCCTTTAGCGATCTCTATGTAAAAAAAACACAGCAATCCATTGTTCCGTTGCAATTTTAAAGAAACTAACCAAAAAAAGAGTAAGTTTTTTAGTTACCTCAGGAACTGCATTGGATTATGCTATTTTCACGAAATAAAAAGTAGCCTATGTCCTTCCTAGTGACACAGGCTACCTGTATGTCAAATTTCATCAAGATTGGTTAAGTTGTTGAAGCGTGAAAAGGTAACAAACAAATACATTTTCACATTTATAATATTTTATAGTATACAGTAAGGATAGTAAAAATTTTAGGTATATTTCAGGTATTTTACAACGGGCTTATCGCTTAGGTAATGACCGTTTAATGATACGGCAGACTTATTGCTTTTTTTACTTTTAATTGTGACTTACCTGCACAGCATTAAACGGTGCTGACATATTTAATCTTTATCTTTTCCCGATATCTTCAATACATTTTTTTTTCAAGTCATTAAAAATAAACAGATTAGTGCTAGCTTGAAGAGTATTAAAGTACTAAAGATTACCTAAAAGAAACAATTATATTACCTTTCTAAATATAAGGGAACTGGTAGCTATCCTGAGCTTCATGCCGAACTGTTTACAGCAGAGATTGGCGTGGTGGTTGAGATAGGATGCGAGCCAGTTGCTAAGAATCATACTGCCCGCGTAAATGGAGGCGGTCTCCCGCGTCATGGTAGACCCCGCCGACCAGAAGCTCAGTAGCTGACCGAACAGCAGTGGAACACATGTCCTGTTTAGAAAGCGTAAAGATTATATTATTAGAAAGATCAATTAGACTAACCCGGTAGTCCAGGGGTAAGTACTCCTGCCTGCTGGGCCAAAAGCCATAGATTCGATCCCCAGTGAGGGAAAACGTTCGTGAGACGAACCAAATTTGTTTGCTCTGTGTCTGGATATTAATTCATCATATCAGCTCATATACTTCCCCACCGAGGGGCTCGAACCTACACTGAATTAGGGTGATCGGGCCTTAGTCGACCACGCGGGCCAAGTGCGGGTTGGTCGACTTCATTAATTATCTATACCTATATGATTAAATATACTATTGTTAGCCATTGTTTGGGTTGAGGGTGGGAGTGCGGCGGATGACGGTATAAAGGCAGTGCAGAAGGGGCGCTCGCTCACTTTTCTGCTGTCATCCGTCGTACGAGGAGGTCTTGGGTCTGTTTCTTAGTATTCTCTTTGTTCTTACTTTTTGTGTAAAACCCCAATAATTTTAGGTCAATTAAATTCTGTTTTTTTTAATCAAATCCGCTTCTGATTCCTAATATCAGAAGTGGGATAAAGAAAACATTCCCACTTTCATGCTGATACTTATCCTCATCTTTTTCTTAAAACAAAATTTTGTTTTTGCTAATTGAAAAGTTTCGAATATTATTTTTGTTATGAGGGTACTTTTCTTTGTTTACATTTTTTAATTGTCATTTACGTTAACTCGGCTTGTTGACGTTTCGTTTTGGTGTTTTAACTTTCTTTGTTTACCCACGTTCTTTACAATTTTATTGTGATTCCCGTTAACTCGGTTTGTGTTGACATTTCGTTTTGTTTTTTATAATTGAGTTTGAAACATGGATAAGCCGGGACGTTCACGTTCTCGTAATCGTCGCTCGCCCGAGTCGCGTAGTAGGTGCCAGCGTAGTAAACGGTCGCCGAATAAACGTTCACACGGCGGTAAACACTCGTGTAGCCGTTCGCGGGACCAATCGCCTGAACCTCAGCGCTCGCGCAGTCACTCGCGTAGTTACACACCGCGCTATCAACGCTCGCGTAATCGACGTTCTCCGGATTGGTGTTCCCGAGGCCGACGCTCGCGTAGTTACTCGCGCAGTCGTTCGCCGCATGCAAAGCGTGTGCGCCAGTCGTCGATCGGCTTCGCAGGGACTGCGTTCTCAGGGGTGCGACTCACGGGTTTGCCGTTCTCGTGATCGACGATGTCGTCGTGATAAAATTCATGACGTTGATACATGGTTTAGTGAAGTCGATAGGGCTAAACTTGTCAATAAATAGAACTACCACGAATGCCTTTCACGCATAGGGAACTGTCTAAGAGGCGACGCTGAATCATGGCTCAATGAGTGGTTATCAAATTTATTTCAAGCCTCTGCAGGTATGTTGTTTGAAGTAATGTCGACTAACTCAGATAAGTACCGTACATATGCCGAGTATGCACGGAAGTCACTATTGCGGTTGCGTATCGTCAAAGGTCTCAGCGACGATCTAATTACAGAGATTGTTTTGAGAGGAATAACTGACCCTCAAGTGAAAGCAACAGCAACCCGTTGATTTGGTCAATTACCTGTCTACTTTTGTGAAGCCTTTAAAAACTACATCTGTGGATACGAGTAAACGCACAAATCACCATTTTACTGTCAATAGGGACAAGAACAAATCACAGGGTTTTAAGAAAGTTCTAACCAAGTGTTATACTTGTGGTGAGTCTGGTCACAGGCAAATTTCATGCCCAAAACGACCGAAGTCTAGTGCCGATTCAGGGTCGAAAGCATCTTCAACTGACAATAGGCCAGTTTCAAGTGAAATCACGTGCGCTTATTGCAAAAAGCCGGGTCATGACATAAAATCATGTTTTGCCAAACGACGTGTTGATGAGCAACGTAATAATAAAAAAGTTAACTTCTGCTCGGCTCCTTTGCAAAAGCGCAGTGATATTGTCGTAGGCGTCATTCAGGGCATTCCAGTAGACATTTTAATCGACAGTGGCTCCATTGGTGTATCATTGATATCGTCTTCAAATGTGACATATTTTTCATGTGCCAAGGAAACTACTAACTGTCAAATGGGGGTAGGTGAAACAGTTACCCAAGTCGATTTGTATGTGACGATTACAATCGAATAGGAAGGTATTTCACTGCAGGTAGATTTGTTGGTAGTTCCGAGCGAGTGTATGAATGCCCGCCCCCGTTATTATCAGAATAGATGTGCTTAATAGGGATGGCGTTGTTTACTCAACGTATTATTCACGATTCAAATCCATTGGCTGTGTTGACTGCAGCGTTGAATGTGCAACCTGTTGTTAATACTCCTTTAACAGGTGACTAAGGGCGCTGAGCCTAAATATCATTCATATGAGTTCGAGACCCTGGCTGTAGTGAAAGCGCTGCGGCACTTCTGGCACTACTTGGTTGGTTCGCGTTTCACGGTAGTTACAGACTGTAACGCACTGAGGGCTACTCAGTGTAAGAAAGATTTATTATCGCGTGTGGCAAAATGGTGGATTTACTTGCAAGATTTTAACTTTACCGTCTCATACAGAAAGGCGCTATGTTGCCGCACGCGGACTATTTGAGCCGTACCCCACCAGTTCGGTAAATAACATTGAAAGGCCGCGTAATTAGGGCCCAAATGGCGCAATCTGGTGATCAAGAAACTCGCAACATGATTCAGGCTGTGGAACGGGGAGAGTTAGACCCATCACGCTATCGAGTACAAAATGATATTCTTTGTTACCGGTACAGGCAGGTAGGGGAAGAGCCGAGGCTCCTTTGCTATATACCGAAGGGCCAACGCTTGAGCCTCCTTAAGATCTTTCACGATGAACACAGCCATATTGGTGCTGACAAAACATTAGAGCTTATACTTGGGCATTTTTGTTTTCCTGGCCTTAGGGCCTTTGTAAAAAAATACATACGTCACTGTATAACTTGCCTTGCTCATAAACGAGTTCCTAGAGCTCCTCTTCAACCTATTTCCTCCTGGACTAAACCTGACGTCCCGTTCGATACCCTACACTTCGACGTGCTGGGCTCTTTGCCTGAATCGAAAGGATTTAAGCACGTGATGCTGGTTGTTGACGCCTTCACTAAGTTCTGCCTACTTACTCCTATCCGCCGCCAAGACTTGAACGAACTGAAGCAGGTCTGTAAAACTGTTATTACTCTATTTGGTACACCCAAATTAATAGTGGCCGACAGAGGCCGCATGTTCGAGTCGTCTGGATTTAAGTCGTGGATGCAAGTCCTCGGAGTTGAGCTCCATCACATAACTGCTGAGATGCATCACGCTAACGGGCAAGTGGAGCGGTACGCTCGAATTGTCTTAAACATGCCACGAATTGAGGCAAACCACAGAAAACATGAATGGGCTGAGGAATTATGGCATATGCAACTAATTCTCAATATAACGCAGCACAAGACTATACAAACGTCACCTTTAAAATTGTTGGTGGGCCATGAAAATACAACGCCAGCGATTCTTGCTCTGGTGCGAGATTTCGCCCAGGAGCCTGCCACAAGTAATCGTGAGTCAAGAAGAGAAATCGTCAGGCAGAGGACGGCCGAACGGCTCACTAGAAACCAGGCAGCTATGAACACCTATGTTAACCGGGACAGACACTCCCCTCGTGTGTTTCAGGAAGGCGACCTTATCTGCGTTATCAAGTATGCTCAGTCCACGGGCAAGCTTGACCATGGAATGCGCGGCCCCTACCGAGTGGTGCGCATTCTTCCTCACGGCCGCTATGAACTGAGGCTATTGGCTGGATCATACGGGAAGACCACATATACTGCTGCTCAGTTTATAGTTCCCTGGGGAGGTGAATGGACTCCCGAATCATGTTTTGCCTTCTTTGAGGGTGACTCTCAGATCTGTATGATCTCTCAGATCTGTATGATCTCTCTGGTCCGGAAGTGTTGCATCGATTCTGATGAATGGTGCTGTTGGATCCTTTTCTGTCTGTGTGGTACACTCAAAGGGGTGTACCCACGACCTCTGATGAATGGTGCTGTTGGATCCTTTTCTGTCTGTGTGGTACACTCAAAGGGGTGTACCCACGACCTCTGATGAATGGTGCTGTTGGATCCTTTTCTGTCCGTGTGGTACACTCAAAGGGGTGTACCCACGACCTCTGATGAATGGTGCTGTTGGATCCTTTTCTGTCTGTGTGGTACACTCAAAGGGGTGTACCCACGACCTCGGAAGCTGGTCGGCCTTGCAAACCGACCAGTCACTGTGCAGTGTGGGCTCAGTGTTCTTTATTAAGCATGTTGTTATGTTTTATGGTGTGGTATGGTTGTCTGAATGTGTAGTGCTCTGGAGAACTTAAGTTAAATGTGACCCATGGGGTAGTTTATTTTGTTTTATTAAATGAAATTTCTCAAGTTTTCTCTGGAACACAAGCATTCAAATAAAGTTTATCTGGTAACAGTACAAATAAAACTAACTCTAACCTATATAACAGAAAAGCCGCATGGTAAGAGTCAAACTTACTGAGACTTAAGTTGTAATATTGCTATGCGATTTCAGCGAATGAGCATGATGAAAATGAAGACCTAAACCAGGACCAACCGGAACGTTGCCAACGCCAAATCAGCCTGAACAAGACGAGCCAGCACCGGGACCGTCTACTAGACCTGATTACCTGGGAGAAGAACCATCGCGAGGCCTGGATATGCCTGAAATTGACTAAGCTGCAACTGGATCAGTCGACCAAGCCTGCCGTGGACGTCAGGGTGTCAGGAGAGGCCGTGTTAGCCATTGTTTGGGTTGAGGGTGGGAGTGCGGCGGATGACGGTATAAAGGCAGTGCAGAAGGGGCGCTCGCTCACTTTTCTGCTGTCATCCGTCGTACGAGGAGGTCTTGAGTCTGTTTCTTAGTATTCTCTTTGTTCTTACTTTTTGTGTAAAACCCCAATAATTTTAGGTCAATTAAATTCTGTTTTTTTTAATCAAATCCGCTTCTGATTCCTAATACTATTTACATTCCCAGGACAGAGGGAGGCTCATCGAAGCGCTGGCAGTAACACCGCGCAACTTAATCTACAAAGTTCCTAACAGTCTCTGCTACCAGTCTGAAGTAACAAACGAGGGGAAAAAGGGGGGGTTGATAAATCACCGTAGGACACCCTCCCCGATTGCCACGTCAGACACTTAAAAACTTAAGACCTAAATGTAAACCAATAATCAGCAATAAAATATTTGAGTTTGAGTTTAAAACTAAATTTCGTATGATGCAAGATGTATCTTGTATATGTCAAACTGAGACTAGGACAAAATACGAAGGCTTACCACTAATAGGTAAATAATATATAAGTAATGGGCCCGATGCCTCAATTATTTGGTCAAATGCCAATGCCCGAGTACCAAGTACACGTGGTAGAAAATGCCCACACGCGTCGAGAAGTTTGTGAAGTTTTCAAATCGCATGAAAGGCCCTGAGACCGCCATCTAATGATATCAACCGGCACCAAAGGCTGAATGCGCCGTGCAGTCTCAGCTCAGTATGGCTTCCATGGTCGCGCCTGATTACAAATTCCTGTAGAATAGTACGAACGTACACAATTTATTATTAACTTTTTTCAGATTTTTCGGTTTTCAAACTCGGGCATGGTATTTTTTCCGTATTTTTGGTTGCCATTGAATGATAGTAGTCAAAACACTCACCGTATTGCAATAAAACCCAGCTGCATAAAACCTCCGGGTATGAAGCTCCACCCGAAGGTCCGGATCAATACTATTGTGAACGAAGGCTGCCTGCCAGCCGCCCTTGCAGCCTGCTCCTCTGCTAACCAACTCCTGTGATGAAATCCCATCATTAAAAACAATCATCATCATCACATCAGTTTATATATACGTCCCCACCGAGGCGCTCGAGCCTACCCTGAATTAGGGCGATCGGGCCTTAGTCGACCACGCGGGCCCAGTGCGTGTTGCTCGACTTCACACACAACCTTCGAGTTTCTTTGTAGGTGTGTGCAGGTTTCCTCGCAATGTTTTCCTTCACCGTAAGAGCGTCGGATAAACGTACATAATGTACATACTAAAAGCACATAATTTCTATACAGGGTGTAACAAAATTTACATAGTTCCCGTTAACTGGGGGTTCAACTCGTCATACTGAACAACTTTCTCCAAGGAATCCATAGTCAATTCTCAAAACAAAATTTGGACCCTCCATATCGAAATGCACAAAATCGGTCGATCGGTTGATCGATTTGTGTGAAGCATAAAATATTTTTTTACGTTCTCAGCAATGTCGTAGAATAAAAGTTGTTCAGTAAGATTATTAGAAGCCCCAGTTAAAAGGACCTAAACCAATTTTGTTACACTCTGTTGCCTCACCCAATCAATATTGTGGGAATTAATGCGGGAAAAATCGGGACGGCCAAAATAAAATTAATAATAATAATAATTTATTATTAGTAATAATAATCACAATTTATTAATTGGGACATATAGTAATAGCTATAAACAAAGGTAGAAATTCCCACTTCCATTTAAGCTATACACACATACAATACGTTTATTTTATTTTTTCGTAAATAAAATTGTTCTTTTTGGGATTTATTTTGGGATTTGGCACATTTCAAGATTTTTATTTTTAACACGCTTATGGACTGGACTGAGCTCGCCCACGCTCTTCAACCTGTACGTCAATGACCTGATCGAGGAGCTTAGCAGTCAACGTGTGGGCTGCTACATTGATGGCGTCTATGTGAATAATGTTAGCTACGCTGATGACATGGCGCTGCTGAGCGCCTCAGTGTGCGGTCTCAGGAAGCTTGTGGCCATTGTGAAAAGTATGCCAGTCTTCACGGGCTGACATACAACAATGTTAAAAAAAGTGAGGTCATGGTCTTTGGGGTCGGCAGTCGCTACCCAGAATCCGTGCCCCCAGTCAAGTTAAATGGAGTCTTAATTACTAGGGTGTAGAAGTTTAAATACCTGAGGCATTTGCTGACTGCCGACCTCAGGGATGATGACGACATCGAAAGGGAGCGAAGGGCGCTGTCTTAGAGCAAATATGATAGCTCGCAGGTTTGCACTTTGCTCCAAGGAAGTAAAATTGACGCTATTTCGCGCATATTGCACCTCATTTTACACGTGCAGCCTGTGGGCGAATTATACGCAAAAAACGTACAGCGCCCTTCGTGTCCAATGTAACAACGCGTTCCGGGTGTTGTTGGGGCTGCCTCGTTTCTGTAGCGCATCAAGGATGTTCGCCGAAGGACGCTTTGACTGCTTCTTCACTACAATGCGGAAGAGATGCGCGTCCCTGGTGCGCCGCGTGCGGGACAGCCCCAGTCTCATCCTGAGCTGCGTCGCGAGCCGGCTCGACTGCTCGTATGTGAATCGCTGCTGCAGGCTCTCCACTTCTGTAGGGATCTTGTAGCAGGGTTTCACACACTCAATTACATTCTGTTTTTACAAGGTTCTAGGTTAAGAGATACTAACATAGTTTTTAGGCACATTGTTGATAACATTCTATGAGTCTTAAGTTACTTTAATAAATGAATTTAATTATTATTATATTAGCTTCACCTGTATGTATGTATGTTTGTAACCGACTCCTTTGCACTCGATTTTGACCCACTTTAGACGGACAGATTTAATTCAAGCTTTGTACATATTTTATTAAGAATCAGTGACAATATAATAATTTCATAAGTTTATCTCATTATCGTAAACTAAAAATTGAAAAATAAATATATAGTTTATAAAAACTAAAAACACCCTTTTAAAGCACATCAAACTAAAAAGTGAAAAATAATTCTTAATATAAGCTGAAAACAATAATAAAAAAAACGAACGAAAAACATACAGTGAAAGTATAAAAAATAATAACATAACTCACTTTTTTATGTATGTTATAACAAATATTATTGTATATTTTTTAAAATTTATACTTCAAAATAAACTAGAGTTGAAAGTAAAGATGTAGACCTATCTTTGAGATTTTTTTTTATCGAGCCAAAGCTGCTCAATCGTATTTCAAAGTCAAAAACTTTAAGAAACATCATCAACAATAAGGGTATTTTTTTCAACCTTAGGTTTTTGTAATTGACGTCAAAAATAATGAAAATCTGTAATATTATCGCCCTAAGTATGCGAAGGAAAAAGGTAATGGAGCCCTAAGTACGAGATCGAAAAAGGTAATGGAGCCCTAAGCACGCGAACGAAAAAGGTAATGGAGACCTAAGTACGCGAACGAAGAAGATAATGCAGCCCCAAGTACGCGAACGAAAAAGGTAATGGAGCCCTAAGTACGCGAACGAAAAAGGTAATGCAGCCCTAAGTACGCGAACGAAAACGGTAATGGATCCCTAAGCACGCGAATGAAAAAGGTAATGGAGCCCTATGTACGCGATCGAAAAAGGTAATGGAGACCTAAGTACGCGAACGAAAAAGGTAATGGAGCCCTATGTACGCGATCGAAAAAGGTAATGGAGCCCTATGTACGCGATCGAAAAAGGTAATGGAGACCTAAGTACGCGAACGAAAAAGGTAATGGAGACCTAAGCACGCGAACGAAAAAGGTAATGGAGCCCTATGTACGCGATCGAAAAAGGTAATGGAGACCTAAGTACGCGAACGAAAAAGGTAATGTAGCCCTATGTACGCGATCGAAAAAGGTAATGAGCCCGCCCGTGTATCACTAGCTTTAGATGTATAGAAATTCCTTGAGTAAAATGTAGTGGTTATATCCTCTTTGGCACTAACCCTAGTTTCTTTGATTAAGTTGGATTTTGGACAAAAGTTGGGTAATTTTTTGAGAGCCTACCCGTGGACGCGGTGATTCGACCCATTGATGGGTACTTGGATTTTTTTTTTGATGTAGACTCAGTTTTTTTTTTCATAACTGTCAGATCCGCCGCCAATGGGCTTGGGCTTAGCAAGGCTCCTCGACAGTTACAGTATCATCATCAAACCTAACGAAACTATTTTCGCTCGCTTCACTTACTCAGCTCTAGTCCAGTTAAAAATCCGTCTAGCTTCTACGAGTAAGTTATGGGTATAACAGGGTAATAAAATTAACCATGTACCCATCAATGGGTCGAATCACCGGGTCCACGGACAAACACCTTTTTTTCGCGCCACGGTACGTAAGGGATACAACTACCTAGATGCATAGAATATTTTTTTTAATCAAGAAAAACTCATATCTACTTTTATTTGATCATTGACGTAAAATCTTTTTTATCTACTGTGACAAAAATAATGGAAACGGGGATAAAAACCCTTACGGAATTTGCCACATAAAATACGTAAGATTTAGAGGTTCGGGCCTAAATGGAGTTTTAAGAAAAATATTATGGGGTAAATTAGAATATATGTATTTTATAATTTTTCTAAAAAAGAAGGAACAATATACTAGAAAAAGATGTGATTTACATTGGTTGAACGTGTTGATATAAAACAATAACCTAATATATTTTTGGACAATTTCCTGAAATAAATCTAAAGTGACAATTTTATTTGAATATAAAAAGCTTATTTTATAGAATGCCGGTAGGCAACGATCGTCGCCGTCCCTTTGGTACTTAAATAAATTACTAAGTTCTAAAATAATTAAATTTCACTTTGGTCTGAATTACCCTATCGTTCTAAAAAAACACGTATTAGGTACAAAACATTTTTAAAATTTAAAACAAATAACTAAATCGTTAGAAACCAGAAGCAGAAATCTTATAGGACGGCAGAAACGTCAGAGAGTCAGAGAGTCGCTCGGGATAAAAGATAAATTAAATATTCACTTCCCTTTTGGCAAGCAGCTGGGCGGGCGGTGGAAAGGACTGGCTGGTGGTCAGCACAGCTCCATCCCAGGATCTATCCTTAGTCAGATGAACCTTCGGGGACGTCGCAAGGGGAGTGGAAGAACCCTATGGACATATATAGATCTAGTTCGCAGCAGTACCAAAAATACACGCAAAGCGGTTTCCTTATACAAATTACTTACCACTGAATAAAATAGTGGGCCTCAACAAAACATTAATATAAAACCAAAAATTTAAATATACATAACAGTCAAAGAGATCACGGTCAACCTTTATTTTTCCTCTTGTCAAAAGTTGTCTTGTCAAATATTTTCAAATTAAATTTCCATAGAGGAACAAAATCAAAAGAGAATTTAATTATGAAACGCAACAAAAGAGTTAGGCTCGAAACGATAGTTTGCGTTTCACTACCTACATCTATCTATACATGTTATTTTATACTCGCTGTTGCCCTCGGCTTCGCCCCCGTGGATATCGAAGGTGAACAGGTTTTTTTTTAGCCTATATCCATTCTGAAAAATCCTTAGAAAGGTGAAGTAACTACCTCCTAACCTTTTTTGGTTAATTACGACAGGCCGCGTTTTGTAAACCAGCGCAGTGATAATTATCCGAGATTATATAATTATTGTTAATTTATTAAACCTAGGTCCCAAGTGGATCTGGACACATTCAGAGACACCTGATTTGCTTAAATCGGTTCTGTGTTACCGCCTCCGTGGTGTAATGGTTAGTCCATTCGCTTGACACCAGGAGCTCGCGGGTTCGATTCCCAGTGGGGTCAACTTGTAAGACTCGGTTGGGTTGGTGGTAGAGCATTTTCTAAGCCCGCCTGGCTAGCTACCACCAAGAAAGAAAGAAAAAAAGAAGAAATTTAAGTCTTGCCGCCAAACATCAGTGTTAACACCATTGATTTGTTCAGGCTTGAAGATAATATAGCCAGTTCTCCATTGCGTTGGGGAATCTTGGTAAGGTCGTCTCCATCTTCGGCATCATTGTCACTTACGATCAGGTGAGATGATGCCAAGGGATTACCAATTGTGAATAAAAAACCCTGCGCAATCCATCAAATATAGCATACATACAGAGCCTGTGAGATTCATAAGTATTCCTGCTGGCGGGTAAAAATAAATCCAAAAAGGCGATTCTAACGGTCGACAAATTCGTCATTTAAGAAAAAAAGAAGTTCCAAATTAATTGAAATCGTACTACGAGGTTTACTACGAGATCATACTACGAAGCTTACTACGAGTTCGTACTACGAGGTTTACTACGAGGTCATACTACGAGGTTTACTACGAGGTCGTACTCCGAGGTTTACTACGAGGTCATACTACGAGGTTTACTACGAGGTCGTACTACGAGGTTTACTACGAGGTCATACTACGAGGTTTACTACGAGGTCGTACTACGAGTTTTACTACGAGGTTTATTGCGAGGTCGTACTACGAGGTTTACTACGAGGTCATACTACGAGGTTTACTACGAGGTCGTACTACGAGGTTTACTACGAGGTCATACTACGAGGTTTACTACGAGGTCGTACTACGAGGTTTACTGCGAGATCATACTACGAGGTTGACTACGAGTTCGTATTACGAGGTTTACTACGAGGTATACTACAAGGTCGTACTACAAGGTCGTACTACAAGGTTTACTACGAGGTCGTACTACGAGGTTTTTCAACGCAAACACAGGTAAAAAAATCACATTTTAAGCCCCCCTTCACATATTATGGGATACAACATATTCGGAAATACAGGATTTTCAAGATATTTATTCAAAATAGGTGTAAATTAGACTTATTCTGATAGTCATAAAATAGTGATTACATAATTTCATTTTCAATACAGTTGCTCGAAAAGTGGTCCTTTATATTCCAGTCAAGTGTGCGCATAAATGATTTTACCGCACACGTGCTTTTACTTTACCACTTTTTTTAATTTCTAGCTCGGAGAAACAAGACATTTCTAGCAAAAAAAAAACTAAAGATACAGAATCTTCTTTAAGACTTTAGGAGAATTTTAAAAGAGATAGGTATATTATATATATATTTAAAAAACCTCCTCCTTTTATTCAAGACGGTTAAAAAGAAAAATGGTTGAAGGATAGCGATGGCTGACTCTCGCGTTATACTCGTGAGCGGATGCTTGCCGTGTGAACTGGCCTACTCTAGTCAAAGGCATTAAGGACATATTTAATTAATTTAATGTATATCTTCTCGTATCATATTGTTTTCATGTCCTAATGACATAATTTATTTTATATCAATGATTGTATTTTGACGTTGTTAACTAATGATCGTTTATTTTTTTATTTTTCACAAAATGTCATTATGTAAAGCATCTTTCAATAGAAATTTCCAACAATGTAAACAATAACGTAACCTAAAAATTAAATTATTAAAAAAAAGGCAATCTGATACTTATGTTTTCGGTTATTAATGTAAAATTTATAACTAAAAACATTGGTATCAGAATTATTTTAAAAAGATTTAATTTAATTTTTAGGTTAGGCTATTGTTTACATTGTTGGAAATTTCTATTTAAAAGATAGATTAAATTTAATCACTTTTTTATGACTATCAGAAAGAGTATAATTTTCACCTATTCTGAATAAATTTTGTATCTTAAAAATAATAAGGGGGTGAATAAAATTAATTTAAAATAGAACAACAGATAAGAAAAAGATAACAGGATTTTGAAAGCGTGCAAAAAGAAAAAAATAATAAGAAGATTATATTATAAAAAAACAGCTCAAAATAAACTAAAACAGTCACACAACGCATTTCGTGATTTACAAGACGGTTAAAATATATTCACTATCACATAAGAAATTTATTATGTTCGTACCAGTAAATAATTACATTAGTACCAGTAAATAACTATATTAGTACCAGTAAATAAATATATTAGTACCAGTAAATAGTAATATTTACGCCGTATGGCTCCCGGCTTAGAATAGGGCCATCCTATTTCATCCAATAGGTGTCGTAAGAGCCGACTAAGGGACTCAAACCGGAGGATGGGCAGCAGCGTCTTTCCGTGACTTGCAGCCAATCTGCAACACTGCGATCGCCAACCCGCCTGCCAAGCGTGGCGATTACGGCAACACCCCCCAAATGACCGACACAAATAAAAAACGGCCCCTAGTCCCCGGCGGCCCCGCTATTCCTGGCTCCGGTAGCGGTCAAGGTAACGGCGGGGCATGGGGTGCGAAGAATCCCCGGCAGATGCCAGGCTACCAAAATAAAAGACCTCTGGCCCTGGCAACCTACAACACGCGCACACTGCGAACCGACGTAAAGTTAACAGAACTCGAGGAAGCATTGAGCAGGTTACGATGGGACATCGTAGGATTGTGTGAAGTCCGAAGAGAGGGGGAGGACACCATAATCCTTAAATCCGGAAACCTGCTCTATTTCCGGGAGGGCGACCAACTGTCCGAGGGTGGTGTCGGGTTTCTAGTCCACAAGTCCCTCATTAACAATGTGGTCCGGATCGAGAGTGTTTCGACGAGGGTAGCGTACCTTATTCTCCGAATTACCAAACGGTATTCGCTGAAAGTTATTCAGGTTTATGCACCGACCGCGCAACACTCCGACGACGAAGTGGAGCTCCTATATGAGGATATCTCTAGAGCTCTACATAACAGCTCCCGGACTCAATACACCATTGTTATGAGGGACTTTAACGCAAAACTGGGCAAACGAAGTGATGGTGAGCTGAGAGTGGGGCAATTTGGATATGGAGAGAGAAATGCACGTGGTCAGCTGCTGGCCGACTTTATGGAGAAGGAGGGCCTCTTTATGATGAACTCCTTCTTCAAAAAGCCTAAACAGCGAAAGTGGACATGGTTGCATCCCAATGGCGTAACGAAGAACGAGATCGACTTCATCTTGTCGACAAGAAGGCAAATATTCAATGATGTCTCTGTGATCAACTCAGTCAAAACAGGAAGCGATCACCGAATGGTAAGAGGCACATTGAATCTAAAGACCAAGCTAGAAAGATGTCGACTGATGAAGTCCACACTCCGACCAGCGCCCATCCAGCTCCAAAACGGTATCTATCGAATTCATTTCGGAGAGTGCGCGCAAGAACTTCACGACCTCATTCCCCCTGCTCCATTCCACCGTCGGTCAACGAGACGCAGGGAGGGGTTGCACCCCTTTGTTGTTGATGTTCCACCTTTTCGCACGAATCGTTACGCTTCTTCATTTATTATGCGTACAGCGCAGGAGTGGAACTCCTTGCCTGCGTCAGTGTTTCCCGATTCCTATAATTTGGGGATCTTCAAGGCAAGAGTGAATAGGCATTATTTGAGTTTGCGTGTACCATCCTCGACTGCATCATCACTTACCATCAGGTGAGTTGCAGTCAAACGCACTCAAATTTTTAATAAAAAAAAAAAAAAAAAAAAAAAAAAACCCCGAAAACTTTCAGCTCGAGTTGCACAATCGCTTCGAATGCCTAGGAGACTGCGAGAATGTGGACGATTATAACGACAGGTTCGTGGAAATTGTCCAAACGGTCGGGTCTAAGATTTTCAAAACTCGCCGTTCAAACAGAACCAAAAAAATCTCTGACTTGACCAGCAACCTCATGGAAGAAAGACGAAGATTCGTTTTGCAGTCCTCTGAAGACGCTACTCAGTATCGGCAACTAAACAGGCAGATCTCTAAGTCTCTAACTCGCGATTTGCGCCACTATAATACAAATTGTATTAAAGAGGCGATTGAGAACAACAAAGGCTCAAAAGTGTTCGCGAGAGATCTGTCTGTTGGTCAAAGTCAACTGACCAAGCTGAAGACTGAGGACGGCAGGATCATATCGTCTAAGACTGAGTTGCTGGAAGAAGTTGAGAAGTTCTACGGACAATTGTACACGACCACACGTCTGCCTGTCAGCGATCTGGCTAAAGACCCAAGAGCTAGACTTACCCGACACTATACCGAAGAGATCCCGGACGTCAGCCTGTACGAGATTAGAATGGCTCTTAAACAGCTTAAAAACAATAAGGCACCGGGTGATGATGGAATTACGGCTGAACTTCTGAAAGCAGGTGGAACACCGGTACTTAAAGCTCTTCAGAAATTATTTAATTCTGTTATACTTGAAGGACAAACGCCTAAGGCATGGCACAGAAGTGTGGTCGTGCTTTTCTTCAAAAAGGGCGACAATACCCTGCTGAAGAACTACAGACCCATCTCACTTCTGAGCCATGTCTACAAACTGTTTTCGAGGGTCATTACGAATCGTCTCGCACGCAGGTTTGACGACTTCCAGCCTCCCGAACAAGCCGGTTTCCGAAAAGGATTTAGTACCATAGACCATATACATACGCTGCGGCAGATTATACAGAAGACCGAAGAGTACAATCAGCCACTATGCTTGGCGTTCGTGGACTATGAGAAAGCCTTCGATTCGGTCGAAACCTGGGCTGTGTTACAGTCTCTCCAGAGGTGCCAAATTGACTATCGATATATCGAAGTGCTGAAGTGTTTGTATGAAAACGCCACCATGTCGGTTCGCCTCCAGGATCAAAACTCGGAACCTATCCAGCTGCAGCGAGGGATGAGACAGGGAGACGTTATATCTCCGAAACTGTTCACCGCCGCCCTGGAAGATGTTTTTAAGCTTTTGGACTGGGGTGGACTCGGCATCAATATCAACGGCGAGTACATCACCCACCTTCGATTTGCTGACGATATCGTGGTCATGGCTGAGACTATGGACGACTTAGGCACAATGCTCGATGGCCTCAGTAGAGCCTCTCAACAAGTGGGTCTTAGAATGAACATGGACAAGACGAAAATTATGTCAAACGTCCGTGTCATACCTACTCCTCTGAAGGTTGGAGGCTCTACACTCGAAGTTGTTACCGAATATGTATACCTGGGACAAACAGTCCAGTTAGGTAGGTCCAACTTCGAGAAAGAGATCAATCGTCGAATCCAACTCGGCTGGGCAGCGTTCGGGAAGCTTCGCAATATCTTTACGTCCCAGATACCGCAGTGTCTTAAGACCAAGGTCTTCGACCAATGTGTGTTGCCAGTGATGACGTACGGAACTGAGACATGGTCGCTTACTATGGGCCTCATAAGAAGGCTTAAGGTCACCCAAAGGGCAATGGAGCGTGCTATGCTCGGAGTTTCTCTGCGTGATCGAATCAGAAACGAGGAGATCCGTAAGAGAACCAAAGTAACCGACATAGCTCTCAGAATTGCTAAACTTAAGTGGCAGTGGGCGGGGCACATTGCTCGTAGAACAGATGGCCGTTGGGGCAGTAAAGTTCTCGAGTGGCGACCACGCACCGGAAAGCGTAGTGTAGGCAGGCCTCCCACTCGGTGGACCGATGACCTGGTGAAGGTCGCGGGAAGCCGCTGGATGCGGGCAGCGCAGAACCGGTCGTCGTGGAGATCCTTGGGGGAGGCCTATGTCCAGCAGTGGACTTCCTTCGGCTGATATGATGATGATGATGATGAAATAGTAATATTAGTACCAGTAAATAGTTATATTAGTACCAGTAAATAACTATATTAGTACCAGTAAATAACTATATTAGTACCAGTAAATAACTCTTTTAGTACCAGTAAATAATTATATTAGTACCAGTAAATAGTTATATTAGTACCAGAAAATAACTATATTAGTACCAGTAAATAACTATATTAGTACTAGTAAATAACTATATTAGTACCAGTAAATAACTATATTAGTACCCGTAAATAACTATATTAGTACCAGTAAATAGTTATATTAATACCAGTAAATAACTATATTAGTACCAGTAAATAACTATATTCGTACCAGTAAATATCTATATTAGTACAATAACTATATAAGTACCAGTAAATAACTATATTAGTACCAGTAAATAACTATATTAGTACTAGTTAATAGTTATATTAGTACCAGTAAATAACTATATTAGTAAATGACTATGTTAGTACCAGTAAATAATTTTAGTAAAGTTCTCGAGTGGCGACCGCGCACCGGAAAACGTAGCGTAGGCATACCTCCCACGCGGTGAACCGATGACCTGGTGAAGATCGCGGAAAGCCGATGGATGCGGGCAGCGCAGGACCGGTCGTCGTGGAAATCCTTGGAGGAGGCCTTTGTCCAGCAGTGGACGATTTGTGGCTGATATAATGATGATGATGATGAAATAACTATATTGGTATCAGTAAATAATTTCGAAAACCTAAAAACTTCTAAGTACAAGCTTCTAATAAAAATTTCTAATAAGTGGGTCAAATTTAACTTGCAAGATTTTATTACAGACACCGGGACATTCCCCTCTCGTACATCTACCAGATACGCTAAACTACCAGGTTTATGATATAGCGTCCCCTCTCACCGACAGCTAGGTCAAAGAAAGTTAGTTTCCCGCTGGATACCACATAATTTAACAGAAGAGCACAAAGTCGCCCGTGTTGATTGGTGTCGAAAAAATCTGAAACGATTTGACGGAGGACAATCAAATGCTGTTTATAGCATAATATCAGGTGATGAGTCTTGGATCTACTCTTACGAACCGGAAAGAAAGCATCAATCGGCTGTATGGGTCTTCGAAGGCGAGACAAAACCTACCAAAGTAGTTCGTTCCCGCAGCGTGTCTAAAAAAATGATCGCTTCGTTCGTCGCTAAAACAGGACATATAATGACAGTTCCTCTTCAGAATCAAAGAACAGTTACCGCCGATTGGTATACTGCCGTTTGTTTGCCCCGTGTCATCGCTGAACTTCGTAAATCCAATCCAAACCGTCGCATCATCCTTCATCACACAACGCTAGCTCCCACACCGCCCGGAAAACTATTGAATATTTAAATACCGAAAACATTGAGTTGATGGACCATCCTCCGTACAGCCCCGATTTAAGCCCCAACGACTTTTTTACATTCCCAAAAACCAAAGATTTGTTGCGAGGAAAACGATTTGAGGACCCCGATTTTGCAGTCGAAGCTTACAATTCCGCCATTTTAAATAGGCCAACTTCAGACTGGCATAGCTGTTTCAATGATTGGTTTAATCGTATGCAAAAATGCATCAATTGTAAAGGTGAATACTTCGAAAAACAATAATTAAAAAATAATAACATAAAATGTGTAGTTTTTTTTATTCTCAATCATTTCGGTGTGGCCCTCGTATAAGGTTCTACAACAAAATTCCAGAAAATGTAACTAGTTTGTCCGAGAATAAATTCAAGACTCATGTCAAAAAATGCTTGTGCTCTAGAGGATATTATAAAATAATAGATTATGTAAATGACAAAGATATTTATGTTGATTCTTTAACAAATACCATTACCTGAGACTATAATCTGAATCATGACATTATGTAATAGACAATTAGATTTTTTTTTACTAAAATAATTTGACACGGCTGCTCAATCGTTCATATTTACGTCCAAGCTGACACTGCGCGAGACAGGATCTGGCTCACCAGCACCAGCTCCTACTTTTTTGTCTACTCATATGTTTACTTCATAATTGCCGTTTTTATGAGTTCGATTCATTCATATCAGCTCATATACGTCCCCACCGAGGGGCTCGAGCCTACCCTGAATTAGGGCGATCGGGCCTTAGTCCATCACGCGGGTTCTAAAAATAGTTTTATCTATAAAACCGTGTTTTTGATGTGTAACATCTTTGCTCTCGCTTTCCTGAAATTTGTGGGAGTGATTTTGTGAAATGGGACGGAAATGTGTCCCATGTGTAACAGGAAGTCGCGTTTTTCAGGCTTTAAAAGCGCGGAAAAGGCAAAGGTATCTATGACCATACAGCCTAGTCTGCCGTATCTTTGCTGTCCTTTTTTCAGGCTTTAAAAGTGCGGAAAAGGCAAAGGTATCTATGACCATACAGCCTAGTCTGCCGTATCTTTGCCGTCCTTTTTTCAGGCTTTAAAAGCGCGGAAAAGGCAAAGGTATCTATGACCATACAGCCTAGTCTGCCGTATCTTTGCCGTCCTTTTTTCAGGCTTTAAAAGCGCGGAAAAGGCAAAGGTATCTATGACCATACAGCCTAGTCTGCCGTATCTTTGCCGTCCTTTTTTCAGGCTTTAAAAGCGCGGAAAAGGCAAAGGTATCTATGACCATACAGCCTAGTCTGCCGTATCTTTGCCGTCCTTTTATAAAGTATTTTGTCACATGTTACACATCATATGCGAGTACTGTAGGTCTCGCTCGAATTTTTTTTTATTATGGTTCCGTATACCCAAAGATTGACCAACGGGACTCTATTGCTAAGCCTCCGCTGTCTGTCCGTCTGTTCATCTGTCAGCGGGCTGTATTTTATGAACCGTAATAGGTAGACAGTTGAAATTTTCACAGAATGTGTATTTTTGTTTCCAATCTAACTAAAAATACTTAAAATTTGAAAAATTAAAAAAACAAAAAACAAAAATTTTTTCATACAAATTGTTCATACAAAAAACGTGTTTTTATAGGTCTTTAGAAGTATTTTTGATTTAGATATATCGTAAAAACGGTAATACATACAAGAGTGAAACTTGGTGTGATTATATTACTTATACTATGTAAAACAACAAATTATAAAAATTGGCCAAGTGTGAGTCGTACTCGCGCTAAGGAGTCCGAAAAGAATGACAAAATGAACACATTGTTGTCGCTCGCGTCGATATCTTTTGTTTTAAATGTGAAAAGGTATCATTGACATTGTACTATGTAATTGTATGGAGAGTTGTGGTGATATGGAACCCTCAGAGAGCTAGTCTGACTCTCACTTGACCGGTTTTTTTATTAAATTAAAAGTTTTTCACATCTGTATTCAAAAATGACGTATGTTACAGTGGCGTAAAATATAATTGCAAACAAGCGTGACGATGACAACCCTTGCCTGTATCTCGGCCTTAAAAATTCCATCTTATTTGCAATAACCTATTTACAACCCTTGTATCACAATGTACTATTTCACTTCTCATGCTCTAAAATTACGCCAATATAGCCCTACGAAGTGGGACTAAAGTCACCACTTCAGTCTCTAGGGAGTCAAAAGTAATTAGTTTTTTAATTTCCTTCATGTGACATAGACAAACTCAAACAGCCAGTAAATATACTATTATCTGTGGAGTGTGGACCATCTGCATTGCGAAAATGTTGAGAGTTTTAGTTCCATGGTTTTTCCGCAAAGAAGGTGGCGGCATGTGTTTTAAAATCTTTTGTGATTTTTATTTTACTAAGTAATATTTATTAAATGTTTTTTGTACTAAATTGACTATTTTTCTCGCACTCGAAGTGAAAAGTACAGTTTGCACCTCGAGACTAAACGCCAACTTAACATACCCTCGGTTTCATTGACTTCCTCACCTGGTATATTATGGCTTCGTTTAGTCCCTCGATATAAAATGTCATTATATCAGTCGAAAATCATCCACTGCTGGACAAGGGCCTCCCCCAAGGATTTCCACGACGACCGGTCCTGCGCTGCCCGCATCCATCAGCTTCCCGCGATCTTCACCAGGTTCACCAGGAGGCCTGCCTGCGCTACATTTTCCGGTGCGTGGTTGCCACTTGAGAACTTTACTGCCCCATCGGTGCCCTGCCCACTGCCACTTCAGTGTAGCGATTCTGTGAGCTATGTCGGTTGCTTTGGTTCTCCTGCAGATCCCCTCGTTTCTGATTCGATCACGCACGATATAAAATGTACTATTTTACATTACCGTTCTAATTTATCGCTAGCCGTTTTTGAGCCATACGTAGACTTTGCTGGCACCAAATCAAACTCCTCCAAGTCCCTCACGTAGCCGTTATAGAAAATTGGCATCATCCAACAAAACAAAGACCGGGAGAACGCATTAGGCACTTTCTTATCCAGGGGATTTTCCCCCTTTTTCTGTCCATTGTTTAGTTTTTGTTTATTTTTTGACGTCATTTTAGCATAAAAAAACGAGTTTTATTTAAACTTTGTTGTGAAAAATTGACTTAGTTGTGAAAAATTAACTTAGTTGTGAAAAATTTACTTAGTTGTGAAAAATTAACTTAGTTGTGAAAAATTAACTTAGTTGTGAAAAATTAAGCCACAGGAAGGTCTGCCCGTACACTCGAGGGACATGCGCGTACGCAACTCGCGACGCAAAGACTGGCTCTAAAGAGTAAACGTTACTTTGTAAATTTTCTTAATCACAATCATTTTACGATATGTACCACCTGTTATAGTATATCGTAAAACGATTGTGGGCCTATCATATCATACAATTCCGTGATAACGGGTTACTTATAATGTTTTTTTTCCGACAACAACTTCATGTAAGCTGTATACTAACATCAATGACTGAGTATCGAGAGATTAATTTATTTTTATTAAAACACAATTGGTAAGCCCTTGGCATCATCTCACCTGATAGTAAGTGACGATGATGCCGAAGATGGAAGCGGGCGGCATATGCTGAAATTGGTATTGTTTGGCATCACACTACAGCCAAAGTATATATATTGGTAAAAAGGCCAAAGTATAATAATCTCTCGATACTTAGTCAAAAAAAGCGTCGGTGGCTCAACCGGTAACGACTCGGTCCATCTAACCAGAGGTACCGGGTTCAAATCTGGACGGCCAATGTACCAATGAGTTTTTCAAAAACTTACGTACATACTTACCGATTGCTTTAACGGTGAAGGAAAAACATCGTGAGGAAACCTGCACACGCCTGCGAAGAAACTCGAAGGTTGTGTGTGAAGTCGACCAACCCGCACTGGGCCCGCGTGGTCGACTAAGGCCTAATCTCCCTGATTCAGGGTAGGCTCGAGCCCCTCGGTGGGGACGTATATGAGCTGTAATGATGACTTAGTCAAGGTACATATATTAGTACTAACATACAGTATGTACACTCCTTGCCGCTCTCTAAATTCCGACCTCACCCCCTCGTCACCCAGATTGATACAGATTGGTTATGGTTTGGTCACGCCCTGGACACTTCATACAACGGGCCAGAAATGACATTTCAAAAAACGAAACGAAACGTTCGACAACCAAACTGTAACCGATCTGTGTCAATATGGGTGACGAGGGGGTGAGGTCGCAATCTAGAGAGCGGCAGGGAGTGTCCATACTGTATGTTAGTACTAATATAAATACTTTGACTAAGTAACGAGAGAATATTATTATTTTTATTTTTATTCACAATTGGTAAGCCCTTGGCATCATCTCACCTGATAGTAAGTGACGATGATGCCGAAGATGGAAGCGGGCTTACCAAGATGCCCCAACGCAATGGAGAACTGGCTATCTTATCTTTAAGCCGGAACACATCAATGTTGTAAACACTGATGTTTAGCGGCAAGACTTAGATAAGGTGATGGTAGCTAGCCAGTCGGGCTTAGAAAATGCCCTACCACCAACCAAACCGAGTATTTCAGATTGACCCCACCGGGAATCGAGCCCGCGACCTCCAGATGTGATGCGAATGGACTAACCATAACGCCACGGAAGCGGTGAAGGTGGTCAATCCTATAATCAACGATGAAGATGGTGAGCGGTGGCACTAACAGCATTCTGAAGGTAATCAGCGGGAAGCATGTGAGACCCATTGCCAGCCACTGGACGACAATATATGTATGTTAATAGTAATCTTATTATGATTTTTGTGTTTTTGCATTTGTCTTCGTCCGCAATAGGATAATAAAAAGTGTTAAAATATGATATTTATCAATAATAAAAAAAAAGGTTTTAGGGTAGGGTAGGGGTTTTACGGGTGTTTGAATAAAAAAAGTATGGTAACTCGAGCCTCCTGAGGACCCTTAAGTATGGTAACTCGAGCGTCCTGGGGACCCTTAAGTAATATGTAGGTGTACTTATTGGATTTGATGAAAATTTTACAAATAATATAGGTTTGTATGGAAGGTACCTTATTCAGATTTTTTTTCGGAAATAATGTACTACACAGTGCAGTAAGCCTTATTAAGTCCTGTTGTTCACAAAGTTTCAAGAAAATCTTTGGAGCAATTTTGTATAGGAGGTATCTTGTACCAATATTTCCCGCAGTAAAAAAAACTACAGCTTAAGGCTATATAAAGTTATGACAACGTACAGAACTTCATTCAAATCGTTAGATCCATTTTTGAGAAACAAATAAAAAGTTGTTTTTTACTATAGGGGCAACCCTTAAATATTAAGATAGTAGAAATTAAAAAAAAACAGCTGGAGATATGAAAGTAACATTTTCCAAACCCGAATATTACCCAAATCCGTCGAGTAGTTTCAGAACTAGAGCGACAAACGAACGCATACACACACACACACACACACACACACACATTTTTTTTTGTTTTTTAGACTGTTTAGTGTAAGACAATCGATCTCTATCCAAATATCAACTTATATTTGTTTTCGTCCCTCGGAAGTAAAAAATATTATTTCTATTAGTTTTGTAATGTTGATTTACGAGAATATGCAAGAGAATATAGGTACGCAACTTCTAGGGGAGGTACCCTTAAAAAGTTTTTTTTTCAATATTTTTTTACAGTTCTATCCGCGTTATTTTTATATATTACTAGCTGTCCCGGCGAACTTCGTTCCACCTTACACTACACTACACTACCCTACCCTACCCTACACTACCCTACCCTACACTACACTACCCTACCCTACACTACCCTACCCTACCCTACACTACCCTACCCTACCCTACACTACACTACCCTACCCTATACAACCATACACTACACTACCCTACCCTACACTACCCTACCCTATACTACCCTACATACACTACACTACACTTCCCTACCCTAACCTACCCTACACTACACTACACTACCCTACACTACCCTACAGTACCCTAAACCTACACTACACTACCCTACCCTAAAACCAAATTTTTTGACTGATATTTTATTTTTTGATTTTTTTCTAATTTAATTCCGAGCATTTTCATATTTATTCACCTTTTAAACCTTCTCTGGACTTCCACAAATAATTCAATACCAAAATTAGCCAAATCGGTCCAGCCGTTCTCGAGTTTTAGCGAGACTAACGAACAGCAATTCATTTTTATATATATAGATAATTCAATACCAAAATTAGCCAAATCGGTCCAGGCGTTCTCGAGTTTTAGCGAGACTAACGAACAGCAATTCATTTTTATATATATAGATAGATATCTTTGCCAAATGTCAGCTCTTAACTACTAAAAGTCTAGAAGCTAGGCCGCGGACAGACAGACAGACAGACATGAGTAAACTATAAGGGTTCCTTGTTGTACTACAGAACCCTAAAAAACGGCCAAAATGCCAATGTGAGAAACAGCAAATGAATCGGTAGGTGCATATTTTTATCGTATGGAGAAATCTCTAAGTGAGAGCGCTTTCCGTAAGCGGGTTTAAGTAAGAGCGCTTTCCGTAAGCGGGTTTAAGTAAGAGCGCTTTCCGTATTCGGGTTTAAGTAAGAGCGCTTTCCGTGTACGGGTTTAAGTAAGAGCGCTTTCCGTAAGCGGGTTTAAGTAAGAGCGCTTTCCGTAAGCGGGTTTAAGTAAGAGCGCTTTCCGTAAGCGGGTTTAAGTAAGAGCGCTTTCCGTAAGCGGGTTTAAGTAAGAGCGCTTTCCGTATTCGGGTTTAAGTAAGAGCGCTTTCCGTGTACGGGTTTAAGTAAGAGCGCTTTCCGTAAGCGGGTTTAAGTAAGAGCGCTTTCCGTAAGCGGGTTTAAGTAAGAGCGCTTTCCGTAAGCGGGTTTAAGTAAGAGCGCTTTCCGTATTCGGGTTTAAGTAAGAGCGCTTTCCGTGTACGGGTTTAAGTAAGAGCGCTTTCCGTAAGCGGGTTTAAGTAAGAGCGCTTTCCGTAAGCGGGTTTAAGTAAGAGCGCTTTCCGTAAGCGGGTTTAAGTAAGAGCGCTTTCCGTAAGCGGGTTTAAGTAAGAGCGCTTTCCGTAAGCGGGTTTAAGTAAGAGCGCTTTCCGTAAGCGGGTTTAAGTAAGAGCGCTTTCCGTAAGCGGGTTTAAGTAAGAGCGCTTTCCGTATTCGGGTTTAAGTAAGAGCGCTTTCCGTGTACGGGTTTAAGTAAGAGCGCTTTCCGTAAGCGGGTTTAAGTAAGAGCGCTTTCCGTAAGCGGGTTTAAGTAAGAGCGCTTTCCGTAAGCGGGTTTAAGTAAGAGCGCTTTCCGTATTCGGGTTTAAGTAAGAGCGCTTTCCGTAAGCGGGTTTAAGTAAGAGCGCTTTCCGTAAGCGGGTTTAAGTAAGAGCGCTTTCCGTATTCGGGTTTAAGTAAGAGCGCTTTCCGTATTCGGGTTTAAGTAAGAGCGCTTTCCGTGTACGGGTTTAAGTAAGAGCGCTTTCCGTAAGCGGGTTTAAGTAAGAGCGCTTTCCGTAAGCGGGTTTAAGTAAGAGCGCTTTCCGTAAGCGGGTTTAAGTAAGAGCGCTTTCCGTATTCGGGTTTAAGTAAGAGCGCTTTCCGTAAGCGGGTTTAAGTAAGAGCGCTTTCCGTAAGCGGGTTTAAGTAAGAGCGCTTTCCGTAAGCGGGTTTAAGTAAGAGCGCTTTCCGTAAGCGGGTTTAAGTAAGAGCGCTTTCCGTATTCGGGTTTAAGTAAGAGCGCTTTCCGTAAGCGGGTTTAAGTAAGAGCGCTTTCCGTATTCGGGTTTAAGTAAGAGCGCTTTCCGTAAGCGGGTTTAAGTAAGAGCGCTTTCCGTAAGCGGGTTTAAGTAAGAGCGCTTTCCGTAAGCGGGTTTAAGTAAGAGCGCTTTCCGTAAGCGGGTTTAAGTAAGAGCGCTTTCCGTAAGCGGGTTTAAGTAAGAGCGCTTTCTGTGTACGGGTTTAAGTAAGAGCGCTTTCCGTATTCGGGTTTAAGTAAGAGCGCTTTCCGTATGCGGGTTTAAGCCTGTAAACCTTCAACTTGTTACAAAAGAGTAAAAACAAAAGCACTTGAAAAGAATTTTCAAAAAACCTAAAATCTTTTTGATACAAGCTTTTATTTGAAAAGAGTTTTTATGCGCAAAAAGCCAAATGCTCAAACGAATATAAAAAAGTTCCAAATTCAAAAAAGGTGAGCACAAGACTTTATTTCCTACGATTCTATTGAAAAATTAAAGACGATTCTGGGACCTTGAATCACCGGGAATACGGCTTCATTCCGAACTTCAGCTCAATCGAGTCGCTCCAAAATCGATCGCAAGATTTGAGCTATACATACATACATACGTACATATACATACATAACAAGTTAAATAAAGCTTTTAATTACACGTTTCTTGTACTATTTGAAGAGCTCTTGATTTGTTTTCTTCTTGAAATTTTATAATTTGTTAGCGAATCCGCCGTGTTCTGTGAAAAATGTAACTGACTACCTATTATGATTCAAAGGATGAAATGAAAAAATAAAAAATGAAAAAAGTTTATTGCGGTATCTCATTGTGAAAAATAATACATGTTGCAGGAGACTTCTTTTAAGTATAAGAATACTTGTGCCAGAAGAATCCGCGCTTCCATAACTAATAAACAACACAGAGATACAGTATAAAAAATTAAAATAATTAAAAACAACAATACTTTACAAATATATGCGCTACGTATTAATAAGCACGCGCGCGAAGTATTTATGTGTGCATGTCATTGAGTGTGTGTGAATTTATGTGTGTGTGTGATACAGACAGACAGACAGATGAACAGTATAGACTTATTCGTATGATCGTGTTAGCACTCATACACAACGCAACCCTAAAAAGAACGTGGCGGGGTATATAATACCTCTTCAGGAACAAAAGCTGTCCAGGAAAATTGTAAGCAAAGTCATTGTTAGTTTGATGTTAGGGTTCCTTTCCCAAAGGGTAAAAACGGGAACCTATTACTAAGACTATGCTATCCGTCCGTCTGTCCGTCTGTCACTAGGCTGTATTTCATGAACCGTGATAGCTAGACAATTGAAATTTTCACAGATTATATATTTCTGTTGCCGATATATCAACAAATACTAAAAATTAGAAAAAGTGAAAATCTTTATACAAAAACGTGTTTTTTAAACGAAAAGAAACTAGCTCCATTTAGTATGATAGTACAGAACCCTGTGTGTGAGGTTCTGACTCGCACTTGGCCGGCTTTAAAAAGAATGCAATACTTCACAATTAAAAAGCGTCGGTGGCTCAACCGGTAACGACTCGGTCCTTCTAACCAGAGGTACCGGGTTCAAATCTGGACGGGTAATGTACTAATGAGTTTTTCAAAAACTCACGTACATATACTTACCGATTGCTTTAACGGTGAAGGAAAACATCGCGAGGAAACCTGAACACGCCTGCGAAGAAACTCGAAGGTTGTGCGTGAAGTCGACCAACCCGCACTGGGCCCGCGTCCTGATCACCCTAATTCAGGGTAGGCTCGAGCCCCTCGGTGGGGACGTATCTGAGCTGATGTGATGACTTCACAATACATTATTCTGTTGTTTTTATTAATAATAATAATAATATTCTCGCGAATGTTTGAGAAGAAGAAATAAGGTATAAATATAGTCCAAGGTTCGAAGTTAATAATAAATGACGGTGGGTATGGTACGATGGAGCTGGTAGTGGTACGGCGGGCATGCGGAAGAGTACGGCACGGTGCGCCCCCGCTGAGAGGCCGGGGCGCCCCTGGCACCCCTAAGCACCCCCTTCGCCCGCCCGCGCCCTAGCCCAGTGATGCCAATTTAGCGACAAAGTCGCTAGATCTACCGACATATCGTTTTCTACAGCGGCTTAAATTATGTGTCTAACGACTATTCTAACGACTTCTAGAGTTTAAATAAATAAGTAGATATTTTCACTATCTTCATAAAATATGGCAACATCTCAGCTCAGAAATCTTTTCTCTATATTCGAAACGGTGTTCCGAAATCGGATACCTTTGTGATAATCTGTCTTATTCCCTCTTGTAGCTTTTGAATGAGGCAGAGTGTTGTCAGAGTAATATTTATCCAATTTCGGAACGCTGCCATTAATTCTTATGCTTAAGCGGGGATTCCCCTAATACTGTCTGTGTACTACTCGTGTACAGGAGATTCCCGGCGTGATTTTTATGGTATTCAGTGCTTCCAACTACACCGTAACAAGTGGGATCATTTAGCGACTTCTAGCGGCTTTAGATCTTTGTCCATAGCTAGCGACATCTAGGCGACTTTTCAAGCGTACGACTAACGACTTTTTGAAATATAGAGTTGGCATCACTGGCCCTCGCTCGCCCTGCACCCTCCGGGCGCCGCGCCGCAGTATGACGCGGCCCGCGTGACGCCTGCCCGCGCTGCCTGGCGCCCCACAAACTCGACAAAATACAACACAATATCAATATAATGATCACAAAAATAACACCGGTCGTGCCTTCAGTAGCTACGAAACAATTAATCAATAGATTAACGGCTGAAAACATATCGGTGTCAATGTCGGAGATAGAATCAAACTTTTTGTTTGACTAACCCTTCTGTGAATGTGTTTTAAAAAGAAATCTTATAAAAAGGAGGTCAATATTACCAAGGAATACTTATTTATCGTTAACCACCCTTGAAAGTCCCCACAGCTGGGGCCATATCCCACATACGGGGGCCAATTCTGTTTGTGGAGGTTTTATAGCTCGTGGGTAGCCACCCCACTATTTGAAGTTTTTTAAGTCGTTTTTAAGTCATGTGACACGGCTTAATGACTACCATCTAGTAGTAGCAATTTCAAACATCAGTGTTAACAACATTGATGTGTTCCGGCTTGAAGATAAGATAGCCAGTTCTCCATTGCGTTGGGGAGTCTTGGTAAGCCCGCTTCCATCTTCGGCATCATCGTCACTTACCATTAGGTGAGATGATGCCAAGGCCTTACCAACTGTGAATTTTAAAAAAAGATATGACACGGCACCAACGGCTTAGCGTGCCCTACGAAGCACGAAATCGGTCGAGAAAAATGCCTCTAGCAGTCAACTGCTATCTTTTAAGGTTTGAACCTATCCAGGTAATGACCGTGCTTTAGGGCAGTTAACCTGTCTGATCGACCCGACTACGCAAGTCGCCCTGAGATACAACAGCTTCGACCGTAGATATAATACACAAAGATAGAAGTACAAACTACATTTTTAACCGAGTTCCAAAAAGGATTCGTCATTCGACTGTATGTTTTTTTTTATGTTGTTACCTCAAAACTTTTGACTGGTTGAACCGATTTTGATGATTATTTTTATATTTGAAAGCTAGTGCAGTCCCATATAAATTTTATCAAAATCGGTGTAGTACTTAAATCAACAAAAACCAATAATAATAATGCAAAAATGTACTAAGTTGTTGCGATGGAAGTCGGTTTTTAACGTGTTTATCGTTTTTTTTACTAACAATAGTAAAAATAAATGTAAACATGGTTTACTAATAGTAGTAAAAAACCTAGGTATGTAAAAAACCTAATCATTATCATCATCATATCATCCCAAGGACGTCTACTGCTGGACAAAGGCCTCTCCCAAGGATTTCCTCGACGACGGCCGATCCTGCGCTGCCCGCATCCAGTGGCTTCCCGCGACCTACACCGCCCACCGAAAGACGTAGCGTAGGCAGGCCTCCCACTCGGTGGACCTATGACCTGGTCAAAGAGAACGGAAATCTTGCTAAAGTTACTTGGTGAAAAACATGATAACTACGTTAAAATTAAAATAATTTGTATGGTTAATATACATTCCAAATAACCAAAAGTCGTAGATGTAAGCCCTTGACATAATCTCGCCTGATGGTAAGTGCCAATGATGCCGAAGATTAAAGCGGGCTTACCAAGATTCCTTAACGCAATGTAGTCCAGTAAATAAAAGATTTGAGATTGCATTAAAGACACCTTAGTAAAATGGATTGGAAATAATAGTGTTAATATTCTTTTATGCATTCGTGGCAATTTCGAGACAAAATGTTCTTTAGTCTCTTAGAAATACCTAAAGTAGCCTTTTCATTTTTATACGCTAAACAATAATTACAAATTGGGTGAAAACTAAGATTTATAACAATGAACTCCTTGAAATTATGGTACTTATGTTATCTCTGGTTGTAGGCATAAAATTCTTAACATTACGATTACTTTTCTTTAATTGTGAGAAAAACAATACTTACAAAATGGAGCCCTCGGAGATTTTTATGTTCATAACATCCAAATGTAAACCTCGAACATGTGTTAAATTATCCCTAAGGTGACTGTTCAAGAACCTAGTTAAAAAATGTTTTTTTTATATTTCTCTATTTTACATAAAAGACATACGAAATATTTTCTTGGCTATGCCATTACACTTATATTCTTTATCGTAAATCATCATTATCCCTTGTCTAAATAACAAAGGTTCTTCAAAAAACGCAAAAACCTACAATAAATAAAACGGTAATTAAATTTGTAACATCGGGAAAGCGCGTGACCTTCGACGCATGATAAAAGGACAGCATGTGACAAAGATGGAGTTATCGGGCGAGAAAAAGACAAAGCGCACGGAGGTCGGATATAGCCTACAAAGCATTGCAATGTTTGTTTACATGCGCTTGCCCTTCGGTCAGTCTACTACTGTCTTTCTAAGAAAGATATTTTGGAGACTTTCACAGATTGAAAAAAATATTACAGTCAGCAAACAAAACGGACAAATAAAAAAATAATTACAATAGATGCCATTCGACCCTATTTCTTATAATTATAAGGGTCAAAAAACTCGATAAAAACAACTAATGGTAAAGTACTAGAAAATTCAGGAACGCAAAAAATTTTCTCTTATTTTTCGTATGTAAAAGTTTCAATTTTTTTTGTTACTCTCCGATCCTGTTTCTTGTAAGGATTAAAAGACTGTATTAAAACAACTGAGGTTAAAATACTTGAATATTCAGAAATCGCAAAAAAAACTTTTCCCATACTTTTTTAAATTTTTTGCGATTTTTGATTACTAGTACTCAAACTTCAGTCGGTTTGATAGTCTTTAAACAGGATCAAATGGCGTCATAAAGTTTTTGTATAAATTAAAAGTTATCTTGCTGACTGTTCACTTACCGACCCGTCTCAAAGGGCAAGCCTGTATTGTAACCAACCTAAAAAAAATAGAATTTTGTAAGGATGACCGTATCTTATTTCAAATCACCACCACCACCACCATGTACTTTTTATTAATCGGTAGGGCTGGGAATTACAATTAAAACCGTGATTAATCATAAAATCCACGGAAAAAAAGACAAACAAAAAAATACCCTACGGCTCTAATACCAGCCCATTTGTACCCAGACCAAGCCTGTGTACCTAATAACAGCCTAGGGTAGGGTTATGCCTATGGAGTTTCTGTGTTGAATTGTTGGTTTGAATGATTAAATAAAATAATAAGTAAAATTAATCACCATCCATCATCAGCCGAAGGACGTCCACTGCTGGACATAGGCCTCCCCAAAGGATTTCCACGACGACCGACTCTGCGCTGCCCACATCCAGCGGCTTCCCGCGACCTTCACCAGGTCATCGGTCCACCGACTGGGAGGCCTGCCTACGCTACGTTTTCCGGTGCGCGGTCGCCACTCGAGAACTTTACTGCCCCAACGGCCATCCGTTCTACGAGCAATGTGCCCCGCCCACTGCCACTTTTTAAAGATTCTGAGAGCTATGTCGGTTACTTTGGATCTCCTACGGATCTCCTCGTTTCTGATTCGATCACGCTGAGAAACTCCGAGCATAGCACGCTCCATTGCCCTTTGAGTGACCTTGAGCCTTCTTATGAAGCCCATAGTATGCGACCATGTCTCAGTTCCATATGTCATCACTGGCAACACACACTGGTTGAACACCTTGGTCTTAAGACACTGCGGTATTTGGGACATGAAGGTATTGCGAAGCTTCACAAACGCTGCCCAGCCGAGTTGGATTCGACGATTGATCTCTTTCTTGAAGTTGAACCTATGTAACTGTCCCAGGTACACGTATTCGGTAACAACTTCTAACGTAAAGCCTACAACAACTTTCAGAGGAGTAGGTGCGACATGGACGTTAGACATAGTTTTCGTCTTGTCCATGTTCATTCTAAGACCTACTTGTTAAGAGGCTCTACTGAGACCATCGAGCATTGTGCCTAAGTCGTCCATAGTCTCAGCCATGACCACGATATCGTCAGCGAAACGAAGGTGGGTGATGTACTCGCCGTTGATATTAATGCCGAGTCCACCCTAGTCCAGAAGCTTAAAAACATCTTCCAGGGCGGCGGTTAACAGATTCGGAGATATGACGTCTCCCTGTCTCATCCCTCGCTGCAACCCGATAGGTTGCGAGTTTTGATCCTGGAGGTGAACCCACATGGTGGCGTTTTCATACAAACACTTCAGTACCTCGATATATCGATAGTCAATTTGGCACCGCTGGAGACACTGTAACACAGCCCAAGTTTTGACCGAATCAAAGGCTTTCTCATAGTCCACGAACGCTAAACATAGTGGCTGATTGTACTCTTCGGTCTTCTGTATAACATGCCGCAGCTTATGTATGTGGTCTATGGTACTAAAGCCTTTTCAGAAACAAGCTTGTTCGGGAGGCTGGAAGTCGTCAAACCTGCGTGCGAGACGATTCGTAATGACTCTCGAAAACAGCTTGTAGACATAGCTCAGAAGTGAGATGGATCTATAGTTCTTCAGCAAGTTGTTATCCTTTTTGAAGAAAAGCACGACCACTCTTCTTTGCTATGCCTTAGGCGTTTGTCCCTCGAATATAACGGAATTAAATAACCTCTGAAGAGCTTTAAGTACCGGTGATCCACCTGCTTTCAAAAGTTCAGCTGTAATTCCATCATCACCTGGTGCTTTATTGTTCTTGAGCAGTTTGAGAGCCATTCTAATCTCGTACAGGCTGACGTCTGGGATATCTTCGGTATAGTGTCGGGTTAGTCTGGCTCTTGGGTCTTTGGCCAGATCGCTGACAGGCAGACATGTAGTCGTGTACAATTGTCCGTAGAACTTCTCAACTTCTTCCAGCAACTCAGTCTTAGATGATATGATCCAGCCATCCTCTGTCTTAAGCTTAGTCAGTTGGCTTTGTCCAACAGACAAATCTCTCGCGAATACTTTTGAGCCTTTGTTGTTCTGAATCGCCTCTTTGATACAATTTGTATTATATTGGCGCAAATCGCGAGTCAGGGACTAAGAGATCTGCCTGTTTAGTTGCCGATACTGAGTAGCATCTTCAGAGGACTGTAAAACTGTAATCTGTTTCTTTCTTCAATGAGGTTGCTGGTGAAGTCCGAGATTTTTTGATTCTGTTCTGTTTGAAGGGCGAGTTTAAAAAATATTAGACCCGACCGTTTGGACAGTTTCCACGAACTTGTCTCTATAATCGTCCACATTATCCCAAACCCATAGGCATTCGAAGCGATTGTTCAACTCTAGCTGAAAGTTCATGGGGTTTTGGATCTGGATAGGAGCTGGTCGGAGCGTAGACTTCATCATTCGACATCTTTCTAGCTTGGTTTTTAGATTTAATGTGCCTCTTACCATCCGGTGATCGTTTCTTGTTTTGACTGAATTGATCACAGAGACATCATTGAATATTCGCCTCTTTGTCGACAAGATGAAGTCAATCTCAATTTTCGTTACTCCATTGGGATGCAACTATGTCCACTTCCGCTGTTTAGACTTCTTGAAGAAGGAGTTCATCATAAAGAGGCACTCCTTTTCCATAAAGTGGGCCAGCAGCTGGCTACGTGTGCTTTCCTCTTCATATCCAAATTGAACAGCTCACCATCACTTAGTTTGTCCAGTTTTGCGTTAAAGTCCCCCATAACAACGGTGTAATCGGTCTGGGAGCTATTATGTAAAGGTCTAGAGATATCCTCATATAGGATCTCCTCTTCGTCATCGGAGTGTTCCGCGGTCGGTGCATATACCTTTATGACCTTCAGAGAATACCGTTTGGTGATTCTTAGTACAAGATACGCTACCCTCGTCGAAACACTCTATCTGGACCACATTGTTCATAAGGGACTTGTGGATTAGAAACCCGACACCACCCTGGGACAGTTGGTCACCCTCCCGGAATAGAGCAGGTTTCCGGATTTAAGGATTGTAGTGTCCTCCTCTCTTCGGACTTCACACAATCCTACGAATTCAAATGTAAACTCTAATCAAATAGCACAACAACTACTACTCAATGGAAAATCCTCAATACGAAGCAAGCCGATAGCCTTCTGGAACCTTTCTCACACGAGGAGCTTCAGGGGGCACTCAGGAAACTTAAAGATGGAAAGGCTGTAGGAATCGACGGCATCTGTACAGAGCAAATAAAGAGGTTGTGCACCCCTGCGAGGAACTGGCTGCTAGAGCTATTTAACAACTGCCGGCTCAACATTACTATGCCGGAAGCCTGGAGAAAAACTCGTGTTGTGGCTATTTTAAAACCTGGCAAACCACCTGAGGATCAAAGAGCTACAGGCCTATATCACTTTTATGCTACGCTAGGCTAATTCTGGATCACATTTCCCCAAGCCTAGACACTGTGTTAATTAAACAACAGGCAGGCTTCAGGCCGGGAAAATCGTGCACCAACCAAGTATTAAACTTCACACAGTACATCGAAGATGGCTACTAGAAGAACTTAATAACTGGGGTAGCGCTTGTCGATCTTACTGCAGCCTACGACACAGTGAGCCACCGCAGATTAATCCTTAAAGTGTTTAACGCGACAAAGGACTACCACCTAACGAAAATGATTGAGGAGCTGCTGAGAAATCGAAGATTTTCGTGTCATTCCAGGGAAGCAACAGTAGATTGTGGCGTCAAAAAAACGGACTGCCACAAGGAAGCGTCCTTGCACCTATGCTCTTGAACATATATACGAACGACCAGCCGATCCTGCCTAACAAAAAGCACTACCTGTTCGTGGACGACCTGGCTCTCGCTAGCCAAGAAACAGACTTCCCTATCGTCGAAAAACAACTATCTCAGTCCCTGGTAACTCCATCTATGTACTAAGCTGAAAACCAACTCAAGCCAAAACCTAAAAAACCCAGCTCTGTTCATTCCATCCAAAGAACGTTTTTAACGTATGTTTATGTTTATGACATCCTTGATTTTTTAAGGCGTGGCTGTTATTAGGTACTCTGTCGAACCAAATTTGCAAATGTGTTTATTTTGCCAGAAATCCGTGGTCTATATCTATAACCAAACTAATCACGAAATAGTAGAATTGAAAAATCGTAAGAAATACCTGGTTTTAGGAGCTCTCGAACTTAGCAAAAAATAGCAAAATTGGCCGACGTGCACCTCTTCTCGGGTTCGATCCTAATCTGACACTGGCATATTCATGCAAGTGTTACCGTTTTCGGTACGTATTTTGTGCAAATTTTTTTACTGGTACTTTTCACTGGTAGGTATTGCCAGTAGATACTTTATTATTTAAGCAGAAAGGCGAAAAGGCTGCAACTAAGAACAGGCTGCTATTAGGGGCGTCCACCCTAATAGCAGCCAGTTCTTAGTTGGTAACAAAGCGATTTGTGCGAAAGCGCGCGCGTGCGTCAATAAATGATGTAAAAAAAGTCGGCCAAGCGCGAGTCTGACTCGTGCACCGAGGTTTTCGTAAAATCTTGTAGGCATATAAATAGTATGTATTTTTTTGTAACTACGAATTTACGGTTTACCGATTTTTCTTTTACTTGTGCTATAAGACATTGCTTCTTGCTAAATTTCATGATTCTAGGTCCACAGCAAGTAGGTACCCCATAGGTTTTGATTCCCTTGAGAGTGTCAAAATATTTGTGGCATATCTTTCGACTGCGTTGACTTAGAAGTTTGATTTTTTACAGCTCCAACTGTCTGTGATAGGACTTATTTGATATTGAACTTTCCCACGGGAACTCTTGAATTTTCCGGGATAAAAAGTATATATTCCTATATGTTAACCCGGGCTATAAGGAACCACCATACAAAATTTCATCAAAATCGGCCTGGTAGTTTCTGCGTGATGCGATGCGTGACATTTTTTTTTGTTTTGGCCTCTAAATCGTTAGTAATGTCCACAACAGTTATTATTCTCCAAAAATATTTCATGTAGATACAGACACGGCCCCGTTACATTTTTATTATATGTATAGATTAATTTCAACTTGATACCTTCACACGTTCCTTGTCAGATGGTCAGACAAACAGACGAACAACGAAGTTCCGTTTTTTCAATTTGAGGTATGGAACCCTAAAAAGGGGTAATTATACTAGAGACGCGTCGAGTACTCGGTTCGGCAAACCGTACCTCAAAAGAAAACACGGAACCCCTATTTCCATAAGGGTTCCGTTTTTTTCTTTTCAGTGATCCTCCACTTCATTGTCCGTCTGTCTGTCCATTTGTCAAAACCGTTTTTCTCAGGAACGCGTAATGGAGGTATCAAGTTGAAATTAGTACCAAATACTCAAGTCTCCAATCCCTTGAAGCTGTGAAAAAATCAAACCTCAACGTCAACGCAGTCAAAAGATACGGGCGTTTATGCCGTATATTTTAACACTCGCGAGGGAATCAAAACCTATACGGTACTTCGCGTTGACCTACAATCATGAAATTTGGCAAGAAGCAAGTAAAGGAAAAAATCCTAAAACCGTAAATGGCTGCGACATATACGCTAGGTGTAGGTACGTAACGTGCTAGAAGGCGCGCGCCCGCGAAAGCCGCGGCCCCCCGTACCCCGCCTATTCCTCTCGCGAGTAATATCTTTTATAAGATATTTTTGAGAATGATAAATAGATTCTTCGGGGATTTCTTTGTATTTTAGTTAAAAAAATATATAACTTTTAGAATACGTAAAAATATTCAAGGTGTCTTTAATGTACGAGGGTTAAAATCAAATAAAATTTAATAAAAAAATAAATATTAAAGATACCTCGGAGATAATTCTCATAGTTATTGTCAGTGATCATTTACCCATTGTAACAAAAGATCACTTTCGTTGCAGTATTATTTTACAAGTTAAATTTTTTTAAACATAAAATAATGAATATCCGCTCGATCTATAGATTTTGACCGGGGATAATTACTAATACAATCAAAACGTTTTACAAGAAGCCCTTAAGAAAAAAATCACCAGTTTTCCATTTTATGTTCACACTTAAATTAAATTTTATTGCTTTATGGACTAATTACTCAATAATTATCAAATATATTCAAGAGATAATTATGAACTTTATTTTTTCAATTAATTAACTGATACATTCTAAGTTTTCACTCCAAGTGCATTTAATGCAACCTACTCCATACAAATGTTCTTAGATTGACTGGACTAATGGGGAACTAGCTATGTTATCTTCAAGCCGGTACACATCTACGCTGCTAGCATTGATACATGGCGACAAGACTTAGATAAGCTGGTGGTAACTAGCTAGGCGGGCTTAGAAAATGCCCTTCCACCAACCACACCGATTCATACTCATGACCGGGTGCTGTCCTTGTGAACTGGCCAACTCCTGTTAAAGGCATTAATGACTATCAATGGTTTTTATGTATAACTTTTTGTGTCATATTGTTTTCATTTTCTAATTACATAATCTGGTTTATATATCAAGGGTTGAATTCTGACGATTTTAACTAATTATTTTTTATTTCTTGATTTTTCACAAATGACATTGTTATTATTATTTTATGACTATCAGAAAGAGTGTAATTTGCACCTATTTTGAATAAATATATTGAATCTCGAATCTCATACCAATTTAAGACTCCGCCGGGAATCGAACCCGAGACCTCCTGATGTGAAAATAATGGACTTAACCATTACCCCACGGAGGCGGTTATCTGTACCGAAGCCAAATAAAATACCTACGACTAATGTAATCAAATATCCATATAAAATAAAGTCAAGATAAAACGGAATATTATCTTCACTAGGAATTAATTATGAAGAAAACCCGTGGTCGCTAGGATTACCCGACCAATCAAAATGCAATGTTAAATAATGTAGGTTTCTGATTGCGTCCTAAATAATTAATCTGCTATAAAAACAAATTACTGCGCTTGAAGTGCGATTATATGCATATCATTGTGACTGTTGTTATTCGTAATATTATAAAATTTAATAAAATCTATGTTCTATATAAATAAAAAAGAAAGAAAATAAAAAGCGTCGGTGGCTCAACCGGTAACAACTCGGTCCATCTAACCAGAGGTACCGGGTTCAAATCTGGACGGCCAATGTACCAATGAGTTTTTCAAAAAAACTTACGAACCGATTGCTTTAAAGGTGAAGGAAAACATCGTGAGGAAACCTGCACACGCCTGCGAAGAAACTCAAAGTTTGTGCGTGAAGTCGACCAACCCGCACTGGGCCCGCGTGGTCGACTAAGGCCTAATCGACCTAATTCAGGGTAGGCTTGAGCCCCTCGGTGGGGACGTATATGAGCTGATATAATAAATATTGTCAGGAGAAGGTTTTAGTGTAGGTTAGTGTAGTGTAGGGTAGGGTACGGTAGTGTATGGTAGTGTAGGGTAGGGTAGGGTGGGATAGTGTAGTATAATGTAGGTAGGGTATGGTACCCTCTCGTATATCTACCAGATACGCTAAACTACCAGGTTTATGATATAGCGTCCTCACTCACCGACAGTTAGGTCATATAGTAAGGGCTGCTACTCCTGCCAGCGCCATAAGGCGAAGGCAAGGACCAGTTGCGGTGGGTGTTGCCGCCAAGACGCTTGTCCTGGTACTCTGCAAGGCGAGTGCCTCGTGAAAGTAGGGTAGGGTAGGTTGTGTAGTGTAGTGTAAGGTGGAACGAAGTTCGCCGGTACAGCTAGTTAGTTCATTAAAGTTACATCAAATCATAAGCTAGTACTTAACTATACAACACCGGTAAATAACACTTTGTAGGCTCGTAGACCATCCTATGCGTCACATGATGATTACAATGGCAACATTCTTAAAAGATGCCATCGTTACTAATATCTAAAAAAAAAAAAAAATATATTTCAGACAGAGTCCATATTTGGTTAGTAACACAAAACTTAATATCTATTGTTAGTTTAGGTAGGTAAATTAAATGTATTAATTAATTAATTTATTATTTATTTATTATTACGCGAAAGTTTGTATTCCAGTCGAGTGCCGTTGTTAAAAATCAATTAGCGAAAACCGGTTTAATTGAAACAGCTGTTTCGCTAAGCACCGGAGTTAGACTGACTCCGGTGCTTAGCGAAACGGCGGATGTTTGTTAGTCTTTCACGCCACAACAGATAAATGGATCTGGATGAAATTTGGTAGGTAGACAGATTAGGACCTACTTTTTAGAGGCTACTTTTTTTAACGCTCGCGAGCCGCTTGCGTCTTGCGCACTGCGCAACCTCGAAGACAGTCACAAAAACTGCTGGCAAAAGCTAGAAAGTGAAAAATTGTAAATTAGTGAAATTAAAAAAAAACCTTCGACCAAATTTTAGCCAAATCATAGCGACTTCACTTTTGTCGGCCATTATATTTTCCACCATTTTGTTTTTTTTTATTGCAACTAAAATCTGCTCTGGGTGTTGATTCATTCATATCAGCTCATATATACGTCCCCATCGTGGGGATGGAGCCTACCCTGAATTAGGGCGATCGGGCCTTAGTCGACCACGTGGGCCCAGTGCGGGTTGGACAACTATACACACACAACATTCGAGTTTCTTCGCAGGCGTGTGCAGGTTTCCTCACATTTTTTTCCTTCACCGTAAGAGCGTCGGATAAACGTATACATATGCAATCTCAATTCGAAAACAAATTGATACGTGGCAGGACTCGAACCATGACCTCCCGGATAGGAGGTAGCGGCCCTTGCCATTGCGCCACCGACGGGTGTTGATTATTTAATTTAAAACACTACCCTCTATTTTTACCGTTTTGTCGGGCACTTGACCATGTCCGTGAACGGCTGAAAGGATTTCTATCAAATATAGCTAAAAACCATCTAGCTTTCAAATAAAAAGAATTGAAATCACATTGAAATCGATCCACCCGTTTAGGAACTACGATGACATGTACAATCACACAGACTGACAGACGGGATAGACTTCAAACTTATAGCACCCTTCTTTTTGCGTCGGGTGTAAAAAAAGGATAGAAAGATGTAGATTTAAATATGCATTCTAGCTTATTATTTATATTAGGTACACTTTTAATTAATTATTATTTAATTACTCGCTAGCTTGTTTTTGTCTGCTCTGATCACCTCACATAGAGATGACGAATTTTAGTCATCTGAATTACTTTTTATCATCTGTCAGTAACGACATTTTGTTCTAAAAATGTAAGAAATACCTAGGCGTGACGTCATAGTTTAGCAGCGTCAATTATGTACTAATTCGATTTTGGTGAATTAAAAATCGAAGACTTGATGGAAAACAAAACGAGTAAGGTTTCCCGAAGTTTAAGTAGGAGGACAATTTAGTGATCAAGAGTCCATAATTTATTTCTGATGCTGTCGTCATCCCTATTATACTAAGATTAATGAATTTTAAAATTACTATAAAAACCCTAAATCACTATTATTTTGTGGCAACACTATTTTTTATTAAAATGTAATCTATCCACAAACTACAATTTCTTAAGTTGCTTATGTGTATAAATTTTCATAGAATCGGCCCATCTATTTCCAAGAAGTAGCCAAAGGCATTAATGACATTCAATGATTTTTATTTATAACTTTTCGTGTAATATTGTTTTCATATTCTAATAAAATAATCTGGTTTATATCAAGAATTGAATTTTGACGTTATTAACTAATTATTATTTATTTCTTGATTCTTTACAAATGATATTGTTATTATTATTTTGTGACTATCAGAAAGAGTGTTATTTGTACCTATTTTGAATAAATATATTAAACTGAATTGAATTGAAAAATATTAATTTTAAGTTGTTTTCAAATATCTAAAATTTAATGACTGTATTTGAAGGTGTGTGGTATATGCGAGCAGCAAGCGGAATACGGGTGTGTTTTCAACCGACTTCCAAAAAGGAGGAGGTTCTCAATTCGACTGTATGTTGTTTTTTTTGTATGTTTGTTATTTTCTTTATCTTCGGGCACTTTATCGGGCTATGTTAATTACTAGTCATCCACTATCCACCCCTCAACCCTCTCTGTGCAAAAAATCACGTCAATCTGATGTGAAAAATGACAAACACGTAGAATGTATAGCAATAACTGGAGTTATCTAACTCTGTAGGATTAAGAACATTTAAAACTCTTAACACATCTGTGTCATTTACTTTTATTACCGTAATATCCTTTATTCTAAAACGTCATTAAAGCAATTTTGAAAAAAACTACATTAATATCTTTGAAGATAAAACAATAAAATGATATTTTATTTTATGATAGATAAGTCATATGCAAACATAAATTACACTACCTAAAACACCTAAAATAAAATACCTAGAATATATAAAATAAAACAAATAAAATACATAAAATGAAACACCTAAAATACAATAAATGAAGTACCTAACATAAAACACATAAAATATCTAAATTGATAAACCGAAAATACCTAAAATGAAACACCTAAAATACCTAAAATAAAACACACAAAATAACTAAATTGAAAAACCTAAAATACCTAAAATGAAACACGTAAAATACCGAAAATGAAACATGTCAAATAACCCGTGCCACGTCATTTTATTAGTAATGTGTTAAAAGGAGACTTATATGCGGAGAAACAGTGGTGAGGAACGGATTCGACCCACGGATCAGTAGTGGTCATGGAAAACAGTGCCTTAAAGTATGGGAGCAACAATAACAACAACGAAATCCTCGAGGAAAAGGTGGTGAGTATTAAAAATATAAGGTACCTAAGTAGAATTGAAGTCCTGAAATCAATGTAAAGCATGTCGAAGAACTACATAAGAGCATATTCATAATCTCAGTAAAGTTCTCGAACGGCGACCGCGCACCGGAAAACGTAGCGTAAGCTGACCTTCCCCACTCGGTGGACCGATGACCTGGTTGTTGTCAAGGGTTTACCAATTGTGAATAAAAAAAATAAAAAAAAGCCGCTGGATGCGGGCAGCGCAGAACCGGTCGTCGTGGAAATCCTTGGGGGAATCCCATGTCCAGCAGTGGACATCCTTCGGCTGATATGATGATGATATTCACAATATGGTTTCCCATACAAACTTAAACTTTTTTGAAAATGGATTGGCCGATTCAAATGAAACATTACACACATAAGCAAGTCACAAAATTCTACTTTGTAGATATTTTCGAAATACTTTATTTTAAAAAGATCAACTAATATTATGATGATGATGACAAATAAACGTGTTATCTACCTACATCCTTATACCACTATTATTTAGTGACAACACTATTTTGTTAAAAATATAATCAATCCTTTAACTAGAATTTCGTGACTTGCGTATGTGTATAAAGTTTCTCTAGGATCGGTCCATCCATTTTCAAGAAGTAGTAATTTCAGGCTTCTCCTGTGTAATACTTTTAAAGTAATATTTTTGTTCTTTGGTAATACGCAAAGCCAAAGAGTAAGACATATTAAAGTATGCAAACGATGGAAACGGATCACTATTACCACCTCTAAAATCGACGGTCCACAAATTACCCCTAAACCACACCCTGGACACTTCATACAACGGGCCAGAAATGACATTTCAAAAAACGAATGACGAAACAAACAAAATGGCGGCGAAATCCTATACGTTCGCAAACCAAGCTGTAACCAATCTGTATCACGGGTGAGGTCGCAATCTAGAGAGCGGCAGGGAGTGTCCATACTGTAAGTTAGTACTAATTTATATACTTTGCTTTAGCCTCGGGTCTGGCAACACTATTTTGGCAATGGCAATTTTATTTCGTTAGCAGATTTTGCCAGCGGCTTTGCTCGCGTGAACATAGTTTCTATGACTGGCTTCGAGGGTGCGCAGTGCGCGAGCCGCGAGCGGCTCAATAACTAGCCTATTATATGTTAATCCAAGTCCTAATCTATCTACTCACTAAATTTCAGCCAGATACGTTCAGTAGTTTTTTGCGTGGAAGAGTAATAAACATCCATACATACAAACTTTCGCGTTTATAATATTAGTAGGATATGTTACATCTACATGATAGGTCAGAGTATTTACTATGGATGTCTATGGGCACATCACTAGTTATGTCAAACTAGCATTATATGTCAAATCAGCATTCTCTCGACGGTCGCACTTATAAAGACATTGGATTTCCCTCCTCTGAGCGACGTTTTTTACTCTGTGGTATAATCTTTAAGTCCTAGTGAACCCGGCAAGCAGACAAGGCATTGATTGGATTTGGAACAGTTGTCTCCGTCTTTTTCTTTACGTATAAAGAGTAAATAAAATAACCACACTTTTTCACTTTTTCAATGTTTTTTGTTTCAATTAAAAACTACATTTTTTTTAATCCGACTGGAATACTGAAGTGTGTATTTAGACTATTCGACTAAGAAAATTTAGAGGCTTAAATCGGTCTGGTTTTTCTGTAGAATGCAAATCTCTGTTTTAATATTTTTTTTCTGTTTTAAAAGATAACGAATTGTGTTACTGTGACTAAAAAAATAAAGTCGTTGAAATGAAGAATCAGGTCACAAAATATCACTTTCATATGTTTTATAATTGCTGGGAAAAATAAAGATCCAGAGCACAGCAGTGGATAGTTTTAAGAAATTAGCAGCACATTTTTACTTTGAGTGTTGTTCTATTTTGGTTCCTCATAATAACCTTCTAATTATAATGTGTTTATGGAACCCCTTAAAAAAAACGACATCTCGACTATTTCTTTCAGAAGCTGGATTTATTGTTACATAAATGTTTTGTGCAATATCCAAAAAAGAAACAAGTTTTGGTCGGTGACATTAATATAAACACTTTAGATAACAACAGTTCAACTAAGCACCTAAAGGAAATTATCACAGCTTTTGATTTGATTCTTCACATCACAGAACCAACAAGAGGCTCAGCGTGTATTGACCATGCGCTCAGTAATATCAGTAATGCAATTGGATAAGTTGTGTTCTTATGGCTCCCTGATCATAGCTCGTAGAAAAGATGGCCGATGGGGTAGTAAAGTTCTCGAGTGGCGACCGCGCACCGGAAAACGTAGCGTAGGCAGGCCTCCCACGCGGTGGACCGATGACCTGGTGAAGATCGCGGGAATGCGGGTAGCGCAGGACCGGTCGTCGTGGAAATCCTTGGGGGAGGCCTTTGTCCAGCAGTGGACGATTTGTGGCTGATATGATGATGATGATCATAATACTGCTCAGGTATTGAAATTTTATATTAATTAAAAGAAGATTGCACCAAAGTCGGTATTTTATTTATAAACGTAACTACTCAAATGAGAATGTAGGTATTTAAATTCCAAAACTGTCTGAGTAATCTTTTATTCTATAAATTTTCTGCTGAATCTGAACTTAATAAAGCCTTTGATGAACCTTTGTTTCCCGGTCATAAAAATAAAAACTAAAAGTAAACCGTTCTTAAACTCGATTACAAAGGGCTTACAGAAATATTGCAATACTAAGAATAATCTTCGTCATATATGTAGGCCCCCTTAGCAACGCGACATCGTGAGGACCTCCTGATTGTGCTGGAGGTGTTGGTTGAGCTCCGGCTTTTATATGGTGCGTCGGGGGGTGGAGCGGCGACTGGATCTCTTCGGTTTGCGGTCTGATGGAGCGGGGTGCATCTTCCTTCCATTTGTGAGACGTAGGGTTGCCGCTCTCCATTGCTAGGTTTGTGTTTCACACTCCCTCCCCTCCTCTGAAGATTTTTACGTATCTGTAAAAATCACAGGACATATGCGAGTACACATTCTAGTAAAACACGGAAGGTTAGTAGGATAGTTACAATGTTCTATTGCGGTAGTAGGGTAGTTGCAATGTTCTATTACGGTAATTTATGTTGTATTTGTTATCTTTAAGGATAATTGTTAAGGGGGTGTTTTATACACCTTATTAAAGTTGATTCGGTAACAGTACTCTAATACTATTTTATCTAATTTAACTTATTATATGAAAACTTCTACTTATGACTATCTTCTTTATCTAAATTTATATCTTTATCTAGACCTGATAATCTAAATTAGTGTCGCCTTATACACACAAAAATTAACACCATAGGAAAACATATTTTGACAATAATAAACTACAAAAAAAATTGTTTGTATAACGCAAAAAGACAAACAAACAATAATTACATAATAAATAGTAAAAACCTTGGTAAATCGACATGGGAAGTTATAAACAGTGAAATAGGAAAATGTAATATTGATCAGTATATAGACATGATAGACATTAATGGGAATGCTTAAACTAACCCTATAAAAAAGCTGAAGCTTTTAATGATTATTACATTAACTTAACTAACAAACAAAAGGAAAAAAAACTAAAAAACTTCTCAATGTTCCTTATCTAGTTGATGTTTGGTCATTTAATTTAACCACCTCCGTAGCTCAGAGGCAAAGTTCACTGACTTTACACAGGAGGTCGCGGGTTCGATTCACGGCGGGGTCAATTGTAAGACTCGGTTTGGTTGGTGGTAGGGCATTTTCAAAGCCCGCCTGGCTAGCTACCACCATCTTATCTAAGTCTTGCCGCCAAATATCAATGTTGATATCATTGGTGTATTTCGGCATGAAGATAAGATAGCCAGATCCCCATTGCGTTGGGGAATCTTGGTAAGCCCGCCTCCATCTTCGGCAACATCGTCACTTACCACCAGGTGAGATGTTGTCAAGGGTTTACCAATTGTGAATAAAAAAAAAAAACCTAGATTTCCTAGAAAATAAAAATAAAATAAAACTAAAATAAATAAAAACAAACTTAAAAACTAAAAACACTGGTACCAAATATTTACAAAATAATTCAATTTTCCTTGGTCGCATTGATGAAAACTGTTTGAGTAATACCATAAATTTCCTTAATACAACAAATTCTAAGGGCAACGATGTCTGCACCAAAGTTGTTATGTTAGTTAAGGATTAGAATAAGGCTGTTCTAGTATAACTCATAAATCTTTCATTGGAAACAGTATTATTTCCAAATACACTAAAAGTTTCCATTGTTAAGCCTTTACATAAGAAAGGTCCTAGAAGCGATATGGGAAATTATCGATCATTACGCTGATAAAAAAAATGAGAAAGTAATGCACACACAACTAATGAGTTTCTTTTTAAAACATGACATTATGAAAAACTATCAATTTGGGTTCCAGAAAGAGAAACAAACCATTCTAGCAACATTTTAAATAATTGAGGATGTCCTAAAGAGCACAAAGTCCAAACTGCTTACGACTGTGCTTTTTTCGACATGTCGAAAGCTTTTGATCAATTATTGCGAAAGCCTGAAAATTATGGGATTCGAGGACCAGGACTTGGATGGTGAAATACGTATCTTATGAATAGAATATAGAGCGTACAAATAACTAAACTTGACAATAAACACGTGAAACATTAAAGTTCTGAATTTATGACCAACGCTTATGGGGTACAAGGTGTGTACTTGGCTCACTATTATTCCTCATTTATATAAATGACTTACCAGACGTAACAAAAAATAGGACTATTTTATTCGCAGATGACATTTTAGTAATTGTGACATTCAATAATTAGTCATGTAATAATGAGTTGACATTAAGTAATCACGTGTTTGACATTAATAATACAATAATATCAATGATCCAATGGCTTTAAAATAGTAATTTTCAAATTAATTTTAACAAATCGACATTCATTAATAATTATAATAATAAACAAAATCTTAATATTCATTATAAAGGACAAACTCTACAGACGGCAACGTGTGTAAAATTGATTGACATAACAATCGATGACAAGCTAAACTGGAAAGACCAAGTTGAAAAAATATGTGTCAAAATTACCAGTTTTTCTTTAGCTTTCTATAAACTAACAAAAGTTGCATCTAGAATTAGGGCTATCACAGCTTATTATGGTCACGTTGAATCCATCCTTCGCTACAAGATAATAAACTGGGGCAACAGCACAAACGTTAAGAGTGTTTTCAAAGCTCCAAAAATATGTATTCGTTCAATATACAGAGTAGCACAAGACATATCATGTAGACCGCTATTTAATACCTTGAAAATCTTGCTGCTGCCTTGTCTTTACGTATTTGAAATGGCTAAATTCGTTTAAAAAATGTCGGAAAGTATTATACAAGCAAGCGAGTGAAGTAACTGCAAGAGTGAAAAGAAACCCCAACAGGCTAGTTATGAGCGAAATGCCCAAGACTATTTATTATCAAAAAAAAATAGTCACGTTAATAGGGTTTTTGGTGCATCGTGTGCCAAATTTAATTGGCTGATAGTAGAGGTTAGTGGCTATCCCTTCAGCCGTCATAATCTTTTCTATGCCCTACGTGTATTTTTTTATATCAGTTTTTTACAAGGTTTAAATATAATCTAAAATTCTGCATTTAAACTTGAATTCAAAAAAAAACTATTGGGTGTAACCTCAAACATTAAAATTTTATTTTGATGTGAACTGTAGTATGGTGTTACTAAACTTAAAACTACTGGCAGTTACCATTCAGCTTTTTTTTTTATTAACTCTCAAAGCTTTCGGAAGAGGTAAAGATGAAATTAAAAGTAAATTTTACATGAGTATAAAAAAAAACTAAGAGCGATCGGCTTCTTCCAACTCCCTTAAAAGTTTTCTAGTCTATTCTCTTTTCAACAGTATGCCACATGTGAAAGAAAAAGAAAAAAAAGAACTTGAATAACAGAAAATCAAGCAAACAGCAAAATCAGGCTGATATTCAAAATTCAGGTTGCAACCAATTTTTGCGTAAATAACACGTGTGAACACGTTTATACTCTTATCTCACCTTTGCAATATAAAATCTGTCTCATATCTCTATCTTTAATGGAAATTAACTCAAAGATAAAAACAATTGTTTTAAATATCTAATCTTGTTTGATTAAACTTACAAGTCACAATCGCCTCCTTTTAAATAGCAGGTTTTGTCTTCTAATTAAGTGAGTTTCCAGGTCTGTTTTTTTTTTTATTCACAATACCCTACCCTACACTACACTACACTACCCTACCCTACCCTACCCTACATAAAAACCTTCTCCTGACAATAACGAACTCGACAAAAGAAGAATTAGCCAAATCGGTCCAGCCGTTCTCGAGTTATGCGCTTACCAACACATTTTGCGATTCATTTTTATATATTACTAGCTGTCCCGGCGAACTTCGTTCCACCCTACACTACACTACACTGCCCTAACCTACACTACATTACCCTACACTACCCTACCCTATACTACCCTACCCTACACTACACTACCCATCTCTACACTACCCTACCCTACACTACACTACCCTACACTACCCTACCCTACACTACTCTACACTACCCAACACTACAATACCCTACACTACACTACCCTACCCTACACTACCCTACCCAACACTACACTGCCCAACACTACACTTCCCTAACCTACCCTACATACACTACTCTACACTACCCTACCCAACCCTACACTACACTACCCAACCCTACCCTACCCTACACTACGCTACACCTACACTACACTACCCTACCCTAAAACCAATTATTTTTTGACTGATTTTTATTATTGGTTTTTTTTTATTTAGTTCCGAGCATTTTTATATTTATTCACCTTTTAAACCTTCTCTGGACTTCCACAAATAATTCAATACCAAAATTAGCCAAATCGGTCCAGCCGTTCTCGAGTTTTAGCGAGACAAACGAACAGCAAAAAAATATACTTAAGTGTATGTATAAAAAATACTCGAAGGTTGTGTGTAAAGTCAACCAAAATTATGTTTTTTTATTTAATTCCGAGCGTTTTCATATTTATTCACCTTTTAAACCTTCCCTGGACTTCCACAAACAATTCAATACCAAAATTAGCCAAATCGGTCCAGCCGTTCTCGAGTTTTAGCGAGACTAACGAACAGCAATTCATTTTTATATATATAGATTAATGACAAATTGAAAGTGGGACTTGACGTGATTTTATATAACATAATATAAGCAGGTATTGAATTTGTTTTTACTTCAACGTTTCGACTATGCTTCGATAGCCGTGGTCGCGAGTAGATTGAATAGTTGTGAAAGTTTAAAATGTTATTTATTTATTCATAATTATTTATATGTAGTTATCCATAATCATTTGTTTCTTTTTACATATAGGTGAAAACTTTGTAAACGATCTACTATTTTGTCTTCTTTATGTTTTACGTGGTGTGGCAAGTCTCATCTTCAGTGGCACTCACTATACTAGTCTAGTTTTTCTTGATCGGGACAGCCTTCATTCTACAATCATCATCATATCAGCCGAAAAAACGTCTACTGCTAGCTGGACAAAGGCCTCCCCCAAGGATTTCCACAACGAACGCTCCTGCGCTGCCCGCATCCATCGGCTTCCCGCGATCTTCACCAGGTCGTCGGTCCACCGCGTGGGAGGCCTGTCTACGCTACTTTTTCCGGTGCGCGGTCGCCACTCGAGAACTTTACTGCCTCATCGGCCATCTGTGCTATGTGCCCTGCCCACTGCCACTTCAGTTTAGCGATTCTGTGATCTATGTCGGTTACTTTGGTTCTCCTGCGGATCTCCTCGTTTCTGATTTATATTATGGCTTTTAATTTGTTTTATTTTATTTTGTGATTTATTTTTATTTCTTAAAATAACATAGTATTGGTCTCGAGTTCTCTGCAAACAGAGCTGTGTCTTATAATCATAACTTACCATGCTTGTAATGTCTTATATGAAGTAAAATATCGTTCACTCATCGACATGGCAGAACACTGGATCTGGTTAATCATAAAAAACTAGCGCAAGCTGGTTTTTTGTAAAAGTATTTAAGTATAAAACATATCCCTTCTTTAAAATTTGCTTCCTTTGCCTAATTGGCTTCACCCGGGTGGACAACGTGTCTATGCCTTTTCAAGGGTGCGCAGTGCGTGAGCCCTAAGCCCAAGTCTTAATCTGTCTATGTACTCAATTTCAGCCAGATCCGTTTAGTAGTTTTTGCGTGAAAGAGTAACAAACATACATCCATATTTTCTTACAAAAGTTTCGCGTTTATAATATTAGTAGGATATACTAGGCTAATCTATACATAAAGTCAGTATGTAGAGTGAGGTGAGCCATTCTCACTATGTTATTAAGAAAATCTTTGCGTGTCTCATAAAAAATAGCATAAACAGCGATTTGTTTATTCATAAACTTTATTTATTGCACTACGATCAATATCGTTCTTGTGATACTGCACTGTCTAAATAGAGGTCACATGAAATATTTATTTAAGGCTTTTACCGCCGCCAACGACCAACTTTGTATTCCTTTTTACTTCAATTCATCATCACATTTGCTCATATACGTCCCCACCAAGGGGCTCGAGCCTACCCTGAATTAAGGCGATAGGGCCTTAGTCTCTAGTCTTAGTTAGACTTCACACACAACCTTCGAGTTTCTTCGCAGGCGTGTGCAGGTTTCCTAACGATGTTTTCCTTCACGTAAGAGCGTCGGATAAACGTACATATAAAATTGAAATTTGAAAACACATTGGTACGTGGCAGGATTCGAACCACGACCTCCCAGACAGGAGGTAGCGGCCCTTGCTATTACGCCACCGACGCTCTCAATTCAGGCTTCCATTAAGGTTTTTTTTTTAATGTTTTGTAATTTACAGGGTGATTTTCATTTCCTCGAATTCTGTTTTGAAACACAAAACTAAAGAAAAAATATCCTAACTTACCTTTTTTTTCTAGTTGTAACCATAGGACTGCTGCAATTTTAATCGAAATACTATGATAATTTATGAACTTCCTCACAAAATAATATAATAGTTATTTGTTAAACATGAGTGCAAAGTTGCTTTTTAACCGCGTGCTCAATTCTGATGACCGAGCAAGCGAAGGAGTCCAAATTAGAATCCTGAGCGTTAGCGAGGGAATCAAAAGAGCACGAGATGAAAAATATTTGCACTCGAGTGCAACACGTAACTTTTCATTCCACCTCAGCGAGGAAATTACTAAATAGAAAAAAAAACATTTGCGCATTACAAACAGTTTCAGTCAATCCTGTTGGCGTCAAATAAACTTCCTCGTCTCTTTAATCACTCATTTTAGGTTTTTCACTTGTTTTCAAGTTTCTTGTTTTTAGCCTAAGGTTTTAACAATATGACGTGAAAAGAAAATGGCGCGCGCAAAGCAATTTAAAAAAAAAGTACACCAAGAAGTTTCAGAGTCTGAGTTTTTAACAAATTAAAAAAGGTTGTATGATAATTTCGGCACAATGGAGGTAGAAGTAAAGAGATATAATAATGTTTTGAATTCACGATATTCTAAATTCAATTTTCTAAGTTCACTGGCTTTACACAGAAGGTCGCGAGTTCGATTCCCGGCGGGGTCAATTGTAAGACTCGGTTTGGTTGGTGGTTGGGCATTTTCTAAGCCCGCCTGGCTAGCTACCACCATCTTATCTAAGTCTTGCCGCCAAATATTAATGTTATTATCATTGGTGGGTTCCGGCATGAAGATAAGATAGCCAGTTCCCCATTGCGTTGGGGAATCTTGGTAAGCCCGCTTCCATCTTCGGCAACATCGTCACTTACCACCAGGTGAGATGTTGTCAAGGGTTTTACCAATTGTGAATAAAATAAAATAAAAACTTTTCTCCTCTAGCGAAGAAAAACGGCTTTTGCACTCAGATATTTACTTTATCCTCTAGCGAATAAAAACGGCTTTTGCACTCAGATATCGAAGAACAAAAATACAATTTCCGAGATGGGGGGATGAAAAATGATTTTGTATTGTTACTTTTTGGACATTCTTCTTATTTTATTTATAATCAATTAAAAACCACAATTTTCGCTCGATTCGTCCGCTTGACGTAACAGCCACGTTGCAGTACGAGCTGACAAGAACTCTATTTCCAAGCTATTTCGTCTGATGTTTAAAACATCGTGAATCGAGTTGCCAATTTTAGGGATGGAGGAGCCTTAAGTACTGCGCCTACTGGCTGACGAAGCAACACTGCATAGAACTATATAACTACAGCCTGGGAAACCGCAGCTGAGCACTTCCAGGCTATTTAACGTCCAATTTTTTCATCAGCTATACACAGCGAATAAGAATAATAAGAGCGTCGATGGCGTAATGGCAAGTGCCGCTACCTCCTGTCCGGGAGGTCGTGGTTTGAATCCTGCCACGTACCAATGTGTTTTCGAATCTGATTTCATATGTACGTTTATCCGACGCTCTTACGGTGAAGAAAAACATCGTAAGGAAACCTGCACACGCCTGCGAAGAAATCGAAGGTTGTGTGTGAAGTCAACCAACCCGCACTGGGCCTGCGTGGTCGACTAAGGCCCAATCGCCCTAATTCTGGGTAGGCTCAGGCCCCTCGGTAGGGACGTATATGAGCTGATATGATGATACACAGCGAATAATGTGATGAGAGGTACATTGCTTGCTTAGCGTTTGGTGTGCTTCAGTACCTCCTTCAGTCAAAGCAAGCAATGCACCGTCATTATCATCATCATATCAGCTCATATACGTCCGCGCACCGAGGGGTTCGAGCCTACCCTGAATTAGGGCGATCGGGCCTTAGTCGACACGCGGGCCCAGTGCGGGTTGGTCGACTTCACACACAACCTGCGAGTTTCTCCGCAGGCGTGTGCAGGTTTCCTCAAGATGTTTACCTTCACCGTAAGAGCGTCGGATAAACGTACATATTATGTTCTATGTAAGTTGTTTTTAATGTATACACGTTCAACTGAATCCCACTGCAGTGTGCATTTATTGTGTCTCCCTTTTTTTATCCCAGTGCGGAACCTTAAAAAAGGGAGACACAATAAATGCACACTGCAGTGGGATTCAGTTGAACGTGTATACATTAAAAACAACTTATATAGAACATACTAGCTGTTTCCCGAGGTTTCACCCGCGTGGACAACGTTTCTATGACTTTTCGAGGGTGCGCAGTGCGCGAGCCGCAAGCGGCTCGCGAGCGTGGTAAAAAGTAGCCTATGTCTGAATCCAGGTCTCAATCTGTCTACCTACCAAATTTCAGCCAAATCCGTTCAGTAGTTTTTGCGGGAAAGCGTAACAGACAGACAGAGTTACTTTCACATTTATACAGGGTCTTCGGCAGATGGTTGAAAATACAAAAATGGGGGATAGGTGGGGTCGCCTCCCACCTATTTTGAGAATTTAAAAAAATCTAGGACTTGTAATTTTTTTTACAGGATTTTTTTTCCTTTTTTTAGAAATTTTGCCATTTTTATACCTTTGAACACATGTAACTTTTTGTTTTTTAAAGCTAGCTCCAAAATCTTTTTTTTAATAGACTTTTATAAGATTGTCGGCTCTAAAAAAAATTATGTTTGTTTCAAGTTATTGCTAAAAACAAAAATGTGGGCCCCCGAACTTAAAAAAAAAGTTGAACAAAAATTTAAAAGTCAACTTTGCGATGCATTTAAAAAAAAAATAATGGGGCTGGATGGCTTCTGTTTTTTTTAAAACATCTCTAAAGCTTAGGCTTTTGAATGGTATGTAATTTGTTTCGGTATCTTTTTTGTAACCGGAGTTGTTAATTTTTTTTACTCAATTGGACCATGTTGACGAAATTCCACTAGTTACATGTTTTGTGAAATGTATCAAATGCAAATTTGAAAATAATGTAAATACTTACTGTTGGGACGGTTACAAAGAGCAGGTACGTTTTTTTACATTCTTGCACACACATAATGGCTATATTTTGTCATTTATTGGCATATTGGAGTTAGCACTTCCATATGCCAATAAAATGTCCGCATATTCCGCATTAGTAAATTGAGCCATTTTAAACCACAACAAAGTCTGAACAAAACGTCTGATAATAACAAAAAGTGACAAACAACAAAAAAACTTTCCAAAATCACAAACGTTAATAACGTTAACGTTTTTTTTTTGTTTTCGTTAATTTCACTTTGCTGTGTTTGTGATTTTCAACCATTTTTGTATTTTCAACCATCTGCCGAAGACCCTGTATAATAATTAGTAGGGTTAGTAGGGATTAATATTATGTACGTGTGACCAACGAGACCCTATTACTAAACCTCCGTTGTCTGTCCGTCTGTCCGCGGGCAGTATTTCATGAACCATAATATAGGTAGACAGCTGTAATTTTCAGAGAATGTGTATTTCTGTTGCCGGTATAACATAAATTACTAAAAATTTGAAAAAGTAAAAAAAATTAAGGGGGGTCTCCATAGAAAAGAACCGTTGCCGACTCGTGGTCACACCAGATTAACACATCAGTATAACAATTTTGAAGGTCTTTACAAGGTTTTTTTTGATTTAACTCTATCGTAAAAACGGTAATTACGTACAAGCGTACAACTTGGTCTGTTTATAGTACTAATAAAATGGCAGATAATAAAAATTGGCCAAGTGTGAGTCGTACTCGCGCTAATTAGTCCGAAAATAAGCATATTTTTGTCGCTCGCGTTGATGTCTTTGGTTTGTAATGTGAATAGGTATCATTGTCATTAAACTACGTAGTTGTGTAGAGAGGTGTGGTGGTACGGAATCCTCGGAGTGCTAGTGCGAATCTGTTTATTTCTGTATGGTATACGGTGATGAAACATGCATACATCTGCGAAGAAACTCGAAGGTTGTGTGTAACTTTGACCAACCCGCACTGGGCCCGCGTGGTCGACTAAGGCCCGATCGCCTTAATTCAGGGTAGGCTTGAGCCCCTCGGTGGGGACGTGTATATATATATATATATATATATATATAAATATATATATATATATATATATATATATATATATATACCACAAACACTCTTGCGTCCTCCTATTGCCAAATTCTCATTTAATCCTGCGTCCACCGCGCTATTGCGTCCGTATACGGACGCCAGATTGCAATCGCCGTTATTTTTACTTCAGCGACAGTTCTGCCATCTAGGCTATTATTTAAGAAGTTTTTGTTCGGACGTAATTTTGATCCGAATGTGAAATTTTAATTCGCAACTCCGCCGCACGTCACTGGGGCGCTGCACGCGGCGAAGTATACCTTTCCCCCCGCGCGCTTTACCCCTTAAATGTATATTTTAAATCATCCTAACAACTGTTTTGCGCCCTTCGGCACAAACTGGTTCTCACCCATTACCCTCTTCTGTACTGCCTATTGCGGTGCGGTGCGGACTCATTTTGCCGCCGGACGCACAATAGTGAGTACGCAGTAAATAGGTTGTGCTGTACTTGTGTATATACCTGTGTTATTTGGGTGGTAAATTGATTGAAAATGTATTTAACTAGGAATAGAAAAAAGATTGAAGAATTAAAAAAAAGGAAGTTGCTTGTTGAGTGCTCTGTTACTGGTAACTGTAACTCTGTAAATGTTTCCGATATTTATTTACTAAACTAAACTGTTAATAGTAGGTAACGTTTTATTGTTTTCTATAGTAGGTACATCATAATTTTAGCAAGTTTTGAGGTGAGGCTTGTAGGTACAACTGTTCTTCTGTTTGTTTCTAAAAAATAATAGTACCTAATTAGCTAAGTAGTTTCAGTGGGTATCAAAATAGATTTGGTATAGGAAATAGTAGGTACATTCCATGTAATAATAACTTCTTTAAGATTAGCTAGGTACTATTTTCCTACTTATACCTAACTACATCATTATTACCTTGCTAGTACAAACATAACTAAAAGAGAATAGGGAACATGCAATATTTATATTTTTATTTTCATTTTAAAGAATTCAATGTAGAATAGGCCACAAATGTATTAATAATTAAAACACTGTAATTTAATAGAAAAAATGCGGTTTTAAATTAACAGTTTAAATTTTCGCGCCAAAACGGACCTATAGTTCTGATGACGTCATTCCTGTCTGACTGGTTGTACTTGTTCGTCCCTGGCATTCATACTTTTGCCTAGTTTCTCGACTTAAGATTTTTTTTTTGTAAAAATTTTAAATGGACTACCTATCCATTTGTTGTGTGGGCTTAACCTTTATTTAAAATTATACAAAAAAAAACTGCCTCCATCGTCTAGTGGTTAATGCGTCAGGCTCACGAACCGGAGGTCCTAGTTTTGATTCCCGGTGGGGACATTCTCAGAAATCACTTTGTAAGTTTTTCCCAGTTTGGTTAGGACAATGCAGGCTGAATGACCAGGGCTCCGTTTTATAAAACTACAAGTCACAAGATTTCAAGTGTAATTCAGTGTACGTTGCATTACAGAGTCAGGTCAAGACTTCAGGGAGCAAACCGGCTATGCAATGAACATCGAATTACACTTGTAAACTTGTAACTTGTAGTTTTATAAAACACGACTCTGATTGTCCGAAAGTAAGATGATTCCGTACTTCAGAGAGCACGTTAAGCCGTCGGTCCCGGTCGTTATCATTGGTGGCGGTCGTTATACAAACCACGTCAGAGCCCAGAGGCCTTTAGGCGATTTGAAAACTCTGACACCAGGGTTAGTCAGGTATGACTACACAAACACGATAAGAAAAAATAAAAAATAGTATTTAAAAAGCATACGAGTTTAATTTATAAATTTACAAGATAGTTTTATTAAAAATATGCTTATAGATCTTGTAATTTTGGCATCTATCCAAAAAATTTTTTGCAGTAAGTATACTTAACAGATACACTGCTGTTATCATATGGCACATGATTATAAATATCTACTTCTTTTGATTTTTTTAAATTTTGGTGAGCTACACAGAAAAGTGCTATTTTCCTTTTGCTGAAAAACATTTGAAGTAGTACTTGTGTCCAACATTTTGGTGCCATTTTATTATCTTTTAGATATAAAATTATATAAGAGCTTCTGTTGAAGGTCATTTAATCTCTATTGTGTAATTTTCAGTAAGCCCGTTACGTGTTGCAACAAAAATAGGATACTCGGCATTAAGAAAAAGTCCAGTTTCTTCAATTTTTATCTGAAATGCAGAAACAATGATATTAATTATTACAGAAGCCTTGAATTAAACATTATAAATAGTTTTATTCAAAATATTGAAACAACAGAAAAACTATTAGTTACCTTTTCTTTTTTATTCACTATGTTGAGAACTACTTTTTCTAGTTTTTTTTCCTCTATCCATCGCAATGGAAGTAAATTTTGAATGTTCTCCCATAATTTTGTTCAGATGAGATAGTTCTACAGTGAGCTGCTTCATAAATAGTTGAGCCTGTAATTCTTCCGTATCTGAAAAATAGAAAAAATAAAAATCTGTTGCTTACAAAAAAATTTCCAATCAAGTTTACGCTATATGGGTATGATAATGAGTTTGCTTGTCCAAATTTTTACACATTTCTTATTTATGCTTTTTTTGTGATGTGTATTAAACTTGAAGCTTCACTACTCACCTCAACTCAAACCACAATGGGAAATAATTTTGATGATCATTTTGGTGGTTGAAAAAGTCATATAAATATTATCAGTCGTTATTTGCTTTGATAAATATTTCATGAAATGATTGCGGAGAGTCTAACTTTCCAATCAAGCTTGAAAATACATAGTTTGTGAATGCTTGTGGTTTGTTGGTCTTCTTCATCTACAAATTCATATAAAATCATCATCATCATCATCATATCAGCCACAAATCGTCCACTGCTGGACAAAGGCCTCCCCCAAGGATTTCCACGACGACCGGTCCTGCGCTGCCCGCATCCATCGGCTTCCCGCGACCTTCACCAGGTCATCGGTCCACCGCGTGGGAGGCCTTCCTACGCTACGTTTTCCGGTGCGCGGTCGCCACTCGAGAACTTTACTGCCCCATCGGCCATCTGTTCTACGAGCTAAGTGCCCTGCCCACTGCCACTTCAGTTAAGCGATTCTGTGAGCTATGTCGGTTACTTTAGTTCTCCTGCGGATCTCCTCGTTTCTGATTCGATCACGCAGAGAAACTCCGAGCATAGCACGCTCCATTGCCCTTTGGGTGACCTTGAGCCTTCTTATGAGGCCCATAGTAAGCGACCATGTCTCAGTTCCGCAAGTCATCATAGTTCATAGTTCATAGTTCATTTATTCATAAACAATTTACAAATTGTGTTTGAAATAACCTAAGCTAACATTAAAACAAGTTAAAGTCAATTATAAAATTTACAACACAAAATAACAACAATAATAAAAAAAAAATATAAAAGCATAAAAACATGATATTAATTTTAGTCTGCATTGTGTTTATCTTGGATATAATCATTTACTGTATAATAACATTTACGTGTCAAAAATTTCCGCAACCCTCTTTTAAACAGTCCATAGCTTGCAGTTGACTTCAGTGCGATAGGTAGTTTATTGAACAAGTTCGGAGACTGATAAAAAGCAGCGTGTTTTACTACGTCTAATCTCGGCATTATCTGCTGTTTCACATCTTTGCGTCTAGTCCGTTCACGCATAACTTTGTCTGTTTCTGTTTCAATACTTAACAACTGTTTTTTGTAGTCACAGAGCAAAACCATAATATAAAGGCACTGGCACTTCACTGGCAACACATACTGGTCAAAGACCTTAGTCTTGAGACACTGCAGTATTTGGGACGTGAAGATATTGCGAAGCTTCCCGAACGCTGCCCAGCCGAGTTGTATTCGTCGATTGATCTCTTTCTTGAAGTTGGAACTACCTAGCTGGATTGTTTGTCCCAGGTATACATATTTGTCAACATCTTCCAGTGTAGAGTCTCCAACCTTTAGAGGAGTGGGTGCGACACGGACATTTAACATTATTTTCGTCTTGTCCATGTTCATTTTAAGACCCACTTGTTGAGAGACCTTACTGAGGCCATCGAGCATTGTGCTTAGGTCTTCCATAGTCTCAGCCATGACCACGATATCGTCAGCGAATCGGAGGTGGGATATGTACTCGCCGTTGATATTGATGCCGAGTCCACCCCAGTCCAGAAGCTTAAGAACATCTTCCAGGGCGGCGGTGAACAGTTTCGGAGATATAACGTCTCCCTGTCTCACCCCTCGCTGCAACTGGATAGGTTTCGAGTTCCGGTCCTGGAGGCGAACCGCCATGGTGGCGTTTTCATACAGACACTTCAACACCTCGATGTATCGATGGTCAATTTGGCACCGCTGGAGAGACTGTAGCACAGCCCAGGTTTCGACTGAACCAAAGGCCTTCTCATAGTCCACTAACGCCAAGCATAGTGGCTGATTGTACTCTTCGGTCTTCTGTATAATCTGCCGCAGCATATGTATGTGGTCTATGGTACTAAAGCCTTTTCGGAAACCGGCTTGTTCGGGAGGCTCGAAGTCGTCAAACCTGCGTGCGAGACGATTCGTAATGACTCTCTAAAACAGCTTGTAGACATGGCTCAGAAGTGAGATGGGTCTGTAGTTCTTCAGCAGGGTGTTGTCGCCCTTTTTGAAGAAGAGCACGACCACACTTCTGTGCCATGCCTTAGGCGTTTGTCCCTCGAGTATAACGGAATTAAATAACTTCTGAAGAGCTTTTAGTACCGGTGATCCACCTGCTTTCAGAAGTTCAGCCGTAATTCCATCATCACCCGGTGCCTTGTTGTTCTTGAGCTGTTTGAGAGCCATTCTAATCTCATACAGGCTGACGTCCGGGATATCTTCGGTATAGTGTCGGGTTAGTCTGGCTCTTGGGTCTTCAGCCAGATCCCTGACAGGCAAACGTGTGGTCTTGTACAATTGTCCATAGAACTTCTCAACTTCTTCCAGCAAATCAGTCTTAGACGATATGGTCCTGCCGTCCTCAGTCTTCAGCTTGGTCAGTTGGCTTTGTCCAACAGACAGATCTCTCGCGAACACTTTTGAGCCTTTGTTGTGCTCAATCGCCTCTTTAATACAATTTGTATTATATTGGCGTAAATCGCGAGTTAGGGACTTAGAGATCTGCCTGTTTAGTTGCCGATACTGAGTAGCGTCTTCAGAGGACTGCAAAACCAATCGGCGTCTTTGTTCCATGAGGTTGCTGGTGAAGTCGGAGATTTTTTTGGTTCTGTTTGAACGGCGAGTTTGAACAATTTCCACGAACCTTTCATTATAATCGTCCACATTCTCGCAGTCTCCATGTGCCATGAGAGCTGAAAGCTCTCGGGGTTTTGGAGCTGGATGGGCGCTGGTCGGAGCGTAGACTTCATCAGTCGACATCTTTCTAGCTTTGTCTTTAGATTCAATGTGCCTCTGACCATCCGGTGATCGCTTCCTGTTTTGACTGAATTGATCACGGAGACATCATTGAATATTTGCCTCCTTGTCGACAAGATGAAGTCTATCTCGTTTTTTGTTACGCCATTCTGCCGTGTCATACCAATCTATTGCATCGCGAAAAAACACGAGCTGAGATATTGAGGTTTTTAGCGCAAAACTTGTTTTATAACGTAGAAAATAAACTATATTGTCTATTGACATTATTTTACACACGAAAGTTTCCAAAAATAACATGCAACAAAAGGTGTTGGATTGTTTTTGAAAAATAAACGTATTTTCCATTTTATTCGCTAAAAACAGTTAGGCTTGACAAAGGTTTCATACAAAAGTTGTCACGCGTTATGTTCTAACTATAAGTTAGATCAGTTAGGCATGACGGAGGCATAGAATAGTTAGCATGTTAATTAGTATTTTAAGCTAAATAAGGGGTTAGTTTTGTTGTACATAAGTCTAACTATTTTTATATTACAATCATTTTGAAAAATCTTGACAAATAACTAACAATCAAAATCGTAAAATGACCACTTCCCAAAAGGGCCAACTGATATAATTTCAAGGAAACTACAGAAAGTTTGCATAAAAATTAGACTTTAATAACTTATCCTAACTTATGTATTGTATATTTGGTGCATAAATATTGTTTTGGGTTTGATGTCGATAAATTCTACTCTTTGATAATCTCATAAAAATGGGATATTTTACAAGTTTTAATCCCAGAGTCCATACAATGTGTTTCATAAAGGTTATATAAATCCGTAAAAGATACGCCACAAGGTAAGTATCGTCTATTTGGTGTTGTAATGTGAGACACTTGGTTTAACCTTTCCTATAAATTGTTTTAAATTTTCTTTGTATCCTTCTTCAAAACAGTTCCATGGTTTTGTTCTACCTCTTTGTTCTGGTGCTGCATCTTGAATGTCTACGTCTATAACCTCTATTTTTGTAATTAGCTTTTAATACTCTTATGACTAGCGTTGGGCTAAAGAATCCAAGCGTGTTAAGAAAAAATGTCTTACATACTTTCGTGCCCCGCAATACCCAAATAGGAGTGTTGTGTCGGGATGAATTTTGTGTTGTTTTAAATCTTGTTGGGGTTTTTCTTACATTTCGGCTTATAAAGTTTCTTCAGCTTTGTTTATTCAAATCTCGAAAATTTAACCACATTTGGCTATCTATATTTTTCTGTGAACTTTGAGAAACATTTTCTTGCACAAGTCTCGCTACAAGAAGGTTTAATTTTATATTTTTGGAGTTTACTCCTTAAGAATCGATTTTCATATAAGGCGTCCGGTATGAAAAAAATATGAGGAGTAAAATCTAGTGATCGCGTTACGTTTTTCGCGCGCAACCTATTGTGCGCACCATTGTCACGTGATACAAAACAGTCAGGATTGGCTGAATCTAAGATGACGTCACAACACAGTAATCAGATCTGTCATTGTTGCAGTCTTACGATTTTTGATCTATTTAAATAAGATTTTAAAATATTATCGTGAAAATTTGTGATATTTTACAATCTCCATCGTATAATTTGGTATTCCACTCCATCAAGGATGTCAATTTTGTGAAAGCAGATAGCAGAAACTTTCCCAAAGTGGATGCAATCATGGTTGGAATGTTCTTCAAAAATAACCCCGATTTTCATTCTGCAGAGCTCAGAAATGTACAGCAATGTAAGTACTATAAAATAATATAACATACTATAAAATAATATTACAAATAAAGCCTAGTCTAATTCAGCTCGATGCTAGATATAGAATGAATGAATTAAACAATGGTAATAATTACAATACATTAATCCGGTAAACAGTTAGATCGGGTTGCATCCTGTGGAATACTTGAAATGCTGACAGGGCGCCTAGTTACTTTAGTGGCTTGCGCAATGTTGGGTAGCAACTGCAGTGCCAGCTCTTTACCTACTAGCCAATACTATAACTTACTTGTTATTTGAGTTTTCTGTTTTGTTGTCTGACAGTTTTGTTTTATTTTATTTCTAAACGCTTTTTTTGTCGGTGTTTCTTCATTACTTTCTCTTTGTATTTTAGGTTTGTCACTTTCTGCGCTTTTTTCGTTACTTAGTTGCTGAATTAATTCCTCCACGCTACTTTCAAAAGATTTATCAATCAAAATAGAAGACAAGTCGATTGATTCTTTTGCACTATACTGTTTCAATGAAGCTTGTTTTGGAGTTGACGTCGTTGGTGGTATTTTTTCGGTGACTTGCTGCAGGTTATTTGTATTCAAATCTAATTTTATGACGTTATCATGTTTATGTGCATTTAATCCAATTAAGTCTTTTTCATTATTAAAGATATAATTACTGCTTCTTTCACTTTTTGAAAGATTATTACTCATATTATTTACTTTCTCTTTTTCTGACCAGTTACTTGAGTTTTTATTGCTAACATCTAATACATTTATTTGCTTCCTTTTGATTTTTTTTTCAGGATTTTTAATTAATTTCTTATCATTTCTCTCATCTACTGAATGATTATTTGCATTACGGGTTTTTCCACATATTGTAACTTCTTGTATTCTTCTTTATTTTTTTGTACTTTTTTTATTGTCTATTTTCATTGTCTGTCTGACTCCAACTTTCATTTTCTGACTGACTTATACTTATTTCATTCATTGAATTATCATTTTGACTGCTTTTTCCTTACACACTATTTGAGTTTTGCTTTTTATTGTTCGACAATTTTATTTTCTTCAAATTTTGTTTCTTAACACTTTTTTCTGATGATTTTCCTTTACTTTCTATTTGTCTTTGATTTTCTTTGTTTCTGTTGTTTTCTCATTACTTAGTAGCTCAATCGATTCGTCAATAGTTACTACTTACAAAAGACAGTCTAGTTTCATATTGATAACTGAAGTGATCTTTTTAATTCATAAAATAAATGGTTACTGAAAAAAAAAAAACAAGAATACGTACTGGTTCAAGATTATGATAAGTTTTTTCGGATGATATGGGGTTTTCTTTTGAGCTACACCCTGTAAACTGAAATATAAAGACAGAAAAAAAACAGAAAAGATTATGACTTTTAATATTAACAGTTTTTTTAATGACATATTAATTTATTATATTATTTATTTTTGTTTAATCTATTTTTAGCGATTTGAATGTTAACATGAATTTTTAAATTTGATTTGCAAATCTGATATTGAAGTTAAACTACTTGATGAATATTTTATTCAAATTTATTTCTTACTTAAGCTTAGTGAATCAGGTGATAGATATTAGAGATGGGCCGAACATGGGTTTCACCGAATACGAACATTCGGCCGAATATTCGGTAAAACTTTTACCGAACCGAATATTCGGCCGAATATTCGGTACATTTTTCGATATACATGTACTTACTAGATTTCGCGATCCGAACACTGAGTTTGTTCGACTAAACTTGACTGCGGACAGTACACCTTACTTTAGTGTGGGTTCGACATTCAAGCTGTGTGGGCGCGTACGGAGCGGTACTAATAAATTAATAATACCAAAAATAACTTGGATGTAAACAACACAATTCAGTTGTCAAGTAAATACAATTATTTGTGGGTCATGTGAATAAATAGCTTATAATATCGTAATACCACAATAGAAAATATTGAGAAAAGAATATTTCTTCATTTAATCTCTTACGGATTTTCGGCACGTTCAGTTACATCCACTTTGTCAAGCTAGGTACGGTAACGGATGTTAATTGTTTAGTAGATTCACGAAACTTCAATTTTGCCGGGTTATAAGTACCTACATACATTTCCGAGATATGACGAATGACACGTCTAACTAATTTGACAACCCGGCAAAATTAAAGAGACTTGAATCTGCTATATACGATATTGGTTGAATAGGATAGGTTTAAACGTTTAATATAAATAAATATATTTTGCGACGCTATGCTGAGTAGAAACTTAAAAAAAATGCTATTCATAATCTACCAAACTACTAAGGTATTGTGATTTGATTCAGCTATTCTTTTACCAACCTACTTTAATTGAAAATAAAGCTTCAGTGACGACGAAAACAGAAAGCTACACTCTAAAATACTTACCTCATGACACTGTACACTCAAATCATGATAATACACGGGTCAATAACAGTAAAAACTTTGAGTATCACTTTGCCGAATATTAGGTGATTCAGCCGAATATTCGGCCGAATATGAATATTCGGTAAAGCTGCCGAATATGCCGAATACCGAATATAAAACGAATATTCGGCCCATCTCTAATAGATATGGTAATTTTAATTAAAACTTAAGATTTTAAGACTTTTTGCAACTTGGACATTTTACAACTTGGCGGTTTCTCGACTATTATACATAGTTACTAGCTCATATAACAACAATGAAGCTGCCTTTCAAGTTTCTAACTTAAAGGTTTAGAAATTAAAAAATCTGTGGTCAATTGGGCACTCGGGTCTTTGAAGAGCTCAGGTAACTATTTTGAATGATCAAAATTTTGTTGAATCGATAGTTATGGTTTTTAAAACTACCAATTTTTAGAAATAGAAGTAGACAGACCTAGGACAGCACCCCACGTCAATGTAGAATGTTTTATTTTTGTCTTACTTATTACTAAGTACACTTTACTACTTAATTTACATAAATAGACCTACATGTAACCTTTGCACATTTAATAAGATATTTTAGATAAAAATTTTGGCTATTTTAATGTGTTACAAAGAATTAAACTTACCTTTGCATCATTTTGTATGAATAACACTGTGGTGAGCTTGCATTCGCGTTTCCCTGTGAAGAACTCCGGTGAAATCTAGTGGAGAACCCTTATTTTCGACCAGTTTGTTTTCTTTAGTAATGTTGTATATAACTTTACTTCGATTTGAAGCCATTTTAATTCTTTAGTATAGTTTGATAACATAATTAGCATAAAATAACACTTCAACATCATAGGCGTGTCCGATAAAAACAGAAGTGAGATTGGCGCGGCGGGCGGCGGAGGACCTCGAGCAAGCGAGCGCTGCGAGCGTTGTCATGCCTAACTGTTTTAATTACTAAATAGTACAGATAGGCTCGACGCGCCTATTCTTTTCGGCTAGAGCGGCAATCTATTGCAATTTCAGTTAAAACAAATAGGCATGACGGCACTTCAAATTATTGAAGTTGTATCAGTTTGGCAAACTCAATATCTCGAAATGTAATTAACATTTTGTAATTGTGTTTGATTGTAGGTATAGTATTAAGGTAAAAAATACGATTTACACTTGTAAGTCGTATCTGATACAACTTGCGATGCAACAGATTGGTATGACACGGCAGCATTGGGATGCAACCATGTCCACTTCCGCTGTTTTGACTTTTTAAAGAAGGAGTTCATCATAAAGAGGCTCTCCTTCTCCATAAAGTCGGCCAGAATCTGGCCACGTGCATTTCTTACTCCATATCCAAATTGCCCCACTCTCAGCTCACCATCGCTTCGTTTGCCCAGTTTCGCGTTAAAGTCCCCCATAACAACGATATAATGGGTCCTGGTGCTATGTAAGGCTGTAGAGATGTCCTCATACATAGTCTCTACCTCGTCGTCGGAGTGTTCCGTAGTCGGCGCGTATACCTGTATGACCTTCGTCGAATACCCTTTGGTGATTCTGAGTATAAGGTATGCTACCCTTGTCGAAACGCTCACGATTTGGACCACATTGTTAATGAGGGACTTGTGGACGAGAAACCCGACACCACCCTGGGACTGTTGGTCGCCCTCCCGGAAATAGAGCAGGTTTCCGGATTTAAGGATCATGGTGTCCTCTCCCTCTCTTCGGACTTCACATAAACCTACGATATCCCACCGTAACCTGCTCAATACTTCTTCGAGTTCTGCAAGTTTCTCGTCAGTCCGCAGTGTGCGCGTGTTGTAAGTTGCCAGGGCCAAAGGTCGTTGGGTTTGGTAGCCTGGCATCTGCCGGGGATTCTTCGCACCCCCTACCCCGCCGTTACCATGACTGCTACCGGAGCCAGGAATAGCGGGGCTGCCGGGGACTAGGGGCCGTTTTCTGGGTGTGAAATTCATTAGGGGGGTTTTGCCGTAATCGCCACGCTTGGCAGGCGGGTTGGCGATCGCAGTTTGATTGCAGGTGTGTTGCAATGCACGGAAAGACGCTGCTGCCCATCCTCCGGTTTTAAGTCCCTTAGTCGCCTCTTACGACACCCATTGGAAAAGATGGGATGGTCCTATTCTTAGCCGGGAACCATACGGTGCATATAAAATATCCACCTGAAAATATACAGCTATTATTAAAACACACATTTATAATTTCTCTACATAAAAAATAAACAAAAATCTACTTACTTGAGAGAAACTGTTAGTGACTGAAATACAACGCATTTCTTTTGCTTTTATAAGATTTTCCAGAAACACATGTAGATGATTTTAACTTTTTGACTTATTTCCAATACATGAGACGGACATAATCAGAGGCTCCTCAGATCTTTTGTGCAACCATAGCAACTACTAATAGTCTAGGAGCTGGGCCGCGGACAGACAGACAGACAGACGGACAGACAGACATGACGAAACTCTAAGGGTTCCTTGTTGTACTACGGAACCCTAAAAACTAGGAAACTTTTTCAAGATTTTTTGCTTGTAATTGAATTCTCATAAGGTCAACTTTTTAGGACTAAAATTTTCATCTTTAAATTAAAAATCTAAACAAGTGACTTTATGGTTTCTAAGTAGCCCTGAAGAATATGTCATCTCTTCAGCTTCAATATTAAAGTTGGTTAGAATTGGCCTGTAAAGGCAACGAGGTAGAAAATTCTTAAAAGTGGGCATGTCACCTGTTTATATTTTTAATTTAAAGATTACTTTAGTCGTAAGAGGAAAATATGCTGAGACGACCCCGAGTAATTGGGAAAGGGCAAGGAAATGATGATGATGATTTTAGTCGTAATTAACCAAACCGTTTTTTTTTCAATTTAAACCAAATTTTCATAGCTTCCACTAAAGTTACGAAGTTGGTTGTTTTATGCATAATAGTAAAAGTTATGAGAATTTAATTTCAAGCAAAAAGTCTTGGGAAAGTTTCCTAGTTTTTTTTTTGTTGGCCCGGCAGAAATTTTCCAAAAATCAAGAAAAAATCAAAACTTGAAAACTATCAAAAATCGCGGAACATAAATGGACGACACAAGGGCCAATTTTTTTCTTTGTAAGTAAATTGTCTGGCCACCCTGTATAATAGGTACCTATCCCATTTTACCCCTTCAGTTACGGAACTTTCTTTATTAGGATTGTCTACCTATAGTTTCTTGCTACAATTTAAACTTAGAGTGGAACATAAATATTTGAACGATGAGTAAAAAGTCCGGGGGATCCAGGAATCGCAGTTCTTCCGTCGAGAGTGTGTGGAGTGTGCAATCAAAAGAAACATGTTTAGCACGGTACACCACCGATAGTGAATCATCATTTAGTGATATCAGTCACAGCGATGTCACATCGACATTTGACCAGATGATTTCTACAGCAATCAACGACTCATTTAATTTGGCGGATTCTGAGCGAACGTATTTGGACAGTAGTGACTCCGAAATAGATTATCACTATTTTCTAAAGTGCGCTCTTTGTGGAAAAGACAACAGTAACCCTTTATACTACAGCTACTGCGAAAAATGTTTCAAGATCAGAAAATGTTTCAAATCGAAATCTAACCGAAACAGCAAAGACAGTACAAATAAAAAATTCAGTGAGCAGGATCTTAGGAGGAGAGAAGACATGACTAATGAAAACACGAGATTATATAGGTGTTACTTGCGATCACGCAAACGCTGCGCTGGAGATTCTGCTTTGGAGCTACCACCGCAAAAATATGCTAAACAAGATTTGGATGTTGTGCAGTACTCTTTTACTGGGCGTTTCATAATTATACTGAACATATTGTGGATGTTTAATTTGTCCAGTTGGGCTAGATTTATTTAAAGGACCCTAATGGTCTGCCTGCAAACATTGAAGGATTTGAAAATTTGAATTTCCATTAAGATTTCTCATGATAACAGCTCGGTGCTGTCATTTCTTACTACTTACCTACTGTATTTCTAAAAATAAAAATAGCACACTAATAATAATAATAGTACCTATTTTTATCAATTCCATATTTATCAATAATAAAGATGTGATTAGTATTATTATTTTCACGAATATAGTATGGTAAGTAGATTTTTTTCTTCTCAATATTGATGTTACTAGAGTAAGTAGTTATCGAAATTGCATTGATTTTTTATTAAAACACACACTCACAGGGCGCACCATGTGTAAGTAGGTATGGAGCACTGCGAGTGTGTGTATTATTTTGCTTCATTAAGCTGTTCTTGTCTGAACCTACAATGAAACTTTAAACGTCAGTATTACGTATAACTATATTTTTCGCAGTAGCTGTAGTATAAAGGGTTACTGTTGTCTTTTCCACAAAGAGCGCACTTTAGAAAATAGTGATAATCTATTTCGGAGTCACTACTGTCCAAATACGTCCGCTCAGAATCCGCCAAATTAAATGAGTCGTTGATTGCTGTAGAAATCATCTGGTCAAATGTCGATGTGACATCGCTGTGACTGATATCACTAAATGATGATTCACTATCGGTGGTGTCCCGTGCTAAACATGTTTCTTTTGATTGCACACTCCACACACTCTCGACGGAAGAACTGCGATTCCTGGATCCCCCGGACTTTTTACTCATCGTTCAAATATTTACGTTCCACTCTAAGTTTAAATTGTAGCAAGAAACTATAGGTAGACAATCCTAATAAAGAAATGTCGACTGCTTTGAGCGCACACAACATGCAACGAAACCATCTAACACAATAATAATAATATACTCCTAAATTGTTTGGTATTCATTTTGTAATTAAAATAAAAGATTTGACCTCGAACGGAATCGACATTCGCCGCAGAATAGGAGGAATTAGTATGGAGAGTGAAATGAAAAATGTATAGTACATTTCGCATGTTACGATTAAGTAAGTGCTACTTTCGCCATCTATGTAATTATTAGGAAAGTATTCACAAAAACTACAAGCGGGATTGACAATAAAACAGGTGGACGCAGATTTAGCGGATTTCTGGAAAGACGCAGAAATGATACTGGGATTTATATATATATATATATATATATATATATATATATATATATATATATATATATATATATATATATATATACTAGCTGTCCCGGCGAACTTCGTACCGCCTTACATTACATTACACTGCCCTGCCCTACCCTACACTACCCTACACTACACTACACTACCCTACCCTACACTACCCTACATACACTACACTACACTACCCTACCCTACACTACTCTACACTACCATACACTACACTACCCTACCCTACCCTACACTACCCTACCCTACACTACCCTACCCTACCCTATCCTATCTCTCAAGTTGGATCGAACTGCACATGGTGTGCGAATTTTATTATAATCGGTTAAGTGGTTTAGGAGTCCATTGGGGACAAACATTGTGACACGAGATTTATATATATTAAGATATATATATATATATATATTATTCACTTTTTTTTTAGGTTATAGTACTATATTTTGATGTACTTTAAGTGTAAAATTAATTAATTCATTATTATATTATATATTTATACCTTATACGAGTACCTTTATTATATTCACAATTGGTTAACCCTTGACAACATCTCACCTGGTGGTAAGTGACGATGTTGCCGAATATGGAAGCGGGCTTACCAAGATTCCCCAACGCAATGGGGAACTGCTGGCTATCTTATCTTCATGCCGGAACACACCAATGATATCAACATTGATATTTGGCGATAAGATGATGGTAGCTAGCCAGGCGGACTTAGAAAATGCCCTACCACCAAATAAAACTACGAATGCGTCTACCACAAATCCAGCAAAAAAACTCCGAGATATGTCCTTTTGGTCCTTACGTTCCTTGGCGCATATATATTTTTCATTTTATCTTAATTAATTATTTGCATGCAATTAAAAACTATTTTTTAATGATGCCAAAGAAGTATAACTTCTCATGCGCGTACATAAGTATGTACACGAACCCATTTTTTTAAACATGAAGAAACTAGCGCCATTTCGATTTTTTTTTTCTACAGGGTGTCCCGCGATAAAGTGCAACCCCGAAAGAGGGTGAAACTAGACCAAAAATTATATTTAAAAAATAATTAATTTAAATATATATATATATTAATTTTTTTATTGCAGATTTAATATTTTAATTTTTACAAGGACTCTAATGTGCAAAAATATCAATTTCTTCCAAAGTAATAGATCGATTAGTAGTAATACTTGGCAAAGAGAATAAAGTAGCAAACAGCTTGCAAAAAAAGTAGCTATCGTGAATTAAACTTGACTTTTTGTAATAAAAATGCATTTTAATGAGCTGTTTTTTTCAATTAAAGTTTAATTTATCAAGATTTTGCCCATATTACCAGAAAATTTTATGGCTTTCTATTGTTCTTTATCATATTAGCTTTCAAACAAAAAAAAATCTGCGCTTTAACTCGAAAAAACAAGCTAGCTAAGAACTTTTGCCAAGTGCAAGTCGGAACCGTGAAATTATGGTTCCTCACAAAAGTCAAAACAAAAAAAAATTTATATTACAAATAATGTCATGATTCCAGTGACTTATATATTACTGTGCATGATTCAGATTACAGTCTCAGGTAATGGTATTTGTTATAGAATCAACATATATATCTTTGTCATTTACATAATCTATTATTTTATAATATCCTCTAGAGCAATAAACTTTTTTGACATGAGTCTTTAATTTATTCTCTGACAAACTAGTTACATTTTCTGGAATTTTATTGTAGAATCTTATACACTGCCCCACAAATGACTTTTTAACCTTACTCAGTCTCGAAAAGGATATATCTATTTTATTTACATTTCTTAAATTCAAATTATGCCTGTCACTGTTTTTAGGAAACAAATGCAAATTCTTGCAATCGTACATGATGTTTGTCGTATACAAATTGACTAGCAACAGTTAAAATGATGATTTCTTTGAACTTATTCTGTAACGACACACGTGATCGCATCTGATAGATTGCGCGGATAGCTATTTTCTGCAAGATGAAAATAGTTTCTGTATCTATGAAAATAGTTTCTATAACTAAACTATGCAAATAATCACGACAATCTGTTGCGAAGCCAACGTGCGCGGGCCTGTAAATGAGTTTTTCATCCCCCCCATCTCGGAAATTGTATTTTTGCTCTTCGATATCCGAGTGCAAAAGTCGTTTTTATTCGCTAGAGGATTAAGTAAATATCTGAGTGCAAAAGCCGTTTTCCTTCGCTAGAAGAGAAAAGTAAATTGAATTTAGAACATCGTGAATTCAAAACATTATTATATCTATTTACTTCTACCTCCATGGTGCCGAATTTATAATACAACCTTTTTTAATTTGTTAACAAACAACATTTGAAAATCGAATCCATTTACACACACAATTTTGCGCTCGTGATTCAATTTTAGAAACCTTCGCTTGCTCGGTCATCAAAATTGAGCACGCGGTTAAAAAGCAACCCTGCTCTCTTGTATAACAAATAACTATTCCCAGATCTTTCTTGAACTATCTCGGGTTACGCGAATTAGTAGTCTATGTCGCTTCCCACCCCCTCAACCAACTCCGTGAAAAATCCGTTGCAATGGTAAAGAAATCAACCAAAAAAAGGGTTTTTTCTAGACTCCTCAGTAACTGTATCATATCACTTTTTAGTATAAAAAGTAGACTATGTCGTTCCCCATGATACAGGCTACATGCATACCATATTTCATCAAGTTTGGTTGAGGTATTGAAGCGTGAAAAGGCAACAAACAAAGAAACACATTTTTACATTTACAATATTAGTAAGAATTGTTCTATATCAGTACCTGGATCCAATAGTACAGTAATCCCAGTTGGGGGCCAGATGACCATGTGTGATTCGTCCCTGAATATCTTTCAACCGACTTCCTAAAAGGAGGAGATTCTCAATTCGACTGTATTTTTTTTATGTGTTACCTCAGAACTTTCGACTGATGGGTGAACCGATTTTGATGATTCTTTTTTTATTTGATAGCTGGTGCTTCCCGTATGGTCCCATAAAAAAATTAACAAAGTCAGCGTAGTTACTTTCTTTTCCGCGCATGCGTTGACACATGTGACTTTTCATTCAAAAACCAAAAATTCTATCATCAACATTTCATCTCGATATATCCACCATTCAAATTTCCTTATAAATAATTATTTACTAATCAGCTGATTTCGTAAAGACCCTTCTCGGGTCTTTATTTCACAAATTTAATTAATTTCATCTGGAAGCACGCATCTTAATTTAAACCCACGCCCTGTCTACCACCTGCTACCTAAGTCGTGCAACAACTTTATTAGAAAATTAACAAAAACCAAAAGTAATAATGCGAAATCGTACTAAGTTTTTGCGATGGAAATCGGTTTTTTGACGTGTTTAGAGCTTTCAATTATTTAATACTAGCTGTCACGGCGAACTTCGTTCCACCTTACACTACACTACACTACCCTTACCTACTCTACATTACCCTACCCTACACTACCCTACCCTACACTACCCTACACAACCCTACACTACACTACCCTACCCTACACTACCCTACACTACACCTACACTACACTACCCTACCCTAAAACCAATTATTTTTTGACTGATATTTTATTTTTATTTTTTTATTTAATTCCTAGCATTTTCATATTTATTCACCTTTTAAACCTTCTCTGGACTTCCAAAAATAAATACCAAAATTAGCTAAATCGGTCCAGCCGTTCTCGAGTTTTAGCGAGACTAACGCACAGCAATTTATATATATATATAAATTATTATTAAGTATACATAGTTACGGAACGAGTTGGGGCCGCTGCCGCTGTTCCTCCTGTGATTGCGGCTGCGCGTAGGAGCGCGCCCGAGCTGGGTTGGCGCTGACCTGGCCGCGCAGCACGCGATAGTTCAAGGACTCCGCGCCCATTCGTCAGCTGCCGCCAACTTACCAACTACAATACGTATAGACACGTCCGCCAGCCCCCCGGCCCCCCGGCCCCCCGCCCGGCCTGCAACCTTGACTGCCTAAACTGTTCTTAATTGCATCCGATATGGAAAATGGTATAAGTACTTTATGTAGGTTAGTGGGATTTTTTAGGGTTCAGTACCGACAGTGTTTTTTTTTTATTAACAATTGGTAAACCCTTGACAACATCTCACCTGGTGGTAAGTGACGATGTTGCCGAAGATGGAAGCGGGCTTACCAAGATTCCCCAACGCAATGGAAATCTTATCTTCATACCGGAACACACCAATGATATCAACATTGATATTTGGAGGCAAGACTTAGATAAGATGGTGGTAGCTAGCCAGGCGGGCTTAGAAAATGCCCTACCACCAACCAAACCGAGTCTTACAATTGACCCCGCCGGGAATCGAACCCGCGACCTCTTGTGTAAAGCCAGTGAACTTTGCCTCTGAGCTACGGAGGCGGTTAAAACGGGTTCCTAATACGATTTCCACAAATGGTACACCGCCTCTGTTTGTCAGCTTTATCTTTTTAATCTTAAGAGGGAACGCGGTATGAAGAATAGGTATTTAAATAAAATGTTGTTGTCTCCCTCCCCCAAGCCTCTCCGTATACAGCAAGAAAGGGAGAACTGCAGCGCAGACCGATAATACGCACTAAAATTGACCAAAACAGCATTTCATGGTGCGCTATTTCCTTCTCAGAAGCTAGAGCAATAATTTTTTTTTTATATAAAGAAACGCTATACCTATGCTTCTATGTATTCGTTTTATTGTTAATATGCGTATTATTTTTTTGGTGGGTGTCTGAAAATGACGTTTCAATTAGGCAATTTTCACAGTTTTTGAAGGCTCCTACTTCCTATTATAATTAGAATATGGGAGAAAACAAAACATAGGGGCATGGCCATGGTGGATATAGGTTTTATGGAAAAAAACATTTTTGCTTTATTGTCATTATCCAGGGAGGAAACAGGGGGCTACGTTTGTATGGAAAAAATGGCGCCCTCGTTTCCTCTTAAGAGGGAAGAATTGCACGCACTCTCCACTACAAAAAGGGAAAACGTTATTTCAAAATTTAAATATTTTTCGATCATAATGATTTTAGGGTTCCGTGCCCAAAGGGTAAAAACGGGACCCTATTACTAAGTCCCCGCTGTCCGTCAATCTGTCACCAGGCTGTATTTCATGAACCGTGATAGTTACACAATTGAAATTTTCACAGGTGATATATTTCTGTTGCTGCTATAACAACAAATACTAAAAATTAGAAAAAGTAAAAGTCTCCATACAAAAAACGCGTATTTTTTAAACGTGAAGAAACTAGCGCCATCTAGTATGATGGTACGGAACCCTTTGTGCGTGGTTCTGACTCGCACTTTGCCGGTTCCATGCCTATATAAATTTTAACCGATCCAGGCAATGACCGTGCTCATGATCAGTTAACCGTAGTAATCGGCGCGACCCGGCAAGTTGTACTAAGCCACGACCGCACAGCACGTTCAGCTATTCGTGTCGGTTTCTATCATTAAATGACAGTTTTATAAGCAACTTGAAATCTTCTGATTCGATGTTGACGTTTAAACTTCGCTTTCTTTCTGTATCGAAAGTTCAAGTTCAAGTTTATTCGAAAAACAATTTAAATTGTGTACGAATTACATAAAAATATAAATAAACATAGCATACAAACAATTCAAAAACTAAACGAAACTAAAGTACCTACATAAACTAATCCCAATGAAGTATCACATTGTACGATCTAATTTTGAAAGAGTAAAATCTTCAATGCAATAGCAACACTTGTCCAAAAGAAGTGCCTTTAGTGCGCTTTTAAAAACATGAATGCGTGACTCCAATTTTAATTCAATAGGCAACTTATTAAAAAGCAATACTGCTTGATTTCTTGCGGAATGCGTTACAACTCTGAGTTGTGGTTTAAATTTGTTCTTAAGGTCTTTTCTCCTTGTTTCGAACCTTGCCTGCATCTCAATTTCAGATTCATAATTTTGTCTATTTTTTAATACGTCTGTCAGAAGGACTAAAATATAAAGACTGGGAACTGTTAGTATTCTGAATTTTTTAAAGTACTCCTTACAAGATTCCCATGGAGGAATACGTGCTATAGTTCTTATTGCCCTTTTCTGAATAACAAATGCTCTATGTATGTTATATTTGTAGCTGTTGCCCCAAAACCTTATGCTGTACCTCAGCTTTGACTCAACCAGAGCATAGTAAACCAGTATTAAGTGATCAGTTCTCAATTCATTTCTTAAAGTGCGCAAAGCATAGCAAGCTGAGCTTATATGGTTTTCAATTGCGATAACTTCAACCTTCCAGTTTAATAAAGAGTCCACGTGGACGCCGAGAAATTTTACGTCTGCCTGAACCAACGTGTCATTCATTGTTGATATATGTAAGTGTTCTTTTTTATTTTTTGTAGTTGTCTTAAACAGCATAGCATTTGTTTTTTGAGTGTTTAAATGTAAGTCATTGACAGAAAACCACCGCTCAAATAAGGACATCGTTTCATTGCATACATTTTCAAGATCTTCTATCATTTTTCTTGATATAATAGCATTGGTATCATCTGCAAATAATACTATTCCGATTTCTGGTAAGGCGTTATACATATAGTAGAGCATGTCATTCATAAATATAATGAAGAAAATTGGACCCAAGACTGATCCTTGAGGTACACCCCTGGATACTTTAACCATTTTAGATTTTACACATTGCTCATTACCACTGTCATCAATGTCCATGATCTCGACAAATTGCTGCCTGTTTGTCAATTAAGATGTAAAAAGCTTCAGTTCCATATCTCTAACCCCGTAGTGTTCTAGCTTTTTTAACAAAGTTTCATGATTAACCATATCAAAAGCAGCACTTAAGTCCAGGAATACTCCACCAACCTTATCCTTTCTGTTAAGCCTTTGCATTGACATCGCGAACAACTTGGCGATACGAAAACGTACGTTAACTCAATCCGCTTCTTCACTTAATAGAAAAGATAAATGGAAAAATTTCCAATGAACTTTCATTCTCCTGGACACCAGCCTCCCCTCTTTTGTATGAGTACCTGGGTGACCAAGCGATGCTCCGAGTCTCCTAGGCACATGCCTAGGAGACTCGGAGCATCGCTTGTTACCTTTTTAATAGTTCACATGAACTAAAAATTTTTTTGTGTGAAAACGGATTTTCAGAATAAATAAGCTGAAATAAACACATAACAAGAAAATATAATTTTAAATCGACAACAATAAATTTCGCGCCTCTAGTGACCTGAATGACCAAGCGATGCTCGGAGTCTCCTAGGCATTTGAACTAAAAATGTTTTTGTGTGAAAACGGATTTTTAGAATAAATAATTATGTTGAAATAAACACATAACAAGAAAATTAAGTTGAAACAAACAAATATAACAAGAAAAATAATTTGAATTCAACAACAAATTTTCGCGCCTCTGGCGAGGTCTTAAACCCGGTATGAATCGCCCATGAAATGGAATCGGATAAGTAGTGCAAAGATTACCTCTAACATCTTTTTTAAGCTATTGCATAGCTTTTATCGCGGACTTTGAGCGCGGCGACCGAATCAAGAAATTCCGTAACCAAAAAACCTAACACCCCACACTCCGCCTACCATGTGGCTCGGCCGAGCGTGACGTAACGTTACCGCGTTCCAAAAAAAACTTACATTGCCATCTATTAGCGATTTGCGATACTAAAAGGACTTAGTCAATTTTACTGGTCTAACTTTCTTAGTGTTAAAAGTTGATAAAAAATGCTATGCAATAGCTTTACCGCGGCAGTCCCCGAGTGCCACACGTCTTTCTTTTTTTATTCACAGTTGGTAAGCACTTGACATCATGTCACTTAAATTATAATATTATTATGTTAAGTGACGATGATGCCGAAGATGGAAGCGAGCTTACCTAGATTCCCCAACGCCATAGGGAACTGGCTATCTTATCTTCAAGCTGGAATACATGTGTTGTAAACATTGATGCTTTGCGGAAAGACTTAGATAAGATAGTGGTAGATAGCCAGGAGGACTTAGAAAACGCCCTTCCGCCAATCAAACGGAGTCATACAAAGTTACACTCCGCCGGGAATCAAACCCGGGAACTCCTGATGTGAAGCTAATGAACTTAACCATTACGCTACGGTGTCGGTTAAAACATATTTTACAGACTTTATTATAATTATATTTACAATGTTGGTAGGTTGTTGCTTTTTTTTTATAACCCTACACAGAATCTGTTAGACTCGGTTTGGTTGATGGTAGGGCATTTTCTAAGCCCGCCTCTCTAGCTACCACCGTCTTATCTAAATCTTGCCGCCAAACATCAGTGTTAACAACATTGACGTATTCCGGCATGAAGATAAGATAGCCAGTTCTCCATTGCGTTGGGAAATCTTGGTAAGCCCGCTTCCATCTTCGGCATCATCGTCACTTACCATCAGGTGAGATGATGCCAAGGGCTTACCAGTTGTGAATAATAATAAAAAACATACGACAGTATGCATTTATTCACCCTCCTCTTTCTATTTCGTTTGTATATACATACGGAAGACACTCTTTTTAGGGTTCCGTGCCCAAAGGGTAAAAACGGGACCCTATTACTAAGACTTCGCTCTCCGTCCATCTGTCCGTCTGTCACCAGGCTGTATTTCATGAACCGTGATAGCTAGACAGTTGAAATTTTCACAGATGATGTATTTCTGTTGCCGCTATAACAACAAATACTAAAGATATGAAAAAAATGAAAAAATAGGGGTTTATCCATAAGAAAAACGTCATCTAGTATGATGGTACGGAACCCTTTGTACTAGCGCCATCTAGTATGATGGTACGGAACCCTTTGTACTAGTGCCATCTAGTGTGATGGTACGGAACCCTTTGTACTAGCGCCATCTAGTATGATGGTACGGAACCCTTTGTACTAGCGCCATCTAGTATGATGGTACGGAACCCTTTGTACTAGCACCATCTAGTATGATGGTACGGAACCCTTTGTACTAGCGCCATCTAGTATGATGGTACGGAACCCTTTGTACTAGCGCCATCTAGTATGATGGTACGGAACCCTTTGTACTAGCGCCATCTAGTATGATGGTACGGAACCCTTTGTACTAGCGCCATCTAGTATGATGGTACGGAACCCTTTGTACTAGCGCCATCTAGTATGATGGTACGGAACCCTTTGTACTAGCGCCATCTAGTATGATGGTATGGAACCCTTTGTGTGCGGTTCTAACTCGCACTTGGCCGGTTTTTTTTTAATGCGTTATTTATTAGGGTTCCGTACAAAATGTGCCAAAATGTATCATAAATCCTGCGTCACTCGTCTGTCCGTCTGTCTATCTATCCTTCCTTTAAAAGGCTGTAACTTTTAAACCGCAATAGGTAATTTGTGAAAATTCACAAAATATGCGTTATTATAGATTTTTTCTAACGGATGAGAAAAATAACAAAAAGTACAACATTAGGGTGTTCCCCATACAAGAAACGTGTCTTAAAGGCTTTTTACCCGACTGCGCCAGAAGGAGGGTTATGTTTTTCGAGAGTATGTATGTATGTATGTATGTATGTTTGTATGTATAATTGTTTGGCACGCTCTGCAGCCTGAACGGCTGGATGGATTTTAGCTTGAGACGTGTCGTTAGATTCGTATTTACTGTGAGAGTGACACTGGGTATATCAAAATAAAAAAAACAAAATGGCGGATTTTTGGCGCAAAATTCAAATGTTTCACACGCTCTGCAGCCTGAACGGCTCGATGAATTATAGCTTGTAGGTTGTCGTTAGATACTTTTTTACTGTGAGAATGACACTGGGTATATCAAAATAAATAAAAACATAATGCCGGATTTTTGGCGCCAAATTCAAATGAACTCATTCAATAATAAAACTAAAAAAATGAATAAAATAAAAAACGGTAATTTAAAAAACTAAAAAACCCGCCTGCGTTTCTGTGTAATTTGGAAATGAAAAACCCTAAAACAAGAAAGTCGTCATACCCGATTGCACTTAACTTAAGAAAAATTGTAGCAGTCGGGACCCATTCTAGAAATGGAGGCATAGTGAATTGAGAGCACATACCTATATTACATTGCAGATTACTCCAATATACTGACTAGACGGCTGACTTTCTAGAATGGGTCCCGACTGCTACAATTTTTCTTAAGTTAAGTGCAATCGGGTATGACGACTTTCTTGTTTTAGGGTTTTTCATTTCCAAATTACACAGAAACGCAGGCGGGTTTTTTAGTTTTTTAAATTACCGTTTTTTTTTGCAGTGTCGTATAAACGGTAATACATTCAAACGTCAAACTTGTCGCGATTATAGTAGGAACTAAAGTAAAACATCAATATATATACAAACGGGTCAAGTGTGAGTTGTATTTACGCTTAGAATTCTGCACTGAATAAAAGAAAAAAAAAATATTTTACTCTTTTTTTAAGACTTACGTCTAATAAAAATATATTATTGATTTTTTTGTTCAAGTCCGACTTGAACTTGGCCAGTTTTAGGGTTCCGGAGTTAATTTTGAGAGACGAAGGAGCAAAGAGTATAATAATAGTAAGTACAAGTTATAAGATTCAATGATGAAATTAAAAGATGAAATATCCAATTGTTGGTTACTAATAAAAAGGATTGTGTGGTTTTATGAAACCACGGTAAAAGTGAATTTTTTTTTTCACATTATAGACATTTACAGAGTACGAAACGATCATGGCTGCTCTCGTCTTGAAGCTGCGGTACTGAGGACGAAACGATCATACCGTCACGCGACATGCAACACACAGCCGAAAAAGTTTGAGACGATGTAAATAAAAGTTTCAGTTTCACTTTAATAAATAATTAAAATAATCCACCCATAACCGTTCCTGGTGCAAAGGTTCCCATGGAATCGCAGCATGGCCACGCTGTATTGCTATAGATATCCTTTGCACCAGGAAGGATCTGGAGCGGGAGGCGAACCCATTATTCCTTCGTCAGCCCCCCATTTCTCTTATCAAGGCCTTTGCCTCCATGTCCCACGGGCCAGCCGTATGTTAAGGCCCTAAGAGCACTCAGTCCGAGCAGGTTGAAACGTGTTTAAATAATATCGAACGTAAGTCTATTCAATTTAAGTTTAAATCACTGCGATCTTTAACGCGGCTGTTACGTTGAAACCGAACGCCCCTTTCTCGATTTGTACATGTTTTTATTACTTATCATCACTTTCAAACAAGTTTTAAAAAAATGTGTTCAATTAAAATGAAAGGTCTTAAAGTCACCGATTTTTTGTGTTGGTTTCATTCAATATTAACTATTTTGTTTTCGAGAAATTTTGCAATTAATGCCAGAAACAGGGTCTACAGTAGATTTTTTGACATCAAAAGAGGTAATATTTTTAAAATTGTATTCAATTAAATCGATTTTTTATTACTTTAAGTATATTATATATTTTTTCCATGGTAATAATAGCTTAACACAGTCTTTCAATAATTTGAATTGAATATTGTCATTTGACCCATCTTAGGGGCTTAAAGAAATTACTTGAAGGTTTGATGGAAATTTCAAGTTCAATTTCAATTTTATTCGAAAAACTATTTGAAATTGTGTACGTATTACATAACAATAATATAAATAAACGTATCATGAAAAAAATTCAAAAACTAAACGAAACCAAAGTACCTACATAAACTAATCCCAATGAAATATTACATTGTACGAACTAATTATGAAAATGTAAAATCTTTATTGCAATAGCAACACTTGCTTAAAAAGCTCTTCGCTTTAAGTAAGCTTTTAAAAACATAAGTGCGTGAGTCCAATTTTTATTTATTAAGGCAACTTATTAATAATTTTCGAAAAACCTAAGAACTTTTAGGTGCAAGCTTTGTTTTGAAAAGAATTAAAATTATTTCATATTCTTCTCAGCAAACCCTTGCATTTGATACCCATATTGTAGGAGTGAACTAAAAATAAACAGTCCGCCATCTTGGGTGTGCCGCCATGTTGAATTTAGACTGACGTCACATAGTAAACCATGCATTATCATCCAAACTAAACGTTATGACAAAATTTCAGCTCAATCGGTTGAAGATCATCATCATCACAATTTAGGAGCCGTGCTCCTGTCGGTGTAGCTCTTTCCAGGTCTCTCTTTCCCACACTATCTCCTTCATTTCTCTATACGTTTCCACGTTTAAGATATGTGCTTCAAAATTGAGTTGCAAGATTCCACCCGAACAAACATACATACATTGCAAGTTAAAGGAAAGCTTGTAAAAAGTAATACTGCTTGATTTCTTGCGCAATGCGTTATAACTCTGAATTTGGGTGTAATTTTGTTATTTTCTCCTTGTTTCCAGCCCGGCCTAAAAGCTATTATCTTACACTATATGTACGTTTATCCGGCGCTCTTACGGTGAAGGAAAACATAGTGAGGAAACCTACACACGCCTGCGAAGAAGCAGCAGGAAAACAAAAACATATTTCACTTTAAGGCGAGGCATTTGTAAAACAGTTGTCTCTGTTTTTTTCCTTTACGTGTAAAGAGTCAAGACAATAACCACACTTTTGCACTTTTTCAATGTTTTACGTTGTTATTTCTCTTAAGACTTCAATTTAGAAACTAAAATTTAGCAGGTTCTCTGTAGTACTTAAAAATAAATATCTCCATATAAAAACTAGGGATGCATCCGATACCGATACCGATATATCGGCGATACTTCGGGTTTGCCGATATATCGGTATCGGCGATATTTTTATGGCAGATTCGACGATACTTTTCAAATTTTGCGCTTTAAAAATGTAATGTAAACGCACGTGTTGTCCCATCTATTTCGTTGCAAACGAGGCATCGGTCGCATCTTAAAAGAGACTATTTTCCACCGCAGGTCTTAATCAAACAGACTTGCGAAATCGCCTTTGCCCGCAAAACTTAAGAATGCTTTGTTTTTTAAATAAAAATCTTATAAAATGTTAATTTTGATTACTAAAACTATTAATTAATTGTGATTTATTTATTTTACCTTCCTTTTTGAATTCAATAAGCGTATCGGTATCGGTATCGCCGATATTTTTATAAGAGTATCGGTATCGGTATCGTATCGGCAAAAAGGCGTATCGATGCATCCCTAATAAAAACCAGTAGTAACATTATACATCATTGATAAAAACTATGTCCTGCAAATTTAGAAATTTTATTAATAAACAATTCGTTTTACACCTTTTTTTAGGCGTTTTAGACTTGTTTTTGGGATTTTTTACGATCGAGTAAAGTACACACTATCGTGTAACATATTAGCACATTCCTCAGACAATATCCTTAAGTATGTCCAATATTTTTTGCTACATCGATATTTAGTAGTAATTACCCAAAAAATTTGATCTAGCAAAAGGGTTTCTCCGCTTCTCCACCGGTGCCTCGCCTTAATCGGCGGTAGAGTAAAAAAATATTTTTTGATGACCAAAATAATTTTTGGTTGCCCATGTCAGTTAAGTATAGTTAAGATTTTGTTAGCGCCGTCATTTGTTTTTAGAAATGTCATTTCACGACCGTTGTATGGAGTGTCCGGGGTGTGGTACACGATAAGGTTCATTTTGAAGCAGATTTTTACGTTTTAAACTTTTAATTTATTTCACACGACAGGGTGCAATAATTTTCGAATGACCTTAAAAAACTTTGGTACAAGCATTAATTTGAACTTGATTTTTTTAATTTGATAAGTGATCCGCCATCTGCGTCAGTTTTTCCCGGTTCCTATGTTTGGGGATTTTCAAGGCAAGAGTGAATAGGCATTATTTGAGTTTACGTGTACCATCCTCGACTGCATCATCACTTACCATCAGGTGAGTTGTAGTCAAACGCACTTCATGAAATAATATAATATTAATAAATAAAAAGTCCGTCATATTGGATTTAGAATGACGTCACTCAGCTAACCATGAATTATTGTTCTCCAAAATTTTCAGCTCAATAGTAAATCGAGAAGTGGTTCTACTTAAACGACATCAAAAACCGGTAAAGTGCGAGTCAGAACCGAGCACAAAGGATTCCATACCATCACACTAGATGGCACTAGTTTCTACACGTTTTTAGTATTCCTTGTTATAGCGGCAACAGAAATACATCATCTGTGAAAATTTCAACTGTCTAGCTATCACGGTTCATGAAATACAGCCTGGTGACAGACGGACAGACAGCGAAGTATTAGTAATAGAGTCACGTTTTTATCCTTTGGTTACGGAACTATCTTCGAGCGCACGCGCGGCAAACCGACTAGGAGTCAAAGTGGTCGCCATGACCGAAATCGGTCGGATAGATCATCATCATCATTATCACGGAACCCTAAAAAGAAGGATGTTCTCCATTCATCAGAATCCTTTTTTTTTAGCTTTCAAGATTTGTCACAAACTATCTATCAGACAGACTTTATAACACGGCAAGCTCATGTAAAGTTTGTAAAATATCCTCTTTTATAACTGTAAGTGAGGTAATCCAGTTTTTTTACATATTATTGACTAATTACTTTTTTTTTTACTATGGACTTTTTACTATTGTAACGGGTGCCCCGAAATTAACCCAAGATTTGAATTTGCCGCCAATTGTGCAGTAATGTGTTGGCAACCCCAAAAAAAAAACAATTTGACAACTGCTCGCTTAAATGTTTGTGCGGATGGTGGCGCATCGGGAGCCGGGTCGTTCCTTTCCCTCTAATATGGTCGATGGGAACGATGGCTGACTCTCGCGTTATACTTGTGACCGGGTGCTGTCCGTGTGAACTGGCCTACTCTTGTCAAAGGTATCAATGATTTTTATGTATAACTTTTCGTTTTATATTGTTTTCATGTTCTAATGACATTATCTGGTTTATTTCAACTATTGAATTACGACATTATTAACTAATGATTGTTTATTTCTTGATTTTTCACAAATTAAATTAGGTTATTAAGCTATTGCATAGATTTTATCGCAGGCTTTGAGCGCGGGGACCGAATCCAGAAATTCCGTAACGAAGAAAAACCTGACGCTCGGTTGCCATGGCAACAATATCGGTTGTCAAAACAAACATATAAGAAGATTTGATCATTTTCGGAGAATAATAAAACTCTTTTCATAAACTGTATATACCTCCATATGACAAAAAAGATTTGATTATTTTTTATTTATCAAATGCAAAAAGATTTTATTTAAGACACAGCTGTTTGTATTTATAGAGATAGGTACAAAAAGATTTTATTCCATATTTGGCTGTATAGTTCCAACTACCATTGCTTAAAAAAAAAGTACAAAAAGATTTTATTCCATATTTGGCTGTATAGTTCCAACTACCATTGCTTAAAAAAAACAAAGATGTAAAAAAGCGCGGTTAAAAAAAAATAAATAATAAATATGAATGAACAAAGTGCATTTATTATTAATGAAGAAAGTAATAAAAGCGCGGTTAAGCGAAAATAAATAATAAATATGAATGAACAAAGTGCATTTATTATTAATGAAGAAAGTCACGAAAAAATAGTGAAATAAAATGAGTGAGTACTCTATATACATACATTTTATTATTATCACAAATGCAGTATTAATTTTGAATTGAAAATATAATACTGCTATAAAGGTGACCTAAATTTTTGATATTAAAATGAGCGATATTAAAAGTAGCCCTCTTTTATGCACACAAACACACACACGCGTATAGTTTAAATTCTCAATTTAGATTCTCAATATGTATATATATATATATATATATATAAATTCATTCTTCATTATGTATATAACAGAAACCATCAAACCAAGCACGTGTACTATTCAGTACCTTTGTTTTTGGTGTATAGATAATGCACATGAATGCCGCGCAGAGAAAGTATATATGATATTATATCTATATAAATGTACATCGCGCGAAATTCGATAATCACTTCTAAATATTGTTATTTATTTAATAAAAGAAAAAATTGTTTTCTTATCGGTCACCACGCTCAAAAAGTGTAACTTTAATTAATATCAAAGAAAAAGAAATACTGCATGAATAAAATAAATAAATAGTTTTAATTGCATAAGTTGATACAAAATGCTATGCAATAGCTTTACCGCGGCAGTCCCCGAGTGCCACACGTCTTTTATTATTATTTTATGACTATCAGAAAGAGTGTAATTTGCACCTATTTTGAATAAATACCTTGAATCTTGAATCTTGACAGATTAGGGTTAGTAAAAATGGAGCGTTACAGGATAAAACAACGTATCCTCATTATGCCATACGTGCCACATGCCATACAGCCCGTGAAACAATTCAATTACCGCATGCGACATTTCGTAGTCGTGTAAATTATCAAAAAAAAGATTGCGTTTGTGCCAGCAAAGCCGTGGAGGCCATTTGCCCGATGTGTTATTCCATAAATAACCCTTTTCAATGTATTTTATGATTAAAAAAAAAATCACAATCTGAAGACTAAGAACGGTGTTTTCTGTTTAATTTAAATCTTGCGTTAATTATGGGACACCCGTTACGTAGACAAGGTTCTATCTGGCGGCAAGGAAAATTTCCAGGGCTCTGATTAAGCCGAAATTTGGTATTTTGAAGATATCTGATGATAAACTTTGCCACTCGAAAATTTAATGCCGCACTGGGCAGCTGTTCTACGACTTTCAAATACTTAATTATATTAAATTCATGATAATTATTTAATCAAACGCCTGTCAACTACTACAAAGAACATTTTCAATTTTCAAATGATATTTCTTGCATTCAACTCTTACGTAAATATTTAAAGTTCCGTTGAGTCTGTTTGTTCGCCGTACAGACACGGACTGTAACTGAAACGTATTGTGCGAAGTCTCCACCAAGTAGGGTTACCAGATGTTAAATTGAAAAGTCCTGACAAAAATTCTGATTTTTAATAAAAAATGTCCTGACATTTTACTGAAACGGGCGCGGTTTGACGACGCACAGTAGTCATAGCAATAAAACACCACTTATCATATTCCTATTGAGTGCCAACCGGTCACTCTCCGACTCACAATCTGCCATTGAGCCTACTCTAACTCTCCACACAATGTAAAAATTACCATTCATTTTAGTCCATGGGCTGCTTGATAAAAGACCTTTAAACACGTAAATCTGACACTGTCAAAGTCCGGCCGGAATCTTGACTGGTGCCTAAAAATCCTGACATGTCAGGACAAATCCTAACGTAACCAAGGAGTCTCCAAGTGAATGTGGCGGTGTCACGTGATCGTGCGGCACCGGGTGACGCGTCGTCGGCACTCGTCCGCTGCAGGCTGCGGCGGAGGTTGTGAGAGGTCACGTCTACCCTCGGCCGTTTCCGCCGCCACTCGGCCGCGTCCGCCGCCCTGCGCGCGCACAGGACCCTGCGTGCGCCGCCCTCCCATCGAGTTTACGTGCGGCTGGCTCGCGGACCCTGCCGCTCCACTACCATTCAATTGCTTTACAAATAGCTTTGTTGGGCCCCTGGCTGTAGACAACGCCGTGAATCACGCAAATAACGTATTCCCAATCGCTAATCGTAACGATTACGTAACAAATAAAAATGTGTGAATATATAACGCATAAGATGAGCGTTTAATCGATCGACTGCATTAAAAAGTAAAAACTGTTATTAATTATTATCGTTCTGACGTCTGTGTCCTCGCAGAGTTTGTTGCGCTACGTGTGCTAGGGTTTTTAAGCTTTTTTTATATGTTTATCACTGAAAAGTTGTCAGTTATTATCGCTTGTGCCTACACTTCGAATTATAAGTAATATGCTGTGATGTTGTCTTATGCTTAGTTCATTCAGTGTTCAGTGCGTCAATTGTCCGGAGGTGTTCTACAAGTCATCCTTTGGTTGCGATCTTTAAAGAAACTGCACTGTTGCCACTTATTTTTCTCTTTTATTTGTTATTTCTGTGAAAAACGCGATCCATGCTTGGAGTTATGACTACCATGGTATGGTTTTCTTTGTCTTTGTCAATATAACTATTTCTCTTGTTAGTTAATAGGTAGTTCATTGATCTTACATACCTACTGTTTGACTTGGTATTTAGTGATATAGATTCATTATGGCTATTGATCATAAATCGGATTTTAAAACAAAATATCACTGAGATTCTTCTAGAAGAAAAATTATCAGTTTTGATTATCTATTGTAGTTTCTCGCAATATATTTTCCTTACTAAAAAATTTTTCATTTTACATAACAAGCATGCTTGCTTTTCAATAAACTGAGGCTTAACATGGCGAGCTATGTAGAGCATGCCGCAATAGGCGCCTGGAAGGCTGCCCAGATACGCCTCTAGAGACACGCATCCATTATGCCGCTCCCGTCGAGACACTTGGCACTACAAACGCGGGGTCACACATACATTATATAAATAAGCTGAGAACATTAAAGAAATAACTACGCTTTTTCAAAATATAAATTATTTATTCTTTTTTATGTGTATTTAAAAAAAATTCATGTTCATTTACTATAGGAAATTTGTTAACTATAGGAATAAAAATTGTTATTTGATTGAAGCTTGTCTAGATGAACAAATAGGTAATCCCTACTAATATTATAAATGTGAAAGTAACTCTGTCTGTCTGTTACGCTTTCCCGCAAAAACTACTAAACGGATTTGGCTGAAATTTGGTAGGTAGACAGATTAGGACCTGGATTCAGACATAGGCTACTTTTTACCACGCTCGCGAGCCGCTTGCGGCTCGCGCACCGCGCACCCTCGAAAAGTCATAGAAACGTTGTCCACGCGGGTGAAACCGCGGGAAACAGCTAGTACATTATATAAACAAGCTGAGAACATTAAAGAAATAACTACGCTTTTTTAAATAATAATTATTTATTCGTGTTTATGTGTATAAAAATTATTTTTTTATGTTTAGTTTCTATATAAAATTAGTTATCAATCAATATGACCAATTTTTACTTGATTGAAGCTTGTCTAAATGAACAAATAAGTATGAAAATAAAAAAAGTTAATTTAAGTAGTATCGAATATATAAATAAATAATTCTTGCCATTACAAAATCACAAGAAAGCAAGTATTTACGTAGTTGCTTAAAACAATATTTAAAGTGTGAAAAATTATTAAGAAAGTAAAAAAAAAAGATTCGCTAGCGGAAAAATATCCGGAATTCGGGTTGACCTATAAATATACCCCGAGGTCGTCTTTTGAAAGCCACGATCTGGTATTACGTAACTACGCTCCGTAACTTTGTTTTTGCTACAACTTACATATAATAGTTAGGTACTTTAACCACCGCACGCATTCTTCTTCCGTCCCCATTTAATGTCTTTGCAAGAATTTAAAGTTCTTACAATAATTAAATTTTAAAAAATTAATAAAAACACAAGTATATAGAAATATTACTCGACTTTTACGGGAAGTCAAGTAAAGAAAGAAAGAAAGAAATAAAGTTTATTCGGCAAAAAATAAATAGAAAAATAATTACAATATTAGGTACTTAATTGAAATAAACTATAGCTAAAGATTAAAACTATATAAAGTATATCCTTTGTCAGATTCACGTTTTCCGGTGCGCGGTCGTCACTCGAGAACTTCACTGCCCCAACGGCCATCTGTTCTACGAGCTATGTGCCCCGCCACTTAAGTTTAGCAATTCTGAGAGCTATGTAGGTTACCTTACTACAATATAGGGTCTTAACAAAGGTATGCACTTATTTTTAACTGGAGCTACTCATGAAACTGAACAACTTTTCCTGGTAAACCCATGGACAATTCGCAAAAAAACTTTTGGACTTCCATACAAAGTTTGCCCGACTGCTAATCGATTTGCATGGGAAGTCCAAATTTTTTTTTGCGAAGTGACCATGGACTTCTTGGGGAAAGTTGTTCAGTTTCATCAGTACAAGCTCCAGTTAAAAATAAGTGCATATCTTTGTTAAGACCCTGTATAATGGCCAGACCCAATTGTTTTTATTAGAAATCCAATTTATTGTGCGTGCTGCCTCCCATCCAATAAAACATTCACTTTGTTTTTCTCCGAGACCAATCACATGGGCATTCGACCTGGAATAATATTATTCATGAACTCCCTTTTCTTCAATCTATCTATTGCTTCGACCAAACGTTACAAAAACAACGGCTATTGCAGCTATGTCCTAGCTCAATCTAATAGATATCTTGTTTTGATGAGAAAAAATCTTCTTGTTTATCTTGATTTTGAAAATATTATTTTTCTTGTGTTATTACTATTTTTACTATAATTCTTACTATTCTAATTTCTACTATATTTGTGCATTTGTATTATACAAAAATTATGTACATTTGTATCCTAGGTTAGTCAAAGTCATTTGTCATTTGTCAGGAGGCTCGCGTTTCCATACAAACGTAGTTCCGATTTCATACAAAGACTTCATTGCCGGATTGAATCCAAACTTTGCGAATATGTTAAGTAGACACATATCGATGTTTGAAATTAGTTTTTATCAAACATAACTAAACAAAGGCTTAAATTAGTTTTGTACTGAAAGTTTGAAACTGCTCTTATTTTTTTCCGTTTTATATTAGTACATCGAAAACTAATTACAAATATCGATATGTGTCTACTCAATATATTTGCAAAGTTTGGATTTAAACTGGCATGTGGGTTTTGTATTAAAGCGGAACTACGTTTGTATGGAAACTCGACCTCCTGGCGGCTCTTAATATCCGTAGAAAAAGATTAAGAACAACTCCTTCTACGAGTAGAATAGAAGTGTATGCAATGTATTCAATTCTTTATTTATTACTTTATTTAATTTTCAAATACATTTAACTTTCAGTGTAAAACCGATCATCGTAAAAAAGAGATATTATTTGCAACGTTCATTTCAAAACCATACCATACGTAGTATGTCGTTGTAACATTTAGAAACACCCTTCATAACATCCGTCAACTGACTCGAGTTTTTTTAGAGCAACGTATCACGTATCGAAACCAGAGGATTCGTGGAGTCACAACGGGGTACGGAGAATCGTTCATCTATGCAAAACACGGCCATCGCTCTGTTCGAGTCGGCGTCGGCTTTTGAAAGGGAGGCGTTGGAATGTGAGCCCTCGGAGACGTGTTCGGACATCGCGGGCGGGTTCCGGTGAGGACGCTGGCGCGCCAGCAGCGGCATGGAGGAGCGCGGCCTGCCGGACGCGCCGCTGATCGTGACGCCGGGGTGTGCGGGTGCAGGCGGCGCGCTCACCACCTCGCGGCGCGCCGCCTCCGCGCGCGGCTCGCGTGACGACCCGCCGCTGTCCGCCTGGCGCTCCTCGGTGCGCGTGCGAGACACCAGCTTCCGCGGCTCCCGCAAGAGCGTGGTACGCCTAGAACCCCCATGTAATGGCCTCAACGCGCTGCCGGCCATCGGCAAGGAGGTAATGCACCAAATGTGTGTGACATGCAGAAAACTTCTGCAACATGCTGGGAAATATGGTTTTTAAAGTGAAACTTTAATTATATCGTCTCAATTTTTTTTTGTGTGTGTGTCGCGTGACGGTCGATATGATCGTTTCGTCCTCTGTACCGTAGCTCCAAGACGAGAGCAGCCATGATCGTTTCGTGCTCTGTAAATGTCTATAATGTGAAAAAAAGTTTCACTATTACCGTGGTTTCATAAAACCACAAACTCTTTTTTGTTTCAAACTAACGAGTCTCATAAATATCACTAGAGTTTATAGAGGATCTCATGAATGCTCATATTTTTCATACTTTTCCTACTCATAGTTTTATTGCAATTTTCCTTCATTGTATGATCCTAAGGGAATGATAGCTTGATTTTTAATCTAGTTATAAACAATAATTAACATTTTATATTCACACTAGTGTTATAATTAAGACAATAATCTATACTTCAGTTAGTACTTTGCTTTATATCTATAATATAATAAAACTGTAACGGGGTCGTGTCTGTACATGAAATATTTTTGGAAAATAATAACTGTGGTAGACATTACGAACGATACAGAGGCCAAAACAACAACTTTTGGAATTTTTGTCTGTCTGTCTGTCTGTCTGTCTGTCTGTCTGTATGTTCGCGCATCACGCAAAAACTACCAGGCCGATTTTGATGAAATTTTATATGGTGGTTCCTTATAGCCCGGGTTAACATATAGGATACTTTTTATCCCGGAAAATTCAAGAGTTCCCGTGGGAAAATTAAAAGTTATCATTTATAGAATGGCTCAATACGCAAATGTGGCTTGACCTATTACAATCAAATTTTACACGTTGATACCCTTATCGCGAACTAAAACTGGGACATTGTGAATCCCAAAAAAAATAAGGGTTCCTGCAGGAATGCAAAAAATTGTATCTTTAGAATGGCTCAACGTAACAATATGAAACCTTTACATTGGGATGGAGTGTTTTGACCATCATTGTATAGTCGGGTATTCTTTATCCCGGAAAACTAAAGAGGTCCCGTGGGAAATTATCTATATAGATACTTAAAATAATAACAGCAGAGTAATTTTTCCACATATTAGCTACACATACTACACATTATAATCATAGCAGCAGAATGTCAATAGATGGTACTGCAGGGATAATAAAACGCGCTTAAGTTGTATTAAAACATTAAAATATTATTTCATACTTTTGATTGGATTTCTTTTATGTATTTTTCAGCATAAGCTACTACTTTACACAACTCTAACTCTGGAACTATGGCACGAAGCGATGTGTTTCATAGACGAACAGATAGGTATTTTTTACAGATTCCAATCGTGTAAAAAAATTAAAAACACATAAATCGAGTTTAGCATCTTTTAACAGGGGGCACAGATTTGGGAACTTTTCTAACGGCGACTATTTGCGTGTGGCAGTTGCTCTCCGCCTGCAATATCAATATCTGTGAACCTCATCAATGTATTTTCGGTTCCACGGTGTTTGTGACGATTCCCACGTCACCAATTCCTTAATGACCTCACTCGGAGAGCACTGGTCTCGGTCAGATGGAATATTCCATCTTTTGATTTGGATTTTTTTACTTGATTGATATAATGATTTAAATTAGTTTTTTGATAGTACAGGTATATGTTTTATTTCATCATATCAATTTGTATATCCACCAAGAGGCTCGAACTGCCCTGAGTAAGGGCGATCAGGCCTTAGACGATCACGCGGGCCCATTGCGGGTTGATTAACTTCACACATAAGCTTCTTCGCAGGCGTGTGCAGGTTTCCTCACGATGTTTTTGTCACCGTAAGAGCGTCGGATAAACGTACATACCAGTATGAAATCGATATTCGTATAGATATTGTTAAGTGGCAGCATTCGAACCACGGCCTTCCGGACTGGAGATAGTGGCCCTAACCGTTCTGCCACCGACGCTCTATATGTTATTTAAGATTTAGAAATCCTTACTTAGTATTATAAATGTGAAAATGTGTTTGTTACCTATTCACACTTCAACACCTCTACCAATCTTAATGAAATTTGGCATGTAGGTAGCCTGTATCACTGGGAATGAAATAGTCTATTTTTTATCTGTGGATATTATCATGGCCCGATGCAGTTCCTGAGGAAACTAAAAGAATACTCTTTGTTCGTTAAAAAGTTATTTAAAATCGTAACGAAGAAATGGGTTGGTGTGATTTTTAGCACAGAGATGAGGTGGAAAATGATATAATTTACAAATAAGCATATCCTGACATAGTTCCCGAGGGATCTGGGGACAACTGTTTTCTACGCTCGCGCACGTCGGTGGCGTCGCAACGGAGCAACGGATTAAAGTATTTTTTTGTATAGAATTTGTTGAAGGGGTGGGAAGTGACAAAGACTGCTAATCCGAATAGCCCGATGCTGTTCCTCAGGTACCGGGAGAAAACTCATGTCCACGCTTGCGAGCTGATTGCGGCTTGCGCACCACTCACCCTCAAAAAGAGTCATAAAAGCTATGTCCACGCGGGCGAAGCCGCGGGCAAAAGCTATTTTCAATAAATATTTTAGATTTCGGCCATTTTCACCCAAGTGAAATACATGTAGCATGGTAGCTTGTATGTAGTAATACATAAAATAAAAACTTGTAAAAAAAATTAAAGCCCCGATTGGTTAGAATGTATCCTATATCCCTTGGGGGGTTGAGACGACTCTAACTGGTACTTCTAAATCCATTAAACCATTTAAACTACAGGCAAAGTATTATTATAGATTAATCTATGGATTATAGATATTCTTAGGATTAACCCATAGATTAATCTATGGATTATAGCAATTCTTTATTTGCCTGGTGTTATACAGGTTCGTGGAAGCCAACGTATGGTAGGTAACGTTTCTATGACTTTTCGAGGGTGCGCTGTGCGCGAGCGTGGAAAAAAGTAGCCAATGTGTTAATCCAGGTCCTATTCTGTCTACCCACCAAATTTCAGCCAGATCCGTTCAGCAGTTTTTGCGTGAAAGAGTAACAAACATACATCCATACATTCTTACAAACTTTCACGTTCATAATATTAGTAGGATGACACTGTGTACGGGCACTTAGTTAAACATTTTGCGTGCTGTATAATTATTACTTTTTTTACTTATGAAACCCTTCCACTTCCCCTGTTAGAAAAAATAAGACTTATAATTAATAACTGCTGTAATCCATAGACTAATGTTATACTTATTTTTAAGTATCTAACTTAAAAATAAGTATATAGATTAATCTATGGATTATAGCAATTCTTTTTTTGCCTGGTATTACAGAGGTTGCTGGAAGCTAAGGCACACCCCGGACACTTCATACAACGGGGGAGAAATGACATTTCTAAAAACAATTGACGGAACAAATCAAATCAAATACGTTCCACAACCAAACTGTAACCGATCTGTATCAATCTGGGTGACAAGGGGGTGAGGTCGCAATCTAGAGAGCGGCAGGAAGTGTCCATACTGTATGTTAGTACTAATATGTATACTTTGGCCAAGGTATGACACATGACACTGTGTGCAGGTACATAATAAATCATTTTGCGTGGTGTATACTGTAATGAAAGCGTCGGTGGCTCAACCGGTAACGACTCGGTCCATCTAACCAGAGGTACCGGGTTCAAATCTGGACGGCCAATGTACCAATGAGTTTTTCAAAAACTTACGTACATACTTACCGATTCTTTTAGCGGTGAAGGAAAACATCGTGAGGAAACCTGCACACGCCTGCGAAGAAACTCGAAGGTTGTGTGTGAAGTCGACCAACCCGCACTGGGCCCGCGTGGTCGACTAAGGCCTAATCGCCCTGATTCAGGGTAGGCTCGAGCCCCTCGGTGGGGACGTATATGAGCTGATATAATAATACTGTAATAAAGAAGGCTCGATGTGGTTGTCCGCAGGTGCTGTCTCTGGGCGCGACCGTCGGCCACAAGGGACCCACGCAGCCATCTCACCCCTGCACCATCCTGCACCATTCTCCTTACAAGGTAATTTACATTTAAATATAACCTACTAAAAGTACAGAGGCCAGCACATCAAGCTATACACTCGTAGTGCGATTCTGATCCATACGCATTCGGCATAAGAACGGTACAGAGTCCAAAGTGTGTAGCTTGATGTGCTGGCCTGTGTACAAATTCTGCGCTTCAAGGGTTCCGTACTACTGAATAGCGACTGGCGTACTGTGCACCCAATTTTTATCGATTACAAAAAATAGCGTAGGCAGGCCTCCCATTCGGTGGACCGATGACCTGGTGAAGGTCGCGGGAAGCCGCTGGATGCAGGCAGTGCAGAAATGGTCATCGTGGAAATCCTTCAGGGAGGCCTATGTCCAGCAGTAGACGTCCTCCGGCTGATATGATGATGAAAAAAAGTAAGGAGGTGGACTGTATATTTTTAATGTATGCCCACCGAATTCTCCGTCAATTTATGAACCGATTTTAAAATAGAATACTTTTAAAAGCCCACAAATAGTCGCTGACCTAGTAAGTTAGAGGACAACTCACTTATTTAGAAGAAAAAAACTGCTATTTAAAGGTGATTCAAAGGACGGACGTACTCGCTTTAGATTTCACATACAATTGCATCAGTACAAGGGCTTAATAACCAATCAGCAAGTGGAACGCCAGCGAAGAATCTCGCAGGTTGTGTTTGAAGTCGACCAACCCGCACTGGGCCCGCGTGGTCGACTAAGGCCCGATCGCCCTAATTCAGGGTAGGCTCGAGCCCCTTGGTGGGGATTTATATATGAGCTGATGTGATGATGATGAAGTGGAACATCTCCGCTCTGCGTTGGATTACCAAACACTATTTCTGCATATCGTAACCGCCTCCATGACGCAATGGTTAGTCCGTTCGCTTCAAACTAGGAGGTCGCGGGTTCGATTCCCGGCGGGCTTAACTGTGTAAGACTCGGTTTGGTTGGTGGTAGGGCATTTTCATAGCCCGCCTGGCTAGCTACCACCATCTTGCCACCAAAACATCAGTGTTAACAGCATTGATGTATTCCGGCTTGAACACAAGATAGCTAGATACCCATTGCGTTTGCGTACTGTTTGCGTTGAGCATTGATTGGTAAGCTCGCTTCCATCATCGGCAACAACGTCACTTACCATCAGGTGAGAGGATGCCTAGGGCTTATCAAAAGTGGATTAAAATAATTTTCGAAAAACCTAAAAATTTTTAGCTACAAACATTTAATATTGCATTGTCACGCCATATACATATGCATGCAAAATTTTAGCTCAATCTGAAACCGGGAAGTGGGTCAAATTTAGCTTGCAAGATTCCACCCGAACAAACATACATATATTGCAAGTTAAGTAAATAAAAGCTTGAAAAAAATATCGTAGCGACGCGACGCGTTTAGAAATTATAACTTTATTTACTTTTTTGATCTTACCTAAGAACTGTCTTAAACCCCTTCCACCCCCAAGTAAGAAAAAAAATTGGTTACCGGTTTACGTACGATAGTTTAACGTGATAACGTCATAACAAAACATTGATGAAATGATTGCATACATAACTTTACAATGAGCGTAACGGGACAACGAGTCATCCTTTTTCGTGTGTGCAGCCGGCGTCCATCGATTTATTCGATGTTTTAACGTCAATATAATACTTATTTGGACCGCCTCAAACCCTAAATCGTCTTACGTAGGGTGTTAATGAACGTTCTTATATACAGTTTTTAAGAACATTTTTATAACGGTGTACTGTGTGCCAGGCACAGGCTGACAAATTAATAATGTCGCTCGCTCGGAGTGTAAACTGTTTGACCTAAAGACTTTAAATGACCCATGTAAGTGGGTCTTAGCGGAAACTATTAACAAAAATTATTGTGGACACCCTGTGATAAATTCTGTGTCCGACACATACTTCGACTGTTTTACTTTCTGGTATTATTATTTATTTAACATTTAAATAATAGCTTGTTTAAATAAATAAATATTCTGGGACGAATCACACATGGTCATCTGGCCCCAAAGTAGGATTCCCTGTGTTATGGGAACCAGAGACAGATATGCATACTTATATACGTTTAAATACATACATATATAGATGTCTAACACCCAGGCACAGAGCAAACAAATCTGCTCATTACACAAATGTTTGCCCTGGGTGGGGTTCGAACCCACAACTCTTGGATCTGCAGTCAAGAGCACTAACCACTGAGCCACCGAGTCAGTCAATTATTTGATGTGTAACATCTTTTCTCTCGCTTTTCTGCAATTTGTGGTAGTGATTTCGAGAAAAGGGACGGAAGTGTGTAGCGGAAAATGCATTTTTTTCAGTCACGATGGCTAAGGAAACATGGCCATGCCGCCTTATTTTTTTGACGTAAGAACGTCTAATAAATCGATGGACGCCGGCTGCACGCACGAAAAAGGATGACTCATTGTCCCGTTACGTTCATTGACTCGTCATAAAAGTATGCAATCATTTCATCTGTGTTCATTTGTTGTTTCACGTTAAACTATCGACCGTAAACCTACTTTACAGACAATCAATTTTTTTCGATATTCCATTGTTTTAATTCAGGACTTTTTCAGTCACGAAGGCTAAGGAAACATGGCCATGCCGCCTAATGTGGGGCCAGACGCCGAAGGGCCAGTAGGTTTTTATTTATGTCAGATGTTACACATCACATGTGACTACTGTAGGGCTCACTGGTTTTTTCGTGTGTTTAATAATAAACAAATGAATTTAATTTAAAAATAAAAACTCAACTGCATAAAAACAGAGCCCCTTTTTTTGGGCAGTCGGGTTATTAATGTATCCTTTGTCACTTTTGGGCAGTCGAGTTAAAATGTATCCTTTGTCACTTTTGGGCAGTCGGGTTAAAATGTATCCTTTGTCACTTTTGGGCAGTCGGGTTAAAATGTATCCTTTGTCACTTTTGGGCAGTCGGGTTAGAATGTATCCTTTTTCACTTTTGGGCAGTCGGGTTAAAATGTATCCTTTGTCACTTTTGGTCAGTCGGGTTAAAATGTATCCTTTGTCACTTTTGGTCAGTCGGGTTAAAAGGTATCCTTTGTTACTTTTGGGCAGTCGGGTTAAAATGTATCCTTTGTCACTTTTGGGCAGTCGGGTTAAAATGTATCCTTTGTTACTTTTGGGCAGTCGGGTTAAAATGTATCCTTTGTCACCTTTGGGCAGTCGGGCTAAAATGTATCCTTTGTCACCTTTGGGAAGTTGGGTTCAATTGTATCCTTTGTCACTTTTGGGCATTCGGGTTAAAATGTATCTTTTGTCACTTTTGGTCAGTCGGGTTAAAATGTATCCTTTGTCACTTTTAGGCAGTCGGGTTAGAATGTATCCTTTGTAACTTTTGGGCAGTCGGGTTAGAATGTATCCCTTGTCACTTTTGGGCAGTTGGGTTAAAATGTATCCTTTGTCACTTTTGGGCAGTCGGGTTAAAATGTATTCTTTGTCACCTTTGGGCAGTCGGGTTAAAATGTATCCTTTGTCACTTTTGGGCAGTCGGGTTAAAATGTATCCTTTGTAACTTTTGGGCAGTCGGGTTAAAATGTATCCTTTGTCACTTTTGGGCAGTCGGGTTAAAATGTATTCTTTGTAACTTTTGGGCAGTCGGGTTAAAATATATGCTTTGTCACTTTTGGGCAGTCGGGTTAAAATGTATCCTTTGTCACTTTGGGATCAAAAATAATCTAAAGCACCTCATAAAAACCAACAAACCATTTAGGCTACAGGCTCAGCCAAAGAAGCAGACATATATATGTCGCAGCCACCTGTTAAATTAGCCATTCAATTAACTTCCTAGCCGGTTCATTAAATGGCGGCATTCAACTAACTGCCTGAATGATAATACATTTAATAACTTGACTGGCTGATGCTTAGGCCATTTAATAAACGAGCGAAGCGAATACAGGAGTAGGAGCTCCGAAGGTGCTCTGTCGACTAAGAAATGGAACAATCGAAACTAGAGCTCGGAATTTCCGAGAAACCCCGACTCATTTGGTTAGGTTCGGAGACATAGTGTTAGTTTAAAGATGAAAATAAAAAACTAGGATCTCGAAGGGGCTCCATAGACTGAGATATGTCCCCTTTTTCCTCCCACCTACCTCTTATGCACTCCTCCACCTGAGGCAACCTGGCTAGCAAAATTTGAACGTTATCGATCCAAGCCATTTGCCTAGGCGTTTAATTGAATGGCTGAATAATTATTTAGACAGTTATTTAAACTGCGCAATTTAATTAAAAAGCTAGGCAGCTAACTGAATTAATAATAAAGCTAGATGGCAGTGACATATACATACATACACGCATACATACATACATACACGCATACATACATATTTTCACACGCCCGAAAATTATTTATTACCCTCGGTTTTGGGTAGTCGGGTAAAAATTTACAAAATAGCCAAGAATACTATTTGAGTCTCGAAACTTTTAATTGCTACGACTGCTACGTAACACCTACTAATTTGAACTTGAAGTGTGATTAATTAACAAGGTTTAGTAACAAAATTAGACACTTACATTAGATAGTTCATTCATATGACCTTGACACACGGCAGTGCGTCAGCCAAGTTCGAAAAGAAAAGGGTGACACCGGCCGTGGGTTATATTACACGAACCATTTCGGTCCACTTTAAACCTACCCGTATTTTAAAATCGGTTTGAACTACACACTTGTGCTTTTGTGTGTCTAGTAAAACCTCTTCGATCACCTAGAATTCCAATATATAAATATACATTTTACCATTTCTGAGATATCATCGGCGTCCGAAAATCACTATTTTTATGACTGACTGACTAATTGACTGACTGACTCATCAAAATTATAGACCACTTCCAGGTGACTAAGAAACTTTAAATTTGGCATCGAAGTAGGTTATTAGACGTTTATAAAGAAAAAATTAAAAACAGTCAAGTGTGAGTCGTACTCGCGCACCAACTGTAACACCACTACTCATCAAAATATATAGATCACTTCTAGGTGACTTTTAAACTTTAAATTTGCCATCGGAGTAGGATATTATACCTATACAAAGGAAAACTTTAAAGAATAGTCACGTTTGAGTTGTATTCACACAGCAAGGGTTCTATAACACCACTACTCATCAAACATATAGATCACTTCCAGGTGACTTAGAAACTTGTTTGGCATTTAGGTTAGGTTATTGGGCGTATACAAAGGAAAAAGAAAAACTAGCCAAGTACAAGTCATAATCGCAAAATGGGGGTTCCTTACCAGCACTACTCATAAAAAAAAATAGTTCATAATTATTATATAGATAATTTTATATAATTATTATGTAGACCCTTTTTTTAACTTGAGATTGAGAATCGAAATAGGTAGGCGTATTAAAGAAAAAGGAAAAAACTAGCCAACTGCAAGTCAGGCTTGCTCACTGGAGGATTATGTTCTACCAAAAATATATTTGCATGTATTAATTGAATGGAGGAAACAAATATAAAAACTTTACAAAAATTCATGATATCCCAACAAAATATAAACGTGGAAAAGAGCCAATTTCGATTAAAAAATTACAGAGATCTTAATGGGTAAGTAACAAGTTCTTTAGTGGTTTCTTAAATGATAGCTACGGCACTATTAATCTTAGACTTCTCCAAATGTTAGACAATGTACAACGGTTTTCAATTGTTTAAAAAAAAACTTATGTTTTGTGGTCCTTGATGGTGTAACTTGGCGAGTTTAAATAGTCAAGCCACCAAGCAAGCAAAGCTTACTTTTTAAAATAAACGCCAATATAGTAGCCAAGTTACACCATTAGTAGCACAGACCATAACATTTTTTTTCTTTTAAACAACTGAAAACTCTTGTACATTCTCTAATATTGAAGAAGAAGCACTTTAGGACCTAGCCATTTAGATCTCTGTAATTTTTTTTATCGAACCTGGCTCCCTTTCACATTTATGTTTTGTTGGGATTCATTATAACATATGCTAAGTCAGGACCTTTTCACTAGCCTGGCGCTTAATTTCTGCATATTTCATTGTATTTTATTATTAAATAGCTACAAATTAGTTTTAGTGGTGTAACTTTCATTTTTTATTATAAACTATTGTTTTTTGTGCTTGGTCGGTGAACAAACAGTTTATCTATCTATTTCTTAGTATCGACGAAAAAATATTTTTCACAAAACGTAAAATTTATGTTTTCTCAAACATGCTCGTAAATATTTTTATTGCTTTCAAAAAACAATGTACAAAGTTAAAATTTTAGTATAGAACAAAACCACTCCAGGAAAGTTGTATGTAATGGTGTCTCTTTTTTAACATTCTTGGACAATTACAAGAATATTGTATGAAGTGGTGTGTAAGAGGGCAGGAAGGTGCGTGCACGAGCTCCATCAAGCCAGCATACTTTAGCAAAATCTAAAAAAAATAGTACCTTCAATTGTTGCTAATTAGTTGCCAAAATGACGCATACAGAATCGACAATCAAAGTTCAATTTTTGCGGACGGACGGAATGATAGAAGAACGGACGGACAAATCAAATCAAATAAAAATAATTTATTTTAAATAGGGTGTTTACACACACTCTCAAATAGTCAGAAAAAAAAACTTATTGTCTATTACAAATAATGTCATGATTCAGATTACAGTCTCAGGTAATGGTATTTGTTATAGAATCAACGTATACAGGGTGACTTTTAATTAGTTTTTGATAACAAAAGATATGCATGTACTCGTGATTACAAACAACTTTCCCAAACAAACTATATGTCAAAGTTCATTTCGATTCTTTATTTTATCCATTTTGTACCCTTGCTTTTTTTGTTGAGAAAATCAAGTATACTCCAGCGGAAATGGCAATTTATTTAAGCCCTTGCCTAATTCGACCTGAAATTACTACATTTCTGGCCTCAGTAATAATGTACTAATAAGTACTTCACTGAGAGCGTCGGTGGCGTACGGGTTACGGCCGCTTTCTCCTGTTCGGGAGGCCGCGGTTCGAATCCTGCCACGAACCAAGGTTTTCTGAATTTAAATTTCATATATACGTTTACGCTCTTACGGTGAAGGAAAACATCCTGAGGAAACCTGCACACGCCTGCGAAGAAACTCGAAGGTTGTGTGTGAAGTCGACTAAGGCCCGATCGCTCTAGTTCAGGGTAAGCTCGAGCCCCTCGGTGGGGACGTATATAAGCCGATAAGATGAAGATGAAGAAGAAGTACTTCACTAACCAATTTTTATAAATGTTTTTATTCTATCAAAAATGTGTAACCAGCACATTAATCTAAATATATATAACTCAAAGATGACTGACTGACTGACATAGTGATCTATCGATGCACCGCCCAAACCACTGGACGGATCGGGCTGAAATTTGGCATGCAGGTAGATGTTATGACGTAGGCATCCGCTAAGAAAGGATTATGGGAAATTCCCACGGGAACCGCAAAAATGGGGATCTGTGCGGGCGAAGCTGCGGGCATCCACTAGTATAACATATAACATCGAAAAACCTAAAAACTTTTAGGTACAAGCTTATAATTGAAAAGAGTTTTTTATTCATAAATGCTTAATGCTCAAATGTGATGTGTATTTAAATCGCGATCCCAAATTCAATACAGGCGAACATATCAGCACAATATTTCCTACGATTCTATCCTACTAATATTATAAACGCGAAAGTTTGTAAGAATATATGGATGTATGTTTGTTACTCTTTCACGCAAAAACTACTGAACGGATCTCTCTGAAATTTGGTAAGTAGACAGATTAGGACCTGGGTTAACACATAGGCTCCTGCTTCCTACGCTCGCGAGCCACTTGCGGCTAGCGCACTGCGCACCCTTAAAAAGTCATAGAAACGTTATCTGTGCGGGTGAAGCCGCGGGGAACAGCTAGTCCAATTATATTTATCATCAGATTTACTTCAAAATACCAAAAAAAAGATGTATTGTCACCGGGAATACGGGTTCACAAAAAAAAATTCGAGCGAGACCTACAGTAGTCGCATATGATGTGTAACATGTGACAAAATACTTTATAAAAGGACGGCAAAGATACGGCAGACTAGGCTGTATGGTCATAGAGACCTTTGCCTTTTCCGCGCTTTTAAAGCCTGAAAAAAGGACGGCAAAGATACGGCAGACTAGGCTGTATGGTCATAGATACCTTTGCCTTTTCCGCGCTTTTAAAGCCTGAAAAAAGGACGGCAAAGATACGGCAGACTAGGCTGTATGGTCATAGATACCTTTGCCTTTTCCGCGCTTTTAAAGCCTGAAAAAAGGACGGCAAAGATACGGCAGACTAGGCTGTATGGTCATAGATACCTTTGCCTTTTCCGCGCTTTTAAAGCCTGAAAAAAGGACGGCAAAGATACGGCAGACTAGGCTGTATGGTCATAGATACCTTTGCCTTTTCCGCGCTTTTAAAGCCTGAAAAAACGCGACTCCCTGGGACACATTTCCGTCCCATGGGACACTTTTCCGTCCCATTTCACGAAATCACTCCCACAAATTGCAGAAAAGCGAGAGCAAAGATGTTACACATCAAAACAGCTCATTTAGACTTCTAGAAGTCGCTCTAGAGTCGTTTGCAAATTTTGAAGCGGACGACTTACTTACATACAAATTGCAAGTGAAATAAAAGCGTTTATTATTAAAAATTTATATTGTCGACTAAGGCCCGATCGCCCTAATTCAGGGTAGGCTCGAGCCCCTCGGTAGGGACGTATATGAGTTGATATGATTATTGTCTGGAAGAGATCGCTTGTTAGCGTTAAGACCGCCTATATGTACAACTTCCTCAATCATTGTATCTTTTTTTTCCTCTTAATTTGTGCAATAAAGTGTTCTCATTCAAGCAATCAAAGATTATTTATATTATCATATCAGCTCATATACGTCCCCACCGAGGGGCTCGAACCTACCCTCAATTAGGGCGATCGGGCCTTATTCGACCAAGACATTAGTGCGGGTTGGTTAACTTCACACACAACCTTCGAGTTTCTTCGCAGGCGTGTGCAGGTTTCCTCACAATGTTTTCCTTCGCCGTTAAAGCAATCGGTAAGTATATGTACGTAAGTTTTTGTAAAACTCATTGGTACATTGACCGTCCAGATTTGAATCCGGTAGCTCTGGTTAGAAGGACCGAGTCGTTACGGGTTGAGCCACCGACGCTCTAAATATAAAAATACCACCTATCAGAGTGATTTTGTTACTAACTAATATTGTTACTAACTGTGAGCAAAAACTAGGTTACATTCTACAAATTTGAACTTTCATGAGTTGCCTCAGTCATTAGAAGTGTGGAGAAAAACCGGGAACAATACCGCAGCGAGGGTAAGTCGCGTTCGACACGCGAGGAGTGCTAATGTCGCCTCACACACGCCAGCCCCACATTTTATTATTATACATGTATTAGCCGCTATGCGGGCTAGAAACTTTAACCACCTCCGTGGCAAAGTATATATATTAGTACTAACGGACAGTATGGACACTCCCTGCCGTTCTCTAGATTGCGACCTCACCCCCTCGTCACCCAGGTTGGTACAGATTGGTAACAGTTTGGTTGTCGAACGTATAGGATTTCGCCGCCATTTTTGTTTGTTCCGTCATTCCTTTGTTGAAATGTCATTTCTGGCCCGTTGTTTGAAGTGTCCAGGGTGTGTCCATGGCAAAAAGGTTAAGGCCTTTAGCTTCACATCAGGAGAGCGCGGGTTTAATCGTGGCGTCTAACTTTGTAAGACTCGGTTTGGTCTGTGGAAGGGAACTTTCTAAGCCCGCCTGACTAGCTACTAACATCTTATCTAAATCTTGCCGCTAGACATCAATGCTAACAACATTGATGTGTTCCAGCTTGAAGATAAGATAGCCAGATCCCCATTGCGTAGGGGAATCTTGGTAAGATCGCTTCCATCGTCGGCATCATCGTCACTTACCATCAGGTGAGATGATGCCAAGGGATTACAAATTATTGAAAAAGAAATCTAACTAAATATGGCATTCGTATCTATGAACATATTACTTACGAGTACACGTAAGTAACGATGATGCCGAAGATGAAAGCGGGATTACCAAGATCACCATTGCGTTGGGGAATCTTGGTAAGCCCGCTACTATCTCCGGCATCATCGTCACTTACCATCAGGTGAGATGACGCCAAGGGCTTACCAATTGATGAAAAAAAATATAAATATATATAAATATGGCACTCGTATCTACGAACACGTTTCCTCCAGGTTATTCTATTCGTTATCAACCCGAAACCGCTTAAGCAATTACCGAAAGGTCAACAATTTTTTTGGACTCTTCATTCAAACCGACCAGTAAATTTTTTTGGACTCTTCATTCAAACCTATCAGTTAATTTTTTTGGACTCTTAATTCAAACCGACCAGTCATTTTTTTTGGACTCTTCATTCAAACCTATCAGTAAATTTTTTTGGACTCTTAATTCAAACCGACCAGTCAATTTTTTGGACTCTTCATTCAAACCGACCAGTCAATTTTTTGGACTCTTAATTCAAACCGACCAGTCAAATTTTTTGGACTCTTCATTCAAACCGACCAGTCAATTTTTTGGACTCTTCATTCAAACCGACCAGTTATTTTTTTTAACTCTTCATTCAAACCGACCGGTTAAATTTTTTGGACTCTTCATTCAAACCGACCAGTTAATTTTTTTGGACTCTTCATTCAAACCGACCAGTTAATTTTTTTTGGACTCTTCATTCAAACCGACCAGTCAATTTTTTTGGACTCTTCATTCAAACCGACCAGTCAATTTTTTTGGACTCTTAATTCAAACCGACCAGTCAATTTTTTTGGACTCTTCATTTAAACCGACCAGTTAACCCGCCAACTTTGATGCAACGTCCAATTTTTTTGGCAATAGGGGATCGAACTGCTAGTCATTTGAGTAACTTTTTATGATTTTTCAAATACAAAATTGTGTTCTAAAAATGTTTGAAATACCCACAAGTGAAATCATAGATTTTTAGCGTCATTGACGAACTTATTTTGTGAATTTGATGAATTAAAAATTGAAGTCTTGGTGGAAAAACACAACAAGTACATAAGGTTTTTTGGAACTTCAAGAGAGAGCAATTTAGGAAATCATATTTCAGAATTTATTTTTGATGCAGGCTGATCCCCTGTTACACCAAAGTTGTACAAAAAAAGTTTAGCTCTGTTCAATTGTACATAATTGGTGAGGACCTGTTAACAGGGGCTTCTAGTTCTCATGCCTACCAAGAAATCTTCTTAATAATTAATGAACCAGAATCAATTCATAAAAAATATAGTTTAAAAAAACTAAAAAACACGCTTATAAAGCACATCCAACTAAAAAGTGAATATAATTCTTAATATAAACTGTAAACAATAATGAACAAAAAATAATATTAGGATTATTGAGAAAAAAGCGTGGGTTTTTTTTTTTTATGCACAATTGGTAAACCCTTGACAACATCTCACCTGGTGGTAAGTGACGATGTTGCCGAAGGAGGAAGCGGGCTTACCAAGATTCCCCAACGCAATGGGGAACTGGCTATCTTATCTTCATGCCGGAACACACCAATGATATCAGCATTGATATTTGGCGGCAAGACTTAGATAAGATGGTGGTTAGCTAGCCAGGCGGGCTTAGAAAATGCCCTACCACCAACCAAACCGAGTCTTACAATTGACCCCGCCGGGAATCGAACCCGCGACCTCCTGTGTAAAGCCAGTGAACTTTGCCTCTGAGCTACGGAGGCGGTTGAAAACAATATACTGCGGTTGCTCAATATACTAAAAATAGGCACAGCGCCCCACGCTTTTTTCACAAAAATACTAGTATTTTTTGTTCATTATTGTTTTCAGCTTATACTAAGAATATTTTTTCACTTTTTAGTTTGATGTGCTTTAAAAGCGTTTTTTTTTTAGTTTTTTTAAACTTTATTTATTTTTATATTTTTAGATCAGGACAATGAGATAAACTTATGAAATTATTATATTGTCACTGATTCTTCATAAATGTACAAAGTTTGAATTAAATCTGTCCGTTTAAAGTGGGTCAAAATCGAGTGCAAAGGAGTCGGTTACAACCATACTAACATACATACATACAGATGAAGCTAATTAAAAAAAGACATAATACAAATCGATCGACATTTTTGCATTTATTTGTATGTCTTGTTTTAATTATTCACAATTGGTAAGCCCTTGGCATTATCATCAGCTCTTACGATGAAGGACAACGTTGTGAGGAAACCTGTACACGCCTGCGAGGAAACTCGAAGGTTGTGTGTGAAGTCGACCAACCCGCACTGGGCCCGCGTGGTTGACTAAGGCCCGATCGCTCTAACTTAGGGTAAGCTTGAGCCCCTCGGTGGGGACGTATACCTATATGAGCTGATATGATGATGATGATGGCATCATCTCACCTGATGGTAAGTGACGTTGATGCCGAAGATGGAAGAGTGCTTACCAAGATTCCCCAACGCAATGGGGAACCTTCTATCTTATTTTCAAGCCGTAACACATCAAAGCTGTTAACATTGATGTTTGGCGGCAAGACTTAGATAAGATGGTGGTAGCTAGCCAGGCGGGCGTTAAAGCGACCTTACACTACTTGAGTCTTACAAAATTAAACTCCACCGGTAATCGAAATGTATCCATCTATGGTTTTCCGGTTTGCCCCCCGGTGGGGCCAGCAGGATTTTCAAGTGCTCAACACCAACTTAGTTTGGCTCCCCTAATTTTCAAAATTAATCAATCTTATTGAAATTTTGTGAACACGTGCTAGAAGCTAATGAATTTTCCCCAGATCCATCGGGAACCATCACTTAGTAGTCTATGTCATTTTCCAGCCCCTCAACCATCTCTGTGCAAAAAATCACAATTCGTACCAAAAAAGTATTTTTTCAGTTCCTTCAGAAACTGTATCGGACTATTCTATTTTCATATGATAAATAGTAGCTTATTTATTAATACTCGCATATGATAGTAAGTCATGTTAGTTACACCATTTATAACTCAAGAACGGCTGGACCGATTTCGCTAATTCTTTTTTTGTTGAGTTGTCTATTCTCAGGAGAATGTTGTAAAGTAGGGTAAGGTAGGGTAGTGTATGGTAGTTGAGGGTAGGGCAGGGTAGTGTAGTGTAGTGTAAGGTAGAGTAGGGTAGGGTGGGGTAGGGTAGTGTAGTGTAGTGTAAGGTGAAACGAAGTTCGCCGGGACATCTAGTTTATAAATAAATAATGTATTTTTTTTCTAAGATTGGTTGAGGTGTTGAAGCGTGAAAAGGTAACAAACAAACACATTTTCACAGTAAGGATTAGGGGTTAAGGATTTTTTATTGTTGTTGTTCTATCGCTGTTTTCCTACCAAAAAGTGGCCTGCTAGAATTTGCTACCTAATAATAAGGCGGCCTAATTATACAATATTTCTTCTGTGTTGTTTTCCTCTCTTTATGTTGTAACTAGCTTTTGCCCGCGGCTTCGCCCCAGTGGATGTCGTTTTTATGACTGTCCTTGAGCGTAAGTGGTGCGCAAGCGTAGACATGAGTTTTCTTCAGGTCCCTCAGGAACTTTATGTGGATATTCCGGTTAGCAGTCTATGTCACTTCCCCCCCTCAACCAGTTCTATACAAAAAAAAACACTTCAATCCGTTGCTGCGTTGCGATGTTGACGTGCGCGAACGTGGAAAAGATTTTTCCCCAGATCCCTCGGGAATTATGTAAGGATATGTTAATTAGTAAATTATGTCACTTTCCACCTCGTCAAACATCTTTGTGCAAAAAATCATAACAGTCCATTGTTCCGTTGCCAAGACCTACCGCAACTGGTCCTTGCCTTCGCCTTATGGTGTTGGCAGGAATAGCGGCTCTCACTATATGACCTAGCTGTCGGTGAGTGGAGACGCTATATCATAAACCTGGTAGTTTAGCGTATCTGGTAGATATACGAAAGGGCATGTTCCGTTGCGATGTTAAAGAAATTAACCAAAAAAAAATTTATTTTTTCAGTTCCCTCATGAACTATATCAGACTATTCTATTTTCACGGTATATGTCCTTCCCAGTGACACAGGCTACCTGCATGGCAAAATTTCATCAAGAGTAGTCGAGGTGTTATAGCGTGAACAGTTAACAAATAAACACATTTTCACATTTTTAATAATAGTTAGGATGCAATAAATAATATTGAATTGAATTGAATTAATATTGTATAGAGGTCGAACTAGAAGGTCGTTATCGGGCAGACAGCCTGTCATCTTCCATGTTAATAGACCTTTAACTTCAAGGTTCTCCTAAATAATAAGTACAAATCGATTTGGAGGTGTCCTATTTGCCAACTGTCTTTTGTTTTCATATAGGAAAAAAATTCTGCGCTTTTTTTGACGTGACGACGTCTAATAAATCGATGGACGCCGACTACACGCACGAAAAAGGAAGTCTCATTGTCCCGTTACGCTCATTGACTCGTCATAAAAGTATACAATATTTCATCAATGTTTTGTAATGACGTTATCACGTTAAACTATCGTCCGTAAACCGACTTTACAGACAACCATTTTTTTTCCCTTCACGTTTGTTCTCATTAATTTTATCATAGCTGAGCCGGTATTTCCTTAGTAGATTGTGAAAAGTCTCCTTTGTAGATTTAACCGCCTCCGTGGCGTGATGGCCAGTCCATTCACTTCACATCAGGAGGTCGCGGGTTCGATTCCCGCCGAGGTCAGCTTTGTAAGACTCAGTTTGGTTGGTGGTAGGGCATTTTCATAGACTGCCTGGCTAGCTACCACCATCTTATCTAAGTCTTGCCGCCAAACATCAGTGTTAACAGCATTGATATGTTCCGGCTTGAGAAAATATAGCCAGATCCCCATTGAATTGGAGAATCTTTGTAAGCTCGCTTTTATCTTTGGCATCATCGTCACTTACCATCAGGTGAGATGATGCCAAGAGCTTATCAATTGTGGATTAAAAAAAATATATTATATCTGTGCTACTTATAATTTTATTGTAGCCGGTTAATCCCTACATGTGATATATCATCATATCAGTCGAAAGACGTCCACAGCGGGACAAAGACCTTCCCCGAGGATTTCCACGGCTACCGGTCCTGCGCTGCCCGCATCCAGCACCTTTCACCAGGTCGTCGGTCCCCCGTATTTATACACTCAGTTGAACTTTTCACTTTAGCTAGAGTTTCATCCCTCCTTCACATGTATGAGACGTTACTCCTTTACACAAATCAGTCCGCCGGGAATCGAGCCCGCAACCTCCTAGTTTGAAGCGAATGGACTAACCATAGAGGCGGTTACGATATGCAGAAATAGTGTTTGGTAATCCAACGTAGAGCGGAGATGTTCCACTTCATCATCATCAAAATCATATCAGCTCATATACGTCCCCACCGAGGGGCTCAAGCCTACCCTGAATTAGGGCGATCGGGCCTTAGTCGACCACGCGGGCCCAGTGCGGGTTGTTCGACTTCACACACAACCTTCGAGTTTCTTCGCAAGTGTGTGCAGGTTTCCTCACGATGTTTTCCTCCACCGTAAGATAAACGTACATATGAAATCTAAATTCGAAATCACATTGGTACGTGGCAGAATTCGAACCAAGACCTCCTGAACAGGAGGCGGCGGCCCTAGCCGTTACGCCACCGACGCTCTTTAATTCTTCGTTTTTTTTATATTTATTCAAAATAGAGATACATTCAATCTATTTTTGTACCAAATTTCACCAAAAATGAGAAAATTTTCAGTTTTTTAAATTTGTGACGGACAAAAGGACAGAATGGTCTTGTAAATGGGTTCTTATAAAATTTTAACAACGAAATCAACGAAATATTCAGAGTAAAAGTATTTTTAGGGGAACAATAATAGGGATGACGACAGCATCAGTAATAAATTATGAACTCTTGATCACTAAATTATTTATTAAGCCTCTTACTTAAACTTCGGAAAACCTAATTCGTTTTGTTTTCCATCAAGTCTTCGATTTTTAATTTCAACAAAATCACAAAATGAGTACTTAAGAGCCCGCTGGAGTTCATAAATCCCATACAACCGTAGTATTTGATTCATCTGTTAATCAAAGAACCGATTTTGAAATAATCTTATATTCATAATCGGAAGACGTATATCTGTGTCGGTACCGCATTACTTTTTTGAAAAACGAAACAGGATCCATTTAATTCCAATATTTCTCTTGTTTTCCGTCTTTTACCTTAAAAACAAGTTTATTGATTAATAATGGTTTTCTTTTTCTGTTTCGTTTTTCAAAAAAGTAATGCGGTACAGACACAGATATACGTCACCCGATTATCGATATAAAATTATTTCAAAATCGGTTTTTTGGTTAACAAATGAGTCAAATACTACGTTTGTATGGGATTTATGAACTCCAGCGGGCTCTTAAATGACGCTGCTAAACTATAACGTCACGCCTAGGTATTTCAAACATTTTTAGAACAAAATGTCGTTTTTGACAGATGATAAACAGTAAATCAGATGACTAGCATTCGTCATCCCTATTGGAAGTAAATGTCAATGCTATTTTAATTTAAATCTACAATGGTAAGTGGAGACGATGCCACATATGGAAAGGGGCTTGCCAATATTCCTCAAGCAATGGAAAACTGGCTATCTTAATTTCACACTCAAACTTCGTTACACATACACTTAAATTAAACACAAAACATAGATACACAAACTTTTTTCTACATTTTTGTTTGCATAATATCTTGTTTATATGTGTTCACATTGCTTATTATCAGACTTTTGTTTGCAAAATATCTTGTTTATATGTGTTCACATTGCTTATTATCAGACTTTTGTTTGCATAATATCTTGTTTATATGTGTTCACATTGCTTATTATCAGACTTTTGTTTGCATAATATCTTGTTTATATGTGTTCACATTGCTTATTATCAGAATTTTGTTATGAAAGTGCGAGTCTTCCTGCCACAGGTTTACATAAAAACCTAAAAGGAGATCTCGACCTCTATTTTGAGATGTTGCTACAAGTGACCTAATAAACATTTTTTTTTATTATTTAACCGCCTCCATAGCTCAGAGGCAAAGTTCACTGGCTTTACACAGGAGGTCGCGGGTTCGATTCCCGGCGGGGTCAATTGTAAGACTCGGTTTGGTTGGTGGTAGGGTATTTTGTAAGCCCGCCTGGCTAGCTACCACCATCTTATCTAAGTCTTGCCGCCAAATATCAATGTTGATTTCATTGGTGTGTTCCGGCATGAAGATAAGATAGCCAGTTCCCCGTTGCGTTAGGGAATCTTGATAAGCCCGCATCCATCTTCGGCAACATCGTCACTTACCACTAGGTGAGATGTTATCAAGGGTTTACCAATTGTGAATAAAAAAATAAATAAAAAATTCATGCTGGAACGCATAAATGCTGTTAAAATAGTTATTTGGCTCCAATACTTAGATGAGACGGTGGTAACTAGCCAAGTAGGCTAAGAAAAAGTGCTACCACTAACCAAACCGAGTACTACAAAGTTAGACCCAGACTTTCTGGTGTAAAGCGAACGGACTAACCATTACAGATACGCAGAGTGCGGGCCAGCGGCAACAGCATCCTGCAGGCGGTGGCGGACAGCTGGGACTGTCCTGTGCTATGGCATTGCGTGCGAGTGGCCTCTGGGCATGCTCAATAAGTTTTGTTTATAACATGTCATATTCTTTACTAACATAGATTGTAAGACCTTTGTAACTAACACTTATGGATCAACGTTATCCGAAATAAACGAATAATAATAATAATTACATCACAGAGGCGGAATCCGTTTATTTGTACAAATTTTCCAACCGGGAATTGGAAACCTACTTTACGAAGCTTTGCTTGTAAACTAATGCGGAGTTATCGATCGAGTGTTGTTGTGAGCTCTTGGGACCTTTCTGACACTTATTGTGGGGTTACGTTTGAATCGACCAAGTCAATATGTCTGGCAGCCACTCCAATAAATAGGTTGATATGACAAAAGAAAATTAATGTAGATAAAAATCCAATTCATTTATTTTGACAGACAACAGTCAGTAATCCATTATTTGTTGTTTAACTTAACCTGTATTAGTAAATTATAGTAATACTAGCTGTCTCGTCAAACTTCGATCCACCTTACACTATACTACACTACCCTACCCTGCCCTACCCTACGCTACACTACACTACACAACACTACACTACCCTACCCTACCCTGCACTACTCTACACTACACTACAGTATACTACCCTACCCTACCCTAGGCAACACTACACTACACTACCCTACCCTACCCTACCCTGCCCTACTCTACACTACACTACAGTACACTACCCTACAATACCCTACCCTAGGCAACACTACACTACCCTACCCTTCCCTGCCCTACTCTATACTACACTACAGTACACTACCCTACCCTACCTTAAAACCTTCTCCTGATAATAACGAACTTAACAAAAAAAGAATTAGAAAAATGGTGTAACTAACACGACTTTCTTTTATATGATCATCATATCAGCCGAAGGACGTCCACTGCTGAACATAGGCCTCTCCCAAGGATTTTCACGACGACCGGTTCTGCGCTACCCACATCCATTTAATTATTTTTTTCCGGATTCTTTTATATCTTTTATATTATTAATTTGCATAAATGCACTTTTGTAATTGCGATGATTCAATGTAACGCATACCTATCTTCTTGTATTGTGTAAAAAATGTCAACCATCTTTATCACAGTTTGAAAAATCTTATGAAAGATTCGATGGTGATTTAACCGTTTTAATACTTGACAAGATTTTACACTTTTGACCAAGATTTAGATACTATGGTTGCTATTGTTCAGTATTTTTATCCCCTCATTTATTATTGCTTTTCTGAAAATATAGACCACTAGCTGTTTTACGCTGCTTCACCCGCGTGAATAACGTTTCTATGACTTTTCGAGGGTACGCAGTTTTTGCGTGAAAGAGTAACAAACATACTCGTACATCCATACATTCTTACAAACTTTCGCGTTTATATAAGTAGGATTCAGAGAACATTCAGATTCAAATTTAGTGAGTGTGAACATAAACATAAGATTAGCCGGCTAAAGTTAAGATTAACCGTATAAACTTCACCCAGGAGCGAGGCTCTTCGACTGTAAAATCAATCAAACCTGACGGAACCTAATATCGCTCACTTCGCTCGCTCACCACCCAAAAAACATTCCCAGCCAGTGTTGGGTAGACCTTGTTGTGTTCGGTTAAACGCCGAATACCAACTAATAATCGGTCTTTACCCAAACAACTTTAGCCGGCTGATCTTAAGTTTATGTTCACACTCGCCTTTAGCCGTGACATATACAAAAGGAAACCGTGACTAACTGACTGATCTATTAACGCACAGCTCAAACCACTGGACGGCTCGGGTTGAAACTTGGCACACAGATAGCAATTATGACGTAGGCATCCGCGAAGAATTGTTTTTTGAAAACTCCTCCCCTAAAGGGGTGTAATGGGGGGTTTAAAATTTGTAAGGTCAATTCATGTAAATTACCTCATAATACTTCAACTCCTTAACCAATCTTGACGAAATTTAGCACGCAGCCTGTGTCATGGAAAAAGAACTTAACCGACATTTTTGTCTCGTGAAAATGGCATAGTCCGCTGCAGTTCCTGATGAAATGGAAAAAAGAACCTTTTTGATGATTTCTTTAACATAGCAACAACGGAGCAACGTATTATGTTTTTTTTGCACATAGATAGTTGAGAAGGTGGGAAATGACATAGACTACTAAATAGCATAACCAATGTAGTTCCCGAGGGATCTGTGGAAAACTTATTTCCATGCTCGCGCACATCGCAACAGAGCAACACATTGTCATGGTTTTTGCATAGACATGGTTGAGGGGATGGGAAGTGATGTAGACTATTAGTAAGCATAGGCCGACATAGTTCCCGATAGATCTGGTGGAAACCTATTTTAACGTTCGCGCATGTTGGCGTCGCAACAGGGCAACGGATCGACGTGATTTCTTTGATAAAAATAGTTCAGGGTGTGAAAAGTAAAATAGACTGCTTATCAGGATAGCACGATATAGTTCCCGAGGGATCTGGAGAAAACTAATATAAACTAAACCGACATAATTTTAGAAAGATCTCTCTGTACATGAAATACACACTCATGCACGTCGGCGTCACGACGGAGCAATGGATTGATCTATTTTTTATCCGACTTCAGAAAAGAAGGAGGTTTCTCAATTCGACCGTATATTTTTTTAATGTGTGTTCGCGGGTAACTTCGTCATTTATGAAGCGGTTTTGATGATTCTTTTTTTGTTAGAAAGGAGATATCCCAAGGGTGGTACCATCATAAGGAAACCAGGATCATAAGGAAACCATCCCAGAGAAATCGAGGGAAACTTAGTTTCCGGTTTGAAGTTGTTTTTTTTTTAAATCATTGCATAGAAATAGTTCTCGGGGGAGCCTAACCCCTAGAGAACGTGTCCCCAGGTGGCGGATAGGGGAAAGCTCACCAGATATGGAGGGTAGGGGCGAAATAAAAATAGCTCCCGCGGACCAATAGGCCGGAGAAGGACACTCCGTGATCAAACCCCTGCAAGGAGCTCCTTCGACGTATTCGGTTAAGAGGTCTGTGCAGAGCTGCAACGTTAGGCAGGACGTGGCAGTAGGGATAGTAGCGGATGAGGTCCACGCGACCCAACGGTAGTGCCCACATGCCTCCAAGAGGAGTACTGTCTTGGTGTCCGGCGGCCGCCGACCGTAAAACATTAAAGCCAATCAATTTTCTTCTGGTCATGAAAAAGGAAAAACAAAGGAAAGCGCATAAGGTTAGGGCGTCCCCCGCAAGCGACGGAGAGAGCGAAAATGTTAGGGCGTACCCCGTAAGCGACGCACAAGCTACCACATTAAGACTCGCTTCATGGAATATTGGAAGTATGACGGGGCGCGGGAGGGAATTAAGCGACGTACTAAAGAGACGCCGTATTGACATCTGCCTTGTCCAAGAAACCAAGTGGAAGGGGGCCAAATCAAGAAATTTAGGCAGCGGATATAAATTAATATATAACGGGACATCAAGTAATCAAAATGGGGTTGGTATTATAGTATCAGAACCTTATACTAGAAGGTTAGTAAATGTAGAGAGAGTAAATGATAGACTAATGGCAATAAAAATAGCAATGGATAACCAGCCCTGCTCCAACTTCATATGTGCGTACGCACCACAGGTGGGTTGCCAAGCGGCGGAGAAAGAGTCCTTCTGGGAAGAACTCAACCAACTGATTGCCAGTGTACCAGTAGGTGAATTCAAATTCATCGGTGGCGATCTAAACGGCCATGTTGGTGAAACCAGCAAAGCCTATGATAGACATCACGGAGGCTTTGGCTATGGAACACGAAACAAGGAAGGCGATTCCATTGTAAGCTGCGCGGCATGTCATGATTTGGCCATCATAAATACATTCTTTAAGAAATCACAGGAACATCTTATCACATACAAGAGTGGCGGACACTGTACTCAGATAGATTATATCTTGAGTGATAGGAAAAATCTGGGTCTCTTTAGAGACTGTAAGATCATACCAGGGGAGGCGCTGACGTCCCAGCACAGAATATTAGTAGCGGAGCTCAAACTGCCAAAACCTATAAATATGTCAAGAAAACCTGTGTATAAAATAAAATGGCATGACATTAATAAGAAGACCACCTTTACTCAAGACATGGCTGCTTATCTAAAGGAAAATGCACAAGATCTGGAAACGCCGGTAAACAAACAATGGAACCAGTTTGAAACTAAGTGCAGGACTCTGGCAAAGACGATCTTGGGAGTGTCAAAGTCTGGTTCAGGGCGAAATAGAGAAACATACTGGTGGAATGAAACAGTAAAACAAACTCTCAAGAACAAGAAGGAAGCATTCCAAAATTGGCAAAAGAACCCCGATGTAAACGAACTGAAGGAAACGTACATACACTGTAAAAAGGTTGCTAAATGTGTTGTTGCTCAATCTAGAGCCGAATCCAATGACGCCTTCTATCAGAAACTTGAACTGGCCCAAAATGAAAAAGACATCTTCAGGATCGCAAAACAGAGAAACGAGGCTGCCAAGGACATTTCTACTGTTAAATACATAAAGAACACCGTAGGTGCACTTTTAACGGAAGATGCGGACATTCAGCATAGATGGACTGAATACTACGAAGACCTCCTGAACCACGCGAACCCTAGAACTGTAGAACAGAAAACGGAACAAGTGAATGGACCTATCAATGTCATAACAACTGACGAGATTAAAAACAACCTCCGCAAAATGAAGAATCACAAAGCGATGGGCCCTGACGAAATACCTGCGGAATTTTGGAAAGTTATGGGTGACGTGGGTATAGACTGGCTACGTGTCCTCTTCAACAAGATCCTGTTTGAGTGTCGGATGCCGGACAGCTGGAGAAAGAGCTATCTTATTCCATTTTATAAGAACAAAGGAGATGTTCGAAAATGCGAAAACTATAGAGGAATAAAACTCACATCTCATACACTCAAACTATGGGAAAGGGTACTTAGCGGGCGTATAAAAGAACTTGCTAGCATCACTCCGAATCAGTGTGGTTTTGTGCCTGGAAGGTCAACCGCGGATGCGATTCATGCTGTCAGAACTCTACTGGAAAAAGCGAAAACCAATAAAGAAAATCTACATATGATCTTCATAGATTTGGAAAAGGCTTTTGATAGCATACCGCGGGATCTTATCTGGCACGCACTAAGGAGTCAGTACATACCAGAACAATATGTCGCACTTTTGATGGATATGTACGAGGAGGTTACGACCCAGATACGAAGTCCTGCAGGCGTGGGGAAACCATTCGCGGTAAATATCGGCGTGCATCAGGGTTCCGCTATAAGTCCACTATTGTTTAACTTGGCCATGGACTATGTAACCAAGAACATACAAACCCCAGTCCCTTGGACAATCCTTTACGCAGACGATGTAGTGCTCATTGATAAAGATCCTGTCAGACTGCAAGGGTTGCTGGATACATGGAGGGAATCTTTGGAGGGAAACGGAATGCGCATAAGCCGAACAAAAACCGAGTGCCTTAGCTGCTACTTTGATGGCATAGAACGTCACGCACAGACCAACTTTACCCTTGATGGTATACACCACTTACCCAAAGCCGAAAAATTCAAATACTTAGGCTCTATCATCAGTGGCGACGGAAAGATTGAGGCAGACGTTATACACCGAATAAACGTAGGCTGGCAAAAATGGCGCTCACTTTCTGGAACACTGTGTGATAAAAGAATGCCAGTCAGGGTAAAGGGAAAGTTGTACAAGACTGCAATAAGGCCTGCACTGCTTTACGGGTCAGAATGCTGGCCTATCACTAAGGCACAAGAACAAAAGGTGCATGTCGCGGAGATGCGTATGCTTAGATGGGCAGGTGGAGTCACCCTGGAGGACAGAGTAAAGAACACCCATGTCAGAGGATCCTTTAAAGTTGCACCGGTAAGCGAGAAAATGACCGAAAGACGTCTCCGCTGGTATGGCCACGTTATGAGGAGGCCGGACACGCACATGGTCCGAGTGGCGCTGGACCTAAAAACTAATAAGAAAGGACCCGGAAGACCCCCGACTACTTGGTCGACGACGATCCGCAAGGATCTAAACAATCATAACCTGACGGAAGCCACAGCGCTAAACAGACCTACCTACAGAAGAATGACCAGAAGGGCCGACCCCAATTAGAGATGGGAGAAGGTCGCGAAAGAAGAAGAAGAAGCATAGAAATAGTTGAGGGGGTGGGAAGTGACATAGACCGCTGTTCAAGATAGCCCTATGTAGTTCCCGAGGGATCTGGAGAAAACTATTTTTCACGCTTTGTGATATTTTGTACAAAGATAATTCAGGAGGTGGGAAATGAAATAGACTAGCCTGACATAGTTCCCTAAGGATCTCTGTAGTCAATATAAAATGTTTTTTGAAAATAATAACCGTGGAGGACAAATATGGTACTTGACGTGACTTCATATTTTCTAACCCAGATTATCAAAAGGTTCCCGCAGGAAGAGAATTGTATCTCCGGAATGGCTTAATGTATTGAGATAACTTTTACTGTTAGATTAGGCGAATTTAATATGTTACTCGTAAAACTAGGTTATAGTTACTGAAGTGGCGACCGCGTACCGGGTCTCCCAAACGGTGGACCGACGACCTGGTGAAGGTCGGTCGCGGGAAGCCGCTGGATGCGGGCGGCGCAGAACCGGTCGTCGTGGAAATCCTTGGGGGAGGTCTTTGTCTAGCAGTAGACTTCTTCGGCTGATATGATGATGATGATGATGATAGTTCATAAAATTTACTTTAATCGCAGAAAATCGGAGGTTCCCGAAGGAATCGAAATAACCCATAGTTTCAATTCAATGAGACGTGTCAAATATCGCGTAGGATAATTTGAGTGACGTCATATTGTTAATCCCGGATAATCTAAAGGTTCCCTCAGAAAAGAAAGAACACTGTTTGTCCGGAATGACTAATTTTATTAAAATGAAACTTTCACTGTTGGATTAAGTGTATTCAATATGTTAACACCTGATACAAAGACACAAACTCCACAGACAAACTGATCATTCAGTTTTGTGGGTCTAATGTTTACCTATGTACTCATTTTTTCGATTAATAAATAAATAAATAATAATAAATACTTTTGTACCCGGAAAATCGGGGGGTTCAAAATAACCCATTGATTTTCCTTCAATTAGGTGTGTTGAATATCGCAGATTCTTGGGAAATCGATGTATTTTGGGCATGTTAAAACTATCAACGATTTTTTTTCCAAACTTTACCTACTTACCGAGGTAACATACTTTATTACTTTACTTTAAGAGAACCATCATTAGAAGTGGCTGGCACTAGCTATACAGTAGTAAAAACGATATCCACGCGGGCGAAGCCGCGGGAAAAATTTAGTAAAAGTAAAAACTCTAATTGTACTTTTATTTTATCAAACTTGCAAGGGCTTAATCGTGTAATGCCATAGTGAAGTTTTACCTTATCGTTCAGCCCTCGTTCAGACTATAGTACGTTGTCCAAAGCGACTGAACCAGATTTTAGAGAACAATGTTGATATCAGCTCATATACGTCCCCCCCGAGGGGCTCGAACCTACCCTAAATTAGGGCGATCGTGCCTTAGTCGAACACGCGGGCCCAGTGCGAGTTGGTCGACTTCACATACAACCTTCGAGTTTCTCCGCAGGCGTGTGCAGGTTCCCTTACGATGTTTTCCTTCACCTTAAGAGCGTCGGATAAACGTACATATGAAATCTAAATCCGAAATCACATTGGTACGTGACGGGATTCGAACCACGACCTGGCGGCGGCCCTAGCCGTTACGCCACCGACGCTCTTATACAATAATAACAATATATAGAACAACTAGCTTTTTCCCGCGGCTCCGCCCGCGTAGACATCGTTTTTATGACTGTCTTTAAGGGTGATTAGTAAATTATGTCGTTTCCCACCTACTCAACCATCTCTGTGCAAAAAATCACAACAATCGAGTATTCTTTTAGTTCCTCAGGAACTCCATCAGATTATGCTATTTTCCCGGGATAAAAAGTAGCCTATGTCCAAAATCAAAAATCAATCAAAATCAAAACAATTTATTTCAAATAGGTGTTTACACACACTTTTAAATAGTCAAAACAAAAAAAAATACTGTATATTACAAATAATGTCATGATTCAGATTACAGTCTCAGGTAATGGTATTTGATATAGAATCAACATATATATCTTTGTCATTTACATAATCTATTATTTTATAATATCCTCTAGAGCACAAAACTTTTTTGACATGAGTCTTGAATTTATTCTCTGACAAACTAGTTACATTTTCTGGAATTTTATTGTAGAATCTTATACACTGCCCCACAAATGACTTCTTAACCTTACTCAGTCTCGAAAAGGCTATATCTATTTTATTTACATTTCTTAAATTCAAATTATGCCTGTCACTGTTTTTAGGAAATAAATGCAAATTCTTACGAACGTACATGATGTTTTCATATATAAATTGACTAGCAACAGTTAAAATATTGATTTCTTTAAACTTATTCTGTAACGACTCACGTGATCGCATCTGATAGATTGCGCGGATAGCTCTTTTCTGCAGGATGAAAATAGTTTCTATATCAGCCGCATGCCCCCACAGTAATATGCCATAAGACATTATACTATGGAAGTAACTAAAATACACTAGTCTCGCAGTATCTACATCCGTTAACTGTCTTATTTTCTTAACGGCATAAGCAGCTGAACTAAGCCTTCCCGCTAAAGTTTCAATGTGTGGTCCCCATTGAAGTGAAACATCCAAAGTTATACCAAGGAACACCGTGGTATTTACAAATTCTAATTTATTACTGTCTAATATTACACTATTGTTGACCTTTTTTACATTTGGCAAACAAAATTTTATACATTTTGTTTTCTTAGCATTTAATAATAAGTTGTTCACAGTGAACCAGTTCAGTATCTTTGAAAGAGTGTTGTTTACTTCGTCAATTTCGTTTTCTTTCCTATTCACTTTAAAAATAAGAGATGTATCATCCGCAAACAACACAATATTTGACAGATGTTGCACCATAAAAGGCAAATGATTTACGTAAACAAGGAAAAGAAAAGGCCCTAATATGGAACCCTGGGGCATACCCATTTTCACTTTAGATCCAGATGAGTTCGTGCCATTCACTTGTACTTTTTGTGTTCTGTTGTCTAAATACGAATTTAAAAGCCTGAGAGCCCCTTCCTCTACACCATAATGCTTTAATTTCATAAGTAATGTTTGGTGTTCAACACAATCAAAAGCCTTAGATAAATCACAAAACACTCCAATTGCATTCTGCGATTCCTCGAAGGCATCAAATATGTTTCGAATGAGTGCTACTCCTGCATCGGTTGTTGATCGTCCTTTAGTGAAACCGAATTGTTGGTTATGCAGTAGTTTGTTTTCTGTAAAATATTGTAGCATTTGGTTAAGCATAATCTTTTCAAACACTTTACTAAGAACTGGCAACACAGAAACTGGTCTGTAGTTGCCTGGATCAGTTTTTGAACCAGATTTATATAAAGGTATCACTTTACTAAGCTTCATGAGATCTGGAAAGACGCCACTATCAATGCTAATATTAAAAAGACAAGCTAAATATGGCGCTAAAGTATCAATTACATTACTGATCAAGCTTACCGATAATCCCCAGAGGTCTTCGGTTCTTTTCACTTTAAGAGATTTAAAAGTTTTTACAATAGATTGTGGTTCAATTACTCTGAAGGAGAATTTTTGATCACAATTATTAACATTATCCTTTAGCAGCCTTTGAGCATACATAGGTGATGAGTTTAGGGCTTCAGTAGTCTTAAGTGGAATATTTGTGAAAAAAGTTTCGAATTCTTTGGCTACATCGGCATTCGAACTAATTTTACCTTGATCTGTTTGCAAAACATATTCTTTGTCGCGAGGTCCTTGCCCGTGACACAGGCTACCTGCATGCCAAATTTCATAAGGATTGATCAAGGTGTTGAAGCGTGAAAAGGTAACAAACAAACACATTTTCACATTTGTAATCAGTGATGATCGGAATAGGTTTAGGTAGAATATAAAAACCTAAAGTTCGCAAGAAGGTATAACATGGAGTTGTTAGAACCACTAAATAAATCATTTTTTTATATTATTTTATCTTATATTAATATAAGCTACCGTGTAATACCTCATATTAATAAAAGATAAAAAATATAAATAAATACAATAATTTAATAATAATAATTTATTTTTTATTTATTTTACTCATTTTTTTTATTATTATTTACGAATATAAAATTAGAGCCTCTCTGCTCACTTAGCACGAGGCGAAGTGGCAGGAGCACCTCCAGCGGAAGCACAGTCGGCTTGAGTTCAGTGCGACGGGGAGAGAAAGCGTCGAATTATTATTATTATTATATTTTTTATATAATTTTATAATATTAGTAAGGTTAATAAAACTTAAATGGTGTGACGTTTCAGGCCGCTTGGGATTGGTTGATATTGATCCTGGTGATCTACACCGCAATCTTCACGCCATACGTCGCCGCGTTCCAGCTGAACGAGCCCGACTTCGACAAGCGGTCGCGCAGCTTCGGCGAGGACCCCATCGTGGTCATCGACATGTTAGGTAAGATAAGATAAGATAAGATAAACATTTATTCAGAGCCCACACAAGAAAAACAAACAGGTAACACAATGCAAGAAAGAAAAGACGTGTGGCACTCGGGGACTGCCGCGGTAAAGCTATTGCATAGCATTTTTTATCAACTTATGCAATTATAATTATTTATTTATTTTTTATTTATGCAGTATTTACCAGTTTCATATAGTCCTAGGGGCGCGGGATGTTTATGTAATAAATTAACACTAAGAAAGTTACACCAGTAAAATTTAATAAGTCCTTTTAGTACCGCAAATCGCTAATAGATGGCACTGTAAGTTTTTAGAACGCGGTAACGTTACGTTACGCTCGGCCGAGCTACATGGTAGGCGGAGTGGGGGGTGTTAGGCTTTATTTTCGTTACGGAATTTCTTGATTCGTTCGCCGCGCTCAGAGCCCGCGATAAAAGCTATGCAATAGCTTAAAAATTAAAACTACTTATTTTAAAGTCTTAATAACTGTTACATATAGGAAAATGACCAGGCTCAGGTAAGCTTGTTCCTTTCATCATATCAGCTCATATACGTCCCCACCGAGGGGCTCGTGCTTACCCTGAAATAGGGCGATCGGGCCATAGTCGACCACGCGGGCCCAGTGCGGGTTGGTCGACTTCACACACAACCTTCGAGTTTCTTTGCAGGTGTGTGCATGTTTCGCCATAATCTTTTCCTTCACCATAAGAGCGTCGGATAAACGTACATATGAATTTTAAAACACATTGGTACGTGGCAGGATTGGAACCACGACCTCCCGGATAGGAGGTAGCGGTCCTTGCCATTACGCTAACGACGCTTGTTCCTATAGTTTTTTTTTAAATAGTGGTAAAAGCACACCCCGGACACTGCATACAACGGTCGTGAAATGTCATTTCTAAAAACAAATGTAGGAGCAAACAAAATCACGGCGAAATCCTATACGTTCGAGAACCAAACTATAACCAATCTGTATCAATCTGGGTGACGGGGGAGTGAGGTCGGAATCTAGAGAGCGGCAGGGAGTGTCCATACTGTATGTTAATACTAATATTTATAAGTATATAAGTACACCGCACGGTAGCGACTCGGTCCATCTAACCAGAGGTACCGGGTTCAAATCTGGACGGCCAATGTACCAATGAGTTTTTCAAAAACTTACGTACATACTTACCGATTGCTTTAACGGTGAAGGAAAGATCGTGAGGAAACCTGCACACGCCTGCGAAGAAACTCGAAGGTTGTGTGTGAAGTCGACCAACCCGCACTGGGCTCGCGTGGTCGACTAAGGCCTAATCGCCCTGATTCAGGGTAGGCTCGAGCCCCTCGGTGGGGACGTATATGAGCTGTAATGATGAAGTACACCGCCCCTATGTCCTATTGACACACCACGCTCACCTTTGAATGAGATAAACAGATAAGTCTTTAAAGTGTAATTGAATCTCACCTTTTGTGTTTTTTTTTGATACAAATTGATCAGCGTTGGCTCACTTTTGTATAGTCCTATTTTTTTAACAAAAGTTGTAGAAGATAAGGCATTCAGTGTCATGAGAAGATTTACCAGCTGTATCGGGGTGATCATGACCTCTAAGGCGATTCGCGTAGCCACGGCTGCCAACAAACCTTTTTGCTAATTGATTTCTTACCACAGCGCTTGAGTGGGCAACCAAAGGATATGCACTGCTGATTAAAGGCCTCCTCCAATTCTTTATACATCAACCTGTCCTACGCTTCCCGCATCCAATAAAAGCCCTTTTCTTTTTTTTGGTTTCGGGTTAGTTATAAATCAGAAACGAGGAGATCCGCAGGAGAACCAAAGTAACCGACATAGCTCACAGAATCGCTAAACTGAAGTGGCAGTGGGCAGGGCACATAGCTCGTAGAACAGATGGCCGTTGGGTCAGTAAAGTTCTCGAGTGGCGACCGCGCACCGAAAACGTAGCGTAGGCAGGCCTCCCACGCGGTGGACCGAGGACCCTGGTGAAGATCGCGGGAAGCCGATGGATGCGGGCAGCGCGGGACCGATCGTCGTGGAAATCCTTGGGGGTGGCCATTTTCCAGCAGAAAAAGATTTATAAAAGTCTACTTCGAACACCCAACAAGTCACAACGCAAATCTCTTCTGTACATACTAAAGTTGTTTAAACCTTCGTATTTCAATTCTTCCAGTGGACGTGACGTTCATTATCGACATCCTAATAAACTTCCGCACGACTTACGTGAACGTGGCGGATGAAGTGGAATCGGACCCCGCCAAGATCGCCATGCACTATCTGCGCGGCTGGTTCGTCATCGACCTGGTGGCAGCCATCCCTTTCGACCTGCTGCTCTTCGGCACCGACACAGACGAAGTGAGCCCCTCCCTAGTCTGTAGGCGTAACAACACTACTCTTCGCCACACACATGACTAGAATAGATATTTGACGCTTGGGGTCGACCAGATTATCAATTGTCCGAAATTTCATTTTGTTAGATTTTCTTTCGCAATTACAATTTATTATGATCTTTTTTCTCAAAAAAAAAAACTTAGTTTTGTCAAATGATATTCTAGATATTTAATACTTTTTGAATTGTGAAATTGTACTGTAAACTTTACCTGAAGTCAGTTAAGTAAGTTCTTTAAACACATACAGATATAGGCAACTGTGAAACATCGTTAGCTTAAGTTCTATTTGCGTCATAAGATGTAAGAAAAAAGTAGGTCAAGCCACCTCGTGGAGTCGGTATATCTACTCTTTTGTTCAAGAGAAAAGTAACACTAAAAGGCACAGATCTACTACAAATAGATTAGTACAGAAATTGTTAGAAAAAGAGGGATAGTTACGATATGGCACGAGTGCGAAAAAGATACTGATATTATTTTTTGTCCTTATCGGCGTGACCACTTTTTTTGCTGGCTAATTGTCAAAGTCTGACAGTTTCTTAGCCAAACAATGTTTCTTTCAATGTTGCCAAATAAATTAAAATTATTTTATAATATATGTGACCCCTGAATTTGAAGAGGTATATTGAAAAATAAAGCTGTACAAATTCTTTTGGAAAGCATTACTTAAATTTCATCAGCTTTTACTACAAAGGCGCTAGGTCGCGGTGATAACATTGAAATTTATCCTGACTTAATGGAAATAATATTAAGGTGGCAACACAAACGCTTAAAACGGTTATAGCCAAAGGTATAGTAGTGGCCACGCGATATAAAAATCTATTTGTAGTAGATCTGTGCTAAAAGGTGATCAACACAATGATCGGCTTTCGGACAAATGAAGGTCTGTGTCTAACTTCACTTACGCCAGTAGCGGCATGCAGTCAAAGCAATAGTCACTCCTGAATTGGTTAACTCCACAATTGTTTTACGCCAATCCTAATCGAGGCTCATTTCGCAAGTGACTTCTTTTCAATCTTATTTTTATTCAACAAAATCGTGTCATTCACAATTTTTATTTACAAATGTATTAGATCTTAATTTTCATTGTAAAATTTGCGATTGTTATTTTTGTTATGTTGACATCCAGTAACTCTTTTCTATGTTTTTATCGTAGTTTTCTTTAAATAAATTATAGTAAACAAATAGGACCCAAAGGTGGGTGCGTATTGAACTTGTGATACCGTTTCTTGTTACAGCAGGGGCTGGAAAGTGATGAGGTATACCATCTACGTAAACTTTTTTTATGTTGCTGCCACTTAAACCTCTATATTTAGATAAACATATTTTTATTCATCGATCACATTAGCTATTTTAATCCACTAAGCGAATTCGTTTAATGGAAGATATGGACGCTTACCATGAGCAAATATTGCAATTATTTCAAAAGTATACCACATAAACATCCAACAAAGCCCACTCGCAGATTCTCACGAGCTTGCCTTCGCTCATAGGATAAAGCAGACAACTGGCTCTTACTTCCAATGTCAAACAGTTCATTGAATGTATTAACAAACAATCTGCAGATAAATTAAATCTCCTTCTACCTTGATCATGAAACTCATGAACGAAACTTGTTACTAAGCTACGCTATCGTTAAACCATTCACAACTAAACCATCAATTACAATCCTGAAGGGTAAGCCGCAAGGTGACTTTGGCACATGTATTTCTCAAATAAGTTCTTTGTTTGCCCAAAACTTTACAAGCATTTTCTAATATTGAATAATAATATTTCGATAAGTACGAAACATTTTTGTATTCAACATCTTTTCAAAGCAAACAATGGTTTCTTGGTACAGTTGTATATTGTTCGGGAAATTAATATCGAGCCAGAGCTCGGTAGTAACATATCAACAGCGCCATAATATAGATCACAAAATTTGTGATTGCGTAGCTATACCTACTCTCATCTCGTAATACACAAATCAACTGTGTAGAATACTAGATTTACTTATATATTATATGTCTGAACAACAACTGACAAATGGGTTCAAGATAGGTACTTTTAATTTAAAAGCTTTAGTTTATGAAAGCGAAGAAACATATTCGCAGAGCTTGAAACATGAGACCATTATGCCCACACTTACCAAATGGAATTTGACATTGAAAAACTGTGTATAAAATAAACAAATGATAAGACTCGCCTTTGTTCACGACATCATGATGAAGCACAATTCAAATTGACAGATACTAGTTTTAAAATAGTGTGGCACCCACCTTACATCAAGCAACAGACAATTGTTACAATTCGTATGATTATAACAACACTTTTTTTCTTTTTTCCAATTGCAAAAGGTACATTTTTCACATTTACCTATATTTCATAGTGATATAAGATTAAATTTTGTTTTTTTATGAGTTGAGTATAAAGATGTTTGATTTTGTAAGTACCTATTACCTATCTTAAGTAAATTATTTTATATTGGTTTTTCAATTGGTGTTTTTTTTTCTTCATTTTCCCAGGTTCACAGAACTTTCATGAAACTAGATACCTACATATTCCTCAGCCAAAATTCCTCAGTGTGTAGGTACTACCATTTCACAGCAAACCCAACGAACAGCTTTTCGGTCAGCAAGAAATGCTTCAATTGTTGTGCATGAGTTAAACAAAAAAATGCACATGTTTTCACTTGAAAAAAGCACCAAATATTTTCTAGGAATTTAGTATTTAGTATACGGTCGTATGTAAGTAATTACTTAAAGAGGAGATATCAGGACGCCATTTTGTTTGTAGACCTTATTGTACGTAAGTGAAATTTATCAAATACCTACTAAGCCGTGCAAGAACTGCAGAAAAACCAGTTCTTCAGAAGAATAAGAAAATATTTCTATATACATGAAATTGTATAGTAAGAAGAAGTCTTACAAGGTAAATATAAAAAAGTTCTAAAAGTTAAATAATAAAAAGCTTGATTTAATAGACACCTCGCTAGAAACAAACTTTGCAACATTGAAGAAGAAAAAAAGTAGGTAGGTACCTTAAGCTATTTTCTTAACAAATTCTTTCATGATAAGACAAACAACCATACTTAAAAAAGGCCTATTGCACCGCATTCTAAGCCAATTAATTTCATAGTTTTAAAGTATCGCTTCTAATTTTGCAAAATATTTATCATTCCTATACATTTTGGAGGGCCCCGGCCCGAGCGACGCTCGCATAGCATACAAACTCATTTTTGCTTGGCGTAATTCTCGCTACGAGGCCTCGTCGATCCTTATACATGATAGTGCTTGACTTGGGTTTGGAGTCTTTTTGATTTGTGGCTGTTTAGCGTGCTATCCTGAGTTGGCGCTGTAATTTTTGCAGACCACAACCCTCATTGGTCTTCTAAAGACCGCGCGTCTCCTGCGGCTGGTGCGGGTGGCGCGCAAGATCGACCGGTACTCGGAGTATGGCACGGCCGTGCTGCTACTCCTCATGGCTACCTTCGTTCTTATTGCGCACTGGCTCGCCTGCCTATGGTAAGTCTCCATCCCTGTTCTGTTCTTTGGTTCATTCATTCATTGAATAAATACTAGATATCCTACCTATTTTACTGGTTTGTACATCTCAGGTACGCGATCGGCAGCTGGGAGAGACCGCAGCTGCACGCTCCCATAGGCTGGCTGGACGCACTTGCGAACGACATCCAAGCCACATACGGGAACTCCACCGGACCATCAATGAGGTAAAAAGCTGTAATTCGTGAAAATCCTTGGGGGAGGCCGTTATCCAGCAGTGGACGTCTTGCGGCTGATATGAGATGATGAATTAATTACTCTGTGGTTTTATTGACCCAAAATATCTCATTAGAAAACAAATCAACCAAGTAATGTCCCAAAAAAAACGTGAGGCGTAACCACAGAAAAAATAAAATTCTAAAGTCTACTCTAGACTTTGTAATATTAATTTTCATTTCGTTTATTTCGTCAGCATGTGGCACGTCGTATGGGTAGAGCGTGGGTAAATGACCGTGCACGACGGGTAGCAGTAGGTATTGGTAGGGCGTGGGTAAATGACCGTGCACTACGGGTAGCAGTAGGAATTAGTAGAGCGTGGGTAAATGACCAAGCACGAGGGGTAGCAGTAGGTATTGGTAGGGCGTGGGTAAATGACGGTGCACGATGGGTAGCAGTAGGTATTGGTTGGGCATGGGTAAATGACCGTGCACGACGGGTAGCAGTAGGTATTGGTAGGGCGAGGGCAAATGACCGAGCACGACGGATAGCAGTAGGTATTGGTAGGGCGAGGGTAAATGACCGTGCACGACGGATAGCAGTAGGTATTGGTAGGGCGAGGGCAAATGACCGTACACGACGGATAGCAGTAGGTATTGGTAGGGCGAGGGCAAATGACCGTGCACGCCGGGTAGCAGTAGGAATTAGTAGGGCGTGGGTGAATAACCGTGTCGTAATGCGTCAAACCTCGAACTCTGAAAAAAAAACACTAACGAAATTGTTCAATAACCGTGATTAAACTTACAATTAAAAGTTATTTTGTTAATTTTTCATAAAAACATTTTTGAATTTACATTTTTAATAAAAAAATAAAGAGCCAAAAATAAGAATCAACGCCGATAATTATCTTATAAACAAAAAAAATATTATCTTTATAAATTTTGAACCCTGTTTATCGTACATTCTGGAGTAATTTACAGGTATTAAGAGTGTTTTTCCATTGGCGGGTTTTAGTTTTTAAACTTTTGACTTTTTATCTCCACAACTTTCTATTGTCATAGTTTTTATTTTTCATACACTTGAGGTTAAGAAGCGGGAAGGGATATTATAACTATATGTTCTATGTTATGATATTCATTAGAAATATAGTATAGTGTATGCAATAAATCTCCTTGGTTCTGATATTTTCGGTAATGAGAACTTCACTCTTCCGTTCAGAAGACGTATTTCATAGTTAATTTGTAATTTTATTTACTACGACCAAGGAATTTATATATGTATAGAAATTCCTTGGCTACGACAAACTTCACAATAGGGAATCGTACCGCATAAAAATTTAATTCTGAAATATGATTTTCTAAATTGCTCTCCTCTTGAAGTTTCAAAGAACCTTGTTTTGTTTTTCCATCACGTCTTTTTTAATTGAATTTATAATTGATCGAATTCGCAAAATAAGTTCGTCAATGACGCTAAAAATCTATGATGTCACTTGTAGGTATTTCAAACATTTTAGAACAAAATTTCGTTTTTGCCAGATCATAAAAAGTAAGTAAAATGACTAGCAGTCCGATCCCCAATTACTTTTTTTTCGAAAGCCAATGAAAAATAAGAAATGCCAACGTTCTAAATTCAAAACACATTTACTCACTGAGTGAACAAAATCGATTAAGAAACAAAGGCAAAGGCACACTTTTCGAGCTTTGGTAATGAGGTGAAAAGTTTTATATTTTACCGACTTCAAAAAGGAGGAGGTACTAAGTTCGACTGTATATATTTTTTCATGTATTTTTACCGATTTTTCCGTCAATTGTGGACCAATTTTCAAAATTCTTTTTTCATTCGAAAGAGAATACTCCCGAGGGGGTCCCATTGTCACCAAGTCAGGATCTGATAATGGAATCCCAGGGAAATCGAGAGCAACCCTCAAATTACTCATTACGAAGGCACTTATTACGTGATTCATATGTTTTCTTAAGCTATTAAAATACTTGCGTCTGTTAGTCATCATGTCATGTTGATAAGCTGATGAAGGAAGCTACAGCTCCTTAACGGTTAGGAGTTGGAGGAAAATTCTTTTAATATTATACATAGATATATACGTAGGTATGCATTGATGAGCTTACGATGGACGATTAACTCCATAACTTTTATTTTATGGAGTTAAATCGTCCATCATCATCTGCTGAGATGATGATGAAAGCCACAGGACTTTGTATCTGTTAATGAAACACATGTTGATTATGATTTGATAATTCCTATTGGTGAGTAGGTGATTGGGTTTAAGGTTGTTAGATAGATATCATTATCACTAAATATAAAGAAAATAAAAATAAAAGTTTAAAAAAACTAAAAACCGACTTCAAAATGAAATTCACTCAAAAGTATGAAATAATATTATAATACTTAAATACACAAAATTAACCAACAATAACGAAATCAAAGGTGGGTACGAATTAAATTAGGGGCTTAATTTTTTTTTAAGGTCGGTGTCAGCAATGCCATCGTACCGACCTCAAAAAAAATTTAAAGCCCCTCATTTAATTCGTACCCACCTTTGATTTCGTTATTGTTGGTTAATGTTGTGTATTTAAGTATAATAATATTATTTCATACTTTTGAATGAATTTTATTTTTGAGTCGGTTTTTAGTTTTTTTTTTTAATTTTTATACTCCGCTTTATATTGACCTTCCCCAGTTTGGAAGAGACCCATACCCCAGCAGTGGGGACGTTTATGGGTTTTTCAACCGACTTCCAAAAAGGAAGAGGTTCTCAATTATTTTTTTTATGTGTGTTACCTCAGAACTTTTTTGGGTGAAACAATTTTTATGATTACTTTTTATTTGAAAGCTAGTGCTTCCCGTGTGGTCCCATATAAGTTTTATCAAAATCTGTGTAGTACTTTATTAGGAAATTAACAAAAACCGAAAATAATAATGCAAAATTGTACGAAGTTGTTGCGATGGAAGTCGGTTTTTTAACGTGTTTAGCGTTTTCAATTGAAACGTTGTAAAATTGTAATTTATCAACAACTGGAACTAAGCAAAATCTCGTTGGTTGACAGATCCCGGTACATCACGGCGCTTTACTTCACGTGCACCTCGCTGACGAGCGTGGGGTTCGGGAACGTGGCGCCCAACACGGACATGGAGAAGGGGTTCACCATATTCGTCATGTTGGTTGGATGTAAGTTCATATTTAAAACAAGCATATTAAAAATGTATACATATTTATATTTAAAAGCGCCTAGCTGTCCCGGCGAACTTCGTACCACCTTACTCTACACTACACACCCTACCCTACACTACACTATCCTACCCTACCCTACCCTACCCTACTATACCCTACCTTACCCTACTCTACCCTACCCTACCCTACCCTACCCTTCCCCGACACTACACTATACTACCCTGCCCTACCCTACTCTACCATACCCTACTCTACCTACCCTACCCTACCTTACCCTACACTACACTACACTACACAACCCTACCCTACACTACACTACCCTACATAACAATCTTCTCCTGATAATAAAGAACTAACAAAAAAAAGAATTTGCGAAATTGGTTTGCGAAAAGAGTGTAACATGCAGCCGTTCACGCGTGATGCGATGACCAGGGGAAATAGAGATTAATTTTTATATATAAAAAGATAAGGCCGAGTTTGCACTATAAATATTTTTAATTAAGTTTTTGTAATTATTCTGGTGTGCAATAAAGGATATTTACTTACTTACAAGCATTGATGTAGAGTAGTACCCAGATGGGTCTGACTGGATTTTTGTACTCAGATGGTTCTGACTGAGGTTTTCTCGAAGGTTATTAAGGCGAGTGCGGTGCCTCTCTCCAGACCATGGCACACCTTTTGTCCTGCCCTGCGTGTCCTAGCACCGGTACGCGCGAGGACTTCTACAATGCGGTGGACAATACAGTCTGGGTGGCAGAGTATTGGTCTGGAAAAAAATAATTTAAGCCAAAGGATCGACTCGCTAAGAAAAAGTAGGCGTATTATATTGCTGGTTACTTGATCGTTATGACCTTCAGAGACCTTGTAAGTGGCTTGAAAAGTTCTGACTGTACAGTTAACCAAAACACACGCTTGTAAAACTGTAACATTAAAGTGTTAAAGATAAGGCTTTAGATCTTTTAGAATCTTATTTACTAAATAGGATACCAAAAGTACAAATAAACGGTACGAAATCAATGGGTTCATGGGTAAAGATGGGTGTGCCTCAAGGCTCTATCTTGGGACCTTTCCTTTTTTTAGTTAACATTAATGATCTACCATCCATGGTTGAATCAATGTCGAAAATTGTGTTATTTAAGAATGATACATCGCTAGTTTTTAAGGTTGACAGAAAAACTGATATGCATGACGAAGTAAACGACATTCATTCAAATATGTACAATTAGTTTACTATAAATAACTTAGTTATAAACGCAACAAGACCAAATCTGTTAAATTCACATTACCTAATATTATTGAAGTTAACAACAATGTATCCTTAGCTGGTAAAATGTTAGAATTTATATTTCTAGGAATAACTTTAGATTCAAAGCTTCAATAGGGCCCGCATACAGAAACTCTAGCGGGCTGGCTAAGCTCAGCCGCATACGCAGTCAAAAAAAATTAGGCTTCTTACAAATATAGACACCACAAGTCAAGTATATTTTAGCTACTTCCATTATTATGCCTGGAATACTTTTGTGTTAACATGCAGCTGATATAAGTACCATATTTGTTCTGCAGAAAAGAGCAATCCGCGCGATTTATGGAATGCGTTCTCTAGATTCGTTACGAGATAAGTTTAAAGATTATTAATAATGACCTTCCTCTGTCAGTACATTCATGTATGTTCGTAAAAATCTGTATCTCTTTTCACTGAATAGTGACAGGCACAGTCGTAATCTTCGGAATAAAAATAAACTTCAAGAAACTTATACCAGACATAGCAAAATCAATAAGTCCTTTGTGGGATAATGCACACTCATGTATTAAAAAAATACCCGATGTCTTAAATTCGTCTGAAAAATTGATAGAAAATTGTGTCAAAATAAATGTTTTTAAAAAATGTTATTATAAGACATCTGAATATTTAAATGATAAAAATGTATGGGTAGACAGTCTTACTTCTGTTGCACTCCTCACTACGAGTCGGGTGTACTGACTCACGTCGCGTATTAAATGAAAGTTCAGAACTTCTGGTGAAACTGATAAATGTATAATATCAGAAAACACAAAATATAACACGGAAATACAAAGTATAGGTACAGTCCCTAGGAGAACGTCCGATCTATATCGTGGCTGAGAGTTGACTCCTTTTGGTGTGTCTTGTAACATTTAAAACGACTAGTTACCGGAGATCGGGGGTGCTCCTAACGGTACTCAAATACAAAAAAGAATTCGTGGGAAAACAGAGGTACAGTACAGAAATAACAAACGGGGATACAATACATAATAAAACTATAAACATTTAGCTAGGTAGAAACTAATAAACGTCGGCGTGTCTTTTACACAAATTACGTTCCCATAGCGACGTCTAGTAAACATTCTATTGTCCTTATGTAGACCGTAATAACTGTTATACCCGAAAGCAATAAGAAATTCTCTATAATGAGCATGCCCTCAAAACGTCCCCAGGATGTACCTCAATAAACTTTAGTAACATGAAGTCATATAAAAATATAAAATACCGTATTTATGGCTTCAAATCCAAGAACTATTATTAGTTGTGTCTCGACAAAAAATAAGACTTTTTAGGGTTCCGTGGGACCTGGAAATGCGGTCGCCACACTTCTATCAACGCTAATCATGTTTAACAGTAACAAAATTATGACCAATCTAAGGATTGACGTGAAAGCGACAATACATGACAAATCTAGTGTTTATTCTAAGTAATATTTTATCTTAGCATTGACACGAGTAGTTCGAGTTCGCTTAAATGTTGGTGAATGTTGCGGATGGTGGTGCATCGGGAGCCGGATCATTCCTTTCCCTCTAATATGGTCGAGGGGAGCGATGGCTGACACTCGCGTTATACTCGTGAACGGGTGCTGTCCGTGTGAACTGGCCTACCCTTTTCAAAGGCATTAACTTTTATGTATTACTTCTCATTTTATATTGTTTTCATGTCCAAATGACATTATTTGTTTTATATCAATGATTTTATTGCCATTATTAACTGATGATTGTTTGTTTATATTTTTTGCACAATCTGACATTATGTAATGTAATCGCTATCTTATGACCATCAGAAAGAGTGTAACATGCACCTTTTTTGAATAAACATTTTTAAATTTTGATATCTTAAATTCACCTACAAGTTTCGCTCTGAATTGTATAAGATTATTTTAAAATTCTGAGGTTACTGTGAATTGTAAATCCTAGTTCTATTCTAACCTTCAAATCGCAAAATTTATTAACTAGTCTCCCATTATTGCCGTTTGCAGCGCTGATGTATGCCAGCATCTTCGGTAACGTGTCGGCGATTATTCAACGGCTGTATTCGGGGACGGCGCGGTACCACACGCAAATCCTCAGGGTCCGCGAGTTCATTAGATTTCACCAGGTAAGGAAAAAAAAATACTCTTGCTCGGTGTGCAAGGAGTGCAAATCTACCTATTTACCCAACGAGCGTATGTATGTATGTTTATTTCTTTCGCACACCCCTTGTAGCCTAAACGGCTCAATGGATTTTGGAGAGCGAGGTGTCGTTAGATTTGTCTTGATCCCGTGAGTGACATAGGATACATTTTTATCCGCTTGCCGAAAAAAACAGGGGCTAAGTTTTTAAGCAGTCAGTTTGCAAATTCATTTTAGTAGTAATTCCATCGTCAACACGATATTGCACTCATTACCTACAAGTTCGGTGGTCGAAGCCAGAAGCGAGTAAGTATAGTTCTATTCATTCAAGTTACGTGTTTTGTTTACCTTGTAGGCGTAAGTTTCTGATAGTCGATGATTATAGATACACATGTATTTTTTTTACAGATAACAAACCCGCTCCGGCAAAGGCTAGAGGAGTACTTCCAGCATGCGTGGAGCTACACAAATGGCATCGACACGTCCAGCGTGTTGAAGGGTTTCCCTGAATGTCTGCAGGCTGACATCTGCCTGCATCTTAACAGGAATCTACTAGCTAACTGCGCCGCCTTCGAAGGGGCTAGCCCAGGTTGTCTCAGGTGAGGCATCATCTTCATTCCAGAGTGTCATTAGTGTTACCTACTACAAAAACATGTGTGCTAAAGGTTGGAGGAATTCCCTGAGTTCCTGACACGTATGCTGAAAGGACTCCCTAAGTGTATGTGTGCTGATATCTGCCTTTATCTCGACATAAATTTATTTACTGGCCAACCACGCAGCTTTCGATGGAGCCAGTCCCGGTGGTCTTACTTCATTCTCAGATTCAGTTTTTTTTTAATTTGTAAAACAAGTTTTATATCAAGGTTTGCACACATTCATCATTATCATCATCATCATCAGCCCGTGTTAGTCCATTGCTAGACATAGACCTCCCCCAAGGCTCGCCACTTATATCAATCTTCGGCCCTTCGTATCCAGCTCTCGGTCGCCAGCAACTTTGAGCAAACCATCACTCCACCTAGCCCTACACTACTTTTGCCTAAACTCGGTCTCAACTCCAGAACTCTCTTTGTCCAGCGGTTCTCGGTTCTGTGGCAGATGAGTCCGGTCCATTGCCATTCAGTCGACTAATTCGCTTATCTATGTCAGTCACCTTCGTCTCTGGCTTCGTTTCGGATTCCATTCCCGCAGAGAAACTCCAAGCACTCTCTCCATAGCACGCTGCTGTGTGACTTTGAGCTTGTGGACTAATTGCATTGTCTTCAATATCCACGTTTCAGCGCCGTATGTCATTACGGGTAGGACGCACTGATTAAATATTTTCGTCTTCTTTTTATTGCGGTATTGGAATGCTGCCCAGTCCAGCTATAGTCTTCTACTGTCCTCCCTCTTAAAATTGTTTCTACCTAAATGCAAGATCTGTTCAAGGTAGACATATTCTTCAACAACTTCGAGAGTTTTTCCCTCGAATATAACCGGTCCCTAAGTGAAGTACTTATTAAACATGACCTTGGTCTTGTTCAGGTTCATTCTAAGACTGATCAGTCGGAAAGCAGCATTTAGGCTATCGAGCATTTCCTGTTGTTCCTGTAGCGATTTTTCCATTATGACAATATTATCGGCAAAGTGTATGTGAGAAATGCGTCCACCATTAATATTGACACATCCTTTCCAGTCTACAGTCTTAAAGACAACTTCCAGCACATTAATGAACAGTAGCGGCGTCGTAAAGTCAGTAAACTCAACACTTTGATGTATCGCCATTCGACCTGGCATCGCTTCAGGGACTCCATTACAGCCCAGGCTACTACGAAGTCGAAGGCCTTCTTCATCATATCAGCTCACGTCCCCACCAAAGGGCTCGAGCCTACCCTGCATAAGGCAGTCGGGCCTTAGTCATCCACGCGGGCCCAGTGCGGGTGGGCCGACTTCACACACCGTGTATAGGTTTCTTCTAGATGTTTTCCTTCACCGTAAGAGCGTTGGATAAATGTACATATGAAATCGAAATTCAAAAACACATACGTGGCACGTGGCAGGATTCGAAGCACGACCTCCCGGACAGGAGGTAGTGGCCCTAGCCTTTACGCCACTGACGCTCAGTCCAGAACGGAAAATTGGTTATACAGCATCAAGCTGTATAGTAAAAGTTTATACCACTATTATACAGAATAAGGCCTTCACACGAGCTATTAAGCAGCCTTCAGCGGCCTCGGATGCTTTAAACTGAATAACGTTTGTTTAATAGTTCTGTTTAATAGGTTATTTATCTTTTATTTCAGGGCGCTTTCTCTGCGCTTCAAGACGACACACGCACCGCCTGGTGAGACCCTGGTGCATCGGGGCGACGTTCTTACCTCTCTCTACTTCATCTCAAGGGGTTCCATCGAAATACTGAAGGACGACATCGTCATGGCAATATTAGGTGCGTTTCTGCTGGTATCAGCTTACTCCTACCGGCATTTCCGTGAAATAAATGTTACAGTCATGCTGTGCATACTTTCTCGCGATATCTTTACCATATTTTAAAAAAATAAAAAATATTCTGGGACAAATCACACATGGTCATCTGGCCCCAAAGTAGGATTCCCTGTGTTATTGGAACCAGACACTGATATACATATTTATATACGTTTAAATACATACATATATAGATACTAGCTGTCCCGGCGAACTACGTACCGCCTTACATTACATTACACTGCCCTACCCTACCCTACCCTACCCTACACTACACTACCCTACCCTACCCTACACTACACTACCCTACCCTACACTACCCTAACCTACACTACCCAAAAATAAAATAGATATTGGCCGATTCTCAGACCTACTCAATATGCTCACAAAATTTCATGAGATTCGGTCAAGCCGTTTCGGAGGAGTACGGGAACGAACATTGTGACACTAGAATTTTATATATAAGATTTAACACCCAGACACAGACATTTTAAGGCACTATTATGTAAGACTACAACTTTTGTTACCAATATTCTGAAAATAAATGTTTTACTAACTTTTACTTACTCCTTCGTAGTCGGGCATACACAAATTAACAATGAACATTACACTTACTTAGTAGCCAAGAACAAAGCTAGGTATTTAAGACTTGATAAAAAAATTCTAATAATTTGTGTTTGTATCGGAGCTACCTTACCGAGATTTTTTCTGTAGTAATGAATGAAGTACTCAGTGCAGTAGGTCTTGTTAAGTCCTAATTATTCACAAAGTTTCATTAAAATCTTTTCAGTCACTTATGAGAAAAAGTATCAATCTACCTGGATTTATATAGGAGAGGAACTTATTCTGATTTTTCTTGGTATAACTGACTACGGATATACAGTTACAGTAACATACCGAGTTTCAACAAAATCATTGGAGCCATTTTTAAGTAAAAAAATAATAAGTGAAATTTACTATGGTGGCAAACCTAAAAAATTTAAAAAATGCCTGTAGATATAAAAATAATATTGCCCTTACCCAAATTCCACCCAAACCCGTCCAGTAGTTAGGAAACTGGAGCACCGGACGGACGTACAGACATACACACACTCACACACACAGTTTTTTTTTTCTTATTTATTTTGAGACTCTATTAGTGTAAGACAATCGACTCCCATCAAAATCTCTACTTCGATTTTCTTTGCCATCACAATACCTTCTTCATTCCTTTGTCGCTCGAAAGTATAAATAGAATATTAATAAGTTTTACTATTTTTTTAAAATATTTTTTGTACAAAAATTGATTTTGCATGATTAAACATATTATAATTAATCGTTATATATGACAGTTCCAACCATTTGTGAGTAAATTGCTAGTTCATTTGTAGGGGAACCATACAAACACGATTTTCCCCAGACCAATGGGTCTATCATATAACTATGTACATAATAGATAAACACATAAAACTCCTACATGCAAAGTTTCATCAAAATCTTTAGAGGCGTTTATGAGAACAAAAAAGTTCAGTTTTTGATGTATGATAGCTACTCTTTGATGGTACGAAAAGAATTTTTAGACTTGACTGTCCCATTCGGACTAATAGATATAGCCTCCAGAGACAAGCGAGATATTCGGTTTTTCGGTATGTGTTAATGATATAGAACACATTTTCACGAAAACTGGACATACTTGTTTTTCGTAATAACAATACTTCCTCTACCCTACATACGTACCGTACGACTTGGTCGAGAAAGTAAGAATTATTATTATTTTTACAATTATCAACACCTTTCCATCAAGGCAAAGACGACATTTTCGGCGAGAACCCGTGCATATACCCGACCGTGGGGCGCAGCAACTGCCGAGTGCGCGCGCTGACCTACTGTGACCTGCACCGCGTGCACCGGGACGACCTGCTGGACGTGCTTGACTTCTACCCCGAGTTCCGTGCCTTCTTTGTCAACAACCTAGAAATCACATTCAACATGAGAGATGTAAGCAATCTTGGTATTTGTATTTAGTATACTATATTGGTCGGATTGTGGCGCTGACCTACTACGACCTGCACCGCGTGCACCGAGACGGCCTGCTGGACGTGCTTGACTTCTACCATGCGTATCGTGCCTTCTTTGTCAACAACCTAGAAATCACATTTAACATGAGAAATGTAAGAAATCTTGGTCTTTGTGTTTAGTATAGTTTTTCGGTCGGGTTATGGCAATGACCTGCTGCGACATGCACCGCGTGCACCGGGACGACCTGCTGGACGTGCTTGACTTCTACCCCGAGTTCCGTGCCTTCTTTGTCAACAACCTAGAAATCACATTCATTAAGAGAGATGTAAGTAATCATGCATGGTCTTTGTGTTTAGTATATTAGGTAGGTCAGGTGATGACACTGACCTACTGCGACCTGCACCGCGTGCACCGGGACGACCTGATGGACGTGCTTGACTTCTACCCCGAGTTCCGTGCCTTCTTTGTCAACAACCTAGAAATCACATTCAATATGAGAGATGTAAGTAATCATGCATGGTCTTTGTGTTTAGTATATTAGGTAGGTCAGGTGATGACACTGACCTACTGCGACCTGCACCGCGTGCACCGGGACGACCTGCTGGACGTGCTTGACTTCTACCCCGAGTTCCGTGCCTTCTTTGTCAACAACCTAGAAATCACATTCAATATGAGAGATGTAAGTAATCATGCATGGTCTTTGTGTTTAGTATATTAGGTAGGTCAGGTGATGACACTGACCTACTGCGACCTGCACCACGTGCACCGGGAAGACCTGCTGGACGTGCTTGACTTCTACCCCGAGTTCCGTGCCTTCTTTGTCAACAACCTAGAAATCACATTCAATATGAGAGATGTAAGTAATCATGCATGGTCTTTGTGTTTAGTATATTAGGTAGGTCAGGTGATGACACTGACCTACTGCGACCTGCACCGCGTGCACCGGGACGACCTGCTGAACGTGCTTGACTTCTACCCCGAGTTCCGTGCCTTCTTTGTCAACAACCTAGAAATCACATTCAATATGAGAGATGTAAATAATCATGCATGGTCTTTGTGTTTAGTACTTATATTAGGTAGGTCAGGTGATGACACTGACCTACTGCGACCTGCACCGCGTGCACCGGGACGACCTGCTGGACGTGCTTGACTTCTGCTTTGATTTCCTCGTCTCTCTTGTACAACCTTGATACCAGAATATCAACATGAGAGTTGTAAACTTTATTTCTGTCCTAGCAATCTGCGACCCTGCAAGCATCACTGTATTTAAGGGAGGGAAACCAGGGCAACTGCCCGGGATCACCACAATAGAGTGGCCCCCACTTAAACCTGGAGGCACAGTAGGACAAGCCAAAGGAAACGGGGCACAACCACCTTTTCCTGGAAGCGTTTCGTCGCATTTTCGAACCATCATAGATGCGGTCCAGATAAAGCTAGAAAGCCGAATGTTTTAGGATATGATGTCCTTGGTAGACTTATCAAACAGACTAAGTTATAAGAGTATTTAAGTCTTTGCCACCGTCTTATCAACTTGGCAGCATTCGCAAAAATATTTTCGTCTTCTCTAGCACCTTTGAAAAGCCGAAGGTTTATAACTGGGTTAACTAAACAGATTACTAAATGATTACATTCGTGCTGGTAGAATAGGGGATCGGACTGCTGGTCATTTGAGTTACTTTTAATGATCTGTCAAAAACGAAATTTTGTTCTAAAAATGTTTGAAATACCCACAAGTGACGTCATAGATTTTTGGCGTCATTGACGAACTTATTTTGTTAATTTGATCAATTAAAAATTGAAGACGTGATGGAAAAACAAAACAAGTAAGGTTACTTAAAACTTCAAGAGGAGAGCAATTTAGGAAATCATATTTCAGATTTTATTTTTGATGCAGTCCGGTTCCCTGTTATATTGGTTATCAAACTTGTTTGTCTATAAAGAACACAAGATTTTTCGAAAATTGAATTTTTCTATCGGTTTTCCTGTATACTCTACTTTTTGCTTCAACTTTTTTTTTGTTGGTAAGCCCTTAGCAAGCGTCGGTGGCTCAGCCGGTAACGACTCGGTTCTTCTAACCAGAGGTACCGGGTTCAAATCTGGACGGCCAATGTACCAATGAGTTTTTCAAAACTTACGTACATACTTACCGATTGCTTTAACGGTGAAGGAAAACATCGTGAGGTAACCTGCACACGCCTGCGATGAAACTCGAAGGTTGTGTGTGAAGTTGACCAACCCGCACTGGGCCCGCGTGGTCGACTAAGGCCTGATCGCCCTAATTCAGGGTAGGCTCGAGCCCCTCGGTGGGGACGTATATGAGCTGATATGATGAAGCCCTTAGCATCATCTCACCTTATGGTAAGTGGCGATGATGCCGAAGATGGAAGCGGGCTTACCAAGATTCCTCAACGCAATGGAGAACTGGCTATCTTATCTTCAAGCCGAAACACATTAATGTTGTTAACACTGATGCTTAGCCGCAAGACTTAAATAAGATGGTGGTAGCTAGCCAAGCGGGCATAGAAAATGCCCTACCACCACCCAAACCGAGTCTTACAAGTTGACCTCACCGGGAATCGAACCCACGACCTCCTGGTGTGAAGTGAATGGACTTATTATTACGCCACGGAGGCGGTTAGAACTCTGGCTACAACTAACGGTAAAACGCTGCTACGTGCTAAGAGTTGCCTACACGGTCGAAGAAAGTATACGCAAAGTGTTACCACAGATTACTAAAAAATTACTTCTGTTACTTATCTTTACCTACAAACACATTTTCTGAAGGCGAGGCACCGGTGGAGAAGCGGAGAAACCCTTTTGCTAGATCAATTTTTTTGGGTAATTACTACTAAATATCGGTCTTGCAAAACATATTGAACATACTTAAGGATATTGTCTGAGGAATGTGCTAATATGTTCCACAATAGTGTGTACTTTACTCGATCATAAAAAGTCCCAAAAACAGGTCTAAAACGTCTAAAAAAGTCTAAAACGATTGTTTATGAATAAAATTTCTAAATTTGCACATAGTTTTTATATGGAGATATTTCTTTTTTAGTACTACCACAGTATATATATTAGTACTAACGTACAGTATGGACACTCCCTGCCCCTCTCTAAATTCGACCTCAACCCCCCGTCACTCAGATTGGGTGTAGATTGGGTACCAAACGTAAAGGACGAGCTACGCAAGCACTTTTATTCACTATATTCACTTTGCGCGCCGCTGTGATTTCGTTCACAAGCATAAAAACCAACCAGTTACCGAACGTAAAGGCCCAACTGAAATCTTTTTTTTTCATACTTGTCTTATGTTGTAAACAACCACCGCTCGAACAAAAACACACTTTCCGAATACACCATACACAGTATGAGACTATGAGACTATAAAACATTGTAAATGCGACGTGGACGTATGAATTAACACTGAAAACTGCTATTATTTTATATGGTCATCTTCTAACACTTTTTCCATAAAATTTGGGGGTTTTAAATGGGTGGAGGGGGCTGGGCCCCCTGGACCCCATATCATGAATCATGGTGATCAAATTTAAAGATGTACAAAATAATAGCAGGTTTCAGTGTTAATTCGTACGTCCACATCTCAGTTACCATTTACAATGTTTTTTAGTCTCATAATGTGTATGGTGTATTCGGAAAGTGGTGGTTTTTTTTTCGAACGGTGTTTGTTTACAACGAAAAGTATGAAAAAAAAAAGAGTTTAATACAAACATTTTGTGACCAATACCGCCGGTGTGATTCAACCCTACCTGCATTCTTGCCTATAGATACGTCAGTTATAATTATGTATATCATTTCTCGCTCGTTTGTATGGAGTGTCCGGGGTGTGGTACTACAGTGAATGTGCAAAATTTTAGTTTTTAAATTGCAGTCTTAAGATAAATAACAGCGTAAAACATTGAGAAATTGCAAAAGTGTGGTTATTGTCTTGACTCTTTACACGTAAAGGAAAAAACAGAGACAACTATAAATGCCTCGCCTTAATGTTGAGTATGTATCCGCATGAAATGAAATGATCTTTATTCGTCTTGAATTGGGTAACATTACATGAAGGTAAGTAATAGCTGCATAGATTTAGAGCGCCAATTCAGCCATAAAATTTAGCATGCAAACATTATATAACACATTTTACAAAACGTTGAATACTATTATTATTTACATATAGGTATCATAACTATAAAATTAGATTTACAATTTATGTTCTAGAAATTCTTGAATTGAATAAAAATTACGCTGAGTCAGCCATCTATGCAAGGTAGTTTTAAATTGAGTCAAGGGTAACTCCAGTGATTATTACTGGCGTAAGGACCCGGCCAACGCGCGCGACTAATGCTCCCAGCGAATTGGTGCGAAAATCGAAAGTTTCGCACACTCGCGACTCAGTCGTCTGCGGGAAATTGTACAGTGCGGTGGAAAGATATTCCATATAAAAATGCTTTATTGTGTTATTAGAGGCTGTAAAAATCATGAAAGAAAGGCTAAATAGAAACATGGGATGTCGTATCATCGTTAAGTAACCTTTCATTGTATTTTTTCTTGTAAAAAAAAATGAAATAAACGAATTTTAAAGCGACAATTCTACCAAGGTTCTTTTAACGCGGCACGTTAGTCAACTCTCGCCCACGCCAGTTCGTACGAGTTATGTTAGATGGCGCTATTTATTGCTTGTATCAAGAAAATCGGAGTAAAATATGGAGGCGGGCGGATCCTTCTGTCCAAATCTGTGGGTAACTCGCTTATATTTATGCGCAGGAGGAACTCGGCGGGATAGAGCCGAAACGGCGCATGCGCTACGAGAACCCGTGCGACGCCCGCCTGCTGCGCGAGGCGTATGCGCGCACCACTCGCAAGCCGCACACGGAAACCTTCGCCGACAAAGTGGTGAGTCACCAGTCATCACCTCCGGCTACCTCACTTACAATCCTTACTAATATTAGGTCTTTACCTATAGGGTGGCCGATTACATAAAAAACTTTAAAGATGAAATGAAAAAATTTGTTCTAAAAATGTTAGAAATACTTAGGCGTGAAGTCATAGTTTAGCAGCGTCATTTGTGTACTCATTTTGTGATTTTGGTGAATTAAAAATCGAAGTCTTGATGGAAAACAAAACGAGTAAGGTTTTCCGAAGTTTAAGAAGCAGGGCAATTTAGTGATCAAGAGTTCATAATTTATTTCTGATGCTGTCGTCATCCCTATTATCAAATGTCAATTGGACCATTGGTTTAGCCGCTAGAAACAGCGTAACGGATGGACGGACCGACGCATAGAGATGGATATCAGGCTCTGGTCCGCATAGTGCAGAAAATCCTGTTTTGGGGTCAAATGATCGTGTGCGATTTGTCTCTGAATATTTTTTATTACTTTATAATACCATCTGGTGCGATCGGGCCTTAGTCGACCACGCGGGCCCAGTGCGGGTTGTTCGACTTCGCGCACAACCTTCGAGTTTTTTCGCAGGCATGTGCAGGTTTCCTCACGATGTTTTCCTTCACCGTAAGAGCGTCGGATAAACGTTCATATGGGATCGAAATTCGAAAATACATTGGTACGTGGCAGGACTCGAACCACGCCCTAATTCAGGGTAGGCTCGAGCCCCTCGGTGGGAACGTATATATGAGCTGATGTGACCATCTGGTGCAGGACTCGCAGTGCAGCGACGAGGAGACGGAGTCACCGCCGAGCCGCGGCATCCTGGAGTTCTCTGCGGAGAAGGCCGGCCAGGACGTCACGCCACTCAACCTGAACTTCAACAAGCAACGCTCCACCACGCTCAACTCTATCACGGGTGAGTCGCGACTAGCAGGCCCGGCCTGTAGATTGAGTCCACACACTATCGCCTTGTAACATGAAGGGTAAAACCAAGATAGTTGCCCCAAGGGTATAGTTACCCCGATTGTAATTACTCTAGTTTCGAATCGCATGCTATATCTATCGAAAGATTCTCCAAATACCACTAAGTTGACCGTGTCTCGTGTCTGTGTGCGATTGCATGGGAAGGCAAAATGCGATCAAAGTTTTAGCGGGGTAGATGTCCTTTTTCTCGGCGGGGCATCTATCCTAAACGTAATTTACATGGATTAGGCGGCTATCCCCTATGTGGGATAGTTGTCCCAAAATAAAGAGGTCCGCAAAAATCGATAATACTCTAAAGATAATGTTTTTTACTTTCCATAAATTTGTAGATAAAATCCAAAGTTTCGGCCAATTTTACAACTAAAGTACCTATTTTGCTTTTTGTACTGAGAGATATAGAGTGATTTCAAAAAGTGTTGCAACTATCCGGGTTTTACCTAATAAGATCTCTTTGCAACGAAACGGAAAAAAAAATTGTTGAAGGCATTTTACGTTATATGTCGCAAAATATGACCTTACTATAAGACTTGAGCCAAAAGAAGAACAACTTTTTAAAAACATTTTTTTTTAAATAAAGGTAATTTATGAGGCGATTGTGGTTGAATCATCCTGTTTATAGAGTAGCTGAATGAAATATTATGCAACAATTACTTTTTTCTTAAGTAAATTGATCGTTCATTTATTTTTTTAAATAAAAATACAATTATCCATTAATCCAATTAAAATAATTCGAAAACAAACTAACATCATTATATTAAACTCCTAAATTTTGAGTCAGTCTTTTTTGAATGTTTAAATTGAAATACAAAAATGTAAGAAGATAATATAATCAAAAAAGACTGTCAAATTAAGTTTTTTAAAAGCAATCTGTACATTGGTAATAAAACTGTATTTAATTGATTGCAGCATGTTTTTTTGCTTCATCTTTCTATTTTTGATTTGTAACTTCCTTTGGCGCCGTGGGAAAGATATTCGCGACTCCAAGGTGGCTAACGCAATATGAAGTTAAACTTTGACGATCATCACATCAGCTCATATATACGTCCCCACCGAGGGGCTCGAGCCTACCCTGAATTAGGGCAATCGGGCCTTAGTCGATCACGCGGCCCTAGTGCGCGTTGGTCAACTTCACACACAACCTTCGAGTTTCTTCGCAGAGGTGTGCAGGTTTCCTCGCGATGTTTTCCTTCATCGTAAGAGCATCGGATACACGTACATATGAGATTGAAATTCGAAAACACATTCGTACGTGGCAGGACTCGAACCACGACCTCCCGGATAAAAGGTAGCGGCCCTTGCCGTTGCGCCACCGACGCTCTCAAACTTTGACGATAGACCGTGATAAAAGGTCCACTACAAAAAACCAATTAGATAGGGTCTCCTTGACACCCTTGGGCACATAACCTTCGAAAAGTCACCAATTTGCAAAGAGTTTTATTCAAATAAGAAACACCTATCTAAAAGTGCCAAATATGGCACAGAGGTAAACAGATATCGCTGCCCGCAAAGAGGAAATCAGAGGAGATGGGAAATCCAAATTTCTTTGGTATTTACCTTTAAGCTCTACTGTTGTGAACTAGGGAAAAACTTAAAAGCCCACTGTAAAGTATTTACACTGAAAAAAGAAACTCGATAGCGTTAAGGTACTGTTCCGTTCCTCGCATTTGTTGCGTTAGCCCCGCGAATTCTCGCCCGCGAGCAGCCAGACCCGCTCTGAGCGCGGCCCTTGTGTGCAGGCATGCTAGCGCAACTTAAACGGAGCTTCCCAGACCTCTACCACCATAAAACACACCAGCCGCTGCACAACAAGTACTGTGAGTATGCATCATTAATATCTAGTGCATGTTTCCTTGCCTTCTTCAGTCCATATGAAAATACCTAATTCAGAAAATAACTTTAACATATTATTATAACAAAACTAAATTTCCTTTGCGAAAATAGACTTTATTCAAACTTTCTACAATATTGCGTATCGTATCGCAGCGCAATCGACACCACAAACGTATAGAAGTCGCACGGCGGTCCGACGGCAGTCGTCGGTGGGGCCGCTGAACGACACGTCACCGCTGACGGGCGCGGGAGACGCGGCGGCAGCGGGCGAGCCGGCCGTGAGCACGCCCGCGCACAGCGCCACGCTGCCCGTGTCCAGCCTCAGCTCTAACCCCAGCTCCTACTACACGAACGCGTCGCCCAGCCCGCCGGCCGCCGTCCACGTGTCCTGCGACGACATCCTCGCCACCCCCGCGCCACCCGTCGCTGCGAAAACCCCATCCTCGCGGTCAGCGCCACACTCGGCTGTAAACCTTCATCAGACTAGTAGACCAACTGCGCTCGTCTTTGCCACGGAGAGAGTTCAGAACGCTGCCAATACTCAGGTATGCTTGAACTTATATTGTTAGCGATTGCGCTCGCTGTTGAGGCGGCCACATATGGCACTATAAATCAATTGTATAGCCATGCTGTGCATACTTTCTCGCGAAGCCTTCACCGTCTTTCGTAGTCGGGCATACATACACAAATCAACCTTGAACGTTACACTGTCTTATAATATTAAATTAAAATCTTCATTAAATCATCGATATTGGAAAGTACACAATCTCGTTGGTCCTACAAAAGAGCGGTAGGTGGTTTTCCCAGGGAGTGAATGTTAACTGATATCTTTTCTATAAAGTTGGCTAGCAACTTGCAGCAAGAATGTTGAAGACTTTCATAGGAAACTATTGCCGAGTACTTATGCCCAATTGCAGAAGGTTTCAAGTTGTTTAAGGAGTATGAAACGGCTTAACGGCCCCAATTTAGTGATAACTACTGGCACCGAGGGCTGAACTGGCAATCGTAGCTCGGTACGGCGTACATAACCGCGGCCATTACCTTGATGGATTTTGCTGTTAGCCACATTTAAAGATGATGTATTTCTGTTGCCGCTATAACAAAAAATACAAAAAATTTGAAAAAGTGAAAAAATAAGGGGGGTCTCAATACAAAGAAACCTGTTTTTTAAACATGAAGAAATTAGCGCCATCTAGTATGATGGTACGGAACCCTATGTGTGCGGTATTGACTCGCACTTGGTCGGTTTTTTTCAGATTATTTGTTTCGCAAACTTCGGAGATCAAGGAGCATGGTATTTTTTTTGGATATTTGGTCGACATTCAAAAACTGCGGGGTTTAGAATAAGTTAAAAGCCCTTTCATTTGATACCCCACATGACCCCGATTCTCTTTTTAATTTTTACCCCCCCATGTCACACCCTATTTTGAGTAAAATACAAAATGTTTTTAAAATAATTTTACTTTTGATTTGTTTGATTTATTTCATCACATCAGCTCATATACGTCCCCACCGAGGGGCTCGAGCCTACCCTGAATTACGGCGATCAGGCCTTAGTCGACCACGCGGGCCCAGTGCGGGTTGGTCGACTTCACACACAACCTTCGAGTTTCTTCGCAGGTGTGTGCACGTTTCCTCACGATGTTTTCCTTCACCGTTAAAGCAATCGGTGAGTATATGTACGTAAGTTTTGAAAAACTCATTGGTACATTGGCCGTCCGGATTTGAACCCAGCACCTCTGGTTATAGGAGTACCGAGTCGTTACCGGTTGAGCCACCGACGCTTTTTTTTTTATTTATTTAATATGAACTAATTTTACCCAAATTTGGGGTCTGTCGACGCTATATTGTACAAAGTAACCGCACACCCAACGAGTGACCAACGACGGGATCCTATTACTAAGCTTCCGTTGTCACAATCAAATCAATGTTTGTTTGTCAACGGGCTGTATTTCATTAACCGCAATAGGTAGAAAATGGAAATTTTCAAACAATATTGTATTTCTGTTGCCGATTTAACTGCAAATACTAAAAATTCGAATAAGTGAAAAAATAAGGGGGTCTCCATACAAAAAACGTGAGAAATAAGAAGTATTTTTAATTAAGCTCTATCGTAAAAACGGTCATACATACAAGCGTGAAACTTAGTGTGATTAAAGTACGTCTACTGAAATAAAACAATAAATAATAAAAAATTAGCAAAGTGTTACTTATACTCGCACTAAGGAGTCTGAATTGAATGAAAAAAAATATTTGTAGCTGACGTTGATGTCTTTTGTTTATAATGTGAAGAGGTATTATTGTCATTATTACTATGTAGTTGTGGGGAGAGGTGTGGAGGTACGGACTCGCACTTGACCAGTTTTTTTTTTAAAGCCGACCAAACATACTCCGAAGGCGAATTCAAATTATTTTATATACTATCGTCATTATTCTTAAAAAGGTTGCTTATTTCATCGTATCATCTAATATACGTCCCCACCGAGGGGTTCGAGCCTACCCTGAATTAGGGCCATCTGGCTTTAGTCGACCACGCGGGCGCTGTGCCGGTTGGTCGACTTCACACACAATATGCGAGTTTCCTCGCAGCCATGTGCAGGTTTTCTCACGATGTTTTCCTTCGCCGTTAGAGCGTCGGAGTAAGAACCTTATTTATTTATTTTTTATTCACTATAGTTTGCAAAAGGTAACAAAATCAAAAACCTCAAAATTCGATTTCAGCTCGGTTACCCAGTATCGAAAAGCCAAATAAAACGTCCAAAAAAAAATCTGATTTCCATCGCAACAACTTAGTACATTTTTGCATTATTATTTTTGGTTTTTGTTAATTATCTAATAAAGTACTACTCCGATGAGACCACACGGGAAGCACTAGCTTTCAGATAAAAAAAGAATCATAAAAATCGGTTCACCCAGTCAAAAGTTCTGAGGTAAAACACACAAAAAAAAACATACAGTCGAATTGAGAACCTCCTCCTTTTTGGAAGTCGCTTGAAAAGGGGATTCCTTTAGTCGTTCTTTTTTCAGGATCTAATTTCACCTCAATATCAGAACGTGGGCTCGGCTGCGATGTCGGTGTCCATAGCGACCGTGCTGGCGCGGCTGGAGGAGCTGAGCCGGCGCGTGGCCGTGCTGGAGGGGGGGCTCACGAGCGACGTACGGAGGATACTCCAGCTCCTGCAGGCGCGGGACCCACTCCCCCCCGCACATCACACTACTACACAACCGGCACATACTCCTCCGCAACCGTTGTCCAAAGCCTCTCTATCCGTACCTCAGTGTACAGAGGTTAGTCGAAACTATTCCTAAAAGTAGGAACCTAAACAAGCATACAATAGTTATTTAAGGTACAATTAAGGTAGTAAAAAGGTCATAGGGCAGCAAAAGCCGCAGGCGAGGGTTTACCATCGTCACGAGTTTGTTATTTTCTTTTACACTGAAAATCGAGAATCCATATTTTTTGTTTTCACATGAATACAGTTTGTATTGGAATGAGGAGTGTTTGCTGCTAAAGTCGTTATAGTAAATAGATTTACTCGAGACTGAAGCATATTTGCACCTAAAAATTTTTGCTGACATACCTATAGCCATAGACACAAAGAAAAACTTGACATTCACAGATTAAAAACCACCAAATGTGGACTGAGGTCACAAAAACACTATAACATTATTTCTCTATATAATCTATAATCTTATTTTTCTATAACACAATAATGTTATAAAGTATTTTTTTTTCCATTAGGATACAAGTTAATCCAAAAAGTTAATATCATCAACGAAGTTCCATATCAATTTTTTTTTATTAGAACGCACATGCGGTTCGCGCCATTTTTACAGCATTACAAAAAGTTTTCATTCCAATTTTTACTTGTCTGTAACAGCGCCCGCTTTAACGGATGCGCGGTGATGTGCTAGATTTTGGCACCATTCCTTGAATACGTTTTGTTGTAGTTACTGAATTTCGTGGATAATTTTCATTCTTGCTTAAAAATGTCTGAAATCAGTAAAAGCATTGTTTTTACCTGTCTGTGACAGCGTCAGATTCAGTGCAATCGCGGTGATGTGCTGGGAATGTGCTAGATTTTGGCACCATTCCTTGAATACGTTTTGTTGTAGTTACTGAATTTCGTGGATAATTTTCATTCTTGCTTAAAAATGTCTGAAATCAGTAAAAGCATTGTTTTTGCCTGTCTGTGACAGCGTCAGATTCAGTGCAATCGCGGTGATGTGCTGGGAATGGGTGCTATGGCACCATTCCTTGAATACGTTTTGTTGTAGTTACTGAATTTCGTGGATAATTTTCATTCTTGCTTAAAAATGTCTGAAATCAGTAAAAGCATTGTTTTTACCTGTCTGTGACAGCGTCAGATTCAGTGCAATCGCGGTGATGTGCTGGGAATGTGCTAGATTTTGGCACCATTCCTTGAATACGTTTTGTTGTAGTTACTGAATTTCGTGGATAATTTTCATTCTTGCTTAAAAATGTCTGAAATCAGTAAAAGCATTGTTTTTACCTGTCTGTGACAGCGTCAGATTCAGTGCAATCGCGGTGATGTGCTGGGAATGGGTGCACGTTTTGTTGTAGGTACTGAATTTCGTAGGATTTTTTTATTCTTACTCTTTCAACTTTGATCTTCGTTGTTTAGTTGACTCAATCCCAATGTATGAGATTAGATAAAATAGTGTATGAAACTGCACATAACTGGGTATTAAAACACTCATTATGCAACAGTTTCATAAACTACTATTGTAGAATTTATTTTCCATTCGTCTATTTTGATGGTTTTATCCTACTGGCCTATGAGGACAGTAATGATAATTTAATGAACAGGGTCAATGGGAGTGGAACTGGAGCGGTGACCGCGCTGGCGTTGAGCGCGTCGGGAGCGCGGCGCGCAGTCGGTCAGATCGCACGCCCAGCGTGCAGCGCTCAGCGTCGGAGCCGCACGCGCCGGTGCCGCCCGTGCTGCCGCCGCCCTCCCACTCACACTCATTTTATAGGTAGTGTGAGGCAGGCGAGACGAGCGCTCCCCGCTCCCTGCCCTCGACGCGCTCGCTCGCTGAGTCCGCCTCGTGCGGCTCGCTGGCGACCACCGCGGGCGACTCGCTGGCGACCACCGCGGGCGGCTCGCTGGCGACCACCGCGGGCAACTCCCCCGCGCCGCCGCCGCTGCCACCGCCCCCCCTCCGTGCGCACTTCCACTTCTGCCGGCGTATCCCGCGTCGCCCGCGGCACGGCGACGCCCGGAGTTTCCTCTAACGCGCGCGGACGCGACCCTCACAGGCATGGACCAATTTTTTACTTCCGTAAAGCCTAACGTCGTCCTCGCGATCTTGCACGTGCAAAGTTCCACATTGTGAAAAATCGTGGATGAACGCTGTTGAGTTATAAGGGATTTCCCTATAATACGTTTAAATAAGCGATTACTTGGATATTCCTGTAAAAACACACGTGTGTGGTTTGAAACGCAATAAGTTGAGATCAAAAGGGTGCTTTATTTTATGTAACTTATATGGGTTGTTGAACGTGAGCACAGTGTTACAATATAGCGGCTTACAGTAGTGCAACGAATGTACATACGCAGAGCAACGGAAGGGTACTTGCGGGGCAGCGGGTGACGGGGCACAGCCTGCCAAACTCCACGAGTTTGCCAGGCTGGCTACAGGCTAGTACTGCTAGTACCTACGCCGTGACGGCATCGTGCGACATCAAAGGCGCTACTCTAAGCCATATCGTAATCCTGTGACGTGAACGTTACACATCATTATGAGAATATGTCCTAAATTCAAAATAGCACTATCTAACAGTATTAAAATACGCATGTCATTATTTACCTTACGAAGTTTAGATAGATAACAACAACAAATAATATAAGGTGTAACAAAATTAGCCTAAACTATTTTAACTGGTGCTTCTACCCATGAAACTGAACAACTTTCCACATGGGACCCATAGTCAAATCGCAAAAAAAAAATTGGCTCTCCCATACTAACTCGATCAGCTTATCAGCCAACTTAGTATGGGAAGTTCAAATTTTTTTTTTAGACTTGTCTATGGGTTTCATGGAGAAAGTTGTTCAGTTTCATGGGTAGAAGCACCAGTTTGAATAGTTTCAGCTAAATACTAGAGCGATCCTTGCGCACGAGCATGGTTATGACGTCACTTCGAGACGAGTGAAGTTGATAAGACTGAGAGAGTACGTAACAACCAAGAACTGTATTTCCAGAGGAGAGTAACAATAACGCTTTCTGCCCGTCCTCGATCCTTAACTTTACCACAGCCTTAACATTGTATTATAGTACAGAGGCCAGCACATCAAGCTATACACTCGTAGTGCGATTCTGATCCATACGCTTTCGGCATAAGAACGGTACAGAGTCCAAAATGTGTAGCTTGATGTGCTGGCGTGTGTACCTAGTGTATCGCAGCGCAGGCGCGCCGCTGGGCACGCGGTTGTCTTGTTATTTTGATGTAGGTACATACTACAGCACTAACAAACAAATAATTTATAAAATTTCACAAATCAGAAAGTCTAAGCAACACGACTACATTAAATATATATACATATACATTATTAACACTCCCCACTCCGCCTACCATGTAGCTTGGCCGAGCGTAACGTAACGTTACCGCGTTCTAAAAACTTACAGCGCCATCTATTAGCGATTTGCGGTACTAAAAAGACTTAGTCAATTTTACTGGTGTAACTTTCTTAGTGTTAATTTACATAATAAACATCCCGCGCCCCAAGGACTATATGGTCCTTTAATCAAAAGGGGCACACGAAATCAGTAAAACATAAAAAAATTGTGAATAAATACTGCATAAATAAAAAATAAATGAATAATTATAATTGCATAAGTTGATAAAAAATGCTATGCAATAGCTTTACCGCAGCAGTTTTTTTAGCAGTCCACAGAGTTTCCGAGGGTCTGCAGAATGTTGTGCTCTTCGACACATTTGTAGCCAGGGATCTAACCTAATGACTTCGCTTCGTAGTCTCCTTACTTTTCTCGATTCGGGCAACGAAACGCAGGGGGAGGTTCCACCCCTTTGTTGTTGATATTCAGCCTATACGCACGAAGCGTTACGCTTCCTCATTTATTATGCGGACAGCGATGCAGTAGAACTCCTTGCCTGCGTCTGTGTTTACAATTTGGGGATCTTCAAGGCGAGAGTGAATAGGCATTATTAGAGTTTGCGTGTACCATCCTCGACTACATCGTCACTTACCTTCAGGTGAGATATAGTTAAACTTACTCAATTTTTAATTTAAAAAGAAAATTAAAAAATCGTGGCTGTTATGACCATCTCTTTGTATGAAAATGTACTGTGAAAATTTATTTTGTTTTCTTTGATAAAAACACATTTTTTCGAGTGATCTGCCTTGAGTAATCAAGGACAATCAATAAACATTATAGGCTTTGTAAATTTTATCAATTAGTATTTTCCTAATGCTGACAAATATGTAATAACTCTCTCCATTAGTCTAACATTAATTACCACCAGCCATTAATTAATCTAGCCTAATGTCCTAATAAACAATGTATATCAAAATTGTAAGTTTATTTATTTATTTATTTATTTACACTTATAGTACACTAAAACAATTTCGTAAAGCTAATACATATAGTTATTATAATGAAGTGTACAGTAGGCGGTCTTATTGCTAAAAGCAATCTCTTCCAGACAAGTTGTAACAAGCTTCTAAAATTACCTAGTTAGGTTGTTGCAGGCTTATAAAATTACCTACTTAAGTTGTTACAGGCTTATAAAATTACCTACTTAAGTTGTAACAGGCTTATAAATTTACCTACTTAGTTGTTACAGGCTTATAAAATTACCTACTTAAGTTGTAACAGGCTTCTAAAATTACACTAAATATGTTGCCTATGATGATTATTAGGATCTAGTAGTCAAACTCGAAACTTTCTTTAAAGTATATCAAAATTAATTTCGTTCATTGCACTAAACCCTGTAAATAGTAACTATAGAACCTAGGTCAATTCCGCGAGTAATGGTTTTTTATTGGAAATTTTGCTTCTGCCGTGCTTAAAACACAAAACTGTACATTTCTCTATCACTTACGAGTACGTCCTGAACATTCTTGCAGTTGTAAATTCGAATATTTCGCAGCCATCTAGCTTAATATGCCATTACCCTATGTGTTTTATGTATTTATCATATCACACATATCTAATCACAACTTTACTGTCCCAAAAACCATCTGAATATCATACCAGTTTATTTTTTCGTCATTACTTTTTACCTTCGAGCGACGAACGAGCGAATAGAAGGTAAGTTATTTATTACTTTTTCTCCAATATGGGTCTAAGATTATTTATCAAATTTACGCAATCGAGAAATCTTACACGGCTATAATATGCCATCAATGGTACCTCCCATACAAATTGAATAGTATTAGGCGCTCCTGCGAAATGAAAATGATAAGGTGGTCAGGAGGAGATTCTAGGCTAGATAAGGTACGAAACAAGTACGTCCAGGGCAGTTTTAAGGTGGCCCCTAATCTAACCTGGCCGAGAAGCTCAAAGAAAGTCGTTTCGGATGGTACGGCCACGTAATGAGGCGAGATGATGCCTATGTTGTGAAGACGGCCTTGAACCTGCCGGAGAAAAAGAGAGGCAAAGGACACCCTACATACTACCCGGTTACTAAAAGAATGGACTTTGCGTCGATGACGTCACTGCGACACATGGGTACGGTGTGCAAAAAATCACCATTAAGAATATTTATAAAACTTAAACAAATGTTACAACCCTACTTGACATGGGAAAAGGCAAAGAAGAAGAAGAATAAGAAGCTCCTGCGAGGTGGTATGTTCTCCGTGGGGAGTACAGTTTATTTATTTGTTCGTTTGAATAATAAGAGCTCATGTAAACTGTTCACAGTGAAATCAACTGCCTGTTTGTAGGTCTACCCTACTTGGCCCCAAATATACAACAATATTTGAACTTATGATATCGGTAGAATACGATACGAAATATTACTGATATGACTATAAAATTGGACTATTAGTAAGCAACCACCGGTTTTGTCTTATATAGCACGGTATTAAAGCACGGCACTTAAGTCGTCGATGTGTTGTCCATCAGACCCAGCCTTCCGTTTTTTGCTTATAACTTTTACCATTTGCGATAATTCCTTTCTTAGTTCTTACCTTCCAACAATTATAAGTCACAGCGGGTGACGCACTCACCAGTCAGTTCCATCCGTTGCCGACTCGTAGTCACACCAGATTATCACACCAGCCATCCACGTCAGTTCAGGCGCTGCGCTTGGTTGTTACGGACGTCAAAATTAAACAATTGTCGACGTCATCGGCGACGAACAATCGAAAAAACAATGATTGACCTGTTTTTGTGATTTTTAGTAAATTACTTCTTGTACTTTGGGAAGATATTACACTTTGACATAAGATGTGGCTATTAGTACAAAACTATGTAAATTTTTGGCCTATTTTTGTCATTTTCCACTTTAATAAGCAAAATTAGTAAACAACAATATTTTATACATTTCCACATTTCTTTTACTTTAAAAACTCGTATTAAAAAGTACACATTCACTTTAATTCAGCAGTTAATCATCACTGGGTCCGGCGGTCCCAGTAACGCAAATAACGTTACAAATTAAGTGTTAAATGTGCCATACGATAAAACAAAAAAGTAGTTAGGTAGCTACGCAACTTCTTACTTCCGCACAAAATTATCTAAGTATAGTCGGGTGCAAAAGTTCCTTATCATTTTAAAACAAAACCTCAAAACGAGACTTTTGGGTTGTGTGTACTGTTAACCTGTTTTAAATACTAGATCGACAGGGCTATCTTTGAATCCCTGCCAAAACGTCACAGCAGCTTAATTCTAAAACTGGAAAATCCTTATTCTACAACTTTGCTAAAATCGCAATAATAATGTTCTTTCCGTAAGTATAGGTATTGTTCTAACTTAATTAACTGATTTACCAACTTTGCATGGAACGTCCAGATTTTTTTTTCACGTTTTTATCAAATTTTTAGTAAAAAAGTTGTGTTTTATGAAAAAAGCGTTGCTGTGACGTTTTGGCGAGGGGTCGAAAAATAGTCCTTATAAAAGATAATACTAATTTGTTTCACCTTCTTATATCAGAACATCGTGTTTTCCTGTAAGCTCTAATAAATTTTAACTAAAACAACCTTTATTTAGTTTTGGAACAAAAAATATTTCCAATAGCAAAAAAAATTCAGCAAATAACATACATTCTGAAATATTTGAAAACCTCACTTGTTTGACTCTTTCGTTATTTTTCAATTTTAATTTCATAATCATATCTGAAATAGTTAATCGAAAGCTCCACTTATTTGTGACGCCATATTTATGTAACACGACAAATTTTATAACAAGATAGCCTTTTTGACAGATAATGAAAAGTAACTGTAAGTTAAAATAAATAAAGGGACTTTTGCACATAACTGTACCTCCTAATTTTAAAAACCTGTTAAAATTTTTGATTGAATTAAATTCATAAAATTGTTACGAGTATATCAATGACATTGAAAAATCATGACATTACGACTTGCGGTTTCAAACATTTTTAGAAAAAAAAATTGTCATTGCCACAATTGTTAAAAAGTAAGTGGAATGACTAGCAACCAAATTTACTGAATCAAATCGTACAAAAATCGTGCCCGTAGAATAGAGAAATCAACAAAGAACGTGTTCAAAAGGGCCTGAAGATTTTATTAAAACGTATTTTTTTGTTAAGATACTAAAAGTCTATTTTAAAACTGTCCACTTTTCGGTCCACCGCGTGGGGAGGTCTGCCATCGATTACATTGAGACATCGGTTACATGGTACACTTTTTTCATATTAAAACGAAAAGTTCAAATTAAAAAATCATAAGTAGGTGTTCTACGAGGGTGGTTGTTCAGGGTCATCTTAAAGTTAAAATAATGTAAACGCACACGCACACAAATAACAAAGGAACAAAGTTCAAATTTAATCGACTTCAAAACTGGAAGTGGCTAGACATTGAAAAATACAGTGTAAACTCGGTATAACGTCTCTCAATATAACGATTCACTCTTTGAAACGTCAAAATTTTCTGGCTCAAGTTGGTTTACTTTGACGCTAATTTCTCTCCATTTAACGAAAACTCTCAATAAAACGTCACGAAATACTACAAGTCAATACACCTAGTTATACTGAGCTGAGGGATTTTATAGACGGCTTTATTTAATACAAGAACCCAATATTTCTATCTATAATAATTTATTGACGATCGCTTGTACAAAATAGATTCATCAGGAAAGTTGTTCAATCCTTCAGAACCCCAATAAGAATGTCTTAACCCCGGTATATAGAAACTACAAACTATAGTTCATAGAAATCTAAACAATGTACCCACATTGTTAGATTTCTATGCTTCAGACAAATGACTTTATAGTTTTAAAACGCAATCCTGAAAGAGAGAGAGTCACTTTTAAAACGGAAAGTTGTATTTCAGGAAGTTATTTGTATTCAATACAAAAAAAATGTTACCAACTATACAATTCTTATAGGAAAAGAAGATAATAACACGGTTTTTCTTGTTATGTTTGTCCCTTTCTTTTGGATGTAAGTTCCTAATTTCCGCTCTCACTGTAAATAAGATATTATTGTAAGTAAGTACTTAAGTAATGTAAAATAAAAGACATTGCTAACGTAATATTAAAACACGTACACCTTGTAATTATAAATTTTAAGGACAAATCGAAAAAAGTTGCGTGAGTTTAAAATATTTTACCGTTTTACTCACTTCATTGTTTTAGTCATATCTCCTAGTTTTATTTTTCTAGATCTCTATATTTCCGAGTTTGCCATACTAATTTAGGATTTCATTAGCTTTTACCCGCGACTTGGCCAGCGTTGATAAAGTTTTTTATGACTTTCTTGGATGTGTGCGCAAGCCGCCAGCAGCGGCTCGCTAGTGTTTTATTTTCTTCGAATTTTCAAAAACTTAGCGCCCACCTACGCTTTGAAAAAGAATTTTTTCAGACCCACTTTTTAAGCTGTGCGTCGTTAAAGTAGAAAAATAAGACTTTCATATAAAATTATCTTAAATTATTAGTCGGAAAAGGACGAAAAACCTTGAAAAAATAAATTCGCGCAACGTTTCTTAGATTTATTCTATCTTATGAAGAACTGTTTAAAATTAAGTGTTACACAACATAGCTTAATGCTAAAAGGTATAAGGTATTTAACTATATAAGCCAGCAAACACGACAAAATACAGTAACTTACCTAACTTATTTATTTAACATCAAATCGAAACGCTAAGCAATGGGCAATCATATCTATTTAGAACATACTCCTATTTACTCGTATTTATGCATATTGATGCATATTAAGATCGTCCCTTTTTAGCCGAATGTCACTTTTGAACTTATATAGGTATAAGTGTAATATATAATTAATATCTCGCGAAGAGTTGCTTGTCGTTTTGAAATCGTTGCCTTGATAATATTTTAGACACAGAAAACTGGTTGTTTCAGCTTGAATAATCTTATAATAATTATTAAATCACATGAATTAAGTACTATAGAATATTTATTATAAAGTTTAAATAAGTATAAGTTAAGTATTTTATATTAAAACAGCATTAACGCGCAAGGCCGATGCGTAATAATAATAATAATAATTGTATTATAGTAGTAATTTTGACTGTGATGGAAATAATGTGGTTAAAAGCTGGAGGCACCAAATGAACGCACGAACATACATTATGTATGTAAACCAGACTATATTATGAAGATATTAACTGCAGTCTGTTATTTTTTATTTTGACACACACTCGTAACGGTATTATATGCTTAAATTCATCTAAAACAAGATTAATTTAAAGAAATCAAGTGCTTTATAATAATACAACAAAAGTATTATTTAGAAAATTACAAATAAATAATGTATCCAATTAAAATAGTTATTACAACAAAATAACCTAAAGAATTGCATCTAACCTAACTAATTACTGATAATAAGGTGGGTATATGCATGAATTTTTTTATCACATTTCATAACAAAATATTAAAATTCCGTAAAAACAATGTCTAAAAGTGAAATGCAAATTTAAATCTGCCAAGAAATACGTAAGATATAAGCATTTTGAACTATTAATAAGACAGAGAGATCCGTTAAGTGACGACATAAAACACACGGTCCATACAAACTCTACGCTACATTCTGTTTTGCTGGTAATTTTTATAGTTATTCAAAAATATTTTTTGTATACCTTTCCTTATATGAATGAGCTTTTATTATAGCAAAAAAAAAACATGCATATGCCCCATCGCTTTGTTTTGTTGTTTCCAAAACAGTCTTGTATTTACGATACTATTTTTACTACGGTTTGGTACAATTACATGCCTACGAGGTTTGTTTTGCATTTAGCATGCTCTATGATAACAATTACATACTACGCTATAAAGTGCAATAAACAATGCAATAGAACCAAAACTACAGTTTGTTGGTTGTACGTGCCATAGATTTATTGGTTGGTTGTGTAGATGTTGGAAAATAGTATAATTCGTCTGGTTACAAACGGCGCTGTCACTTTCTAAGCGCTATTTTGTGGTATTCCGAAGCCAAATTGTAAAAAGCTTCGTAATTTTGGGTTTGATTTAGTATCCTGTGGCACGAATTTAATGGAGGGGTGATGGTGGAGAGAAGGGAAGACGAATAGTAAAATGCTTCGTCATTTTGGGTTGATTTTAGTATCCTGCGGCACGAATTTCATGGTAGAGGTGATGGTGGGACGAAGGCTAGAAGAATTGTAAAATGCTTCGTCATTTTGGGTTGGATTTAGTATCCTGCGGCACGAATTTCATGGTAGAGGTGATGGTGCGACAAAGGCTAGACGAATTGTAAAATGCTTCGTCATTTTGGGTTGGATTTAGTATCCTGCGGCACGAATTTAATGGTGGGGTGAAGGGGGGCGAATTGTGAAATGCTTCGTCATCTTGGGCTGGATTTAGTATCCTACGGCACGAATTTAATGGTGGTGTTGATGATGGGGCGAAGAGGGGACGAAAATTTCCCCCCCCCCCACCTTTGGTGAGGAAACACTCTTTTTTTAATGTTTTTCTTAGGTGTTGTTGTTTTTGTTAGGTGAGCGAGCGAAGCGAGTGATAATAGGTTTTTTGATGATACAAGCGCATACAAGATACGCTAAACTACCAGAAAACTAGGTAAATGATATAGCATCCCCACTTACCGACCCTTAGGGTATAAAGTGAGGGCCGCTATCCCTGTCATCACCATGAGGCGATTGATGATGATACAGTCAAAGAGTCTCGCCTCCCTGGATGGTGGATCTGACAGTTCCGAAAGAAAGACCGTGGTTGACTTCGCATCCCTCTCCCTTCCCTGGCCACCACCCCATCCTTTAAGTTCGTGCCGCAGAATACTCAATTTCACCTAGATCGCAAATCAGCGAGCATTCAGAAAACTACGATGCCGTTTGTAACCAGACGAATTATACTATTTACCTGCGACATAGATACCGATTACCTAGTAGTTACCTACATCGTTAGTAGGTAGCGCTTGCTCATATTTACATATATAGCTAGGTAGGCAATTACATGATTTTTTTCATTAAATAAGCTGAAAAATAATGTTGCCTCGTTGTTTGTCGTTAGAAACATACATACTATCGTCACAGTATTACAATATAGCGGCTTACAGTAGTGCAATTAATGTACTTACGCAGAGCAACGGAAGGGTACTTGCGGGGCAGGGCGCGGCGGGGCACAGCCAGCCAAACTCCGCAAGTTTGCCGTGCTGGCTACAGGCTAGTACTGCTAGTACCTACGCCGTGCCGGCATCATGCGACATCAAAGGCGTTACGCTACTGTAAGCCATATCGTAATACTGTGCTATCGTGTACCGTGTTAGTTCCAACATATTGTATTGATGTTTATAGCCGAAAGCGTTTTACTTAGATAAAAATCATCCCTGAACATTAATTAAGTAATTACGTTTTATATACAAGATATGTTTAAAGCGAAGTAAGCAGGAACATTGTAAGTAAGTAGTTTGTCCAAGTTCAATGTGTAAATTATGTCAGAAAAGCGACGTTAAGTTGCATTTTCAAACGTTAAATAATACTTAGGTACGTAAAATCTTCCTCCAGCGTGATGAAGTCAGTGATACTTATAATTTAGCCACTGGCTAGTTTTTTTAAGGTTATAATTAATTTACAAAATAGACACAAATTGATGCTTTAAGTACTTTTATACAAAATTATTAAGTATGTAGGTACATTAAATATCTAGAGCATTAAAACTCTAAAGTATTGTATGTAACTACCTATAGATACTGTGGTGATTTGTTTTCGACAGCAATAGTATAGTCACAGTATTACAATATAGCGGCTTACAATAGTGCAACGAATGTACTTACGCAAAGCAACGGAAGGGTACTTGCGGGGCAGCGCTACCTATAGATACTGTGGTGATTTGTTTTCGACAGCAATAGTATAGTCACAGTATTACAATATAGCGGCTTACAATAGTGCAACGAATGTACTTACGCAAAGCAACGGAAGGGTACTTGCGGGGCAGCGGACGGCGGGGCACGGCCAAACTCCGCGAGTTTGCCAGGCTGGCTTACTGCTAGTACCTACGCCGTGGCAGCATCGTGCGATATTATAGGCGTTGCGCTACTGTAAGCCATATTGTAATACTGTGGTATAGTATTCTGCCACAATGTAAGGATCCATGCAGGTAGTACAGTCACGGAATTTAATAACTACGGTATTTTACTACTATAGTCATTTGAGTAACTTTTTATCAACTGTCAAAAACGAAAGGTTGATCTACAATTATTCACGTTACCAACATAGTGACGTCACAAGTGCCATGGTCTATAACGAACTACTTTGCTGTTTTTAATGAATATAAAATTTAAAACAGTTTAATATTTTAAATGAGCATGTGTTTTTGCTATTCTAGAAGAAATGCTACGTATCTATTGTTTTTTAATTTATTTTTTATACGGTAAAATAGCCCATTCTTTAGCAGATTCACGAAACTTCAATTTTGCCGGGTTATAAGTAGTAGGCAAATTTTTAACCCTTTTACGAGCATAGGCAATAAAACTTATTGGTAGGGATGCTGTGTCAACATTAAAATCTGTATTGACCTCGAATAAGGTTCAGTTTGCACTTTTTCATCGTAGCTGCGTTGCTCGTAAAAGAGTTGAAATTGAGATTATTTAATTATTTTTCATACTTACCTAGAAGAAATTACATGGATGTATAAACTTTTTCTTTGACTTCCGATCTTCGGCGTTACTTATGTCTATCAGATAGAAATAGAGATGACGAATGCTAGTCATTTAACATTCATTTATCATCTGTCAAAAACGACATTTTGTTCTAAAATGTTTAAAACATGAAAACAATAAAAGTTATATACACAATTATTGAATGTCATTGAAACCTTTGACAAGAGTAGGCCAGTTCACACGGACAGCACCCGGCCACGAGTATAATGCGAGAGTCAGCCATCGCTCCCATCAACCATATTAGAGGGAAAGGAACGACCCGGCTCCCTGACTTACTTTTTATCATCTGTCAAAAACGACATTTTGTTCTAAAAATGTTTGAAATACCTAGGCGTGACGATAGTTTTGCAGCGTCAATTATATACTATTATGTGATTTAGGTGAATTAAAAATCGGAGACTTGATGGAAAACAAAACGAGTAAGGTTTTCCGGAGTTTAAGTAGGAGGGCAATTTATTGATGAAGAGTTTATAATTTATTTCTGATGCTGTCGTCATCCCTATTGTTTGAAACAGGGAAAACTAATTTCATATGCCGGCAAAATTAAAGGGACTATGATCTGCTAAACAATTGAATTCCGTGACTGTAATACGCCTTTGATGTTTGCGTCTGCGCCGACATCACTAAGAACACTGGGCATGTAGTCCTGGGCTACCCCCTGGGTTATTGTATTGTAAAGTACCGCCAGAATGTATTGATTTTAATTAATGTCCTCATCTTCTGAACAACGTTTACTTTGGAACTTGAGGCTGTGCCACCCCTGTCTCGCCCCTAAGCCTCGCATAATTGCCCTGTGTAGACGCCTCTGTGGGCTGACTGTAAAGATTGTATAGATAGACTGTGGTACAGCTACGGGATTCCTGACACTGATGTAAAGTTCGCTTGCTGAGTTAGCTACACCTTTGACGGCTCGCGTCAAACACTCTGTAAAAGGGGCCGCCCTGAGTTCAATCGCGCCGCCCGACAAGCTGCCCGATGTGGTCCACGCCGCGATTGAACTTAGGGCGGCCCCTTTGACAGAGTGTTTGATGCGAAACTGCAGCGGCGAGCGGCATTTATCAAATGTGCAACTAATTCAGCGAACGAACTTTATCTAACACACAGAATGTACCTATGTAAAACGACTTGTGGGAATGAATACTTTTGTGATATGATTTGAGGTTATGTATTAAGCAAATAACCAAATGGGAGTAGAAAAATACTTTTGTGATATGATTTGAGGTTATTGTATTAAGAAAATTACCAAATGTGACTAGAAAAAAATATTTTTTAAAAACACAATAATTTTTAAAATCGGGTGCAACTCACAGTCTCGCATGTAAGGGAAAACAACGCAGCAAATCAACACAGTATCTAAAATAAATAACATTATTTAACGAAGCACATTTAGTCACATAGTTTAATTATTTGAAAGTTGCATAAAAATTGAACAGAGCAAGATTTTTGTCGAGCAAGTTCAGTGAAATAAAATATCACGCACATGCGCTAATTGGTTTCATTATTTTTGTTAATAGTTTGTATGTAGGTACCTAATTATTTTTCTAGTTAACAAGCTTATTTAAAAGGCTTTCTATTTTTAAGAAACTAGTTCATCGTCACTAATCATCATCGTGTTTATGTATATCTTTAAGTGTGAGTGGTTGGCGAGCCTTAAATGGCATACGAGAGTAGATATGAGTTTTCTCTTGATCCTTTGGGAACTATATTGGGCTACATATCCCTTCTCTCAACCATCTCTGTGCAAAAAATCACAACAATCTGTAGTTCCGTTGCGATGTAATAGAAATCAACCGAAAATAGATAATTGTTATACTTACAAGAGTGCAAAGTGGCTTTTTAACCGCGTGATCAATTTTGATGACCGAGCAAGCGAAGGAGTCTAAATTTGAATCACGAGCGCAGCGAGTGGTTCAAAAATTAGAATCCTGAGCGTTAGCGAGGGAATCAAAAGAGCACGAGGTGAAAAATCTTTGCACTCGAGTGCAACACGTAACTTTTCATTCCACCTCAGCGAGGAAATTACTAAATGAAAAAAAAACATTTGCGCATTACAAACAGTTTCAGTCAATCCTGTTGGCGTCAAATAAACTTCCTCGTCACTATACCTAATCACTAATTTTAGGTTTTTCATTTGTTTTCAAGTTTCTTGTTTTTAACCTAAGGTTTTAACAATATACGACGTGAAAAGAAAATGGCGCGCGCAAAGCAAATTAAAAAAAAATAACCAAGAAGGTTCCGAGTCTGAGTTTTTAACAAATTAAAAAAGGTAATATGATAAATTCGGCACCATGGAGGTAGAAGTAAATTAGTATAATAATGTTTTGAATTCACGGTGTTCTAAATTTAATTTAATTTTCTCCTCTAGCGAAGGAAAACGGCTTTTGCACTCAGATAATTACTTAATCATCTAGCGAATAAAAACGGCTTTTGCACTCAGTTATCGAAGAGCAAAAATACAATTTCCGAGATGGGGGGATGAAAAGGTTATTTTTGTCAGTTCCCGTACTATGCTTAATTCATTCACTATTGTCTATGTCATTTCACACCCCCATAACCAGCTATGTGCAAAAAATCATAACAATCCGTTACGATTTTCAAGAAATCAATCAAAAAAGTCTTTATTTAGTTCGGAACTGTATCCCATCATGCTATTTTCACGGGATAAAAAGTAGCCTATATACATCTCCATAACGCATGCTAGGTGCATGCCAAATTTCGTCAACATTTGTTGAGGTGGTGAAGCGTGAATAGTTAAACCAAAAATAAGCAACACATTTTTAACAGTTTAAGTGCCCATTCCGCCGAAAGGCGTGACGCGGGGTCGTTGGCGGGTGCCCATCACGACTTGGCGTGTGATTAGCAATACGTGGGCAGTTAAAAAAAACGAAGCGGTTCTATGTTCCACTGTATGTTTTTTAATGTATTTTAAAAGGCACGTTAAACCGATGGTGCCGGTTACTACTGTTAGATGGCAGTCGTTAAGCCGTGTCAGATGCCTAATTCACTCATATCAGCTCATAAACGCCCCCACCGAGGGGCTCGAGCCTACCCTGAATTAGGGTGATCAAGCCTTAGTCGACCACGCGGGCCCAGTGCGGGTTGGTCGACTTCACACAAACCTTCGAGTTTCTTCGCAGGCGTGTGCAGGTTTCCTCACGATGTTTTCCTTCATCGTTAAAGCAATATGTGAGTATAATATGTACGTAAGTTTCGAAAAACCTAATAACCTTCAGATGCCTAATAGGCGGATTGAAAAAACATCTGGCAGTAAAGGCAGCCACTAGTCCTACAACCTCCTAGACCTTTCCGAATTCATGAAGAAAAGCGTGCCACTGCCCGTACTCCAGCAGTGGGGAAGTTTATAGGCTGTTAATAAAGGTAACAGTCATCAGCAGCGCTACAACCATGGCCGTAGCTAGAGGGGGGCATTGTGGGACAATTTCCTACCTTGAAATCACATTGCCCTAACTTAAAAATACCAAAAACTAAGAAAAATTCTTATAACTAAATTGTTTTTTCATAGTTTAAGATTTAAAAAATGTAACGATAGGTATCTAAACTTTTCCCAACATACCACAGTTTGTGACATTCATTTCATATTATAATAATTATTTGGTCTCTGTATAGATGACATTTGAAGCGCCATTACATGAAGCGAGATGGTTCTATTAAATTATAATATCTGTGATGTGATGCCCTACCTCAAATTTGACTCTAGCTACAACCCTGGCTACAGCTCATAGCGGGGCTCAGCTCTCCATGTTAGGTTTGGTAAATATGTAAGTAGGTCAAGCGCTACAATTCATAGCGGGGTTTAGCGCTCCATATTGGGTTTGATAAATATGTAAGTAGCTCAAACACTATAATTCATAGCGGGGTTCAGCGCTCCATACTGGGTTTGGTAAGTATGTTGGTAGCTTAAGCCCTACAACTCGTAGCTGGGTTCAGCGCTCCATAATGGGTTTGGTAAATATGTAAGTAGCTCAAGCGCTACAACTCTTAGTGGGGTTCAATATCGGGACTCGGGAGTCTAATGGGACGATCGGAGCTGCGATTGGTAAGTCCTAATCTTTAGTGTAGTTTTGTAGTTGTTTGTAAATCGTAAGCCTTCGACAGCTAAAAGGCATTTGGTGACCACGAGTACTTGGTGCTCGGGCATTGGGCATTTAATCGAATAATTGAGGCGTTGGGCCCGTTACTTGTATATTTTTTACCTATTAGTAGATGCCTTCGTATAATGTCAGAGTGTCATTTGGACCAAGTATGAGAATGTCTGCTTTTTAGGTTGAGACGTTGGACATAGTACGAATTTTGGCAGTCGATGTGGGTGCCCTGTATTGATTTGTCAATTCCCTTCTAGTTTCAGACAGGCTGGTAGCAGAGACTGTTAGAGACTTTTGTAGATTAAGTTTGCGCGGTGTTACTGCTTGCGCTTCGATGAATCTTCCTCTGTCCCGGGTACATAAATCGAACACTGGAAGTACCTGTCTAATAATAATATCTACGTGAAAATTATGTTTCTTTTTTTTATTCACAATTGATAAGCCCTTAGCATCATCTCACGTGATGATAAGTGACCGAAGATGGAAGCGGACATACCAAGATTCCTCAACGCAATGGTTTTATTGAATAGCTTTAGAAAATATATTAAACACGTTATATTTGCCTATAAATTTTAGGGTTGCCCTCGACTTCCCTGGTTCCATTATCAGATCCTGACTTGGTGACAATGGGACCATTCCGAAAAAATACTCTTTCGAACAAAAAAATAATTTTGAAAATCGGTCCACAATTGACAGAGTAATCGGTGAACATAGATAAAAAGAAATACATAGAGTGGAACATAGAATTTCCTCCTTCTTTGAAAAGATAGGAGGGTAATGTTTTTGGATGGCATGGTATATTATATACTTATTTAAGTAGCCAAGAGTAAAGGATTTTCATTTCACTATTTTTATCCGACTTCGAAAAAGGAGGAGGTTTTCAAGTCAACTGTAATGTTTTTTTGTATGTTTGTTACGCGATTACTTCGTCAATTTGTAAACAGATTTTAATTATTATTTTTTTTATTTAAAAAAGTAGCGCTAGTTTCATGTTTAAAAAAAACACGGTGTTTGTATGGATACCCCTCTATTTTTCACGTTTTCTAATTTTTTGCGGCAACAGAAATACAACATGTGTGAAAATTTCAACTGTTTAGCTATCATGGTTCATGAAATACAGCGTGGTGACAGACGGACGGACAGCGAATTCTTTATAATATAGGGTACCGTTTTTACCCTCGGGTACGGAACCCATAAAAGAAATGAAAAATGAACTGTCTCAAAAGGGCTTGTACCCAGAGACGTTAATTCTAAACTAACCTCAACCCTGGTAAGGTAACCTCACTTTTAATTGTATTTTTATTTTTGAGGATCTTTTTACAGAAAATGTTGCGTTTGCTTTACATTCGTCTAATTTATTCTCGGTGGTAAAGAAGTATAAACTACACACACGTGGAATCATCCATCACATAAAACAAAATATAAGACATCAGAGAAATTTAATTCTACATAATTGCAAGCAATACAGTCATTTCATTTCAGCATACATGGAAAGACTTTAGTTCTGAGCGTTTTAGTTCCAATAAAAATGGCACAAACGACGAGATTTGGCGATATAAAATGCCAGAAGTGTCGACATATTATACTAGAAGAATTGAAGAACCCCTGTGGCAAAAACAAAGTTTGTGAAATAAAGCAATGCAACAGTTACGATGTAAAAAACTTCATTTACTTGCAAGAAAGCAAGTTGCCAACTTGGATACAATTAAAGATTGAGGAGGAACAATGGACAAAAGGGAAGCTACATTGTGCAAACTGTGGCTTTAGAGTAGGGTCCTTTGATTTTGTCTCAGGAAGAAAATGTGAATGTGGACAAACAGTGTTGCCTCCTGTACATTTTGTGTCGAGTCAAGTTGATAGACCAATATTGCTATAGATAGATTTAAGATAGGTATTTAGTAAAATAAATTTACATTATACTGAATAAACTTCATTTGGAAAATATTTTACATGTCATTCGTATTTTTCACTCTACTGCCATAGAAGATGGTAAAGATTCATTCACTTCAACGTCCCTGCAGTGCGCTGCATGTAACTCTCTACGAACCTGAAAAATAATATGGGGCAATATTAATACATTTCTAATTCTTATTTATGTCTTGCTGCCAACACACTACAACACTGATGTGATGTGTTCCAGCTCGAAGATAAGATAGCCAGTTGCCCACGGTGTTAGGGAGTCTTGGTAAGCCCGCTTCCATCTTCGGCATCGTCATCACCATCAGGTGAGATGATGCCAATTAATAAATAACCAATAAAATTCCTACTGTTCGAGCTCGGGTTCTTTCCCAAACTTGGGAAAATTGAGCAGTACTCCACACATGGGGGCCAAGTCACAGATGAGATACTAGTTACTTCATACATAACAGATATTGCACTTCCTTATAAAACGAAAACACCTACGCATTTATTCACCTACTCCTTCCCACTATCAGACAATACATAGAAACATGAATATTAAGGCACTCGACTTAGCGATTATAACTACTACGTACACGGGCGGCTCGCGAGTTGCGGCGGCGATAGTACGGCGTTCTAGCGCTGACATGACGGGGGCCTGGCCAAGTCTTGATTGGTGAAGGTTTTAAGTATACTGGTGGACACCAATCTCAAAGGTGTTCAAAAAACTTATCTGCTGACCATATTTTGTTTAATTGTTTTTCACAACACCTTTTTTTTTCTATTCTCCCCACTGGTAATTTCCCTTATCGTCTTAAAATATTTGTTAAGTTCTTTCATTGCTTGCTTTGTAAACATTTCGAGTAAATATATATTTATGTATATTCATAAAATTAGGTTATAACGATGGATGCGGGCAGCGCAGGACCGGTCGTCGTGGAAATCCTTGGGGGAGGCCTTTGTCCAGCAGTGGACGATTTGTGGCTGATATGATGATGATGATAGGTTATAACCCACTACTGGTGTCGATATGGTGTAACACGATTTAACTTATTTGACAGAATTTAAATACAGAAATAAACCTTATTTTGCCCGTGTATAGGTACTCATAAACTAATTACTTTATTACTCGCTAAGTTGAACTTGTTATCTACTCTTTTAACATGGGCTACTTTGATCACCTGACATTGGCAGAATTACTGTAAATATATACCTAAAAAATGAATTGAATAAGTTTTTTTAATTAAAACGAATTACTCACTTCATGTGTAATGGTCGGGTGAAACTGCTTCCTTAACAACTCCAACAGGGCATCTCTTTGTTCTGTGGAAATATCAGCTTTGTAACGCTGAACAAATGTTAATAATGCTTGATGCCATAGCACTGGCAGTATCCGTGGATCTCTCTGAAACCTAAAAAACATTTTTTTAAATATATACTCATATTTATATACCCCTTTCTGGCCCGCCTAAAACGATTGTGCATTCAAATTACTAACAAATTAGAACTTTATTACACACTTTGTTTTTCATTAAAAAATCTGTTATTTTTACTTGTAAATACTTGTATTATATTATAAAAAAGTCTGTTACTATAAAAATAATTTTGAACAAAAAAAACCAACTTCAAACAGGAAACTAAGGTTCCCCTCGATTTCTCTGGGATGCCATCAGATGCTGGTTTCCTTATCATGGGATATCTCCTTTCTAACAAAAAAAGAATCATCAAAATCGGTTCATAAACCGCGAAGTTATCCACGAACACACATATATTATATACGGTCTATATACTCTCGAATTGAGAAACCTCCTCCTTTTTTTGAAGTTGGTTAAAAATTAAATAGCATTTTTTTAAATTATTTCACTTTTTAGTTTTTGTTTGTTAATTAAATGATTTTGTAGGTGTACTGTGGCAATAGAGTTCATTTAAAAAGTACATTCCCTTCAAGGTCGGGCTGGAAAAGGATATATGTAATTTCAAGAAATAATATAATTTATGAGAGTATATCCCATTTATACCTCAAGAAATGAAATACTACTGCATCCACAACTCTGTATGGCAATGCATACTTTTTATCAAAAAGAATGCGCAAAAATATTGAGTTTGCACCGGTATAGTCCATCTCTGCAATCTTTAGCATGGCTGCACTGGAATGCAGCACGGGCACAGAGTTGCGCGCCAAAACAGAACCTACAATAATAGCTTCACGCAATGTGCAGTCACCAGACTGAAAAAAAAAATGTTTAGAAATTAAGCTTTTATGTATATGAATCGTAACTACATACTAATTACCTCAGAGGCGTACTTTTTAGTTCATTCGCTTCACACTAGGAGCTCTCAGAATCGATTCCTGGCAGATTCTAACTTTGTAAGACTCGATTTGGCAGGGAATTTTAAACCACCTGGCTAGTTACTACGGTTTTATATAAGGCTTGCCACCAAACATGTATGTTAACAACATTGATGTTTGCCGGCTAGAAAATAAGATAGCCAGTTCCCTATTGCGTAGGAAAATTTTATTAAGCCCGCTTCCATCTGTAGCACCATCTCATGTGCAGGTAACCATGATGCTAAGAGCTTATTAATTCTGGATAACTAGTTCTGGATAAAAAAAGGTTTCATGAAAAAAGTTAACTAAGCGGGGCTTGAGCTCATAAAACTAAGAATAAACTTCATCACATCAGCTCATATAGACGTCCCCACCGAGGGGCTCGAGCCTACCCTGAATTAGGGCGATCGGGCCTTGGTCCACATGGACCCAGTGCGGGTTGGTCAACTTCACATGCAAACTTCAAGTTTCTGCGCAGATGTGTGCAGGTAGGAAACCACGATGTTTTCCTTCACCGTAAGAGCGTCGGATAAACATATAAGATCGAAATTCAAAAACACATTGGTACGTGGCAGGACTCGAACCACGACCTCCCGGATAGGAGGTAGCGGCCCTGCGTTGCGCTATTTTAAGAAACTTATACTGAATCAACTGATAATTAATTCAGTATGATGGATCAAACAATTTTTTTTAACACATCTATTCAAAAAAAAGCTGGTCAGTTCTTCATAAATAAGTCCAAAATAGCTCTAATCCCTAGGAACTAAAAGTGATTTCAATTTGGAATATGGATATTGTTAGTAAATGTTCTATGCACCCACTTATTTTCTCATAGAGCGTGATAAAAAGTAGTCCACCTTGGAAGCGACACTATTTTAACTCAATTCTACTTTAGAATGCTGTGCTCCACTCTGGATATAAAGAAACACTCTCCCCATTAAAATAGTTGTCCGCTTCCTAGGTGAATAATCTACTATTTATGAATTGAGTATTATAGAATAGGAAAAGGTGTTCAGTGTCATGAGTACACTCGGCAAGTTGTTAACCCTCAATGGGTTGTACACTAAATTGAAAATCGAACCTGTTTACACACACAATATTACCTATAACTTGTCCGCATCCATTGCACTGCATGCTACTAAAAAATAGATGATCATTCTTTACTCTTAGGACTCGTGTAATCTAGGCAGGGCCAATGGTTGAAAATGTTGTAAGCGTCGAAAAGAATATAAAGTTCTATACAAACAAATGTAGATATCAATAACATGTTATCATAAACGGTTCATTAATTGTTCGTGTAGACCTTTATATTCATTTCGACGCTTACAATGTTTAGAACGATTGGTCCTGCCAACATATTAATGAACTCGACTGTACCTCCCCATATAGCATATCTCTGAGTAAATTTAACTTTTTTCAGGTATTTAAGAAGTACCTAATTTTTACATAAATTGAAAAAAATGAAGACTGTGGAAAGACAATTTTCTTACTTCCAACAGAGGCAGAAGAATACCCTTCATGAAAGCACCAGGCTTGAACAGCGATTTCCTTAGAGCTTGGTAGAGGTGAAAGTTCAATCTCTTGTACTCTGCCAGGTCATCTCTTACACGTGGCAGCAAAACTAAATTATAAAACCGCTGTGCCATTTTCTCTTTCAAGTTCGAAGCAAATATTCTTGTGGCCTGCAAAATAATACTTATTCAAAATAAAATGATTTATTGGCATAGTCCATTTTATTATTTTGTTAAAATTGCGTCGCACGATGAAACCTGTTATTGGGATATGGGACGTGTAGAAAAGCAAAAAATGTCATTTAGAATAAGGTCCTTAAACATCACATTACAGAGATAACTGGACATAAAATTTCAGAATACATTTTATTTCTCTAAGCCCAATTATTACCGTTACATGACGTTTCAGGGCATAATACAATATGCCATTTTTTGTTTGTATAAATGTCCTCAATTCAAATATACAGATTTATTTGTTGACGCTGTTTTCAAAAAGGCAAAAACTATGCAAAAATTTTCAAACCACTTTATAATCAAACTTTACCTGATACATAGCTGCCGCCGACCAAGTGGTAGGCTCTGTAATGTACAGTATTTGCTCCCAATTTTGTAGATGCGGTATCATTTTGAAAGCCTTTGGTAGTTTACCAGAGCGATATTTTTGCAACACATCTCTGACACCCTCATACATAGTTTTGATCCTGAAAACAAGAATAATTTAATTATATTATCGTATTAATTCATTTTAATCAGGACATTTATACATTATTAGCTGTCCTGGCGAACTTCGTACCACCTTACACTATACTACACACTCTACCCTACACTACCCTACTCTATCCTACCCTACCCTATCCTACACTACACTACCCTACCCTACATAAGAACCTTCTGACAATAACGAACTCAACAATAAAAAATTGCAAAATCAGTCCAGCCATTCACGCGTGATGCGATGACCAACGGAAATAGAGATTAGAGATTCATTTTTATATATAAAGATTTATTACAGGAAAACAGATGATTATTTACCTTGGATCAATATTTTGTAATTTTAAAGTCTCTACATCTGAAAACTGTGTCTGGAGCTCAGTGTGCTTATCTGTAATTTTGTCTTTGATGATGTCTGCCAATGTCCGGGTCCGCTCAGGCTTAGCCGACATAAACATCTTGAGGGCATCTTCATCTTCCTCGTTTATTTCAATGTTATCATAGTATGTGTCAGGTTCCATCTCATCATTGTCAGAAGTAGAATCTGCATCGGAATCACCATCTACAATAATAAAAATAAATAATTGTAACTAGTTTGCCAGAGAATAAATTCAAGACTCATGTGATTCGGATTCGCGCAAAGTAGGGTTCCATAGTATTTTCAAAAAATAAATGTATATTTTAAAAAACAAAATCATATTTGCAGTTGGTAATATAACATCTTATATAGGAAATGGATATGAACTTTTACAAATCCAACTGCACATCTTAAGTTGGTCGACTTTACTCCTAAACTAAGAAAGCCTACTTAAAATATTTGGATTATATCGAAGGTATTGAATATTGAATGTATATTCAATTATTCAAATAGGCCTTATCAATTCCTAGTAATTCACAAAGATTTATTAAAATTGTTAAAGCTATTTTTGAGATAAAACCTAGGGTTGTATGAGAGGTACCTTATTCTGATTTTCCCTGGAATAAACAAACAGTGTATAGTAGTCATTTATAGTATAGTCATAGTCATTTATAGTCATTTATTCACCAGGCAACAATGAACATTGCTTAGAGGCAGGTCAATTTTACAAACTTAAATATTAACATATTTACTAACATACTAATTAATAAATTACATTTAATAGCACATTCATGTTCTCTCGCAATCTATTTGAGAAAATGAGTATCTGTTATTATTTCATTCATGTATTCATTTACTGAGTAATATGCATGTTTTTGAAAAAAATCTCTCAATTTTGCTTTGAACTCTAGCTTAGGGAGATCCATTATTAGTTTAGGTAGTTTATTGTACATCATTATTTTTAGTGGGATTCCTTGTTTGAGAGTTTTTGTCAGCCGTACAGTAGGCATCGTCAGTTTGTAATTTCCTCTTGTATTAAAATTATGAATGTCTGATCTTTTAATTAAATTGTCCTTGTCCTCGTAAATTTCTAAAATAGATTTATATATGAAAAGGGAAATCACAGTCATAAGTTTATTCTGAATAAAATATTCTCTAGCTGAAGTTCTTTTATGTACTCCTGAAATGATTCTTATGGCCCTTTTTTGTTGAATCAAAACTTTTTTGATGTCTGCTGCATTACCCCACACCGTTAAACCATATGAAATTATAGATTGAATATAGGCATAGTAAACGTTTATTAATGTTTCCTTGCTAACCAATGATTTTAATTTTAGGAGGGCATAGTTTGCAGACGACAGTCTTGCATACTTTTTCTATATGGATACTATGGCTTATTGTATCTTGTATTGTATATCCTAGAAAAGTCGTAGAATTAGTTATTTGCCCTTTATTTTGCTTTGTTTTGTAGTGTAGTTGCACAGTTTTGTTCGAATTTAATATAATTCCATTACATGAGAACCAATCTTCAAGACAGTCTAAAATATGTTTTATTTTATTGACTAGGTTTTCTTGCTTCCTATCCCTAATTCCGACATGTGTGTCATCTGCAAATAAACTTATTTCGGCCCACGATGGTGTTGCTAACGCAAGATCATTAATATAGATCAGAAACAACACTGGTCCGAGTATAGAGCCTTGTGGGATCCCTATATCTATCATTTTTTTATCAGAAAGCACTGCGTCTACCGTTACTAACTGTGACCTGTCCTGTAAATAGCTTACGATCATTTTCAATTCCTTGTCTTGAAAACCATAGAATTCAATTTTTTTTAACAGAACGTCGTGTCTCAAGGAGTCAAAGGCCTTGGACAAGTCACAAAACAGGCTACAGCATTTTTGTGATTGATCCAATGAATCTAAAACAAAGTATACAACCCTTCTAATCGCCATTTCCGTTGACCTATTATTTCTAAATCCATATTGACATTTTGTGAAATAATCGTTACTTTCAAAATAATTAACGACATTTTCTTTTATTAGAGCTTCAAAGACTTTAGACAGCACTGGAAGGATACTAACCGGCCTGTAATTTCCTACTTCAGAACTAACCCCTTTTTTATATATAGGAACCACGCGACTGATCTTAAAAGCATTGGGGAATATCCCTTTGTTGAAACAATCATTCAAAATATGCAATAATAAAAGTAATAAGTCCTCATTCCATATTATTAGTTTTTTCAGAATATTAGAGTCCATATTATATATGTCTTTGGTTCTTTTAGATTTTACTGTCTTAATAGTTTTTATCAAGTCTTTCATATCGATTTCCCGAAACTTTATAACTGTGTCAGGTTTACTGAGATTATTTAAATGTGCTATACAGCTGTGAAGATCTACGTTAAGATGGCTACTTAATTTACTTGCTACTGTCGTAAAATACTCATTAAAATAGTTGCTCATTTTTTTCTTATCTGTTGTGGTATTGTTTTTATCATCTACAAGTTTCTCTATCTGCTCCTTGACTGTTGTCTGTTTCGTTTGTTCTTGGATTATTTTCCACGTTTCTTTTATCTTATTTTTAGCCTTGTTTATTCTATTAACATATTGAATTTTCCTAGCTAGCTTTAATACTCTCTTAAATTTTCTTTTGTCTTCTTTTATTCTATTTTTACGTAATGGACAAGGAAATGCACATTGTAGGATTTCGAGTTTTGCTATATTGTTTTTAGATGCAATTATTTCCTCTGTCTCCCATTTAAAATGTTTTTTCCTATAGTAGGCTATATAAAGTTATAATAACTTACAGACTTGAAATCATCGTCACTTACCATCAGGTGAGATGATGCCAAGGGCTTACCAATTATGAATAAAAAAAATGGTGTATAGTAGGCCATTATAAAGTTATAATAACATACAGTTGAAATGGTGGATAGTAGGCCATAAAGTTATAATAACATACAGTTAAAATGGTGGATAGTAGGCCATAAAGTTATAATAACATACAGTTAAAATGGTGGATAGTAGGCCATAAAGTTATAATAACATACAGTTAAAATGGTGGATAGTAGGCCATAAAGTTATAATAACATACAAATAAAATGGTGGATAGTAGGCCATAAAGTTATAATAACATACAGAGTTTCATCAAAGTAGTTAGTAATTTTTATGAAAAAAATTAAGTGTTTTTTTTACTATGGTGGTAAACCTTAAAAAGCCAAAATAGGAGATATTAAAAAATACTGGATATAAATATAATATATTGCTCTAACCAAAATTTTACTCAAATGTGTTCAGTAGCTTTGGCGGTAGGGCTTCGGACGGACGCATAGACACACACATACAGTAACACCCCGCTTTACGTGACCCTGTTACGTGCGGTTTAATTTAAAATTTCATTAATTGCAAATTGCAAATTTCGTTCTAAAGTGCCTTACTTTATGCAGATTAGTAACACATGTAGAAGAAGTGTCCAGATGCAGAGACAAGTGCTTGAAGACATTGCTGCAGTGACTGAGGGGTCAAAACTGAAAGGTGTCTTGGCAGAAGATCTTGAAGAACTTGTAGCAATGCATGACAAACCTCTCAGCAACGAAGATTTTTTGATTGAGTTGCAGAATAATTCCATCAACGATGAGGAAGAACAAATAGCAGAGAGAGATTTAACTTAAGCGAATACAAAATGCTCTTTTTAAAATTTATTAAAGTTTGGACATGTAGCAGAGCATTGACAGTGATGATTGCACATATTTTACAAGGACATAACAAACCAAACGCAACCCAAAAGATAATATGTTTTCCATATAACAAATATAACTTTGCATGTGTTTTTTTAAATCAAAGCATTGATATTGACCTTTGACTATGTTTAAACACAAACAGCTATATTTATATGCAAACTTCACTTAATGTAAGTTTTGTAGAACGTATCCGTCATGTAAAGCAAGGTGTTTCTGTACATACGTTTAGTTTGTAGACTATCAGTGTAAGACAATCAATCCCCCATCAGAATCGCAACTTCGATTATTTTGCCATTACAATACTTTTTGCTCAAAGTAAAAAAATTTGGAATTGACACTTATTATTATATCAGCTCATATACGTCCCCACCGAGGGGCTCGAGCCTACCCTGAATCAGGGCGATTAGGCCTTAGTCGACCACGCGGGCCCAGTGCGGGTTGGTCGACTTCACACACAACCTTCAAGTTTCTTCGCAGGCCTGTGCAGGTTTCCTCACGATGTTTTCCTTCACCGTTAAAGCAATCGGTAATAATATGTACGTAAGTTTTTGAAAAACTCATTGGTACATTGGCCGTCCAGATTTGAACCCGGTACCTCTGGTTACATGGACCGAGTTGTTACCGGTTGAGCCACCGACGCTTAGCTTTCTTTAATTTTTTTATGTAATTAAAATATGTATAATAAAATCAAAATGAAAAAACCAATATCTAGAAAAGTTAAAAAATACCTCCAATTGATGTGGGCAGGCTAACATGTTTAGAAGGTGTTGAAGTGGAACCAACATCATCATCCAACTCAACTTGTTGCCTTCTGGCTGCTTTTAGAATCTTCTTTGACAAATCAGCATTGACAAACTATAAAATATCATAAATATTAGTACATTTATCTTTACTCAAAATGTGAAAGTTTGTTTGCCATTCCCTCACGTCACAACGGATCATCCTGGTTTTTGGCACAGATATAGTTGAAGGGGTTGAAGTGACATAGAAATCTCATGAAAATAGCATATTCCATCACAGTTCCTAAGGGAACTAAAAAACTCCCTTTTTTGTTGATTTCTTTCACATTGCAGCATGAAATGGATTGACGGGATTTTTAGCACAGATAGTTAGGGGGTGATCGGTTTCATTTTGAGCAAGATTTATGCAATAAACAAAACCTACCAAGGCTGTGACCCACAACTCACAAATCTGAAACCTTCAAGTACCTTGGCTTGTAAATTCAGGTAAAAATTAGGTGTTATTTATTACATAATACCCTGATACGAAGACGAAAATGCATATTTTTTAAGGTCAGAATGTAGGTAATCGGTTGGGTTTCTTCGTGAGGGGCTGTTGAGGGCTGATATCATCGGACTGTCTTTGAAGGGTTCCCGTAGTTACCTCCTCATCGTCATCATGCCGAAGCCTTTCCTTCGTTCTACTCTTGTTCTTCACACTAGTTACAGCTTCTAATTGATCAGCGAGCGAGATGTTTTTGCCAACTTGTGAAGGCTTGAATTTTTTAGCTTTTCCCATGGTTACTTCAAACTTTTCAAGAAACAAATGTATTTCCACTTGTGTGTTTATTAATTAATACTTCCAGAACGATTATTTCACTGGGACTAGAAGCACTGTTTTATAAGAGTTATAATTTATTTTTATTTTGTTATTTTCGTAATACTCAGCCACAAAATAAATCTCGGCTCCCTTCTCTCTCACACACGTGCACGCAAGCATGCACGCTATGTGACATTGACATTTGACATTACTAGAATTACTAATTATTATTTTTTGGTTTCTTCTTTCCGGCTTACAAAAAGCGCGTAAAAGGCAAAGGTTACTAAGACCATACAGCCAGGTCTGACGTATTTAAGCTTCCTTAGCTTTTGGATTTGTAATGCTAGTGCCGGTGCATTACAAATCTTCTCTGAAGTTCTTGACAGCATTTGCAGCAGCTACATTCTGAGGTGGAACACCCAGTTGCTGTAAGGCGTCTATAAAACTGCACCTAGAGCAAAATGGGTTCTCACGTCCTCCTTCGTTTTATTTTCTTGTTCTCCACATTGCTCACGTGCACTAGACGATTTTCTCCAAAATGCACCACTTTTTAAACAAAATCCTAGCAGAAAACAATGAAAAAACAACAAAAAAAAACTTCGAATGCGTCTACCACAAATCCCGCCAAAAAACTCCCTAGAATTACTAAACAAACCCAAAGCTAATTTTTTTTTTATATCTTCTTTCCGGCTTTCAAAAGCGCGAAAAAGGCAAAGGTGACTAAGACCATACAGCCAGGTCTGATGTATAAGCTTCCTTTAGTTTTTTGATTTGAAATGCTAGTGCCGGTGCATTACAAATCTTCTCTGAAGTTCTTGACAGCATTTGCAGCAGCTAAATTCTGAGGTGGACCAGCCAGTTGCTGTTGGGCGTCTATAAAACTGCACCCAGAGCAAGTTGGATTCTCACATCCTCCTTCTTTTTATTTTCTTGTTCTCCACATTGCTCACGTGCACTAGACGATTTCCTCCAAAATGCACAACTTCTTAAAAAAAAACCTAGCAGAAAACAATGAAAAAACAACAATATAAAACTACGAATGCGTCTACCACAAATCCCGCCAAAAAACTCGGCGGATGGTTTTCTATATTAATAATATAATATGGGCCATGTACGAATGTCTGTATGTCCGGTAATTTCCGTGCCAGCCATTCTCGTGTTGATTATGGGTCGTGCATTCTTGTCTCCCAACCAAACAAGGAAAATAATGTGTTTCTTTAAGTATTAACGTCTCTGGGTAAAAACCCTTTTGAGACAATATTTGTTTTTTTTATTGCTATGTTATTCTAGAATACAAATCTTCACTGAAGTTCTTTGATATCGTTTGCCTTATTTGAGGTGGCCACCCGATCACCACCCATTTCAAAACTTTAAAACTGCACCCAGTGCAAGAAGGCTGTCGGGTCTTCACGTCTTCGGCGTCTTCCTTCATTTTATTTTCCTTTCTCTTTCTACTTCTATCTTAACCGCCTCCCTGGAGTCCACTAGCTTCAAGAGTCGCGGGTTCAATTCTCGGCGGATTTCAACTTTGTATGACTCGGTTTTGTTGGTGTATAACTTTAAGATTTGTTCTATATAATTATCACACCAAGTTTCACGCTTTAAATGTATTACAGTTTTTACCACAGAGCAAAAACAAAAAATGAAGGACCCAGTTGCAAAAGTCCCTTAGTCCAAAAATTGAGGTCTACAGAAATCGACATTGAAAACTAAAAATATTACTGGAAATGTATCTTTATGGAATAAAGATGAAATGAGGGTACAGCTGTTATTTTAATAATCAACGTATATTATGAGACCAAAAAAACCTAATAATTATTTATAACTTCTTATTTAATCAACGTTATTTATAATGGACTTAAGTCAAAATCATTGGACTTAGCCGCTTTTAACAAGTTTTTTAGGACTTACGCACATAAATGCTATTTTTAATGGACTTAAATCATCTTTTTCTTTTCGAGTCGACGGCAAACTCAGAAGTCCCATCCTAAAACCGAGCCACACATACTAATTCAGTCAAATTTAATGAACTTAAAATAAATGGACTTAGTGACTTTTTCGTTTTTAAATAGTACACGTAGGGACTTCTTGCATCAAACTGGCTCAAGATAGGGACTTTTTACTATCTTAAGGACTTTTTGATATAAAAAGTAGATTTTTTTTAAAAAAAGATGATATTGATTTTGAAACATAGGAACTTCTAACAATAAAACTAAAAATGAGGTCTTACGTATTTTGACATGCTCTATTCAATAAAGGTATGGGGTCTAAAGGTCTAGAACTGGGCCCTTCAAATGTAAAAGTCGACGAGTAAATAATCAAAGAGTCGACGTAACCGTCTCTTATTTTTTTGGTTTTTACTTTTTATAATTTTAATTGTTTGTTAGTAATGCGAATAATATTATAAATGTGAAAGTTTATGTGTATGTATGGATGTTTGTTACTCTTTCACGGAAAACTACTGAACGTATCTGGCTGGAATTTGGTAGGTAGACAGATTAGGACCTGGATTAACATATAGGTTACTACGACAGTCATAGAAACTATGTTCTTCGCGAGGCTCTTTGACGGTTTAATTAATCGAACCTGACCGAAACTAGCATCGCTCGCTCATTTATTTAATGTTATTCACTTCGCTTAGTGTTAATGTAATGTCACTAGTGAGATACAATGACACTAGTGAAATTGTAAGCAGTATGTTACGATTCACAATCTTTCGACAGTTCACAATCGCGCGAGATATCGATTAGATATAGATTAGATTAAAATCTAAGGGTTTTTACAATTTTACGGTGACATATAGGTTGTAAAATAATTGGTGTAGGACCTGATAACTGAGGCTTAAACTCATCATTGAACAATTATCCCCAAGGAACCCATAGCTTACCTTTACCCTAAAAAAATTGGACACCAAACAAAAATGCACAAAATTTCGATTGTCGATCAGCTGACATTAAAAAAAGTAAATCAGCGGCTCTATAAACTCCTTGCAGCGGCTAAATCAAAAGTGTGCTTCACTGTATATACTCTTTGGTCACTGTTTTAAATATACGGAGTTTTTTTTGCCTAAAATTATATTAGAAATTGTTTTAATTTCCTTGCTGCTGTGTTTGAGTAAAGCACGTCAGCAAACAGCAATTGCTAGATTCGTATTATTAAATTAATTAACTCTACTCATCCAGCAATCACTTACTTTCCCAGCCTCGTCAGTAATGTCAGACCCCTGGCACTGCATACAAATGGTCGTGAAATGACATTTCTAAAAACAAATGACGGAGCAAACAAATCACGGCGAAATCCCATACGTTCGAGAACCAAACTGTAACCAATCTTTATCAATATGGGTGACGGACGTGACGGAGTGGGTGAGGTCGCAATCTAGAGAGCGGCAGGGGGTGTCCATCCATACTGTATGTTAGTACTAATATATAGGGTGACTTTTAATTAGTTCTTGATAGCAAAGGATATGAATGTACTCGTGATTACAAAGAACTTTCCCAAAGAAACTATATGTCTAATATGAAAAAAAATTTTGGTACCTTATACATTTTTGGCAATTTGATAACTTGAATGTATCGAGGACCAAATTTATTTTTCTGATTTGACATATAGTTTCTTTGGGAAAGTTGTTTGTAATCACGAGTACAGTCATGCACATCTTTTGTTATCAAGAACTAATTAAAAATCACCCTGTATACTTTGGTAACGTAGTGTAGGTACCTACTATTATTCTTTGGTATAGGTAGGTACGTACGGGAATTAAACTTCTACATTGTTTTTTACATTTATTTAAATCAGACAGTTGGGCATAGACTCATAAATTAATTGCACGACTGTATAATTAATTGTAAGACTCTATAATTCCGACGATGTCCTTGACATTGCTGTTGATGTAATCAACTGCTAATTGCACCACACTGCGTATGTTAGACTGGACTACATTCATAATGATGGTGTCGAAGATCCTGGTGAAGACTCCAATCACCGGGTTCACCAGCCAGTCGGTCAAGATGTTGCCAGTCAGCCGGACGCGAAGACGACTGCGAAATTTAAAAGGTTGTGGTTATCGTGTAATGAGTACCTACTTTGGTTTAATTAATAGGTTTATTTAAGAACTTAGGTATGTACATAGGTAAATAGAGAATAAGTGTCAACCTCACACCAGCTCATATACGTCCCTACCGAGGGGCTCGAGCCTACCCTGAATTAGGGCGATTGGGCCTTAGCCGACCACGCGGGTATGCTTATGCAGATTCCCTCACGATGTTTTCCTTCACCGTAAGAGCGTCGGATAAACGTACATATGAAATCGAAATTCGAAAACACATTGGTACGTGGCAGGATCGAACCACGACCACCCGGACAGGAGGTAGCGGCACTTGCCATTACGCCACCGACGCCTATTTATAAGTGTCAACCTATTTATAGGTATATATTACTTATAGCTATAAAAGTATTACCTAGGCACATCGGGAGCCCGGCCGTTCCTTTCCCTCTAATAGGTTGATGGGAGCGATGCTGACTCTAGCGTTATACCGTCACCGGGTGCTGACCGTGTGAACTGGCCTACTCGTGCCAAAAGCGTTAATAATGTCAATTGTTTGACCCATGGAAGGGCATTTTCTAACCCACCTGACTAGCTACCACCACCCTATCCAAGTGAAGCCGCCAAACATCAATGTTAACGGCATTGATGTGTTCGGTTTGAAGATATGATAGTAGTTCCCCATTACGCTGGGGAATCTTGGTAAGCCCACTTCCACCTTCGCCATCATCGTCACTCACCATCAGGTAAAATGATGCCAAGGTTATGGATTAAAAAAAAAACTTTGTATGTTTAGATACGCGTGAGGTAAAGTAAAGATTCTGAGATGAAAACACATACCCAATGTCCGTAAGGGAGAACTCTTGCACATGGACCTCGTCGTTGTTGAAGTCGAGGAGTATGTCTACGATGACGCGGAAGTTATCCAGCGAGGCCCTGATGCCGCCAGTCGGGCCGATGTTCATCACCTTCACTAGGTAGTTGGTACACGAACTGGAAGGAAATATATTGTTTTCAGGCCTAGAGCAATAAACCAAAGTTTTTAGGGTGTCATGCCCAAAGGGAGTCAAACGGAAATTTATTACTAAGCTCAGAAATTGGTTTACCGGCCAAGTGCGAGTCGGGCTCGCGCGCCGAAGGTTCCGTCGTCCGCACAATGTATTTGTGTTGTGTGTTTACAAAGATTAAGACGGATTGAAGGTCAAACTTAACTTTGTTGTTAAAAAAAAATATTCCATACATTGATATAGGTCACGGTCAACTTTCCAACTGTAGATGAAAGTTTGTAATTGCAAATAAATATTTATTAAAATAGATATTTTCTTTAGTTGTGCTGTGACCTTGCTTCTTGCCAAATTCAATGATTCTAGCTAGGTCAATCAACGGGTAGTTACCCTATAGGTTTTTTTACTTATATGCGAGTGTCTCAATCAGCTAATTATAAAATAACTAGCTTTTGCCCACGGCATCGCCAGCGTGGACATCGCTTTTATGACTATATAGGGTGAGTGGTGCGCGAGCCGCAAGCGGCTATTCATTCCTGGCTACTCTGATTTTTTTAATTAAAAATTTGAGTGCGTTTGACTTCATCTCACCTGATGGTAAGTGACGATATAGTCGAGGATGGTACACGCAAACTCAAATAATGCGTATTCACTCTCGCCTTGAAGTCTATGTCACTCACTACCTTCTCAACCGATTCTGTACAAAAAAATCACTTCAATCTGTTGCTCCGTTGCGACGCCGACGTGCGCGAGCGTGGAAATTATTTTTTCCCAGATCCCTCGGTATGTCAGGATATACTAATTAGTAAATTATAACATTTCTCACCTCCTCAACCATCTATGTACAAAAAATTACAACAATCGAAGGTTCAGTTTTGATGTTAAAGTGGAAATATTACAGATTTTCGTTATTTTTGACGTCAATTACTCCTAAACGATAGAAAACCCAAGGTTGAAAAAAAATACCCTTATTGTTGGTGATGTTCCTTAAAGTCAAAAGCTATTAGAAACACGATTGAGCAGTTTTGGCTCGATAGAAAAAAAATCCCAAAGATAGGTCTACACCGTTACTTTCAACTCTAGTTATGACTAATATTTTGAAGTTTTTTTTTAATATATAACAATATTTGTTATGATAATACAAAGTGAGAAATGTTATTATTTTTTATACTTTCATTGTAGTTTTTGATTGAAACGAAAAACGAAAAAATGTGGTTATTTTCTTTACTCTTTACACGTAAAGTAAAAGACAGAAACAACTGTTCCAATCAATATAAGATACGGCCGCCTTTGCACTGTACATTTTTAAATTAAGTTTCTGTAAAGTTTTTTGGTTTGCAATAAAAAATATTTATTATTATTATTATCTCGCCTTAAAGGAATTAAACAAAAAAAGAGTATTTTTCAGCTTCCTCAGGCAGGAACTGCATCGGACTATGCTATTTTCACGGGATAAAATGTAGCCTATATCCTTTCCAGGGGCACAGGCTACCGGCATGCCAAATTTCATCAAGATTAGTCGAGATGTTAAAGCGTGAAAAGGTAACAAACACATTTTCACATTTACAATATTAACTAGCTGTTTCCCGCGGCTTCACCCGCGTGGACAACGTTTCTACGTCTTTTCGAGGGTGCGGCTCGCGAGCGTGAAAAAAGTAGCCTATGTGTTAATCCAGGTCCTAATCTGTCTACCTACCAAATTTCAGCCAGATCCGTTCAGTAGTTTTTGCGTGAAGAAGTAACAAACATACACACTCACACACTCACAAACTTTCGCCTTTATAATATTAGTGTGACTAGCTTTTTCCCGCGGCTTAGTTTTTATGACTGGTTCATCATTACAGCTCATATACGTCCCCACCGAGGGGCTCGAGCCTACCCTGAATCAGGGCGATTAGGCCTTAGTCGACCACGCGGGCCCAGTGCGGGTTGGTCGACTTCACACACAACCTTCGAGTTTCTTCGCAGGCGTGTGCAGGTTTCCTCACGATGTTTTCCTTCACCGTTAAAGCAATCGGTAATTATGACTGGTTAAAAGAGTATATTTCTTTGGCTAAACTTTTAGCCTAAACTGCTTGCTTGATAGATTTTGGAGTGCGATTGAGGTGACGATAAATTTGTCTTCCCTGAGTGACTGGGACACATTTTATATAAAGTCGGGTTTTAAATTGTTTTTAGTTATTGTTAAATTGTGTTCAAAAACGGAACCCTTATAGGATCACTCGTGTCTGTCTGTCCGTCCGTCTGTCACAGCCAATTTGCTCCGAATCTACTGGACCACATCAGGTGAAATTTGGTAGGATGGTGGTAACCCTATGACCCAAACACAGGTGTGAAAAGTAAATAAATATATTTTTTTTAATATGGGTCATTTTCGGGGGACAAATTAGGAAAATAAAAAACAGTTTTGCAAACCTGACTGTCAGATGAGAGGGCTCGTTATGAGGATATCAAATATATTTGTTTATTATTTTAAAATAAATAGTTTTGATTTTATTCGTGAAAGAAGACGAAAACCATTCCCCTCTTCCTGATCTCTGAATCTACTGAGCCTAAAATTTTGAAAAAAAAATACAAAATATATCTAGTTCTTTTCTCGGATTAGGACCTGGAAATATAGTTCATTGCTTGTAGATAACAGGAAAACCTATAAGAAATCTACCAATCAAAAATAATTCACTTACGGAAAATAGTTCACTAAAACACCACTAGATAGCGCTAGTAGTAGTTAACTCGCATTTTACTGTGAGGATTTCAAATGTCATATTTTGTATTTGACCTTGGCATTTTACGAAACCCTCTCCACGCGAGTTCAGCTCGCACTTGGCCGGTTTTTAGTTGTTTTAAATTCATTAGGTTACTTTAATTAGGTATTTAAGAACTGTGCTAAATATGGAACCTCAAGATCGTTGAACTGCAATTGCACGCGCACGCGCAACATCTTGGCGAAGTAGTGCACGGTCTGGTCTCCGGAGCGCTCCACGTTGCCCAGCCCCGACATGTGTCCGTCGTGGATCTTCAGCCACGCACTGTACGTGACTAGCACCGGTCTCTGAAAGTAACCGAGGAGTTTTAAACCTCTGAAGGTAGGGTTAAAGCTGTTCTGATGGGGACCACAGACTGCAGCTTCGATGGGGACCGCAGACCGCAGCTTCATTGCGGCCACAGACAGCAGCGGCGATCGCAGCGACAGTGCCGCCACGCTCGGAACTATTTTCATATAGATTCATAAAATCTAGTTAGTAGTTTAGCTTGCCGTCTGCGCCTGCGGTTTGCAGTCTGCAGTCGCCATCGGAATAGCACCTTTATGCAGGACATAAGATTTAAAAAACTTTAAACCTAGGTACCTAAATTAACGATGTTCACCTTTTGTTTCTAGCTTTTTTTGCTTACCCTACTTACCAGAAACTCTTATAAGGTTAAAGGTGCTATTCCGATGGGGACCGCAGACCGCAGACCGCAGCTTCATTGCGGCCGCAGACAGCAGCGGCGATCGCAGCGACAGTGTCGCCACGTTCGGAACTATTTTCATATAGATTCATAAAATCTAGTAGTTTAACTTGCCTTCTGCGCCTGCGGTTTGCAGTCTGCAGTCGCCATCGGAATAGCACCTTTATGCAAGACATAAGATTTAAAGAAACATTTAACCTAGGTAGGTACCTAAATTATCGATGTTCACCTTTTGTTTCTAGCTGCTTTTGCTTAACCTACTTACAAGGAACCCTTATAAGATTGTTCAGAACATCTGTCCTTTCGTCCCTTAATACATACAGGGTGTAAAACAAGTAAGTAATGTTGTTACTTAGCATCGACAGTTCTACTATAATGATCATCTGTGGTATCGAGAATATGTGATCATCAGGTACCAAGACAAAAAATACAGAAAAATTATCTTTTTTTTTTAATATACAGGTGAAAGCCAACTCGTTCGTGGACCATGTCAGCAGTAGGCACAAAAAACTCGGAATACGTACGCGAAAGAATAACGGAACTTGTTTTACGTAAGAGGTAGGTAAAAAGGTGCCCAGGCGGGGGAAACTTCAGTCCTGCGTTGCGCCATTTGTCTACTTACCATTTTCATTTTAGTGAATTCTTGGTTAGCATAGGAAAGTTAAATTTTCTTTTTATAGATGGATTTTTTCAAATATCTTTGAAGTTATAGGTAGGTACCTACTTCTTTTGGCGCATTGAGGGTCAAATAGGGATGACGAATGCTAGTCATCTGATTTACTTTTTGTCATCTGTCAAAAACGACATTTTGTTTTAAAAATGTATGACATACCTAGACGTGACGTCATAGTTTTGCAGCGTCATTTAGGGTCAAATTTTTCATTGCTGCAACGAAAGTACGTGGCATGTGCTACGGAAATGCGTCAGCTGGGGACGGAAGTTGTGTGCGCCGATGTAGATACGAGTAACACAACGGAAGTTGCACACTAAGTATTAATAGGGTTGCAATATCATCTGCATTCTTAGTAGAGTTGCAAAAAAAAAATCGAGCGAGACCTACAGTACTCGCATATGATGTGTAACATGTGACAAAATACTTTATAAAAGGACGGCAAAGATACGGCAGACTAGGCTGTATGGTCATAGATACCTTTGCCTTTTCCGCGCTTTTAAAGCCTGAAAAAAGAACGGCAAAGATACGGCAGACTAGGCTGTATGGTCATAGATACCTTTGCCTTTTCCGCGCTTTTAAAGCCTGAAAAAACGCGACTTCCTGTTACAATGGGACACATTTCTGTCCCATTTCACGAAATCACTCCCACAAATTGCAGGAAAGCGAGAGCAAAGATGTAGCACATCAAAAAGTTTCACAATATTAATAGGGTTGCAAGATCTTCTGGATTCTTAGTAGAGTTTCCAAATAAAAGTATAAGTACTTCTTACAGTACAAACACTATTTTTTTCTATATTCTAATCTCCTAAGTAACCCCTTCAAATATCACTTGTATATCACTTCAAATACCCCTAAAACCTGTATAAGGCATTGGGAATTATTAAATTTATATTTTGGAACCGGCTTGAGAGTTTAGATATACACGAGGACGTTTAAGCAAAATTTTTCTCCTTTGCTTTTTGTTGCCCTGTTACTGATGCCTATTTCAAAAACCTTCATCATCATATCAGCTGAAGGACGTCCACTGCTGGACATAGGCCTCCTCTAAAAACTTTACTCGATTTGATAACGACGAAGTAAAAATATGACTTAGCACCTTGCTATTTTGAACATTTTTAAAACAAAATGTAGTACTTGACAAAATATGATGATAAAAAGTATTTGAAATTACTACAATGATGACAGCATCAAAAATAAATTATAAACTCACGATCAATCAATGTATAGCAATCCTACTCTACTGAAACTTTAGAAAACCTTAAGTACCTACCTTAAGTAATTAAAAAAACACAAAACAAGAAAAAAAATGGTGCTGCAATATTATGACATCAAGCCTGGGTATTTCAAACATATTAAAAACATAAGGTCGTTTTTGATAGATCATAAAAAGTAACACAGATGACTAGCAGTCTTCGTCCCTATTACCCTATAACCAGCTAGCGCTAAGGCACAGATGACTAGCAGTCTTCGTCCCTATTACCCTATAACCTGATAGCGCTAAGGCATAGATTACTAGCAGTCTTCGTCCCTATTACCCTATAACCAGCTAGCGCTAAGGCACAGATGACTAGCAGTCTTCGTCCCTATTACCCTATAACCAGCTAGCGCTAAGGCACAGATGACTAGCAGTCTTCGTCCCTATTACCCTATAACCAGCTAGCGCTAAGGCACAGATGACTAGCAGTCTTCGTCCCTATTACCCTAGAACCAGCTAGCGCTAAGGCACAGATGACTAGCAGTCTTCGTCCCTATTACCCTATAACCAGCTAGCGCTAAGGCACAGATTACTAGCAGTTTTCGTCCCTATTACCCTATAACTAGCTAGCGCTAAGGCACAGATGACTAGCAGTCTTCGTCCCTATTACCCTATAACCAGCTAGCGCTAAGGCACAGATGACTAGCAGTCTTCGTCCCTATTACCCTAGAACCAGCTAGCGCTAAGGCACAGATGACTAGCAGTCTTCGTCCCTATTACCCTATAACCAGCTAGCGCTAAGGCACAGATGACTAGCAGTCTTCGTCCCTATTACCCTATAACCAGCTAGCGCTAAGGCACAGATTACTAGCAGTTTTCGTCCCTATTACCCTATAACTAGCTAGCGCTAAGGCACAGATGACTAGCAGTCTTCGTCCCTATTACCCTATAACCAGCTAGCGCTAAGGCACAGATGACTAGCAGTATTCGTCCCTATTACCCTATAACCCGCTAGCGCTAAGGCAAGGCACCTTTTGAATGTACACTTACCACGGAGAAGCCCTCCTCGACGTCAGGCAGCTCCATGGGGTCCAGCCCGTGGGCCTGCATGAACGGTACAACCATGTGGATCGTCTGGTCAACGTAATGGTTGACGTCCGCCGATAGACCGAGGCCGTCCCATTTTGCTCTGTTTGGCATAATTTTCACAATAAGTTGATATTATATTTACCTAATAGGGTGTCAACTAACTTATTTTTTTGGGTTTCACACCATAGTAAAAAAAAATATTTTTGCTCGAAAATGGCTCTAAGGATTTTGATGAAACTTAAAAGGTTCTAATGTTGTTATCTATTAATGATAATGATGACTGCGTATACAGCAAGAAAGGGAGAACTGCAACGCAAACCGATAAAGTAAGTATAGTCCTATTTTCTCCTCCAAAACTTGAGCAATAATATTTTTTCTAAAATATTTTAAAAAACGCTTTGCCTATGCCTCTATGTTTTCATTTTATTATTGTTAACATGCGTAGGTATATTTTTTTTTTGGTGGGTGTCTAAAAATGACTTTTCAATTGGGCAATTTATCAGTTTTTTTAGGCTCCTATGGAAAAAAAACAAAACATAGGGGCTTGGCCATGGTGGATATAGGTTGGATTGAATTATTTTTTTTCTCTATTGTCTATTGTTTATCCAGGGAGGAAACAGGGGACTACGTTTGTATGGAAAAATGGCGCCCGTGTTTTCTCTTATGTATCATCATCATCATATCAGCTCATATACGTCTCTACCGAGGGGCTCGAGCCTACCCTGATACCCTCTATAAAGATTTCCATTCTATATCACCAATAAACACCAAAAAAGTGGTCGAGAAAAAATTCGTGTGTGTGTGTGTTTACTTGCAAAGGGTACTTCATCATAAATCAGCTCATATACGTCCCCACCGAGGGGCTCGATGGCTCGATCCTACCCTGAATTAGGGCGCTCGGGCCTTAGTTGAAAACGCGGGCCCAGTGCGGGTTGGTAAAGGGGTTTCTGTTAAAGGCTTGTTTCGTAAAATAGTATGGGGAGCGCTAACTGACACGGGCGCGTGCGACGGGTTTGCCTATACTACGCTAGTACTAATATATATACTGTACCCATACTACTACCCGCCTCGTGCGCCCGCCTTACTTAGCGGAGGACGCCCTAAGGGTACTAAATACTAATATACATATATACTTTGCCCCAAGGTCCTATTCTTCAGGGTAGGCGGGAGGCCCTAAGGCCCGATCGCCCTAATTTTCAGGGTAGGCTCGAAGCCCCTCGGTGAGGACGTATATGAGCAGAACTTATGGGTAAGTCTAGTTACTTACTGGGCATCTAAGGCTACAGGGCTAGGAGAGTTGACTACGTTGGCCTGTGCTGCTGCCAGCAGAACGGCAAAGACCACAGCTGTGTACTTATTTTCCATGACTTTCTGTTTACCGCTATCAGCCTACTACAAAGGATTTGAATCTGGCTCTTTTATTAATATAGGTACCTAGTCGGTGTTTTTGTACAGAAAATCAACCTTGTCGTGATGTGATAAGATTAGTTCCTAAGTAATTGTTGTTTAGTATACAATTATCGTAATAAATTACAAAAATCACTAAAATCTGTGCTGATTAATATACTTTCTAGTTTTAAATTGATAAGTACACGTAGATAAATAAAACGTTCCTATCTAAGGATTTAATCCATTCTTGTATAACAGGGCGTCCGTTAACTCTAAACATTATGTTTCATTCCAAAGAGAAGGTATCTAAGTATTTAAACATTTGTTTTGTTTATAATTATTTTAATCACGATATTATTAATTTTGGAGTAAGTAACATACATAGTATGTACAAACATAAGATGCAAAAAATAAATACATAATCATTATAAAACATATAGAAGCTCTAGAATAGAGGCTTCAAATAAAACTATTTTCTTTCAAAATAATTTCGAAATCCTTAATACTTTTAGGTACAAGCTTTTAATATTGCATTATCACGCGATATACATAATGCATGCAAAATTTCAGCTCAATCGGAAACGGGGAAGTGGGTCAAATTTAACTTGCAAGATTTCATTACAGACACCGTGACAGATGAAACTAAATACATAAAAGTTTGTAAAAATACAAGTGCGCCGCTGATCCATACGGTATTAGATACAATATCTAGACCAAATCTGGACCAAAGTATAGGCGCACCCTGGACACTTCATACAACGGGCCAGAAATAGTAAATCAATGGCCAGAAATGACATTTCAAAAAAGGAATGACGGAACAAACAAAATGGCGGCGAAATGCTATGCGTTCGACAACCAAACAGTAACCAATCTGAATCAATCTGGGTGACGAGGGGGTGAGGTCGGAATCTAGAGAGCGGCAGGGAGTGCCCATACTGTATGTTAGTACTAATATACATATATACTTTGATACAGATGTACCAACGTCAAGCAGTCGAGAACTGAAAAGTCATCCCAGTTACACTCGGTGTAGTTGGTGGTAGGGCATTTTCTAAGCCCGTCTGGCTAGCTACCACCATCTTATCTAAGTCTTGTCGCCAAATATCAGTGTCAACAACATTGACGTGTTCTAGCCAGTTCTCCATTGTGTTGGAGAATCTTGGTCGCTTCCATCTTCGGCATCGTCGTCACTTACCATCAGGTGAGATGATGCCAAAGGCTACCAATTCTTACTAAGATTATAAATGTGAAAATGTGTTTGTTTGTTTGTGAAAATCTTAATGAAATTTGGCATGCAGGTAGCCTGTGTCACGAGAAAGGACATAGGCTATTTTTTATCACGTGAAAATAGCATAGCCCGATGCAGTTCCTGAGAGAACTGAAAATATACTCTTTTTTGGTTAATTTCTTTAACATCGCAACTGAATAATAGATTGTTGTGATTTTTTGTACACAGATGGTTGAGGGGGTGGAAAATGACATGATTTACTAATAAGCATATCCTGACATAGTTCCCGAGGGATCTAGAGAAAATTCATGTCCACGCTCGCGAGCCGCTTGCAGCTCGCGCACCGCGCAACCTCTAAGACAGTCATAAAAACGATGTCCACGCGGACGAAGCCGCGAGCAAAAGCAAGTTGTGAATAATAAAAATGTTTGTCAGTTCAAAGTTTTTTAGATTTCAAGTATTGGCCATCTAATTTCAAATTTTGTATAAAAAACGCATTTGCTTTAACTCGTAGTGATTTATCGACCGCGCACCGGAAGACATAGCGTAGGCAGGCCTCCCCACACGGTGGACCGACGACCTAGTGAAGGAAGTGAAGTGAAGGATGCGGGCAGCGCAGGACCGGTCGTCGTGGAAATCCTTGGGGAGGCCTTTCTCCAGTTACGGACGTCTTTCGGCTGATATGATGATGATGATCTTTATTTGTAAATGTACCATGGGAAGCGTGCAAAATACGAAAAAATCCTTGTTTAATCAGCATTAAACATGATACAAGAATTAAAAACAGTTAAATTAATTAACACTAAAAAATAACGCTTTAAGTAGAAAAGGTGCATCAAGGTACATACAAATTTCCAGATCTAAAAGTTTATATAAGGTTTTAATTTCCAAAATTGATTATACATTACATTAATCGCATAACCAGAGCTAAGGCGAAGTAACTATTTAGTAATCTGTGACCTCGCAGGTCACAGATTACTAAATAGTTACTTCGTAAGGTATTAATTTGAACAGTTGTCTCTGTCTTTTTCTTTACGTGTAAAGAGTAAAGAAAATAACCACACTTTTTCAATGATTTTTTGTTTCAATCAAAAACTACAATGAAAGTATAAAAAAAAATAACATTACTCACTTTGTATTATGATAACAAATATTGTTATATATTTTTTTTAATTTATACTTCAAAATATTAGTTATACCTAACTAAAGTTCAAATTAAGATTTACGAGTATCTTTGGGATTTTTTTCTATCGAGCTAAATTGCTCAATCGTGTTTTTAATAGCTTTTGACTTTATGGAACATCATCAACAATAAGAGATTTTTTTTTCAACCTTGGGTTTTTTATCGTTTAGGAGTAATTGACGCTAAAAATAACGAAAATCTGTAAGATGAGGTACCGCCCTAAAGTAATATTTTTTACCCTTTTTAGTTCACGGCCACTCACCAGGCTGTATTTCATGAACCGTGATAGCTAGACAGTTGAAATTTTCACAAAGTATTTCTGTTGCCGCTGTAGCAACAAATATTAAAAATTAGAAAAAGTAAAAAAAGAAAGGGGTCTTCGGACAAAAAACGATTTTTTTTAAAACGTAAAGAAACTAGCGCCATCTAGTATGATGGTACGGAACCCCTTGTGTGCGGTTCTGCCTCGTACTTGGCCGGTTTTTTTATTATCCAGCTAATACGTGCGTAGGTTTGACAATAATAAGTTGATAAGAGCTTGTTCATGATAAGTGATAACCCGCCACTGGGGGCGTGCGGCAGCCGGCCCAGACTTCGCCTGCGTGGATATTTTTTGAAGTGACAATTTCTTTAGGCGCGTTTTTCATTTTTTGAGATGTGAAAAATACACTATATTATTGTTGATGATGTTCCTTAAAGTCAAAAGATATTAGAAACACGATTGAGCAGTTTTGTCTCAATAGAAAAAAAAAACAAAAATAGGTCTACACCGCTACTTTCAACTCTAGTAATGACTAATATTTTGAAGTATAAATTTAAAAAAATATACAATATACACAAAAATACACAATGAGTAATGTTATTATTTTTTATACTTTCATTGTAGTTTTTGATTGAAACGAAAAACCATTGAAAAAGTATGGTTACTTTCTTGACTCTTTACACGTAAAGAAAAAGACAGAGACAACTGTTCCAATCAATACATTTAAATTAGCAATTAGGATATATTATCTTCTCTAATACACACATAGTTGCGTTTGCGTTCCTTGAGCTCGCGCGAATTATAGTTTTTTTTTCACAATTGGTAAGCCCTTGGCATCATCTCACCTGATGGTAAGTGACGATGATGCCGAAGATGGAAGCAGGCTTACAAAGATTCCCCCCCTTCGGCCGTCTACAGAACCGGAGTTTCGGAACTGGTTCCGTACGAGGCTTTTAAATTACTTGTATGGAACTGGTTCCCTACGAGGCTTTTTTTTACCTGTATGGAACTGGTTCCGATCAAGTAATTATTATATTTCATCAGCCGTGTACGGAACTCACGTGGCCAGATGCTGGCCGACTTTATGGAGAAGGAGAGCCTCTTTATGATGAACTCCTTCTTTAAAAAGTCAAAACAGCGGAAGTGGACATGGTTGCATCCCAATGGCGTAACAAAAAACGAGATAGACTTCATCTTGTCGACAAGGAGGCAAATATTCAATGATGTCTCCGTGATCAATTCAGTCAAAACAGGAAGCGATCACCGGATGGTCAGAGGCACATTGAATCTAAAGACCAAGCTAGAAACCCTTCGGCCGTAAAGATGTCGACTGATGAAGTCTACGCTCCGACCAGCGCCAATCCAGCTCCAAAACCCCGAGAGCTTTCAGCTCTAGTTGCACAATCGTTTCGAATGCCTAGGAAACTGCTAGAATGTGGACGATTATAATGACAGGTTCGTGGAAATTGTCCAAACGGTCGGATCTAAGATTTTAAAACTCGCCGTTCAAACAGAACCAAAAAAATCTCAGACTTCACCAGCAACTTCATGGAAGAAAGACGTAGATTGGTTTTGCAGTCCTCTGAAGACGCTACTCAGTATCGGCAACTAAACAGGCAGATCTCTAAGTCCCTAACTCGCGATTTACGCCAATATAATACAAATTGTATTTAAGAGGCGATTGAGCACAACAAAGGCTCAAAAGTGTTCGCGAGAGATCTGTCTGTTGGACAAAGCCAACTGACCAAGCTGAAGACTGAGGATGGCAGGACCATGTTGTCTAAGACTGAGTTGCTGGAAGAAGTTGAGAAGTTCTATGGACAATTGTACAAGACCACACGTTTGCCTGTCAGCGATCTGGCTGAAGACCCAAGAGCCAGACTAACCCGACACTATACCGAAGATATCCCGGACGTCAGCCTGTACGAGATTAGAATGGCTCTCAAACAGCTCAAGAACAACAACGCACCGGGTGATGATGGAATTACGGCTGAACTTCTGAAAGCAGGTGGATCACCGGTACTAAAAGCTCTTCAGAAGTTATTTAATTCCGTTATACTCTAGGGACAAACGCCTAAGGCATGGCACAGAAGTGTGGTCGTGCTTTTCTTCAAAAAGGGTGACAACACCCTGCTGAAGAACTACAGACCCATCTCACTTCTGAGCCATGTCTACAAGCTGTTTTCGAGATTCATTACGAATCGTCTCGCACGCAGGTTTGAAGACTTCCAGCCTCCCGAACAAGCCGGTTTCCGAAAAGGCTTTAGTACCATAGACCACATACATACGCTGCGGCAGATTATACAGAAGACCGAAGAGTACAATCAGCCACTATGCTTGGCGTTTGTGGACTATGAGAAGGCCTTTGATTCAGTCGAAACCTGGGCTGTGCTACAGTCTCTCCAGCGGTGCCAAATTGACCATCGATACATCGAGGTATTGAAGTGCCTGTATGAAAACGTCACCATGTCGGTTCGCCTCCAGGACCAGAACTGGAAACCTATCCAGTTGCAGCGAGGGGTGAGACAGGGAGACGTTATATCTCCGAAACTGTTCACCGCCGCCCTGGAAGATGTTTTTAAGCTTCTGGACTGGGGTGGACTCGGCATCAATATTAACGGCGAGTACATATCCCACCTCCGATTCGCTGACGATATAGTGGTCATGGCTGAGACTATGGAAGACCTAAGCACAATGCTCGATGGCCTCAGTAAGGTCTCTCAACAAGTGGGTCTTAAAATGAACATGGACAAGACGAAAATAATGTTAAATGTCCGTGTCGCACCCACTCCTCTAAAGGTTGGAGACTCTACACTGGAAGTTGTTGACGAATATGTATACCTGGGACAAACAGTCCAGCTAGGTAGGTCCAACTTCAAGAAACAGATCAATCGACGAATCCAACTCGGCTGGGCAGCGTTCGGGAAGCTTCGCAATATCTTCACGTCCCAAATACCGCAGTGTCTCAAGACTAAGGTCTTTGACCAGTGTGTGTTGCCAGTGATGACTTACGGAACTGAGACATGGTCGCTTACTATGGGCCTCATAAGAAGGCTCAAGGTCACCCAAAGGGCAATGGAGTGTGCTATGCTCGGAGTTTCTCTGCGTGATCGAATCAGAAACGAGGAGATCCGCAGGAGAACTAAAGTAACCGACATAGCTCACAGAATCGCTAACTCCGGTTCTGTAGACGGCCGAAGGGAACTGAAGTGGCAGTGGGCAGGGCACATAGCTCGTAGAACAGATGGCCAATGGGGCAGTAAAGTTCTCGAGTGGCGATCGCGCACCGGAAAACGTAGCGTACCAACAACCATACAAGTTCCATACAAGTAATTTAAAAGCCTCGTAGGGAACCAGTTCCATACAGGTAAAAAAAAGCCTCGTAGGGAACCAGTTCCATAGGTACAAGTAATTTAAAAGCCTCGTACGGAACCAGTTCCGAAACTCCGGTTCTGTAGACGGCCGAAGGGGATTCCCCAACGCAATGGAGAACTGGCTGTCTTATCTTCAAGCCGGAACACATCAATTTTGTTAACACTGATGTTTGGCGGCAAGACTTAGTTAAGATGGTGGTAGCTAGCGAGGGGGGCTTAGAAAATGCCCTAACACCAACCAAACCGAGTCTTACGAGTTGACCCCACCGGGAATCGAACCCGCGACCTCCTGGTGTGAAGCTAATGGACTAACCATTACGCCATGGAGGCGGTTAAAAATAAATACCTAAGGTACCAACTACCCTAGAGACACACGGCAGTGCGTCAGCCAAGTCGTATTGGAAAGGGGCGATAGCGGCCGAGGTTTATTTCTAACACGAACCATTTCTGGCCACATTCGACCTTCCCTTAACTTAAAATCTGTTTGACCTTATACACACTTGTGGTTTTGTGTGTCTGGTAAGACACACCGATAACCAATCACCTAGACTCCCACTTTGCAAAAAAAAAATACTAGTTTTGAGATATTGACGTCCGAAAAGACTGTCTATAAATATACGACAGTGGGCCAGCCATGACGAGTTTCTAAAGGAAAAGGGCTATACAGTATCACTCTCATAATAAAGACGAATCCAACGACACCTCTCAAGCTAAAATCTATCAAGCCATTTAGACTACAGAGCGTGCCAAAGAAATATACATACATACATATACTCGTAAAACATAACCCTCCTTTTGGCGTAGTCGGGTAAAAAGAAACGTAATAACAAAAAAACAAAAAAAATCTTAAATAGTAATCTTACATTGTAGCTGCGGTCATTCAAATTTTAATATTTTTTCAGAGTTCTCCAAGTTGCTGTCTGTCTATCTATCAGTAACTGAAAAGAAAATTAGTTATGTTGTGTGCTACTAAATATTTCAGAAGGTTTAAATAATTAAGCTCCCAAATAAGCAAAGCTTACTTTTTGAAAATATAGTACGCCAATATGGATTATATAATTATTTTGCGAATAATTGTCAAGTTATACCATTAATAGCACAGAACATAACAAATTATTTTTAAGCAACTGAAAACCTAAATATGTTCAACTGAAAACCGTTGTACATAATATTACTTGGAGAAGTCTAAAATAAATTAGTATTTCAATTTGAATTTTTGTAGCATTGTCTAGTTAAAAAAACTACTAATATTACAAATGTGTTAGTTTTTTGTTTGTTACCTTTTCATTTCACGCTTCAACACTTCGAACAATAAACTCAAAAAATCAAGAAAAGGACATACTTTTCAAGCGACTTCCAAAAAGGAGGAGGTTCTCAATTCGTCTGTATGTTTTTATCCCTTGAAAATAGCATAGTCCGATGCAGTTCCTGAGGGAGCTGAAAAGGAGCTCTTTTTTGGTTAATTTTTAACGGAACAATGAATTAGTGTGATTTTTGCACAGAGATAGTTTAGGGTGGGAAATGACATAATTTACTATCTAGCGTATCCTGACATAGTTCCCGAGGGATCTAGGTAAAACTCATTTTCACGCTCACGTACGTCGGCGTCGCAACGGAGCAACGGATTGAAGTGTTTTTTATAGAATTGGTTAGAGGGGTGGTAAGTGATGCAGACTGCTCATCAGAATAGCCTGATGTAGTTCCTGAGGGACCTGTAGAAAACTCAGCACCTCTCACCCTCAAGGACAGTCATAAAAACGATGTCCACGCGGGCGAAGTCGCAGGAAAAAGCTAGTATGGAATATAAATTGTAAGTGAAAACTTGCCAAGTTATACCATTTTAGTAGCATAGAACATATACTCGTAACAATTTTTTTTAAGCAACTGAAAACCGTTGTACTTAACCTATACATATAATATTTGGAGATGTCTGAATCATTAAGTATTTCAATTTGAATTCTATGATTGAAAAAACCACTATACCTACTATACCTACTCGTGAAACTTGGTACTCATTAAATATCTAAAGAAAGAAAGATCTAAAGATCTCACTTCTTTTATTTAGCCGACTATCAAGATTGCATTATTATCCATTGTTTCCCATTCACGTTTGTGTTTTTGGTGGGATTGGAATCTACATAGCCAAAGACTACATAACACTAGCCAAAAGCGCGCCACCGCCCCCAATGTACCTACCTACCTTTTTAGTGTATAATCAAATATTTGAAAACAATACTTATATCTTTTTAAGCCTATATGTTATCTTTTATCAACATTAACAAAACAATCTACACGTACAAATCAGAAAAATAATCTACAATACTGTACTGAAAGGTGACTTGATCGAGAGTGTCATTAATAGCCATGATTAAAAAAACGTAATATTTCGTAAACTTATCATTTATTGACGGAGATGGCGAAACTATAAGGGTTCTTTGGGTTCTTAATTTAACCACAGTCTAAGAATCCATACAGTCGTCCAACGGAGGGCGTCAAGACAGGCAATCGTGCGGGGGCTGCGGGGCGGGTAGGGCCCACTAGACCATTGTCACCGTTTGTACAGTGCGGTGGGCCCATTCAATAAAGGTCGTCACGTTGCATTTTTATTATCAATCATTCATGCACGGCTCATTTTCATCTTTTGATTTAGTTTGGTTTATTTTTTTTATTATTATTAGAAGTTATTTAATATAATTTGAATTAATATAAAAACATTTTGTTATAGTTATTTTAATCATACATTTAAAATTATTTATTTTGCTAAGTTTTTTTTATAAATTTAAAATTATTAAAAAAATAATTGTAACAAACCTTTATAATAATTTAATTCATATATTAATTATTATATTATTGTAGCAACATAGATATTTTTTTTTAATTAAAAATTTGTGTGCGTTTGACGACATCTCACCTGATGGTAAGTGACAATGTACTCGAGGATGGTACACGTAAACTCGAATGCCTATTCACTCTCGCCTTGAAGATCCTCCTATGGATCATTTTATAGGTATTAATGGGGTGATTTTTTGTATTTTATAGGTATTAATGTGTACGAATATGACATATATTCTATAATCCGTTGTTAGAATTGAAAAAAGTGGCCGCCATTTTGAACTTTTTAATTATTGGACCGATTGCTTCCAAAATCGATATCTGAGGATCCCTAAGGTCCCTTATCACGAAACCATTGTCAGAGTTTAAAAAGTGGCCGCCATTTTGAACTTTTTAGTTACTGGACCAATTGTTTCCAAAATAGATATCTGAGGGACCCTGAGGACCCTTATCACGAATCCGTTGCCCGAATTGAAAAAAGTTGCCGCCATTTTGAACTTTTTAGTTACTGGACCGATTGCTTCCAAAATCGATATCTGGGTGTCCCTGAGGTCCCTTATCACTTATCACGAATCCGTTGCCCGAATTGAAAAAAGAGGCCGCCATTTGGAACTTTTTAGTTACTGGACCGATTGCTCCCAAAATCGATATCTGAGGGTCCCAGAGGTCAAACAAAGTATACTCACTTCCCTGTGGGACTCCTGTCTTATTATATTGATAAGAAGAGCGGTAAGTTACCTTTTCGTTAAGATCGTTAATTTTTTCAATTTCCACGCATTGTAGACGGTTATGCAAATAACTTTTAATCCACTCTAAAGGGTTTCCTCTGATCCCAATCCTCTCGCACTTTTTTAGTAACATTTCGTGGTTAACAAAATCAAAGGCACTTTCATATCAAATAATGTTACTAGTATACAGTAATTCCCATATCAATATATTCTGTGACTGAAAGCATCAACATATTATGCTGCATTATTTGAAATACATTAAATGTATTGCATTTTGATAATGTTGTTATTTAATAATGAAAATTATGTTTTTTTATATATTATTATTATTTTATAATGAAAATGACAATGTATGTTGACCAACTATTTGACTATTTAGAATTTAAAATGTTATATTTTACATTTCACTCTATTTTATATCATGACGTGTAATTTACAATTACCAATAAAAATGTCTATGTCTATGTCATGAGTAGTTGATTTTTGTTTTTGATAGCCGTTTTGTTCTGCAGTAATAATATTATGTTTATCAATGAATGATGATACTCTACTGTAAAAAACTTTTTCAAAAATGTTTGAGAAGATTGAGATCAGTGTTAGTGGGCGGTAATTTTGGACATTCTCAGGATTTCCTTTTTTAAGCATTGGTTTTACTACGGTTCGTTTCAAGTGCTCTGGAAAGCATCCTTGGGTAAAAGATAAGTTGATGATGTGTGTTAATATTGGGGCAATTAATCTTATATATATTTTTAAAATTTCTGTTGTAATGTGGTCGAAACCTACTGCTTTGGTATTATTCAGTGATTGAACAGTTGTTATTAATTCATCAGTCGTACATGACAACAAGAATATGCTATTGTTTAAATTGGTACTTGATTCAAATGTGTGATTAGGAACGAGTCTACATTTTGTAGAACTAACTAGGTAGATGCTCATTGAAGTCGTTAGCTATTTCTTTGGGGTTTACTATTTTCTACGTCCGACCATTTCAATGTAATTAATTTCCTTATTAAATTGTATGTTATTTTGTTTATCTTGAATAACTTCCCAAGTTGCCTTGCATTTATTTTTTTATTTTATAATATATTTATTATTAACTAATTTCTTTGCCGTAGTCACGCAGGTCTGAAACAATTTATTATATGCCCGGTATTTATGTTTCGTGGTGTTATCATTTTTATTTTTGTAGTGTACGTATCTTAATTTTCGTTTAGTCGTACTAGATTTCCTTTAACCTTTCGTAATTCACTGCAATTTTGTATAATTTGTATTAATTTTCCGGGAAGCAGAGATTACAGAGTAGGCAAAAGAAATCATGGAATCTGTTAAAAGCCTCGTCAACGTCCTGTTCTAAAAACTCATAGAACCATGACAGGCTTCCACAAGGTAGTTTATAAACTTTTGGATATTATCTTTACTGTAATCTCTTTTGGTGACATACACAAATTTACGAGGTTTTTTTAAATTATCATCTTTAATTTCTAGAATCTGGCTTCTATCATGATCGGATAGATAAAGTGCACGAACACTACCTTTAGCATCAGGGATATTACTTGCTATGACATAAGACATTTATTGATTCCTTGTCACCAAACACACATACATAATATTGGGAATAAATTAAATAAAGAACTTAAAAAAAATAAAAATGAGAGGATAACAATAACAAAATAACAGTACCTAATATTACAAGTAGAGAAAAAACTATCAAAGTACGACATGTGTGTATGTGTTTGTGTGCGTGTGTGCGTGTGTGTGAGTGTGTGTGTGTGTGTGTGTGTGTGTGTGTGTGGTGCAAGAATCAAGGACCGCGCTCAGCATATAATGCGTGCGGCTTATGCTGCAACACAGCTCTGATTTTCAGCGTGGCCCAGGGCTGCTGCGATTGCGTGCACGATGCGGTCAGCCGTGTTGTAGTAATAAATATTGTATTTATGATATACTTATAATTTAATTTTGTAATGTATGTGGTAGATGCAGGCATTGAGACGTGTCGCTTCAGTGATTCGATGTTTCAAATTAAAATTATCTAAGAGTTCTTGCAATGCTAATACTTTTCTTGTGTTTTTTAAGATATATCTATATTTAAATTTCCAGCGATAATTATTTTTTTATTCTTCTTAATACATAATTTACTTAGTATTAATTCTAACTGTTTTAAAAATTCACCAAGTAATGTGTCTAATGGTATTCTGTATATGCACAATATAATATACTTAAGAGAGGGGATTTCAATACCGCAACACTCACATATTCTTTCAATAGACAGATCTTGACATAGAGTTATTTCTTTAAAATGTATACCTTGTTTAATAAAGATACAAGTTCTTCCTCGTTTATTCCTAAGTCTGCTATAATTTGATGCTAAATTGTAGTTTCTCAAAGTAATATTAGCTTCGCTACCCTTTTTAACAAATGTTTCTGATAGACAGATTATGTCAATCTCTTCATTATTTTGGGAGAACTCATGGATGCATAATTCTAGTAAATGTATCTTTGACAATAATCCCTGGATATTTTGATGAAATAATCTAGTTGTATCTTTTCTAGGAGTTACTTTTTTTTGCAGTTTGGGAATATTGGATTCTGTGGAGATACTTTCGTTTTCATGGCAATTCGGTTTGAGTGCAAGTGTTTTTAAATAATTTATTTTTTATACTCAGATTGCAAATACAAAATACATAGCACACTACAGGCAAAGTATATACATGTCTTTTAATTAGTTCTTGATAACAAAAGATTTGAATGTACTCGTGATTAGAAACAACTTTCCCAAAGAAACTATATGTCAAATCAGAAAAAAAAATTTGGTCCTCGATACAAAACAAGTTATCAAATAGGCAAAAATGTATGAAGCCCCAATTTTTTTTTCATATTTGACATGTAATTTCTTTTGGAAAGTTGTTTGTAATCAAGAGCACATTCATATCCTTTGCTATCAAGAACTAATTAAAAGTCACCCTATATATAAGGTGTAACAAAATTAGCTGAAACCAAAGATAATTATAGTTCCTACTGAAACTATTTTACTGGTGCTTCTTTCTACTCATGAAACTGAACAACTTTACCCATGGAATGGAACCCATAGTCAAATCGCAAAAAAAATTTGGCTCTCCCATATTAACTCGATCATCTGTTAAGCCAACTTAGTATGGGAAGTTCAAATTTTTTTTGAGATTTGACTATGGGTTTCATGGGGAAAGTTATTCAGTTTCATGGGTAGAAGCACCAGTTAAAATAGTTTCAGCTAATTTTGTTAGACCTCATATATTAGTACTAACATACATGCTACGGGGTCGCAATCATAACACGTGTGTCAAACCACCATCATTGCATGCAACTAAATATTACAGACTGCAAAAATTTTTATCCAAAATTAACGAAGTCTATGTTAATTACTAGCTGTGCCCGCGACTTCACCCGCGTGGAGGTTTTGATTTTTCCCACGGGAACTCTTGAATTTTCCGGGATAAAAGGAACCACCATACAGAATTTCATCAAAATCGGCGTGGTAGTGTTTGCGTGATACGCGAACATACAGACAGAAAGACAGACGAAAATTACAAAAGTTGTTGTTTTGGCCTCTATGTCGTTAGTAATGTCCACCACAGTTATTATTTTCCAAAAATATTTAATGTACCTACAGACACGGCCCCGTTGCAGTTTTATTAAAGTATGTATAGATTAGATATACCTTTTTATTTGATCTGAAGTTCATATCGACACTGAAAGGTAAAGTACAACTATTACTAAAATCAATCAAATTTGTAAAGTAAATAAAAAACCATCACCTTGCAAAAAAAAAAACATTTTCCTGAGTCAACCCTAGCGCTAGAACGCCGTAGTCGCCGCCAGAAATTCGAACGCCGCCCATGTACGCAGTTATAACCGCTAAGTCAAGAGGCTTAATACCCATGTTTCCGTGTACTGTCTAAGAGTGGGAATGAGTAGGTAAGTAAACGCGTAGGTTTTTTTTATGTCTGTGGTGCAGTAACTAGTATCTATTTAGTATTCTTTGCTAGTATCTCATCCGTGGCCGTATTGTAGAAGCGAATGTAGATACAGTGGCGAAGTAACATTAGCGAGCCACCTTCCGAGGCACGACTCTTGTAAGTCGACGCAGCGCGAAGCATGCACTTTTCTGCTTCCCAAACAGCTTGTCAAAGTGGGATGCCCATATTGTCCATGTAAGGCCGTAATCCAGCTTGAAATCAGGGGAGGTAAGACCAATGAGAGCGTTATAATCAATGACTTCTATATTACTGGTGTAAGGACCCGGCCAACGCGCGCGACTAATGCTTCCAGCGAATTGGTGCGAAAATCAAAAGTTTCGCACACTCGCGACTCAGTCGTCTGCGGGATATTGCAGAGTGCGGTGGAAAGATATTCCATATAAAAATGCCTTTTTGTGTTGTTAAAGGCTCATCATGAAAGAAAGGCTAAAAAGAAACATGGGATTTCGTATCATCGATAAATAACCTTACATTGTATTTTTTCTTGTAAATAAATTGAATAAACGCAATTTTAAAATACCAAGGTCCTTTTAGCGTGGCACCAGCGTTGCGTCTTTTAACGTAGATCTACGTACTTTAGGCCTTTCCTGCAAACCTACGAACATCAGTCCCAGAATCTACGAATTTTCTTAAAATTGTAAAAATATCAAACTCATTAGGCTGAATGGGTATAACTTAGTCATTTCCCTTTCATTCGCAAAAAAAAATTAATAAACGTTCCGTTTTATACTAGCGCAAACTCGCTTCGCCAACAGTTGCGTTGCGTCATCCAGTAATTTTATAAACAAAGTTCCCATTCCATTCTATAGAGCTGTGTGACTGTAAAACGAAACGTCTCATCTCGCCAGCTCGTAGATGATCTGTGGCCAATGTCGAGCGGCTGTTTTCTGCGATCGATCAATAATATCAGAAATAGACTTTCTACTGAAACGCTAAAAGGCTTACTTTTTACGAAAAGTGGCTTAAAAAAACCGCGAGCCTTCACAAGAACACCTAAATTTGTTTGATAAATATAATGTGTATAAATTCAATTTGACTGAAAATGAATAAATTGTATAACAAAACACTCATTTTATTCAGTTTTACCTACCCTACCCTCTTCATTTCACTCGGGAAAAAAGTTCGTAGATCTACGAACTTTACATACGCAAATTTTACTAAATCTACGTAATTTTCTAATGTGGTCTACGCCTTTTTCAAAATCCGAGTTGGCAACACTGCGTGGCACTAACGTCAACTCTCGCCCATGCTAGTTCGTACGAGTTTTGTCAGATGGCGCTACTTATTCCATGTATGAAGAAAATCTAAGTAAAATATGGAGACAGGCCGATCCTTCTATCCAAATCTGTGGTTATAATAGACGGTGAAAAATAGTAAACAAGTGTGGCCTTCTATTGTAGTATAAAGCGGGCTCCACATTCCCGGCGAAACTACACGAAACTTGCCGAATACGGGAGTGTAGAGAGTATTCGTCTATATTCGTGTTGTCTCGCGTATATTCGCCTTCTATCCATTCCGTGTCGGTACATCAAAGGGTTCTCGGGTAGTTTTGTGTTTATGCGAAACTATCTCTCCAGATTCCCGCTGTCTCTTGCGCCAGTCGGCCGACAGTCTCCGTAGTGAGCGCACGTAAACTAAATAAAAGCTTTTAAAAATGTTAATTGATTGGACACACGGAGTTATCGTTTTTAGAACTTTATCAAAGTCACTCTATATTATGGGAGCCAAAGGAACGCGATCACAAAGATCGTTATAAATATAATAATATAATAAATATAATCTTTTAATTACTCTCCTTTCATGGATCACTATATAAGGTCTAACAAAATTAGCTGAAACTATTTTAAGGGCAAGTTCAGCAAACGAAACTGAACAACTTTTTCTTCAGCGACCATACCGAATTCTAAAAAAAAATCGCCACATTCCATTACTGCCTACTTAAATAAATAATATTCTCGTAGTACGGTCCTGGTTTTTGTTTACATCGCTGGACTCGTGACGTGTCGCAACAAAACTGTGCACTGTGCCCGGCCGTTGACCTTTGCTAGTTCTCTCAATCAATTCTTATTTAAAATACTTAAAACCTTACAGTTCCTTTTAGCTGTAGGTAGTAAAATACAATCTAACAGGTATTTACACTTTAGGAAAAAGAAGAAATTGAAATTGAAGGCAGTTGCTCCTTCCTTGAGGCGCTTGAGGTCGTTGAACGAACCACGCGAAATGTACCTAACGAGCAAGCGCCTACAAGCAACTGTGAAGTAAATAAATATCCCAGTTACTCTCGCGCACTCATTGAGTTACGTTGCTCAAAGCCTAACCTATGACATTTTGTGACCTAAGTGCCTAAGTCACAATACAATTTTTGTATTGTGACTAAGTTAAGTGTTTCGTAGTGAAAATGCCGTACAAAAGTATTTGGACATGGCGGTGTGCTATGAAGTTCTCGGGGGAGCCTAACCCCTAGAGAACGTGTCCCCAGGTGGCGGATAGGGGAAAGCTCACCAGATATGGAGGGTAGGGGCGAAATAAAATAGCTCCCGCGGACCAATAGGCCGGAGAAGGACACTCCGTGATCAAACCCCTGCAAGGAGCTCCTTCGACGTATTCGGTTAAGAGGTCTGTGCAGAGCTGCGACGTTAGGCAGGACGTGGCAGTAGGGATAGTAGCGGATGAGGTCCACGCGACCCAACGGTAGTGCCCACATGCCTCCAAGAGGAGTACTGTCTTGGTGTCCGGCGGCCGCCGACCGTAAAACATTAAAGCCAATCAATTTTCTTCTGGTCATGAAAAGGGAAAAACAAAGGAAAGCGCATAAGGTTAGGGCGTCCCCCGCAAGCGACGGAGAGAGCGAAAATGTTAGGGCGTACCCCGTAAGCGACGCACAAGCTACCACATTAAGACTCGCTTCATGGAATATTGGAAGTATGACGGGGCGCGGGAGGGAATTAAGCGACGTACTAAAGAGACGCCGTATTGACATCTGCCTTGTCCAAGAAACCAAGTGGAAGGGGGCCAAATCAAGAAATTTAGGCAGCGGATATAAATTAATATATAACGGGACATCAAGTAATCAAAATGGGGTTGGTATTATAGTATCAGAACCTTATACTAGAAGGTTAGTAAATGTAGAGAGAGTAAATGATAGACTAATGGCAATAAAAATAGCAATGGATAACCAGCCCTGCTCCAACTTCATATGTGCGTACGCACCACAGGTGGGTTGCCAAGCGGCGGAGAAAGAGTCCTTCTGGGAAGAACTCAACCAACTGATTGCCAGTGTACCAGTAGGTGAATTCAAATTCATCGGTGGCGATCTAAACGGCCATGTTGGTGAAACCAGCAAAGCCTATGATAGACATCACGGAGGCTTTGGCTATGGAACACGAAACAAGGAAGGCGATTCCATTGTAAGCTGCGCGGCATGTCATGATTTGGCCATCATAAATACATTCTTTAAGAAATCACAGGAACATCTTATCACATACAAGAGTGGCGGACACTGTACTCAGATAGATTATATCTTGAGTGATAGGAAAAATTTCAATAGACAGATCTTGACATAGAGTTATTTCTTTAAAATGTATACCTTGTTTAATAAAGATACAAGTTCTTCCTCGTTTATTCCTAAGTCTGCTATAATTTGATGCTAAATTGTAGTTTCTCAAAGTAATATTAGCTTCGCTACCCTTTTTAACAAATGTTTCTGATAGACAGATTATGTCAATCTCTTCATTATTTTGGGAGAACTCATGGATGCATAATTCTAGTAAATGTATCTTTGACAATAATCCCTGGATATTTTGATGAAATAATCTAGTTGTATCTTTTCTAGGAGTTACTTTTTTTTGCAGTTTGGGAATATTGGATTCTGTGGAGATACTTTCGTTTTCATGGCAATTCGGTTTGAGTGCAAGTGTTTTTAAATAATTTATTTTTTATACTCAGATTGCAAATACAAAATACATAGCACACTACAGGCAAAGTATATACATGTCTTTTAATTAGTTCTTGATAACAAAAGATTTGAATGTACTCGTGATTAGAAACAACTTTCCCAAAGAAACTATATGTCAAATCAGAAAAAAAAATTTGGTCCTCGATACAAAACAAGTTATCAAATAGGCAAAAATGTATGAAGCCCCAATTTTTTTTTCATATTTGACATGTAATTTCTTTTGGAAAGTTGTTTGTAATCAAGAGCACATTCATATCCTTTGCTATCAAGAACTAATTAAAAGTCACCCTATATATAAGGTGTAACAAAATTAGCTGAAACCAAAGATAATTATAGTTCCTACTGAAACTATTTTACTGGTGCTTCTTTCTACTCATGAAACTGAACAACTTTACCCATGGAATGGAACCCATAGTCAAATCGCAAAAAAAATTTGGCTCTCCCATATTAACTCGATCATCTGTTAAGCCAACTTAGTATGGGAAGTTCAAATTTTTTTTGAGATTTGACTATGGGTTTCATGGGGAAAGTTATTCAGTTTCATGGGTAGAAGCACCAGTTAAAATAGTTTCAGCTAATTTTGTTAGACCTCATATATTAGTACTAACATACATGCTACGGGGTCGCAATCATAACACGTGTGTCAAACCACCATCATTGCATGCAACTAAATATTACAGACTGCAAAAATTTTTATCCAAAATTAACGAAGTCTATGTTAATTACTAGCTGTGCCCGCGACTTCACCCGCGTGGAGGTTTTGATTTTTCCCACGGGAACTCTTGAATTTTCCGGGATAAAAGGAACCACCATACAGAATTTCATCAAAATCGGCGTGGTAGTGTTTGCGTGATACGCGAACATACAGACAGAAAGACAGACGAAAATTACAAAAGTTGTTGTTTTGGCCTCTATGTCGTTAGTAATGTCCACCACAGTTATTATTTTCCAAAAATATTTAATGTACCTACAGACACGGCCCCGTTGCAGTTTTATTAAAGTATGTATAGATTAGATATACCTTTTTATTTGATCTGAAGTTCATATCGACACTGAAAGGTAAAGTACAACTATTACTAAAATCAATCAAATTTGTAAAGTAAATAAAAAACCATCACCTTGCAAAAAAAAAAACATTTTCCTGAGTCAACCCTAGCGCTAGAACGCCGTAGTCGCCGCCAGAAATTCGAACGCCGCCCATGTACGCAGTTATAACCGCTAAGTCAAGAGGCTTAATACCCATGTTTCCGTGTACTGTCTAAGAGTGGGAATGAGTAGGTAAGTAAACGCGTAGGTTTTTTTTATGTCTGTGGTGCAGTAACTAGTATCTATTTAGTATTCTTTGCTAGTATCTCATCCGTGGCCGTATTGTAGAAGCGAATGTAGATACAGTGGCGAAGTAACATTAGCGAGCCACCTTCCGAGGCACGACTCTTGTAAGTCGACGCAGCGCGAAGCATGCACTTTTCTGCTTCCCAAACAGCTTGTCAAAGTGGGATGCCCATATTGTCCATGTAAGGCCGTAATCCAGCTTGAAATCAGGGGAGGTAAGACCAATGAGAGCGTTATAATCAATGACTTCTATATTACTGGTGTAAGGACCCGGCCAACGCGCGCGACTAATGCTTCCAGCGAATTGGTGCGAAAATCAAAAGTTTCGCACACTCGCGACTCAGTCGTCTGCGGGATATTGCAGAGTGCGGTGGAAAGATATTCCATATAAAAATGCCTTTTTGTGTTGTTAAAGGCTCATCATGAAAGAAAGGCTAAAAAGAAACATGGGATTTCGTATCATCGATAAATAACCTTACATTGTATTTTTTCTTGTAAATAAATTGAATAAACGCAATTTTAAAATACCAAGGTCCTTTTAGCGTGGCACCAGCGTTGCGTCTTTTAACGTAGATCTACGTACTTTAGGCCTTTCCTGCAAACCTACGAACATCAGTCCCAGAATCTACGAATTTTCTTAAAATTGTAAAAATATCAAACTCATTAGGCTGAATGGGTATAACTTAGTCATTTCCCTTTCATTCGCAAAAAAAAATTAATAAACGTTCCGTTTTATACTAGCGCAAACTCGCTTCGCCAACAGTTGCGTTGCGTCATCCAGTAATTTTATAAACAAAGTTCCCATTCCATTCTATAGAGCTGTGTGACTGTAAAACGAAACGTCTCATCTCGCCAGCTCGTAGATGATCTGTGGCCAATGTCGAGCGGCTGTTTTCTGCGATCGATCAATAATATCAGAAATAGACTTTCTACTGAAACGCTAAAAGGCTTACTTTTTACGAAAAGTGGCTTAAAAAAACCGCGAGCCTTCACAAGAACACCTAAATTTGTTTGATAAATATAATGTGTATAAATTCAATTTGACTGAAAATGAATAAATTGTATAACAAAACACTCATTTTATTCAGTTTTACCTACCCTACCCTCTTCATTTCACTCGGGAAAAAAGTTCGTAGATCTACGAACTTTACATACGCAAATTTTACTAAATCTACGTAATTTTCTAATGTGGTCTACGCCTTTTTCAAAATCCGAGTTGGCAACACTGCGTGGCACTAACGTCAACTCTCGCCCATGCTAGTTCGTACGAGTTTTGTCAGATGGCGCTACTTATTCCATGTATGAAGAAAATCTAAGTAAAATATGGAGACAGGCCGATCCTTCTATCCAAATCTGTGGTTATAATAGACGGTGAAAAATAGTAAACAAGTGTGGCCTTCTATTGTAGTATAAAGCGGGCTCCACATTCCCGGCGAAACTACACGAAACTTGCCGAATACGGGAGTGTAGAGAGTATTCGTCTATATTCGTGTTGTCTCGCGTATATTCGCCTTCTATCCATTCCGTGTCGGTACATCAAAGGGTTCTCGGGTAGTTTTGTGTTTATGCGAAACTATCTCTCCAGATTCCCGCTGTCTCTTGCGCCAGTCGGCCGACAGTCTCCGTAGTGAGCGCACGTAAACTAAATAAAAGCTTTTAAAAATGTTAATTGATTGGACACACGGAGTTATCGTTTTTAGAACTTTATCAAAGTCACTCTATATTATGGGAGCCAAAGGAACGCGATCACAAAGATCGTTATAAATATAATAATATAATAAATATAATCTTTTAATTACTCTCCTTTCATGGATCACTATATAAGGTCTAACAAAATTAGCTGAAACTATTTTAAGGGCAAGTTCAGCAAACGAAACTGAACAACTTTTTCTTCAGCGACCATACCGAATTCTAAAAAAAAATCGCCACATTCCATTACTGCCTACTTAAATAAATAATATTCTCGTAGTACGGTCCTGGTTTTTGTTTACATCGCTGGACTCGTGACGTGTCGCAACAAAACTGTGCACTGTGCCCGGCCGTTGACCTTTGCTAGTTCTCTCAATCAATTCTTATTTAAAATACTTAAAACCTTACAGTTCCTTTTAGCTGTAGGTAGTAAAATACAATCTAACAGGTATTTACACTTTAGGAAAAAGAAGAAATTGAAATTGAAGGCAGTTGCTCCTTCCTTGAGGCGCTTGAGGTCGTTGAACGAACCACGCGAAATGTACCTAACGAGCAAGCGCCTACAAGCAACTGTGAAGTAAATAAATATCCCAGTTACTCTCGCGCACTCATTGAGTTACGTTGCTCAAAGCCTAACCTATGACATTTTGTGACCTAAGTGCCTAAGTCACAATACAATTTTTGTATTGTGACTAAGTTAAGTGTTTCGTAGTGAAAATGCCGTACAAAAGTATTTGGACATGGCGGTGTGCTATGAAGTTCTCGGGGGAGCCTAACCCCTAGAGAACGTGTCCCCAGGTGGCGGATAGGGGAAAGCTCACCAGATATGGAGGGTAGGGGCGAAATAAAATAGCTCCCGCGGACCAATAGGCCGGAGAAGGACACTCCGTGATCAAACCCCTGCAAGGAGCTCCTTCGACGTATTCGGTTAAGAGGTCTGTGCAGAGCTGCGACGTTAGGCAGGACGTGGCAGTAGGGATAGTAGCGGATGAGGTCCACGCGACCCAACGGTAGTGCCCACATGCCTCCAAGAGGAGTACTGTCTTGGTGTCCGGCGGCCGCCGACCGTAAAACATTAAAGCCAATCAATTTTCTTCTGGTCATGAAAAGGGAAAAACAAAGGAAAGCGCATAAGGTTAGGGCGTCCCCCGCAAGCGACGGAGAGAGCGAAAATGTTAGGGCGTACCCCGTAAGCGACGCACAAGCTACCACATTAAGACTCGCTTCATGGAATATTGGAAGTATGACGGGGCGCGGGAGGGAATTAAGCGACGTACTAAAGAGACGCCGTATTGACATCTGCCTTGTCCAAGAAACCAAGTGGAAGGGGGCCAAATCAAGAAATTTAGGCAGCGGATATAAATTAATATATAACGGGACATCAAGTAATCAAAATGGGGTTGGTATTATAGTATCAGAACCTTATACTAGAAGGTTAGTAAATGTAGAGAGAGTAAATGATAGACTAATGGCAATAAAAATAGCAATGGATAACCAGCCCTGCTCCAACTTCATATGTGCGTACGCACCACAGGTGGGTTGCCAAGCGGCGGAGAAAGAGTCCTTCTGGGAAGAACTCAACCAACTGATTGCCAGTGTACCAGTAGGTGAATTCAAATTCATCGGTGGCGATCTAAACGGCCATGTTGGTGAAACCAGCAAAGCCTATGATAGACATCACGGAGGCTTTGGCTATGGAACACGAAACAAGGAAGGCGATTCCATTGTAAGCTGCGCGGCATGTCATGATTTGGCCATCATAAATACATTCTTTAAGAAATCACAGGAACATCTTATCACATACAAGAGTGGCGGACACTGTACTCAGATAGATTATATCTTGAGTGATAGGAAAAATCTGGGTCTCTTTAGAGACTGTAAGATCATACCAGGGGAGGCGCTGACGTCCCAGCACAGAATATTAGTAGCGGAGCTCAAACTGCCAAAACCTATAAATATGTCAAGAAAACCTGTGTATAAAATAAAATGGCATGACATTAATAAGAAGACCACCTTTACTCAAGACATGGCTGCTTATCTAAAGGAAAATGCACAAGATCTGGAAACGCCGGTAAACAAACAATGGAACCAGTTTGAAACTAAGTGCAGGACTCTGGCAAAGACGATCTTGGGAGTGTCAAAGTCTGGTTCAGGGCGAAATAGAGAAACATACTGGTGGAATGAAACAGTAAAACAAACTCTCAAGAACAAGAAGGAAGCATTCCAAAATTGGCAAAAGAACCCCGATGTAAACGAACTGAAGGAAACGTACATACACTGTAAAAAGGTTACTAAATGTGTTGTTGCTCAATCTAGAGCCGAATCCAATGACGCCTTCTATCAGAAACTTGAACTGGCCCAAAATGAAAAAGACATCTTCAGGATCGCAAAACAGAGAAACGAGGCTGCCAAGGACATTTCTACTGTTAAATACATAAAGAACACCGTAGGTGCACTTTTAACGGAAGATGCGGACATTCAGCATAGATGGACTGAATACTACGAAGACCTCCTGAACCACGCGAACCCTAGAACTGTAGAACAGAAAACGGAACAAGTGAATGGACCTATCAATGTCATAACAACTGACGAGATTAAAAACAACCTCCGCAAAATGAAGAATCACAAAGCGATGGGCCCTGACGAAATACCTGCGGAATTTTGGAAAGTTATGGGTGACGTGGGTATAGACTGGCTACGTGTCCTCTTCAACAAGATCCTGTTTGAGTGTCGGATGCCGGACAGCTGGAGAAAGAGCTATCTTATTCCATTTTATAAGAACAAAGGAGATGTTCGAAAATGCGAAAACTATAGAGGAATAAAACTCACATCTCATACACTCAAACTATGGGAAAGGGTACTTAGCGGGCGTATAAAAGAACTTGCTAGCATCACTCCGAATCAGTGTGGTTTTGTGCCTGGAAGGTCAACCGCGGATGCGATTCATGCTGTCAGAACTCTACTGGAAAAAGCGAAAACCAATAAAGAAAATCTACATATTATCTTCATAGATTTGGAAAAGGCTTTTGATGGCATACCGCGGGATCTTATCTGGCACGCACTAAGGAGTCAGTACATACCAGAACAATATGTCGCACTTTTGATGGATATGTACGAGGAGGTTACGACCCAGATACGAAGTCCTGCAGGCGTGGGGAAACCATTCGCGGTAAATATCGGCGTGCATCAGGGTTCCGCTATAAGTCCACTATTGTTTAACTTGGCCATGGACTATGTAACCAAGAACATACAAACCCCAGTCCCTTGGACAATCCTTTACGCAGACGATGTAGTGCTCATTGATAAAGATCCTGTCAGACTGCAAGGGTTGCTGGATACATGGAGGGAATCTTTGGAGGGAAACGGAATGCGCATAAGCCGAACAAAAACCGAGTGCCTTAGCTGCTACTTTGATGGCATAGAACGTCACGCACAGACCAACTTTACCCTTGATGGTATACACCACTTACCCAAAGCCGAAAAATTCAAATACTTAGGCTCTATCATCAGTGGCGACGGAAAGATTGAGGCAGACGTTATACACCGAATAAACGTAGGCTGGCAAAAATGGCGCTCACTTTCTGGAACACTGTGTGATAAAAGAATGCCAGTCAGGGTAAAGGGAAAGTTGTACAAGACTGCAATAAGGCCTGCACTGCTTTACGGGTCAGAATGCTGGCCTATCACTAAGGCACAAGAACAAAAAGTGCATGTCGCGGAGATGCGTATGCTTAGATGGGCAGGTGGAGTCACCCTGGAGGACAGAGTAAAGAACACCCATGTCAGAGGATCCTTTAAAGTTGCACCGGTAAGCGAGAAAATGACCGAAAGACGTCTCCGCTGGTATGGCCACGTTATGAGGAGGCCGGACACGCACATGGTCCGAGTGGCGCTGGACCTAAAAACTAATAAGAAAGGACCCGGAAGACCCCCGACTACTTGGTCGACGACGATCCGCAAGGATCTAAACAATCATAACCTGACGGAAGCCACAGCGCTAAACAGACCTACCTACAGAAGAATGACCAGAAGGGCCGACCCCAATTAGAGATGGGAGAAGGTCGCGAAAGAAGAAGAAGAAGAAGGTGTGCTATGAAGTTTGTAACCACAGGTTTGGGATGTAAGAAGGAAGGCTGCGGGTAAAGGGTCGGAATGATCGGAGCGGAGGCACAGATTACTAAATAGGCGGAGGCTTGTGCTACTATTATCATCTGTGGCGGAGGCACGTGGGCTGCGGCTGCTACGAGTTACGGACTACGGTACGATGGCCAGTGCCGCATTTATTAAGATTTCTTATTTTTTTATTGAAGATTTTTTTCTTAGATTTCAGTATGGTCGCTGAAGAAAAAGTTGTTCAGTTTCGTTTACTGAACTTGCCCTTAAAATAGTTTCAGCTAATTTTGTTAGACCTTATATAGTTAACCGCCTCCGTGGTCACACCAGGAGGTCGCGAGCTCGATTCCCGGCGGGGTCAACTTTTTAAGACTCGGTTTGGTTGATGGTAGGGCATTTTCATAGCCCGCCTGGCTAGCTACCACCATCAATAATATAACCATTGTTAACAGCATTGATGTTATCCAGCTTGAAGATAAGATGGTCAGATCCCCATTGCGTTGGGGAGTCTTGGTAAGTCCGCTTCCATCTTCGGCATCATTGTCACTTACCATCAGGTGAGATGATGCCAAGGGCTTATCAATTGTGGATAAAAAAAGTTATAATATGCTGCAACGATTGCTACAGCAGCGGCAGATATATTTTTGTGACGTCCATCTCGTACGAGTGTCTGTTTTCAACTGAGCTAACCTAACGAATGTAGAGATGTAGGTATCGCGGGTGCTCTCGCCAAAGCTCCTTCTTTGACAAAAATTTTGCCTCTCGGCTAAAGCCGGGAATATGGAGCCCGCTTTAGGCACAATACTTCGGCCAATCCGTAGTTTACAAGAAATAAATGTACGTTTCTTAACAAAGTCATTTTTGTACTTGGTATAAAACATTTTGTATGGAAACCATGGAATTTCATAAACCGTGATAGCTAGACAGTTGAAATTTTCACAGAAGATGTATTTCTGTTGCCGCTATAAATAACAACAAATACTAAAAATTAGAAAAAGTGAAAGTCTCCATACAAAAAAACGTTTTCTTATAAACGTGAAAAAACTAGCGCCATCTAGTATGATTTGCCCATTTTCCGATTCAATCGACTCTTTGACAAAGAGTTAAGAAACATTACTAAATTAGGCGTATCGGAAGACGTAGCGTACGCAGGCCTCCCACACGGTGGACCAACGACCTGATGAAGGTCACGGGAAGCCGCTGGATGCGGGCAGCGCAGGACTGTTTGTCGTGGAAACCCTTGGGGCAGGCCTTTGTCCAGCAGTGGACGTCTTTCGGCTGATATGATGAAGATCTAACCAGTTCTCAATTGCGTTGGGGTATCTTGGTAAGCCCGCTTCCATCTTCAGCATCATCGTCACTTATCATCTGGTGAGATGATGCCAAGGGCTTACCAATTGTGAATAAAAAAAAAATATTATAAGTCGTGTCGAGTATAAGGTAGGTCATTTAGCTATAGTTTATTTAAATTAAGTACCTAATACTGTAATTATTTTTCCATTAATTTTTGGCCGAATAAACTTCATTTCTTTCTTTCTTTCATTCAACCACCTCCGTGGCGTAATGGTTAGTCCATTCCACCAGGAGGTCGCGGGTTCGATTCCCGGCGAGGTCAACTTTGTAAGACTCAGTTTTGTTGGTGGTAGGGAATTTTCATAGCCCGCCTGGCTAACTACCAACATCTTATCTAAGTCTTGCCGCCAAACATCAAGTGTTAACAGCATTGATGTTTTCCGGCTTGAAGATAATATAGCCAGATCCCCATTGCGTTGGGAAATCTTGGTAAGATAGTTGACACTTTTAATTGTAGGTTTTTGGGGCAATCTTGGTAAGCCCGCTTCCATCTTCGGCATCATCGTCACTTACCATCAGGTGAGATGATGCCAAGGGCTTATTCATTGTGGATAAATACATATTTCGTGTATAAGTACATACTGGGTAATTAATTTAGTCAGAAAAATATTCTTTTAAATGAGATGATATAAAAGTTCTAGGCAACAAAGGTGCATAAAATATTGATTTTAAAAAAAGTACTGCCGACTTGGCTCCATATTAGATCTCATATATTTTTACAGGAGAGTCACGAGACTTGGTGAATTTATACATAAAAATGTTTTAATGGGATTCTTTATACTCGTACGTAGTCAGCATCAAAAATATGTATACATCAACAAGGTTTCAGAAATATGTGGTCTCACTTCGATTTCAATATCTGACACCATAAAATTGGATACATCAGCTGTTTCAGAATGGCGTAAACATAAAATACTTCATAAATATGTCTTCATAAATGTGTTCAGCAGGGGAGACCTCATAAACTAGCTACGACTTAAAATCTTGTGTACCCCTTGTTTTAGTAGACATATATATGAAGTATTTTATGTTTACGCCATTCTGAATTAGCTGATGTATCCAATTTTATGGTGTCAGATGTTGATGTTTCTGAAATCGAAGTACGTGGTCTTATTTCTGAAACCTTGTTGATGTATACATATTTTTGATGCTGACTGTACACGGTCAACGTACAGATAGCGTTTGATAAAACATTAATAAAGTAAACATATTTAACATATTTAGTTAGTTCAGTGTTCCACCAAGAACCTACTATCGCAAGCATACAATATTAATAAAGTATTTTTGACAGAAAAAGAAACATATTTTAGTAAAAAAATATAAGGTATATTAAACGTCACCATCCCCACAACCCAGTCGATCAATAATTGCTTAACACCTAAATTATAATAAATTAACAATGTATTATATCCGCTCACCAATCACCACCACACAACTTAATAAACATTTAACAATAAAAAACACTTCATTCCACACTTTCACACAAAGTGTTTCTGATAAACATTAGATTGGTACCTACCTACTTTTCCAAAATATACATTTTCCGCTTAAAAAAAACATTTTCTTATCGTGTGGTAAAATTAACCGTGCTATCCAAGGGATAGACGAAGGTTGCCTGGTGTTGCATTAAGATTAACACCTAAGGACGTGTGCAACGCGACCTTCATACACATCTGGAACCAGATGTGCAGGTTTCCTCGCGATGTTTTCCTACACCGTTAAAGCAATCGGTGAGTATATGTACGTAAGTTTCAAAAAACTCATTGGTACATTGGCCCACCGGATTTGAACCCGGGACCTCTGGTTAGAAGGACCGAGTCGTTACCGGTTGAGCCACCATCGCTAAGAAAAAAACATTGATGCAGTTCATCTGACACACTTTTAGGCAAGCTCACTTATTTGTATTTTATGGCGACAGTGCCATATTGCGAGTACTAATCTAGTTATAAAATCTTATTTGTCTAGTTCACCTTACAAACATTTGAGAGTTGACTACAAAAAATGAATTTCTTTATTTTAATACATATAAGGTCTAAAAAAATTAGCTGAAACTATTTTAACTGGTGCTTCTACCCATGAAACTAAACAACTTTCCCCATGAAACCCATAGTTAAATCTCAAAAAAAAATTTGAACTTCCCGTACTAAGTTGGCTGATCAGCTGATCGAGTTAGTATGGGAGAGCCAAATTTTTTTTTTGCGATTTACTATGGGTTCCATGGGGAAAGTTGTTCAGTTTCATGGGTAGAAGCACCAGTTAAAATAGTTTTAGCTAATTTTGTTACACCTTATATATCCAAAGTCTTACGAATCCATACAGTCGTCGAAGGGAGGCGTCTAGACAGGGCAATCGTGCGAGGGCCCAGGGGCGAGAAGGAGTCGAGTTCTCACTGTCAGTTGCCATTCGGGACAATTCAATTAAGTAATAAGAAACGCCATGTATATGTCGTGGCGACATCATAGCATTGAGCATCTCATGAAATGGTTGACCAGACCATGCAATGGTTGACCATGCCATGAAATGGTTGACCAGACCATGCAATGGTTGACCAGACCATGCAATGGTTGACCAGACCATGAAATGGTTGACCAGACCATGCAATGGTTGACCAGACCATGAAATGATTGACCAGGCCATGAATTGGTTAAATTAACTAGTGATTGTTTTTTTTTAATTTTTCACAAATGACATGACATATAATTATGTAATTACTATTTTATAATGGTTAACCAGGCCATGAAATGGTTGACCAGACCATGAAATGGTTGACCAGACCACGAAATGATTGACCAGACCATGAAATGGTTGACCAGACCACGAAATGGTTGACCAGACCATGAATTGGTTAAATTAACTAGTGATTCTTTATTTTTTTTATTTTTCACAAATGACATGACATATATATGTAATTACTATTTCATGACTATCAGAAAGAGTGTAATTTGCACATATTTTGCATAAACACCTTGAAATCTTGAGACTCGCGAAGTGGGGCTCCCCCTCCTGGGTGGCGGAATGTATTTAGGTTAGGTTTGTTTAGCATGATATGCTCGGCCATTTCATGATTTGGTCAACCAATTCATGCTCTGGCCAAACGAAATGACTTATCGAAAAACGTTGATGTTTAAAGGATACGGTCAGTTTTGGTTGACAATTTCATTTCATTTTTGATCAGACCATGAAATGGTTGACCAGACCATGAATTGGTTAAATTAACTAGCGATTGTTTATTTTTTTAATTTTTCACAAATGACATGACATATATATGTAATTACTATTTCATGACTATCAGAAAGAGTGTAATTTGCACATATTTTGCATAAACACCTTGAAATCTTGAGACTCGCGAAGTGGGGCTCCCCCTCCTGGGTGGCGGAATGTATTTAGGTTAGGTTTGTTTCGCATGATATGCTCGGCCATTTCATGATTTGGTCAACCAATTCATGCTCTGGCCATACGAAATGACTTATCGAAAAACGTTGATGTTTAAAGGATACGGTCAGTTTTGGTTGACAATTTCATTTCATTTTTGATCAGACCACGAAATGGTTGACCAGACCATGAATTGGTTAAATTAACTAGCGATTGTTTATTTTTTTAATTTTTCACAAATGACATGACATATATATGTAATTACTATTTCATGACTATCAGAAAGAGTGTAATTTGCACATATTTTGCATAAACACCTTGAAATCTTGAGACTCGCGAAGTGGGGCTCCCCCTCCTGGGTGGCGGAATGTATTTAGGTTAGGTTTGTTTAGCATGATATGCTCGGCCATTTCATGATTTGGTCAACCAATTCATGCTCTGGCCAAACGAAATGACTTATCGAAAAACGTTGATGTTTAAAGGATACGGTCAGTTTTGGTTGACAATTTCATTTCATTTTTGATCAGACCATGAAATGGTTGACCACAACATGAAATGGTTGACCAGACCATGAAATGGTTGACCAGGCCATGAAATGGTTGAACAGCCCATGAAATGGTTGACCAGCCCATGAAATGGTTGACCAGACCATGAAATGGTTGACCAGGCCATGAAATGGTTGAACAGCCCATGAAATGGTTGACCAGCCCATGAAATGGTTGACCAGACCATGAAATCGTTGACCAGGCCATGAAATGGTTGAACAGCCCATGAAATGGTTGACCAGCCCATGAAATGGTTGACCGACCATGAAATGGTTGACCAGGCCATGAAATGGTTGACCAGACCATGCAATGGTTGACCAGCCCATGAAATGGTTGACCAGACCACGTAATAGTTGACCAGCCCATGAAATGGTTGACCAGACCATGAAATACTTGTATTTTATGAATTAATGGTCAACCATTTCATGAAAGCGTCAATTTTCAACCGACTTCCAAAAAGAAGGAGGCTCTCAATGCGACTGTATGTTTTTTTTGTGTGTATGTTTGTTACGCGATATCTTCGCAGATTGTGAACCGATTTCCATGATTCTTTTTTTATTCGATAAAATATATAACCATTTCATGAAAGCGTCAATTTTCAACCGACTTCCAAAAAGGAGGAGGCTCTCAATTCGACTGTATGTTTTTTTGTGTGTTTGTTTGTTACGCGATATCTTCGCAGATTGTGAACCGATTTTCAGGATTCTTTTTTTATTCGATAGGGTATGCTCCCGAGTTGGTCCCATACATTTTTTTAAATCAAAATCGGTGTTAAACTTTTTAGAAAATTAACAAAAACCAAAAATAATAATGTAAAATTGTACTAAGTTGTTGCGATGGAAGTCAGTTTTTTAACGTGTTTAGGCGTTATCACTTACATGATATCGCTACTACATTCACGCGCCAGTGATGACTAGTGATGACGCCTTTGACGCAAACAACAACTAAAAGCGACTGTATGGATCCTTACACTGTGATATATGCTCCAAATAATAGTCCTACTTTATTTGGCTTTCTTTGTATCCTTACCCAACATCTTTCTTCTTTGTGCCAGCATATGACCAAAAAGCACAGGAAACAGAGGAATATACAGGAACATATAGAAAATGAGGAAATAATAATAGTTAAACACAAAGTTCCACTCGTTGGGCATTGAATATGTGAACAGTTTCTTCTGGTCGACCTCTTCTAAAGAATGGTACATGCAGAGTAGTTCTCCAGTCACACCCAGGGGGTACAAAACAAGGAAAGTCGAATATCTGAAAACAAAAAGAAACATTTTTTTTATTCACAATTGGTTGACAACATCTCACCTGATGGTAAGTGATGATGTTGCCGAAGATGGAAGCGGGCTCACCGAGATTCCCCAACGCAATGGGGAACTGGCTATCTTATCTTCATGCCGGAACACACCAATGATATCAACATTGATATTTGGCGGCAAGACTTAGATAAGATGGTGGTAGCTAGCTTAGAAAATGCCCTACCACCAACCAAACTGAGAATTACAATTGACCCCGCCGGGAATCGAACCCGCGACCTCCTGTGTAAAGCCAGTGAAATTTGCCTCTGGGCTACGGAGGCGAACATAAAAACAATTAGTTATTTTTTACTGTTAAAAAGATGACGAACGGCGACATCAGAAAGAGGCGGCTGATGGTCTTCCAGTGTTTCAGTTTGAACAATATTTCATTTGAACTTTTGGAAGCCTGGAATATAGCTGAATATACTTTGGTTTCTGCCTATCTCAATGAAAAAAATATATATATTCAGGGACATATTATACACGGTCTTCAAGCCCCAAACTAGGGAACCAGAGACTGAATTCGTGAAATACATACATATTATAAACTAGCTTTTGCCCGCGGCTTCGCCCACGTGGACATAGCTTTTATGACTCTTTTTGAGGGTGAGTGGTGCGCGAGCCGCAATCAGCTCGCAAGCGTGGACATGAGTTTTCTCCAGGTACCTCAGGAACTGTATCGGGCTATTCAGATTAGCAGTCTTTGTCACTTCCCACCCCCTCAACAAATTCTATACAAAAAATCACTTTAATCCGTTGCTCCGTTGCGACGCCACAGACGTGCGCGAGCGTAGAAAACAGTTGTCCCCAGATCCCTCGGGAACTATGACAGGATATACTTATTAGTAAATTATATCATTTTCCACCTCATCTCTGTGCTAAAAATCACACCAATCTATTTTTTCGTTACGATTTTATATAAAACGAACAAAGAGTATTGTTTTAGTTTCCTCAGGAACTGTATCGGGCTATGATAATTTCCTCAGATAAAAGGTTGACTATTTCATTCCCAGTGATACAGGCTACCTGCATGCCAAATTTCATCAAGATTGATAGAGGTGTTGAAGTGTGAATAGGTAACAAACAAACAAACACATTTTCACATTTATAATATTAAGTAAGGATTTCTAAATCTTAATTGAAATATAGAGCGTCAGTGGCAAAACGGTTAGGGCCACTACCTCCTGTCCGGAAGGCCGTGGTTCGAATCCTGCCACTTATAAATATCTATACGAATATCGAATGCATACTGGTATGTACGTTTATCCGACGCTCTTACGGTGAGAAAAACATCGTGAGGAAACCTGCACACGCCTTCGAAGAAATTCGAAGCTTATGTGTGAAGTCAATCAACCCGCAATGGGCCCGCGTGATCGTCTAAGGCCAGATCGCCCTAACTCAGGGCAGGTTGAGCCCCTTGGTGGGGACGTATATAAACTGATATGATGAAATAACATATATAGGTACCTATATTATCAAAAAACTAATTCAAATCATTATAGGTATCAATCTAGTAATAAAATTTCCTAAAAATATTAATATGGGTCAAATACTCGAGTCGTATTAGCTCCAAAGGAGCCCAAGACGCACTTCTCGTTGCCGCGCTGGATGGCAAAAGACAACCTTAGCAGCAGGTAGGACCTCACGTCACATCTCCTCTCTCGAAGGCGAAGGCCAATCTCCTTTGTGAAGGCAAAGGCCTCTGAGGGTTCAGCAGCCGGTTGTCTCACAGACCAGCGGCACTAAGCAGTAATTTGCCTTCAAGACCGAGTACTTATTATGCTTCTTTCTCGCCGAAAATTGAGCAGCAGTACCGTACAGTGAGACAGAAAAAGTGGCTTCCCAAAGCAAACACGTTCCTCTCTGCCATAGCACCTGTTTAAACCCTCCAGCCTTTTGCCATCAGATCAACTAAAGCCCGGCCGGCGGCTGCATCAAAGATGGAATATTCCATCTGGCCGAGACCAGTGCCCTCCGAATGAGGTCATTAAGGAATTGGTGACGTGGGAATCTTCACAAACACGACTGCAACTCAGTGAGTGATGGCCAATTGCCTCCACCGTGGACCCGCAAATACATTGATGAGGTTCACAGATATTGATATTGCAGGCGGAGAGCAACTGCCACATGCAAATAGTCGCCGTCAGAAGAGTTCCCATATCTGTGCCTCCTGTTAAAAGAAGCTAAACTCGATTTATGTGTTTTTAATTTTTTTACACGATTGCAATCTATAAAAAAATACCTATCTGTTCGTCTATAAAACACATCGCTAAGTGCCATAGTTCCAGAGAGTTGTGTAAAAAGCGTATGCTGAAAAATACATAAAAGAAATCCACTCAAAAGTATGAAATAATATTTTAATAATTTAACACAACTTAAGCGCGTTTTATTATTCCTTCAGTGCCATCTATTGACATTTTGCTGCTATGATTATAATGTGTGGTATGTGTAGCTTATATGTTGAAAAAGTACTCTATATTTATTATTGTAAGTATCGATAAATAATTTCCCACGGGACCTCTTTAGTTTTCCGGGATAAAGAATACCCGACTATACAATGATGGTCAAAAAACCCCATCCCAATGTAAAGGTTTCATATTGTTACGTTGAGTCATTCTAAAGATACAATTTTTTGCATTCCTGTAGGAACCCTAATTTTTTTGGGATTCACAATGTCCCAGTTTTAGTTCGCGATAAGGGTATCAACGTGTAAAATTTGATTGTAATAGGTCAAGCCACATTTGCGAGGTGAGCCATACTATAAATGAATACTTTTGATTTTCCCGCGGGATCTCTTGAATTTTCCGGGATAAAAAGTATCCTATATGTTAACCCGGGCTATAAGGAACCACCATACAAAATTTCATCAAAATCGGCCTGGTAGTTTTTGCGTGATGCGCGAACATACAGACAGACAGACAAAAATTCCAAAAGTTGTTGTTTTGGCCTCTGTATCGTTAGTAATGTCCACCACAGTTATTATTTTCCAAAAATATTTCATGTACAGACACGGCCCCGTTACAGTTTTATCATATTATAGATAGATATTAAACACCCAGACAGTGAAAAACCTGTTCGCAACACGAATGTTTGCCCTGAGTGGGAATCGAACCACGCCCAACGGCCCAACAGGCATGGGCTCTGACCACTACGCCGTCGCCACTGTGCATTTATTGACGTACATATTATTATATCTATATATGTATATAAAAATGAATCCCTATTTCCCTTGGTCACGGCATCACGCGTGAACGGCTGGACCAATTTCGCTAATTCTTTTTTGTTGAGTTCGTTATTGTCAGGAGAAGGTTGTAGGGCAGGGTAGGGTAGGGTACAGGATTACAATTAATGTGTTCTGGTCACTTATCTTCACTTCTAAGACACTTATTCTATTCACCAGGGTACTAAGTGACTCAGACAGGCCACGTACAGTATTTTCAAGTGCGATATTGTAAGATATCTGGTATGTTAAAAGATATCTCATAGTAGCTCCCGTGTGTGACAATCTTAACAAAAAAACACTTTTCATACAAATCGTTATCGCAGTTCAAAAGGTGAATGCCCGTCCGTTCGTTGACCCGTAAGGCAGTAGGCATTACCACTGGGAATATGTGTAACTCGGAAGGATGAAAACGCGTATACCTATACGGTATCGGGCGCACGGGAGTGCAAATGACGACCTTACAGTGCGCTATATTATCACACGGTTTATTTGGGTGTTTTTTTAATATAGACTTTTCAAATATGTTTTCTATGTGCTTTACTCGATGATGAGTAACCCCTTAAAATTTCACTCGTAATTTTTAAAACATCTTACTAATATTATAAACGCGAAAGTTTGTAAGACTGTATGAAAGTTTGTTTGTTACTCTTTCACGCAAAAACTACTGAACGGATCTGGCTGAAATTTGGTAGGTGACAGATTAGGACCTGGATTAACACATAGGCTACTTTTTTCCACTCGCGCACTGCGCACCCTCGAAAAGTTATAAAAACGTTGTCCACGCGGATGAAGCCGCGTAAAACAGCTAGTCTTGTATGAATTGAAAAAAGTCAAACGCTCCTGCCAGAACGGATGTTCTTCGTGTATGAGTGCAGTTTATTTTTCTTACCTTAAGAACAGCAGAAACTGCGGTACAGCGTTGTACAAGTTGAGCGCGTAGTACCTGTTAGAAACATAAAACAAAGATGACTTATTTCAAGTACGAGGCATTGAATACAAACTAATAATAATAGGTCATTTTTGGTACTAGTTTTGTTTCTCAAGTCTAATGATGTTTTTATACTCTTTTTCTCTTCACAATAAAATTCATGACAGACAACAAGTCTTTTCATTGGAGCACCACAAAATCATTTTAATTAAGTAGGTTTCCTACAGTACCCGTAGCGGACGATCTCGGTGACGGACCAGGCGAGGACAGCGAGCGGCAGGCCGGGGCTGGCGGCGGCGCCCCGCGCGGCCAGCAGCGCGCCGCACACCAGGAACACGCGCGAGTACACCTGCATCAACACCACCACCACGCCCGAAGGCACCAGCCCTATCGCTGCGTGCACCACCTGAATGCGTAACAGGGCATAAAAATTACCTATTGCGATAAAAAATCAATAGGGATGACGAATGCTAGTCATCTGAGTTACTTTTTATCAGCTGTCAAAAACGACTTTTTGCTCTAAAAATGTTGGAAATACCTAGGCGTGAAGCGTCATAGTTTAGCAGCGTCATTTATGTACTCATTTTGTGATTTTGATGAATCAAAAATCGAAGACTTGATGGAAAACAAAACGAGTAAGGTTTTAAAAGTGTATAAGTAGGAGGGCAATTTAGTGATCAAGAGTTCATAATTCATTTCTGATGCTGTCGTCATCCCTATTGCATGTCGAGTATGAGTGTCGTCCAAAAAGCTTGGTATCCTCTCAAAGGTGAGACTTTCCTTCACACCAGATCAGCTTCTAATATTATACTAAGCTCAAGTTCGGTCGTGTATGGAGTACTGCTCTCACTTATGGGACAGATCGGCTCGTTACCAGCTAGATGCCTTGGATTCTATCGACCGACGCGCCAGGAGACTCATTGGCGACGAGGAACTTGTATCAATGAGGCTCCAAAGCCTCGAGCATCGCCGCAAAGTCTATCGGTGTTCTAAAGGATTTATTTTGCAAATTGTGACCTGGAGTTTCACGACCTCATTCCTCCCTCTCCATTTAATAATCGGGCGACCAGGAGCGGAGGGCGATTCCACCCCTTTGTCGTCAATGTTCCACCTTTACGCACGAAGCGTTTTGCTTCTTCGTTCATTATGCGAACGGCCAAGGAGTGGAATTCCCTGCCGGCGTCTGTATGCCCGATTCGTATAATTTAGGAATCTTCAAGTCAAGAGTGAATAGGCACTATTTGAGCTTGCGTGTTACATCCTCGGCTGCATCGACACTTACCGTCAGGTGAGGTGCATCCAAACGCACTCAAATTTTTAATTTAAAAAACATCGTGCGCCAAATTGAATTAGCCGACGGGAGGGGGCCATTTGGTATCCCTTCAGTCCCCATAATTCTTCCTGTACCCCACGTATTTTTGTGTATACAACTTTTAACAGTTTTTTTAAAGAAAACCCGAAATTCTGCATTTAAACTTAAATTTTTAAAAAGTAGTGTGTAGGCTAGGCTCCAAATTAAAATTTTATTTTGGTGTACAATGTTGTGTGTTTCTATCATATTCAAAATTATTGGCAGGTTGTCATTTTGTTTTTTTATCCCCAACAACGCAAAAAGAGGGGTGTTACAAGTTTAACGTGTGTATCTGCGTATTTGTGTATCTGCGTATTTGTGTATCTGTGTGTTTGTGTATCTGTGTGTTTGTCTGTGTTCGTAGTTATAAACTTAGTTCTTAAACGAATGGACCAATTGGGATGCGGCTCTTTTTCTTTGAAGGCTGACGTGATCGAGTTGGTTCTTAGCTATAATTTATGAAGATTTGTGTAGCCGTTTGAAGATCATCAGATCTTATCTAGGTGATAAAGGAATGTGGGCAACTTATACATACAGGTCTGATCAATTCAAAATTTGGTGCCCTCTTACTGTAAAAATATTTCAAAACCATGGTAACCTTGACCTGATTCTGCAAAATCTCATGGAATCTGCAGGATACCCAACTCCTCACCAATTTACAGCAGAGGTATCGTGTTTGGGCTCATTGGAATAGTCTTAATGAAAAGGTGTTAGATAGAACATGGTTATCTTGAACTGATGCTGCAGCATCTTATGGAATTTGCAGGATACCCAACTCCTCACCAACTTACAGCAGATGAATCGAGTTTGGGCTCATTGGAATAATCTCAATGAATAGGTTTTAGATAGAACATGGTAACCTTGACCTGATGCTGCAGCATCTCTGGAATCTGCAGGATATACCAACTGACAGCAGAGTTATCGTGTTTGGGCTCATTGGAATAGTCTCAATTAATAGGTTTTAGATAGAACATAGGAACTTTGACCTGATGCTGCAGCATCTTCTGGAATTTCAGGATACCCAAATCCTCACCAACTTACAGCAGATGAATCGAGTTTGGGCTCATTGGAATAGTCTCAATGAATAGATTTAGATAGAACATGGTAACCTTGACCTGATGCTGCAGCATCTCCTGGTATCTGCAGGATACCCAACTTCTTACCAACTTACAGTAAAGGTATCGTGTTTTGGATACGTAAAGTTTAAAAAGCATGAAATAAAACTTAAATTAAAATTTTAAGAAACCCGCGACAAAAAAAACCGCTAAAAAGTAGAGTATGGCCCGTTGTATGAAGTGTCCAGGGTGTGACTCCGGCCTCATTCCTTGTCTACAAAAGGAACCTCCGTGTAAAAATTCGGCTTTCTAGGTACAAGAGTTTGGGGTGGGCGTTGATGTGTTAGTGACTCACCCTTGATCCATCAATGTATACTATAGTATTCATCATATCAGCTCATATACGTCCCCACCGAGGGGCTCGAGCCTACCCAGAATTAGGGCGATCGGGCCTTAGTCGACCACGCGGGTCCAGTGCGGGTTGGTCGACTTCACGCACAACCTGCGAGTTTCTCCGCAGGCGTGTGCAGGTGTCCTCACGATGTATTATAAAGAGATATTTGTATGTTTGTATGAAAGAGGTACCTAATCTTGAAAACTACTCATCTGGTTTCAAAAATTCTTTCACCAAGAGTTAGAATGGAATTTTAGGATGGACATAGGTTGAAAAAAACTGGCCAAGTGCGAGTCGGACCCGCGCAAAGTACGGTTCCGTAATCTTTAAAAAAAATAAATGTATATTTAAAAAAACAAAATTGTTCTTGCATTTGGCAATAGAACATTTTTTATGGAAAATCTATCAACTTTTTACAAATCCAACTGCATGTATTAACTCAATACTCAATAATTTATTGCTGTCATATACAGGATACTAACTCCTAACCTAGAGTCTACTTAGCCGTGATAGTTTTCTTTTTAAATTGATTACCTATATGTCCTATATGGCCTTCGAGCGCACGCGCGGCAAACCGACTAGGAGTCGAAGTGGTCGCCATGACCGAAATCGGTCGGATAGATCATCATCATCATATGGCCTATATCCCACAGTGGACGTCCTTCGGCTAATATGATGTCCTACTATTTACAATTTGTTTTGAAATGTCCTGAAATAGCAGTTTAGCTGGTAAGGGTGGGGGGGGGAGGGGAAGACACTTGACTTTAACAAAAATTAGCACTTTAAAGCTTAATATTTCGCAAGCGCATGCCTAACTCGAAAAATCTAAATCTTGAGAAAAAAATTCAGTTTTCTCTGAATCTTGAGAAAAAAAATATTGTAACACTTTGTCGGCGTGATCAATATGTATACTCATGCCAATTACAGCTTTCTAGTACTAATAGTCTTTGAGGTAAACCGCGGACAGACGAACGGACAGACATTGCGAAACTTTAAGGGTTCCTTTTTGACTACAGAACCCTAAAAACCTCCCCCTCACTCTCGATAACCTTGGGGGCGAAGCCACGAGCTACAGTTAGTTTATACTATACTAATTATGTTATGTAATTATATAACATTGGTGCAGTTGAAGTTAAATGGTAAATGACAGGTTATTTCGTTTAAAATGTTGTAATTTAGTTGTAATGGGATCCAATAAAATAAATGTCTAATTAGTTAATTACCTCAAGTATAGCTGCATTCTGAAATATGATGACAGTCCACTTAATATCCTCCCAGAATGTGTCTAGTGTGCCCCTGTTCAAAAAGTGTGAAAAGGTTTGCCACAGCAAATACGACCATCTGAAAGTTAAAATAAAAATTGTTATTTATTTATTACTAGATTTTGCCAGCGGCTTCGCTCGCATGAACATAGTTTCTATGACTGTCTTCGAGGGTGCGCAGTGCGCGAGCCGCAAGTGGCTCGCGAGCGTGGAAAAAAGTGGCCTATATGTTAATCCAGGTACTAAGCTGTCTACCTACCAAATTTCAGCCAGATTTGTTCAGTAGTTAGTTAGTTTTCGCGTGAACATAGTTTTTATGTCTGTCATGATGTCGAGCGTGCGAACTGAGTCAACTCTAGGTCCCTTGGGAACTATGTCGGGCTATGCTAATTAGTAGTCAATTAGATAATCAGTATTAATTAGCACGTTCTATTAGCACGTTAGTATTAATTAATCCTTCGCTTCATTGTGACGTGACATAAATTAACAAAGAAGAGAGAGTTAAAAGCTATCCCACGGGAACCACTTAAGAAATCAGGATAAAAAGTAGCCTGTATGTTAATCCAGGACCTAACATATATGTGTGCCAAGTTTTATCCCAATCCGTCCAGTGGTTGAAGCGTGAAAGAGTAACAAACATACATCCATACATACAAACTTTCACATTTATAATATTAGTAGGATCTCTATCACACAAGCTGTCAAAATTGGTACAGGTGGTTGGCTTTTCCGCATAATGTCTTTTAGTAAAACATTTCGAGTGGCGACCGCGCACCGGAAAACTTAGCGTAGGCAGGCCTCCCACGTGGTGGACCGACGACCTGGTGAAGATCGCGGGAAGCCGATGGATGCGGACAGCGCAGGACCGGCCATCGTGGAAATCCTGGGGGATGCCTTTGTCCAGCAGTGGACGTTTTTCGGCTGATATAATGATGAAAACATCTATTTCACAATTTAAGGAAAAAAATTGCCAGAATACCAAGCCTATTTTAATTCCATAAGATTATCTACTAGAATTTTTAGCGTCCATTGAAGTAAAGGGATATTTTGGAAATGGGAACTTTTGGTTCCACCCCTGGAAGTCTATTGTCCCCACAATAGGGGATCGGACTGCATCAAAAGTAAATTCTGAAATATGGTTTTTAGGAAACCATTGCTCTTCTTTTCAAGTTTCAAAAAACCTTACTTGTGTTGCTTTTCCATCACGTCTTCAATTTTTAATTGATCAAATTCACAAAATAAATAATAATAATATATTTCGTTTTTGACAGATCATAAAAAGTAAGTAAAATGACTAGCAGTCCAATCCCCTATTTGTAAAAAAGACATTCTGGACTGGAGGAACCTCTTAAAGGGTTTGTCTTCTACTCCATGAATGTGAATTTAAAAGCATGTTAAGTAACTGTTGCTTATTATAAACAAGAGCGTTGATGGCGTAACGGTTAGGGCCGCTACCTCCTGTCCAGGAGGTTGAGGTTTGAATCCTGCCTCGTACCAATGTGTTTTCGAATTCAGATTTTATATATACGTTTATCCGACGCTCTTACGGCGAAGGAAAACATCGTGAGGAAACCTGCACTCACCTGTGAAATTACTCGAAGGTTGTGTGAAGTCGACCAACCCTCACTGGGCCTGCATGGTCCACTAAGGCCCATTCGCCCTAATTCGGATAGGATCGGCCCCTCCTTGGGGACGTATATGAGTTTATATAATGATGATTATAAACAAGTAAGAATCTTGGTAATTGGAATCTCCCTAATTCAGGGTAGGCTCGAGCCCCTCAGTGGGGACGTATATGAGCTGATATGATAAATCTTGGTGAGCCCGCTTCTATATACACAATCATTGTCACTTACCATCAGGTGAGATACCAAGGGCTTACCAATCGTGCATAAAAAGTAGATATTTTATTTCTATTTGACTTTAAAACAATTATAGCTTTTTTTTACATTATTCTCAAATTATTCTTTAAGTAGATATCTTAAAGTAGATATTCCCTATTTATAACCATCAAACAAAGGCAACATAATGTCAAAATCCATAGATATCAAAAAACCTTAAATTATCTATAAAGTGTTATTCGGGAATGCTTCATCATCATCATTGTTTGTTTAATGTATGTACATATTCATTTGTGTTAAGACTACAAACTAGTGATTGTGCATAATTATTTTTGGACCTCTTTTATAACCTTTCATTGTAAGTACTTAGAGCAATTGGGAACTGCAATGTTTTTCTTATCTGTATTTTTTTTAGTTTCCTGTGACTAAGGAGCGAGTGAGAAGGAGTAAAAAATTATAATTATGGCAAAAAATCAAACTAGAGATGTTTATGGGGATTTTTTGTCTTACACAAGTTAAAATCAAAAAAACTGTTGGTCCGGTGCTATAGTGCCTAAACCGCTTCATTTAGAGATATTATTATTTTATTATCTCCCGCTGTTTTGTTCAATTCATTTAATTTGATCATAAAACAAGTGCGAGTCAGAACCGCACACATAGGGTTCCATACCATCATATTAGATGGTGCTAGTACGAAGGGTTCCGTACCATCATACTAGATGGCACTACGTTTAAAAAAAACACTTCAAATTTTTAGCATTTGTTGATATATCAGCTACAGAAATACATCTGTGAGAATTTCAACCGCCTAGCTATCACTGTTCATGAAATACTGCCTGGTGATAGACGGACAGACAGACGGACGTACAGTGAACGTATAGTTCATTATTCTAGGAAAAAATGGTATAAGGTGCATCCTAATACGAACCCAAATCATCTGTAAATTTTTTATCAAGTTTTTTGCTCATTTGTGTTACTAAATAAGGCATATTGACAATTGTCTATTAGAGTTTGACTACACCAGACGGTGATGGCTTCGCGAAAGAGAACAATCTATATATTAAAGAACTGATGAAATCTAATGTGAATCTAATGAAATCTAATCTAATGGAATCTAGCGGCTACCAGCTAACGCACTGCAGTCCCTCTAGAATATAATTTGAATCTGTCCAGACATTCTATCCAACAGATTTGCTTAATTATTATTTTTATGAAAGGTATTTGCACAAATTTGTTATTAAGCATTGAAAATCACCTAACTTTCGCTCTTCTCAGTTGGGGTGCACATAAACAGGCTGCCATTAGGGAGAGCCTTGCTTCTCGAGGCTCTTCGACTGTGTAATCAATTAAACCTGACCAAACCTATTTTTGGGTTTAATGGCAGCCCAGTTATGTGCACTCCAACCCTATTCACAAACAAATAAATAAAATATCAAACCTAATCCAAGTCCATCAGGACTTTCTATCGAACCTATTTGCCTATTTTTTTAATGGAAGGTATTGATGCACAGATTTGTCATCAAGAATTAAAAATCATTCGCCCTTCTCAAGTTATGACCAAATGCGATTTTCATAGTTGTCTTTCTCAATATCTCCTATTCAAATTAAAGTATGCGGTTCGTTTTGGTTTAAGAACACTCGCTCAAACAAGCTCTTTCATTTGAACTATTGCTCAATAGATAGGTAGAGTTGGAGGGAAGCTATCAACGTGCACGTCGATGACGAGCTGCTTGCGGGTTGCCTGCTGCGTATTCCCGATGTGGGAGAAAAAATTCTGCAGAGGAGCACGGGTCCTCGTTTATTTCTGAAGATAAAATCAAAATTCACTTACCCCAAAGTCTGAATACTGTTATACGCCAGGAGATACAGTTTTCCGAATGCCGAAGGTTCTGAGGATCTTTTCTTGGTAACTTTTTGTGACATGATTGAGTCACTTAAACTAGGTAACTTTTGGTTAATAGCTATTTATTTAGACAAAGTCTAGTTTAATCTAATGTAATTCAATGAGTTTGATTGACTTTTGAACTTTACCAAAAGAACAGTAAACAGTCTACCCTTCGCTTTGGTTGGCTAACTTTAGACCATACAAAATGCAATAGTAAAACGCATGTAATGTACACTGATATTTACGCAATACACAATTTTATGGTAGTCGACCTTACACTAATCGAAGACACGATTGGAAAATTATATTATAATTATTTTAAATGAAAAACTTAAACAAGAAGGTACCGACCGACTACCGAGTACCGACCGACCGAGACCGACACCGACCGACGACGTCATGTCATACATACCTACCTACCACAAATCACTATAGTTTATTTTTTTTTTGGATTCTTCTTTCCGGCTAGTAGATCTGTGTTTCCGGCTAACAAAAAGCGCGGAAAAGGCAAAGGTTACTAAAAGACCATACAGCCAGGTCTGACGTATTTAAGCTTCCACATCTTTTGGATTTGTAATGCTAGTGCCGGTGCATTACAAATCTTCTCTGAAGTTCTTGACAGCATTTGCCGCAGCTACATTCTGAGGTGGAACACCCAGTTGCTGTAAGGCGTCTATAAAACTGCATCTAGAGCAAGTTGGGTTCTCACGTCCTCCTTCGTTTTATTTTCTTGTTCTCCACATTGCTCACGTGCACTAGGCGATTTTCTCCAAAATGCACCACTTTTTAAACAAAATCCTAGCAGAAAACAATGAAAAAACAACAAAATAAAACTACGAATGCGTCTACCACAAATCCCGCCAAAAAACTCCCAAAGGATCACTCGCCGTAGGTATTGATTTCAAAGAGAATATAATATACACTAAGTTTAACTACTATTTGTAGCAACGCCTAACTTGATAATTTTTAACACGCTTTTTTTTTATTAGCTTCACTTGTAAATATGTAAGAATATCTTGGAATCTTAATTTGACCCACTTCCCAGTCTTCGATTAGGATGAAATTTTGCACACGCTCTGAGTCCTGATGACAATATATGACTAGCTAAGAAACGTCATTACAAATCCAATATGGCGGCCTCCCCAACATGGCGGACTGGCTGTTTGAAATCCACCCCCATGATATGGCTATCAAATAAAAGGGTTTGCTGTCAGGAATACGAAAAAATTAAGCACGTGACTTAAATCCAATATCGCGGACGTCCAAGATGGCGGACAGGCTATTTGAAATGCACCCCCATGACATGGGTATCAAATGAAAGGGTTTGCTGTCAGGAATACGAAAAAATTGTCAAGTGACTTAAATCCAATATGGCGGACATCCAAGATAACTACTAAAAGCCTGTTTTTTAGTTTTTTAAACTAATTGATGATTATTCCTTTTAAATTAATTTTAATAAACTAAACCATACAAAATTTACGCTTTACAATTGAGATAGTCTGAGTAAAACGGCAGTGAGGTACCGACGGACGGATTGACATATGACAAAACTATAAGGGTTCCTCAAGGACGTTTTAAGCTCTGTCTGTCAATCTTTCTGTCCGTCTGTCCACGGCTTAGCTCAGAGACTATTAGAACTAGAAATTTGGCAAGGATATACATATTTAGCATACCAATTAAGTAGCACAATAAAATTTTGAAAAAAAAATATTTGTAGGGTACCTCCCCTACATGTAAAGAGGATGTGTTTTTTTCGTTGACCTACCTTATCGTGTTCAATGGGTCTTTTAAAATGACTGAGTGTTTGCTAGACACATTTTTAGATTCAAGAATCGGTTTGCGAAATATTACGCTTTAAAGTGCTAATTTTTGTTAGTCAAGTCGGAAAAAATGCAAATAGTAGGACATGCCTGCAATCAATTTAAAAGGAAAACTATCACGGCTAAGTATGCTTTCTTACTCTTAGAGTAATAGTCGACCAAATTAAATGTGCAGTGGAATTTGTAAAAAAATCAAAGATTTTTCATACAAAGTGTTCTAACAATCAAAACAATGTTCTATTTTTGAAAACACTACTCTGTCTGCTTCGCCCTTGGCCTTCCATTTATGTCTTAGATTTCTGAGGGTTTCCTATAAACACATTAATTATATACCCCTTAAAAAAAATCCAGATTCGTCAGCTAAATGAAGTGAAACTCGTTTTTATAAACGTTTTTCAAAAAATTGTATTAAAATAAAACAAAACGCTGTTAGCGCCATCTAGCTTGTAGTAGTAAAACGAAATATACTTACAAGGACCAGTTACTTAGTCTACTATTTCACCAACAGATGGCGGTAAAAAATAACTTACTTTAAAATGAAGTAAGTGGTGCCATCTGTTACAATTCATACGTGATTAAAAAATTGATGCATAGGTACTAGTATAAAAAAGATGGGTATTGTTTTTTTGCAGTCAACAAAACCTTTGAGAGTAAGTAGTTCAAGGCTTTAAATGGAAAGGAGAACTTATTGAACACAGGTGCTCTCTAAAAAGTTATTATAAAAAACATAATTAAAATTATTAAAAAGTCCATGACGGGTGTTAAGACGTAATTGAAAAAGAATTAAATTACTTTTTTAAACTCCCTCAACTAAATGAAGAAATAAGAAACAAAAGTTAAATTTTTAAAAGAAAATCCGTCGGGGTATGACATTCTCTGCTCTGAAATAAATTGGATATGCGCAATTTTATTAGTTTGACTAATTTAGTTTGTAAACTAATGTAGTTTTTTATCAACACAAATTGCTTCATTTAAACTGAAATTTGGAAGACAGAAAGAGTGATGGCAGTCCCTGGCGGATTTTCTTGGCTTTTTTAAATTTATTTTTCATTTCTTATTTCATGGGGGACTTTAAAAAAGTTATTAAATCCTTTTTTATTACGTTTTAACAGACGTTACGGGCTTTTTTTTGTTTTGCTTTTCATTGTAAACTTTTCAGAAAATACCTGCGTTCAATAAGTTCTGCTTTCCATTTTAAACCTTGAACTACTAACTCTTAGGTTTTGTTGACTGCAAAAAAACAACACCCCCTCTTTTTTATACTCATACCTATGCATCAATTTTGATTTTAAATCAAATTTTACATACGTACTAATATACGAGTATATAGGTTAGGATAAAACCCCTTACCAGAAACCGGAATAGTATTATTTGTAGATGATACCAATGCTATTTTATCGAGCAAAACGACAGAAGATCTTGAAAATGTATTCAAGGAAACGGTGTTCATAATTGAGCGGTGGTTTTCTGTCAATGATTTACATTTAAACACTCAAAAAAAATTCTATGCTATTTATGGCAACTGTCGTGACGAGCGTCATGCACGTCACGAAGCATGTAAATGAACCAGAAGTTGAGAATCTTTTGAGGCTCTCGGGAGTGTCGCGACGAGTGAACACACACGTCGCGAGGTACGTGTATACCTAAGCGCATATGGTAACACTGCTTAGACAACTTAATTGTTTATGGTCAGAATAATATCTGTGGAAATAAAAAGTACATTGATTTGGCTATGGTAAGAAAAATGACCGCTTCTTTCTGTAAGTGTCATTAGACTCGAGACTGTGAATTTGTGTGCACATCGAAGTTGGAGATGCACGAGCTAATGGCGTGGCCTGACACCACGTGTCTGCGGGAATTTGCGACTCATTGGATCATCAGAACGAAAGCTAAGTACCATAGGTACTTGGGGATTTTACTGACTTCGTGTCTCGGGACGGTCCTTGTACAAATAACTTATTTCTACATACCTGCTATTAAAGTGACCTGCCCTATTGTGGGTGTTGCATTTATAACAACATAAAACCTAAATGTTCCATGCCTAAATGTCTACTCATGTTTGAAAGCCTTTACTTGCAAATGATTCGTGAACACACAATACATTGTTGAATGATTGTGTGTTGTATGGTGTGACGATGGCCAATTAAAGGATCTTCGTGATCCATGAACAAGTCCATATCAATAGACAGCTGTGTGGCCAATATGAAGCCTGTATGGCGTGATGAAGTGGCCTATTAAAGGATCATCGTGATCCATGAACAAGTCCATATCAATGGACAACTGTGTGGCCAGTTTGAAGCCTGTATGGCGTGATGATGGCCCATTAAAGGCATATAAAGGCTCCATGAAAAGTCCATATCAATGGACAACTATGTGGCCAGTGTAAAGCCTGTATGGCAAGGGTCTTTTGTGATCCATGAACAAGTGTATATAAATGGACAACTGCGCAGTCAGTGTGAAGGCTGTATGGCATGATGATGGCCTATTAAAGGGTCTTCTGTGATCCATGAACAAGTGTATATAAATGGACAACTGTGTGTCCAGTGTTAATGGAAACCTATTGTGGTATATAAAGAAGGCTTTATGGCAAACTATGTGGCCAGCTAGTAGTGGCCAATTATGAGAGACTGACTTATGATTAATGACTGTCCTTTACTAAATGTTACGGTTATCAAGATAAAAGATCATTGTTTCTACGCTCCGTACTTAGATATGAAACAAGTAAAATCAGTGTTATATTTTATACTAGCTGATTCCCGCGGCTTCACCCGCGTGGACCACATTTCTATGACTTTTCGAGGGTGCGCAGTGCGCGAGCCGCAAGCGGCTCGCGAGCGTGGTAATAAGTAGCCTATGTCTTAACCCAGGTCCTAATCTGTCTACCTACCAAATTTCAGCCAAATCCGTTCAGTAGTTTTTGCGGGAAAGCGTAACAGACAGACAGAGTTACTTTCACATTTATAATATTATTAGGGATTAGGGATATTAGGGATTAGGGATAGGGATTAGGGATATTAGTAGGGATTAACAGACGGAGATACCTGGTCTGATTAAGCGGAATAACACAGGCGTCCTTATGAACACCACACAAGTATAAATCTGGTAAGTCAATTCCATTCTAAAAGACATATCAAATCAGTTTTGGCTGGTGACTGGAGAGAGATAATATATTAAGAGTTACATCCCTAATAAACTAATTTATCTGTCTCTTAAAGGTCCCGACAGCAACTGCGAAAAAAAAACACTTACATATGTCAATAATTAATGAGACATTGGTTCAGGCAGACGTTGTAAAATTTGTGGATTCTTCATTAAAGTGGAAGGTTGAAGTTACCGCAACTGAAAACCATATAAGCTCAGCTTGCTATGCTTTGCGCACTTTAAGAAATGAATTGAGAACTGATCACTTAATACTGGTTTACTATGCTCTAGTTGAGTGAAAGTAGGAGGTACAGCATAAGGTGCAGGGGCAACAGCTACAAATATAACATACATAGAGCCATTTGTTATTCAGAAAAGGGCAATAAGAACTATGGCACGTATTCCTCCATAGGATTCTTGTAAGGAGTGTTTAAAAAAAATCAGAATAGTAACAATTCCAAGTCTTTACAAAAAAGACAGAATTATGAATCTGAATTTGAGGTGCAGGCAGGTGGAAACAAGGAGAAAACAATGTGGAGAACAAGAAAATAATATGAAGAAGGACGTGACGGCCGGACTTGCACTGGGTGTACTACCCAACTGTTTATAAAATTTTATAGACCGGGGATACTGTAACCGGGTGTTCCACCTTAGAATGAGGCTGCTGCAAATACTGTCAAGAACTCCAGAGAAGATTTGTATTGCACTGGCACTAGCATTTAAAATCTAAAAAAAAATGAAGACTGTCTCAAAAGGGCTAGTACCCAGAGACGTTAATATATTCCAACCTGCCTCGCCCGCGCCTCCCTTTTCCTAAAAAAAATATCTTTCTTTCGTGTGTCGTGTTCTGATCAAACTGTAAGGTAAGGATAGTTTTAATTTTGTTTCTTGAAGCGAGTTTTTTTATAAAGTGTTTTCTTTTACCTTTCTTTTTTAAATTTCTTTAAAATATCGCATTTTATTTTCAGCCACCGTGAACAACATTCACAATGGTAGCTGCTAAGAAACAGGTAAGTTTGAGCACGTGTAAAATTATGGCTTACTTTTAGGACTTTTGGCATGGTTACTCTTTTTAATTATGAGTATCCTCCACAGCAAACAGTCCAAAATTAACTGATGCTCGATAGGCTTGGCAATTATCATAATTGCACGAGGTTGAGAATGTATTATACAAGTTTGAGGTTATGTGTAGTTAGTTACCTACTTTACAGGAAGTTATATGAAGATTTTTTATAAGAAGTGTGCAAACTACCGTTATTTAATGCCAATTTCTATTCTAGAAAAAGACCATCGAGTCTATCAACTCGCGCTTGGCGCTGGTTATGAAATCTGGCAAGTACTGCCTTGGCTACAAGCAGACTCTGAAGACGCTGCGTCAAGGCAAAGCAAAGCTGGTCATCATCGCCAAAAACGCGCCTCCACTAAGGTGAGACTACTGAGAAGTAGAGTTTCCCATTTTTCATACAATAGGGGGAAGCATATGGAGTCCTAAGACAAAGAAGTATGGTTCCCATAATAATGATTCAAGAAGTTTTAACAATTTGAAGGACACTAGACTGATAGACCACATTGTACATTTTACCCGGCTGCCCATAAAAGAGGGTTATGGTTTTTGTGTGTCTGTTTCTTTTGCTGAGCCTGTAGCCTAAATGGCTTAAGGTCCCACGCAAAATGGGTGCATCACGTGCCTGTTTGCGGAAATCAGCCCATCCTTACAATTACAAATGGCGTATGGTCTTACAATGGGTCAAATGACACTATTCAATTCAAATTATTGAAAGAATTTGTAAAGCTATCACTCTATGGAAACAATATAATACTTAAAGTAATAAAAAAAATATTTTAATTGAATACAATTTTAAAAATATTACCACTTTTTAATGTAAAAAATTATACTGTAAACCCTGTTTTTGGCATTAATTGGAAAATTTCTCAAACAAATAGTTAATGTTGGATAGAACCAACACACCTTTCATTTTAATTGAACACATTTTTTTAACTTATTTGAAAGTGATGAAAAGTAATAAAAACATGCAAAAATCGAGAATTGGGCGTTTGGTTTCAATGTAACAGCCATGTTAAAGCCCGCGTTGATTTGAACTTAATATGAATAGATTTACGTTTGATATTACTTTTACATGTTACACATTTCAACCTGTGCGGATTGAGTCATCTTAAATCCTTAAGAGATATTTGAGTGAGAGCTGTGATAATATTCATCTGATCTTCTGTGACATGGGATTTGTTAGATGTTGGGTTTAAATATATTTTTTTAAATATTAAATTGGAAATGGCACAGTATTGTCACACTAGACATATATTATTTCCAATTGTAATGCATGGTTTGTACGATAATAGTGTGCAGTTTTGTAGTTTAGTGTCTTTCATTGTTTAAAAGGCTTGAGTACTGGCATGAGTACTGGCATTTCATTGTCTTTGAATATTAATGAATCATTATTTTTTTGGGAAACCTATGGAGTAGTCTGAGTTCCTTTGTTGATCCTGGTAAAATACAGGTGAGATAAATTTTATAAAATTCTCTTCCATATACTAAATAATTTCATCTTGCATATTTTGTTAACACATAAGTAGTCACTCCCTAATTTGTAAAGCAAATAGTTGCTACCGGGACCACCAGACCTAGTAAATAAAATACATACTTAAAATAAAAATTATTATATAGATGAGCTTGTGAAAGTCATGGGAAGCCCTAGATGCAGGCAGTTCAGGAATGCCTGTTGAGGAAACCTTCTGCAGAGGCCTTTTTCCAGCAGTGGTTATCTTGGCGGAAATGATGATGACACAGATGTTGAAAATATGAGTGCTATTTAAGTGGTGAAAATATTAAAAACAAACCAGCCAAGTGTGACTCAGGGTCGCACAAACAGGGTTCTGCACCAAAACTAACTACTAACAGAATAAAAACTCTTACTACATACTTACACACTTGTGATTTTATGTGTCTAGTAAAATCCCTAATTTTCATAAATATTTATTGCTCTAGGTAAATTGGGGTGGGAACGGAACGACTAGATTTTCTCATAGATTTGCATGTAATCTTTGCATTCAACCTCATATACTGTGATATTTTTCAAGATTTTCGGCCCATTAGTTTCGGAGATAAGGGGGGGGGATTTACCTTAAAATTATAAAAAAAAATACATATTTGAGATTCTCACAACAAGGCTTTTATGCATTTGATATGTCACTCAATATATTTTGAAATACTTTTTAATTTGCCCCCTAAAAGTGGCCTTCATGTTTAAGGTTAATTTATTTACATTACACATCCCTCTTTGGGTCACCAACTTGCATATGTGTACCAAATTTCAACTTAATGGGTCTATTAGTTTTGGAGCAAATTGCAGACAGACTGACAGATAGACAGACACACAAGTGAATCACTTGAGTATATCACCAGCACCATTAGGGTTCCATAATAGGTAACGGTACCCTAAGATGGTGGTAGCTAGCCAGGCGCGCTTAGAAAATTCCCTACCACCAACCAATCCTTGACCCCACCGGGAATCGAACCCGCTATCCATTACGCCACAGAGGCAGTAGTTTGTCCATCTGTCTATCTGTCCCACTTTTATAAGGCTGTATCTTTGGAACAGTAGATGCCAGAAATTTTCACAAAATATGTCTTAGTACTCCTATCCGGGAGGTTGTGTTCCAATCCTGCCATGTACCAATGTGTTTTCGAAATTACATTTATCCGACGCTCTTACGGTAGAGGAAAACATCGTGAGGAAACCTGCACAAAACACCTGCGAAGAAACTCGAAGGTTGTGTGTGAAGTCGACCAACCCGCACTGGGCCCGCGTGGTCGACTAAGGCCCGATCGCCCTAATTCAGGGTAGGCTCGAGCCCCTCGGTGGGGACGTATATGAGCTGACATGATGATGATGAAAACCTTGAAGTAAAACAACAATTAATAAAAACCATCTGTGTGAGTCGTACTTGGGCTAAGGAGTACGAACTGAATAAAAAAAGCATGCTCGCCTGATGTCTTTTGTTTGTATTTAATAGATATTATTGTTATACTTGTGTGAAGAGACGTGGTGGTATGGAACCCTCGCCTCGGTGTGCTAGTCTGAGGTGCACTGGGCTGGTTTTTTTACACTCAGCATTTTCTTACCTACTCCTCTGAAGGTTGGAGGCTCTGAACTCGGAAGGTGTTGCCGAATATGTGTACCTGGGACAGTCCAGTTAGGTAGGTCCAACTTAGAGAAAGAGATCAATCATTGAATTCAACTCGGCTGGGCAGCGTTTGGGAAGCTTCGCAATATCTTCACGTCCCGAATACAGCAGTGTCATGGGCCTCAACACAAAAGGCAATGGAACATGCTATGCTCGGAGTTTCTCTGCATGATCGAATCAGAAACGAGGAAATCCATAGAAGAACCATAGTATCTCAGAATTGCTAAACTTAAGTGGCAGTGGGTGGGGCCATAGGTTGCACAGCAGATGGCAATTGGGGTAGTAAAGTTCTCGAATGAGACCGCGCACCGGAAAACGTAGCTTAGGCAGGCTTCCCACTCTGTGGACCGATGACCTGGTGAAGGTCGCGGGAAGCCGCTGGATGCGGGCAGCGCAGAACTAGTCGTCTTGGAAATCCTTGGGGGAGGACTTTATCCAGCAGTGGACGCCCTTCGGCTGATATGATGATAATTTTCTGACCCTTATGTAATCTTATTACAGGAAATCTGAGATCGAGTACTATGCTTTGTTGGCGAAAACGGGAGTCCACCATTACAGTGGAAACAACATTGAGCTCGGCACTGCGTGTGGAAGGTACTACAGAGTCTGCACACTAGCCATCACGGACCCTGGTGACTCTGACATCATCACCACTCTGCCTGAAGCGCAAGCCTAAGTTCATTAAAAATATAGTTTTAAGCTAAGAATTGAGTTTTATTTTAATCCACTCTTTATTCTGACTTCTGAACCAACGTAAAAAAAGCCATTTGTAGCCAGAGTTTCAAAGAACCATAGTAATAAAGATAATTCATCAATAACTTAATGTTCCCCGCGAATGGCCGTCTTAAATCTGTATGCCGCGAAGAATTACGAGTTACCTAGTTTTTTTTTTAAGGTTAGTTCATACCAGTGACTTATATATTACTGGAATCTGTGGTTCATACATTCTTTGTACTTAGAAATCAAAAGTAGTGAGCGGGGTCGGGTTATGTACGACTGGTCAGTTTACAGAACGCGCCAGTTTCCATAGTCAGTTTTCAACACTCGTCAGTTTCATCAAATTCGTTAGCTGGTCAATGTACTCGCTCGTCAGTTAACCTCCTGAGGCCCACAGTACTACAAGAAGGCCTTCTTTCGATGAGGGGTAAAGGCCCAGCGAATTTACCAATATCATCTTATAATGACCCACGGTACTCTACAAAGGACCCTTTTTGTAATCCAATATTAGAGTTTGAAATTCCCGCTATTGTACAAATTATAGTTTTTGAACGCATCCGTTGTTTTTTTTAATTTGATATTCTAAAACAGTTGTGCCAACAACAAAAAATATATCTGTCATTTTGACGTTTTCGTGAACAAGATGGCTACTGTTCCTCGACGACGTAAGTAAATCCTTATATCGTCGGCTTACTGCAAGAAGTCATTATTCACCAAAAGTCATTAACTGCATTTGTGATACCAGTGTATAGGCCGCGCTATGCTCTACAATAATCAGAAATCATTATTTCTCTATGTGTTATACTTTTAAAGAAATTGAACATTATGTCTAAGGCAAAAAGATAGTAATTGCAATTTTCAGTTTTCACAATCATTACAGTACCTTATATTGAGTATTAAGATTTTTTTCGTTACAACTACACACTAATGATACTTAGTGTCTTCATCTGAAATTTGAAAATGTATGATTCACTACTTACAATTTTCGTTATAAATAATTAAATTATTTTTGTTACTTAAGGAGGTTTCACGAATATATCGCTTACTACATCTTTACATTTTGTATTAAGTTGATAAAGTTCATAAGTGACACCTAGAGTACTTAAATTGTCGTATAACGTTTTGCTAAAAGTCATTATATTATTTCAATGACGTCTGAGCAACGACGAACGACAGAAATGCATATAAGTTATGATTTTGTTAAAAATAATTACATGCCTTTAATTGTCTTTTAGTCACATTATACTTGTCTATTAAACTAATTATAAAACTTAAATGACTTTTAATAGAAAATGGTCACTTGAATTAATACTTAATGAGATGTGACAAAAACAAAGTTTTGTGATTTATTTTTTTAGACGATAATAAGTGTTTTTGTTGTATAAAATTATATAATTTTAATGAATTCTGGGAGCGTGAGTAGCAGAACTATATGGATTCAATCTAATAATTACACAATAATGATTTCTGTCAAATCTACACACCAAAAAATGTAAGGTCTAAAAGTACTTAGTTAGTTCTGCACAATATAAAAAGGTTTTATAATCATATTAATTAGTTTTTTGCTTAAACTGGATACAAAAGTAATAAGAATTTTGTTGGTCCTGACAAACAAATTCCATTCTTTTTATCGGATAATTACCTTATGACACTAAACGGAAGTTCATAGAGTAGATATTTGTAGATTAAAATATAGGGAACAGTAATTAGGATAATAGAAACTCGATTTATTTGTCACTATGATGCGCGAAGGCTGGCTGTAAGGCGGTGGGCGAGCGAGGGGGAGAGGTGAAGCGAGCCGCGAGCGGAACCGATGCCGCAGTTTGCTTTCTACATTAAGACCAGAATACAACTTTTGTCTCGAAGTTGATCTAAATCTCCCGGTATGTTTCTGCTTCATTAATTTATAATCTATTATTTTATTTAAAATAAATATTAACCCTTAGAGCTACAAGCTACTATAAACCATCATATTAATTTATAATCTGCTAACTAGAGCCACGAATTAAAAATAAGAATTCTACTTCTTGCTTACACACCCAGGAAACGGCCCCTTGTCCCCGGCGACACTGCTATTCCTGGCTCCGGTAACAGACCTGGTAACGATGGGGTGGGAAATGCAAAGAATCTCCAGGAGATGCCAGGCTACCAAACCCAACGACCTTTGGCCCTGGCAATTTACAACACGCGTACACTGCGGACTGACGAGAAGCTTACAGAACTCGAAGAAGGATTGAGCAGGTTACGGTGGGATATCGTACGTTTATGTGAAGTCCAAATAAAGGGAGAGGACACCATGATCCTTTAATCCGGAAATCTGCTCTCATTCCGGGAGGATGACCAACTGTCCCAGGGTGGTGTCGGGTTTCTCGTCCACAAGTCCCTCATTAACAAAGTGGTCCAGATCATGATCTTTTCGACAAGGGTAGCATACTTTATACTCGGAATCACAAAACGGTATTCGATAAGTCATACGGGTATACGCGCCGACCACGCAACACTCCGACGATGAGGTAGAGATAATGTATGAGGAAATCTCTACAACCAAACGTAGAACCAAGACCCATTATACCATTGTTATGGAGGACTTCAACGTGCAACTGGGCAAACGAGGCGATGGTGAGCTGAGAGTAGGGCAATTTGGATATGGAGTAATAAATGCACGTGGTCAGATGCTGGCCGACTTTATGAAAAAAGAGAGCCTCTTTATAATGAACTTCTTCTTCAAAGAGTCACAACAGCGGAAGTGGACATAGTTGCATCCCAATGGCATAGCGAAAAACGAGATTGATTTCATCTTATCGACGAGAAGACAAATATTCAATGATGTCTTTGTGATCAATTTTAGTAAAAACAGGAAGCGATCACCGAATGGTAAGAGGCACACTGAATCTAAAGATTAAGCTAGAAAGATGCCGACTGATGTAGTCTACGGTCCGACCTGCACCCATACAGCTCCAAAACCCCGAGAGCATTCAGCTCGATTTGCAAAATCGCTTCGAATGCCTAGGATACTGCGAGAATATGGACGATTATAATGAAAAATTATAATTATTCATTATAATCGTCCATATTTGGACCTTATAATTTTTCATTAATTATAATGAAAAATTATAAGGTCCAAAAGGTCGGGTCTGAGATTCTTAAAACTCGCCGTTCAAACAGAACAAAAAAAAATTCAGACTTCACCAGCAACCTCATGGAAGAAAGACGCAGATTGGTTTTGCAGTCCTCTGAAGATGCTACTTAATATCGACAACTAAACAGGCAGATCTCTTAAGTCCCTGGCTCGCGATTAGCGCGAGTATAATACAAATTGTATTAAAGAAGCGATTGAGCACAACAAAGGCTCAAAAGTGTTCGCGAGACATCAAACCAACGAGAGGACAAAGCTAACTGACCAAGCCGAAAACTGAGGTGGCATGATCATATAGTCTGAGAATTCTAAGATTGAGTTGCTGGAAGAAGTTAAAAAGTTCTACGGACAATTGTACAAGACCACACGTCTGCCTGTCAGCGATCTGGCTAAAGACTCAAGAGCCAGACTAACCCGACACTTTACCGAAGCTATATAGATATTCGACATATTCTTCCTCCGACGTAACCAATTTATGAAATTAATTTTTATACGACTTCATACAAACACTCACAATACACACACAACATTTACACATGCCACAAACACACTACATATATAACGTATAACACTTTGCGCTGCCCATTTCAAACTTCTTGTTCTTATTTCTTTAATTGTACTTTTTTTGTTTGTTTTATATATTTTTACTTTATAAATATTATTTTCTATTACATAATTTACGTTTAATCCTACTTTGTCTTTTTTTAAATTTCAATTAGTCGAATTTCATAATTTGCTTTTTAAAATGTAAAACCAATAATTGTAAAATTCATGTGTGTAATGGTCTATAAAATTGGCGACAAGTTAATAAATAAATAAAAAATATCCCGAAAGTCAGCCTGTACGAGACTGGAATGGCTTTCAAACAGCTTAAGAACAACAAGGCACCGAGTGACGATGGAATTACGGCTGTACTTCTGAAAGCAGGTGAATCACCGGTACTCAAAGCTCTTCAGAAGTTATTGAATTCCGTTATACTCGAGGGACAAACGCCTAACGAATGGTACAGAAGTTTGGTAGATCCTGCTTTTCTTCAAAAAGGGTGACAACACCTTGCTAAAGAAGTACAGACCCATCTCACTTCTGAGCTATGTCTATAAACTGTTTTCGAGATTTATTACGAATCGTCTCGCACGAAGGTTTGACGACTTCCAGCCTCCCGAACAAGTCGGTTTCCGAAAAGGCTTTGGTACCATAGACCACATACATATGCTGCGGCAGATTATACAGAAGACTGAAGAGTACAATCAGCCACTATGCTTGGCGTTTCTGGACTATGAGAAAACCTTTGATTCAGTCGAAAACTGGGCTGTGCTACAGGCTCTCCAGCGGTGCTAAATTGACTATCGATACATTACGGTGTTGAAGTATCTGTATGAAAACGCCACTACTTTAGTTCACCTCCACACCAGAACTCGAAACCTCCCAATTGCAGCGAGGGGTGAGACAGAGAGATTATATCTCCGAAACTGTTCACCGCCGCCCTGGAACATGTTTTCAAACTTCTAGACTGGGGGGGACTCGGCATCAGTATCAACGGCGAGTACATAACCCACCATCGATTTGCTGACGATATCGTGGTCATGGCTGAGACTATGGAAGACCTAAGTGTAATGCTCGATAGCCTCAGTAAAGTCTCTCAACAAGTGGGTCTTAAAATGAACATGGACAAGACGAAAATATGTCCGTGTTGCACCCACCCCTCTAAAGGTTGGAGACTCTACACTGGAAGTTATTGACGAATATGTAAACCATGGACAAAGAGTCCAGCTAGGTAGGTCCAACTTCAAGAAAGAGAACAATCGACGAATACAACTCGGCTGAGCAGCGTTCGGGAAGCATCGCAATATCTCTTCACATCCCAAATACCGCAGTGTCTCAAGACTTAGGTCTTTGACCAGTGTGTGTTTACAGTGATGGATGACATACAGAACTGAGACATGGTCGTCTACTATGGGCCTCATAAGAAGGGTCAAGGTCACCCAAAAGGTAATGGAGCGAGCTATGCTTGGAATTTCCCTACGCGATCGAATCAGAAATAAGGTGATCCGCAGAAGAACCAAATTAACCGACATAGCTCACAGAATGGCTAAACTGAAGTGGCAGTGGGCAGGGCACATAGCTCGTAGAACAGATGGCTTTTGGGGTAGTAAAGTTCTTGACTGGCGACCGCGCACCGGAAAACGTATCGTAGGAAGGTCTCCCACGCGTTGAACCGACGACCTGGTGTAGATCGCGGGAAGCCGCTGGATGCGGGTAGCGCAAGACCGGTCGTTGTGGAATTCCTTGTGAAAGGCCTTTGTCCAGCAGTGGACTTCTTTTGGCTGATTAGATGATATGTTTTTACTGTCTACAATAAGTAGATCTTATACCTTTATTATCACTTGTTTTTTTTTGCCAAAAATTTAAGCGACTTTCATTTAAGTTGTTAAATTAGATTTAGGTCACCCGAAAATATCAAAAATAATATTGTAAAAGCTTCTAATTTGATAATAATAAAAAAAGAACACTATTTTCATTGTTTTTATGGTAATAATTGTTTTTTTTTGAACGATTTTCATACAGAAATCATTATTTTCACGTTTTGCTTGTATTGCTCAAACGCAAGAAGTCCTTATCTTTTTTTTCCGGCTTTTTAAAAAAAAGTGCAGCATTAGGGATGTATTCCATATTGAAATCGTATAAAGAAGATGCTCACCTTTAAGGTGGTGTTTAATTTTTTTTTCTGTCCTCAACTTTTGAAGTTATTGCAAAGATAATGAAAAATATAAAACTGCGATTATCTCGATATCACTTTTTTGCAGCTAATGATGTCTTGCAGTAAGCCGACGATATATTTGAGTAATCTTTAGTTCTCTGTGTATTGTTTTTAATGTAAATTACTGGTCACTGAGCATTGTTACTGGTTAAATACCATTCTCAAAGAATACCAATAAATTTTTCGCCTATCGATTAGTTTTATAAAAATCTGATATGATGAAATTTGAAAACCTTTCTAAAGGCCCTCGGATCGCAATCTTTCATCAAAAATTTTAAAAGGCCCTTGGGTTCCAGTGTATTTTAGTGTATTTTTATACTGTGTTCAGTTAAAAGTTCCTATTAAGTAAGAAGCGTCGGTGGCTCAACCGGTAACGACTCGGTCCATCTAACCAGAGGTACCGGGTTCAAATCTGGACGGCCAATGTACCAATGAGTTTTTCAAAAAATTTACGTACATACTTACCGATTGCTTTAACGGTGAAGGAAAACATCGTGAGGAAACCTGCACACGCCTGCGAAGAAACTCGAAGGTTGTGTGTGAAGTCGACCAACCCGCACTGGGCCCGCGTGGTCGACTATGGCCGTTCCCAATAACCGATCGGACAGGCAAGATAGACCTTGTCCCAGATAGACAATACGTTTATGATCTATCCTTTAAGCGCGTCCCATAAAAGCAGGTAGTTGCGTATCTATCCTGGATACACGCTATCCGTGCGCTATCCCCGAGCCCTCCCATGCGCTCCATAACACGAATAATCATTACCACAAAACTTCTTTAATGTATTGTATTTTACAAATTTTTGATCATAACTTAGTTGTTCTGTCAATCAAACCATCATAAATGCGATGTTAACAATTAAGCAAATAGAAATGAATTGGTTTCCATATAAATAAACGTACATTTGTAGCGTGTGATAACAGACTACCCCTGAGACATAATAGAGGCATACCGCCACGGCGTCTGTCGCCGTAATTTAAATAATAGCGCGAGAGTGAATGCGCTCTTGAACGTCCGTTCATTCGCGCATCTAACTTTCTTTCTACTGCGCAGGCTTGCGCAGGCTAGTCAGTCGTTGCTACTAGTATAGTAATCTGTGGTCAGTCGGTCGCCGCGCTTCCTATGAGATGTCCGTATCGCTCGGGCTCTCGCGCAACGCTAACATACTATACAAACTTGTAATCATAACTACTGAGTAAAATAAACTGTTTTAAACTTAGTAAGAGGGACTTTCTATTTTGAACCCTACCCGCCACATTGGCTGCCCAACGTGTGTTATAGTGAAAATTGTGTTTTTCGTTAGCGTCGTACCGGCTCAAGAGGTACCTACCTATTTTTTTTTTCAAAATGGCTCCGGCGCGTAAAAACCGCCAACGACAACTTGCGGATGTTTCGGAGGAGATAGACAGTATGAATAATACTGTCACGATGTCTCAAGAAACTTTGGAAGGCATTCTGGCTAACCTGCAGCGATCGCAGGCTGAGCTGACTTCACAGCTTCTACGAGATTTTCGTTCGTCCACTCCTTCAATGCCTGGCAATGTAGCCATGGACGCGTCCGTTGCTGTTAGCCATGGAGGAAATTTTGCGAAGTGTCAGTCCAAATACAGTGGCAAACCAGAAGAGTCACTGGAAAATTTTATGGACGCCATGGAAACTTATAAATCGTGTGTCAACGTCAGTGATGAGAACGCGCTCCGCGGTCTCTCTATGCTGCTGACAGGCCCCGCGGCAGTGTGGTGGCAAGGCGTAAAAGGCTCAACGAAATCTTGGACAGAGGCTATCACCAGGCTGCAGAGTGCCTTTGGAGAACGCCGGCCGCCTCACCGAATCTACAGAGAATTGTTTGCCTTGGTGCAGGGTTTAGAACACACTGATTTATTTATTTCAAAAGCTCGTGCCTTGCTGTCAAAGTTACCGGTGGGCGATCTATGTGAAAAAGTCGAATTAGATATGATTTATGGCCTTCTAGACAAAAAAATAAAAAAAAGAATAGACAGAGAGGAAGTAAAAAGTTTCGACGACCTGCTGAAGAAAGCGAGAGACGTCGAGGAGAGCAGGCGAGAGATTTCTACGCAAAAAGTACTTGCGGGCTCAACGCCCGCACTGCCGCCTCCGCGTGTTGCTGCCGTCGCGCCAGCGGCGCCCCCGCGCCTGATCGACTCGCCGCAGCCATTCGGTCCTCGCTCAGATTCGTCTTCATCAAAGCAAAGAAAAATATTTTGTATTTATTGCAAACGTAGCGGGCACAATAAAGACGAGTGTGAAAAACTAAAGTCCAAAAATGTTGCTAAAAATGAGGAAAATGCGATTAGGTGTTACGGTTGCGGTGCTCCTAATGTGATTAAAGCAAAATGCCCAAAGTGTAGTCCTGTGAGCCAAGCGTTCTATTCGGTAGATGACTCAGTGCCTCGTCGTCATACGATAAAATTACTGCGCAGTAACCGCTCTGCATTGCCTTCTGCGGGCGCGCCGTCGCCGGCGCCGCCATCGTTCCATGTGGGAGACGCGAGCACCACCACCACCGCCGCCGCCGCCGCCGCCGCCGCTACGGGCATCGAGTCGACTTGCGGTCGAACATGCGTGAGCCGTGAGGGGGCTCCGCCCCCGCCTTTGCATGCTTCTACGCCGTTGCCGCCGTCGTGTGATGAGGTAGATGGGCCACGGGAGCGTCCTGCCATCGCCTCTGTCGTTTCGTCCAAGCAAGGTAACCTCGCGGAACCCGTGAGGGTTTGTTGTAACCTTATAAGTGACTTTAAAAACTCAAATTTGTGCTCCATATGTATAGATAAGTGTTTGTTTATGTGCATATGTCATGAAAATTTCGATTGTTTACATGAAAACGTTAATATGCAAAATAATGTTGATAAAAATGTTCCCATGTGTAAAAGCAATATAAAAGAATGTATTATTCCTAGTCATAAGCAGGGGGAGTCTGTTTTGCAAAATTCGCAAAAAAGTGTAGTTAACCCTTTCGGTGCTTATGAAGATAATTCGGACCGGTCAAAAACGTCCGGTCTTATGGTAAGGTCTGATAATGTTTTTTGCTCTGAACAATACGATATGTGTTCTTTAAAGAATAATCGTGTCTCGCGCCGCCCCATTTTAAATATAAATATTTTGGGTGAAAACGGTAGTGCATTGTTAGATTCTGGTGCGAAAACTAGTGTTGCTGGTCACACGCTGCATGCTCTGCTCATAGAGAAAGGACACCCCTTTTCGCGAGCTACAAAAGATGTAAAGTTAGCTGATGGAGTATGTAGGTCTATGGAGGTTTTAACTACCAAGGTAGAGGTGACTTTAGAAAGTAAAACAAAAATGGTAAACTTTTTGATTTTTCCGGAAGCTGATAATAATGAGTCGCTATTAGGCATAGATTTCTTAGTTGATTTCAATGTGAACGTCGATTTCGGTAAAAAGACTTGGCATTTTGCGGAAAATATTAAGCAGAGGTTTAATTTGAACTTTGAGAACGTGTCACCTCAACCTTCGTACGCCGCCATGAGTCTTCTTCGGGATGATGAGGCGACCTCGCTTAGCGAAGAACAACGCGAGATTCTTGCTCGTCTCCTCATGGAGAACCAGGACATATTTGAGCCAGGGGGAGAACCAACTCCTTTCGCAGAACACAGAATTGATACAGGCGATCACCCACCGATTGCTGTACCGCCCTACCGTGTACCGCCGGCTAAAAAAGAGGTAATGCGCGCTGAAATAGAGAAGATGCTAGCCGATGATATTATCGAAGAATGCGAGTCCGCATGGGGCTCTCCTGCATTGCTAGTACCTAAAAACAATGGTAAGTTTAGATTCTGTGTCGACTACCGTAGGCTCAACGCAGTCACGAAGGCTGATGTCTATCCGATGCCCTTGATAGACGAGTTGGTACAGTCGACCAAACGCAACTGTTACATGAGCACGTTTGATATGAGGAGTGGATTTTGGCAGGTGTCTGTCCGGGAAGAGGACCGAGACAAAACTGCGTTTCTTTCGCCTTTTGGAGGTACGTATCGCTTCAGGCGAATGCCTTTTGGCTTAAAGAACGCGCCATCCACCTTCCAGCGTCTCATAGACAGACTCCGTTCCGGCGCTTCTTTGAAGGACGTCACCCTTTTGGCGTACCAAGATGACCTGCTGGTGGTCTCTGAGGGGTTTGACAAGCACGTTGCTGACCTTCGCGCCGTGTTCGAAAGGTTGCGCATGTATAAGTTACGCGCTAATCGCGAAAAGTGTGTTTTCGCGCGTGAAAAAGTTAAGTATCTGGGTCATGTTATTACCCAGGATGGTGTGTCTCCTGATGACGATAAGGTCCGAGCTGTTGTGGAAATGAAGCCACCTTCTAATCTGCGTCATTTGAGAACGTTCCAACAAACCTGCTCGTGGTTCAGGAAATTCGTACCGAATTTCTCCTCTGTCGCTGAACCTTTGACGAGATTGCTAAAAAAGGATGCAGGTTGGGGCCCTGAACAGGACAAGGCGTTTAAGGACCTGAAGAGTCTCTTAACATCGGCGCCGATTCTGGTTCAGGCGGATTACTCTAAGCCTTTTATCGTGCGTACGGATGCAAGCAATTATGCTCTTGGTGCCGTGTTGCTTCAAGGTGAAGGTAAGGATGAGCGTCCCATAGAGTATGCCAGCCGATTGCTCACGTCCGCAGAGCGCAACTATAGCACCACAGAACGGGAAGCGCTTGCTGTAATCTGGGCTGTAGAACGTTTTAGAGGTTACATAGAGGGGCATCGTGTAATAGTGAGTACTGATCATCAACCACTCAAGTGGCTTCTTACGTTAAAATCACCATCGGGAAGGTTGGTCCGCTTCGCTCTAAAACTGCAAGCTTATGATATTGAAATAACATATACACCAGGTAAACTGAATGTCGTCGCTGACACTCTTAGTCGCCCTTCCTGCCAGGATAACACTAAGGACCAGTGTGGGTTGTGTTCCGTCCTCGATATGCCAACGAGGTCTCCTGAGGAGTTACGACAAGCTCAGCTTGACGACCCAGAGGTCGAGAAGATCATATATGGTTTGGAGTCTGATACACCGATGTCTGTAGATGAAAAACGTTGGGCTGACAGAGGCTATTTCACCCAACAAGGTGTTTTGTATAGGTATAACCCTGACGTCGATAGTGAGGAGCCTCAACTGGTCGTTCCTACAAGTCTTCGTATGGAGATACTCAAGGAGTGCCACGACTCACCGTTGGCGGGTCACCACGGTATAGATAGGACGTTTCACAGGTTCTCTCAGCGGTTCTACTTTCCGGGTATGCGTCGCATCATTGCAGATTACGTCAAGACGTGCGCTACATGTCAAAGATACAAACCGCCCAATGAAAAACCTTCAGGTCTGTTACAAACACCTGTACCACAGTATATATATTAGTACTAACGTACAGTATGGACACTCCCTGCCGCTCTCTAAATTCGACCTCACCCCCCCGTCACTCAGATTGGATGTAGATTGGGTACCAAACGTAAAGGACGAGCTACGCAAGCGCGATAAACGTCACTTATATTCACTTTGCGCGCCGCTGCGATTTCGTACACCGGAATAAAAAGCAACTAGTTACCGAACCTAAAGGACGAACTACGCATGCGCGATTAACGTCACTTATATTTACTTTGCGCGCCGCTCACCGCTCGACCACAGATTACTAAGTAGTTACTTGCTCGACGCCAATAGGCGGCCGCGCCGTCTCAGCATGCCTCGTATCATGATTGGCTGACCACCAATATTATACGACCAAATCTAAGAACAATCAGTTCCAAGAATCTTCATACTAGCTGTATCTTTTTTTTTTAGAAATGTAGTTCCTTTATGTTTTTCATATGTCAGATGTCAGTTTGTTATTGTGGCTTGTGAGATAATTTTGTTCGTTTTATTTATTTAAAACGATGATTGTTTGTAATAATTTGATTAGATGGTATGAAAGTATGAGTTGTATAGAAATATCTAGTGGTGTGATATTATAAAATGTGATCTCGGAATTATAGATTGAGATTGACTATTATTGTAGGTTGCTAAATGAGATTGTTTCACTGACAAAAGCTCCTGTGTTTGAAGAACAAATGAACAATGTTATCCATGTAAGTTACTTAATCATGTAAGATAACTGTTGATTGTTGCTTGCAGCACAGTATATATATCTTGCAGTGTGCAACTAACAAACATTTCGTGACCAATACCGCCGGTGTGATTCAACCCTACCTGCATTCTTGCCTATAGATACGTCAGTTATAATTATGTATATCATTTCTCGCTCGTTTGTATGGAGTGTCCGGGGTGTGCCTGTACTCAACCAAAGAGGTGAGGTGTTGGCGATGGACTTGTTCGGCCCACTTCCACCTGGGGACAAGGGGGAGAGGTGGATTTTTCTGGTCGAAGACACAGCGACTCGATGGGTGGAGTTATTCCCGCTGAAAGAGGCTACATCCGAAGCCTGTGCTCACATCCTTATAGAGGAGTATTTTCTTCGCTATGGATTTCCACGACGAGTAGTATGCGACAACGGAGTTCAATTTACATCAGCGGTCATGCAACAGTGCATGTACATTCTCGGTGTTAGTCAGGATCTGTTGCCCCTGTATCACCCCGAGGCAAATCCTGCCGAGCGTAAAAATAGAGATCTAAAAGTCCAATTAGCTGAGTTGGTAGACAAGGAGCACACATCGTGGCCAAAACACTTGCCGTCAATAAGGTTTGCCATGAATTCGGTTCTTTGCCAGACAACAGGTGTCTCGCCAGCTTATCTCACTTTCGCTCGCGAGCTTCGATCGCCTCTAGAAGCAGAATATGATATTAGGGCTGTCCTGAACAAGGATAATTTCGTACCACAAGCCACACCATATCTTAAAAGGTTCTTAGGTTCTTTGGTGTCCATAAGGGACAGAGTGGAATCTCAACAGGACCGCAGGAAGGATTACGCAGATATGTCACGTAAACCAGGAGAGGTATTTGAGGTAGGTGATCAAGTTCTTCTCAAGTCTCACGTTCTCAGCAACGCAGCAAAGAACGTTACTTCGAAGCTGGTTCCAAAGAGAGATGGGCCGTATCGCGTCGCGAAAAAGGTCAGTCCTACAACCTACCTTGTCTCGAATGTGAGTGAACCTGACGATGTGTTGGGTAAGTTTCACGTATCTCAGCTTACCCGGTTCCATGCTCGCATAGACAGCTCGCCTCCTCGTCCCGTGATAACTAAAAAGAAGAGGGGTCGTCCTCGTGTTCGGAATGTTGTTAAATCAGCCCCAAATGTTAGTGAACCTGTTGTGCGAGTTCATGAACTTGTACGTTCTGATGAACTCGAGGGGGAGGATGTAGCGTGTGATAACAGACTACCCCTGAGACATAATAGAGGCATACCGCCACGGCGTCTGTCGCCGTAATTTAAATAATAGCGCGAGAGTGAATGCGCTCTTGAACGTCCGTTCATTCGCGCATCTAACTTTCTTTCTACTGCGCAGGCTTGCGCAGGCTAGTCAGTCGTTGCTACTAGTATAGTAATCTGTGGTCAGTCGGTCGCCGCGCTTCCTATGAGATGTCCGTATCGCTCGGGCTCTCGCGCAACGCTAACATACTATACAAACTTGTAATCATAACTACTGAGTAAAATAAACTGTTTTAAACTTAGTAAGAGGGACTTTCTATTTTGGACCCTACCCGCCACACATTTTAATATTTGCTTAGAGACAGAACACAACGGAACGTAAAGGCGTAGCATCGGCCATAACATACAACAAAGAGGATATTAGTCTATGTTCCAAAGTTTGTAAACCTAAGTTTTAACCTGTGGTTTTAACAGTTAGGTACTTACGTAAACCTACATTCTTGTAACAATAATTGTTTTATTTTGTATATTTAATATACATAAGTTGAGAGGTCATTTTTAAATCATTTACAACACTTTTGTTTGATCTAAAGCGAAATTAGTTTAATACATAAATTAGTATTCTGCATATTTTTCCGCGTAAATAATAACATATTAAATATAACATCAGTGTTTTTGATTGTTCTTCATTGTCACTTTTAAAATCTGATAACCGTTCAAAAACGTCCAGATCACTTTCACGTGAATAATATATTATATATTTAGTTACTTTTGATAGTGTGTAAACTGTAATGAATATCCAAATCACAACATTCCGCGTAACAGTAACCTCTTATCCGCCAAAATCGAGGGATTGCGTCAAGTAATACCACTGGTACTATCCGAGAGCTGTCAAAAACTTATTGGGACGCTTTTATAGTCCTTTCCATACAAATAGCTACCGCCGGCAAGCTACCTGCCCTCTCTGAGATAGGTACGGATCGCCGGTAGGGTTGCTTGTCCTGGTATATATTATTGGGACGGAAAAACGGACGTTAGATAGCATCTACTACCTCTAGTAGGGTAAATTCACAGATAGTTAGGATATTGGGAACGGCCGTAAGGCCTAATCGCCCTGATTCAGGGTAGGCTCGAGCCCCTCGGTGGGGACGTATATGAGCTGTAATGATGATTAAGTAATTAAAACATTTATGGTTCTATTTTTTTGTTTCTATGATATTGAGAAAGGAAGGACTTATAATTAAAACCGTAATTTGATTTGATTACTGTCATTTTTCTTTGCTATTTGTTTATTTTCGACAAATTTTATGTCAAGTTTTTAGTTTCCACTTCAGATATGAATACATAAACATTTCTTGATTATTTCTTTTTTTGATAATTTTGAACAAAATATAATAGCGTTTACTTTAATTTTTACGTTTAATAAGCGAATTACGCTTGTTTTTAAGATTTGGTATAATTTGATTGCAGTTTTGTTAATAACTTAAGAAGAAATGTGTATAATAAGTTGGATTTGTATAAGTTTTCACAAACTTACTTGAGACTAATCAGTCAAAGTCAATAATTAAAATTAAAATAACTTGTGATTATAATACTTTGTTTGTATTTTTACTAAAACACAATAATTTATAACATACTATTATGTAAAAACCTAGAAATACATGTTTTTAATAACATCTTAATTTATAGATACTGCAGCCCAAATGCCTTTTTAAAGGTATTACAATTTTCCACTTTTTTTTACCTTACAGAGTACTTACATACCCAAGCAAGTCACCAAAAAAATATGGAGCGTATTTGATCACATTAAAGTAGTTTTTCATTTGTTCAAAGTCCTGGGCCTTTACCATTAAGTCCTACAAGAAGTACCGTGGGCCTTTAGCTAAAAATAGGATTAAGAGCTCTGGGCCTCAGGAGGTTAAAGCAATTCCGGGGTTCTAACCGAGAGGGGGACCTCGAGCGCGGCTCTGACTGTAATCAATCAAACCTGAGGAAATTGACCAGCTAACGAGTTCTGCGCGTAATGGTTAATCCATTCGCTTCACACCAGGAGGTCGCGGTTCGATTCCCGACGGGGTCAATTGGTGGTGGTAGGGCATTTTCAAAGCCCGCCCGGCTAGCAACCACCATCTTAACTAAGTATTGCCGCCAAACATCAGTGTTAACAGCATTGATGTGTTCCAGCTTGAAGATAAGATAGCCAAATCTCCATTGCGTTGGGTAATCTTGGTAAGCTCGCTTCCATCTTCGGCATCATCGTAACTTAATCAGGTGAGAATTGAGATTATACGAGTCGTTCGTCGCTACGTCCAAAAAGCTTCGTCCGAATGGACGTAACAGCACCTTCCAATTTTACCTACTTTTTCTGTCGTTACGTCCGACAATGACAATCTGAGGGAGATAAGCTGACTGTAAGCTACAAAAAGCCTATAAATTCTAAATATTTTTAAGATAAATCACGACGTGACTAAAATTTATGTAATGGGCTTTGAATTATCTGATCTGTGTATATGCAAATAAAAATATTTTGCGGCGGTGTGCGAATCTAAAAAAAAATGGAAATCAACGTGCCCATGTTTTTTGAAACTACGTTTGTTGAGCTTCTACTAGACTAGAAAATCTTATTATTTCAGTTACCACTGCTTGGATGCTGACTGTACAAACGTCTGTTCCGGGATACTTTCACCTGCAGAACATAAATCTGGTGTTGACCTTTGTTTGAACTTGTGTTTAACCGCCTCCGTGGCCTAATGATTAGTCCATTCGCTTCGCACCAGGAGGTCGCGGGTTTGATTCCCGGTGGGGTCACTTGTAAGACTCTGGTTTGGTTTGTGGTAGGGCATTTTCTAAGCCCGCCTGGCTAGCTACCACCATCTTATCTAAGTCTTATCGCTAAACATCGGTGTTAACATTGATGTGTTCTGGCTTGAAGATAAGATAGCCAGTTCTCTATTGCGTTGGCGAATCTTGGTATCTTGCTTCCATCTTTGGCAACATCGTCACTTACCATCAGGTGAGATGATGCCAAGGGCTAACCAATTGTGAATAAAAATAATAATAATAATGAAACCAAATGCAAACGCTTCTTTTATTTTAAACTGAACTCAACAACTGGGACTAAACCCTTCGACTGATGACAATAGCTACATTTAACCTGTCACAAGGATGACAAAACAGTAGAATCAGTTCACCCTTTTCGCCGATTCAGTCTCGAAGCGTTTAAGAGTCCTGATCCAGAACGATTTCATCATAGCAGCCGAGAGACGTCCACTGCTGGACAAAGGTCTGAATGATTTACCTGTAGGTAAACTTAATATTTTTGTAGGTACTTAAATAAAAACAATATTACTCTTATTTATTATACATTAATATATTTTCACTTTGTTTCTAGTTTCGTTCGTTTCATTTTTTATTGTACTGTTCTCGCAGAATTAAATGCAACGAAACGACAACAAACCTTAATATCCGTGATTATGAATAAACTTCAGATTCTTTCGAAGTGATATTCACATTTACACAATGGTAAAAAAATACTATTGTGCACCAAACAGTATCTACAGCAAGTAAATTCTTGGTATTTTTATGGAAAACATGAACACAAAATAAAATGCTATTCATTTCGTTTAACTGGACATATGCTTGACAGACCTTAATATCCGTAATTATGAATAAACTTCAGATTCTATTCACATTTACACAATGGTAACAAAACACTTTTGTGCACCAAACAGTATGCACTGCAAGTAAATTCTTGGTATTATTATGGAAAACATGAACACAAAATAAAATTATATTCATTTCGGTTAACTGCACATATGCTTGACAGTCTATGGTTTAGCCAGAGGTTGCAATGAATGAGTGAATTGTAAAGCCCTGTATAGACAAAAAAAATAAAGAATGGATGAATCCAACATTTTGTACCAAATGTTTAGTACATCTGAAAACTCTACTTTAGTCTTTGATACTATTAAGACGCCATGATTGTTTACATTTCGTCGCATTTAATTCTGCGGAGACTGTAGCACCTCTATCCCTTGTATCTGCCTACACGAAGTTTCTGTGCCAAGTGTCGCCTGGTGCTCTCATCTCCGACCCATCATCACCCATCCAACCTGTAATAAAAATATTTCTATTATAATCTGGCCATCTGCACGCGAATCTCGCTTTAAAGACTAGCTCCCTTATTTCCCGTCTCAGTGTCGAATTAAAAATGTGGTAGCATTATGTTTTTTTTAAATTCGCTATTTAACTAACGCGTGACGCCCTCATTAAATTGAGTCGACGGTACGCTGGTACCAGACTTGCAAGGCTAACCTCGGTGGCAACAGATATGCACAGATATATATTTTTTTTCGGAGATATACCTATATGGACTTCACGACGAATGGTCCCGCTCTAGCGGCTTCCCGCGAACTTTACCAGGTCGTCGGTCCACCGTGTGGAAGGCCTGCATGCTAGCCTGCTTTGACATGATAACTGTAGGTGCAAATTGCTGATACAGCCGCATAACGCTAGAACGGTGAGGTCCCCCCCACCTCTCGACAGTCTCTACGTAGCCAGGCGGCAAGGTACACGCGATTCTGATTGTAACTCGTAATAATATTTCTAACTTCATTATACGTACTGAAACGTCTATCTTTTTTATTCAATAGGAGTCAGATAACCTCAACTGTAGAGCCTCCCACCTAAAATAACCATCATCACATCAGCCAAATGACGTCCACTGCTGGACGTAGGTCTATATGTATAATTATTTTGAAATCAGCCGTTTAGTTTCTAGACAATTTAATTAAGTCGAGGCATTGATTGAAACAGTTGTCTCTGTCTTTTTATTTACGTGTGAAGAGTAAAGATACCACACTTTTGCACTTTTCCAATGTTTTTTCCGATTCAATTAAAACTACAATTAATTTTTAAAAATCCAACTGACATATTGAAGTGTATGTTCAGTTCATACTAACCGACTAAGAAAATTTAGAGGTTTTTTTTTCTGGTTTGCCTGTAGAATGCAAATCTCAGTTACAAAAGAGGTTTCTTTGATATATTTTTTTCTGTTAAGAAAGTTAACGAATCGTGTTTCTGAAACTGACATAATGAAGTCATCGAAATGAAGAATCAGGTTACTAAATATCACTTTCACATATTTTGTGATTACTGAGAAAAAATCGAAATCCCTACGGCCAAAGTTTTCAATGCGTCGTCGTCGCCTTGAGGCGCTTTTTAGTCTTTAATACAGTAAGATTAGTCCCAACCAAGGTGATACGGAATATAACCGCATCCGTGGCGTGGTGGTTAGTCCATTCGCTTCACACCACGAGGTCGAACTTTCGATTTCCGGCGGGGTCAACTTTGTAATACTCGGTTTGGTTGGTGGTAGGCATTATCATTGTCTGGCTAGCTACCACCATCTAAGTCTTGCCGCCAAAAATCTGTGTTAACATCATTGATGTGTTCCGGCTTGAAGATATGTTATCCAGATCCCATTGAGTTGGGGAATCTTGGTAAGCCCGCTTCCATTTTCGGCATCTTACGATGAATTTTGATTTTATATGTACGTTTATCCGATGCTCCTACGGTGAAAACCTGCACACGCCAGCAAAGAAACTAGAAGGTTGTGTGAACTCGACCAACCCGCACTGAGCCCGGTCGCCCTAATTTAGGGTAGGCTTGAGCTCCTAGGTGGGGACGTATATGAGCTGATATGATGATTATACATACCTCAATCTTAGGCAGACATCCTCTTCAAGAGTAGCCACGTATGCGGCGAATACGGGCTTTTAATTCAACAGTTGGGTAAAGGCAACACTTTAACCGTATCCTGAAATTAGAAAGTTAAATTAATAGTGAATCTATTAGAATTTTAATAATAGTATAAGTATTTTAATTTTTTTAATATAAAAATGCAATAAAGCTTTTAAAACAGCACATAATATTTTCATTTTTTTCCTGCAGTGCCGGTCTTTGAAAACACTCAATTGTTCAGTAATTTATTAATTTCGTGTTTTTCTAACATTATGTTTTCAGTACCTTCATATACAATTTTCTACAACTACTTGTTCATTATTTTTGATCATTTTACCTTACATTGAGTTTTTCCCATAGATGTACATTTCCAAAACTTTCCTACTTTGTTTACTTTGCTATAATTACAGTCACAGCCCTGTTTCGAAAATCGTTGCGAAGCATCTTAGTATACTTTTCCTATCGATTACTTATTTCTTTATTTTATGTACTAGCTGGGGTACCCGGCTTCGCTCAGTGAGTAGCCCCTAGTAGGTTCAAACTGTTCCAGAACACTCGAGAGCGTTTAGGAATGTTCCATAATGATCTGGGACGTTGTTGGGGAATGCTCTCGAATACTCTCAAATTTTCTGGGCTGTTCTAGAAATTTCTAGAGGGCGAAACTTCCAGTTATAATATCTTTAAAAGCACTCCCTTCGGGTAAAACGGGAACCTTCTTCATGGATGGGGGATAGAGGGCTACCACACCATGTAACTCCCTTGATCGTACCGGGACTCGTTTCTGAGCTTTAGCGGTACGCACATTTCTTTTATATAATATATATTGAATATTGATTACTATCTAACAGAAACTACCTATGTACTTGTCTGTGAATAATGGACCATATTTCAATATCTGTGTTCATTTGGTCATACTTTAGTATTTTTCTCATACTATAGTTACATACATCAATGTTTCGTTTGTTCGTTCCGTGACTGGGTGTTTAATATTAATACACGTATGTATTTAAACTAGTGATGAAAAAATTACAATTAAATGTAATTTGCAATAATTGGCATTTTAACGATTAATTGTAATTGTCGCGTTTACAATTATTTCAAGCGCTAATTTGTGATTGTTTCATCGCTAAATTTAAACTTATACAGGGTGTAAAAAAATAGTGTAGGAACCGCTAACTGGGGGTTCTACTCACCATACTGAACAACTTTCCCCACGGAACCCATAGTCGATTCTCCGATAAAAATAGGACATTCCATACAAAAATGCACAAAATTGGTCAAACAGCTGATCGATTTGTATGGTTATTTTTTGCAATTTCAGCAGTCATAGAACAAAAGTTGTTCAGTATGATGAGTAGAATTCCCAGTGAACGGGATCTACACCAATTTCGTTACACCCTGTATAAGTAGTTACTGTATATCATTCTCTGGCCTCTGGTTCCCATATAATCCTAGTTCTGGGACAGACGACCGTGTGTGATTTGTGTCCCTGTAAACGAATAATGTTTTAATTAAATATTATTTATTTCACTTAATGTTTATTATTATTATAATATATTTTTAGTTGCTCATCAAACAACTAATGACCTATCAATTTATTTTCATCATTTATTTATGACAAATCATATCAAAAATACTGATTGCACAAAAAAATATCTATCCTTCTCAACTTGACTAGAGTTGAGCGGGCAAAGCGAGCGATAATAGGTTCGGTTAGGTTTGATTGATTATACCGTCGAGGAGCTTCGCATAGCAAAGCTCCCCCCTCCTGGGTGGCGGATCTGACTTAAGAAATAATAAAACAGTTTTTCTTAAACCAGAAAAACGCTATACTTTTATGTAAATAGTGGTGCGCCACGAACCTAAATTGGTGCTTAATTAATTACATTTTTAAGGTAAGTATTTTGCTGTGCAATCAGTAACTTTGATGGGAATTTGGATTCTTTTCTTATACAAAAAGTTTTTTTTATTTTATTTACGATTAAATACTAAGTACCTACCTACGTTTATTTTATTCGGAAGTTTCATTCTTTTTATCTTTGCGTTTTCACTTACCTATGCATTGTACTGACTTTACAAGCATATGTCTCTCGTAGTTTGTAAGTATTCATTGATTCTTGTAATGCATGGCATATCTACTTGATGTTGTCATTATTCTTATGTACTAACAACTTATATGTTATGTGTAAACATTTGTTCATATCATGGTGGATCATTTTGCTCATGTTATATTATAACTCTACAATATAATATCAGCGAAAAGACTTCTACTGCTAGGCTAGACGGCTGGACATACTAGGCCTCCCCCAAGAATTGGACCTGCGCTATCCGAATCCGTCGACTTCCCGCGACCTTCACCAGGCCATAGCTCCACCGAGTGGGAGGCCCATACACTGCCTATTCAGGTGAGGGCACCACTGGAGAACTTTACTGCCCCAACGGCCATCGGTTCTACGAGCTAATTATGTGCTCCATCCACTGCCATAACCAACTCAGGTTTTTTTTTCGACCCATGACCAGACCAGTCTATGCTTGTTCAGCCAGATACAGAACGCGTAGGCAGTAAGTACGTCCTCACACTGTTTTTCTATTGTACTTAAATATTTCTTTAACTAGAAAATCAAGACCTAGCAAGACCTTCTCGCTCTTTGTTGGTATTTCTCACTTTTAGGGTTCCATAGCCAAAGGCTAAAAACGGGACCCTTTTACTGAGTCTTCACTGTCCGTCCGTCTGTCTGTGTGTCACCAGGCTGTATTTAATGAACCGTGACAGCTAGACAGTTCAAATTTTCACAGACGATGTATTTCTGTTGCCGCTATAACGAGATATACTAAAAAATAGAAAAAGTGAAAAATAAGGTTCTACATGCAAAAAAACATGTTTTTTTAAACGTGAAGAAGCTAGCGACATCTAGTATGATGGTACGGAAACCTTTGTTTTCTGTTCTGACTCGCACTTGGCCGGTTTCTTGTAATCAATGCTACCTTTTATCAGAAATCTGATACTTATATGTAATTTTATTCTTAAGTATATTAATTTTCTATCTACACTTGTACTTTGTATAACAACGTGCAACTTCCATTTAAAATTGATTTAAAAGTAAATATTTTTACCTTTTCATATCCTCTAGTTAACTGTTCCACAACCTCACAATTATCCATGTGTACGTACATTGCGCTTCGTGCCTTCTCACAAATATTCGATTAGGTGATATTTAAAGACCTTCTTAAAGCTGAAATATAAGTTATAGTAACCCAGTAATGCGGAGGAAAACTGCATATTTTTCTTTAGCTTGTACCAATTGAAACTTTTTTTGCACAAAAGTCCGTTTCTTGTACCAGGGCGATACATTTTCTCAATGGTTTCGTTACCGAGGTCCAAAATATAAATATTCCTAATTTATAATTGCAAAATAGAGCGTATGAGGGAAACTGTAAGCTCTTATTGTAAATTAAACAATAAAGAAATTAAAGGTTTTATTCTCTGAACGTCATTTTTGCTAAGTTCCTATGTATGTAATATATGTATTCACTGCCTAATTTGCTGTCGTAGTTAGTTTCTGAAATTATTCAATAGTTATTTATCAATTATCATAAGATAAGATAAAAATTTATTGTCCAAAACTGAGTACATATAGTATATATTAGGGCCAACCTATTCCTCTCTCCTTACCTATCAGAAAATTCTACTTTTTGACCTTTTCAAATAACTCATGTCAGAAGGCCCTCAGTGAGAACATTTAAAGAAAGTTTTCAGGTAGTTCAGAATCATATACTATTCGTAGCCCGGCTCGTAAGTGGCTGGTTCCTGTATTAGTTTTAGTCGAATACCATAATATTCCATAGATCTCTTAAACCAGACAAGTTTTCGATCGAGAGATCCAATCAAACCTCTATACATTTGAATACCAGCCATTCTTGAATTTTCAGCAAAACTATAGTAATTTCTTAATTTTTCTATATTAGTTGCCTAGATTAATTGAGGAATCCAGTTTCCTTTAATCGAATGCCTAGCCTAGATTGATTGAGGGATCCAGTTTCCTTCATATGGATGCCTAGATTGATCGAGGAATCCAGTTTACTTAATTCGGACGCCTAGATTGATTGAGGAATCCAGTTTCCTTTAATCGAATGCCTAGATTGATTGAGGGATCCAGTTTTTTTTAATCGGATGCCTTGATTGATCGAGGAATCCAGTTTACTTAATTCGGACGCCTAGATTGAATGAGGGATCCAGTTTTTTTTAATCGGATGCCTAGATTGATTGAGGGATCCAGTTTCCTTTATTCGGATGCCTAGATTGATCGAGGAATCCAGTTTCCTTAATTCGGACGCCTACATTGATAGAGGGATCCAGTTTTCTTTAATCGGATGCCTAGATTGATTAAGGGATCCAGTTTCCTTAATCCGGACGCCTAGATTGATTGAGGGTTCCAGTTTCCTTTAATCGGATGCCCAAATTAATGTAGGGATCCAGTTTCCTTTAATCGGATGCCTAAATTGAGGGATCCAGTTTCCTTTAATCGGATGCCTAAATTGAGGGATCCCGTTTCCTTTAATCGGATGCCTAAATTAATTGAGGGATCCAGTTTGCTTCAATCGGATGCCTAAATAATTGAGGAATCCAGTTTCCGTCAATCGGATTGCCTATATTTATTGAGGGATCCACTTTCCTTTAATCGGATGCCTAAATTAATTGAGGGATCCAGTTTCCTTTAATCGGATGCCTAAATAATTGAGGGATCCAGTTTCCGTTAATCGGATTGCCTGTATTTATTGAGGATCCAGTTTCCTTTAATCGGATGCCTAAATTAATTGAGGGATCCAGTTTCCTTTAATCGGATGCCTAAATTAATTGAGGGATCCAGTTTCCTTTAATCGGATGCCTAAATTAATTGAGGGATCCAGTTACCTTTAATCGGATTGTCTATATTGATTGAGGGATCCAGTTACCTTTAATCGGATGCCTGGATTGATTGAGGGATCCAGTTTCCTTTTTTGGATGCCTAGAGATTTATTGACGGATCCAGTTTCCTTTAATCGGATGCCTAGATTGATTGAGGGATCTAATTTCCCTTAATCGGATGCCTACATTGATTAAGGAATCTAGTAAACAGACCATAATTACTCATCTTACATACTATTTATTAAAATATTATTTGCTCTTTGTTGATAAAAACCAAGTTAGATTACCAGTATACTCACTCAATTTCAAATGTCTGTTCTTGATCTCCTGGTTCCGTGGTAGGTACGGTTGACCTAGTAGTGTACTTAAAAATAGTTCTTATGTTGTAGGTGCCTAAAGCTTCTTACATAGCGAGATACCATCTTAAACTGGTAGGTAGTATTCAAGGTATATTTGTGTTCTTTTTAAACTTACTTATCTCTTTGCCAATAATTTAGGCCATTTCTTAAGACTCATGGAATCCTAAAATTTTTGGGAAGACTTTTAGGTTCAGTCTTTACTGCCTATGCTAGAACTTCGATTCTTCTCAGCAAACCCTTCCATTTGATACCTATATCATGGAGGGTGCATAAAAAAATAAATGGTCAGCCATCTTAGATTTAGAATGACTTCACTTAGCTAACCATTGTTCTCCAAACTTAAGAGCAGACTCCCAGCACGGCACTGAGAACAACCTAGTATTTAACCTTATGAAATCAGCTTCACAGTTGACTTTTGCGTGAGTGTCTTAACGTGATTTACGTCCTTTACTTCGGGCGTAAATGCACATTTTCGTCAATTGCGATCTTAGTAAACACATTCTAGGAAAATTTTGTCTTAGCCGTTTTATCGATACATTTATTCTCTTACTGTCGGTATTTATTTCATGCGCCTAACTTATGTAATGTAGGAGAACAATCTAATAATCTCTCAAAACTACAAAGTTTTACAAAATGAAAAGTATCGAGCGAAGACCAAAAAATCGTGTTTTTGTTTTGGCCATACCAAAGAAAAAAGGTTCATAGAATCAGAAGTGTAGTTTTTAGGTTCAGCAAGCTTGCGCCTGACAACATATTCTAGCAAAAATGCACTTATTTTGATAGCCTGCTCTTAACGTGTATGAAAAATTTAAGCTCAATCAGAAAACTGGAAGTAGTTCTCATTTAGCTTCCAAAATTTGTCCCAAACTTATAGACTAACTCGGCCAGTAAATATAAAGCTTGTAATAAAATAACCAGTTGTTGTTTCACTGGTCACTTCCAACACTGTAGTTGGCTTTTTGATTTCTGTATGTTTGTCTTTTCAATCTATATAATACCTCCGATGATGTAAATAACACCAGTGAATATGGCGCATCATCTCAAAATATGATGCACTTACAATCGTAGCCAGCGAAACCTCACACAAGACCATTCAAAGACCTATTCGAAGCGCCTGAGAATTCTGTAAAAGTTACCTAGGCTGAGTAAGGTCTACTGGTCTATATGTACGAATTACTCAGATCTTCCAAACATTCCAGGTTAATATAATAAGTATTTAAAAAAAAAACGGAGATCAGATTAGTTTGTTTTTGATACACTTGATTTTTTTTATTAAGTATTAAAAATTTGAGTGTGTTTGTATTGTTGTATTTGTTTGTATTTCTTACAATCTACTCTTTGATCTTTTCATCGATTAATCGTAACGCACTCATCCATACTCGCTATTTCTACTTCCAATGCAATTGCATAATTCTTCTTCTTCTCATACTGTTAAATAGAATCACATTTAAAGCAAACCTCAGGCTGTGTATTATTAATAAAATAACTTTTCTTTAGAAACATAATTACCACACATTACCTATCCATTTGCCTGTACGAAAAGGTTACAAAATCATAACTATTCAGTAACTGGCATTGTTCACTTTTTTTATAAGGCATGTAAATAAAAAATTCAATATAAAGATTTATATATTGTAAAAAGTAATTGAATATAATAACACCAGACAATTCAATTTATTTCATAGTAATAATAATCGTCAATTGAAATTAGTACTCGACCGTTCTTTATTTATTGTAGTTGCGCCCTGTTACGTCAATTCACATTTTAAAATTAGTGAAAAAAAAATAGAGATTGAATTTATATTTGATTTATTGAACTTGAAATAATCCGTTTTTTAAAATTTATAAAAAATAACCAGAGATTACTCTTCCTTTTCATCTATTTCTCATGCGCCGGCACATAATAATCCATGTGTCACATTTTGGAAAACAAGTGTGACGTATGATTAAAAAAATCAAAATCCTATCCATCAATATTTTCATTTCTATCAAAATAAATAAATAGTTTATATTACAATAACTATTTAAATCTGATTCTTTCTTCATAAGACCCATTTTGGGTCTTTTACGTCAAAAATAACTTTTGATTGCGTGCACGAACGGTTTTTAACCACGCCCTACCGTACCCTATACACCTACTTGTCGTGCCACAGCGTATCTAAACCTGGAACGAAAGTCAACACGCCGAAAATCTTTCAACGAAAAAAAATATCCAATTAGCTTTTTTAAATAATGAACAATGACAATTATTGAAGAAAACAGTAAAATCAAATTGATAGGCCAAACTTAATTATCTTTCATATTTATATATATATATATATTGTCCCAGAATATTTCAAACTTATTAAAATAAACAAAAACCCTTAAGGTTTTCTGTGTCTGTGTTTGGAAAGAAAACCTTATTTTCTTGAGCATTTCAAATGAAAATTATAGTCAGTATTACTGTTGTTATACTTTTATTACGAATCGTTTCTTACACTAAAACATATATATTGTATGCTAGGTACATAAGTGTACCTATCTACAGAGTAACTACCAACTTTTATAGACAGATATGTACGAGTCAATTAAGTTCCTTCAGATCCCAAAATTCTTTGTCTACTTATTTGAAATTACAATGCATTAATGTAATGCCATAAAATTTCCTAATTACCTACTTTCTTTAAGTTTATAATGCAGAATATTCGGGATTTCCTAAATAGGTGACGACATTTTCTTGAAACTTTAACGCACTTGACTGTGGTCTGTGGTTGTTAAGTATGGACGCACCATTGACTCGATAGAAGAATATAATCTTGAACTTTGTATTATCTATATATTCTTTAATATTTGATACATCGTCGCAGGAAAATAGCGTAAATACTAGGTATACACAGAATATTATGATTCAATTATAATATGGAATGATTCTCTTGTAGGTATAGAAAAAAAATGATCTATATTATTTAAGTTATAACGCCATGTTCCTGCGACATGTCCGTCTATAAAATATTGCTATTTTACGAAATTTTGACTTAAATGATAAGTTTGAGACCCCATATCTTCATCATAATAATAACTTTTTATTATTTTCTTCCAAATTAAACTTATGGCCGTTTGTAGTAGGTATGTGGAACAGATTCAATGTTATTATCCATTAATATTGAAACAGATCACCAACTGCCTGGAATGCAAACAATTATATAGATTCTTATTATCACCATAATATCATCATCATCATTCCTAATTATTATGTTAACTTCCTAAGCAACTACAAATTTTATTTTTGTACCATGAATCCAGTCTCCAGGGGTTTTGTTAAGGCATTGCCCTACAGAAGGTGTAGGAGAAAATATTTATTTCATATCTAGAAAAATTCGATATTTCGACTTTTGAGGGGACGGAGCGAAGACGCCATCTTGGATTAAAGATATGAAAAAATTGTATTTTTAAAGTTACATCCTTAAAACTATGGCAAAAATGTTTATCGGAAACAAAAAAGTCGATTTTTTTCACATTTTTTGTTAACATGTGTATTTTGTAAGTAATAGTTAAAAAGATACATACAAGCGATGGAATAGTATTTCTAAAAATCTCTAATTTAATTTAATTTCTGATAAAAAGAAGGCGGAGAGTTGCAATTTGCAGGCATGATAGCTGGCATTATTTTATGAATATGGAATATATCAAGCTAAATTTAAAAAAAATATGTTATAGTTTAATACTTGTGCTTAGAGATGGAAACGTAAAAATAGAAAAAAAAATCAAGACTTCGAATTTATCAAATACATTTTTTTTTTCAATAAATATGTTTATTTATTTTTCAGAAATTTGCTATCTAAACCCTGCAGTAGTCGCGCGGATTAAATAAATGTAATCCATGGTAATTAAAAATGAAATTATTCGTAATCAGTTCAAGTGTGTTACACAGGACTCCGTGTGCTTTAAGTATGACAACCCCCACCCCCGCTCTGTTCATTTCAAATATGTATGTAGTTCCTGTTAAGAAAATAACAGTTTATTTGTTTTCGCAATAAGTGTTAACGCGTATTAAGGTCTCATATTATTATATCAGCTCATATACGTCCCCACCGAGGGGCTCGAGCCTACCCTGAATTATGGCGATCGGGCCTTAGTCGACCACGCGGGCCCAGTGCGGGTTGCTCGACTTCACACACAACCTTCGAGTTTCTTCGCAGGCGTGTGCAGGTTTCCTCACGATGTTTTCCTTCACCGTAAGAGCGTCAGATAAACGTACTTGAAATCTAAATTCGAAATCACATTGGTACATCGCAGGATTCGAACCACGACCCCAGACTGGCGTACCGCCAGCAAAAACTTTTTTTTAATGAATTTAATCTACATTAGATTTTTTGGAAATACATTTATTTTCATTGCTTGTATTTTCTTAACCTTAAGACTTAGGAATATCATTTTAACAAAAAAAACTGATAAAATGTCTGCTCTATGTTTCCGATAAACACTCTTGTTAGTGTCAGCTTTTGAGGTATTCCTCTAGGTCGATGGGTATTATTTAAAACAATCTATTTTTTGCCATCTTAAATCCAAGATGGCAGCCAACGCTCCAACCTCGAGGTCGAAAACTTGAATTTTTCATAAGGCCCTCTAATTAACCGATACAAAAAAATCCCCTCAGCTTTTGTAGGGCAAAAATACCAACAAATTTGGCAACACCGTTTTTTCTCTTCAAATAATCTTATGAGTAAAAGAAATCATTGAAATACCATTCACTTTGATCTTATTTTGTTATGGCATGTAGCTTTGAATTATTGGGTCACTTTCCTTGAGCAAATATTAATTTTCCTTCTTGCTCTTATAATCTCGGTATACAAATGACTGAAAGTGTGTTTCGTTCGATCTTGTCTATTATAATACTTAAATTGGAGTATTTCATACTAAAGTGTTATGATTACTCTGTTACTTATCTCGGACTAGCTCACAAGTAACTTAATAATATCTTAACTAAATAGGGTTTTGTGTAATTTTTAATAATTTAGTTCTATATAAATGCCACATAGTATGACTCAGTGTTAATTTTAGTTCTATATAAATGCCACATGGTACGACTCAGCGTTAAATTTAGTTCTATATAAATGCCTGATGGAACGACTCAGCGTTAATTTTAGTTCTATATAAATGCCACATGTTACGACTCAGCGTTAATTTTAGTTCTATATAAATGCCACATGGTACGACTCAGCGTTAATTTTAGTTCTATATTAATGCCACATGGTACGACTCAGCGTTATTTTTCTTATGACGTTATTTGTAAGAACTCTGTGAGCCCTGACTGTACTGTGTACATTTATTTATTATATCCAGTCATGTGCCTATTACCATGTACCGGTTGTAGCATTTCTTTCACCTATCATAACAATATATGTGTAAGTATACACATACTTTTCACTACCTAATATTTCTAGAATTCTTCTATCATACGGTATGATTCATACCTTTCGTTTCATATAAATATACTGTTTGTAGTACATTAGGTTACCTACGTTAGAACAATGTTAATACGTGACTAGATTAAGCGGTCTGCAAATAATTATACATACACCAAGTAGATTAAAGGTATTAGACAGCATGGACGCAAATAGGTAATAGCGTAACCTCTTGTTTTGAATTAACTTATTTAAACAAAATTTCAAATTTAAACATTAGGCATACAGTTTTTGTTTCTAAATTACTAAGACCCGTAATCTACTTGGTGAAAAAAAAACTCCTACTCGCAGTAGTGAACATGGAACTTGCATGGAATGCGCCTCCCCCCTCTCGGCCCCTGCGCACTAGAATCTTGCTCTCGACGCGTCAATGTAGGGTTAAGTTAAAGATTCGCTGTCCGCCGCGCGGGGAAATAAAATATATCGGCGCGCCTTTCGATACCTGGAAGAAATTAGGAGGGCACAGGCTTTTCTATGAATTCAAATTGTGATTATTTTTGGTAATCAAATTTTAATTACGAGTTTTATTATTTTATAATCAAATTTTAATTACGAGTTTATTATTTTGAGGACGAACGCTTTTCTTTGAATTCAAATTGTGATTATTTTTGATAATCAAATTTTAATTACGAGTTTTATATTTTGAGAGCGCACGCTTTTCTTTGAATTCAAATTGTGATTATTTTTGGTAATAAAATTACGAGTTTTATTATTTTATAATCAAATTTTAATTACGAGTTTTATTATTTTGAGGGCGCACGCTTTTCTATGAATTCAAATTGTGATTATTATTGGTAATCAAATTTTAATCAGGAGTTTTATTATTTTGAGGGCGCACGCTTTTCTTTGAATTCAAATTGTGATTATTATTGGTAATCAAATTTTAATTACGAGTTTTATTATTTTAATAGTGGTATACAATTATTTTTATGCTGACATTGGTATTTAATGACCTATTTTTTTTTAATTGATCGTGTCTAATTGTAGACCTTTATAAAATGTTTTATATTTTATATTGCTATTCATTACCTTTTTTTTATTGTATGACTTGTAATGAATATTACAAATGAATTACGCATTATGAATTATGGCACAAACTGACTTGTACTGGGACATCGATAGGAGGGTGGACCGTCACTATGAGTTACCACAAGGCCCAAAGTTACGAACGACAGGGCCCACTTATTGCCCCGCGGACAGCGAGTGTTCAACACTATAATAGTATCTCCGTTTGTAGCAGTTCCGTTCGTCCGAGCCAGACGGTACGTTCACATCTGCGAGTAGTAAGCGTATGCCGGTGGACGTGACGGCGGAACGGCAGATCAATACTCTCTGTACTTACCGTAGTTGTTCGGGTACTGCTGCTGCGGCGGCTGCGGCTGCTGGTAGGAGCTGTAGGCCGGCTGCGAGTAGGAGTCGTACGCGGGCGCCGCGCCGTACGCCGGCTCGCCCGCGCCGTAGCCCGCGTCGCCCGCCCCACCGCCGCCGCCGCCGCCCCTGCACAGAAACAACAGTTATTATTCAACCGACCAATAAGGAGCGTACTGTATTTCGGGTGTGCGTATTACGTATGTAACAAAATTGGTATAGGATCCGTTTAACGGTGGCGGTGGCTCTTCTATAGTGTGCGAGAATTCATAGAAAATAAGGGCAAATTGTAATTTCATGATACAGATTTATTTTTATTTATTAATGACAATGTGATGAATTGCTTTTTTTTTCACTTACATTGTTAAATAACTTTATATTGTACGCCTGTTAAGGTATATCATAGTGAGCTTACCATACACAATATCATCTTATCCCTGTGATAAATGCAATAAATGATTTCTGATTTCTTCTTTCTAATCATAGTGAACGACTTTCCACAAGGTACCCCTCAGCCACTCACCCTCCATGCCCTATCCCTCCCTCTGAACCCACACTCTCGATTTGACCATAAAATCATTGGAAAAAGTTGTTATTCTCTTGACTCTACTCTAATACAATAGGGTATTTAAAAAAATAATAATCACTAAATAGCATTTCTCCTACACAAGCATGAAAACATATTCATTTCATATTTTAATCGAATTCAATTTTATATTTATCAAAATCTTTAAATTAGTTCGTCAAAGTCAATGGCGTCACAAGTTTGTAACACGAACAATTTTAGAACAAAATGTCGTTTTTGACAGTTGATAAAAAGTAGCTCAAACGACTAATAGTCAAATACCGGATTGATGGAAATACAAATGAATAACATCAAAAACAATGCCTTACAGCCTCTTTTTGCTAAAAAAATGTACAGTTAAATAGACGACTCACCCAAAGCCATCATTTTCGTAGCCCCCTTGGCCAGTGGAATAACCATAGCCAGAGCCGTAGTTGCCAGAATTATACCCCGAGTTGGGCTGCACTGGTGCAGGGTTTGAGTAGCTGTTATTCTGATACGATCTGAAATACACATAACTTATAGACATCTTTTAAATCCAACAAACATGTATATCTTTGATTAAAATTTTATTCAGAATTAAAATTATCTGCATGTATGTGTCAGACGGCAATTCCTATCTTGCTTATTGGTGATCATCATTATTTTATATCCATGATGAAGGCAGACTAAAAATAACCTTTTGATTTGCAACATAAAGGTAATAAACTCACCCCGGCGTATTATATGATGGTTGAGTATAAGGGTCCGGTGCTGGCTGTTCATATGGCTGGTATCCAGTGTGACTAAATAAAAAAATAATTGAATTAGTCGTCTTGTCAAAGACAATTGCAGGTGAGATGTCAACTTTTTTTTGTCAGTTTAAGAAACTAGCGTCATGTATGTATCAGACGGCACATTCCTATCAGCTTCTGGATCATCATAAATACTATTATAACCAGGGTTGAAAAAAAAACCCGGATTTTTTCAAAAAGTTATCTACCATATCTATAGATATTTTGAACTGGCTTTTTGGGCTTTTCGGGTTTTTGGGGAAAATTGGGATTCTTTAGATTTTGTATGTAATGTAATTACATATAAATTAATCTCGAATTCATTTGGATTTTTCTACAAAATCTATTTAATACTGAACAAACACTATTAGACAGCAAAAATAATAAAGAGAATTTCCCCAAAAATCGTTATTGTCAGCTGTCTGTTGGAGAACTCCCCCTCGTGTTTTCACAGTGGTAGTGATATTTAGTGCTATTAACAATCATTAAAGATTTGATAGCTTATCAGAATTTTGAATACAATAAAAACCCCGCTCAACAAAAACCCTCGGGATTTTTCAGGTGGGTTTTACCCAATTTAACCCAGTGGGTTTTTTTGGGTTGGAAAAATCAAGCCAACCCTGACTATAACCATCTATTCCAAATTGAATTATATTCTTGGTGCACTTACGAAGGTTGTCCATAGCCATTTGGTTGCGGCGCGCTGTGGGGAGGAGGCGCCTGTGGGTAGCCACCACCCGGGGCCGGCCGGCCGCCGCCGCCGCCCCCGCCCCGCGGGCCGTCAAATCTGTCCACGACATATATGAATAAATCAAATGACCTCTATTTTGATATGTTGTTACAAGTGACCCAATAAACAATTTATTTTTATTAATTTAAAAAAATATTTTGTGACTGTATAGTTTGTTTGTTTGTAAACTCTTTATTGTACAAAATCTTAAAATAATGTTAGAAACTGCTGCGATAACTCTAGAGCTTTAAAATTAAAAATGTGTATTTTTGGCCTCAATAAAGGCGATTTTTCAGGTGAACAAACCCGTCTTCATGGGGTTAAAGCCACCGTGCTCTCAAAATATCTAAACAATAGGCATATGTTTACCACCATTTAATTTCTAAAAGTCTAAAGCTATTTCGATAGTAAATTTTGTTTTAATAACTATTGTTCTTAATATTAATTTTCATTTTTAAACTTTTTTATACAATCGGCAATTTCTTAGGTAAAGACCTAATATTAAACCCGACTACAGCAAAAGTACACGTTATGTTTTATTTAATATCATTGATCGGCAGGGTAAAATATACAGGTACGAGCGATTTTACTTTAGCGGGTTTAAGTTTTTGAACTTTCAACTTGTTCATTACACTATTTACAAAATCTGAATGCTTTAATGAATTAAAAAAATAGAAACAGTATAACATGCTTTTAAGGTAAGAAAAACAATCACCTTCCACGTTTGGGCGGTCCTCCAGGTCCACCCATGGGCGGTGGGCCGCCTCTCTTGAACGGCGCGTGCGGCGGCGCGTCGGGCGCGACATGCGGTACGGGCGGCCGCGGCGCTGGTGGGCCCGGAGGCGGCGCGTGCGGGCCCATGCCACCGGCAGGTCCTTCGGGGCCTGGCCCCGGCCCGCCTGGTCCGCCAAACCCACCTCGACCTCCACGTCCTAAATAACACCAAAGATAAATATATTCCTATTTATTCAGATACAGGCAAGCCATAAACACGTGGCACGTTAACATGTTACTAACAAAATATTGGAATAACTATGTTTTGTCCGAAAGCAATAAATATTACCGCCAAAGCATTTGACATTAAGAAACGCGATCTAAAGAATAGGTATTTGAATAATGTTGCTGTATGTATCTCTCCCCCAACTCTCTCCGTATACAGCAAGAAAGGGAGAACTGCAGCGCAGACCGATAATAGGCACTAAAATTGACCAAAACAGCATTTTGTAGTCCCCTATTAGCTCCTCCAAAACTTGAGCAATAATATTTTTTTCGAAAATAATTAAAAAAAAGGCTTTGCCTATGCCTCTATGTTTTAATTTTTATTTTTAATTTGCGTATAATTTATTTGGTGGGTGTCTGAAAATGACGTTTCATTTGGGCAATTTTCTCAGTTTTTGAAGGCCCCTATTTCCTTACTTCCTATTATAATTAGAATATGGGAAAATATAAAACATAGGGGTAGGCCATAGTAGATATAGGTTTGATGGAAAACACATTTTTGATGATTTTTGCTCTATTGGAGGAAACAGGTGACTATTGTTACAAATTCTTATGGACTTTCAACGCAATTATGGACTATTTTTCGCATATGGAGGGGCAACAATTATTATTATTGTATAGCTTTTATCGCGGGCTTTGAGGGGACCGAATCAAGAAATTTCGTAATGAAAATAAAATGTATAGCTTTTATCGCGGGCTTTGAGGGGACCGAATCAAGAAATTTCGTAATGAAAATAAAATGTATAGCTTTTATCGCGGGCTTTGAGGGGACCGACTCAAGAAATTTCGTAATGAAAATAAAACCTAACACGCCAAAAAAAAATATTGAGTTCTAAAAAACTTACAGTGCCATCTATCTATCCATCATGACGATGATGATGATGACGATGACGGATGATGAACTGTCTCAGTGTTAATTTATTACATAAACATCCCGCGCCCCAAGGTCTATATGGTACTGGTAAATCATAAAAAATAAATAAATAATTACAATTGCGTAAGTTGATAAAAAATGCTATGCAATAGCTTTACCGCGGCATGTTTCCGAAAACTGATAGGGTTCAATCAGTTCATCATTATGAGTCATCTCATTGAATTTTTTTTCCGGAAATTTCTGTAATTTTTTATCGTGTTTTTTGGTTCGACTCCTTTATTTCAACGTAACATTATGTTTTCTATACGCAGCAATCGTTTTTTTTTAAATACAGCTAGAATAAAAAAAGGGAATATATGTATCAAATCTACTAAAACCAAAAAATAAAGACTATTTACTACTAAAAATCGCATAGACGGCTCACAACGATAAAAGCACCGAATCAGCTATTTCGTAGTTACTCGCCCTGAGTTCAATCGAGTTCAACCGCCGTCATACCTCCGCATCACGGCGATCGCTCACTCACAGTTCAGGTTACATTGCGTTAGAGAATATAAAAGGAACTTAACATGAACTGTATACCCCCTTTCAGTTTTCGTAAACTTTTCCCTTACATCCTGTATAAATGTAAATATTAGCGGTTATTTTTTTGCAAAAATGCCAAAAGTGGCCACTTTTAGCAGTTTTGCAAAAAAAAACAAATTGTTTCTTCATTAACAGTTGTGAAATAACAATTAAACAATAGTTTTTGCCCCCCCTTACTAAGGAAAATTCTACTTTATTTGTACTAACATGCAATATGTTGTAAGTAGTAAATAAGATACTGTAACCTGGATCCAAATAAATAAATCTAAATCTGTTTGCCGAGGCCGGCAAAATGCTCGCGCTATGAGCACTCTAGAGTTAATGGATTCCTTATAATACATACCTCTCATCCCCATTCCTCCACGGCCACCTCTGTCACCGCGTGGGACAAAATCACCGCGTCCTCTTCCACCTCTCCCCCTCATGCCGCCACCACCAAATCCTCTGTTGTTGAAACCTCCTAGTGACAATAGCATTAATATTTAATATGTATGTGTGATACATTGAATTTGAAACTTTTAATCCGTACACTACGACACTATATTTTGGAATTGGGACACTCGACTGAAATCAGTAAATAAAATCAAGGAATAAAAACGTGTAGGCATGTTTAGGCAAACTTTCATACTTAAGTTTATAATGAATTATGTACTATCAACAGATGTCGATGAAATCCCTAAACTGAGGGGCAACACCAAAGCTGCATTTATATTTTATGTATATAGTGATACTGGTCGTGCCAAACTTTATTGCGGCTCTGAAGTTGTTGGCAAGACACGTTGCAGTAGCAAAGTTTGGGTGTAAGTAGGACGTAAAGGTTATACCGGTGCAGTAAGCACTCGCATCACACTTCAGATCAGTAATTAAGTTTGGCGCGAGCTGTATAATTTGAAACACTGAACATGTTAAAAAACCGACTTCCGTCGCAACAGTGAAAATCGGTCCACAATCTGCGAAGATATCGTGATATACACACACGTGTAGGCAGGCCTCCCATTCCGTGGACCGATGACCTGGTGAAGGTCGCGGGAAGCCGGTGGATGCGGGCAGCGCAGAACCAGTCATTGTGGAGATCCTTGGGGGAGGATGTCCAGCAGTGGACGTCCTTTGGCTGATAAGATGATGGTGACACACAAAAACCAGCCAAGTGCGAGTCAGAACCGCACACATAGGGTTCCGTACCATCATACTGGATGGCGCTAGTTTCTTCATATTTCAAAAAAACAAGGTTTTTTTATGGAGACCTCTCTCATTTTTCACTTTATCTAATTTTTAGTATTTAATGTTATATAGGCAACCGAAATACATCCTCTGTAAAAATTTCAACTGTCTAGCTATCACAGTTCATGAAATACAGCCTAGTAATAGGTTTCCATTTTTGAAAGAACGAAAAGAAAAAAGAACTCTAAAAGCATACAGTCCTTTTTGGAAGTCCGTTGAAAATACTTCTGTAAGCAATCACATAATTTTGCTTTGTAGGGCCTCAATGACTCAATACTTCAAAACACCTAAAATTTTTAGTTTAGTCTCTTTAAAAGAAAGTTAATAATCGTCTGAAAATTCCACTTAAGAGATTTGACGAAAATGTACTCTATATCACTATTCTGATTAGCATTCTATGCCCCTTCACACCCATTCAACAATTTCTATGCAAAAAATCATGTCAATCCATTGCTCCGTTACGACGCCGACGTGCGCAAGCCTAGAAATGAGTTTTCCTTATCTCTGGTTATGCAAATTAGTAGTCTATGTTATTTCCTACCACCTCAACTATCTCTGTCCAAGAAATCACAACAATCCATTGCTCTGTTGCAATGTTATAGAAATCAAACATAAAAGTATTTTTTTCAGTACCCTCAGGAACTGTATTGGACTATGCTATTTTCATGGGATAAAAATTTGCCTATGTCCTTCCCCATGAGACAGGCTACCTCCATGCCAAATTTCGTCAAGATTGGTTGAAGTGTTAAAGCGAAAAAAGACTGGGGTGCATTGTGCTATATTTTTCGTATATCGAGCAACCCACACTTTTTTCACAATAATACTAGTAGGATTTTTCATTCATTATTGTTTTCAGCTTATATTAAGAATTATTTTTCACTTTTTAGTTTGATGTGCTTTAAAAGCGTGTTTTTTTAAACTATACTTATTTTTCAGTTTTTAATTCAGGTTATTGAGACAAACTTACGAAATTATTATATTGTCACTGATGATTCTTGATAAATGTACAAAGTTTGAATTAAATCTGTAACTTTAAAGTGGGTCACAATTGAGTGCAAAGGAGTCGGTTACAAACATACATACAGGTGAAGCTAATTTAAGCATGTTAAAAACAGTTGCTTACTTGGTGCAGGGGCTCCCCGTGTTTCGATGGTGGGAACTGGATGAGGTCCTGGCCCTGGAGGAACCGGCTGGAAGGCGCGGCTGCCGCGGTCGCCACCACCGCCACCACGCATTCCGCCGCGGAAGCCGCGTGGACCGCCACGAAACCCACCTGGGCCGCCGCCGCCGCCGCCACCGCGTGGCGGACCGCCGCCTCGCCCTCTCATTCCGGGGCCGCCACTAAGCACAGAAGTAAACAGGTCAATAGTCTGAAGGAATATTTAATCATATCATCTCATGTCAATCAATAATCAACCTAAAATTACCAGTTGCGTTGCATGATTGGCGACATTGAGGTTATACCTACCTACTTATAGATTATGTATAGGTACGCTCGAGTTTGTTTGTAGATCTGTCTTCTACCGACCACGCAAACGTCCTCTTTCAACGAATCGACTTAAAAACGTTATTAAATACAACAGCATGTATGTAATTCAAAGATATCTTACCGTCCACGCATATCAAAACCACCGCGTCCTCGATTCATGCCTGGAGGGCCTCCACGTCCGCCACCTCTAAATCCACGAGGTGGTCCTTCCATCGATTACCAAGTTAATTTACACTTGTTTCCAAACAGTTTATATAGGTGGTAATCTGCTTTTATTTCTATAATCAAGTTTTTCCAGAAAATGAAATGGAGCTCTTGCGTTGCGTGATGCCTGCTATATTTTTTTTTACAAAGGAAGGAAGGAAGGAAGGAAAGTTTTTTTTTATTAAGAACTTGGCAACAAGGCCTTCAGTCTAAACGAAGAACAGTGTTGCGTTTTTTTTGACGGGATTTGTGGTAGACGCATTCGTAGTTTTATTTTGTTGTTTTTTCATTGTTTTCTGCTAGGATTTTGTTTAAAAAGTGGTGCATTTTGGAGAAAATCGTCTAGTGCACGTGAGCAATGTGGAGAACAAGAAAATAAAACGAAGGAGGACGTGAGAACCCAACTTGCTCTAGGTGCAGTTTTATAGACGCCTTACAGCAACTGGGTGTTCCACCTCAGAATGTAGCTGCTGCAGATGCTGTCAAGAACTTCAGAGAAGATTTGTAATGCACCGGCACTAGCATTACAAATCCAAAAGCTAAGGAACTTTGAGTATTACTCTGAGCTAAGGAAGCTTAAATACGTCAGACCTGGCTGTATGGTCTTAGTAACCTTTGCCTTTTCCGCGCTTTTTGTAAGCCGGAAAGAAGAAACCAAAAAAAAAAAAGAACAGTGTTGCCGATTCAGAAAAAAGAAATACTCCAAACCTGCTTTAAAAAGTAGGTAGATGTTGAGAAAAAGAAGTTAAAAAATCCATTTTAAGTTGCTATTTTTTTAATCGGATCTCTATAATTAAATTAGTAGGCAGCCTAGTTAGGTAGGTAAATTAAAGTAGTGTAATAAAAAAAAGTTTTATTCTTAATTTTTTTGTTTCATACGGAAATCAGTTTTTACAATAGCAAAGTATAATCAATAGTACTAACGTAAAAACTTATTTCTAGGTAAAAATAACGTCATGAAGCCTTTACAGATTTCCGCAAGTAATTTAAATAAATTGTAGAGTCGCGCTGTGCATACTTTTTCGCGAAGCCTTAACCATCTGTCGTAGTCGAGTATACACAAATCAACTATAAACATTACACTTACAACTTAGTAGGTAGCAAAGAATATCAGACTTGATGAAATATTTCCAAATAATTTCCGTTTGTAGGGAGTTACTTTACTCTGATTTTCCTGAAATGATTGCAGAAGACTATAATAAGTCCCAGTTATTAAAATCTTTAGAGCCATTTTTGAGAAAAAGTAACAAAGTACCAGGATTTGTAAGGGGATTTGTACCTTGTTCCGATTTTTATTGGAATAACAAACTACTTCGTGCTGTCATGTAGGTCATATAAAGTTATGGTAACGTACCGAGTTTCATTAAAATAATAGAGCCATTTTTGAGTAAAAAAAATAAATTTACTATGGTGGCAATCCTACAAAATCAACTTTATGAAAATTTGAAAAAAGCCTGAAGATATGAAAATAATATTACCCTAACCCAAACACCCAAATCCGTCTAGTAGTTTGGGACCTGGAGCACCGGACGGACGTAAACACACACACACACACATTTTTTAAATTTTTTAGGCTTTATGTGAAAGACAATCGATCCCCATCAAACAAAATCTCAACCTTGATTTGTTTTTGCCATCACAATACCTTCTTCACTTCTTCTTCGCTCGAAAGTAAAAGGAAACACAAAATTAAATAAATCAAGCAAAAAATAAATCGGACTCCATCGACATATTTCATCGATAAATAAAAAAAATACAAGATAATTATCCAACCAAAAGTTTTACTACTTAATAGTAGCGTGTTTGTATGTGTGTGTGTGTTTGTATGTTACGTGTGTATGTAAGTAGGGTTGTGCCTTGTAGAGTTGTGGAAAAAGTAACAGACAATCTCATTCCATTATTTTACTAGTAATCAGTGATTAAACGGGTTCTTAGAGTTAACAAAGGGGTTAATTTCACGAAATTTACTGTCGTATTTTCGGGACAAATAAGTCATAAAAACAAAATTAAAAATTCTGAAAAAGTCCACGACTGGTGTTAAAACATTAATTAATGAAAAGCAAAATTATTTTTTTTGAAAAAGACCACAACGGGTTAACAAAAACGGCCAAGTGCGATTCAAGGTCACACGAACCAGATTCCGCACAAAAATTAAACTACCAACAGAAGAAGACCTCTCAGTACATACTTTGCTTTAGGTAAATAGGGGTCTACTTATTCTGGACATTAGAAATTTCATTTCTCCTGTGGAAACGGAAGGACTTTAGATTTCCTCATAGATTTTCATGTAATCTATGCATTCAACCTCGTATACTGTGATTTTTTAAAGATTTTAGGCCCAGTAGATCGGATGGCCGTTGGGGCAGTAAAGTTCTCGAGTGGCGACCGCACAATAGAAAACGTACCGTAAGCAGGCCACCCACTCGGTGGACCGATGACACGGTGAAGTTCGCGGGAAGCCGCTGGATGCGGGTAACGCAGAACCGGTCGTCGTGGAAATCTTTGGGGGAGGCCTATGTCCAGCAGTGGACGTCCTTCGGCTGATATGATGACGCCGGCAGAAGTGAAAACTTGAATATTAACGTTGTGCATTTTTGATATTTTGGAATGGTTAGGGAATAATTTTGCACGAATTGCTTTGATTATCAGTATAAAAGTACTATCATTTATGTGGTAGAATACAATATTTATATATTGCGCTATCGTACACAAACATGACAATTTATATTACATTAAAAAGTTTATATCTCAGAAAAATCAACAAAAAATCAACTCCATCCGTCTTACGAATTTTCGATCAGGCCACGTGTCCTGACGCGAGTTTAAGATTTTTTACCCATTACAAAACATGTGCACAACGCCGCTAAAGAAGTTTTCAGTACTCCATCCGTCTTACGAATTTTCGATCAGGTCACGTGTTCTGACGCGAGTTTAACATTTTTTCCCCATTACAAAAAAAGTGCACAACGCCGCTAAAGAAGTTTTCACTTCAAAAGTTTATAAATCCTTTTTTTACTACGTTTTATCACAGGTCGTGGGCTCAAAATTTTTGATGTGTAACATCTTTTCTCTCGCTTTCCTGCAATTTGTGGGAGTGATTTCGTGAAATGGGACGGAAATGTGTAACATGGGACGGAAATGTGTAACAGGAAGTCGCGAAAGCGCGGAATTCTACTTTACGAGAGTCCGACTCGCACTTGGTCGGTTTTTTTCGTTACTGTCAGATCCACCACCCAGGTACAATATCGTCATCAAATCTAACTAACCTAAAGTATTTTGTCACATGTTACACATCATATGCGAGTACTGTAGGTCTCGCTCGAATTTTTTTTTAATTCTTCACTAACTTTCATTACGTCATATGCATGCTTTATGAGTTTTTGGGCATTTTCATAAAACGTCTCCCCCTGGTAAAAATGATGGTTTAATTTTAAAGATTGTATTTTTGGTGATTTTTGAGTTTAGACATGTAATACATGTCCTATTCTATACGAAATAATGTTTTGTTCTACGATAACTAGTCAATTTTATGAGAAAACCTCAATTTTAACCAACAAGGCCGAAAAATGTTGTCACTTTTGTGACAACCAAAAATAATTATTTTTGTAAAACTTTGTAGGGAAGGACTTAAAAAGATCAATTGGATTGTAAAGATGACCATGAAAGCTATCAAAAAAAATCGGTTGTCTGTAAAGTCGGTTTACTGACGATAGTTGAACGTGACAACGTCATAAGAAAATACTGATGGAATGGTTTCATAATATCGAAAGAATCATTACCTTTATCGCCGCAATTATCGTTGCTATAAACAGTTGACACCACATTCACTTTTCACTGCACTTGATACTCGATCAAAACATGTAGATGTACTATAGTATAGCAGCTGTTCACACAGACACATCGCTCACTCAAGTAGGAGAGAGACGGATGTCGAACGCTGCCGAACGTAAAGGCCGATTGTGCTTCTTTGTCGCTCGTTCGCGCTCTCGCTTGCACTTCAAGACTTACACGGAACGCCTCAGAGCGAGGTAACGACGCATTTTTTCGTGCGTGCAGCCGGCTCCATCGAATTATAAGACGTTATCACGTCAAAAAGTATAAAATATAGTAACCAAATCAATAAATCTAAATATTAAAGTAATTTCAAGTTCACTTTGGTAACAACTGGTCCCAAAGTAAACGTTACTTTTAGCATAAAATCTTAATTTCGTCGACAAGACGGTAAAGTTAAGTATATGATTCTACATAGCTAAATAATATTAGGATATAATAAATCAGGTTATTTTTACACAACAATAATAAAAATTGGAGAAAAAGCCAATTTTCTCCGTCACATTTTGTGGGACAGTCACAAAAGTGACTGACTTATTTGTGTAAGGCTTGGTTTACATGCTTGCAGATTCTGATAAATTTGCTGAGGTATCTTCGTGTTCTTTCATCACCAGTTAGTGGCTTTTTAAAACCTAAATAATATAACATATTATATATTCTACAGTCCGAAATAGGTGTGTCCAACAATGTTATTATGGACTTTGTTTGTATTATACCATCCTTATTTGTTTAATGGGCCCGATGCCTCACTTGTTTGAGCAAACATCCAATGCCCACGTACTCGTGGTAGAAAATTCCCACACGCGTCGAAGGGCTAAATCGTTCACAATGCAAAGTTATATTAACAAGCTTATACCAAATGCCGCTCCGATCGTCCCAGCAGACTCCCAATGCCGCCTTGCCAGAGGAGAGGGAGTGGGGTTCAATATACGTAACTAAATGTATAGTTTTGTACGAAGTGCTTGTATCGAGTTTTGTGTGAGATACTCCAGCCTTGTTGTAAGATCCACCGATGCTCCTTGCTGAGGTTCTTCCGTACTTCTGGCCGACTGTACTCTGAGAATTACTCAACGCAAGTCAAGCTCCCGTAGGCATATTATACAACAACTAAAAATCTTAACCACAAATAAGGTTACGCTCCGTCATGTGTAGACTGTTCTACTTATGATATCCGTCCGTATTTATTGGTTTTTACAAACAAATTTGCCTGTCCACGCAGTCTATGACGTATTTGGCGACTGTCGCGTCAAATGCGGCCTATCTGCGTTCAATAGGTAATTTTCGCAACACTCGCTTATACGGACAATATTCCGTATATTAGTAATGGGCTCAACCCTCGTGCACCTAAAATCAAGAAACAACGCGACAAGTCCTCAAGTTTACTTTTCCGACCATTCTCGCCGTCCTTATCGGCGCCTCGCAAACCCCTTTTGCGGCAATAATGGACTACAGCCGACCCGTTTCGCTGTGTGACGTTACTACTGAACCCCGTAACGGTTCTAAGCTAGCTCCGAGCAGAGCACAATCAAAATTCGCAACAATTTGCGCCGTGGCGCTTCATACCAGTTGCACAGCCCGCTGCGGAAGGCAGTCAGTCTATAAATAGAACGTCACTCAAGTATTATGCATTTTGAATTGTAGGATCGTCTATTCACTGCACAAATGAAACTAACTGATAACACTTGGAAATTGGTATGTATTAGATGAAACTTGAGAAAGACAATATTATAAGGAAATCTAAGATTATAAGTAGGTGCAACGGATCAGCTGACTTAGATCTTGCGCGAGAACGGTTTAGCAGCACACACTGCGCTGGCCGCCGGAGAAAGGGAGCCGGTGGCGCGACGATTGCCCCGCGCGCCTTCCTCTCCGCCGTTGTGGTCTGGACGGGTTCGCGGATAGTGTTGGGCACGATGTGGACTAGTGTTGTGCGCCACACCACCCCCCTCTGAGATGGAAAGACCTGCCGAAAAGTAATCAGGGAATCTGACTACTCGGCCAAAACGTGTGGTTTTGGCTGGAGTAGGCAAATTGGTTAGTTGCGTGTTGGCAGGCGAATCTTTGTTTTCATTATGGATGTAGGCGGGCTTTACTCTGTCAATTGAAACGGGCACTGGTCCTCTAGGCAATTCCACAGTGACTGTCTTATCTGTTCTGCTAAGGACTCGATGAGGTCCAGAGTATGGAGGTTCCAAGGCTCTGCGAAGTGCATCTTTTCTTAGGAAAATGTGAGTAGCTGTCTTTAAGTCGTTGTGTACGAAAATTGTGTCCTTCGCATGTCTTGAGGCATGCTGTGGTTTTAAGCGAGACATTTGTTCCTTGAGCTGAACGACGAAATCTGGTGGTTTTATGGTGTCTTGTGTGTGTGTGTAGTTTTAAAGAACTCACCAGGTATCCTCAAGGTCTCACCATAAACCATCTCTGCTACGGAGCACTGCAAGTCAGCTTTCCAAGCAGTCCTGATGCCGAGGAGGACAACTGGTAAAATGTCAGTCCATCTCGTCTCGCCGTGGGCCATGATAGCAGTTTTTAGGGTTCTGTGAAGACGCTCCACTATGCCGTTCGCTTGCGGGTGGTAAGCAGTCGTGTGGCGAAGCTGGATTCCACAGAGATCTGTCAAAGATTTAAATAGACGTGAGTTAAACTGTCGTCCCTGGTCGGTCGTTACGATTTCTGGACAACCGAATCTTGAAATCCACATCTCGTAGAACGCCCTGGCTACGGTGTCAGCAGAGATATCTTGCAAAGGTTTGACTTCCGGCCATCGAGTATATCGGTCAATTGCTGTTAAGCAAAACTTGAAATCGCATGATGGCGGCAATGGACCAATCAGGTCAATATGAACGTGGTTGAATCGTGCAGAAGGCAGCTTAAAGTTTCCAGTAGAAGATGAAGTATGACGCTGGACTTTTGAACGTTGGCAGTCTGAGCATTGTTGAACCCACGTACGAATGTCTTTACGAACTGAAGGCTATACGAACCGTTCAGTGATGAGCTTCGTGGTGGATTTGGATCCTGGATGGCTAAGGCAATGAAGATCAGTGAATATCTGGCGACGCAGCTCCTTTGTGATGAAAGGACGAGGCCTCGGCAGAGAAACGTCACAGTGCAGCGTAACGTTTGTACCTGGTACTGGTACCTGCTCCAACTTCAAAGAAGAGGATCCAGAAAACAGAAGATCTTGGAGTTCGGAGTCATTCTGTTGTGCTTTTGCTATGGTAGAGAATTCAGGTGGACTAGATATGGCTTCTATCCTGGAGAGGGTGTCGGCAGGTATATTATCTTTGCCAGCAATGTATCTGATGTCCGTGGTGAATTGGGAGATAAAGTCCAGATGGTTGAACTGCCTCGGAGAGCATTGACGGGCTTTCTGTTGGAAGGCGAAGGTAATAGGTTTGTGGTCCGTATAAATCACGAAGTGCCTACCTTCGACCATGTATCGAAAATGCTTTACGCTCTCATAGATAGAGAGTAGTTCTCTATAGTAAGCGCTGTATAACTGCTGTGACTTACTCATCTTCTTAGAGAAAAATGCGAGGGGTTGCCAACATCCTTCTACTAGTTGTTGGAGTACCGCACCCAAGGCCGTGTTTGAGGCATCGGTCACGAGGGCAAGCGGTGCATTCATCACAGGGTGTGCGAGAAGAGTCGACCGAGTTATACTGGTTTTGCAGTCTTCAAAGGCTTCTAAAAGTTCAGGAGACCAGGTAAGTGGATGTGTACCTTTTATTTTAGGTCCTGACAGCATGTCGTGAAGTGGAGCTTGGACAATAGCAGCGTGCGGGATGAAACGCCGATAAAAGTTCAGCATCCCAAGAAATCTTCGCAGGCCATTCACCGTCTTTGGAGGTGGAAATTCTTGAATGACCTTGATTTTGTCATGTATTGGTCGGGTACCTTCTGCAGAAACAAGGAATCCAAGGCAGGTTACCTCATTTTGTCCAAAAGAGCATTTTCCTTCATTTATGAGCATGCCATATTCTTCCAGACGTTGAAAAAGTTGTTCCAGGTGTTCCAGGTGTTCGTCTTGATTAGCTGAGAACACCAATATGTCGTCGATATAAGAGAAGCAGAAGTCCAGGTCTCGCAGGACTTCATCGAGAAAACGCTGGAAAGTCTGTGCGGCGTTCCGCAGACCGAACGACATAAAGGGGAACTCGAACAAACCGAAAGGAGTTGTGATTGCTGTCTTCGGAATATCCTCGGGAAAAACTGGGATCTGGTTAAAAGCTTTTACCAGGTCAATCTTGGAGAAGATAGTGCAGCCAGCAAGCCGGTGTGAGTAGTCCTCAATGTGCCTGATAGGGTATCGATCGGGTATTGTGCGTGCATTGAGGGCACGGTAATCACCGCATGGTCTCCAACCATCCTTTTTGGGTGCCAGGTGTAATGCAGATGCCCAAGGTGAGTCTGATCGACGAGCTGTACCATTACGTACCATCTCCTCGAACTGTTCCTGTGCAATCTTCTTACGATCAGGTGCTAGGCGACGTGGACGGCAGAATACAGGTTGTCCAGGTGTAGTTCTGATATAGTGAACTGTTGAGTGTTTTACCTCACGTGGTAATCCAGAAGGCTTGGTAAGGTTCGGAAAATGAGCCATCAGCTTATGATACTCGCTATCACCTGTGATGACCTTGATGCTAGACAGTTGACAGTTTCAGAGCGATCCAGCAGAAGATAAAGTAGTCAGGCTGTCCAGAAGTCGTCTGTTTCTGCAATCAACAAGAAAGCTGTAGTGTGAGATAAAGTCAGCGCCGATGATTGGTTTGTTCACGTTGGCCACCACAAAGTTCCATACGAAATCACGCCTTAGTCCTAGGTCCAGGTGCATCGTGAATGTTCCGTAGGTATCTATGACAGTGCCATTTGCAGCAGTTAATTTGTAACCAGTCGCCTCTCTAAAATGGCGTAGGTATTGGCGTGGTAGTACGCAAAGGTCGGAGCCGGTATCTATCAGGTATTGTATTTTAGTCTTCTTGTCAGTGACAAACAGGCGGCTGGTAGCGGATCGACAGTCGTTTGCCGCCTCTATTGACTGCCGTGGTTGTTTACCGATTGGTAATTGCAAGGTTGTGTGCAATTCCTGGCTTTCTTTCCGAACATACTATGAAACCAGCACATACCTGGGGTCCTGCTTCTGCTTCGTTTGCGGCTTCCCGACCTTGACCTTGAACTGTCGCGACGAGAAGGACGGCTGCTGCGAATATTGAGCTGCGATATCTGCTTGGATAGTTCATGCTGAATGCGTTTGGAAATTATGTCATCCAACCTTTGTAACAAACCGTCGTAAGTATCCGCAGAAGTACTCGCTACTTGATTATTGAGGGTAGGTTCGACTTCACAAATTGTGTCCGCTAACTCTGCAATGTCATCAAGGCTCGCGGATTTCCGCGACGCAATAATGGCTTGAACGTGCGTAGGTAGCCGGCTTGACCAGAGGCTTCGAAGAAAATCGTCACTAACGCCATCTGCTGCTAATGTCCGTAAGTGTCGTAAAAATTGCGACGGCTTCCGATCACCTAACTCTTCGTGGGTTAGAAGTTGACGCATTTGCTGTTCGCGGGTACTCAAAAGACGCTTGATAAGTTCTTGCTTAAGCTTGTCATACATGTTATCCTTAGGCGGATTTTTGATAATGTCTTTCACTTCACGGGCATACTTGTGGTCCAGCTGTGCGATGACATGGTAGAACTTTGTTCACTCGTCCTTCACTCCAGAGATTTTAAACTGGGCTTCAGCTTGCGCAAACCAAACATCTGGTTCTTCTGGCCAAAATGCGGGTAGTCTAACCGAAACGCGCTCAACACTAGTACCACAAGCATTTCCATCTTTATTCTGCATTCCGATCTTGTTATCGCCGTTAGCACTATTGTTCGTATCGTGTTCGTTTGGCATGTTAAACGCGGCGGTCACCAATAATGTAGGATCGTCTATTCACTACACAAATGAAACTAACTGATAACACTTGGAAATTGGTATGTATTAGATGAAACTTGAGAAAGACAATATTATAAGGAAATCTAAGATTATAAGTAGGTGCAACGGATCAGCTGACTTAGATCTTGCGCGAGAACGGTTTAGCAGCACACACTGCGCTGGCCGCCGGAGAAAGGGAGCCGGTGGCGCGACGATTGCCCCGCGCGCCTTCCTCTCCGCCGTTGTGGTCTGGACGGGTTCGCGGATAGTGTTGGGCACGATGTGGACTAGTGTTGTGCGCCACAGAATGATAGTTTAACATGTACTTACAACTGCCACGTTTTCGTCTTACGAGTACCAGGATAAGCGACTTGGCGGTAAATTTTAGCCATGTCTGTCCGTCCGCGGACAGCTGCGGCTTAGCTTAGATACTATTTGTACAAGAAAGCTGTAATTTGGCATGGGTATACATAATACTAATCACACCTACAAAAAGGTACAATAAAAACTTAAAAAAAGAATTGGGTACCTCTCCTACTAGTAAAGAGGGGGTAAATCTGTTTTCGTTGACGTACCCTATCGTGTGGGGTATCGTTGAACAATTCTTTCAAAAGTACTGAAGGTTTGCTAAAACCATTTTTCGATTCAGGGATCCGTTTGCAAAATATTAAGCTTTTAAGTGTCGACTAGGGCTTCCAATCCCGCATTGCATTGCGGGATCTCGGTATCGGCGGGAAACGGGATCCCGCATTCTTGATAAGAGTGGTAAAAAATAACAAGTCGACGAAGAAACTAGAGCGCCGACCCATGCATGCGCAGAACTCGATTTCTGTGTAAATTGTATGAGGGTAAACAGTTAGGTAGGTCAGTCAGTACCCGAGCGACAGCGCTCGCGAAAAGACGTCCCTGTATTGCTTATCAATCCCGCAAAATCCCGCGGATCCCGCACTTCCAATCCCGCATTTAGCGGGACTAAAAAATCATGCGGGATCTCGGTATTTCGGGATCTCGGTATACCGAGATTGGAAGCCCTAGTGTCGACCAACTTAAGATGTGCAGTTGGATTTGTAAAAAGTTCATAGATTTTCCATACCAAATGTTCTATTCCCAACTGCAATTATATAACTTTGTTTTTTAAAATATCTACATATTAATTTTTTTCGAAAGACTACCGATCCCTACTTTGCGCAAGTACGACTCGCACTTTAGGGGCCGGCGCGGGTTATTTTAAAATTTCTAGATTTGCTTTTTCTGTTATTTTACTTTCGATTCGATATACCATAGTTTAAGAAATCAAAAATTTATAGTAACTTCTTTTTCATTTGTGTACATACCCATGGGTGCTCATCGCTATAGCGCACCCTTCAAATACTACATTTCAGAGGCGGCTTGTCCAGTGCGGCTGCAGCTGCAGCGGGGCGGTGCGGTCGCGGGGAGGTCTTTCCGGCCTGGGGGGCGGGAGGGAGTCGAGGTCACGAGACCGGGTCATTGACAGGCCTCGGTACCTCTGTCACAGTGTTACAATATAGCGTTTTGCAGTAGCGCAACGAATGTACTTACGCAGAGCAAGGGAAGGGTACTTGCGGGGCAGCGGGCACTCCGCGAGTTTGTCTGGCTGACTACAGGCTAGTACCTACGCCGGTGGCGCATCGTGCGTCATTAAAGGCATTGCGCTACTGTAAACCATATCGTAATACTATGCCTCTGTTAAGGGAAAAAAATATCAACCCAATGGGGTCAGCTTTAAGATTACTGACTGTATTTAAATAAGCCGGGGTTTCGAATTCTCTATTTTAGGGCATTCAATACGAAAATCAGTATATATCTTTAGATAAAATTTATTTTTAAATCCTATTTTGACAGATGACTTCTTATCCCGTTTTTTGAGTTCATAGGTAAAGGTATCTAGTTGAAATTAATACAACTTACTAAGGTCCGTTGACCTGTGTGGCGTAATAGTTAAGTCCATTAGCTACACATCAGGAGGTCGCGGTTTTGATTCCCGCGCGGAGTCTGACTTTGTAAGACTCAGCACAGATGGGATTCAGTTACTCGGTTTGGTTGGTGAAAGGGCATTTTTATAAGCCCGCCTCGCTTACTACACCACCATCTTATAAGTCTAAGTCTTGCCGCCAAACATCTATTTTGAACGCATTTTTTAATCAATATTTTATGCAATTAAAAACAAACTAAATAAGAGAATAATGGTTTAGATACAATTTCAGGACAATATATTGATTCAGGGGAAAAAAATTCAATACAATTTAAAACAAATGCATTTTCCCCAACAAAGGTCTAGGGGACTCTTGCTTGGAGGTGTGAAAGGTTCAAGCTGAGTGAACGGAATCAAAAAAATTATGTCATCCATCATCATCATATCAGCCGAAAATCGTCCACTGCTGAACAAAGGACTCCCCTAAGGATTTCCACGACGACCGGTCCTGCGTTGCCCGCATCCATCGGCTTCCCGCAATCTTCACCAGGTCGTCGGTCCATCGTGTGGGAGGCCTGCCTACGCTACGTTTTCCGGTGCGCGGTCGCCACTTGAGAACTTTACTGCCCCATCGGCCATCTGTTCTAAGAGCTATGAGCCCTGCCCACTGCCACTTCAGTCAGTCAAAATATTTACGTAATTTTTTTAAATAGTTTTATTTACAATTGATATGTCATTTAGTATTTTGAGGCTCGGAAACTGGCTCATCAAAACCAGTGGGTACCTACTACTCGTTGCCCTAAATCATGAAATTCGACAAGAAGCAAGGTCTCAAAGCACAAGTAAATAAAAAAAATCCAATAGCGTTAATTTGCAGTCTTGGATTTTTTGAAATGGGCATTTTTTGAGATGGGAATAAACCATTGGACTCGCGACACTGTAACCTGTAATGTACCGACACCGACAGGAACACTCGGAGGGTCAAAACTTATAAAACTGTATTTGAGATGGGGGAAAAACCATTGAACTCGCGACACTGTAATCTGTAATGTAACCGAAGGAACGCTCAAAGGGTCAAAACTTATAAAACTTTAAAAGTTTTCACTTTTGTCGGCACTCGCGGAGTGGTTAGGTTTTTTTTTCTTTACTTTTAATTTGAGATCTTGCTTTAAAAAAATGTTTTTTTTTGAGACTACAAAGTAACTACAGTTAGAGTATCGATCGCGGTTTAGTTAGACCGATTAGGTATGTATGTAACTGTAACTATGTATGGGCGATTTTTTTTTATTGTAGCTCGTGAATTTATGAAAATCAGTTAGTTAATCAGCGTCAAAAAGCGTCGGTGGCTCAACCGGTAACGACTCGGTCCTCCTAACCAGAGATGCCGGGTTCAAATACGGACGGCCAATGTACCAATGAGTTTTTCGAAACTTACGTACATATACTCACCGATTGCTTTACGGTGAAGGAAAACATCGTGAGGAAAGCTGAACACACCTGCGAAGAAACTCGAAGGTTGTGTGTGAAGTCGACCAACCCGCACTGGGCCCGCGTGGTCGACTAAGGCCCGATCGCCCTAATTCAGGGTAGGCTCGAGCCCCTCGGTGGGGACGTATATGAGCTGATATGATGAGTTAGTTAATCAATGGCTTCTATATTACTGGCGTATATTCTGTCCAGATCAGTGTAGTTAATAATTTCATGAATGTAGGTACATACTTATTTATCTACTTACTTAATTTGCGAAGTGTGAGTCGGAATTGCAATCCTTACTATAATAGTTATTATAAATGTGAAAATGTGTTTGTTTGTTGCCTTTTCACGCTTCCAAGCATTGACCAATCTTAATGAAATTTGGCATGCAGGTAGGTAGCATGTGTCACGAGGGAGGACATAGGCTACTTTTTATCCCGTGAAAATAGCATAGCCCGATTTAGTTCCTGAGGGAACTGAAAATATCCTTTTTTTGATTAATCTCTTTAACATCGCAACGGAACAATGGATTGTGTGATTTTTTTGCACAGAGATGGTTGAGGGGGTGGGAAATGACATGATTTACTAATAAGCATATCCTGACACCAAGGGTCCCGAGGGATCTGGAGAAAATTCATGTCCACGCTCGCCAGCCAGTCATAAAAACGATGTCCACGCGGGCGAAGCCGCGGGAAAAAGCTAGTAAGAACTAAACTTAATGAGAAAAAAAAATATCTTTCGACCATAATGAAATTTTTTGTTATAGGATATATACCTAAACGTTATTCAATCCAATAAACGTAAGAAAAATAAAACCATACAGTATCACCTTGTTATCCTTAATAATAATATTATAAAGAGGAAAGATTTGTTTGTTTGTTTGTTTGTTTTGAATAGGCTCCGAAACTACTGGACCGATTTGAAAAATTCTTTCACCGTTGGGTAGCTACACTATCCGCGGTTGCTATAGGCTAAATTATATTTTTTTAAAAAAATTGTGATTCTTACTAAAACTCAAAGAATGTAACCCAAGGTGTAATAAATGACCTAAAAATTCCTGCAATATCTACAAAAAGTGAATTGCTATGATTTTTTGCACAGAGACGGTTGAGGAGGTGGAATTTAACATAATTTACCAATTTGCATTTCCTGACATAGTTCTTCAGGGATCTGGGGAAAACTCATTTCCACGCTCGCGCACGTCGGTGGCGCCGCAACGAAGCAATGGATTGATGTAATTTTTTGTATAGAATTGGTTGAGGGGGTGGGAAGTGGCACAGATTAATCAGAATAGCTTGTTCTGGGATATGGATAGGTATGGAGAAAACTCATCTCAGGCTCGCGAGTAGCTTGCGGCTCACGCACTACTCACCCTCGAAGACAATTATGAAAATCCGGCCAAGTGCGAGTCAGAACCGCACACATAGGCTTCCGCACCATCATACTAGATGGCAATAGTTTCTTCATGTTTAAAAAAAAACACGTTTTTTTGTATGGAGACCCCCTTATTTTTTCACTTTTTCTAATTTTTAGTATTCGATGTTATAGCGGCAACAGAAATACATGATCTGTGAAAATTTCAATTGTCTAGCTATCACGGTTCATGAAATATAGCCTGGTGTAAGACAGACAGACAGACAGACGGACGGACAGGGAAGTCTTAGTAAAAGGGTCCCATTTTTACCCTTTGGGGGCCCATAGTAGAATGCCTTAAGACATTTTACTATGGAAGTAACTAAAATACTCGAGAATCGCCGTACCTACATTTTCTTAATATTTTAACAGAATTATCCTCCAACTCCTAACCGTTAAGGAGTTGTACTTTTCATCACCAGATTATCAACATGAGATAATGACTACCGGACGCAAATACTTGAAGAGCTTTAGAAAATATATGAAACACGTAATGCATGCCTATAAAATTCAAGGGTTGTCCCATCATAAGATCCTGACTTGGTGTTAATGGGACCACCTTGAAAGTATACCCTTTCAAACAAAAAAAAAAATTTCCAAATCGGTCCAGGCGGAACAATTAGTAATCGTGGAACATACATAAAAAAAAATGATTCCGACGAATTGAGAGCCTCCTTCTTTTTTTTTTGAAGTCGGTTAATAAAATATTTAAAAAATATAAGATGCTGACGAATACAGAACCTTCTACTTTTTTGAAGTCGGTTAAAAATAATAGATTACTTATGTAAAAGACAAGGATTATTATGGTTATACAGGGTATAACAAAAATGGTGTAGAACCCGTTAACTGGGGGTTCCACTCATCATACTGAACAACTTTCCCCAAGGAACCCGTAGTCAATTCGCAAAAAAAAAATCGACGCCCCATACAAAAATGCACAAAATTGGTCAATCAGCTGACCGTTAGGTATGAAGAGTTCCTTTTGCGATTTCAGCAAACTTGTAGAACCAAAGTTGTTCAGTATGATGAGTAGAAGCTCCAGTTAACGGGACCTACACCAATTTTGTTACACCGTGTATATTGATCCACCAGCAAATACCAAAACTTGAGACTTTAACCTGAATCATGACATTATTTGTAATAAACATTAAGTTTTTTCGACTACTTATTTAAAACACTGTGTAAACAACTAAACACCTACATAGAATAAATATTTAGGAATTTGGAATCACCATATCAGCTTAGTCTATACAGGATGTTACAAAATTGGTGTAGGTCTCGTTAACTGGGGCTTCTACTCATCATACTGAACAACTTTTGTTCTACGGCTTTGCTGAAATGGCAAATAATTTTTTTTCTTCATACAAATCGATCAGCTGATCGACCAGTTTTATGCATTTTAGTATGGAGGGTCCAAATTTTTCATTGAGAATTGACTATGGGTTCCTTAAGTTGTTCAGTATGATGTGTGGAACCCCCAGTTAACGGGTCCTACACCAGTTTTGTTACACCCTGTATATGTCCCCACCGAGGGGCTCAAGCCTACCCTGAATTAGAGCGATCGCGCCTTATTTGACCACGCGGGCCCAGTGCGGGTTGGTCGACTTCACACACAACCTTCATGTTTCTTCGCAGATATGTGCAGGTTTCCTCACGATGTTTTCCTTCACCGTAAGAGCGTCTGATAAACTAAATATGATATCGAAATTCGAGAACACATTGGTACGTGGCAGGATTTGAACTACGACCTCCCGGACAGGAGGTAGCGGCTCTAGTCGTTACGCTACCGGCACACGACGACAACCACAGACAGAATTTGAAAAATACCTATCTATTTCTTAATTTCATGGGGTAAAGCTCGGGGTACCTACAGGGTGAGGACATGTACTTAAGTCTTAACAAAAATCACCACTTTAAAACTTAACATTTCGTAGCAATAAGGCCGCCTATTGCATAGGCTTTCCTCTTTATTATTGATTTCTTTTTTTTATGTTGTGATGCAATAAAGAATATTGTATTGTATTGTATTGTACCCAAACAAATCATTAATCGAAAAAAATGTTCTTCTCTATCTTTCAATAGTTTTGAAAGACCTATTAACGATAGCCTACACCATGGGGTGTGATAACCCATTAAAAAAAAGAATTGTAATATTTTTAGACTTGTATGTATATAAGGTCTAACAAAATTAGCTGAAACTATTTTAACTGGTGCTTCTACCCATGAAACTGAACAACTATCCCTATGGAACCCATAGTCAAATCGCAAAAAAATGGCTCTCCCATACTAACTCGATCAGCTGATCAGCCAACTTAGTACGGAAAGTTCAAATTTTTTTTTAGATTTGACTATGGGTTTCATGGGGAAAGTTGTTCAGTTTCATGGGTAGAAGCACTAGTTAAAATAGTTTCAGCTTATTTTGTTAGACCTTATATAACCATATAAAGTTTTTGCTTTTTATCTGTAGGATGTGACATACCAAACATAGACAAACATACGGACGGATAGACGGACATGGGTTAGGTACTAGTTTGACTTGAGTACGGAATCTTTAAATCATCATCATCATCATATCAGCCGAATAAACTTCCACTGCTGGACAAAGGCCTCCCCCAAGGATTTCCACGACGACCTGTCCTGCACTGCCCGCATACATCGGCCTTCCGCGATCTTCACCAGGTCGTCGGTCCACCGCGTTGGAGGCCTGCCTACGCTACGTTTTCTGGTGCGCGGACGCCACTCGAGAACTTTACTGCACCAACGGCCATCTGTTCTACGACCTATGTGCCCTGCCCACTGCTACTTCAGTTTAGCGATTCTGTGAGCTATGTCGGTTACTTTGGTTCTCCCGCGGATCTCCTCGTTTATGATTCGATCACGCAGAGAAACTCCGAGCATAGCACGCTCCATTGCCCTTTGGGTGACCTTGAGCCTTCTTATGAGGCCCATAGTAAGCGACCATGTCTCAGTTCCGTAAGTCATCACTGGCAACACACACACTGGAATCCTTAAAACGGCTCTTTAGATGAATAAAACCTCATGCAAAGAAGTAAATGACCTACAATTTTTTTTTGCAAAAAAGAATAGGAGAAGAAAATTAATTGTAACTTTATGAAATAAAGACTCTTTCATAAATTACCAATAATTTTAAATAGTATTCGAACGTTCGAACATGGATCTGAGTGACATTTTAAACTGTGCATTGTTTTTGGTGGGGTGTCTTGAATAACTTAAAAAACTTGTTTTTTCTTGTGATTTTACAATTCCCTTGTATTTATTAACAAGTGACCATGGAAGCCTTGTAAGTAACAATATATAAGTATTTTACATAAGTAGTATTTTCCTTTTGTCTGGTTCGTCTAAGAACTCGCTCTTTACTGAATCATCAACATTTTTATCTATGATAGGTCACAGCATGTAAACAGTAAATGCGTGAAGAAAAACTAGGTACCATCTAACCCCGAAGACCTGGGTTACGACTTTGCCCAGGTGGTTCTTATGTGCCTTACATTAGTAAACACGAAATGATAAAAGCCTTAGAGCCGTCTTGAACCTAAATCGCCCGTGCCGGTGACCTGGGGACTTGCTGTCAACCTCGCTGACTTTTATTAATCTCTGGCAATAAGCCTATAATAATCCAGGCAATAAGCCTATAATAATCTCAGGTAATAAGCCTATAATAATTTTAGGCACTAAGCCTATAATAATCTCGGGCAATAAGGCAATAAGCCTATAATAATCTCGATCAATAAGCCTATAATATTCTCTGGCATTAAGCCTTTAAAAATCTCAGGCAATAAGCCTATAATAATCTCTGGCAATAAGCCTATAATAATCTCAGGCAATAAGCCTATAATAATATCCGGCAATAAGCATTTAATAATCTCGGGCAATAAGTGTTTCGTAGTCTCAGGCAATAAGCCAATAATAATATCTGGCAATAAGCCTATAATAATCTCGGGCAATAAGCCTATAATAATCTCGGGTAATAAGCCTATAATAATCTGAGGCATAAAGCCTATAATTCGTACATATCCATTTCACTTTAATCTCAAAACCCACAAACCAGTCCTGCCATTAATCTTATCTATTATCGCCCCCCCCTTCCCCAAACAATATTGTACAGCCACGCTGTGCATACTTTCTAGCGAAGCCTTCACCGTCGGGAGTAGTCGGGAACACACAAAACAACAATAAACTTTACGCTTACCTAGTAGCAATAAAAAGAAGTGTAGATTTGATGAAAAATTTGCAAATGATTCGGGTTTGTAAAGCAGGAACCTTATTTAGATTTTTTATGAAATAGTGAAGTACCCAGTGCAGTAGGCTTATTAGGTTTTGTTAAACACATAGTTTTTACACAAACAACTTGGATTTGTACGGGAGATACCTTATTCCGATTTTTTCTGGAATAACGAACTACAGCGTACGACTATGTCAAGTTATAGGTACGTACAGAGCTTCGTCCAAATCGTTAGAGCTTAGTAATATATAGTAAAAGTCAGTAATATATAATAAAAGTCATTGTTAGAGCTATTTTCTATAAAAAAACTACTGAGGAGGCAACCTAAAAAAATCAAGATAGGAGGAATTTGAAATGAAACTGCTGGAGATATACTTAAAATAATTTTGCCCTAACCCAAATTTTACCTAAATCCGTATACAGTAGTTTGAAAACTAGAGCACCGGATGGACGGACAGACACACACACACACACACACATTTTTTTCTACATCTTATCTAAGTCTTGCCGCCAAACATCAATGCTAAAAACATAGATGTGTTCCGGCATGAAGATAAGATAGCCAGTTCTCCATTGCGTTGGGGAATCTTGGTAAGCCCGCTTCCATCTTCATCATCGTTACTTACCATCAGGTGATATGATGCCATGTAAGTCCTTAATTAATATGAATTAAGTATGAATTAAAAAAAAAATGTTTTTTAGATTATTAGTGTAAGACAAATCGGTCCCCATCAAAATCTCAACATCAATTTTTTTGCCATCACAACACCTTCTTCACTCCTTCATAGCTCGAAAAAAAAAACCGTCCGGGTCGGGGCTCCGAATTCACGAGGATGCTTTTGTTCGCTCAAATAGTAGAATTTGTAGTCGACTAGAATTAGTAGTCGACAGAGTGGAGTTCGATCTAAGTACTTACAATTAGTATTTTTTAGTCATCATCATCATGTCAGCCGAATAAACATCCACTGCTGCCCTCGAGGATTTCCACAACGACCGGTACTGCGGTGCCCGCATCCAGCACCAAATAGAATACCTGCCTACGCTCCGTCTTCCCGTGCACAACAAATATCTGTTCAACGAGCTATGTGCTCCGCCCACTGCCTTTACAGAGCTGTGTCGGTTATTTCATTTCCCGTCAGGCCCGTTTGGTCTCATTCGATCACGTAGGGATACTTCGAGCATGGTCGCTCCTGGGTGACCTTGATGAGCCTTCTGAGGCCCTTAATAGTAAGCGACTATGTCTAATATTCCTTATGTCATCACTGGTAACAGATATTTCTCAAAGACTGTAGTCTTGAGACACTGTGAAAATATTGCCAGTATATATTAGTACATATTGCATACGCTGCTCCTAATTTTTGTAGTACAGTCGACGTCAAAGATATATTTACATTTGAAAGTTACAAAAAGACCTTTACACAAAAATAACTTACCATATAGTGTGATAAATACTTGTTTACGTGATATGACACTTTTATATTTTAATTCCATGTGCATGAAATACAGGGTGTAATAAAATTGGTGTAGGTCTCGTTGACTCATCATACTGAACAACTATTGTTCTACAAGTTTGCTGAAGTCGCAAAAAAAATTAACTCTTCATACAAAACGATATACGAGTATACTTCACCCGTGAAAGTTGCCACATTTTCTGACTAATATTTGTTTATATGACAAGTTACACGTTATTTAGCACAATGAGAGCAAATATCATTCTGTAACTTGTAATATAAACAAATAATATAGTCAGAAAATGCAGCAAATTCCACGGGTGAAGTAGAGTTATGAGTTATAACTTATAACATGTATTAAGCACATGGAGTGAAAACATAAAAGTGTCATACATAGATCACATGAACAAGTATTTGACACAACACGGCAAGTTGTTTAAGTGTTGACGCCGACTGTACAATTACATAAATAATTGTTGCTCTACTTAGCTGAAGACATTACATATAGGCCGGTAGAAATCGACACTAAAAAACCCTAAATTCGCAAAGCATGATGTAGTGCTGCATTTTTGGTATGTTGTTTGGATCGGTTAGGGTGATGTAAATCCCAATTTGCAACTTCGAAAAAGTTGTGCTCGCTGCGCAGCACGTGATAAACTGCGAAAATTTTCGCCTTTTTCCACTTTTTGCTCTAAAAGTCATAAACTATGCGTTTCCGACAAGTAACATTCACTACATAAATGAAGCTAATTAAATTGGCAACAATTTAAGCCTAACCGCAGCTCTCTAAACCTTATAACAACTAAGCTGTGGCCCTTCAAAGATGGTCCGTTTTTCCCTAAAATTTGAAATTTTTAGTTTTGCTCCCGTTTGAAGCAAAATATTAGCAATTATCTTATTAACGCGAACGAAGTCAGGCTAAACAGTCATAAAAATGTCGGTTCCACCGGGAGTCTGCTTTGTGTGTCGGCTGGCACTCAAGGAAGGTGACAGTACAGTGGTAATTGTAAAAAAACGTGGCATCCAAACTCTAATTAACTCGAGTGTGGAACGTGGCCACAAAGATGATGAACTTTTTTTGAAAAAGCTAGACGAAGTCAGTGTTCACGATGCTTGCAGAAAGAGATTCACCGCTCGGCATAATATTGAAGCATGTGGGCGTCGTGGAGGCGATCTAATTCCACAACATCACCCATCAACCTCTAGAACATCGGGCCCTATGAATCTTAGGAGCATTTGTTTCCTTTGTGCGGAGGAAATCTCTGAGGAGTTTCTCCAGCTCCAAAACAAACTTCCCAAGTCACGCAGAAATGAGGTGTACAAAGTAGAATCAATGACAGTTAGGGAATCAATGCTCGATGCAGCCAGTCGTCGAGGTGATACATGGGGACGGCAAGTCATTGATCGTCTTACAGCTACTTTTGACCTCGTTGCATCTGATGCCAGGTACCATAAGTTATGCCCCCAACCACTGAGGCTTCCTCTTTTCATGCGTTCCGCACCTACCACCAAGTGCAAAAGTGGCTGGGAGTAGAGATGGACCCCAACGAATGGGGTTGGGAAATGAGCTCTTGCGGCCTTATTCCAATAACAACCCACAAAGAGCCAGCTCCATCACAGCTTCTCAAAATCATAGCCTGCAAATGTAAAAAGGGATGCAGGGGGGCATGCACTTGCCTAAAAGCTGGGCTCAAATGCTCGGCTTTATGCTTAAACTGCTCAGGAAAGTCATGCGATAACGTCGCCTTGATTTTGATAGATGAAGATGATAATGATCCCGAGGAAGCTGAGGAAGTACAGGAAAGTGAAGAGCTTAACGAACCAGAGGAACGTGACAAACCTGAGGAGGAAGGAGAAATTGAACCTCAACCAAAAAAAAAACGCCGAGTGACTGCAGCTTCTTAAACATTCAATTTGCGTATATTCTTTTATTTTACTTTCCCAAATTTTGTACTTTTGTTGATTTACCTAGCCTGCAAATGAAAAAGTATTATCCTTTTTTGGATTTTATATGCCTTCTGTTTCAATTCTTTAAAAATCTATTTCTACTCTCTTTTTGTTTTTCAGATATTGTGAGTGAACTATTTGTCTCACAGACTTTGTTCTGTGCTCTAATGAAAGAAAATTAAATTTACTACAACTGTATATTACGACCTTCTCATAGAACGAGCGGTTTTGCCAATATTTTGCTTCAAACGGGAGCAAAACTAAAAATTTCAAATTTTCGGGAAAAACGGACCATCTTTGAAGGGCCACAGCTTAGTTGTTATAAGGTTTAGAGAGCTGCGGTTAGGCTTAAATTGTTGCCAATTTAATTAGCTTCATTTATGTAGTGAATGTTACTTGTCGGAAACGCATAGTTTATGACTTTTAGAACAAAAAGTGAAAAAAGTCGAAAATTTTCGCAGTTTATCACGTGCTGCGCAGCGAGCACAACTTTTTCGAAGTTGCAAATTGGGATTTACATCACCCTAAATGATCCAAACAACATACCAAAAATGCAGCACTACATCATGCTTTGCGAATTTAATGTTAATTTCCACTAAACTAGTCCATAAATTTGTTTTTTTTTATGCTAGCAATATTTTATATTTGTCAAGAAACATAAGGTTAAAAACTAAAGCACACTTGTCTCTTCAAAAAATTCGTAAACCCTATAGTAAACCTATAGTTACGTTCCCAAATCCCACTTGTCCTGGACTAGTGTTTTATTGTATGTGAACGCAAAGAACGCAACCACAGCGCAACCCTACGTTAACACTTGTCCAATTACCAAACAACATTTGTCCAAGTTTGATTTCCAAACAACACTTGTCCAATTACCAAACAACACTTGTCCAAGTTTGATTTCCAAACAACACTTTTCCAAGTTTGATTTCCAAACAACACTTGTCCAATTACCAAACAACACTTGTCCAATTACCAAACAACACTTGTCCAAGTTTGATTTCCAAACAACACTTGTCCAATTACCAAACAACACTTGTCCATGTTTGATTTCCAAACAACACTTATCCAATTACCAAACAACACTTGTCCAAGTTTGATTTCCAAACAACACCAGTCCATTTTTTTTCTTTTTTTTACTTTCTGTATTCCATATAATTGAAACTATAAATTTATTTTATTCCATGTAAGTATCAAATCAAAGTTTTGCAGTTATTTTATGAAAACTGTTAACTTGCTATTTTGTATTTGAGCTCTTTGGAAAACAAGCGATTCAATAGGGGATCGGACTGCTAGTCATTTGAGTTACCTACTTTTGATCTGTCAAAAACTAAATTTTGTTCTAAAAATGTTTGAAATACCCACAAGTGATGTCATAGATTTTTACCGTCATTGACGAACTTATTTTGTTAATTTGATCAATTAAAAATTGAGGACGTAATGGAAAAACCAAACAAGTATGGTTTTTTGAAACTTTAGGCGGAGAGCAATTTAGGAAATCGTATTTCAGAATTTATTTTTGATGCAGTCCGATCCCTTAACTACTTATTTTTTTTCCTTTTACAGGTTTGGAAAGACGGATGACGACCCACCAGTGACATTTGGGCAGAAAGCAAAACATATATTTGTTGCCCACTGGCGGGGAATAGTAATAATATTGACGCCGCTGTTGATGTCTTTTTTGGTGTTGCCTAATCCACATGTGGTGATTATCATTATTATTTATATACATACTTACCTTTAGATCTATTCTACGCTTTAATAGTTTGAGGTCATGTTGAGGAAATGTCTCAGAGCGCCAAAAAAAACACTATAAGTACCTACGTATGTTACATTTTTTGAAATAATAACGTAGATAGGTATAGAAAATGCACAGATTTGGAGACAAGGATCCGCCCGTCTCTATATTTTACTCAGAGTTTCTTTATACATAGAAAACGTAGCGCCATCTGACAAAACTTGTACGAACTAGCGTGGGGGAGAGTTGACGTCAGTGCCACGCAAAAAGGGCCTTGGTAGAATTGACGCTTTAAAAATGCGTTTATTCAATTTGTTTACAAGAAAAAATACAATGTAAGGTTATTTAACGATGATACGATATCCCATGTTTCTTTTTATTCTTTTTTTCATGATTTTTACAGCCTTTAACAATACAAAAAGGCATTTTCATATGGAATATCTTTTCACCGCACTGTTCAATTTCCCTCAGACGACTAAGTGGCGAGTGTGCGAAACTTTGATTTTCGCACCAATTCGCTGGGAGCATTAGAAGCGCGCGTTGGCCGGGTCCTTCCTTACGCCAGTAATATAGAAGTCATTGAGAAAATGTAAATCTTTTCAAAAGCAGTTAAGGCTTATACCGCCGCCAACAAGCCGTCAAAAGCGAAAAAAAAAGTTTTGTAATTAACAGGATATGAGGAGTGATTTTGATTTCCTCGAATTCTATTTTAAAACACAGAAATAGAAAAAAATGTCCCAATGAACCCTGTTTTTTTAGGTGTAAGCATAGTACTCCTGCAGTTTTAATCGAAACATTGTGATAATTTATGAACTTGATAGCAAAACAATATAACATGAATTCGTTTTATTACATTTTGAAAATTCTTCTTATTTAATTTATATAAGGTCTAACAAAATTAGCTGAAACTATTTTAAGGGCAAGTTCAGTAAACGAAACTGAACAACTTTTTCTTCAGTGACCATACCGAATTCTAAAAAAAAATTGCCACATTCCATTATTGCCCACTATAATGTTCTCGTGTTGTAGTACGGTCCTTTCTTTTCGCTGGATTCGTGCCTTGGCGCAACGAAACTGCGCTGTGCCTGGCCATTGACCTTTGGTAGTTCTCTCAATCAATTCTTATTTAAAAACGAATTTTACCTAAAGTCGACGCCATAATTCGAGAGACAAGTTTGACAAGTAAGTGACAGATAAAGGGTTACCAGGGTTAGACGAAATTAAATAGTTATGTGGCCGATATCGATAGACAGTATCGACTCGACTATATGGTTTGTTAAGTCGGAATTTTCGATCAAATTCGGGAATATTGTTGTTGCAATTGGCGTTTTTCGTAGTAAAACGTAAAAGATTACTCAAACACAAACTTGTTCCACAAAATCAATCAGTTTCGCCAACCGGTTTCGCTTAGAGACCGGTTTGATTGAGATCTATACTCGGGAATATAATGAGGGGGTTTAAAATTTGATATTTCTAAAAAAAGCATAAACATGTCAAGATCATATTATGACCTATGCCGCGTTCCAAAACACGACAATTTCGTTCAAAATAAGTTCAAAATGATTATTTCGGGACGCGGCATAGATTGCATAATATTGACTTAATAGTTACTTATAAGTCTATTTCTAGCTCAAAGTTTATGGTTTCACCTGACTTCAAAAAAGGTTGTTTTTTTATTTTAATTTGTATGTTTATTGTGTACCGAGTGACGTGAATCTGCCCGGCTTTGTAATATTGACAGTATAAAAATCCGTTGAAGTGCCGTACGGACGGTGGAGATCGTACTTTCAAAGATACTACTAATGCTGCTGGCTACCTGCATCCTGCATACTTCACACCGTCGACAAACTAGCTGATTAATTCTGCCTTAAGAGTTGTATGAAACATTTCCCGGCATCATTTAATAATAAATTTTCTCAGTATTTCAAAAGGTAGTGATTAATTGTCAATTTATGGTACGAGTACCTCTCTATTTCTATTTGAGAACTAATCATGACTCATTTTCCGTTTTGTTCTACATGCTTGCGTCATCTGATTGTGGGTCGCTTACTGTCTACAGGTTAATGCATTTATTTTTATTGCGTCACGGGTTCTCCTAAAACACGATTTATAAAGTTGGCGTTGTATAATGCGGGGTCACTGGGTACGGGTCACGATGACTTTATTATAGCGATGAATCGTTTCGAAGCCGATATCGTAGCAATAAACGAGACTTGGCTTCGCGAAGGCCAGGAGCACCGCGCGCCTGTCGTGCCCGGCTACCGGCTGCGTAATGCACCGCGGCCTAGATGCATGCGGGGGGGGGCGCGGTGGAGGCGTTGCATTCTATATCAAGACCGGTGTACGCGCACGGCCCGCCGCTCACCCCGCCGCGTCTATAGAACAATTATGGTTATGTATGACAGTTAACGGCAAAAGTTTTATAATAGGAACTGCATACCGTCCTAATTGGATAAACGTTGACAATTTCTTTGATGCGTTAACAAATTCTATTGTTCATTTTTCGAATTATGATAATATAATTTTGATGGGAGATTTTAACATTAATATGCTCGACAGTAATAACGAGAGAACTGTAAAATTTGTTAATTTCTTACAATGCATGAGTTTGGAACAGATCGTTACTGAACCTACTCACTTCTCGACTGACAACCAAACTTTGATTGATGTCGTATGCACAAACGCCTCAGTTCGGAAAATATCGGTAACAAATATTACAGGCTCTCTTGGACATAGCATGATTAGTGTTGAACTTTGTGTAAGAAGAAATAAAATAGCTCCTAGAATGATTTCATATAGACCTATCAAGGACATAGTCATTGATAATTTCAATAGAGACCTTGAATCGCTTGATTGGGAGTCTGTGAATCGTCAGCGTTCAGTAGAGGGTATGGTTACCCTTTTTAATTGTTTAGTTACAGATCTTTTTGATAGGCATGCACCGTTAAAGACAGTAAAAATTAGACCTTTACATTCACTGCCATGGATCACGGACACCATCAAAGATATGATAGATATGAGAAATCAAGCACACGAAAAATATCGTCAATTAAAAACAGAGAGTAGCAGAAAATATTATATCGATTTCAAAAAACTAGTAACTAATAGTATTTACAACGAAAAACGTGCCTATTATAATCATCATATTAACAATAACCAACATGATTCCCAACTTCTATGGAAAAAATTGAAAAAATCTATTTTAATTGATAATGACAAAAGTAGTTCTCTGCCTGATCATTTTAATGATGCTAATGTAATAAATAATCATTTTCTTGAAGTACCGGGTGAAGAAACAGTGCCTTTATCTGAACTAACCTTTTTTGAATTTCATCGTTTTGGGAAAAAAGTTTTTACCTTGAGAACTGTAGGAGAAAGCGATATTACAAAATTTATTTTGTCAATCTCCACCAATGCTATGGGTGTAGACGGTATCAGCAAGGATATAATTTTGTTAACACTTCCAAAAACTTTAAAGGTTATTACGAACATTGTAAATAAATCAATTTTGTCAGGGGAAGTACCTTCCGTTTGGAAAACAGCCATGGTTACTCCATTGCCTAAAGTTGATAATCCGGTAAATTTGAAAGATCTTAGGCCTATTAGTGTTTTGCCTTTTTTGTCAAAGCTTTTAGAAAAAGCAATTTATACCCAATTATCTGAATTTTTAGAAAACAACAACATCTTACCTCCACTACAGTCAGGTTTTCGTAAAGGCATGGGCACGGTCACTGCGTTGCTTGATGTTGTGGACAACATACTTGCTGAGCAGGATGCTGGAAAGGGCACAAGCCTTGTTCTGCTTGATTTTTCCCGTGCTTTTGAAAGTATTAATACATCTTTGCTACTTTCTAAATTGGCCTACTATGGGGTGGATTATAATTCTCTTGCGTGGTTTCATAGTTACATTACGAATCGTTCTCAAATAGTAAAATTAGTTAAAGAGGATGGCAGCTCAGCTCTATCACACCTAAAATCTGTAAATCGGGGAGTTCCACAAGGCTCTATACTTGGTCCTCTTCTCTATATAATTTACAGCGCCGACATCACTACGGTTATTAAACATTGCAATTTTCATCTTTACGCAGACGATGTTCAAATGTACATATCGGCTCCTCCACTTGAATTTCATACAGTCTTACCGAAGCTTAATGAGGACCTTGATAACGTAGCACTGTGGGCATGTAGAAACGGCTTGATACTTAATTCGTCAAAAACAAAGCATATGATTCTTGGCTCAAAACACCAAATTTCAAAAATTCTTAGTACAAATCCAATGGTAAAAATTAAAAATAAGATAATAGAAAGAGTAGATGAGACTAGAAATTTAGGTATTATCTTTGACAGCCAATTGCGCTTTGAGTCTCATATAGTTAACTTAGTTAAGTCTTGCTTTTATCGTTTAAAAGTTCTTTACCGGATTCGCAATCTACTCTCCGAGAAAGTAAGGGTCACACTGTGCGAGGCTTTAATTCTCTCCAGATTAAACTATGGAGATCTTGTGTACGGGCCTCGCTTGCTTGCCAAAACTCGTCGGCTTGTTCAGCGCATCCAGAACGCTTGCTGTCGTTTTTGCTATTATGTTCCTCCCCGTACGCATATTACTCCACATCTCAACAAAGCATCATTGCTGAACATGTCTTCCAGAAGACACTTACATCTGGCTTCGCTTCTGTTTGACGTTATCAAACATAAACAACCTCAATATCTCTTCTCAAAGTTAAAATATAGGTCCAGAATGAGGTCCACTCGCTGGATTTTAGTAGGTCACCTACACAAAACTGTGGCATTCACCGGCAGTTTTCGCTACCTAGCTACTAAATGTTGGAATAATATACCACCACCTATACAACAAATGTCATCTAAGCATTCTTTTAAAAAAAAATTTAAAGCTTTTCTTTTAGAAAAACAAAAATTAGGCATACCTAGTGGCTATTCGGTGGCGGATTTTGCTGTGTGATGTGACCGGCGAATCAAACGATTTTTAGTATCCATAGGTAGATATGAGTCTAACATCTAACCTTGTATGTGTTCTATGCTTTTTTTTTTCCACCCTTTCATACACCCAACCACACACACACACACACACCCACACGCGCACGCACAGAAATACACACTAAACATATTTGTATTTTCATTACGTTAGTTTTGGTTTTGTTTGCTCGTTTTTATTTTTATTTTTCTTGTAATCGACACAGTCCTCGGGCTGTGGCAGAATTACCAGTGTATTGCTCGCAAGAGCAAATCAACACACTGAGTCACGGCCCTTTTGTACTACTGCAACACACATATGTTTTTGTATTGTTATTATTTTTTGGTTTTTTTAATTTGTTATGTTTTGTTTTATATTATGTATGATTGTAATAATATGTGTGTGATTGCAGTGACAAATAAACGTGTTATCTATCTATCTATCTATCTATCTATTTCAATCTACTCCGTACTGCCATTCCAATCTCAATCAGTACTATTGTTGTACACAACACAAGTGTCAACCCTATCAAGAGTTCACGCACACCTATAAACATTTACGGACAGGTTTAAACCGTTAAAATTAAAGGTTTAATCCCGTATTTTAACCTTATTTATTTATTATTACGAAATCTATCGCACTACGGTTGACATTGACAAGTACGCACCGGGTTTTGTTTATCTTCAGCTACCTGCATACTGCATACTTTGTCCCCATCGTCGTCGCGCCGCCGCCGACCGACTAGATACATAAATTCTGGCTCAAGAATTGTATGAAATATTTCCCGGCATCATTAAATAATAAATTTTCTTAGTATCTCAATCTACTCCGTACTCTTATTTCCATCTCAATCAGTACTATTACACAAGTGTCAACCCTATCAAGGTTCGAAAGAGATGCAATTTGTAATTGTATGCGTCTTGTCACTTTGTATGGAGTGTCGTAGTGCTACCTTGGTTATCGCACTTGATGCCGGCCATAGTGTCATTCGCTCAAATATACGTATAGCGGTGAGGCCAATCAAAACAAACGTCTTTAATAATCGTCGTTGGTTAGTATTTGCACTTTCTATGTTTATATCTTACATTGTAATGTAAAATATTAAATTTATTTGATTATTTCACCGTAACTAATGGATAAACAGCATTGGTATCCAAAGCCGTATTTTTTTAAATATCGATACGAACAGCACTACCCTAACTATGGCAACACTTGTGCAAAACGAATTGTCAAAGTTGTCTCTCGAATTATGGCGTCGACTTTATTTAAAACCTTATAGTTCCCCTTTTAGATGTAGGTAGTAAAATACAACCCAACAGGTATTTACACTTTTCGAAAAATAACAAATTGAGCGGCTTCTTTGAAGTTGAGGCCATTGAACTATTTTGCTGCTCGCTCGTAGGTACTAGTTTATTATATTCTCTTTGGTAGGTACGTTTCGCCTACAAACAAGTGCGATGCGCGCGCGAAAAAAATATCTCAGTTACTCTCGCGCACTCATTGAGTTACGTTCTCAAAGCCTAACCAACAGATTGTGAACTAAGTGCCTAAGTTAAGTGTTTTATTGTGAAAATGCCATGTACAACAATATTTGGACATGGCGGTGTGATATGAAGTTTGTAACCACAACCTAATAGACACCAGGAACATGTTTCAAGATTTTCATAGCCGTAGACCCCATCTACATGCCATCTACACACAATACTATAGGTGCTTTGCAGCGATTCCGGGATTACGGTACTTTTACGAGTATGCCACGACCTGTAGATGCCGGTCAACCAAGAAAATCACCGGAGACATAAGAAGCAAGTAGGTAGGTAGTTCGCCTTAGCCTGTTTGCGGACAAGTCACATTAAAGAAAAATCTATTTGTTTGGAAATGGCCAAACATGTAAACAAATCATTTTATCATTTTAGCTTAATCACTTACATTTGGACATCAAGGATTTTATTGACATAAATACTGTGTTTTAGTTCATTTAAGACTTGAAAACCAATTGAAACTAGTTTATTTTGAAGTTCATGTTTTGTTTACATGTCTGGCTATTTCCAAACAAATAGGGTTTAGATACCTATTACCTACCCAAGTGTCCGACGCGACGGAAGATACGGCTTGTACTATCATCTGTGGCGGAGCCCGGCGGAGGCGCGTCAGCGCGTGGACTGCTACGGTACGATGGCCAGTGCCGGATTTATAAAGATTTCTTTTTTTTTATTGTAGATTTTTTTTCTAAGATTTCAGTATGGTCGCTGAAGAAAAAGTTGTTCAGTTTCGTTTACTGAACTTGCCCTTAAAATAGTTTCAGCTAATTTTGTTAGACCTTATATATAATAATGAATTAAAAACCACAATTTTCTCACGATTCGTCGGCAGCGAGTGACGTAACAGCCACGTTACGTTTACCAATTGTGAATAAAAAAAAAAAAAAAAAAAAAGTTGTAGTACGAGCTGACAAGAACTTTATTTTCAAGCCATTTCGTTCGATGTTTGAAACATCGTGAATCGAGTTGCTAATTTTAGGGACATACCTATCCCGCTCCATGTACAAACGTACAAACGCAGTGATTCTTATTTAAATACTAGCTATTGCCTGCGGCTTCGCCCGCGTAGATCTCGTTTTTTTGCCGTTGTCGTGGAATTTTCCCAGAAATTCTTTCGTAGCATCCGCCTACGTCTTAATTGCTATCTGTATGCCAAATTTCAACCCGATACGTCCAGTGGTTTGAGCCGTGCATTAATAGGTCAGTTATTCATTAGTCACGGGTTCCTTTAACAGTACCTTTTATATTAACGACTAGCTTTTGCCCGCGGCTTCGCCCGCGTGGACATAGCTTTTATGACTCTTTTTGAGGGTGATTGGTGCGCGAGCCGCAATCAGCTCGCAAGCGTGGACATGAGTTTTCTCCCGGTACCTCAGGAACTGCATCGGGCTATTCGGATTAGCAGTCTTTGTCACTTCCCACCCCTTCAACAAATTCTATACAAAAAATTACTTTAATCCGTTGCTCCGTTGCGACGCCACCGACGTGCGCGAGCGTAGAAAACAGTTGTCCCCAGATCTCTCGGGAACTATGTCAGGATATACTTATTTGTAAATTATATCATTTTCCATCTCATCTCTGTGCTAAAAATCACCCACTTTTTCGTTACGATTTTAAATAACTTAACGAACAAAGAGTATTGTTTTAGTTTCCTCAGGAACTGTATCGGCTATGATAATTTCCACAGATAAAAAGTTGACTATTTTATTCCCAGTGATACAGGCTATCTGCATGCCAAATTTCATCAAGATTGGTAGAGGTGTTGAAGTGTAAATAGGTAACAAACAAACAAACACATTTTCACATTTATAATATTAAGTAAGGATAGTAAACATATAGAGCGTCGATGGCAGAACGGTTAGGGCCACTACCTCCTGTCCGGAAGGCCGTGGTTCGAATCCTGCCACTTACCAATATCTATACGAATATCGATTTCGTACTGGTATGTACGTTTATCCGACGCTCTTATGGTGAGAAAAACATCGTGAGGAAACCTGCATACGCCTGCGAAGAAACTCGAAGCTTATGTGTGAAGTCAATCAACCCGCAATGGGCCCACGTGATCGTCTAAGGCCTGATCGCCCTAACTCAGGGCAGGTCGAGCCTCTTGGTGGGGACGTATATAAATTGATATGATGAAATAAAACATATACCTATACTATCAAAAAACTAATTCAAATCAATATATCAATCTAGTAAAAAAATCCTAAAAATACTAATATGGGTCAAATCCGCGAGTCGTATCAACTCCAAAGGAGCCCATAACGCACTTCTCATTGCCGCATTGGATGGCAATAGACAACCTTAGCAGCAGGTAGGACCTCATGTCACATATCCTCTCTCGAAGGCGACGGCCAATCTCCTTTGTGAAGGCAAAGGCCTCTGAGGGTTCAGCAGCTGGTTGTCTCACAGACCAACGGCACAAAGCAGTAAATTGCCTCTAAGACCGAGTACTTATTATGCTTCTTTCTCACCGCAAATTGAGCAGCAGTAACCGTATGGGTGAGGAGTGAGGCAGAAAAAGTGGAGTCCCAAAGCAGGCACGTTCCTCTCTGCCATAGCACCTGTTTAAACCCTCCGGCCTTTTGCCATCAGATCGACTAAAACCTGGCGGCTGCAACAAAGATGGAATATTCCATCTGGCCGAGACCAGTGCCCTCCGAGAGAGGTTATTATGGAATTAGTGACGTGGAAATCTTCGCAAACAACGACCGCAACTCAGTGAGTGATGGCCAATTGCCTCCACTGTGGACCCGCAAATACATTTATGAGGTTCACAGATATTGATATTGCAGGCGGAGAGCAACTGCCACACGCAAATAGTCGTCGTCAGAAGAGTTCCCGTATCTGTGCCTCCTGATAAAAGATGCTAAACTCGATTTATGTGTTTTTATTTTTTTTACACGATTGGAATCTGTAAAAAAATACCTATCTGTTCGTCTATGAAACACATCGCTACGTGCCATAGTTCCAGAGTTAGAGTTGTGTAAAGTAGCTTATGCTGAAAAATACATAAAAGAAATCCACTCAAAAGTATGAAATAATCTTTTAATGTTTTAATACAACTTAAGCGCGTTTTATTATCCCTGCAGTGCCATCTATTGACATTCTGCTGCCAAGATTATAATGTGTGGTATGTGTAGTTAATATGTGGAAAAAAGTACTTTATTCTTATTATTGTAAGTATCGATGGATAATTTCCCACGGGACCTCTTTAGTTTTCCGGGATAAAGAATACCCGACTATACAATGATGAACCAAACACCCCATCCCAATGTAAAGGTTTCATATTGTTACGTTGAGCCATTCTAAAGATACATTTTTTTGCATTCCTGAAGGAACCCTTAACTTTTTTGGGATTCACAATGTCCCAGTTTTAGTTCGCAATAAGGGTATCAACATGTAAAATTTGATTGTAATAGGTCGAGCCACATATGCGTGGTGACCCATTCTATAAATGAATACTTTTGATTTTCCCACGGGAACTCTTGAATTTTCTGGGATAAAAAGTATCCTATATGTTAACCCGGGCTATAAGGAACCACCATACAAAATTTCATCAAAATCGGCCTGGTAGTTTTTGCGTGATGCGCGAACATACAGACAGACAGACAGACAAAAATTCCATAAGTTGTTGTTTTGGCCTCTGTATCGTTAGTGATGTCCACCACAGTTATTATTTTCCAAAAATATTTCATGTACAGACACGGCCCCGTTACAGTTTTATTATATTATAGAAATTGGTGTAGGACCCGTTAACTGGGGGTTCTACTCATCATATTGAACAACTTTCCCCAAGGAACCCATTGTGAATTCTCAAAAAAAATTGACCCCCTATACAAATATGCACAAAATTGGTTGATCAGTTGATTTGATTGGTATGAAGAGTTTTTCTGCGATTTTTACAGTCGTAGTACGAAAGTTGTTCAGTATGAGTAGAAGCCCCAATTAGCGGGACCTACACCCATTTTGTTAAAACCTGTATATATGTCGCAGCAATCTGGTTAAATCCGCCATTTAATTGAAAGGCTAGCCCTTTGATTGAACAGCGACATTAAATAGAATGACTAAAGGACAACTGCCAAGACGTTAAATATAACGTTGAACGACTTTGGTGAACATTATTTAGCACATTCGTTAAATGGGATATTCCCAATATACTCCGAACACTCCGAATAAAAAACCGATGATTTCTTCGTCTGCGAAGCATTCTGCTACCCATAGGCCTTTGACTGTATAATCAATCAATCCTGACCGAACCTAATATGGCTCTCAAATTTACAGTTTTATTTAAATTAATTTTCAACTCCCTTTTCGTTGTATGGGATATTACGTCCGCCATGCTCAAAGGGCTAGTTTACAATCAGCCAACTAGTTGAACGTTGGTGACGCTTGTTCAAAGTTCGGTCTAGTCGTTCAATTGAATGTCGCCATTAAATCAACGGGCTAGCCTTTCAATCAAATGGCAGATCTATCTATGATGTCTGCGATATGTACAGATGAAACAATCAGTTTTTGTAATTCTGTAAACACGTTCTAGTAACCAATGTGTCTGGGATTTGTCAAATTTCTGTACATTTTCAGGATTCCGTGGAAATTCAACATTCTTTGTCGTATCAGTTTTGGCATAATTAATTAATACCTATTAAAAACACTTAAATACTTTTTTGGGAAGCTGATAAAATGAGGAAGTGTTTTTGTATTTAGCTGACTTAATTCTTGATGTTTTTTTTTAAACTGATCTCAAAGTCCAGCAAAGATGTTTTTCGTACAAAACCTGAAAATCCAAATCCGAATAGGTATCTAGAAAACCGTGGATATTCGGTGGAACATACATGGGGTATTTTCAAATACCCCTGTGTATGAGGATTTTTTTTCTGTTTGACGTCACTGTTTGTACGTCACTGATTGGACCCCTGTAGTTCTATAAGTAGACCGCTTAAATGAGTGGTCGCTTGCGCGGTACAGGGGCGCGGGAGTAAGACGACAAAGGGGATCGAAGGAGCACCGTAGTATTTACAAATTCTAATTTATTGCTGTCTAATATTACATTAGGCAAACAGAATTTCATGCATTTTGTTTTGTTAGCATTTAATAATAAGTTGTTCACAGTAGACCAATTCAGTATCTTTGAAATAGTGTTGTTTACTTCGTCAATTTTGTTTTCTTTCCTATTTACTTTAAAAATAAGAGAAGTATCATCCGCAAACAACACGATATTTGACAGATGTTGCACCATAAAAGGTAAATCATTTACGTAAACAAGGAAAAGAAAAGGCCCTAATATGGAACCCTGGGGCACACTCATTTTCAGTCTAGATCCAGATGAGTTCGTGCCACTCACTTGTACTTTTTGTGTTCTGTTGTCTAAATACGAATTTAAAAGACTGAGAGCCCCATCCTCTACACTATAATGCTTTAATTTCACAAGTAATGTTTGGCGTTCAACACAATCAAATGCCTTAGATAAATCACAAAACACTCCAATTACATTCTGAGATTCCTCAAAGGCATCATAGATGTTGCGAATAAGTGCTACTCCTGCATCGGTTGTTGATCGACCTTTAGTGAAACCAAACTATAGGAAGTAACTATAGGAAGAACAGCTTCTTGGTCCGAGCTGCTGGAACCACAAACGAATTGGTTTCCGGAAAAGACAATATTACAGATCTTTTCTGCAGTAGCTCTAACTCTGTACGGCGTTTCCTTACTTTGGAATTTTTTAATGGCATTTCTCTCTCTCAACAGCACCGAAAGCATTGATAAGCGAGCTTAGCGTGTTTTTAATTTTTAGTTCGTTAATTTAGTAAACACAATCTATTATTATTATTTTTTTACTTAGGTTACATTTTTGTGTTTATATCGAAATCCATTTGTGGAAGTTTTTTTATTAGCTCATAGTTAATTTTGTTATTTTATCACTTAGTGTTTACTTAAGCTGTAAACTTCCCAAATAAAAAAAAATAAAAAAAAAAAAAAAAAAAAATTGTTTGGTTATGCAGTAGTTTGTTTTCTGTAAAATATTGTAGCATTTGGTTAAGCATAACCTTTTTAAACACTTTACTAAGAACTGGCAGCACAGAAACTGGTCAGTTTTTGAACCAGATTTATATAAAGTTATCACTTTACTAAGCTTCATGAGATCTGGAAAGACGCCACTATCAATGCTAATATAAAAAGACAAGCTAAATATGGCACTAAAGTTTCAATTACATTACTGATCAAGCTTACCGATAATCCCCAGAGGTCTTCGGTTCTTTTAACTTTAAAAGATTTAAAAGTTTTTACAATAGTTTGTGGTTCAATTACTCTCAAGGAGAATTTTTGATCACAATAACTAACATTATCCTTTAGCAACCTTTGAGCATACATAGATGATGAGTTTAGGGCTTCAGTAGTCTTAAGTGGAATATTTGTGAAAAAAGTTTCGAATTCTTTGGTTACATCGGTATTCTAACTAATTATTTTTTTTCGTATCATTAAATCCACAAGTTCTTGACCTCGAGGAGCATTATCCGCCATCTAATTATTAACATCTAAAATTGGTATTTTAAAAGCTTTTATTTAACTTGCAATGTGTGTATGATAATCATAATCATTTTATTGGTAAAAAATATTTTACACGTCATTTCAATTTACACTTTGGCTGTATGTATGTATCTTATTTGTTTAGGTTAAATCTTGCAATCGATTTTAGAGCGACGTCCAGTGCTCTGATTGAGCTGGAATATGGTATGAAGGCGTATTCCCGGTGACAATAGATTACTGAAGTTAAACAACGTGTAATAAAAATTAGCCAAGTGTGAATTGTACTCGCGTTAAGGAGTCCGAACTAAATAAAAAAAAAAGAATATTTTTGTCGCTCACGTTTATGGCTTTTGTTTGTAATGTGAATAGTTATCATTGTTATTATACTATGTAGTTGTGTGGATAGGTGTGTAACGGAACGAAACCCTCTACGTGTTAGTCCGACTCGCACTTGGCCGGATTTTTTTGTTGTATCCCCTGTGTAAGTACCGAAGTATACTCCTTTGTCATCTGCCTTCTGCCGAGTAGGATCCACAATCTCGATCAATTCAATTTAATATATTTATTTAAATAGGTGCAAATAACACTCTTTCTGATAGTCGTAAAATAATAATAACAATGTCAAAACCAAGAAATAAACAATAATTAGTTAATAACGTCATAATTCAATCATTGTTATAAAACAGATTATGTCATTAGAACATGAAAACAATATGTCACGAAAAGTTAACATATAAAAATAAAAAAGAACTAAAAAAAGACTTCAAAATGAAATTCACTCAAAGTGTAAAATAAAATAATATTATTATACTTAAATACACAACATTAACCAACAATAACGAAATCAAAGGTGGGTACGAATTAAATTAGGGGCTTAAATTTTTTTTTGACCGGTGTCAGCAAACCATCGAATCTAAAACATTTGATACGTAAGTAACTGTGTGCTGTTACCGACCTCATCACTGATACTTTGAGTGATTTCATATTGAGGTCGGTTTTTAGTTTTTTATTTTTTCTATTTTTTTTATTTTTAGTGATAATGCTATCTATCTCACAACGTTAAACCCAATCACCTACTCACCAATAGGAATTATCAAATCATAATACATGTGTTTCATTAACAGATACAAAGTCTTGTGGCTTCCATCATCATCTCAGCAGACGATGATGGACGATTTAATTCCATAACATGAAAGTTATGGAGTTAATCGTTCATCATCAGCTCATCTGAATAACCTGAAAGAATACAACCTATCGGTCTATGCATACCTACCTACGTACGAGTATATATCTATGTATAATATTTGAAATAATTTTCCTCCAACTCCTAACCGTTAAGGAGTTGTACCTTCCTTCATCAGCTTATCAACATACAGACGCAAGTATTTTAGTAGCTTTAGAAAACATATGAATCACGTAATAAGTGTCTAGTCTACGTAATGAGTAATTTGAGGGTTGCTCTCGATTTCTCTGGGATCCCATCTTCAGATCCTGACTTGGTGACAATGGAACCCCCTCGGGAGTATACTCTTTCGAATTAAAAAAATAATTTTGAAATACGGTCTACAATTGACGGAAAAATCGGTGAACATACATTTAAAAAAATATACAGTCGAACATAGAACCTCCTCCTTTTTTGAAGTCGTTTAAAAAAATCATTGGATGCATTTAACAAGAGTAGGCCAGTTCACACGTACAGCACCCGGTCACGAGTATAACGCGAAAGCCAGCCATCGCTCCCATCAACCATATTAGAGGAACGACCCGGCTCCCACCAGTCGATTGAATAGCACGCCAAAGTGCACTGTGATCCACCATAGATCTGGGTGGATACTGTGATATTTGCATCTCCTAACACATTCGCACTTTTACTAAACCATATGTCGTGTCGCATGTTTTCCTCGTAAAAACATGCAAACGTATCAAAGCGTTTTCATGCGACGAGTAATTAATGCACGTCAAAGTTCATCGCAACCCACGGGCGTAGCCAGGGGGAGGGTTTTGGGGGTTCAAACCCCCCCCCTGAAAAGTTCAGATATTAACTAACATTCATAGATTTAAAATAAGGACAGGCGTGCGGCATATCTTATTAATTAGGTACCTACTAACTTTTACCTACATTAAAATATACGGTGGCTTGGATTCACTTTGAAAATAAATAATTAAATTAATATTTAAGGGTGTGTGTGTGTGTGTGTATATAGTGTCGACGTTCCGTGACGCTAGATTTGTGATTTTGGTATGTTGTGGCCAATAACGTCACCAATAGTATTTAGTATTATTTTTGAGTGCGCAGAACCGGTCATCGTGGAGATCCTTGGGGGAGGCCTATGTCCAGCAGTGGACGTCCTTCGGCTGATATGATGATGATGATGATAAGTGACGTTTATCTACGTTCTCAAAGTAAATCAAGTATGTTGAGCGACGTATTCATACGTTGTTATACATGTCTTTCCAGTATTTTGGCCGTCTACATACGTAGTTCATGCGAATGTGTTAAGCTCCACCAGTTAACAAAACGCTAAACACGTTAAAAAACCGACTTCCATCGCAACAACTTAGTACATTTTTGCATTATTATTATTTTTGGTTTTTGTTAATTTTATAATAAAGTACTACACGGATCATGATAAAATTTATATGGGACCACACGGGAAGCACTAGCTTTCAAATGAAAAGAGAATCATAAAAATTGGTTCGTCAAAAGTTCTGAGGTAACACACTAAAAAAACATACAGTCGAATTGAGAACCTCCTCCTTTTTAACCGACTTCAAAAAAGGAGGAGGTTTCTCAATTCGACCGTATATATATATATATATATATATATATATATATATATATATATATATATATATATATATATATATATATATATATATATATATATATTAAAAAGCGTCGGTGGCTCAACCGGTAACGACTCGGTCCATCTAACCAGAGGTACCGGGTTCAAATCTGGACGGCCAATGTACCAATGAGTTTTTCACAAACTTACGTACATATCATTACCGATTGCTTTAACGGTGAAGGAAAACATCGTGAGGAAACCTGCACAGGCCTGCGAAGAAACTCGAAGGTTGTGTGTGAAGTCGACCAACCCGCACTAGGCCCGCGTGGTCGACTAAGGCCTAATCACCCTGATTCAGGGTAGGCTCGAGCCCCTCGGTGGGGACGTATATGAGCTGATATAATAATATATATATATATATATATATATATATTATTTGTGTTCGCGGATAACTTCGTCGTTTATGAACCGATTTTGATGATTCTTTTTTTGTTGAAAAGGAGATATCCCAAGGGTGGTACTTACCAACACCAAGTTCTGATGATGGCATCCCAGAAAATTCGAGGGGAATCTTAGTTTTCTGTTTGAAGTCGGTTTTTTTGTTCATTGGAAGTCGCTGAAAAGGTAGTCTGTGGTATAGACACTAATAGAATTGTTGACTGTTACAGAGGCATGCGTGGTGCGGCTATACGTTGATTATAATGGCGGTCTGGTGGGTGAGCGAGTGCGTGGCGCTCCCCGTCACCTCGTTTCTTCCGCTGTTCATCTTCCCCCTAACCAACGTGATGAGCGCCTGGGATTCCGCCAAGGCCTACTTCAATGTAAGCTAACCTACCATACACTGAGGAACACATATCTACATCATCACATCAGCTCATATATACGTCCCCACCGAGGGGCTCGGGCCTAACCTGAATTAGGACGATCGGGCATTAGTCGAACATGCGGGCTCAGTGCGGGTTGGCCAACTTCACACACAACCTTCGAGTTTCTTCGCAGATGTGTGCAGGTTTCCTCACGATGTTTTCCTTCACCGTATAAGAGTATCTACATATTCAGTATAATAATCATTATATTAGACGAAAGACGTCCACTGCTGGACAAAGGACCCCAAGAATGTATGTCTGCATTCAGCAGTTTCCCGCGACCTTCTACAGGTTGGCAGTTACGTTAAGTTACGTCCTCCTGGGCGTGGATGCCACTTGAGAGCTTTTCTACCCCAACGGCCATCTGTTCTGCGAGTTATGTGCCATGTCCACTTTCACTAAAGTGAAATAGTTTAAATCTATAATATAATAAAACTGTAACGGGGCCGTGTCTGTACATGAAATATTTTTTGGAAATTAATAACTGTGGTGGACATTACTAACGATACAGAGGCCAAAACAACAACTTTTGGAATTTTTGTCTGTCTGTCTGTCTGTCTGTCTGTCTGTCTGTCTGTATGTTCGCGCATCACGCAAAAACTACCAGGCCGATTTAGATGAAATTTTGTATGGTGGTTCCTTATAGCCCGGGTTAACATATAGGATACTCTTTATCCCGGAAAATTCAAGATTTCCCGTGGGAAATTCAAAAGTATTCATTTATAGAATGGCTCACCACGCAAATGTTGCTTGATTTATTACAATTAAATTTTACATGTTGATTCCTTAAATCGCTAACTAAAACTGGGATATTGTGAATCCCAAAAAAAATTAAGGGTTCCTGTAGGAATGCAAAAAATAGTATCTTTAGAATGGCTCAACGTAACAATATGAAACCTTTACCTTTACTTTGTTTTGACCATCATTGCATATTCGGGTATTCTTTATCCCGGAAAACTAAAGAGGTCCCGTGGGAAATTAGATCTATTACTTACTTACAATAATAACAATAGAGTACTTTTTTCCCCATATTACCACAGATTACTAAATAGTAACTTCGATATTAGCTACTCATACCACACATTATAATCATAGCAGCAGAATTTCAATAGATGGCGCTGCAGGGATAATAAAACGCGCTTAAGTTGTATAAAACATTAAAATATTATTTCATACTTTTGAGTGAATTTCTTATATGTATTTTTTAGCATACGCTACTTTACACAACTCACTCTGGAACTATGGCACGCAGCGATGTGTTTCATAGACGAACAGATATGTATTTTTTACAGATTTCAAATTAAAAACACATAAATTGAGTTTAGCATCTTTCAACAGGAGGCACAGATATGGTACTCTTCTGACGGCGACTATTTGCGTGTGGCAATTGCTCTCCGCCTTAGGGTTTGTGATTTCTCGAGGTTTTTCAGTTCTCGGGTCTCGAGAATTCTCGAGCTTGATTTCTCGGGTCTTCTCGGGTTATCGAGAAAAAAATAAATTTACTTCTAAAATTTTTGTTTAAATAATAAAGAGAGTCTTTAATTTAAATGTGTTTATTAATAATGGTAAAAATCAATGTAATATTTTATAATAAATTATATAATAATAATAATAAATAATAATAAGGTTAGGACTTTAGGCTTTTGTGTGATAATTGCAACGAATGAAATTGGTTAGTATTAATGCACTAAATTATCTTTTTTTAATTAAAAAAAACCGAAGTTTAATTTCTTCAAAATACCTATTTAAATTAACAAAAAAAATTGGTAATACAAAACAAACACTTGAACTTTTGCAGTCAATAATACTATTTAAATAAGAAATAACTAACATGTAAACAGGTTTATTTAAATAAGAAATAACTAACCTGTAAACAGGTTAGTTATTTCTTATTTAAATAGTATTATTGACTGCAAAAGTTTAAGTGTTTGTTTTGTATTACTAAAATTTAACTTTGCAATTTATTACGCGTGCGTCACTGAATACACTGTCCTGGCTTTATGATCCGATCCGAACACGGCGGGAGTTGAAACACGAATGAACGACACGGCCGCGCGGGTGCTTGCGTTTGTTGGTAAAAACAAAGGATACCGACAGACACGTGCCGCGCTGTCAAAGGATGCCGCCGCCGCCTCGCGTTTATTCAGAAAGCATAAAAAAAAAACTTTTCCAGGAGTTAAGTTTAATTTCAACTTCTCGATGTGTCGACTTTTCTCGAGCTAAATTTCCCGGGAACGGAACCAACCGATTTCCCGGGAATTCCCGGGACGAGAATTCCCGGGTACAAACCCTACTCCGCCTGCAATATCAATATCTGTGAACCTCATCAATGTATTTGCGGGTCCACTGTGGAGGCAATTGGCCATCACGCACTGAGTTGCGGTCGTTGTTTGTGAAGATTCCCACGTCACCAATTCCTTAATAACCTTACTCGGAGGGCACTGGTCTCGGCCAGATGGAATATTCCATCTTTGATGCAGCCGCCGGGCTTTAGTCCATCTGTTGGCAAAAGGCCGGAGGGTTTAAACAGGTGCCATGGCAGAGAGGAACGTGCCTGCTTTGGGACGCCACTTTTTCTGCCTTACACCTCACCCGTACGGTACTGCTGCTCAATTTGCGGCGAGAAAGAAGCATAATAAGTACTCGGTCTTGGAGGCAAATTACTGCTTTGTGCCGCTGGTCTGTGAGACAACCGGCTGCTGAACCCTCAGAGGTCTTTGCCTTCATTAAGGAGATTGGCCGTCGCCTTCGAGAGAGGAGATGTGACGCCCGCTCCGGGTCCTACCTGCTGCTAAGGTTGTCTATTGCCATCCAGCGCGGCAACGAGAAGTGCGTCATGGACTCCTTTAGAGCTGATACGACTCGAGGATTTGACCCATATTAATATTTTTAGGAAATTTTATTACTAGATTGATATAATGACTTGAATTAGTTTTTTGATAATACAGGTATATGTGTTATTTCATCATATCAGTTTATATACGTCCCCACCAAGGGTATCGATCTGCCCTGAGTTAGGGCGATCAGGCCTTAGCTTAGACGATCACGCGGGTTTCTTCGCAGGCGTGTGCAGGTATCCTCACGATGGTTTCCCTCACCGTAACAGCGTCGGATAAACGTACATACGAGTATGAAATCGATATTCGTATAGATATTGGTAAGTGGCAGGATTCGAACCATGGCCTACCGGACAGGAGGTAGTGGCCCTAACCGTTACGCCACCGACACTCTATATGTTATTTAAGATTTAGAAATCCTTACTTTAATATTATAAATGTGAAAATGTGTTTGATTGTTTGTTACCTATTCACACTTCAACACCTCTACCAATCTTGATGAAATTTGATATGCAGGTAGCCTGTATCACTGGGAATGAAATAGTCTATTTTTTATCTCTGCAAATTATCATAGCCTGATGCAGTTCTTAAGGAAGCTAAAACCATACTCTTTGTTCGTTAGGTTATTTAAAATCGCAACGAAAAAATAGATTGGTGTGATTTTTAGCACAGAGATAATTTACTAATAAGTATATCCTGACATAGTTGCCGAGGGATTTGGGGACAACTGTTTTCTACGCTCGCGCACGTCGGTGGCGTCGCAACGGAGCAACGAATTAAAGTGATTTTTTTGTATAGAATTTGTTGAGGGGGTTAGAAGTGACAAAGACTGCTAATCCGAATAGCCCGATACAGTTCCTGAGGTACCTGGAGAAAACTCATGTCCACGCTTGCGAGCTGATTGCGGCTCGCGCACCACTCACCCTCAAAAAGAGACATAAAAGCTATGTCCACGCGGGCGAAGCCGCGGGCAAAAGCTAGTTAAAAATATTTTGAATTATTACTATGTTACGACGCTCTTATGGTGAAGGAAAACATCGTGAGGAAACCTGCACATGCCTGCGAAGAAAGTCGAAGGTTGTGTGTGAAGTCAACCAACCCGCACTGGGCCCGCGTGGTCGACTAATCCCCGATCGCCCTAATTCGGGGTAGGCTCGAGCCCCCCGGTGGGGACGTATATGAGGTGATATGATGAGCTAGCCAAAATGTCCTACCACCAACCAAAAAGAGTCGAGTTGAACCCGCCTTGAATCGAACCCGCAACCTCCTGATGTGAAGCGAATGGACTAACTAATTGCAGCAGCCCCGTTTATGATACTGTACCGTGTTTCAAGAGGCATATTTATTTACCCTATGTACTTGGCACGAGGCGGCAAGAGGTGAGGGGCGGCCGGAGGTAGAAAAAGTCGTATAGTAGATTTTTTTAGAGATTCGTTTGGTTCACCGAAAAATAATAAAACTAGTCAAGTGCGAGTCGGACTGGCGGTAATAAGGGTGACGAACCACTACGAACATGCAAACAGAAGGTTACATAAGTTGAAGTTTATCGTGTGGCAGTACGGAACCCTTCAGGCCCCGTGGTACTTAAAAATCTGTCTTTGTCTTTTTCTTTACGTGTAAAGAGGGAAGAAAATAACCATTCTTTTGCACTTTTTCGATGTTTTCGTTTTTATTTTCATCATATTTATCTTAAATAAAAATCCAATCGCTGTTTTCCCTTTAGTCACCGATGAACTTTATTTTCGTAAATAAATCATATTATCAAATTAATAATTTTAAGAATAAAACCGAAAATAGACGATAAAAGGGTTGTCAAGGGTTTACCAATTGTGAATAATAAAATTAAAAAAAATGGCTCGAAAAGAGGTACCGTTGCGAAATTATTCTATCGAGCAAATCCATTCGATATAGTCCCTCGTAACTCGTTTTGATTTTGATTTGATTTTGACTGTTAACTACTTCAAAAATGAATTCTAAAAACCTGTATAAGTGGATTTTTAGATACCACTGCGCCTTAACGTGCCACTCCCGATTCGAACTTGGCCGGTTTTTTTGGTCACTTAGAGGGGCGGTTCTTTTTTGTGCCCGGGGCGTCGGATTGTTAAATACGCCTCTGTGTTTCAGGACACAATAATTATGTTCCTGGGCAGCCTGATGCTGGCTGCGTCGGTGGAGCAGAGTGGCTTACACAACCGCCTAGCCCTTTTGGCGGTGCGCAGCTTGGGTTACTCTCACTATAAGTGAGTATAGGATTCCTTGATGATTAGTACCAAATAGTGCAGTTCAAACGATGACACACTTAACATCATCTTATCTTCAAGCCGGAACACATCAATGCTTTTAAGACTGATGTTTAGCGGCAAGACTAAGATAAGATGGGGTAGCTAGCCAGGCGTGCTATGAAAATGCCCTACCACCAACCAAACCGAGTCTTACAAAGTTGACCCCGCCGGGAATCGAACCCGCGACCTCCAAGTGTGAAGCGAATGGACTAACCAATTACGCCACGGAGGAGGTTAAAGTATATAATGATAAGAATAAAGCAACAAACTTGTAGGCGTCAATCTTTTAACTATACCTTCATACATTCGGTCATCAAACACCCAAAAGAACTTACAATTAAATCACAGAAGGGTGCGGACTTAAAGAGTGAATATAGAGAGTGACTTAAGGCGAGGCACCGGTGGAGAAGCGGAGAAACCCTTTTGCTAGATCAAATTTTTTGGGTAATTACTACTAAATATCGGTCTTGCAAAACATATTGGACATACTTAAGGATATTGTCTGAGGAATGTGCTAATATGTTACACGATAGTGTGTACTTTACTCGATCATAAAAAGTCCCAAAAACAGGTCAAAACGTCTAAAAAAAAGTCTAAAACGAATTGTTTATTGATAAAATTTCTAAATTAGCACATAGTTTTTATATGGAGATATTTCTTTTTAAGCACTACAGAAAATCTGCTAAATTTAGTTTTTAAAGAGAAATAACAACAACGTAAAACATTGAAAAAGTGCAAAAGTGTGTTTATTTTTTTGACTCTTTACACGTAAAGGAAAAAACAGAGACAACTGTTTTACAAACGCCTCGCCTTAACTTAACTCAACTCGCGACGGGCGCGAATCAAGTATTCGACGCTAGTTGGGCACACTTAACTCGCGCGAGTGACAGTAGAACAACACGGTGCGCGCCCGTCGGAATAAACGCAAGGAGACGGTGCATTTCAGGGCAGATAATATTGGTGATAATATTAAGGAAACAGACGAACGGTACATTAATTTTAGATTTTAATTTCTACACTGATCCACCAATAAAACACGGTGAAAAACGTATGTATCCTGTGATAAACATACATTTATTAAATTTCCCTCGTCATTTTCTTAAACTTGACCTTTTTCTAATAGACCTTTCCTAACTCGTAACCTTTTTACCTCGCCTTTTTCTTATTCATATCGTGGACATTCGTGGATTTCTTCTTCTGCGAAGCATTCTGCTACCCATGAGGCTGTTTGACTGTATATGCAATCAAACTTGACCGAACCTTATATCGCTCGCTCGTTTGCTACAGAGTAAATATTGTAAATTCGTCCAGGTCTGATTGATTATAAAGTCCTAAAGCCTCGCGAAGCGAAGCTCCCCCTCCCCCCATGGGTAACAGAATGCTTCGCAGAATAAGAAATCATCGGTTTTTTCGACTTTACAAAAAGATGACGAGTTAGCAAATTAACAAGTTAGAAAAAGGTTAAGTTTAAGAAAATGACGAGGTCGTCCAGAGATGGTCCGGAGGGTTAAATTTTGAGTGTGGGACCCAGAAGTGTAAAGTAAGCTCAGTAAACCAGCTTGCACAATCACCGTCACCGGTATTGTTTTGTTTCAGATTGCTTTTAGCAATGTGTTCGGTGACGACGTTTGTGTCGATGTGGATCACCAACACCGCGGCCACCACTATGGTGGTGCCAATCATGTTCGCGCTGCTAAAAGTATTTGAAGACGTAAGTTCAGAGCGAAGCTCCGCTTTAATACAAAAACTGCACGCCGCCTGATTGAATCTAAACTTTGAACAGATATTGAGTAGACACATATCGAAGTAATTAGTTTTCATCGTGGTAAATTTAAACATAACTAAACGAAGGCTTAAATTAGTTTTGTACTGAAAGTTTGATACTGTTCTTATTTTTTTCCGTTTTATATTAGTACATCTACAACTAATTAGAAACATCGATATGTGTCTACTCAATATATTTGCAAAGTTTGGATTCAATCCGGCATGTGAGTTTTGTATTAAAGCGGAACTAGGTTTGTATGGAAATTCGCGCCTCAAGGGGGGAAATTAGAACTATATAATTTATTTCTTAAGGTATAAAATAGTCAATTTTACAAATGGAACAGTTGGACGTTGATACGCAGAAAATTTTCGAGAAAATTGATTTGAAATTGTAAACAAGTACCATTCACTTACACTAATTACACCTTTTTGAAATAATAAACCTTGCGTGATTGTAGTAAATGTTGTCGATAGTTTCAATCATAAAATAGGCTGTTATAGAATTTGAAATAAAGAACACAAGAAATGACCTGGATCGTTATATTTTTATTTTTTATATTTAAATTTATTTTACAGACAACAAGATCCACGTATGTATAGTAAACAAATACGCTTAACCTATGTCAGTAACTTATAATTAACAGAGATTTAGTGCGATTGATCAACGTCCACCATCGCAAGAAGGCTATTAAACAAAGCATCTACAACGCACTATCAACATTTCCTTGCTCATAAGCATATATACAAGCACCAACCATACACGGTTAGTCCACGGCCGGACCCCAGGCACACCACCTCGCCTGGCGGAGATATCTCCCTTTGTTCTCATCATGTAGGAACACATCCGTTTCCACAATATCTAGAAATACCCTATTATTTACAAATTTTTATGTATTACTATCTAATATTACACTATTATTGAGATTTTTTTCATCTTGCATAAAAAATTGAACATCTGGTCTGTAGTTTCCTGGATCATTTTTTGAACCAAATTTATGTAATGATATCACATAACTTAACTCCATGAGGTCTAGAAAGACGCCATTGTCACTGCATATATTAAAAAAGATAAGCTAAATGTGGTGTTAAATTATTAATTACTATTACTGATCAAGCTTGCCGATACAGTTCTCAGAGGTCTTCTCTTTTTTCACTTCAAGTAAATTCCTTGTTTTTTGTATGGGAAAGTTTTTACAATAAAGTGTGGTTCAATATTTTTTAATATTAAAAATCAATCAAAAATGGAATTGGCATTCACAGGATTAGAGAGTTTGGAAATGACCTCCATCATACACCTGTTCCATTTGATCCATAATCTCTATATTTAATTATTATCGTCGGGGTTATTTTTAAGGACACGGATCTTTATTATTTTTAATCTTCATTTTACTTTTTATCTAATATGAAAACTTTTCTTTTTTTCCTAAAATATATTCAGATTTACCCCAAAGATATTTTCTTACCTTATAACCGCTTTTAGGCCAAATGATCCAAATTCAACGTATTATGTGGCGAAATCAAAGAGGTGTTTATCAAACTACAGTAGAACCTCGTTAAGTCGAACCTCGATAAGTTGAAAACCTCCAGATCTCTAAAAAATATTTTGTTCCCTTCCCTTCAAACACTAAAACCTCCATTACTCGAAGTTTCAACCCTCTATTAGTCGAAATAATCAGTGAGTCCCTTCAAGCCATTATGGTACATATTTTCCCTCTATAACTCGAAAAGTTAAATTGGACCTCTGTATCTCGAACATAGCAATGTTTTATTTTACAACCTTTACAACTCGATTATTTGGAACTTATTACTTTTATAGTTCTAAGAAAAATAAGTTACCGACTTTAAGAATTTGCCGACAATGTACACCATTGTTGCTTAGAAAACAAAGGAGTATAGATGAAACAACAATCACATAGATGAAACAACAATACTGTGATTAATGATCTTAAATAACCAAAGATATTTAAACAATAATGTAACGAATATATTATTTTAATTATGTTGAATTATGTTGAATTACCCTACCATAGTAAAATAAGGCCTACTTGTAACGTTTTTCAAAAAGTTAATTTTGTTTTTGTTTATGGTAAAACAAATGAATTTTTTGTTTATTATTTTATAGAAAATGTATTACACTAATGATGAACATTAAAACTTGTCGATTAAACTGAATATTTTCCATTTCATTACAAATATCCATCAGCTAGGGTTTATTACCCGCCGGAACCTTACCACGAATTTATTACTCACGTTAACACGTGTTTGCTTGATTGGTGTCAGGTGTTTAATTTATTATTTTTCATTACATTTGAACTTTGGCGAAGCAAGTCATTTGTTGTCGACTGAAATATTGTCAGAAGTAGTTTGATTCTACCGCAATACACATCAATTTGTACAACAGTTTACAAATAAAATTGTTAAAACATGAGTGCTGTGTAGGGTTTGTGATTTCTCGAGGTTTTTCAGTTCTCGGGTCTCGAGAATTCTCGAGCCTGATTTCTCGGGTCTTCTCGGGTTACCGAGGAAAAAAAAATTTACGACTAAATTTTTTGTTTAAGTAAATAATAAAGAGTCTTTTATTTAAATGTGTTTATTAATAATAGTAAAAATCAACATAATCTTTGATAATAATGATAAGTTTAGGACTTTAGAGTAGTAGGTATTCGCGGGCTCTAGACCACTTAATATGCATGGCTGGCTTTTTTTTAATAGCGACTCGTTGTTTTCGCAAAAAGCGCCAGCGACGACCCTAATTAAGGGCTCGGCCCGGCAGTAGTAGGTATTCGCGGGCTCTATACCACTTGATATGCATGGCTGGCTTTTTTTTAATAGCGACTCGTTGTTTTCGCAAAAAGCGCCAGCGACGACCCTAATTAAGGGCTCGGCCCGGCAGTAGTAGGTATTCGCGGGCTCTAGACCACTTGATATGCATGGCTGGCTTTTTTTTAATAGCGACTCGTTGTTTTCGCAAAAAGCGCCAGCGACGACCCTAATTAAGGGCTCGGCCCGGCAGTAGTAGGTATTCGCGGGTTCTAGACTAATTCGAAATCCTCCTTAAGTCGAAAACTCTATAACTCGAATTTTTTGGCGTCTCCTTTGGTGTTCGACTTATAGAGGTCCTACTGTATTATTAATTTTCGCTACACTACGTTATATATAAACCTAAGACGACAAAATGTTATATTCATGTGTTTAATTATTTCAGCAAGGTCTATTGACGATGTACGATACAGACAAAGATGGTAACCAGGTGGCCACGCCTATAACTGTTTGTTACTTTTGCTCCGCGACTTTTTCAGCTACTGTAGGTAATTATTTTGCCATTTATTTACTTCAGTGATAAAATAACCTATCAAACTAAAGTGAAAGTAGGTTTTTACTAGGGTGCCGTCCGTATCAGCGCAAAAAAGAGTATCCTACCATGATAGCTTAAAAGGTATTGAGCATTACAATTTTTAGGGTTCTGTAAATGGGATTTTATTACTAAGCCTACGCTTTCTGTCCGCTTGGCCTTTAAAAGACAATTTGTTTTTTAACGTATTAACTAGCCTACTGAGTTTTTTGCAGAACACCTATATGTAATTATGGGGGATTTACTTACAAATATCTGATAAAAATAAAATTTATTATAAAAAATATCGTTACGGGATCTTGGTCCAATTGATCTGTCCAACCAGTAGGAGGACCTGTGGGTTTCAAAGACAGTTCCCCCATACAAGAAACGTGTTTTTAAAAGTTTAGTTTTTGCTCTATCGATCGTTAAAACGGTAATAAATATATATAAGCGTCAAACTTGGTGTAATTATACATTAATACAAACCTTAGACATTAATGAATAGAAACCAGCCAAGTGTGAGTCGGCGAGTCGTACTGACGACGCCAAGAATCCCGAACTGAAGGAAAAAAATATATGTTGCTGATAGTACAATAATGATGTGCCAATAACGAGAACCAAAGTAACCCACATCGCTCACAGAATCGCTCTGAACTGAAGTGGCAGTGGGCAGGGCACATAGCTCGTAGAACAGATGGCCGATGGGGCAGTAAAGTTCTCGAGTGGAGACCGCGCACCCGAAAACGTAGCGTAGGCAGGCCTCCCACGCGGTGAAGATCGCGGGAAGCCGATGGATGCGGGCAGCGCAGGACCGGTCGTCGTGGAAATTCTTGGGGGAGGCCTTTGTTGATTTTTGGCTGATATGATGATGATGACGATGATGTGCCAATGTGAAGGGCGATTGTTGATAATTGACAGTGAAGCTGGTGAGTATGCTCAAACCCTAGTTAGGCAGCGGCGCTGGAGGATGAGAGGAAATAATCACTTCATTGTTACTGCTCGATGGTAATCACCATCATCTCAGCCGACGTCCACGGCTGGATAAAGGCCCTGGCTGCTGGTGATACTCAGTTGTAATTTTCACTGGATGAGAGTATCAGAATTGACATCATACCTACATACATGCTAGGCTTTGTAAGCAATATTACTGATTTGCGGAAACTTAAGATGGTATACTCCTCTTGAAGTACTTATATATATGCTTGGAAAAAGGACATTATTTATTTACGTTAGAATACGATCTTATAGCACCGGTCTAACATTTTTGAGATAATTTTAACATATTTAATTCAAAATTAATTAATTTAATTTATCAAATGTTAAAATTTATGGTTTTCCTTTTATTTCTGACACTGTTATTTAACAAATAAATAGAGTTTAAAAAAACTAAAAAAACACGCTTTTTTACATCAGACTAAAAAGTAAAAAAATATTCTTAATATAGGTTGAAAATAATAATTAACAAATTACTAGTATTATTGTGAAAAAGCGTGGGGCGCTCTGTGCCATATTTTTCGTCTATCGAGCAACCCACACTTTTTCACAATAATACTAGTAATTTGTTAATTATTATTTTCAACCTATATTAATAATTATTTTTTTACTTTTTAGTCTGATGTACTTTAAAAGCGTGTTTTTTAGTTTTTTTTTAATTCTTATTTATTTTTTATTTTGTAGTTCAAACTTATGAAATTATTATATTGTCGCTGATTCTTGATAAGTCTACAAAGTTTGAATTAAATCTGTCCGTTTAAAGTGGGTCAAAATCGAGTCCAAAGGAGTCGGTAACATACATACAAACATACAGGTGAAGCTAATAAAAGCGTGATAAAAATAATCCTTATGATGAAGCCTTCCGATCGGTATGATAAAGCTACAGGATATTTTTTTCTCGTGTAGCGGGTTTGATTGCCGGTTCAACCATGTAATTATAAAAAAATCGGTTTTTTAAATTAAAATAATGTCTGCTTTCAGTAAATGTTCCATCTACAATATTCAAGGTACTTTCCCTCCATGTGGCATAGTCCTGGGACACCCTGTACTCTGTGCCTATATCTTTTTATTTTTTAACATGCCAAAAAAGTTAGAATATGACCGTTTTCAGGTGGCATTGGCACATTGGTGGGCACTGGAACGAATTTGGTATTCAGAGGACTTTTCCAAGAGTATGTATTATAAAAAAAAACAAAGCTGTTTTACGGTAGGTAAAACTGTTATTTGAATTTCTAAGAAAATAATCTGTCCTTTTTTTCAGAGAGTGCGAAAAGGCAATAGATTACTTGTCTTTCGCATATTTTTCTGCATTTGCGGTACCATATATGATAGTTATGGAGATATTTGTATATCTGTGGCTTATCTTTAAGTACTTCGGTTTCTTACGGTTAGTATGGCTAAAGTATATTTAATAATGTATTTATTTAATTTGTATATTTAATGTATGGACACTCCCTGCCGCTCTCTAGATTCTGACCTCACCCCCTCGTCACCTCGATTGATACAGATTGGTTACCCATAGTTTGGTTCTCCAACGTATGGGATATCGCCGTGATTTTTTTGCTCCGTCATTTGTTTTCAACCGACTTCAAAAAGGAGGAGGTTCTCAATTCGACTGTTTTTTTTTGTATGTTTGTTACGCGATATCTCCGCCGTTTGTGAACCGATTTCAATTTTTTTATTTTATATGAAAGAGTATACCCCCGAGGGGGTCCCATTGTCACCAAGTCAGGATCTGATGATGGGATCCCAGGGAAATCGAGAACAACCCTCAAATTTTATAGGCACATATTACGTGTTTCATGTATTTCCTAAAACTATTCAAGTTTTGGAGTCTGGTAGTCATGCTCTCATCATCATCTGATGAGCTGATGAAGGAAGGTGCAACTCCTTAACGAATAGGAGTTGGAGGATAATTCTTTAAAAATTTTACGTAGACCGATAGTTGTATTCTTTCAGGTAATTCAGATGAGCTGATGATGGAAGATTTTACTCCTTAACTTTCATGCTGTTGAAATGATGATGGAAGCCACAGGAATATGTATCTGTTAATGAAACACATGCATTATGAATTATGATTTGATGGTTCCTATTGGCGAGTGGGTGAGATAGCATTATCCCTAAAAATAAATAAAATAAAAATAAAAGTTTAAAAAACTTAAAAACCGACTTCAAAATGAAATTCACTCAAAAGTATGAAATAATATTATTATACTTAGATACACGACATTAAACAACAATATCGAAATCAAAGGTGGGTAGGAATCATATTAGGGGCCTAATTTTTTTTTTGAGGTCGGTGTCAGCAATGCCTTTGAATCTAAAACATTTGATACGTAAGTAGGTATATGCTGATACCGACCTCAAAAATAAATTTAGGCCCCTAATTTAATTCCTACCCACCTTTGATTTCGTTATTGTTGGTTAATGTCGTGTATCTAAGTATAATAATATTATTTCATACTTTTGAGTGAATTTCATTTTGAAGTCGGTTTTTAAATTTTTTAAACTTTTATTTTTTAGAAATGTCATTTCACGACCGTTGTATGCAGTGTCCGGGGTATGGCATGGCTTACGTACCTATTATTATTTTCACACCACGTGATCAACAAGGACCAGTAATACAAGGTGACTGGAAATTCAATGTGATCCAATAGGATAAAAATGGGGAACTAAGTATCTAGGTAATTTACAACAAAGAAAGTCATACTAACTAGAGGTCGCAATTCAAGAGTTTTAGAGTTTAATTTTAAAATTTTGTATGAAAAGCGCATTGTTTTATAACTTTGTGATTTGAAAAAAAAAATATTATACTATAGTAAGCGTGCAAAATATGGGAAGCTTATTTCATCAGCTTTCCAAATATATAGGGTGTAAAACATCAATTTAATAATAACAAAAAGTATGTAATGATTTCAGTTTACAAATATCTATAAAAATAGTATATATTTTGTTCACATTACTTAGGCGTCTGTTCTACGAGCTATGTGCCCAGCCCACTGCCACTTCAGTTTAGCGATTATGTGAGCTATGTCGGTTACTTTGGTTCTCCTGCGGATCTCCTAGTTTCAGATTTTATCACGCAGAGAAACTCCGAGCATAGCACGCTCCATTGCCCTTTGGGTGATGCCTTCTTATGAGGCCCATAGTAGCGCAGGCAGGCCTTCCACGCGGTGGATCGACGACCTGGTGAAGATCGCGGGAAGCCGATGGATGCGGGCAGCGCAGGCCCGGTGGTCGTGGAAATCCTTGGGGGGAGGTCTTTATCCAGCAGTAGACAATTTTCGGCTGATATGATGGCTAGGCGTTAGTGACACCCATAAGCATCATTTTAATAACGTTTACTCGCACAAATTAGCGTACGAGTAAACGTTATTAAAATGATGAAATCTAGACCCGTTTTTTTTACATACATGTTTTGGAAAAATTGTATGGGACTAAAATATGCACCTTCTTAAGAGAAATAATTATTTTTATCACGCTTTTATTAGCTTCACCTGTATGTTTGTATGTAACCGACTCCTTTGGACTCGATTTTGACCCACTTTAAACGGACAGATTTAATTCAAACTTTGTAGACGTATCAAGAATCGGCGACAATATATTCATAAGTATGAAATTATTATATTTTATTTTATTTTTATTAGGAGAACACAAACGGTAATGTACATTGATATTTAAGGGATGAAATATAAATAGAAAGGTAAGTCTATACATTTAGTTTCACAATTAAGTATTTAAAAATATAAGCCTACTTATCAATCTACCGCTATAAACTGTCAAATAGCTGTCATATTTGTTTTTAAAAAAACTATAAAATAAATTTAGAAAACAACAAAATAGTAGTAAAAAGAATGGATAATTATTAGAGAAAAAAATAATAGTAAAACTAAGAATCAAAAAGTGTGTTAAAAGACAATAAAAGACGATAAAAGTGCTATTCTATGCGCTGTTAAGTATAGAGATAATATTTTGTTATATATCTTGTCAAGGGTGTGCTAAATATATCGAGATCAGAAAACTGTTCGTTATATCTGTTAAGCATTCTATAAATTGGCGATCGCTTTCCTGCATTGGTACGACAAAAGCATACAGAAAAGAGCCGCTTAGACCTGAGAGACCTCGCAGGCACGCGATAACCAATACTATTGACGAACTCTAATAAATATATTATAATAATTTCATAAGTTTCAACTAAAAAATAAAATAGAGTTTAAAAAAAGAGTTTTTAGTTATTTTAAACTCTATTTATTTTTGTTATTAAATTGATGTGTTGCAACTTTTGTACCTTTTTGAAAAGTTGATAAAATAAAGAACTTCTCCAGTATTTTGCACGCTTACTACAAATCAAAATCACGCTTATTACAAAATCAAAAAGAAATCCGTCAATGCGTTTATCATAAAAAACTTGAAAACTAATTGGGCTTATACTCAAAAATCATTGATTTTCTACGCCTAGTTTAAATGACTTTTTTGTTCTAAATTATAGTAAAAAAATAATAATTGTATAGTAAAAAGAATGTAGTTTATAAAAGTATACGTCGAATTTCCAATCAGCCTGTATATCACGCAATATCAACGTAAAGCAAGGCATTGTGGATATAATTATTGGGATCAAGGGAGATAAGTGTGAATTTAACTCCCGGAGCAATAGAATGTGGTTTGAATTTGGAACGTTTAAATTCGTATGAAAACTCTTGTTACTCAGATGAAGAATAGTAAGAAGACATTACAAACAAGTGCATAAAACGAGTCATTTTACCCAAGACGTTTATAAAGCCACCCGAGCCGGGACGGCGAGGATGGATAGTCACGTCGAGGGTAAAATGGGATTCATGCTCGAGTTTTACACTCTGCTTTTCACTACAATTGAAAGTAAATAAATCACTATTTGATCGTCACTACTCGTAGACATTGATTAATTACTAATAATAATTTTATGAATTTTCAACCGCAATATAAAAAGTTTGGTTAGCTTTGACGAATAATTTACCGCCACAGATATTTTTTTTTAAATTTACAACTTGTGACGTTTGACTATGGTCAGATCCATAAGAGCCATAAGAGTTAATGGAACCTACACCAATTGTATTACATCCTGTATATAAAAAGGAAACCGTGACTGACTCCAGAAACGAGAGTTGAGCTATGGAAGAATAGTGTCTCTATAACTGGTCCTTTCGTTCCGATCTCCGAGAATCCCTCACCTGGATATAAGTTGCCATGGTCGACCTGGAAATCTCTTAACAGACTCTGGACTCAGGTCGGCCGAAGTAAAGAAAACTTGTTCAAGTGGGGATTCATTGGAGATACGAACCTGGAGTGTAGGTGTGGTGCGGTCCCTCAAACGATGGACCACCTCATTACGTGTCCTTCTTGCCCTGTCACCTGCTCGCGGGAGGACTTGATGCAGGCCACTGACAAGGCAATTTGCGTAGCTCGGTTTTGGGATGGAACTGTCTGAGTTTGCCGTCGTCTCGAAAAGAAGAAGAACTGACTGATCTATCAACGCACAGCTCAAACCACTGGACGGATCGGGCTGAAACTTAGCATAAAGATAGCAATTATGACGTATTAGGCATCCGCTAAGATAGGATTTTGGAAAAATCACAATGGAACGGCAAAACAGGGATCTACACGTGCGAAGCCGTAGGCAACAGCTAGTATATTTATATAGATTTTGTCGTCAAAAGGAGCCAATTAGGGCCTGACCCCCTCACCGCCGACGTGAACCGGTGCGCTTGCTCATGTCGGTACTTTCAAATGCAACGTCTTCGAGTCGTGATGTGGACACAACCGTTACTTCAGTGGATAGTTAAATATATAAAAAAATAAGAGTGTTCTTTAGACCACACGACTGAAGTACACCCCGGACACTGCATACAACGGTCGTGAAATAAAATTTCTAAAAACAAAAGACGGAGCAAACAAAATCACGACAAAATCCTATACGTTCGAGAACCAAACTATAACCAATCTGTATCAATCTAGGTGACGAGGGTGTGAGGTCGCAATATAGAGAGCGGCAGGGAGTGTCCATACTGTATGTTAGTACTAATATAATATACTTTGACTAAAGTAAAACTTCTTTAGCTCCATCTATATGTATGAAAGTAAATACTTAGTCTTCAGAAAATAATCATCTTTTTTTGTCTTAGGGAGGTAAAGACAGTTTATGAAAAGAGTTTTATTATCCTCTGAAAATCTTTTTTATCTTTTGTTTGTTTTGTTTCGACAACCGATATTGTTGCCTTGGCAACCGATTTTGTTGGTAAACAAAAATAAATAGTATCTCTCTTTCTATCCTCACTAATTTATATATCCCTCTCAACTTCCGTCCGCCTCGCCCGAACACACTTCCGTAACGATCTCGTCACGCATTCACCAGCTTACTCCCCGAGTCAAGCGTGCGTAAAGAAGTTTTACTTCAATAAGGTATTTCAAGATGTTACTGCCCAGTGTTACTGCCTGACTAATTAAAATTCTGTTAATTTTCATGATTATAAGTCACTTTATTGTTTTCTCCAGGCCCAACAGTGCAGCGGCCAAGAGAGCGTACATCTCGCCAGCTGGTATGAAAGCCGCTGAAGAAGCTGTCGACGAGAAATGGAAAGCTTTAGGATCTCTGTCTTACTGGGAAACTGTAAGCTATATTTAAGCTATTATTCACACAAATTTTTCTTCCTTTTACTCTACTACGGCAAAGCAAGGAGGGTTATGATTTGGGCAGTCAGTTTACCATTTAATTTTTTTTACTAGCTGATGCCCGCGCCTTTGTCCTCGGTTGGGTTCCCTTAAAAACTGTATTTCTTACCTACTGCCGACACGCTCAATCAAAGGATTTTTTTAATTCCCTCGGAAACCCATCGACTATTTATGAAAATCGGCTTACAATCTGCCAAGATATCGCGTAACAAACATACAAAAAAAATCATACTATCGAATTGAGAACCTCCTTTCCTGTCGATTGACAAGAAAAGAAAGTAACTGAAATTTTACATATTTTACTAATTTTTTCCAGATATTTATCTAATATTATAATATAATAGAGCGTTGCGTGTCGTAACGGTTACGGTCGCTACCTCCTGTCCGGAAGGCCGTGGTTCGAATACTGCCACGTACCAATGTGTTTTCGAATTTCGATTTCATACACAGATAACAAAAACTAAATTTCATATGCACGTTTATCCGACGTTCTTACGGTGAAGGAGGAAAGGATCGTGAAGAAACCTGCACACGCCTGCGAAGAAACTCGAAGGTTGTGTATGAAGTCGACCAAACCGCACTGGGCCCGCGTGGTCGACTAAGGCCCGATCGCCCTAGGCTCGAGCCCCTCGGTGAGGACGTATACGAGCTGATAAGATTATTTATCCTATATTTTAACCGACTTCAAAAAAGGTGGTTTCTCAATTCGACCTTATGTGTGTTCGCGGATAACTTCGTCGTTTATTACCCGATTTTTATGATTCTTTTTTTGTTGGAAAGGAATATCTCCTTCTCCAAGGGTGGTTGGTACCATGATAAGGAAACCAGGATCTGATAATGGCACCCCAGAAAAATCGAGGGGAACCTTAGTTTCCTGTTTGAAGTCAGGTTTTTTTTGTTAAAAATTATAATACCTTAACTTGCAAGTTTCCACAATATACGAGAAGGTTGATGCTGCGGTTCTGGCCATTTTCAGACGGTTTGGCTATTTGGGCGTCCTCCATTTTGTGTTTATAAGTAACTAAAGTTTTATATGTGCTAAGTCATTAAGGCCCAATACGCCTTGGAACAGTTGTCTCTGTCTTTTTCTTTCCGTGTAAAGAGTCAAGACAATAACCACACTTTTGCACTTTTTCAATGTTTTACGTTGTTATTTCTCTTAAGACTTCAATTTAAAAACTAAAATTTAGCAGGTTCTCTGTAGTACTTAAAAAGAAATATTTCCATATGAAAACTATGTGCAAATTTAGACATTTTATTAATAAACAATTCGTTTTAGACTTTTTTTTTTAGACGTTTTAGACGTGTTTTTGGGATTTTTTATGATCGAGTAAAGTACACACTATCGTGTAACATATTAGCACATTCCTCAGACAATATCCTTAAGTATGTCCAATATTTTTTGCGAGACCGATATTTAGTAGTAATTACCCAAAAAAATTGATCTAGCAAAAGGGTTTCTCCGCTTCTCCACCGGTGCCTCGCCTTATGAGTGCTTTATTTTTTTACAGGGGGTTGTGATACTGTTCACGTCGGGCATGGCCCTCTTTTTCTCCCGATCACCAGTGGTCTTCGTCGGTTGGGGAGACCACATTAAAAATTATTATAACTTGGCACAAAAGGGATTGTAAGTATACCTACGTGACATACGTAAGTGAATCTTTTATTTCATGCTGTGGAGTAACGAGTAGGTCTACTTAACTTAATTAAGTCGACCTTCAAATGAAAAAGACGCATTTACAAACAGGTAAGCAGGTTGAAGTATCCTAATCACTCCGGGAGTGCCGACAGAAGTAAAATCTTTTTACAGTTTTAAAAGTTTTGACCTTGTAAGCGTTCTTGGTACGTTGGCGGTTACATTACAGTGTCGCGAGTTCAGAGTACGCTCGCAGCGCGGCACTTGCGAACAACCTGATACTTAACCTTATGTAATCAGCTTTACAGTTGAATTTCTCGTGAGTGTCTTAACGCGACTTACGTCCTTTACTTCAGGGGTAAATGCACATTTTCGTTTATTGCGAGCTTAGTAAACATTCTAGGAAAATTTCGTCTTAGCCGTTTTATCAATACCTTTATTCTCTTACTGTCGGTATTTATATCATGCTTCTAACTTATGTAATGTACGAGAAAAAGGTATTAATCTCTCAACACTACATAGTTTTACAAAATAAAAAGTATCGAGCGAAAACCAAAAAAATCGTGTTTTTGTTTTAGCCATACCAAAGAAAAAGGTTCAAAGAATCAAATGTGTAATTTTCACGTTCAGCAGGCTTGCGGCTGACTCAACATATTCCAGCAAAAATGCACTTATTTTGGGAGCCTGCTCTTAAATAGTTTTTTCCCATTACAAAAATGCCCAACGCGCCTAAAGAAGTTATCGCTTAAAACATTGATATAGCAGCCGATATATGGAACTACTATACTCAGTCAGTTCTACAAAATTTGTCTACTGACAAGAAGTCTACATAATATTCAGTCAGCTGATCATCATGTAGTAATTTGAAGTGGAACGTCTTTCATTTGGCTGTGTTTTCTCATGGACCCACTAATTTGTACCACTAGTTGAACCAGGACGGGAACCTATTTCTCATGAACCCTCTAATTTGTCCCACTAGTTGAACCACGGAGGGAACCTATTTCTAATGGACCCTCAAATTTGTCCCACTAGTGAAACCACGGAGGGAACCTTTTTCTCATTGACTCACTAATTTGTACCACTAGTTGAACCACGAAGGGAACCTATTTCTCATGAACCCTCTAATTTGTCCCACTAGTTGAACCAAGAGGGAACCTATTTCTAATGGACCCACTAATTTGTCCCACTAGTGGAACCACGGAGGGCACCTATTTCTCATGGACCCACTAATTTGTCCCACTAGTGAAATCACGGAGGGAACCTATTTCTCATGGACCCACTAATTTGTCCCACTGGTAGAACCAATATTATGAAAAGGTGAACACAAAAAAATACTTTTTCTACAAGATGGCGTTAAGGATTAAATTTTCACTACGAGCAGAATAATAACTGCTATAAGTGAGATGTCTGGGAAAATTCTAAAAAAAGTACTCCCATACAAATTAGACTTTGTAAGAGGCACGAGAATGTGATGTTTTCTGTTTGGGAGTTTATTTTTTTATGTTTAATTAGCTAATCAATATCCTTTTCAATTTCAGCGTCAAGGACTCCTGTTGTGCCTTGTTCGTCGTCTTCCTCATGATGTTCATACCTTACAAATTCCGTTTCTTCAAGCACTTCACTGCTAAGTGTAATTATTATTTTATTTTAACGTACGATACCAACCAACCTTGACATGAGAACCACTAAAAGAAGACCCGCAGTTAATGCGGTAATATTACAGATTTTCATTATTTTTGAAAAAAAAAATACCCTTATTTTTGATGATGTTCCTTAAAGTCAAAACCCACTAGAAACACGATTGAGCAGTTTTGGCTCGATGGAAAAAATCCGAAAGATAGGTCTACACCGTTACTTTCAACTCTAGTTATGACTAATATTTTGAAGTATAAGTTTTAAAAAATATACAGCAATATTTGTTATGATGATACAAAGGGAGTAATGTTATTATTTTTTATACTTTCATTGTAGTTTTTGATTGAAACGAAAAACCATTGAAAAAGTGATAGTGTGGTTATTTTCTTTACTCTTTACACGTGCGTGCGTGCTTGCGTGTGGCTGAAACTGAACGTTTGTTCTGCAACTTATTTGTTCATGTTTATGAGTACAAGCCCATTTAAATGTGTTCTATTACATAACACTTGACCCGATAATGGAATGGATCTGCCTTTAGGATAGGGATACGTGTAATCGGACCGTATTTGCTGAACGGAGCGATCGATTTTATTCTGACTCTCCCTTACGTACCGCTCGTCATTTATATACTGTTTCTATCTGTGCGGTTTAAACTATAAAAAAATTTTTACATGGCTAAAGGATGACAGCCAATGAGTTTCAATATCATATACGTGATATTGAAACTCATTGGCTGTCATCCTTTAGCCATGTTAAAATTTCCGCTCCACGTGACGTATGCCTGGAACACTTCAAATTATAGGTTCTTGTAATTAGAGTGAGACAAATATAGTGTGATTTTCATACAATTTTTTTGGAGGATGATAAATAAAAGTTTATTTCTGTACCAAAATATTTGTGTCACAGAACAATGTTGGGAACACCAAGTAGATAAAAATACCTGTATTAGGTGAACCCGCTCTTCCTTAACAAGTTAATTTAATATATTGGAACAAATAAACAAATAACTAACTACAAACTATAGCGATGACACAGAGAGGTTGCTGAAGAAAACTTATAGGTACTAATTGTATTGAAATTTGAAATACTAATAGTAATGTGATTTTTTTGAAAAACAAAGGTAAAAGAAATAAGACTGTTCTTAGATTAAATCTGCCATACTCTCTCTCTCTCTCTCTCTCTCTTTGTGTGTGTGAAGGGGGGGAGGGCGTGTATGTGGGAGAGTGCGTGCGTGTGTGTTTTTTTGCGTATGTGTTACTCCCGAAAATTAAGTTAATAATGAAGTAATCGAGTATTACTGCTTTAAATAATAAGTTACCGAAAACTGTACGGAAACTACCCAATAAAATACTGGAAGATCCTGAAACGTTGACTTTTTGCTGTGCTGGGCGATCAGTCGGATCCGTCACCCAGGAGGAGAGCCTTAGATAGGATCATCCATCATCAATCCTAACGAACCTAATACTTTGCTTTGCTCGTTTCACTCAGATCCGCCACCTAAGTGACTGTCATGTCAAACCATTGTCATTTCGCTCCTCGCTACTTTACCTCCCTCCAACCTGACCTCACATCTTGCCTCCCATCTTAACCTCCCATCTTGACCTCCCATCATGACCTCCCACCCTGATCCCCACTGAATTTGTTAAAAAGCAGACCTGTATTTTTTGGTAACTCAGTATTTATTTCGAAAGTTTAATTTATTGGGTAGCTTACGTGTATTTATTAGAACCAAAAGTTGTTGCTAACTTAGTATTAAAGACAGTAATGTGTAACAAACTCATTTTAAAATGGTTTTTCGGCACATTTTTGTTTATTTCATCGCACCAATAACATACTTAGGTATTTTACCTTTATTTGATTTATATTTCCCTGTTATTGCACGATTGCGATTTAGGCACAGTTAAACTGACCCATCCCAAAGGAACCTATAAGGTAACTTTACAAAAGAACGATGTGATGAAAACTTTTTATTGCAGATAAGGAACACATACCAAAGAAACCAATCCGAGGTCTACTGGACTGGACGTTAATGGATGCAGCAATGCCATACAGTTTCACGTTTCTGTTGGGTAAGAAATATCAAGAAGCAGATACCCTACTGCCTGCACCTACCTGCCTACCGACCGACTATAGCGATGACGACACCATCAGAAATAAATTATGAACTCTTTATCACTAAATTGCCCTCCTACTGAAACTTCGGAAAACCTTACTCGTTTTGTTTTCCATCAAGTCTTCGATTTTTAATTCACCAAAATCACATAATGAGTACATAAATGACGCTGCAAAACTATGACGTCACACCTAGGTATTTCTAACATTTTTAGAACAAAATGTCGTTTTTGACAGTTGACAAAAAGTAAATCAGATGACTAGCATTTGTCGTCCCTATTATAGCGAAACTGAATTCTAGGAGTTTTTTTTTCCAATCACCTAAGAGTTTTTTTCCCCCAATCACCAAAGAGATGGATGACAAACATTGTATGCACAATCACGATACGACCGAGAGGAACACAGCTACGTAAGAGCCATCTAACTTAATTAGCCATTCAATCAACTGCCTATCCTTTCAACTAAATGGCGCCGTTTAGCTAACTGCCTAAATGATTATTTAGCAACTCAATTAAACGCCTAGGCAAATGGCTTGGATCGATAACGTTCAACTTCTGCTAGCCAAGTAGTTTGAATTCACACCTCAGGGGTAGGAGTTCTTGAGGGGGGAGGTGGGAGGAAAAAGGGGACATTTGACCATGTGTGATTTGTCCCAGAATATTTATCAGGGGCTCCTAGTTCTGCAGTTTCATGCTCAAACTAACACTACGCAAGCTCGCCTCCTCCTGACAGTCTCCGAACCTAACCAAATGAGTCGCGAGTTCTCTGAAATTCCGAACTCGCTTCGCTCGCTCCCGCCCTAGTTTCTAATGTTCCATTTTCTCAGTCGACAGAGCCCCTTCGGAGCTCCTACTTCTGTATTCGCTTCGATCGTTTATTCAATGGCCTAAGCATCAGCCACTAAAGTCATTAAATCTATTTATCATTCAGCCAGTTAGTTGAATGCCGCCAATTAATGAAACAGCTAGGCAGATAATTGAATGGCTAATTTTATCAGTTGGCTGCGACATACCTATTGTAATTCTTATCGAACCTAAAATCTAATCTGTGTTATAGCAGTGTCTCTCTCGAGTCTCAGTTCGTACGACAGTCGTAACGTAAATGACCCGCTTATAAACAATATAATAACAAAAACAATATAATAAAATAAACAAAAATACAATGCAAGAAAAAAATTAAAACTAATTATTTAAATTTAAAAAAAAACATTTTTTTTGCTTGTGTGTCTTATCTTATCTTAACCGGCGGCGACCCGCGCGCGGACCATATAAAAAGTAACTAAAAAAATAAAAAACGCGCGAAAAGCATTCCGACTTCATACTTTAGATTAATCGTGATGGTTTTATGAAAAACTATAGGTGCCCACGGCTTTTGCCCGCGCAGATTCCGTTTTTGCGCTCCCGTGGGAATTTCCAAAAATCCTTTCTTAGCGGATAGCTGTGTCATTATTGCTATCTGTATGCCAAATTTCAGCGCGATCCGTCCAGTGGTTTCGGCTGTGACTAGTCAGTCACCTTTTTCTTTTATATACAGGGTGTAAAAAAATTGGTGTAGTACCCGTTTACTGGGGATTCTACTCATATTACTGAAAAACTTTCCCTAAGGAACCCATAGCACAGATACTAGTTACTTCGTGTAAAGGTTCTGTTGGAGGGGGAGGAAAATATTAAAACACGATTTTCCCGGTATATCCCGCATATTTGAGGATATCGCCATTGTAAAAATTGGTCGTCAAAGATGTTACGTTTCCGATATATTTTAAATCTGTAGGTCGTTGAAAGGTTTGGGGTAGGTTCAGAAGGGGATGTTTGTACTTTCCCTCTCACTGCTCCTCCCGCTATGATGGGTCTTTTTCTGTGCATGCGCTTCCCTATGAAATTCATGACAGTACTAGCATACACGTATGTATTTAAAAAGAGTAAAAGAGCATTACCTGTCTTGATTTGTTTTTCTATTTTGCAACATAGCAGGTGGTTGTCTTTATTTTTAAACTAGCTTTTGAGGGTGAGTGGTGCGTGAGCCGCAAGCGTTAGTTTCCTCATGACCCCTATCCTATATCGGGCTATTTTGATTAGCAGTATGTCATTTCCCGCTCCCTCAACTATCTCTGTGCAAAAAATCACAACAATTCATTGATCCGTTGCGATGTTAATGAAATGAACCAAAAAAAAACAATTTTTCGGAACTGCATCGCACTATGCTATTTTCACGGGATAAAACATAACCTGTATCCTTCCCCATGACACAGGCTACTGCACGCCAAATTTCATGAAGATTGGTCAAGGTGTTGAAGCATAAAAAAGGTAAACAAACAAAGTTTCACATTTATAATGATAGTGAGTATTCGCTGTCTTCATTTGATGTCATATACCTGTCTCCTACGTGATAGAGCTACGGGAGCGGTCATAAACATTACATACAAAGATTCCCCGAAATCCAATGTTATTGGGTTTAACAATCCTACCTACGTAATAAATATTATAAATCACCCTTTCATGTCTAGGTGGTGGATTTTGTCTGTCAACAGCAGCAAATAAAAAAAATGCGAACTTAAACGGAGTAATTGGAGAGGTTTTGAGAAACCTGGAAACTCTTCCGAATTGGGCTATCATCTTTATATTAATCGTGTTCACGGTGTTCGTAACAAACTTCGCATCCAATGTCGCTGTGATAAACGTTATCGGACCAATGGCCATGACAATGGTATGAACCTAACATTTTTAAAAGCATCACACGTGACATAACGTAAAAAATTAACAAAATATCACTATTCACAATCTTATCCGTTCCGGCCGCCATCGCACCCCCTCTTCCCCTCCTGTTATGATTGATGGACCCATCGGAATCTCGACTTTTTTTTCCATAAGATACTTTCTTCACTCTTCCGTTACACCCTGCGCACTTCATGCAACGAGCCAGAAACATTTCAAACAAGGAATGACGGAACAAACTAAATGGCGGCGAATCTGTGTCAATCTGGGTGACGAGGGGGTGAGGTTGCAATCTAGAAAGCGGCAGGGAGTGTCCGCACTGTATGTTAGTACTAATATATATAGTATATACTTTGTTTCCGTCGTCTCTCGCTACCATTTGCCCCTCAGTCGCTGATAAATAAAAATAGGGTTCCGTCCGTCCTACCTACCTCTCCACACACCTACACAGTACAATGACAATTCACATTACAAACAGAAGACATCAACGTGATCTATCTTATTAGGTTCTTGTAATACAGCCCGTTGACAGACGGACAGACAGCGTTGGGTGTGCGGAACCCTATAGAGTAGGTATCAATCGGTATCAAGTGGTATCAAGTGGTATCAAGTGTTTACATTATGTATAATATTAATATACGAAGGTACTATTTTTCCGAAGACAAAATTGAGGCTCTCGCCAGATAACTATTGTCTCATTTTAAATTAAATTAGACAATTATAATATTTTGTTTTATACATTTTAAAACATATTTTTTTAATTTAATGGGCTCACGTGAAGTATATTTTATTAAACCTTGTGATGTTATCATTTCAGGCAAAGTCTGTGAAACAAAACCCACTACAGTACATAATCGTAACGGGTTTTTGCTCTTCGTACACCTTTATGTTGCCAGTGGGAACCCCCGGCAATCTGATCGTGCAAACGGCTGCCAAGATCCCCACTCCTGCTATGGTGAGTCGTAAATCGTAATCAACACACTTTTATATATTCTGATTTCTCGCTTTTTATTATGGCGCAGTGGTACCTAAAAATCCACTTAATCAGGTTTGTAGAATTCATTTTAGAAGTGGTTAACAGTAAATTTAATATCTAGGAAAACATACTGGTATTATTGAGAATAATTACGAGGGTCTATATCGAATGGAAACACCGTTTAATAAAGTTGGCTCGATAGAATAATTTCGCAAAGGTACCTCTTTTTGAGCCATTTTATCGGCTATTTTCGGTTTTATTCTTAAAATAAGTAATTTGATAATATGATTTATTTACTAATATAAAGTTCATAGGTGACTGAAAGGAAAACATCGATTGGATTTTATTTAAGATAAATATGTTGAAAATAAAAACGAAAACATCGAAAAAGTGCAAAAGTGAGGTTATTGTCTTCCCTCTTTACACGTAAAGAAAAAGAAAGATAGATTTTTAAGTACCATTGCGCCAAGTAGATTTAAAGAATCCGCATTGTTCAATTTTATTATAAGGCGTTTAAATTTTAAATAAATTGTACGGCCACGCTGTACATACTTTCTTGCAAAGCCTTCACCGTCTGTCGCACATGGAAATACACATATACATATCAACAATAAACATCTCACTTGGGTGTATGAGACTTGATTGTTTGTTAGTAAACACTTTATTGTACAACAAAATATTGACACATAATAGCAGTAGCATGCACAAATGCGGACTTATCCCAAACAGGGATCTCTTCCAGCCAACCCTTAATTACTGAAAGGATTTTTTTTATTCACATTGGTAAACCCTTGACAACATCTCACCTGGTGGTAAGTGACGATGTTGCCAAAGATGGAAGCGGGCTTACCAAGATTCCCCAACGCAATGGGGAACTGGCTATCTTATCTTCATGCCGGAACACACCACTTACACCTTAAGCAAAGAAACAAAATAATTAGTACAGATTTTAAAAGAAGTGAAAACAATAATCTAAAGTTGATGTAAAATTTACAAATAATTTAGGTTTGTATGGGAAGTACCTTATTCAGATTTTTCCTGGAATATTGATGTACCCAGTAGATTAGGCCTTATTAAGTCCTATTTTTTCACAAAGTTTTATCAAAACGTTAGAACCAGTTTTGATATATAGTTACAAGTAAGTAGCAATTAGTAGGGCTTACTAATTTTGCATAAAAAAAAATAACTTAGATTCGTATGAGAGGTACCTTACTCCAATTTTTCTTGGAACAACGAACTACCGCGTACTGTACGCCATAAAAGGTACCAAGTTTTATCAAAATAGAGCCATTTTTAAGTAAAAAAATTATCAGATTGAGTGAAAACTTTATATGTAATATAAGCGTGGCCTATACTATTTTGTAACATCCTGTATACTGACGTAAAGAAAGTACAGTACATATTTGTGCAGGAGAACCTTTATTAAACCTTGAATTAGATCTGAGGCCGTGTGCAAAATTTCAGCATGATCGGTTTACAAGAAGTATTTAAAAAATCCGTTGCAGGTTCCACACGGAACGATAGATAGACAAGACAAACAAACAAACAAACAAGCAAGTTAGGAATGTATTGTCATCGAGTTGTGATTGACCCTGAAAGTTTCAGCCCGGTAGCTAATCAGGAAGTGCTCGGAATTGAAGATTTGAGTTGCAAGATTCCACCCAAAACGACAGATAGCTTAACGGGAAGTGTTCGGAATTAAAGATTTGAGTTACAAGATTCTCCCCAGAACGACAGATAGACAGACATACATACATACAAAAAAGCAAGTTAAGAATGTATTGTCATCGAGTTGTGAGCTACCCTGAAAGTTTCAGCCAGATAGCTTAGATTTGAGTTATAAGATTCCCACCCAGAACGACAGATAGACAGACAGGATTGTAGCTAGAGTCGAATTTGAGGTAGGGCATCACAGATATTATAATTAAATAGGCCCATCTCGCTTCATGTTATGGCGCTTCAAATGCCATCTATATAGAGAACAAATAATTATTACAATATGAAATGAATGTCACAAACAGTGGTATGTTCGGAAAAAATTGATACCTATCGCTACAATGTTTATCTTAAACTATGAATTATAATAATTTATCTTAGTTTTTGGTATTTTTAAGGTAGGGCATTGCCCCACATTGCCCCCCTCCCCCCCTAGCTACAGCCATGTAGACAAACAGACAGACATACAAACAAGCAAGTTAAGAATGTATAGTCTTCGAGTTGTGAGCTAGACAGACAAACAAGAAAGTGACTTAATAAAAACACGTGTTAAAAAAAACATGCAGTTGAACTGAGAACCTCTTCCTTTTTGCAAGTCAGTTAAAAATGCCCTATATCGCTATTAGCCGTAGTTTGATATAAACGAATAGCCCTCGTCATGCTCCCCGTCTCATATCTCATTTAGTCTTGTGGAGGCCAAGCTGTAGTGGTTTCAGAACATAATGTTGAACTCTCAAAATGTTGAATCTCAAAATGTTGAATTCTCAAAATTTTGAATTCAACATATGCAAAATATGTAAATTTATGATCGCAAAAAATATACCTATATTTTTATGTCACATGACTACAAACTAACGACTTTCAGATTTTCCCTGTTTTGCGAAAATAAGCGAGCGTAACGAACGACATTACGTTCGGTCAGATTTCAGTCAAAGAGCCCCGCGAAGCGAGGCTCCCTCCCATGAGTAGCAGAATGCTGCACAGAACAAAAAAAAATTCGAGCGAGACCTACAGTACTCGCATATGATGTGTAACATGTGACAAAATACTTTATAAAAGGACGGCAAGATACGGCAGACTAGGCTGTATGGTCATAGATACATTTGCCTTTTCCGCGCTTTTAAAGCCTGAAAAAACGCGACTCCCTGTTACACATTTCCGTCCCATGGGACACATTTCCGTCCTATTTCACGAAATCACTCCCACAAATTGCAGGAAAGCGAGAGCAAAGATGTTACACATCAAAAACGCTACACTCTACACGGTACGCGCTACACTACACTGCACTGCACTGTTGTTCAATCAAAGTTCGGGCTAGCTTACAATCAGCCAACTAGTTGAACGTTGAGTGACGCTTGTTCAATAACGAATTCAACATCTTAACTGACATCTTAACATCTCTTAAGATTGACGGTTCAACATTTTGAGAATGCAACAATATGTTCCGGAAGCTGTAGTCAATGCGATAGCACACCCCGGACACTCCATACAAACGAGCGAGAAATGATATACATAATTATAACTGACGTATCTATAGGCAAGAATGCAGGTAGGGTTGAATCACACCGGTGGTATTGGTCACGAAATGTTTGTTAGTTATTTACTGAATGCAACAGTGTGAATACTAAACTCTTTTTTTTTCATACTTTTCTGTTGTAAACAAACACCGTTCGAACAAAAAACACCACTTTCCGAATATACCATACACATTATGAGACAAAAAAACATTGTAAATGGTAACTGCGATGTGGACGTAAGAATTAACACTGAAAACTGCTATTATTTTGTACATCTTTAAACACTTTTTCCATAAAATTGCGAAATTGATGTCACAGATTAAAAATCGACATGATAGCACCATGATAGTTTTGTTGCTTTTTGGTGTAGAGATGGGACGAAGTGAATGACTGAATGAATGATTTCGAACTGTTGTTGCGACAAATCGCTGCCGCTTATTAAAAAAAGGTAATCTACTTCTATGACGCCGAAAATCGCTGCCGCTTAATAAAAAAAAAGGTTATCCACTTCTCTGACGGGGTGACAAATCGAAAACTAGGGGCTAATCTTTTTTGTTAGGTAGTCTTTGACCGACAAATCGCTACCGCCTATTAAAAACAGGTCATCTACTTCTATGACGCCGAAAATCGCTACCGCTTATTCCAAAAAAAGGTGTAAGTCAATTTGATCACCAAGATTCATGATATGGGGTCCAGGGGGCTTAGCCCCCTCCACCCATTTAAAACCCCCAACAAACCTTCGGGATCCGAAGGGGATGTGGGAGTATCAGGGCGGGTAAAGCACGCGGGGCCGACAAACTCGGGGCTCCTACTTCTTCATTCTCATGTTAAACCTAATACTACAACTGTGCGGGGAGGCAAGCTAAGCTCGCCTCCCCGCACAGTCTCCAAACCTAACGGATCCGAGTCGGGGTGCTCCGAAAGTCCGAGCTCGCTTCGCTCGCACCCGCTTCTATTTAGAACTCCCCGTACCTCACTCGCGGACCCCATATTATGAATCTTTGGGATCAAATTGACTTAGACCTTGACCTTGAAATGACCTTGACCTTGACGGATTACCCCCTGGTTTTCGATTTGTTACCCCCAAGTTTGTCTACCCTCAAGTCGGCCGCGCGTGCTTTCCCCGCCCTGATACTCCCACATCCCCCTCGGATCCCGAAGGTTTGTTGGGGGTTTTAAATGGGTGGCGGGGGCTACGCCCCCGTTAGGGGTCCGGGCCCCGCGTGCTTTCCCTGGTCCTACATAAACTCACAAAACAAAGACCAAAGAGTACCTAAAAATACAATTTTCAAAAATTCATAACTCAAAAACCGCTGGTTTCCTAACCTTGAAATTTGGTATGGATGTTCAGCTAAAGCCTATCTCTTACCAAAAAATCGCGGACTGCCAAATCGATGTACCCTATGTTGAGCCCAAAGATGACCCAATTTTTACCTCGCAACAACAGTTCAAAATCATTCATTCACTCATTCACTTCATCCCATCTCTACACCAAAGCAACAAAACTATCATGTCGATTTTTAATCTGTGACAAAATCCTTTATCAATTTCGCAATTTTATGGAAAAAGTGTTAAAAGATGTATAAAATAATAGCAGTTTTCAGTGTTAATTCATACGTCCACGTCGCAGTTACCATTTACAATGTTTTATAGTCTCATAATGTGTATGGTGTATTCGGAAAGTGGTGTTTTTTGTTCGAGCGGTGGTTGTTTACAACATAAGACAAGTATAAAAAAAAAGAGTTCAGTTGGGCCTTTACGTTCGGTAACTGGTTGGTTTTTATGCTTGTGAACAAAATCACAGCGGCGCGCAAAATGAATATAGTGAATAAAAGTGCTTGCGTAGCTCGTCCTTTACGTTTGGTACTCAATCTACAGCCAATCTGAGTGACGGGGGGGTGAGGTCGAATCTAGAGAGCGGCAGGGAGTGTCCATACTGTACGTTAGTACTAATATATATACTGTGGCGATAGTGAGCTTTTGACAATTTTTTTTCATACAAAATTCAATAGCTCCAATCATTTGTTAGTAAATCGCAAGTGTCAATTTCATTTGTAAACACGTTTTTTCCCAGACCAATGGGTATTACCATAGAATTACAATATATGTATATCGTACATAATACTTACTATGCAATAGACAAACATAAATAACTACGACATTCAAAGTTTCATCGAAGTCGTTAGTCGTTTAATAGGGATGACGAATGCTAGTCATCTGATTTACTTTTTATCATCTGTCAAAAACGACATTTTGTTCTAAAAATGTTTGAAACACCTAGGTGTGACGTCATAGCTTAGCAGCGTTATTTATGTACTCATTTTGTGATTTTGGTGCATTAAAAATCGAAGACTTGATGGAAAACAAAACGAGTAAGGTTTTCCGAAGTTTAAGTAGGAGGGCAATTTAATGATCAAGAGTTCATAATTTATTTGTGGTGCTATCGTCATCCCTATTTGTTTTTGTTCAACGACGGCTACTCTTCGGTATATATATACAATTTATTTCTGGTGCTGTCGTCATCCCTATTTCAGTTTTTGTTTAATATTTATTATATATACCAAAAACTGAAATAGGGATGACGACAGCACCAGAAATAAATTGTGAGTACTTTTGATAAACCCACGATGAAATAATTTAACCAAATGTGGTCCCAATAGGACTAAAGATTGACGGACGGACGCACGGACACACGCACGGACGGATGAAATTGAGATGTTCGGTTTTAGGCATTATTATGGAAAATCTTCATTTTATTGCGAATTTTTTATGGGTATATTAAGAAAAGTCAATAAACGATTAGGTACTAGCTTTGGCCCGTGGCTCTGCCGCGTGGACACCGGGGTGCACGGGGTTTTCTAATGCTAGATGACAAATCTGTGATTCAATATCAGTTTAAAAAATTTGAGCGAATCCGTTGGATAGAACGGCCGGACGCACTAGTGTTAGATTTCATTCATTTCGGTGCGCGAGTCGCAAGCGGCTCGCTGGGTCTTCTGATGCTTATTGACAGATCTGTGAAACGTTTTTTTTTAAACAAAAAATACAAATCGGTTGGTTATACGGCCGGAAGGACTCAGATTAGGATTCATTTTTACTTTCCAGCGTGAAGCAGGTATTGTGATGACAAAAAAATCCAATGGGGACAGATTGTCTTACACTATAGAGTACAAAAAAAAAAGAAGGTGTGTGTGTGCGAACATACGTCCAGTGCTCTAGTTCCCAAAGTACTGGACACGGCAATATTTTTATATCCAGGAATTTTAGTCCTTTTTAGGATTGCCACCATAGTAAAAAACACTAACTATTTTCACTTAATTTGGTGAAACTAGGTATTTATTACTTTAACTGTATATGGCCTACATTACGCGGTAATTGCTAATTGTTTTTTTTTTTAAGAAAAATCGGAATAAGGAACCTCCCATACAAATCCAGATGTAACTTTTTCTCTATAAAAAATGGCTGTAACGTTTTTGGTGAAATTTTGTGAAAAACTAGACTTAATGATACCTACTACACTAGGTACTGATTTGTGTATGCCCGACTGCGACAGACGGTGAAGGTTTGCCAGAAAGTATGCACAGCGTGGCTGTCAATTTTTTTTACAGAGCTTAAAAATTGGTGTAAGACCCGTCAACTGAGGGTTCTGCTCATCATACTGAACAACTTTCTCCAAGGAACCCATAGTCAATTCTAAAAAAAATTTGATCCTCCATACAAAAAATTGGTCGAGATATGTATGAAGAGTTTATTTTTTTGCGATTTCAGCAAAGTCATAGAACAAAAGTTCTTCAATATGATGAGTAGAAACCCCAGTTAACGGGACCTACTCCAATTTTGTTACACCCTGTATAGATTGAGTAAAAATCTAAATTAGCACGACACGTCCTATATAAGGTGTAACAAAATTCGCTGAAACTATTTTAACTCTTATATAAGGTGTAACAAAATTAGCTGAAACTATTTTAACTGGTGCTTCTACCCATGAAACTGAACAACTTTCCACATGGAACCCATAGTCCAATCGCGAAAAAAAAATTGGCTCTCCCATACTAAGTCGCTCAGCTGATCAGCCAACTTAGTATGGGAAGTTTTTTTTTTTAATTTGACCTGGGTTTCATGGGGAAAGTTGTTCAGTTTCATGGGTAGAAGCACCAGTAAAAATAGTTTAAGCTAATTTTGTTAGACCTTATATAGCTTCGTAGGAACCAAGCCAAAAATTAAAATAAAAAAGTACCACCCATTGTTTTCAGCTGTTATCTAGCTCCTAAGAACTGAGCCGAAATTGAAAATAAAAAAATTATACAATAGCAGCGCATCAGGGATGTTCGCGGAGGCGCGAGTAGACTGCTTTTACGCTACCATGCGCAAGCGATGCGCGTCCCTGGTGCGTCGAGTGCGGGGCGGCGCCAATAGCATCCTGGCTATGTTCGCCAGTAGACTGGGTTGCGCAGTTGTGAACCACTGCTGCTTGGTTCACGTTGCCAATAACACTCGTGATATTGTAAATAAATTTCATGTAATGTAAATGTAACTGTGTATATTACTAACACTAGTTTAAGTCCTAGAATATGTTAATAACACTATTGTGGTCATTGTTGGTCGAATAAATAAATTATGTTATTATTATTAATAGAGCGGCAGATAAAGTGAAGTACGCTCAACAATAGGGGATCGGACTGCTAGATATTTGAGTTACTTTTTATGATTTCTAAAAATGTTTGAAATACCCACAAGTGATGTCATACATTTTAAGCGTCATTGACGAACTTATTTTGTGAATTTGATCAATTCAAAATTGAAGACGACCTGTAAAAACAAAACAAGTAAGGTTTTTTTAAAACTTCAAGAGGAGAGCAATTTAGGAAATCATATTTCAGAGTAAGAAGCAGAGAACCGTAGTTAGGAAACCGATACTTGTAGTAGACCCGTTCCTACATTCCTCCGTGGTTTTAGTATAATTTGAACCCAAAGGCAGATCCTCAGAGTAAGTATGATTCTTACTCTGAGGGCAGATCCTACTTATATCCCACTGTGTTGCCAGAAGAGGAAACTGAAATTACAGTGTTGGGTGCGAAAAAATACAGTGTTTGAGACAAATTTACAGCAAAAGTAAAAAAAAAAAATACAGCGAATTTTACAGTGGATATCAAGACACTTTTATTGCTTGAATTATAATGAAAATACACTTTATAGTTGACTAACCAACCACTTGTCAATCACTGTCATTATCATTTAGCCCGATAGCCGTTTCTTTTTTGTAGATCCCCGAATTAAATGATTTTATCATTTTCTCAGTTGATTTAAAATTAATGCAACTCGTGCTGTTACGTCGAATGGTTTGTTGCATTGTAATGTTTGTAGATTGCAAAATAAATAAATAGGTATATTTCTATAAAAAATAAAAAGTCTTATTGTTACATGCAAATATACACTGTATTGAAATTTTTGTATCACAGTGTACAGTAAATCGTGTGAAAATACGGTAGATCTGCTGTAATTACAGTGTATCTAGCAACACTGATCCTACTAATATAAATGTTTTTTTTAATGTGTGGATGTATTATTGATGTTTGTTACTCTTACACGCAAAAACCACTGAATGGATCGGGATGAAACTTGGCACACATATAGGATAGGTCCTGGAATAGGACATAGGCTACTTTTTACCCCGGGAAAACTGCTCAATGCCACGGGAAAATCTAAAACAACGCGGACTGCTAGTAAATCAATATTTTTTAAATATTTGGAGCAACGTTACGGAGCAATGTTGTGGAGTTAGAAAGGAATCTATTCGTACCTACATGATGTGGTTTTGTTCCAGGTGGTCTGTGGGTCCATGCCAACTGTCACTACAATTTTGATCACCTTCGCTGCTATCATGCTGTGGGCTCCAGTGATTTGGCCCGACATGAAAGAACCTACTCCATCATGGTGTACTGATACCAAGCCGCCGCCGGTTGCAGAGAGCTTTATCTAAAACTAATATTTTTTATGGATAAATGGGCTCTAGTGAATTTGGCCTGACATGAAAAGTTGTTGTGATGTCAAATCCGTGGACGAAGGCTGAACAATGCTTTTCTAAAACTAAACATTAGCAAATAATTCGTTCTATAATATATTTTATAATAAGTATGTGGGCTAATTTAGAATAACTATGAGATGTAGTCACACACTCAATTCATTAATAGAAAATAAAAAAAACATTTAGTAAAGTTTTTGCAATAAAGTTCATTGTATAAATTCATCAGTACCTAGCGCTCTCTTCATCATCATATCAGCTCATATACGTCCCCACCGAGGGGCTCGAGCCTATACTGAATTAAGGCGATCGGGCCTTAGTCGACCACGCGGGCCCAGTGCGGGTTGGTGGAGTTTCTTCGCAGGCGTGTGCAGGTTTCCTCACGATGATCTCCTTCACCGTAAGAGCGTCGGATAAACGTACATATGAAATCTAAATTCTAAATCACATTGGTACGTGGCAGGATTCGAACCACGACCTCCCGCCCGGACAGGAGGCGGCAGCCCTAGCCGTTACGTCACCGACGCACTTGACAGGAGGCGGCAGCCCTAGCCGTTACGTCACCGACGCTCTTGACAGGAGGCGGCAGCCCTAGCCGTTACGTCACCGACGCTCTTGACAGGAGGCGGCAGCCCTAGCCGTTACGTCACCGACGCTCTTGACAGGAGGCAGCAGCCCTAGCCGTTACGCCACCGACGAAGCGCTCTCTTATTTCTTCCCTCCGTGGTTGCACCAGTGGGAAACAAACAGAATATTTGATTAAATATTACAATGAAACTAAGCAAGCGGACCGATGACCTGGTGAAGGTCGCGGGAAGCCGCTGAATACGGGCAGCACAGAACCGGTCGTCGTGGATATCCTTGGGAGGTCCATGAGAAAACACCGAATAAATCCCATGTGCGTGTCGGCAGTCGGCCCACGCATAGTGTAAGCACAAGGTTCCGGAGACATTTGGTAGTAAGACCTAAAATAGGTTCCTTCCGTGGTTCCACCAGTGGGACGAATTAGTTGGTCCATGAGAAAACACCGCTATTTTTCTCGGGATACCCTAGGTCATCATATCCGGGAATTAATATATATTAGTACTAACCGTAGCACTACCAATAGCTATTAAGTATACTCCCAATTTCTTCTTCTGCGAAGCATTCTTCTGCCCATCGGGGGAGCCTCGCTTCGCGAGGTTCTTTGACTGTATAATCAATCAAACCTGACCAAACCTAATATCGCTCGCTTCGCTCGCTCATTTACAGTTTTTTGAGATTAGCTTTTTTTTGTATTAAATCAGTAGTGCTACGGTAAATGAAATTTAACTATGGCACTACCAGTAGTTCCACTGGTAGTGCCACGAGAAATGCGCTATCATATCGGGTATATATGTATACCCTAGGTATTTTTTTTATAAAATTTAATAATTACATAAGTTTACTAATGCCAGGGCCCATAGTAAGCGACCATGTCTCAGTTCCGTACGTCATCACTGGCAACACACATTGGTCGAAGACCTTGGTCTTAAGACACTGCGGTATCTGGGACGTAAAGATATTGCAAAGCTTCCCGAACGCTGCCCAGCCGAGTTGGATTCGACGTTTGATCTCTTTCTCGAAGTTGGACCTACCTAACTGGACTTTTTGTCCCAGGTATACATATTCATAAGAAGGCTCAAGGTCACCCAAAGGGCAATGGAGCGTGCTATGCTCGGAGTTTCTCTGCGTGATCGAATCGGAAACGAGGAGAACCGTAAGAGAACCAAAGTAACCGACATAGCTCTCAGAATTGGTAAACTTAAGTGGCAGTGGGCGGGGCACATTGCTCGTAGAACAGATGGCCGTTGGGGCAGTAAAGTTCTCGAGTGGCGACCACGCACCGGAAAGCGTAGTGTAGGCAGGCCTCCCACTCGGTGGACCGATGACCTGGTGAAGGTCGCGGGAAGCCGCTGGATGCGGGCAGCGCAGAACCGGTCGTCGTGGAGATCCTTGGGGGAGGCCTATGTCCAGCAGTGGACTTCATTCGGCTGATATGATGATGAATGCCAGGGACACGTAACGACTCTTACTAGCTGATCTTGAGAATAGAACGCATGATGAAAACGTTAACCTTTGTTTTGGGCAGTCTGGTAAAATGTGTATTCATATTACCTGGTTCAAAGGATAAAATCATAAAAAAGTTATTTAGGTTTTGCTTGAACAATTTAATAGTTGTGCTTGATCACCGAACGTATAATGAACTTATACACTAGGGCTAAAATAGGAATAAATTTAATTAAAAATTTAGTCCAAAGTTTACCAAGGGAGCATGACTGAATAGAATCTTACATCTGGCCTTAAGTAGGAATAAGTTTAGTTTAAAATTACTAGCATGACCGAATTGAAATATTGAATCACATTACTTTTGCAGGACTTAGCAATGATGTTTGATATACATTGCGTTATAATAATAAAAAAATAACCTTAAAATGTATTAAACCACCAGCTGTGCCCGCGGCTTCGCCCACGTGGAATCTAAATTCTTTCTCAGTATCGGTAAAATTCAATTTAAATCTGCAAAAAAACCTTATACATACAATCAGTGGGTCGATGAGCAAACACTGGAATTGTTTTATGAAACCATTTAAACTATTTTACTATGGAGGTGGAGCTACAACAAGCAAAATCATAGGGTGTACGCCCACAACAGTGAAGAAGCGAGCAGCCGCATTCTGCGTGTCCAGCGAGGTCATTTTCCCTCGTCACTCATAGCGAGAAAGGCGTAAAAACGAATGGTAATGTATCTCAAAATACAATCCTCACAAACCTTGTGGAACCTTTTTCTCATACCATGTTCAAAAACAGACCCTGTGTCAGCAAGATTCCGTGCTAGCTCATAGAGCGAAAAGCACGCAAAACTGGATAGAGGCGCGTGACTTCATTCGGCACGAAGACTGGCCCTCCTCCAGGCCAGAACTAAATCCGTCCGATTATAAAATATTGCAACACTTGGGCACTTTGCACACGACGGGGCGGGGCGGGCCGGTCAATTTCGCCGCCAACGATATCACAAAGGGAATCCTATACTACCTACCAACGCACATTGAAGCGGCGCGGTCGGCGCGGTCTTTTTGACCTCCATGTGCGTAGTAGGTAGTATAGGAGTCCCTTTGAGCTATCGTTGGCGGCGAAATTGACCGGCCCGCCCCGCCCCGTCGTGTGCAAAGCGCCTTAGAGGAAAAGGCTTGCTTAAAGTCTCATACTGATTTGGAGTCACTTATGGCATTCTCGATCAAAACAGCCGCCGCTATTGATATGAACCTCGTTCGTGTTGCTGTCATTGAATTACTACTACTACGGTTGCTATAGACGACAACGGGTCGCGCAGGTTGGATTGTATTTAAAACCAAGGGGTCATTTTAAATAAGTTTAATTAGCATAAGAATCTTTGTTTTAGTAAATTCCAATTTCAAACTAATCTAATGTTTTTCTAAGTGGCCAGTCACATTTTACATTAAAAAGATAGTAAGGAGTTACAATATGGGCAGAATAGTAGACGTATCTAACGGAAAAGTAGACCGATCGGGAAAGTAGACCGTTTAACAAGAAGACGTAACGGAAAAGTAGACCGATCGGGAAAGTAGAACAAGTAGACGTAACGGAAAAGTAGACCGATCGGGAAAGTAGACCATTCGGGAAAACCGACCGATGGTTCCGGAGGGATGGTGACAGTAAAAACAAACATGTCTCAATTATTTCTCAATAAACATGTGACAGAACTTATGACCCGACTAAGTATAATCGGAATCCTTGTGACGAGCTCTGTATAAAACTTTAGTCCATATATTAAAATGCAGTAGGCTTTTTTACTGTGTCTTTGTTTAGTAAATGCTGTAGCTTGTTTTATTAGATGCGAAGCTGAAGCGCAGTAATAATCTTTAATACACTACAGTCTAGGATAAAGAGCATTGTAAGACTAAAAATTAGAAATTTGGAAAAAAGCCACGACTTTTTAAATGAAATTGAAAAAGGATAAAATAATTAAAAACCCCGACTTAAAGAATTTGAGTAGCTAGTGATAATAAACGTAAAAAAGCTTTTATAACAAGATTTTAACACTCGCAGAGTCGGGCATATGAACAACAGAGTGTCAGTTTTCATAGCACTTCCCTACGTACCTCTACCTACTCGTATTTGGTCCCCGAATATGTTGATGTGGCAATCAAATATTCAACTCCCTATAAACTTAATAAAAAGCCCAAGAAAATCCGTCCGGGGCTGCCATTAAATGAACTGCGACCCAATTCCACTATTTACCAAAAATATTAGCTTAAGAATAGGTTTAGAACTTGTATCGATCAGACGCATGCCAAATTGGCATTCTGTGTCTTGCACTAAACATACCATATATGTTCATTAACTTTTCACACGGTTTTGTAGTTTTATAGTAACGAGAATAATTTGGAGATATTTTATTGCTCTACTTATTTATATTTATGTATACTTACGTTAAAATTTAAAGGAGTGATGGCAGCCCCCGACGGATTTTCTTGGGTTCTTGCCATTATTCCAATTTATCGTAAATCATCATCATCAAATCAGCCGAAAATCGTCCATTGCTGGACAAAGGCCTCTCCCAAGGATTTTCACGACGACCGGTCCTGCGCTGCCCGCATCCATCGGCTTCCCGCTATTTTCACCAGGCTTGCCTACGCTACGCTTTCCGGTGCGCGCTCGCCACTCGAGAACTTTACTGCCCCAACGGCTATCTGTTCTACGAGCTCTGTGCCCTGCCAACTGCCACTTCAGTTTAGCAATTCTGTGAGCTATGTCGGTTATTTTGGTTCTCCTGCGGACCTCCTCCTTTCTGATTCGATTACGCAGATAAACTCCGAGCAGGCGAGCATAGCACGCTCCATTGCCCTTTGGGTGTCCTTGAGCCTTCCTATGAGGCCCATAGTAAGTGACCATGTCTCAATTCCGTTAGTCATTACTGGCAACACACACTGCTCAAAGACTTTAGTCTGAGACACTGCGGTATTTGGGACGTGAAGATATTGCGAAGCTTTCCGAATGCTGCCCAGCCGAGTTGGATTCGTCGATTGATCTCTTTCTTGAAGTTGGACCGTAAATAAATATTAAAATTCGTATCGTAAATACGAGGGCGGTTTGATAAGTCCATGACTTTGGAAAGAAGAAACACTCATTTTACATGTATATATTTTTATTTTTCTACTTAATCTCCTTTCAACTCTACGCACTTAGTCCAGCGATGTTCCAACCTCTTACACCCATCAAAAAAATATTTTTGTCAATTCCTGAAAAACAGGCCTCAGTTTCGGCTACCACCTCTTCGTTTGACGAAAATCTTTGCCCGCCAAGCCATTTCTTCATGTTTGGGAAGAGGAAAAAGTCACAGGGGCTAAATCTGGCGAATACGGAGGGTGTGGCAATAAGTCGTATCCTAATTCGACAATTTTTGATTTCGCGATTGCAGACGAGTGGGCCGGTGCATTATCCTGATGAAATAGAATTATTTTCTTTGCTAGATGCGGTCGTTTCTTGATCAACTTTTCATTGAATCTATCTAACAATGTAGCATAGTAAGCTCCGGTTATTGTCTTGCCTTTATCCAAAAAATCGATGTAAATAACCCCTTGGTTGTCCCAAAAGACTGTGGCCATCACTTAACCAGCCGAGCAAACAGTTTTTGCCTTCTTTGGGGCACGTTCCCCGGTAGAAGTCCATTGCTTCGATGTTGCTTAGTCTCTGGTGTATAATAATGGACCCACGTTTCGTCAACTGTTATGTACCGACGCATAAACTCACTCGGATTGCGATTAAACATCGCTAGGCATTCCTCAGAAGCTGTTACACTATTTCGTTTCTGGTCGACTGTTAGTAAACGCGGCAACCATCTTGCAGAAAGCTTTTTCATGCCCAGAATATCATGCAAAATATAAAAAACTCGTTCAGTCGAGATGTGCACAGCATTACTTATTTCGCGTATCTTCACTCGACGGTCTGCCAAAACAATATCATGTATTTTATTAACCATGCCCTCCGTAGTGACCTCAATCGGCCTTCCTGGGCGCTCCACGTCATTAGTAGAGTAGTACGTCCCTTACGAAATTCAGTGAACCACTTATGTACTTTGTACTCGGTTATGAGAAGGCGCAGAATCACCATAATACTTTTTCAATTTGTCTTCGGTCTGCTTAATAGTTTTACCACGTAAAAAATAGTGTTTAATTAGCACTAATTTAATTGATTTACAATTAACTTGAGATTAACTTGGTTTTATTTTTTTTTCTATTTTTTTTTAGTTGACTTTGACAACAGTTAATAAAAAAAAGTGTTGTGAATGTCACTTTTAAAGTAAAGATTGACTCAAAAGGGCTTAGTACTCAGAGCCGTTACCAACATAAAAAAAGACAGGAGACTGGAGACACTGTTTTATACGTAACGTACAGATCCGAGTCTCCCAATCTTGACGAAATTTGGCATGGAGATAGCCTGTATCATGGGAAAGGACATAGTCTACTTTTTATCCTGTGAAAATAGCATAGTCCAATGCAGTTACTACTGAGAGTACTGAAAAAATACTCTTTTTGGTTAATTTCTTTAACATATCAACGGAACAATGGATTGTTATGATTTTTTGCACACAGATGGCTGAGGAGGTTGAGAAAATCGTCTGATGCACATGAGCAATGTGAAAGACAAGAAAATAAAATGAAGGAGGACTTGAAAACCCAAGAAAGCTGCAACTGGGTGAGGCTGCTGCAAATGCTGTCAAGAACTCCAGAAAAGATTTGTAATGCACCGGCACTAGCATTACAAATCAAAAAATAAATGAAGACTGTCTCAAAAGGGATTTTGTACCCAGAGACGATAATACGTTCATTAAAAAAATAGAAGTGATCAAAACACAGATCTGTGGATCAAAATCAACAAAAAGTTTTCAGAGTATTTTCTCTTCTTAGCAAAACTTTTTGCGTAGGGAGTGTATGTACTAAAAAGTTAAAAAATCTTTCATAGTTCCTACTTTGTTTTTCTGATGTGGTAGGTAGTTACACAAAGAGATACTATACCTACATTGTGATTATTATAACCTACCTGCATTTGCGATTGTGAGGTCACCAGGCATGGATGACCAAAAGAAAGTATTAAAATATCTGGTCAGCGTGGAAAAACAAGCTGAAGAAATATTGTCTGATAGACATGAAATAGTGCTCTTAGACAAGAGAAGAAATGATAACAGAGAATCGCTAAGAGCTCTTACTAAATCAAAACAAAACAAGTGTTGGGTAACTGTGGGATCGGTGCTCATCAAACACAATTTGAGATCAACAACTTCCTTATTAGAAGCTGATCAAAAACAACTTGATATAGATATTAATAAACTACATAGTGAGTTAAAAGTTAAAGTGAACAACTTGAGAGATGCAGAAATGCAACCTCCAGTGCCCGGATTAATGCTTGTACCCATGTCACCGAAGGAAAAAGAAGGACTTGCAAGAGCTGGTGTTTTTAATAGCTAGCTCAGACATTAACTTACTCATTAGAGTATTCATCCTTACAAAATATATACTCAAAGACTTACTCAGTGAACTGCAGTTGAAGGAAGACCGGTGGGTTGAGCTAGGGCAAGGGGCCCATTTTACGATAAAACAAGTATTTCACATGTCAATAAAATACTCTCATGTCACGTGACTGGTACAGCGAACCAACTCAAAGCAGAGGACACCAAGAAATAAAAAAGCTTTTTTAATGTATTTAATTAATATTTTATTGGACTATGAAATAATAAGGTCATCAAATATAATTTTCCATATGCACAAACCTTTATACATGTAAAAATATAGTACACAACAAATAAATAATAAATATGATTTTATATTTTGGTGTGATAAATTTTTTGTTTGGGCACAGTAGAACGAGATCAAGGATATGAGATGTAATACTATGTATGTATAGTATTTAAAACTCTTCGCTCTTCTGTGGTTTGGTTACAATGACTTGACTAATTGCCGATTTGTCGAACTTGTATTACACAGTCCCACTTGTTTCATGTTATTTAAACAGTTCATTCTAGACCTGAGAGGATTTTCAACATAACATCAATATGATCAGATTTGTTTTAGATAAAATTTAGAGGACAAAAAGAAACAGTTGAATAAACTTTTATTCTGACAGTATGTGGAAGTCCAAACTAAACCTTAGGAGATCCAGGAAAACTGTCTTAGAAAACATTTCATATTTTCTTAACCCCAAAGTGCTCGCACTATGAGCATTTTGCTACTCTTGGCAAATAATGTATAATATTTTATAAACTATGCACTCGCCAAGGTCAAGCCTCTGCCCTTTACCTACATGTATCATAAGTTGGAAGAACATTGGTGCGCAGGAGGAAAGTGTTGTTGCTTGCCAGGTGGGACCAAAATAGTTGCATTATATGAGAAAATTTATGTAGAGCGAGCACTGCTTGTGCTTTTTCAGGACTTGTATTACTAAAACGTATGCCGGAAATAATCAAAATAAATGTGTTCCGGCATGAAGATAAGATAAAATTTTCGGCATCATCACTTTTCATCAGGCAAAGTTAATATAATTCTTAGATCATGCCAACCAATTGTAAACAAAAACCATTTTATAGTTTTCATTAAAAAAATAAAAATCTATGATTATTTGTAATGATGATAATGGATTCTGTCTCTACCTATGGAATAGGTTTTATGCGAGTTTGTCTTTTCTAGTTCCCTAACCTTAGTTGGCCTTATAGTCTTCTGATCCTTATCTTATCAGGAACTGGCTCGCAGACTGGTAGGCTAATTTTATGTTTATTCATTTAGTTTTATATACACAGCTCACGATTGACCAAAAACTATTCCAATTTTCTAATAACTAATTTAATAAAAAAACCCAATTGCATAAAAGCATTATCCCTCTTTAATGTGCAGTCAGGTAAAAATTTATCTTATGTCACATACAGGATCTAACGACACCACACACTCCATCAATAATTCGTTTAGGCATCAGGCTCAGCCAAAGAAACAGACATACGTACATACCTGATAAACATTAACCTTCTTTTTGGTAGTAGGGTAAAAAGCCCTAATGTTTCCTAAGACAATTTTCCGCATTAACTCTGTCCCAGTTAAAAAAAACACTGTATGTTACTGTAAAAGCCGAACTACAGCTATGATTTATTTTTGGGAGCCGCAAAAAAAACCGGTTAAACATATCTCTAATGTTAATTGCATTGGCCTATCATGGGAGTGGAGTGGGATTTAACTTAATAGTGGGGTTAATGAAAGCACAAAAATTGCAAGCCAAATAAAGCTGTGACCTTGCACTTCACGATGAAGGAACTCCGCTTTGCAGGAATATCCTTTGGACCCCTAAGATAATTTTAAGAGCAGTTGCCTGCGATCTCCCTCCGAAAGGTCCTTTATTTTTTAGAAAAAATAATAGAGCTCCTACATACTTGAATTAAGAACATAAATTGCATTAAATTATAACTATTAATATCTACTAAATTTAAACGAATAGTTTAAAAAAATATGCTTAGGACTGCATAATTTAAAAAAAAACATATTTACACTTTCATTTTAATATTTTAAATTATTATTAAAACTACGGCAGCCGTGTTGAGTGAAATTAACTTAGAACATACATTTATCTACCCAAAAAGATGAGACCTAACATTATTATTCTTCAAGCATTGGTACTCCAGTTGCAGCTCTCTACATAAAGCTTAGTTTCTGTAGTACCTATACAGATGTACAAAAAAAAATTGTGCAGGCCATCTTAAACAGGATTTCTACTCATTACATTGAACAACTTTTTCCTGTGGATTAAAAAAATTATTCGCAAACGAAATTGTAGATTCCCCAAATAAAATATACCTACTGAAACTATTTAATTAATTAGGTGATTTATACATCTGTAATTTTAAAAACTATTTATGGTATCAATGTAGCGATATCATAAAATTTATGATTTTTTCACGATATCGTCAACCAAACTGAACATATCGTTTGATCATATATCAATCCACGTTTGGCTAGATCATGAAATGGCCGAGCATATAATAATACTAGCTGTTTCCCGCGGCTTGACTTTTCGAAGGTGCGCAATGCGGCGGCTCGCGCGCGTGAAAAAAAGTAGTCTATGTGTTAATCCGGGTCCTTATCTGTCTACCTACCAAATTTCAGCCAGATCCGTTCAGTAGTTTTTGCGTGAAGAAGTAAAAAACATACACACACAAACTTTCGCCTTTATAATATTAGTGTGATGTGATAATAATATAATGCTAAATAAACCTGACACAAATGCATTCCGCTACTCAGGAAGCTCTTCGATAGTAGGTATCATCATTAAACCTAATGAAATGAACCTTATATCGCTCGCTCAGCTCGGATCCGTTTTTTTATTAGCTTATTATTTTTAACAGCTTTAACTGGAAAATGAAAAAAAAAGTTCCTTTGAACAGGGTCAACTGCTCTTAAAATCAACTGGTAAAGGTCGTGTCTATGACTCTAACCCCCCCCCCCCCCCCCCCCCACAAGAGCACCCGGACTTTTACCAGCATTTACTAACAGATAATGCGTGAAAAATAACAAAACAATGCCCAGAGGTAAGTTATGGTTTCAACGTAGTTCGTGCTTTTACAGTAGGAGAGAAGGCAGCGCTATGAATAGGGGCAGGTTTCAAAATGTAGAAATCGATATATATTTAAAACGTAATATCATTTTCCTGTGGCATTAGAGTAGTTGAAAACTGCCCCAAATTATTTCAAACTGCTAGCTTTGAAAATTCGTATACAGTGACAATAATGAGAATTTTGACTTTCGTATCTTATTTTATTTCTGCAGGTTCATTAAAAATCAAGCTATCTATAGGGACAAAGAACGAAAAAAAAAATTGCCCCTCTCTCCCTTAACATATTTATAAATGGAATATAAACTTATATCATCTCATCATTATCATTCATGACAACCCTAACAGCTTATGATTAAAAACAATATAATATGGCATATATGAATTATTAATAGTTTGAAATACAAAATTTTCATTTAGAAATAACTGCAAAATAAAAATAAACCTAAGCAGGATTATTGATTTACTTATGAAATGAATAATCTGTAATATAAAAACATCTAATTCTAGAGGTTATTGCTTAATATTAAGATTTATCTTTTTATTGAAAGTTTCAGTACAAAATGCCACATTTTTAGGTAAAACTCCTTTTTGTCGTATGCTTTATAAAATTTGTGGATTGTCTTTTGAGCACGTGAATGTCATTCATTATAAGTCATTATCACAAGTCGCGTTCATAAACCTCGGTACCTCAAGCTCGGTAAGAACCACTTTGTGTTGACAATTAACACGTTAACAGTCCCCATACAAGTGTTCCGACACACGGTTCATATGTGCGAGCCCGTAAAGTAACGTAGGGCTCGTGTGCCTCATAGGGTACACGAACTCCCCGTGTACCACATACGGTACACTGGTCTGTTAACGTGTTAAAACAATGGCTGTTAGATATTCGTCGCATTATCGATGTCGTCATCCCATACCACGGGCTTGCTGCTCGGGCGCTTCACGGAGCCACTACCAGTTGGCCATGCCAGGTTTATTGAGCGTCATGAAGTAGATTTGACATGAAGAGCCACCTTTTGCAGATGAAAAGAAAACTTTGTCATTGCGCTCACATAAGAACTTCAATCGTTGTGCTTTTTTATGCATGAACACGCCATCGAGGTGACCACTTTCCACGGAGCGTATTTCAATAGCTTTATTTCCCCATCCCATTATTTGGCCGGTGCCTATGTAAGCAACGGACGTTGGCATCTCTCCCCACTGAAAAAAAACATGGTAAATCTTCATAAATGGTCGGTATACACTTTGTTAAGTCAAGTAAAAGTATAAGTACATTGCTTTCTTTGACTGGAAAGCTGAACCACAAGACAAAGTAACAAAGCAATATACTTCTACTTGGCACTTGACTTAACACTCGACTAATCTATACCAGCCATATACTTTAATTAAATATTTCTCTTCCCGGGGAACTTATTCAATCTACCCACATATGCTGTAGAATGCAGATACTCAGGTAATGCAAAAGGTTCTGAGCAAATCGGCTGTGACAGACGCACGGACAGACACACGAGTGGTCCTATAAGGGTTTCGTTTTTTACAAGCTGTAATGAAATCTTGCAAGTTAAATTTGAACTACTTTCCGGTTTACAATTGAGCTGAAATTTTGCATATTTTAAAAACATGTACCTACCTAAAAGTTTTTAGGTTTTTCGAAAATTATTCCTTTTGATGTACGGAATCCTAAAAATGGTGAAGTGCTTCCCTGTGAGGTAAATGTATCCTGCAAATCATAGATGCCGCCGTGGTCGCAGGTCACGGATTACTGACACCACCTCCTATTCGGTTGAATACGCGACCGAATCAGAAATGAGGAGATCTGTAGGGGAAGCAAGGTAGCCGATAGCTCACAGAATCGCTAAACTTAAGCGGCAGTCGGCAGGGCATATAGCTCGTAGAGTGCATGACCGTTGGGTCAGTAAAGTTCTCGAGTGGCGACCGCGCATCGGAAAAAGTAGTGTAGGAATCCGGTTGACCGATGACCTGGTGAAGTTCGCGGGAAGCCGCTGGATGCGGGTCGCGAGAACCGGTCGTCGTGGAAATCCTTGGGGGAGGACTATGTCCAACAGTGATATGATGAATCGACGCCAAGGGCTTGCCCATTTATATGTTAAATTAAAACCAGTACAATCACTGACCTGAAGAACAATATTTTTGCTGACGCGTCCATATGTGTTCACGTATACACCTTCATTATCGTAGCACAAGAGTAACTGTACACCATTTGAGTTTGGTAGAGGGACAATACAATGTGGAATAATGGCACCCTGTGTCTGAAAATAGATTTATTTTAAAATAACGTAAAATCATAAATCTTAATATTAATCGAAGCTAATCTTAATATTAACCGAAGCGTATCTTAATACGATAACCCGCAGGTTTGCTCGCAGCTCGAGGGATGTAAAAGTCACACTATTAAGAGCGTACTGTAACGCGGCACGCTGTTATGCATTCTTTTTTCATTCCATCTATTTCCTTTTCACGTATGCTCTGTCATACATCTAACAATATCATATTAAAAATCAAAATTCTTTCTATCTTCAATATGTTCAAATCATAAATATAAAATAAAATATAATCTAAGAAACTGTGAAGCTGAATCTTACTAAGACCCATCTCGGGTAAGATTAATTTATGTTTCTTTGTGATTTGTAGGTAATTTAAATTTACGTGTACTTATTATGTTTTGACTATTTTATATTTCTTTCTAGGTCTTATTTTCATAATTAAATATTAACTACGTGTCCACGATGGAGTTTTAACCCACGCCCTTATATCTACATACTTCTACTCCTATCCGTCGTGCCACAGTATTGTACAATGTACATCCCTCTGTGTCAGCAGTCTGTGGGCGAACTATACACAGCGAGCTTACACCGCCCTCCGTGTCCAGTTCAATAACGCCTTCAGGGTGTTAATGGGGCTGCCGCGCTACTGCAGTGCCTCGGGAATGTTCGCGGATGTGCGCATAGACTGTTTCTATGCCACAATGCGCAAAAGGTGCGCGTCCTTAGCGCGCAGAGTGCGCGGTAGTGCCAACAACATCCTAGCTATGATAGATAGCGGACAGGTTTAATTGCTGCTACATGCATGAATCATTGTTGCAATGTTCATGTGCCGGCAATCAAACCTCAAAGAAGTTTCCGATTTTATATTTTTACTAGTGTCTAAGCTTAGTTTGTAAAATAACTAACACAAATTGTTCCTAATTGAGTTGGTCGTAAATAAATTGATTATTATATTATTTAACCGTGAGTCCATTAGCTTCACGTCAGGAGGTCGCAGGTTCTATTACCGGCAGAGTCTAACTATTAGAGACTCGGTTTGATTGCCTCAGTTTCTAAGCCCGCCTGGGTAGCAACCATAATAATATCTAAGTCTTGCCGCCAGACATGTTAACAGGTTCCAACATGAAAATAAGGTAGCCAATTCCCCATTGCGTCGGGGAGTCTTGGTAAGCCCGCATCACTTGCCATCAGATGAGATGACGCCAAGGGCTTACCAATTGTGGATAAAAAATCTTCACTCGCGGAGACGCAGCTTCACAGACCGAAGGATAGCGGTCTCCGCGTCAGAAAGACCTTACATTATGAAGAGATCTAGACTTACGTGCTTTGGAATATAAATATCATACACGGTGGCATTGTCCAGATCGACAGCGTGAAACCCATCAGCGGAGCCATAGATTACTTTCAATCTTATGCCTTCTTCAATAGTGAGATCCACTAACAATGGCCTGTAACAATAATAACAAGTAATGAGAATGATAATTTTATTACAGTACATTAAACTAGTTTGTATGTATTATAACTTCCGATGCGTCGGTGGCGTAACGGTTACGGCCGCTACCTTCTGTCCGGGTGGTCGTGGTTCGAATCCTGCCACGTACCAATGTGTTTTCGAATTTCGATTTCATATGTACGTTTACACGACGCTCTTACGGTGAAGGAAAACATCGTGAGGAAACCTGCACACACCTGCGAAGAAACTCGAAGGTTGTGTGTGAAATCGACCAACCCGCACTGGGCACGTGTGGTCGACTAAGGCCCGATCGCCCCAATTCAGGGTAAAGAAAGAAAGAAAATGAATTTATTTTGACAGGCAAGTAAGGATGTACAATTATTATTCTTCTATATACTTATATTATAGATTTAAATACTCTGCCAAAAAGGGCACCGTCTCAGCATAATACTTTGGCTTTAACAAAGCCAAAGCGCTGATTTTCAGCCGGCACCGGAACTGCGTGGGCAGACCCACGGACGAAACAGTACATTTTATATTGTACCTAATCAAATATGTTCCTAAATATAATTATACGTGTACAATGATGCATAATGAATATTAGTTTACTTATAAATTATTAAAAAAAAAAATATACATGTTTAATAATATTTTGCTTTTTAATGCTATTTTGTATAAGTTTGATCTTTCTAGCTTAGATTTACCTCATTTATACTTTTATTTATTGTTTGCCTTCCATACTTATCCAAAAAATAATATGATTCTATTTATATTCTATGGTAGTTGTTAGTGCACAGCGGGGGTGTAGCCTAAAGTACGCCGGTCATAGATAAGTGAGCAGTACGATTTTCTTTCTTCTCTTCTAGACAGAACAATGTTAGTTTCCTCTTGAAACCAAGCACAGTTTCACTTTCTCGGATCGGTGGCGGAAGGTTGTTCCATATCTTCCTTGCTGCGTACTTAAAGCTACCCCTAAAAGCAGTCGTCTTGTGCCTGGGAATCATCAAACCATACTTAGATGCTCTTGTACAGTATTTATTGCAATCACTAGACCACTTAAGCTTAGAAAACAGATATAGCGGACATCGAGCAGTAGGGTAGGCTCGAGCCCCTCGGTGGGGACGTATATGAGCTGATATAAATAACTTCCGATGCGTCTTCCGGTGCACGTTTGCCACTCGAGAACTTCGAGAACCAAAGGCTATCTGTTCTACTTATGCGAGCACGTTGGCAGCATCTCTGCTGAGCAGAGTGCGAACAGCTCCAACAGTACACTGATCACTGTGGCGAAGATCATGAATGTCACAGACAGTCCGCTCTGGAGGGGTTGTCTTGAGGCAGAAGAAACAGTCAGACATGTGATCCTGGAATGCACTGGTCTGGCCGAATACCGGGCAAAAATCCTCTATGACATGGGGTCACTCCTAGAAGCCTGTGAATGTCCCAGGAGACTTCTGTGCTTCTGGAAGGAGCTGGGTTGGCTGGACTAGCCAACCATACCTGCACGCATAAAAGACCGAAAAAGAGTCTAAATGCGGAAACGGGAGCCCACTACCAATACCAATCTACTTATGCGAGCACGTTGGCAGCATCTCTGCTGAGCAGAGTGCGGGGCAGCTCCAACAGTATACTGATCACTGTGGCGAAGAGCCTCAGTCTTAAGAGGCATACCTCTCCTATAATAAAAATGATTATTAGGATGTTAGTCAGGTGAATAATATTATTGTTTGCCTGATCGGCGTCAAAATTTTAATTTAATGTCACTGTAGGTCAGTGATATTAAATTGAAATGACATCACATACCTCACTATACAGGCTGACTTATAATTAGTTCTTGATAACAAAAGATATATACTTACATGTACTTGTGATTACAAACAACTTTCCCAAAGAAACTATATGTCTAATATAAAAAAAAAAATTGGTCCTTTATACATTTTTGCCGATTTGTTAACGATTTGATATGAAGACCAAAATTAATTTTTCCGATTTGACATATAGTTTGTGATAATGACCCATAGGCTGCTCGTATAAAAACTCTACCGCCTCCGTAGCTCAGAGGCAAAAGTTCACTGTAACATCGTCACTTACCACCAGGTGAGATGTTGTCAAGGGATTACCAATTGTGAATAAAAAAAAAGTTGGCTTTAAAGTGTTATTTTCACTTGGTCAGTACATCTAGCAAACCTACGGGTCAACATATACTGATAAAGCCCTACGCTCCCTTTCAATGTCTACCTGATCCTTAAGGTCGCTAGTCACGTAATGCCCAAGAGATTTATATTTATAACTCACCTATGTTGCAGTTCTCCAAAGCTTTTGAACGCCATAAATTTGTGGTAAGGCTTGGGTGCCCACGCGTAGATCTCGATGGAGTCCTTTAGGGCGATGACAAGAAATTTGATTCTTTCATACTTGACGATTCTGAAGTGAACTGCGCCTTGTAGTTCACCTACATTGATCCAACCGTTTCTTCTTTCTACTTGCTGCAGCAGAAAAATGGTACACATGAGGAAAGGCTCAATTATAAGGAGAATGATAATTTAAATTTAATACTAATAATCATAGCCTGGGCTCGCGGGTGCACGAACGAACGATTCAAAGACTATAAAAATCAGAAGTGCCACATGCTTAAATTTTCAAGCGACTTCCAAAAAGGAGGAGGTTCTCAATTCGATTGTATGGTTTTTTTTTCTTTTTTTTATGTGTGTGTTACCTCAGAACTTTTGACTGGGTGAACCGATTTTTATGATTCTATTTTTATTTGAAAGCTAGTGCTTCCCGTGTGGTCCCATATAAATTTTATCAAAATCGGTGTAGTACTTTATTACTAAATTAACAAAAACCAAAAATAATAATGCAAAAATGTACTAAGTTGTTGCGATGGAAGTCGGTTTTTTAACGTGTTTTAGCGTTTTACACATAACATCTCACATTAAAAACAATGTAGATATTGAGTGTTGTATAGTCAAGATTATGAACGAGACTGTCAGTGTGACATCCCGCCAGGTTTTGACGTTTTGACTGTATTTGTGTGTGTCATGGAGACGTTTTTGCAATGGTTTCAATGTACTGATTATTAAAGTATTTTCCAGTATTCAGTGTTTTAACATGTACAGAAATAATAAACCTTGCATCTAAACTTTGATTAGCCTTCTTTTAAATAGCAGTTTTTAACTACTGCTGAGTCATATTAACTGAAGCCTTTTTTCGTAATATATCAGTAGTTTTAGATGCTTTTGAATGGCCGCTAACCTATTAATTTAGAGAACAACTTAGTTTTTACAACAAAAGTGCTATTAAAGGTTGATACGTGTTGCAATAATATCGAACATAAGTCTATTCGTTTTAAGTTCAAATCAATGCGGGCTTCAACGCGGCTGTTACGTTGAAAACGAACGCTCAATTCTCGATTTTTACATGTTTTTATTACTTTTCTATACTTTCAAATAAGTTTTAAAAAAATGTGTTCAATTAAAATGAAGGTTCTTAAAGTCACCGATTTTGGGTGTTGGTTTCATTCAATATTAACTATTTCATTTCTAGAAATTTTGCAATTAATGCCAAGTATATTTTTTTAAATCAAAAGTGGTAATATTTTTAAAATTTTATTCAGTTAAATCGATTTTTTATTACTTTAAGTATATTATATATTTTTTCCATGGTAATAGCATTACAGTCTTTCAATAATTTGAATTGAATATTGTCATTTGACCCATCTTAAAGTCTTCAGTGGTGACCTTGAATAATATTTCGACAAGTGATAGGTGATGTAATTGAGACAGGTGCATTTGAGGCATGTTGCCGGTAAGCCTGCCAACGCGTGACTGTATGCAAAACTCTGCTCCGTCGTGGTTGGAGCAGAGTTTTTTATACCCCGATTTCAAAGCGCTAACATTAAATGTACCTTTTGTTCTGAGCATAACATCTTAAAATTCGTCTACTCTTGTCAATGGCAATAATGAAATTCAATGATTTTTATGTATAACTTTTCGTGTCATATTGTTTTCATTTTCTAATGACATAATCTGGTTTATTTCAAGTATTGAATTTTGACGTTATTAACAAATAATTGTTTATTTCTTTATTATTCCCAAATTACATTATGTTATTATTATTTTATGACTATAAGAAAGAGTGTAATTTGCACCGATTTTGAATAAATATCTTGAATATTCGTAATTGTATAACATTTGAACACGATAGCAGCATCAAAAATCTATTTGCAAGAAGACTGACAATCCCTATAGTAACTTTAATTTATCAGCGACGTTTGGAACATGATAATATTTAATGGTTAATAAATCTTGGATTCTTAAATATTTTAATGACATTTTAGTCACATTCTTGACTTAATAAAGTCACATTTAAATTAATTCTTGACAAACAAAAGTGTATAATGAAGTGTGTGTGTGTGTGTGTGTGTGTATGTGACAATTTCGAGGCAAAATTATTTAGTTTTTAAGTAAAAAAACTAATTAATTCATATTGGTTTTTAGTTTTAAGAGACATCAAAAAAGTAGGAGGTTTCTCAATTCGACCGCATATTATATTTTTTTATGTGTGTTCACGAATAACTTCGTCGTTTATAAACCGATTTTGATCATTCTTTTTTTGTTGGAAAGGAGATATCCCAAGGGTGATACCATGATAAGGAAAACAGGATCTGATGATGGCATCCCAGAGAAATCGAGGGTAACCTTAGTTATCTGAAACTACCTGGTGCCACGCCGTCTTGTTTTAAGACACTGCCTTAAACTGAGGTTCTCACTATAACGGTGAGTAATATATTTTAAGAATTCTATTATTTTCGGCAACATGTATGTACCTACCTACTTTGTATCAACATTATTGAAGGCGGTATATTGGCAAATAAGCAGCGAGAAGCGCTTAGCAAAAATATCAGGAAAATTATTCACTCTTGGAAAAAACATATTTTATATTCAAGGATATTACTTACGGCCCTTGTAAGTTCATTACACGATTATATTAACTTGACTCCCAAACATAGCATAAATTGAAGCAAAGTGAAGCAAAGCCTGTAAACATTTGTAGGAAAAAATATTTATTTTAAATTTGAAATTTCTATCATAATTTTCTTCTTTTCAAACTACGTAGTCTATGTTTATTCAATTTAATTTAGTTAACTTTTTCGAAACTTTTCAACTAAAAAAACATTGAAAAAGTGCAAGTGTGGTTATTTTCTTTACTTTTTAAACGCAAAGAAAAAGACAGAGACAACTGTTCAATCAATGCCTCGCATTAAAATAGACCATTATTTCTACTACTCTGTGGCTTCAAGTGGCTCGCGCACCCGCGACACTGCTACTCTGTGGCTTCAAGCCGCTCGCGCACCCGCGACTCCGGGCTACGGTCACAATACTAACATCGCTTAACCCATCGGTGCGTAAAATCTTCGATTTCAACCAACTTAAATAGTATACTCGAACACGGTTCTTTTTGCCGGACACTGTCACAAGTATATTCTGTCCTTCTAACACTTCCATCTGCTGGAAGCGGCGTCGCGATATCAGTTGGTACACCTTCCCTTGTCCCGAACGGTCCAGGAGCATCAGTCCGTTTTCAGTGCCAATAAGTAAGTTGACACCTGCAACAATACAATAAGTAAGTTGACACCTGCAACAATACAATAAGTAAGTTGACACCTGCAACAATACAATATATTAAATGCGTTCCTTTCACACGTTAGAAAAGCTGGTTTCACAGCTCTTTGGGAGACCCGTTCGAGACATTTCAGATGGGCGGTACAAACAAGTAAAAATACGTTTGTTTAGGTTAGTGAAAATGTTGAAATATGATATTTATTCACTACAGAATCGGGCTCTGTCGGCTGGCTGATTACTGGCTCGAGATTAAACGATTATACTCACCGCTTACTATATTTCTTCTATTAAAATATACTTAGAATTGGACGTAGGGACCTCTGTCCTGGCTCGCGGCCTCTATTAGAAAGAATCTCAACTGTTTCAAAAGAAACTTGTGCTACGTTTGAATTTGGTGTATATTCAAAATTATCTTTTTAAAACGACTGGCGGATATAAAGATAGCAAAGGAGGCGTAAATCTGTGGCACGACCGATAGGCTTTCTTCTATATTGTCAATTTCTTTTTTTATGTTGAAGAATATTGTATTGTATAGTAGGGCGTGGGTTAAAACTCCATTCGTGCGCACAATTCAGTTTAATGGTGATGAAGTAAATATAAGACAAATATAAGACCTAGAAAAAAGTACACAGGAATTATAAAAGGGTTTCACAGTTAAATTATTAACATAAATCACGGAAATATAATTATATCCTACCCGAGATGGATCTTTTCAAAGAGTATCAGTTTAAATTAATTAGTTTACTTTGATGGTGAAAATATTGCTGGATGATCAATTTTTTTTTTGGTTTTTGAAAACAAATGTCAGCGCGTAATGCGTAAAAATAAATAAATAGATGGAATGAAAAAAGAACGCATAACAGCGTACCGCGTTACAAATGAGTAAACGTGGCGTCATGCGATCCCCACAGTACCAACCCTGAAAGTGCCGCGAATCGCACAATAGTCACCGATCTCTTGTCATTACACTACTTCTATGCTTTAGTTATTGTTCTGAATACGGTACGTATATGTATGTAACACTCTATTTTGTCTCACTCTAACTACAGCAACCTATAAGGAAGGAGTCTGTCGGACGGTATACTTCTACGTGGGGCCATGTACATGACGTAGAATCTCCTTCATATCAGCTCATATACTTCCCCACCGAGGGGCTCGAACCTAACCTGAATTAGAGCGATCGGGCTTTAGTCGACCACGCGGGCCCAGTGCGGGTTGTTCGACTTCACACAAAACCTGCGAGTTTCTTCGCAGGCGTGTGCAGGTTTCCTCACGATGTTTTCCTCCACCGTAAGAGCGTCGGATAAACGTACATATGAAATCTAAATTCGAAATCACATTGGTACGTGGCAGGTTCGAACCACGACCTCCCGGATAGGAGGCGGCGGCCCTAGCCATTCAGCCACCGACGCTCTTGGAATCTCCTTATGGAGATAAAAAAAATCTCATTGATCTGAAGATTAAAAAAACTACATAATAAGAAAAATATGTAGGTACCCCACAGAGCAGCGCAGAGGATCTCGGAGTTGAATCTCTTCTTATACTTCCGTATCTCTGGCGTGTCGGAGGAGAGGTCGTGTCCGGTGGGCGTGACGTTCACGTTCACGTGGCTCTCGCGGCGCGACGAGTTGCCACCGCCCGAGCCGCCCGTGCCGCTCGAGCCGCCCGTGCCGCCCGAGCCGCCGGCGCCGAAGCCGAACGTCAGGAACGAGCGCTGCTTCTGTTGCAAGGGAAGGAACTGCTGTTGGGACCCCACGGACGAGTTGGACGGCGAGTTTTGGAGCGCGTGCCCGGACACGAACGACTTGGAGGGGGTGGACTGGACCGAGGAGGAGGGCGGGGGATGGTGGTGCGGGGTGGAAACGGCGTGCCTGTACTGTAAAAAAAACAAAATTAGTTTAATTGTGTAACGTAACTTTACTGATAATGGGTAGTTAACTGTAGCCGTTCCAATTACATTTTGTCATCTTTCTAAAACGATGGTTAGTCCCATTTTTTTTAATAATAAGGCCTGTGATTTTATTGTTTTTTTAAAATATTAAAGCCTGTGACTTTATAGTTTTTTTATCGTACTTGAGTAGGTTGACAAGTATTAATTTTGTGATTTTTAAAAATTGAAGTTCTTCTGGAGAACAAAGAGAAATTATTTATTTGCAAAGAGGGTTTAGCGTTTACGTCACGACTGCCGCGCGGAACGAGAAGGACCACAAAGCTATAGTTGAGACGTGGTTTTCTTATAAACATACAAACTCTCTTAGTTTAAAATCCTATCGGATAAGATTTTTTTTTTATTCCAAATTGGTAAGCCCTTGGCATCATCTCACCTGATGGTAAGTGACAATGATGCCGAAGATGGAAGCGGGCTTACCAAGATTCCCCAACGCAATGGAGAAATGGCTATCTTATCTTCAAGCCGGAACACATCAATGTTGTTAACACTGAGTATAGCTATCCTCGGTCCGTATGGATGTAGTGACCTCAATATTTTTAATTTCTGTAGGATTTTCGATCATATTTATTACTTTCGAGCGATGAAGGAGTGAAGAAGATATTGTGATGGAAAAAAAATCGAAGTTGAGATTTTGATAGGCACCCGATTGTCTACACTTATAGTCTACATACAAAAAAAATAACTATTGGATGGATTTGGGTAAAGTTTGTGTTAGGGCAATATTATTTTTATATCTCCAGCTATTTGCCACAGTACTTGAAAGTCACTAACAGTTTTGACGTGATAACGTCTTATAAATCGATGAACGACGGCTACACTCACGACAAAGTGTCACGTCCCGCCTGAGCCGAGCGTGCAAGCGAGAGCGCGGAACAAGCGATAGTGAGGCACGATCGGCCTAAGCGTTCGGCTTGTGACACGTTATCACGTAAAATTATCGTCCGTAAACCGACTTTACAGACAACCAGTTTGTTTACTCCAAAATGGCTGTAACGATTTTGATGAAACTCGGTAGTTACTATAACTTTACCCGCTAGTCCGTTAATCCAAGAAAAATCGGAATATAATAAGGTAGGTGCATTCTATACAATTCCAGGTTGATTTGTAACTTTTTAGGGTTTCGTACAATCGGCGTCAATAATTTTCACCGGGTCGTGTTGCCCCCAGGTTGAATGAAAATACTATTTGCGGCCATCTCTTTATGGAGAAATCTAACAAATATATTTCACAGATCAACAAGTCTAATTAATGATTAGTCTCTGAAAGACAAATGGTGTATTGTTTTTGTGTATTGACAGATATTTATACATAAAAAATTGTTACATAATAATATGTCTCTAATCTTGAATCAATATATCTCGACAACCCTATTCGATTGATATGCTATTGGTCAGTAATTTCTATAAAAGAATTCTCTATTAAATCCCATGACAATTGGACATTTATAATGACTGAAATCGCGATTGTGGGACATCTCTATCGGAGTCAAAGTCGCGACAAAACAACGTATATTATAGGCCAAGAATTATACCACTACGGGGCGCTACTATCTGATTCCAAAAATTCATAAAGGCGGCAAAATATTTGAATTTTAAAAAATCGTTTCCACCACTGTTTTAATGTTTTAACTTAATGCACTTTTAAATAAAATTTATAATTATTGAATCCAAAAAATATTTAAGGATATATATGTGTATAAATTATAAAATGCAGCTCGGTAGGTGAAACAGAAATGTTATTTCACAATTTTAGAAGAAAATAAAAAAAACAAACACTTTAAGGCTGTGAATTCAGTAATAATTTTTGTTTACGAAAATGTTTCTGAAATGAATAAACTTACTTTTATAATTTCGGGGATCAAAATTATCATGCTTTAAACAATCCTCAAGACAAAATCAGTTGACTTAATTTTTATTTGTCAAAATCTTAAATCTTAAAATACAAATGTTTGAATGAGAAATCAATAGAAGCAATTATTGTATTTATAAATCAAATATTTTAACATTTAATGAATATAACAATAGTTAAGGTCACATAGAAATGAATAACAATATACACTGAAACTGACGGAAAATTTAATCTAATTATGATTATTATTTATCATCATTATCACTACACTGCATAAAAAAAATTTTAAAAACAATTTTTTATAAGAAATTAAAATTTAAAAATATAAAGAAATATAAAAAAATTGAATAGTATTATCAAAATTATAACAGTAAGATTATTCATTTTAGAAATATTTTCGTAAACAAAAATTATTACCGAATTCACAGCCTTGAAGTGTTTAATTTTTTATTTTTTTCTCCGAAAATTGTGAAATAGCATTTCTGTTTCACCTACCGAGCTGTATTTTATAATTTATACACATATATATTCTTAAATATTTTTTGGATTCAATAATTATAAATTTTATTTAAAAGTGCATTAAGTTAAAACATTAAAACAGTGGTGGAAACGATTTTTTAAAATTCAAATATTTTGCCGCCTTTATGAATTTTCGGAATCAGATAGTAGCGCCCCGTAGTGGTATAATTCTTGGCTTATAATATACGTTGTTTTGTCGCGACTTTGACTCCGATAGAGATGTCCCACAATCGCGATTTCAGTCATTATAAATGTCCAATTGTCATGGGATTTAATAGAGAATTCTTTTATAGAAATTACTGAGCAATAGCATATCAATCGAATAGGGTTGTCGAGATATATCGATTCAAGATTAGAGACATATTATTATGTAACTATTTTTTATGTATAAATATCTGTCAATACACAAAAACAATACACCATTTGTCTTTCAGAGACTAATCATTAATTAGACTTGTTGATCTGTGAAATATATTTGTTAGATTTCTCCATAAAGAGATGGCCGCAAATAGTATTTTCATTCAACCTGGGGGCAACACGACCCGGTGAAAATTATTGACGCCGATTGTACCTCAAAGGTAAAACGGAACCATTGTAGGATCACACGGGTGTATTTCTGTCCGTCTGTCACACCAACTTTTCTCGGAAAGTACTGGACCGATAGAGTTGAAATTTGGTATACATATGTAAATCGGTGACCTAAAGACGGATGTGTAACGTAATTAAATGAATTTTAAACATGGGGGCCGCGTTTGGGGTTAAAAACAGTTGTACTAACTATTCCACGTGATATATCAATTAAAGGGCTTGTAGTGAGAATATCAAAATTTTTTTTTCATAATTTTAAAATAGTATTGAAATTATTTAAGAAAAAGGCATAAGTATACATAGCGTGGCTGTACAATTTATTTTTGATGCAGTGAACTACCCATTTACTTACCCAGTTAATTTTTTTTTTCCTGCCTTTCATAGTTAACAAAATTTTTACAATACTGCAGATAATTCGATTTGATAATATAAACAAGTGCGAGACGGACTCGCACATAGTAGGGTTCCGCAGTATTTTCAGAAAATAAATGTTTATTTAAAAAAATATATATATTTACAGTTGGTAATAGAACAGTTTGTATGGAACATCTATGAACTTTTGACAAATCCAATAGGGATGACGACAGCACCAGAAATAAATTATGAACTCTTGATCACTAATTTGCCCTCCTACTTAAACTTCGGAAAACCTTACTCAAGTTCAATCAAGTCTTCGATTTTTAATTTACTTAAATCACAAAATGAGTACATAAATGACGCTGCAAAACTATGACGTCACTCCTAGGTATTTCAATCATTTTTAGAACAAAATTTCGTTTTTGACAGATGATAAAAAGTAAATCAGATGACTAGCATTCGTCATCCCTATTGCCCATCTTACTAGGGGTGTTCAATAAAAAGTGATTAAGAGTATGACGCAATTACATTTTATTAAATGTTATTATATTTTTCGACGTATTCACCTTTCAGGTTTACACGCTTTGTATATCTTTTTTCTAAACCTTAAATTCCATTTCTAAAAAATATTTTTCTTGATCCCTTAAAAACTCGTGTACGGCGGCGACTACTGCGTCATCATCTTCAAATTTCTGGCCCCTGAGATGTTCCTTTAAGGCTTTAAGATGACTCAATCCGAGCAGGTTGATACGTGTTAAAATAATAACGAACGTAAGTCTATTCATTTTAAGTTCAAATCAATATGGGCTTCAACGCGGCTGTTACGTTCAAACCGAACGCCCAATCCTTGATCTTTACATGTTTTTATTACCTTTCATCTTTTTCAAATAAGTTTAAAAAAAAATGTGTTTAATTAAAATGAAAGGTTTCAAAGTCACCGATTTTTGTGTGTTGGTTTCAATTAACATTAACTATTTGTTTTCGAGAAATTTTGCAATTAATGCCAAAAACGGGGTCTACGGTATATTTTTTTACATCAAAAGTGGTAATATTTTTAAAATTATATTCAAATAAATCGATTTTGCATTACTTTCCATAGTGACAGCTTTACATAGTCTTCCAATAATTTGAATTAAATATTGTCATTTGACCCATCTTAAGGCCTTAAAAAAATCTATTTTATTGTACAACCTTGCCGGCGTGATTAACATGTATTACCATGCCAAATTACAGCTTTCTAGTATTTATAGTCTCTGAGTTAAGCCGCGGACAGACGGACAGACAGACATAGCGAAACTATAAGGGTTCCTTGTTGACTTCGGAACCCTAAAAAACACATTAACAGATCTTAGTATTTTTGTTTCTTCTCTACTTTTATGTTTTTTTTTAGTTTACGTGCCACGAACTCAATTGGTACAAAAAGTATTCTTATGTAGAAAATTAACTCTCCATGCGCACAAATGAATTATGAATTATATGAAAACGTTAAGTTAGTCCATCCATATCCCCATGGATTAGTGCTTCATTTTAATAATGATTGAAATGCTATAAGCATACATTGACTTTGTACATGATATACAATCTATGGTATGGTGGTGCTTATATGATTCTAATGAACAATGCATGTTTAGAAAGAAACAGCTGATCATATCAAGATAGTATGAGTAACCAAAACAACTGACTGTACAAAAGATTTGTAATAAGGATAACACAGTAACACGTACACTCGAGGTGTAGGGAGTTGCAATTAATAACACACGAATTAAGTGCAATAATAAAGAAATCGTAAAATGGGAACGGCAAACTTATTCCTGTAACCTTATCGCTATTTGTAACTTGTAACCAAGCACGTACGTACGGGGTTACTGGTACTTCGAAACAGATATTTTAAGGAGACAAAGTACAGCTACAATACAGGATCGGAAAACAACAATTTTCGAGTTAAAAAAAAAAAAAAAAAATTTGTAAAATTTTGTATGAAAAACGCATTGATTGATTTCTTCGTGATATTGTAAAAAAAAGTTATACTGCAGTAAGCGTGCAAAATATGGGAAGATGTTCCTTAATTTATCAGCTTTCCAAAAAAGTAAAAAAAAATGCAAAAAATCAATTTAATAATAACAAAAAATTATAATTAATGTTCAGAAGGTGCATTCCCATACAATTATTCCAAAAATTTTCCATGAAAAAAATTGGCTCTGTATTTTTTTATTAGCGTGCGAATAAACGTTATTAAAATGATGCTCGAGGGTCACTGGCGCCTAGTAATGTGAATAAACGTTATCAAAATGATGCTCGAGGGTCACTGGTGCCTAGTAATGTGAATAAACGTTATTAAAATGATGCTCGAGGGTCACTGGCGCCTAGTAATGTGAATAAACGTTATTAAAATGATGCTCGAGGGTCACTGGCGCCTAGTAATGTGAATAAACGTTATTAAAATGATGCTAGAGGGTCACTGGCGCCTAGTAATGTGAATAAACGTTATTAAAATGATGCTCGAGGGTCACTGGCGCCTAGTAATGTGAATAAACGTTATTAAAATTATGCTCGAGGGTCACTGGCGCCTAGTAATGTGAATAAACGTTATTAAAATGATGCTCGAGGGTCACTGGCGCCTAGTAATGTGAATAAACGTTATTAAAATGATGCTCGAGGGTCACTGGCGCCTAGTAATGTGAATAAACGTTATTAAAATGATGCTCGAGGGTCACTGGCGCCTAGTAATGTGAATAAACGTTATTAAAATGATGCTCGAGGGTCACTGGCGCCTAGTAATGTGAATAAACGTTATTAAAATGATGCTCGAGGGTCACTGGCGCCTAGTAATGTGAATAAACGTTATTAAAATGATGCTAGAGGGTCACTGGCGCCTAGTAATGTGAATAAACGTTATTAAAATGATGCTAGAGGGTCACTGGCGCCTAGTAATGTGAATAAACGTTATTAAAATGATGCTCGAGGGTCACTGGCGCCTAGTAATGTGAATAAACGTTATTAAAATGATGCTCGAGGGTCACTGGCGCCTAGTAATGTGAATAAACGTTATTAAAATGATGCTAGAGGGTCACTGGCGCCTAGTAATGTGAATAAACGTTATTAAAATGATGCTAGAGGGTCACTGGCGCCTAGTAATGTGAATAAACGTTATTAAAATGATGCTAAAGGATCACTGGCGCCTAGTAATGTGAATAAACGTTATTAAAATGATGCTCGAGGGTCACTGGCGCCTAGTAATGTGAATAAACGTTATTAAAATGATGCTAGAGGATCACTGGCGTCTAGTAATGTGAATAAACGTTATTAAAATGATGCTCGAGGGTCACTGGCGCCTAGTAATGTGAATAAACGTTATTAAAATGATGCTCGAGGGTCACTGGCGCCTAGTAATGTGAATAAACGTTATTAAAATGATGCTAGAGGGTCACTGGCGCCTAGTAATGTGAATAAACGTTATTAAAATGATGCTAGAGGGTCACTGGCGCCTAGTAATGTGAATAAACGTTATTAAAATGATGCTAGAGGGTCACTGGCGCCTAGTAATGTGAATAAACGTTATTAAAATGATGCTAGAGGATCACTGGCGTCTAGTAATGTGAATAAACGTTATTAAAATGATGCTAGAGGGTCACTGGCGCCTAGTAATGTGAATAAACGTTATTAAAATGATGCTCGAGGGTCACTGGCGCCTAGTAATGTGAATAAACGTTATTAAAATGATGCTCGAGGGTCACTGGCGCCTAGTAATGTGAATAAACGTTATTAAAATGATGCTCGAGGGTCACTGGCGCCTAGTAATGTGAATAAACGTTATTAAAATGATGCTCGAGGGTCACTGGCGCCTAGTAATGTGAATAAACGTTATTAAAATGATGCTCGAGGGTCACTGGCGCCTAGTAATGTGAATAAACGTTATTAAAATGATGCTCGAGGGTCACTGGCGCCTAGTAATGTGAATAAACGTTATTAAAATGATGCTAGAGGATCACTGGCGCCTAGTAATGTGAATAAACGTTATTAAAATGATGCTCGAGGGTCACTGGCGCCTAGTAATGTGAATAAACGTTATTAAAATGATGCTAGAGGGTCACTGGCGCCTAGTAATGTGAATAAACGTTATTAAAATGATGCTAGAGGGTCACTGGCGCCTAGTAATGTGAATAAACGTTATTAAAATGATGCTCGAGGGTCACTGGCGCCTAGTAATGTGAATAAACGTTATTAAAATGATGCTCGAGGGTCACTGGCGCCTAGTAATGTGAATAAACGTTATTAAAATGATGCTAGAGGGTCACTGGCGCCTAGTAATGTGAATAAACGTTATTAAAATGATGCTAGAGGGTCACTGGCGCCTAGTAATGTGAATAAACGTTATTAAAATGATGCTAGAGGGTCACTGGCGCCTAGTAATGTGAATAAACGTTATTAAAATGATGCTCGAGGGTCACTGGCGCCTAGTAATGTGAATAAACGTTATTAAAATGATGCTAGAGGGTCACTGGCGCCTAGTAATGTGAATAAACGTTATTAAAATGATGCTAGAGGGTCACTGGCGCCTAGTAATGTGAATAAACGTTATTAAAATGATGCTAGAGGGTCACTGGCGCCTAGTAATGTGAATAAACGTTATTAAAATGATGCTAGAGGGTCACTGGCGCCTAGTAATGTGAATAAACGTTATTAAAATGATGCTCGAGGGTCACTGGCGCCTAGTAATGTGAATAAACGTTATTAAAATGATGCTCGAGGGTCACTGGCGCCTAGTAATGTGAATAAACGTTATTAAAATGATGCTAGAGGGTCACTGGCGCCTAGTAATGTGAATAAACGTTATTAAAATGATGCTAGAGGGTCACTGGCGCCTAGTAATGTGAATAAACGTTATTAAAATGATGCTAGAGGGTCACTGGCGCCTAGTAATGTGAATAAACGTTATTAAAATGATGCTAGAGGGTCACTGGCGCCTAGTAATGTGAATAAACGTTATTAAAATGATGCTAGAGGGTCACTGGCGCCTAGTAATGTGAATAAACGTTATTAAAATGATGCTAGAGGGTCACTGGCGCCTAGTAATGTGAATAAACGTTATTAAAATGATGCTCGAGGGTCACTGGCGCCTAGTAATGTGAATAAACGTTATTAAAATGATGCTAGAGGGTCACTGGCGCCTAGTAATGTGAATAAACGTTATTAAAATGATGCTAGAGGGTCACTGGCGCCTAGTAATGTGAATAAACGTTATTAAAATGATGCTAGAGGGTCACTGGCGCCTAGTAATGTGAATAAACGTTATTAAAATGATGCTAGAGGGTCACTGGCGCCTAGTAATGTGAATAAACGTTATTAAAATGATGCTAGAGGGTCACTGGCGCCTAGTAATGTGAATAAACGTTATTAAAATGATGCTAGAGGGTCACTGGCGCCTAGTAATGTGAATAAACGTTATTAAAATGATGCTAGAGGGTCACTGGCGCCTAGTAATGTGAATAAACGTTATTAAAATGATGCTAGAGGGTCACTGGCGCCTAGTAATGTGAATAAACGTTATTAAAATGATGCTCGATGGTCACTGGCGCCTAGTAATGTGAATAAACGTTATTAAAATGATGCTCGAGGGTCACTGGCGCCTAGTAATGTGAATAAACGTTATTAAAATGATGCTCGAGGGTCACTGGCGCCTAGTAATGTGAATAAACGTTATTAAAATGATGCTAGAGGGTCACTGGCGCCTAGTAATGTGAATAAACGTTATTAAAATGATGCTAGAGGGTCACTGGCGCCTAGTAATGTGAATAAACGTTATTAAAATGATGCTAGAGGGTCATTGGCGCCTAGTAATGTGAATAAACGTTATTAAAATGATGCTCGAGGGTCACTGGCGCCTAGTAATGTGAATAAACGTTATTAAAATGATGCTCGAGGGTCACTGGCGCCTAGTAATGTGAATAAACGTTATTAAAATGATGCTCGAGGGTCACTGGCGCCTAGTAATGTGAATAAACGTTATTAAAATGATGCTCGAGGGTCACTGGCGCCTAGTAATGTGAATAAACGTTATTAAAATGATGCTCGAGGGTCACTGGCGCCTAGTAATGTGAATAAACGTTATTAAAATGATGCTCGAGGGTCACTGGCGCCTAGTAATGTGAATAAACGTTATTAAAATGATGCTAGAGGGTCACTGGCGCCTAGTAATGTGAATAAACGTTATTAAAATGATGCTAGAGGGTCACTGGCGCCTAGTAATGTGAATAAACGTTATTAAAATGATGCTAGAGGATCACTGGCGCCTAGTAATGTGAATAAACGTTATTAAAATGATGCTAGAGGATCACTGGCGCCTAGTAATGTGAATAAACGTTATTAAAATGATGCTAGAGGGTCACTGGCGCCTAGTAATGTGAATAAACGTTATTAAAATGATGCTAGAGGGTCACTGGCGCCTAGTATTGTGAATAAACGTTATTAAAATGATGCTAGAGGGTCACTGGCGCCTAGTAATGTGAATAAACGTTATTAAAATGATGCTCGAGGGTCACTGGCGCCTAGTAATGTGAATAAACGTTATTAAAATGATGCTCGAGGGTCACTGGCGCCTAGTAATGTGAATAAACGTTATTAAAATGATGCTCGAGGGTCACTGGCGCCTAGTAATGTGAATAAACGTTATTAAAATGATGCTCGAGGGTCACTGGCGCCTAGTAATGTGAATAAACGTTATTAAAATGATGCTCGAGGGTCACTGGCGCCTAGTAATGTGAATAAACGTTATTAAAATGATGCTAGAGGGTCACTGGCGCCTAGTAATGTGAATAAACGTTATTAAAATGATGCTAGAGGGTCACTGGCGCCTAGTAATGTGAATAAACGTTATTAAAATGATGCTCGAGGGTCACTGGCACCTAGTAATGTGAATAAACGTTATTAAAATGATGCTAGAGGGTTACTGGCGCCTAGTAATGTGAATAAACGTTATTAAAATGATGCTAGAGGGTCACTGGCGCCTAGTAATGTGAATAAACGTTATTAAAATGATGCTAGAGGGTCACTGGCGCCTAGTAATGTGAATAAACGTTATTAAAATGATGCTAGAGGGTCACTGGCGCCTAGTAATGTGAATAAACGTTATTAAAATGATGCTAGAGGGTCACTGGCGCCTAGTAATGTGAATAAACGTTATTAAAATGATGCTAGAGGGTCACTGGCGCCTAGTAATGTGAATAAACGTTATTAAAATGATGCTAGAGGGTCACTGGCGCCTAGTAATGTGAATAAACGTTATTAAAATGATGCTAGAGGGTCACTGGCGCCTAGTAATGTGAATAAACGTTATTAAAATGATGCTAGAGGGTCACTGGCGCCTAGTAATGTGAATAAACGTTATTAAAATGATGCTAGAGGGTCACTGGCGCCTAGTAATGTGAATAAACGTTATTAAAATGATGCTAGAGGGTCACTGGCGCCTAGTAATGTGAATAAACGTTATTAAAATGATGCTAGAGGGTCACTGGCGCCTAGTAATGTGAATAAACGTTATTAAAATGATGCTAGAGGGTCACTGGCGCCTAGTAATGTGAATAAACGTTATTATAATAATGCTAGAGGGTCACTGGCGCCTAGTAATGTGAATAAACGTTATTATAATAATGCTAGAGGGTCACTGGCGCCTAGTAATGTGAATAAACGTTATTAAAATGATGCTCGAGGGTCACTGGCGCCTAGTAATGTGAATAAACGTTATTAAAATGATGCTCGAGGGTCACTGGCGCCTAGTAATGTGAATAAACGTTATTAAAATGATGCTAGAGGGTCACTGGCGCCTAGTAATGTGAATAAACGTTATTAAAATGATGCTAGAGGGTCACTGGCGCCTAGTAATGTGAATAAACGTTATTAAAATGATGCTAGAGGGTCACTGGCGCCTAGTAATGTGAATAAACGTTATTTAAATGATGCTAGAGGGTCACTGGCGCCTAGTAATGTGAATAAACGTTATTAAAATGATGCTAGAGGGTCACTGGCGCCTAGTAATGTGAATAAACGTTATTAAAATGATGCTAGAGGGTCACTGGCGCCTAGTAATGTGAATAAACGTTATTAAAATGATGCTCGAGGGTCACTGGCGCCTAGTAATGTGAATAAACGTTATTAAAATGATGCTCGAGGGTCACTGGCGCCTAGTAATGTGAATAAACGTTATTAAAATGATGCTAGAGGGTCACTGGCGCCTAGTAATGTGAATAAACGTTATTAAAATGATGCTCGAGGGTCACTGGCGCCTAGTAATGTGAATAAACGTTATTAAAATGATGCTCGAGGGTCACTGGCGCCTAGTAATGTGAATAAACGTTATTAAAATGATGCTCGAGGGTCACTGGCGCCTAGTAATGTGAATAAACGTTATTAAAATGATGCTCGAGGGTCACTGGCGCCTAGTAATGTGAATAAACGTTATTAAAATGATGCTAGAGGGTCACTGGCGCCTAGTAATGTGAATAAACGTTATTAAAATGATGCTAGAGGGTCACTGGCGCCTAGTAATGTGAATAAACGTTATTAAAATGATGCTAGAGGGTCACTGGCGCCTAGTAATGTGAATAAACGTTATTAAAATGATGCTCGAGGGTCACTGGCGCCTAGTAATGTGAATAAACGTTATTAAAATGATGCTCGAGGGTCACTGGCGCCTAGTAATGTGAATAAACGTTATTAAAATGATGCTCGAGGGTCACTGGCGCCTAGTAATGTGAATAAACGTTATTAAAATGATGCTAGAGGGTCACTGGCGCCTAGTAATGTGAATAAACGTTATTAAAATGATGCTAGAGGGTCACTGGCGCCTAGTAATGTGAATAAACGTTATTAAAATGATGCTAGAGGGTCACTGGCGCCTAGTAATGTGAATAAACGTTATTAAAATGATGCTCGAGGGTCACTGGCGCCTAGTAATGTGAATAAACGTTATTAAAATGATGCTCGAGGGTCACTGGCGCCTAGTAATGTGAATAAACGTTATTAAAATGATGCTCGAGGGTCACTGGCGCCTAGTAATGTGAATAAACGTTATTAAAATGATGCTCGAGGGTCACTGGCGCCTAGTAATGTGAATAAACGTTATTAAAATGATGCTCGAGGGTCACTGGCACCTAGTAATGTGAACAACATGGTAAAATGTAACATTGTAACATTTCAGATTATGGATATTTGTATGGGAAGAGATGCATCTCTTTTAACAGAAATCATTATTTTTTTATTATGAACGATTTGTCTTTTAAAACTTTTGTATCTTCTTGGAAAACTGATAAAATAAGGAAGTTTTATCTGTATTTTGCACGCTTACTGTCCCTATTATAATTATAACTTTTTTTTACAAAATCACGATAAATAAAAATTAGTTTTTCATACAAAATTGTTTCTTATTAAAAAAAAAACCGTAGATTTTCCGAGCCCTGTATTACATGACTTTTTTTTGTTGCTAATGAACTGTAGTATTGTAAAATCTGTATCGAATTATCAGTAACCCTGTATCACTTAGTAGTTACTTAATAATTAATTGATTATAATCGGATGTTATTAAATTATCCACTTGCCCCAATAAGCATTACACAAATTACGGCTTGACTAGTCCTATGAAAAATATTAAAGTAAAGAAGGCTGCAATGGACAGCGAGGTGCCGAGACTCGTGGATCCCCCCCGCCCCTCCCCCCGGTCGACCACGGGCTTGTTACTGTTATAAAGCTGAAAGTCGGTTTCAACAACCTGAAAGCACGAGTAATTATCGACTGGCATTCGTCGGCCAGATCTGTATGTATGAAAGCGTGTCTACAGAGAATGCATTATAAAGAAGAGAGTACAGCTCCTAAGGCGCTTTGCACACGACGGGGCGGGGCGGGCCGGTCAATTTCGCCGCCAACGATAGCACAAAGGGAATCCTATACTACCAACGCACATCGTTTGTAGTATAGGATTCCCTTTGTGATATCGTTGGCGACGAAATTGACCGGCCCGCCCCGCCCCGTCGTGTGCAAAGCGCCTAATTGGTCAATAGAAAAACAACGTTAGATCAGTAAATGATAGAAGCGTTTCTTCTTGCATCAATCGTGATGTACTTACGCACTTAACGCTCCCTGCCACCTGGGCGCCGCTCCTCCCCGGGCGGGTGGTATGCATGATTGACAACCATTATTACATTAGTACCACACAATTAAAGCTTTTCACCATGAGCATTTCAACAAGGACTTCCAATGAAAGTAAGAGTTATACAGGGTGTAAAAAAATTGGTGTAGGATCCGTTAACCGGAGCTTCTACTCATCATTCTGAGCAACTTTGCCCAAGGAACCCATAGTCAATTCGCAAAAAAAAAAATGACGCTCCATACAAAAATGCACAAAATTGGTCAATCATCCGATCGTTTTGTATGAAGAGTTCAAAAATTTTTTTTGCGATTTCAGCAGACTTGTAGAACAAACGTTCAATTTGATGAGTAATGGCCCAGGTTAACGGGACCTACACCAATTTTGTTACACCTTGTATAAGGTGTAACAAAATTAGCTGAAACTATTTTAACTGGTGCTTCTACCCATGAAACTGAACAACTTTTCCCATGGAACCCATAGTCAAATCGCAACAAAAAAAAATTGGCTCTCCCATACTAACTCGATCAGCTGATCAACCAACTTAGTATGGGGAGTTCTTTTTTTTTTGAGATTTGACTTTGGGTTTCATGTGGAAAGTTGTTCAGTTTCATGAGTAGAAGCACCAGTTAAAACAGTTTCAGCTAATTTTGTTAGACCTTACATACTGGTTTCTATCAATTTACTTGGTTGGAATGAAAGACATCAAAAGTTAGGAGAGTGTATGTACACATACAATTAATTCATTGGAGCTCCATGTCATTGTAACGATGGCAAAGTGAATGTAAAGTTCCACAATGTTATTGCACCCCCCTCATGGATTCCACGTCGATATTATCAACATTAATTTGAAGGATAGGTTCTGGCCACTGACAAAGTCAATATTCACCTTTCCTACCTTGCAATAAGGCTTATACCCTTATATTGGCGTTACTTATTTGTTTAAGGTTACTTAGCAAGATCCAGATACTTAAAAAATGTTGCCTTTGTAAGCACGATTCATTATTAGGAGGCGTTGTAATGGATGACACTGTTGTGACTTTAAAAACATATCACTATCAATCGACATAAAAGCATTTAAAATAAGCTGAGATAATAACTGCATTTGAGGCGACCATTATTTACACACACAGATAAAAGTATTTTGTATTGTGTCTTAAGACCAAGGTCTTCGACCAGCGTGTGTTGCCAGTGATGACATACGGAACTAAGACATGATCGCTTACTATAACCATCATAAGAAGACTCAAGGTCACCCAAAGAAACGTACTAAGCTCGGAGTTTATCTGCGCGATCAAATCAGAAACTAGATCCGTAGGATAACCAAAGTAACCGACATAGCTCTCAGAATTGCTAAACTTAAGTGGCAGCGGGCGGGGCACATAGCTCATAGAACAGATGGCCGTTGGGCCAGTAAAGTACTCGAGTGCGACCGCGCACCGGAAAACGTAGCTTACGCAGACCTCCTACTCAGTCGACTGATGACCTGGTGAAGGTCGCGGGAAGCCGCTGGATGCGGGCAGCGCAGAATCGGTCGTGGTAGAAATCCTTGGGGACGCCATGTCCAGTACAGGACATCCTTCGCGGCTGATATGATCATGATGATGATGATTTTGCTAAAACATCACCGTGGTATCTCCGGAACGAACTAAGCAGGCACTCCAGCACGGCTTTATCGCACATAAGTAATATAACAGTAAGATATTCCTAACTTCAACATAACATTGCAGTGGAATTATCTCAGCTTATTTTAAACGCAGTTAAGTAAGTCAACATGTTTCAATATAACAGTATCAATACCGGCAAATAAGATACATTGAACTTTAAACAGTCGGTAGTGAGATTGATTTTCAATGTCACACGTGGACAGTCGCGCAACTGTGTGAGGTGTGTAAAAGGAGGGGGCTAGGGGGCTAGGCGTACCTCTTCGCTGGTAGATTTGTCATGACGCGGCGGCGTGGCGGGCTGGCCGGCCTGGCTCAGCAGGTCGGGCAGCACCGAGCTGGTGCGGGAGCCGCTGCCGTCGTTTGCACCGCTCGACCGTCCCTGTTGCAACGACCACCAAAATGAAGTCAAAAGTCATGACATTAACGTACATTGATATATATTTGTTCTCACTACTTCTTGATCGCTCAGAATCATAACACATTGTAAGGATCCATACAGACAGTGGTACAACGCCTTTGATGTGTAGGGAACCTACCTACATATTTTTATTTTCACATAAATATAAGTGTTTTTATATAACATTAAATATTTACACTATAATTATAATCTATTTTTATTTATTATTAAAATATTATTATTTATGTTTTTCAATGTGTATATCATTGTTGATTAGCGGTGCCCAGCTATGAGTACTGCCCTAGTGATGTCACACATAGACACACACACACACACACACTTACGAACACAGTACAAAAATGCAAGTTTTAGTACCAATTTTTATTTCATTTTTTAATTGTAACTTTGTTAATTTTCATCACAGTCCAGAATGACACAGCCGCGTAATAGTAATCTTGTTAATCGTATTTATGGCCACCACGATACAGGCGTTGCCTAGTGTGGGGTCACTGTAAACATTTGTGGCGTAACTGTTTAATGAATAAAGATTTATTGCCTAGTGTGGGGTCACTGTAAACATTTGTGGCGTAACTGTTTAATGAATAAAGATTTATCTTATCTTATTTGTAAGTGACTAATATTTTTGTCGCCGACTCCTGGTCTACCGACTTTTCATTCGACCGACCGACCGGTCGCCAGTCAAAACCTGGACGCGAATCGCTTGCTCTTTGCTCAGCCCTCGCCAGACCTGTCGCACTCTGCGCTGTAGGTATGAAAATGTTAAAAATGTACCTACGCCGCCGCTCCAAGCCGCGCGGCCCCTTGCAAGGTGCAAATTCAGTAGTCAGAAGAGATAAGAATTACGCGATAGAAAGAGAGGCAAATTGTAGGTGATACAACTGTAGGTAATTAGCGCTGTGCGACCTGAATTTGCACTTTATTGTGTCGTAGCTAGAGTCGCCATTCATTCAAATGATTTGCGGAGTTAACCTTCTTTTACGTAGTAAATAGTCTTTATTCTTTGCCAACGCTAACAAAATAGCTAAATAATTGAAATTTTATGTGCTTTCTCTTCTGTATTTACTATCTCTTGGCTTTTTATTTACTTCCTACTTAGGGGGACTTTTTGGCGAGAATTTGTAGCGTTCAGTTTATCATTTTTCTTTTTTTTCTTGTTTTTAATGTATAATATTGATAGAGTATTTATCAGAAATGTGCTAATTGTGTAGGATAATGTAATAAAAGTGTGTATACTGTGTTTCGAGTTCCCACAAGAAGTCCGTGAAAGCTTTAACAAAAGTGCTATCATTTTACTAGTGTGTTGCTTAGGTTAGTTTATAGACTATACATAATTATGATGTGAAGAAACAGTGTTCTTGAAGACTGAAAAATACTGAACACGTAAAATACTGAAACAATATTAAACTGAAGACAAGGCGGTATGGCCAATGAACCCTAGCATGCCTTAAAAAGGACGAAAAAAAAATCCAACTTATTGTCCGTGTAGTTTTTCCCTTCTGACTTTTGTGAACAAATTTGTGTGTGTGTGAATTCATCATTACAGCTCATATACGTCCCCACCGAGGGGCTCGAGCCTACCCTGAATCAGGGCGATTAGGCCTTAGTCGACCACGCGGGCCCAGTGCGGGTTGGTCGACTTCACACACAACCTTCGAGTTTCTTCGCAGGCGTGTGCAGGTTTCCTCACGATGTTTTCCTTCACCGTTAAAGCAATCGGTAAGTATGTACGTAAGTTTTTGAAAAACTCATTGGTACATTGGCCGTCCAGATTTGAACCCGGTACCTCTGGTTAGATGGACCGAGTCGTTACCGGTTGAGCCACCGACGCTTGTGTGTGAATTACGTGACTGAAAATATACCCTCATACCGTAAGTGGATTATTGTTGTTTGGAACACTTTCAAAATGCATCTCTCACAACCTTACTGTTTGCGTCAAACCCGACATCACTAGGGCAGTACACTTTGATTAGGGTCTGGCCACCTCTAGTGCATATAAAAATGGCATTTGATTGGAACAACGATAGCATCAAAAATAAATTATGAACTCTTATAACTAAATTACTTTCCCACTGAAATTGTAAAAAACCTTACTCGTTTTGCTTACATCAAATCTTTAAATTTTAATCCACCAAAATCACAATATGAGTACATTAATGACGCTGAAAAACTATGACGTCACGCACGGTATTTCAAACATTTTTAGGAAAAAAAATAGTTTAAGATAAATGAAAAAGACAGTCACTCAAAATCCCTTTTGTCCTGAACGGTGACTGGCAGTTATATGACTTGACATATCCCATCTCGCCCCTTCGGCCTCCTGCTCGATTTCACTATCTAGACGTCTGCGTTGGACGACTGTATGGATTCTTTGGACTGTGACCAGAGTATACAAGGGGTATACTTGGGACATCATACAGAACCACTTTCCCCAAGGAAACCATAAAAAAATCTTAAAAAAAACCTAACCACTCAGCTCTGGGAGAGCGCCGACAGAAGTAAAAACTTTATACATTTTTTAAAGTTTGGACCCTCCGAGTGTTCCTGGCGAACGTCTAGGTTGACATTTTTGAGCCTGTGAGTGTTCCTGGTAAGGTCTCGGTTACGTAACGTAACGTTACAGAGTCGCGAGTTCAATGGTTTTTTCCCATCTAAAAAAATGCCCAACGCGCCAATTGTTTTGTATCTATGTAGTCCAAAAATTTCTTATCGAACCTCACGTGTCTTGGAGAAAGTTGTTCAGTATGATGAGCAGAAGCTCCAGTGAACGGCTCCTACTACAATTTTGTTTCACTCTGTGCAGGCAAGCTTATTAATAGTATTGGCCCAATGCATCGGAGGGAGTTCAGCGATCAAGAAGTTAAGCGCGATTTAAAGTTTTAATATCGGTTCTAGATGTAAATAAATAAAAACTTAATATTAAATTTATTAGCACTATTAGAGCATCGCGACAAACACAAACACGGCAGCCAAGGCATGCAGTAATAAATAAAACACATTCAGATCGACATTTTGTTTTTGCAGCTTGTGTGACATTGCGTTAGGCGTTCATTCCCAAACTGTTAAAAAAAAGTTTCGAAGATTTACGGCACAAGATATCCTGGATTCGCAAATCGTGTAAAACTCCAAGTATTTTGGCAGGAAGACGGTATTCACGCACATTTGCAACATAACCAAGTGATTAGTTCATGATTAATTTAAGAGTACCAACATACTTAGGATCTGTTGTTATGATGTTAGTATTAGACTTTTGAAAAACTAGCTAATATTCGCTAAGTTAACTTATCCATAACCAATCTCTTTACTGTTAAAAAAAACAAGTCTCAGATATTTATCTACAGGTGATTAGAAACAATTCGATACCAATACAATTAATATACATAAATAGTAGAGATATTGTTGTTAAAAAACAAAAACACCAAACAAAACCATTTTTCGTTATTAATTAATGAACCAAAACCAACAATCACAAACCAAAATTAGCGGAAAAATTTAATTCTTGTTAAAAATTTAAACCTCATTCCAAAGTGTAAATCACGTTTAGTGATGTTAGCCTGAGCAGCAATAGATTACCTGGTCCTGTGCGAGTACCGCTTCCTGCCCACTACTTGACAACACCTCTGGGTGCCGATTATATTGGGAATTCCTTCGAAACACTATATCCGATTCAGTCTTTTCTCTGCGCGGTCGCAGTATGTTGGTCGGTTCATCTGAAGGGGGGTTGTCTGTCAACGTGTTCGCGGTGATGTCCGGGGTGCCGGCTTTCTCGAACGACGCGGACGTGGTCAGCCGCATGTCCTCCACGGGCGAGTCGCTACTGCGCCTGCTCGATCCGTTGCTCTGTTCGCTGTCCTGTCTGATCAACGCGGCGACGCTTTTCAAAGCATCTATAGGATTGTTCGCAGGAGTTTTTTTATCGGTCTTCTTGACCTCCCCTTGCGCCGACATCTTCAAGCTGTCGTTCATCTTAATGAAATCAGTGAGTATCGGTTCCCCAGACTGAGGCTTGGTCATTTGCTTGCGAGAGTTATTGAATATACCACTGGATCTCATATGTTTATTCACTCCAGGTGGGTTGTCATGTTTCGGAATGTAGATAGCTGAATGTCGCGTGCTCGACAAAGGAAACAAATCGGAATTTTCCCTTCGGAATCCTCTAAAGAATTTATTCGGAGAACTGTGTTGCGCGTCTTGCTCCTTTCTGAATTTCAATATGTCTGACAGTTTATCTTGCGTTGACTTCTCGCTGGGTTTGTGGAAGAGTTGCTTGTGCCGAGAAGGCGGCGTCGCGATGGCCTTGTACTTGGCCCACGCTTCCTCCATCTCCAGCCTGGACTGCCGCTGGAGCTGCGCTCGCTTCTGCTCCGCCTCCTTGGTCTGCTCGCGCTTCTCCTCCTTCACTTCGGCATTCTTCGAGGGGAAAAATCTCGCGAAGTCCCAATCCTTTAGAAGGACGGCCTCGTCTACGTCCGATTGTCTCTTAACACTTTCGCCTTTTTCTTTCTGTTGTTTTTCGGACATGCCCGGTACAAAAAGTTAACATAAATAACGAGAAAAAAACAAAAAAGAAATCAAAGTAAAACATTTTCATTGGAACACCGTTAGATTGTCGAATCGCTCAGTTAGACACAATACAACAGTACAACTAGGTAACATATTTAGTTGGGAGCACTCACCCGCTTCATGACGAGAGTGCGGTCGGGGTGTGCGTCGTCGTCGTCGGGCGTGGGCGGCAGGGGGCGCGTGGGCGCGGCGCCCCCCGGCCCCGCGCTGCCCACACCCCCGCCGCCGTCCTCGCTCACCGCGCCCAGCCCGCCCCTGTAGCAGAACTCGGGACTGACGCAACACAACGCAAACAAGGACGGGAGGGGGCAACCGAACCAAATAAATAGGGGCACAATGCAAATAAAAAAGGGGACAAAACGATTTGAATATTAGTTGATACTTTTCATTGTAGGTTCACTTGGTGGTGGAACATTATATCCCATAAATTATACCAGTCAGAGACAAATTATATAGTGTAGTTTTATTTATTTCACGTGGAAAATACTCGTATATACCAAAATTTGAATCCTTACTAATATTATAAATGTGAAAAAGTGTTTGTTTGTTTGTTTGTATGTTACCTTTTCACGCTTCAACGCCTTGACCAATCTTTATGAAATTTGGCATGCAGGTAGCCTGTGTCACGGGGAAGGACAGAGGTTACTTTTTATCCCGCGAAAATAGCATAATCTGATGCAGTTCCTGAGAAAACTAAAAAAATACTCGATTGTTGTGATTTTTTGCACAGAGATGTTTGAGTAGGTGGAAAACGACATAATTTACTAATCACCCTTAAAGACAGTCATAAAAACGATGTCCACGCAGGCGGAGCCGCGGGAAAAAGCTAGTATTACATAATTATCTAATATTTATTAGTGTCAACTGAAGAAATTATACTTCCCTAGTAAAATTTGAAAATTAAATAGCATCCCCTCTCATTTTCCGGATTACATCAGGCTCGCATGAACTTCATCTTGCTTAATTATAAGTAACAGGGGATCGGACTGCATCAAAAATAAAATCTGAAAGATGATTTCAAAAATTGCTCTCTTCTTGAAGTTTCAAAAAACCTTACTTGTGTTGTTGTTCCATCACGTCTTCAATTTCTAATTGATCAAATTCACAAAATAAGTTCGCCAATGACGCTAAAAATCTATGACGTCACTTGTGGGTATTTCAAACATTTTTAAAACAAAATTTCATTTTTGACAGATCATAAAAAGTAACTCAAATGACTAGCAGTCCGACCCCCTATAAGAGGGTCCGCGGTGCACGATAAAGAGAATACACCTAAACCCCTCATGATACAGTCCCCCCATTGGTGAAAACAGTATGAAAGTACGTTAGGTAGTTTTTGAGTTTATCAAGTTCAGACAGACAGACAGACAGACGCGGCGGGGGACTTTGTTTCATAATGTGTACAAATGAAGCATTAAGGTCGCGGGAAACTGCTGGGCGCGGGCAGCGCAGGACCGGTCGTCGTGGAAATTTTTGGGGGAGGCCTTTGTTCAACAGTGGACGTCTTTCAGATGATATGATGATGATGATGATGATGATGCTTAAGTACTTCGGAATAGAAGATAGCCAGTTCGTTATCGTGCTGGGGATTCTTGGCAAGCCAGCTCATTCTCCGGAATCATCATCACTTACGTCAATAATACCATGGACTTGCCAATGTAGGAAAAACAATAAATTAAGTACGCTACGGCCGCTACCTCCTGTCCGGGAGGTCGTCGTTCGAATCCTGCCACGTCCCAATGTGTTTTCGAATTTCGATCTCATATGTACGTTTATCCGACGCGACGCTCTTATGCGGTGAAGGAAAACATCGTGAGGAAACCTGCACACGCCTGCGAAGAAACGCGAAGGTTGTGTGTGAAGTCGACCAACCCGTACTTGGCCCGCGTCCGAACGCCCCAATTCAGGGTAGGTTCGAGCCCCTCGGTGGGGACGTATATGAGCTGATAAGAGACATCGACTCACAGTGGTTTGGGGGGATCGCTGGCGAGCAGCGTGCCGTCGTTGCGCACGCGGCCGCCGCTCTCCTCCGCGTCGGAATCGCTGTCCGACTCGTCGAACGTGGGCTCCGGGGCGCTTCTCTCCACAGGTGGTCCTGTGGTTAATAATGTGTTGTCCATTCACTTCATACTACGCCAAAGCACAGATAAGATACTAGTTACTTCGTAAAAGATATTGCACTTCCTTATAAAACGAAAATACTAACGCATTTATTCACCTACTCCTTCCCATACACGGAAACATGGGTATTAAGGCGCTCGACTTAGCAGTTATAACTGCGTACAAGGGCGGAACGCGAATTGCGGCGGCGATAGTACGGCGTTCTAGCGCTGACGAGCGGAGCGCGGCCTGTGTGTAGGTACTTATCTCGCCTGCTCGACCGAGTGACGCGGTCCTGGCCAAAGTACAATTCAACGCACGTAAAAAGAGCTCCGAGCGACCTACCTGCGCAGTAAATGAATTGCGGGCCAAATTGGTGGTAAGGGGTGAGGCGCGACGGGGGAAACACGCGTCTCTCTTGTTTGCTGTCGCGTGATTGGTTCGTCAGTTGTCATTTGTTTCCCGCCTGCGCAAACACATTCCCACCACTTGACCACTGGAGCTCTTTTTACGTGCGTTGAATTGTATATATAAGGTCAAACAAAATTAGCTGAAACTATTTTAAGGGCAAGTTCAGTAAATGAAACTGAACAACTTTTTCTTCAGCGACCATACCGAATTCTAAAAAAAAAATCGCTACATTCCATTATTGCCTACTTAAATAAAAAGCGTCGGTGGCTCAACCGGTAACGACTCGGTCCATCTAACCAGAGGTACCGGGTTCAAATCTGGACGGCCAATGTACCAATGAGTTTTTCAAAAACTTACGTACATACTTACCGATTGCTTTAACGGTGAAGGAAAACATCGTGAGGAAACCTGCACACGCCTGCGAAGAAACTCGAAGGTTGTGTGTGAAGTCGACCAACCCGCACTGGGCCCGCGTGGTCGACTAAGGCCTAATCGCCCTGATTCAGGGTAGGCTCGAGCCCCTCGGTGGGGACGTATATGAGCTATAATGATGAAATAAATAATATTCTCGTAGTGCGGCCCTGTTTAGTTTACATCGCTGGATTCGTGCCGTGCCGCAACCACCCGCAACGAAACTGTGCACTGTGCCCGGCCGATGACCTTTACTAGTTCTCTCAATCAATTCATATTTAAAATACTTAAAACCTTACAGTTCCTTTTAGCTGTATGTAGTAAAATACAACCTAAAAGGTATTTACACTTTACGATAAGAAGAAATTGAAATTGAAGGCGGCGGCTCCTTCCTTTGAGGCGATTGAGGTCGTTGAACGAACCACGCGAATTGTATGTACCTACGAGCAAGCGCCTACAAGCAACTGTGAATACTGTGATGCGCGAAAAAAATATCTCAGTTACTCTCGCGCACTCATTGAGTTACGTTGCTCAAAGTCTAACGACAGATTGTGTGTGACCTACATGAGTGCCTAAGTTAAGTGTTTCATTGTGAAATGCCGTACAAAAGTATTTGGACATGGCGGTGTGCTGTGAAGTTTGTAACCACAAGTTTGGGATGTAAGAAGGAAGGCTGCGGGTAAAGGATCGGAGCGGAGGCTTGTGCTATTATTATCATCTGTGGCGGAGGCGCGTGGGCTGCGGCTTCTACGGTGCGATGGTCAGTGCCGGATTCATTAAGATTTCTTATTTTTTTAATGTAGATTTTTTTTCTTAGATTTCAGTATGGTCGCTGAAGAAAAAGTTGTTCAGTTTCGTTTGCTGAACGTGCCCTTTAAATAGTTTCAGCTAATTTTGTTAGACCTTATATATTAGTACTAACATACAGTATGGACACTCCCTGCCGCTCTCTAGATTGCGACCTCACCCCCCCGTCACCCAGATTGATACCGGTTGGTTACAGTTTGGTTGTCGAACGTATAGGATTTCGCCGCCATTTGGTTTGTTTCGTTATTCGTTTTTTGAAATGTCATTTCTGGCCCGTTGTATGTAGTGTCCAGGGTGTGACTAGGCGGTCGCGGGGTCGATTCTCGGCGAGATCTAAGTGGAAGACTCTTGGCTAAGTCTTGCCGCCAAACACCAATGTTAACAGCATTAATGTGTTACGGCATGGAGATAAGATAGCTAGTTCCCAATTGCGTTAGGTATTTTTGTTAAGCCCGCTTCCATCTTCGGAAACATAGTCACTATCTGACGAGGGGCGGGGGCTTTGACGCAAACATCAAAGGCGTTGGAACACTGTATGGATCCTTACACCTTGGATGCAGCAGACAGGCAACCCGCCTTCAATCTCTTTGGTTTAGCGTGGTTATTTGTGCCAATAGCTCGTAGAACAGATGGCCGTTGGGGCATTAAAGTTCTCGAGTAGCGACCGCGCACCGAAAACGTTGCGCAGGCAGGCCTCTCACGCGGTGGACCGACGACCTGGTGAAGATCGCGGGAAGCCTTTGGATGCGGGCAGCGCAGGACCGGTCGTCGTGGAAATCCTTGGGGGAGGCCTATGTCCAGCAGTGGACGTTTTTCGGCTGATATGATGATGATGACAACAGCGAAATGTTCGTTACCAACGGAACAATGTGCGAGCAAAGTATATACAAACATACAGTATGGACACTCCCTGCCGCTCTCTAGATTGATACAGATTGGTAACAGTTTGGTTGTCGAACGTATAGGATTTCGCCGCCAATTTGTTTGTTCCGTCATTCGTTTTTTGAAATGTCATTTCTGGCCCGTTGTATGAATGAAGTGTCCAGGTTGTGGTGCGAGTCTCTTTGAACGTGTGTGTGTGTGGTTGTGTTTGTGCGCATGTGAGCTGTGTGAGGATGGATGGTGATAGTATAATGACACCAATGCACTAGTGTGTCATGGCTGGACGCACCCTGTCCGTTGGCGGGCGCGCGCGGCGGGCGGTGCGGCGGCTCGCCGGACACCACGCCCAGCTCGTTGAGTTGCGCCGCCAGCTTGTCCAGGTCCTGGAGACAAATCCACATCCCCATTTAAACAACGTGTCCCAGCGTTATGGGCCATGGAGGGACAATGCTTTTTATTTTATATTTTACAGACAACAAGATCCACGTATGTTAGTAAACAAATAAGTTTAACCTATGTCAGTAACTTATAATTAATAGAGATTTAGTACGATTGATCAACGTCCACACAAGTGGACTGTCGAATCTATTGGCTAATGCCCGCAAGATTGTGTTGGGGCTGTCGCGCAACCTGCGAAGTAGCGAGGCAGATTTTTTGCGCCAAACGGCATCGAACCCATCGGTGTGCGCTTCCGCGAACATCGACGAACATTTATATAGGTACTAGCTTTTTCCCGCGGCTCCGCCTGCGTGGACTTCGTTGTTATGACTGTCTTTAAGAGTGATTAGTAAATTATGTCGTTTCCTACCTACTCAACCATCTCTGTGCAAAAAATCACAACGATCGTATATTTTTTTTAGTTTCCTCAGGAACTGCATCAGATTATGCTATTTTCCCGGGATAAAAAGTAGCCTATGTCCTTCCCCGTGACACAGGCTACCTGCATGCCAAATTTCATAAAGATTGGTCAAGGCGTTGAAGCGTGAAAAGGTAACAAACAAACAAGCACATTTTTTACATTTATAATATTAGTAAAGATTAATTAAAAATATATAAAACCGACTTCCATCGTAACAACTTAGTACAATTTTATATTATTATTTATGGTTTTGGTTAATTTTCAAAACTACTATAAACCGATTTTAATAAAAAAATATATGAGACCGACTTGGAAGAATACCCCCTTTATTCGAAAAAAAAAAGAATTGTTTTTTTTTTAATTTCATGTTTTTTTTTAATGCTTGCCTTAGTCAGACATCGAACCGGCAAATGTTAAAAAAAATATAAAATTGTATTTAACCGCCTCTGTGGCATAATGGTTAGTCCATTTGCTTCACACTAGGAGGTCGCGGATTTGATTACATTCGATTCCCGATGGAGTCTAGCTTTGAATGAATCGGTTCGGTTGGTGATAGCGCATTGTCCAAGCCCGCCTGGCTAGCCATCATCTTATTCAAGTCTTGTTGCCAAATAACTATGTGTTAACAGCTTTGATGTGTTCCGGCTTGAAGATGGCCACTTCCCCATTGCGGTGGGGAAACTTGATAAGCCCGCCTGTATCTTCGGAATTATCGCCACTTACCATCAGGTGAGATGATGGCAAGGGCTTATTCATCATCATTACAGCTCATATACGTCCCCACCGAGGGGCTCGAGCCTACCCTGAATCAGGGCGATTAGGCCTTAGTCGACCACGCGGGCCCAGTGCGGGTTGGTCGACTTCACACACAACCTTCGAGTTTCTTCGCAGGCGTGTGTAGGTTTCCTCACGATGTTTTCCTTCACCGTTAAAGCAATCGGTTAGTATGTACGTAAGTTTTTGAAAAACTCATTGGTACATTGGCCGTCCAGATTTGAACCCGGTACCTCTGGTTAGATGGACCGAGTCGTTACCGGTTGAGCCACCGACGCTTATTATTGTAGATTATTATATCAGCTCATATTACTTCATCATATCAGCCGAAAGACGTCCACTGCTGGAAAAAGGCCTCCCCCAAGGATTTCCACGACGACCGGTCCTGCGCTGCCCGCATCCAGCGGCTTCCCACGATCTTCACCAGATCGTCGGTCCACCGCGTGGGAGGCCTGTCTACGCTACGTTTTCCGGTGCGCCGTCGCCACTCGAGAACTTTATCACATAAGCTGACCACGCGTAGCCGCGGATATCCTCTGAACATACACCATATCAGCTCATATACGTCCACACCGAGAGGCTCGAGCCTACCCTGAATTAGGGCGATCGGGCCTTAGTCGACCACGTGTGCAGGTTTCCTCACGATGTTTTCCTTCACCGTAAGAGCGTCGAATAAACGTACAGAAATCAAAATTCGAAAACACATTGGTATGTGACAGGGTTCGAACCACGACCTCCCGGACAGGAGGCGGCGGCCCTAGCCGTTACGCCACCGACGCTCTATTATTGTAGATTAAAAAAGGTAAACATTATTTAGTTTCCCCCCATGGCCCATAGCGCTGGAACGCGAGATTACCAATGCCGGCTGATTTCGACCAGGTAGTGATGTTGTAGCGATAGTCTATCGATAGTATCGTGATACTATCGTAGGCATGAAAATCAGTCATACTATCGATAGTCATATCGAAACTATTGACCCATGACGATACTATCAATAGTATCGATTGATAAAGATAAGTATTATTATTGCTAAAGACCAATAGTATCGATACTATCGATAGCATCAGTACAAAAACTATAGATACGATCGATACTATCGATAGGAAGAGTGTCCACAGTATCGATAGTAGCGATACTATCGATAGTTTTGCCCTATCGATAGTCGAACATTTTACAATACTCTTGCTTGCTCCTAACTTATTTCCAGTGGATAGTATCGAAAATACGTCGATAGTTACTAAAGCAAAACTACTGATACTATCGGAACGATATCTATGATATATCGGTGCGTTCCGATAGTATCGACTTTTTTGACGCGATACTATTGATACTATCGTACTTCGATAGTATCAATAGATTTGATAGTATCGACAAAATTCAATAGTATCGCCTGATTTTCACTATCGATATTATCGGTACTATCGATAGTATTGCAGCATGTCAATATTTTCGATAGGACTATAGCGCTATCGATCTGTTTTTCAAGGTCAACTATCGATAGTGAAACTATCGCTACTGCAACATCACTGCGACCAGGAGCTTGGATGAAACGCTCCGGATTTTGTACCTGGAACTTACAGTTTAAACCCCAGAGCGATTCGGCCGAGTCCCTGTAATTGTATATCCCTGTATGTGTGTTTGTGCAATGTGTTTCACAGACTGTAAGAGTGTTAGTTGATCGACGTATAATTTTACCTCGCATCCACACTAACGATTGGTGAACGCGTGAGCGACAGGGACAGCGCTATAAGTTAAGACATATTATAACATTACCAGCGATCCGCCCCGGCTTCGCACGGGTACTAGAGCATATTCTGACTACGTTCTTTACACAATTTGTGAAAACCGCATGAAAATGCGTTCAGTAGTTTTAAGTTTATCACGAACAGACAGACATACGTGGCGGAGGACTTTGTTTTATAATATGTAGTGATCTTTTAACTTATAGCGTTGTCCCTGTCGCTCCGAACGCTGATAATGTGGATGTAGCATAAGAGTGTGATTTGGGAATAGAGAATCGACAATTAAAATTAATAAAGATCATATTAATTTATATATATAAAAATAAACCCCTATTTCTTCTGATCACTGGCATCACGCGTAAGCGGCTGGACCGATTTTGCGAATTCTTTTTTTGTTGAGTTCGTTATTGTCAGGAGAAGGTTCTTATGTAGGATAGGGTAGTGTAGTGTAGGGTAGGGTAGTTTAGTGTAGGGTAGGGTAGTGTAAGGTGGTACAAAGTTCGCCGGGACAGCTAGTAGTATTAAGCAAAAGCTCCGAAAACTACGTAAATAAATATAAAAAATGCGATTAAATATTTCATAACCATAAAAATATACACACCTCTGGCCTGGCCCGTGGCGGAAGCTGCACGTGAAGATAAATACGGATGTGCAAAGTAAGATAACGGCGTGACATGAAAATAAAAAAAAACAAAAAGCTATATATATTATGTATGATTGAACATTCAACAATTACACTTTTCAGTACGTAACATGTCTAAACAATAATTATTGCGATTAAATTAATTCGTTTTACTGATTTCAGATTGGTACTAAATCTTCAAAATATAGAAATAAAAGAATTAAATAATAGGGATTATAATAGGGATGACGAATGCTAGTCATCTGATTTACTTTTTATCATCTGTCAAAAACGAAATTTTGTTTTTAAAATGTTGGAAATACCTAGGCGTGACGTCATAGTTTTGCAGCGTCATTTATGTACTCATTTTGTGATTTTGGTGTAATAAAAATTGAAGACTTGATGAAAAACAAAACTAGTAAGGTTTTTCGAAGTGTAAATAGGAGGGCAATTTAGTGATCAAGAGTTCATAATTTAATTGTGATGCTGTCGTCATTCCTATTACAATACGGTATTTTACTACTAGTCATTTGAGTAACTTTTTATCAACTGTCAAAAACGAAAGGTTGTTCTGCAATTATTCGCGTCACTGACATAGTGACGTCATAAGTCTTTAAGACGATTGTGAAGCTGCGATTTTTCATACAAACGGCGATAACGATTTTCACCTCTTAAATGTTAATCGATTTGGACCCATTTTTGATAGGTTGTCAGTCAAAACAAACGCTACGCTTATACGTTTTTGTTTTTTCGATAAAGTTAATAAGTTTAATTTTATTGTCGTTCACGTGTTTACACACAAAACTAATTGAGGCAATTTTTTTAATTTTAAAATCAGTAATTTAAAAACGAAACGTATACGCCTAGCTTTTGTTCTGACTGACAAACTGACAACCTATCAAAAGTTGGTTCAAATCGGTTAACATTTAAGAGGTGAAAAACGTTATCGCCGTTTGTATGAAAAGTTGCAGCTTCACAATCCTCTTAAAGACTTATGACGTCACTATGTCAGTGACGCGAATAATTGCAGAACAACCTTACGTTTTTGACAGTTGATAAAAAGTTATTCATATGACTAGTAGTAAAATTCCGTATTGTAATAGGAATGACGACAGCATCAGAAATAAATTATGAACTCTTGATCACTAAATTGCCCCTCTACTTAAACTTCGGAAAACTTTACTCGTTTTGTTTTTTATCAAGTCTTAGATTTTTAATTCACCAAAATAACTATGACGTCACGCCTATGTATTTCAAACATTTTTAGAACAAAATGTCGTTTTTGAAAGATGATGAAAAGTAAATCAGATGACTAGCATTCGTCATCTCTATTATTCAATTCTTTTATTTATATATTTTGAAGATTTAGTACCAATCTGAAATCAGTAAATCAAATTAATGTAATCGTAATAATTATTGTTAATACATGTTACGTACTGAAAATACGTTAATACATGTTACGTATTGTGCTTATGGCAACATTTCTAAATACTAAATATTTTCTGCAACAACGGTCAAGTGAGATATATAAAATCTTCTATTTAGTAATAATAATATATGTGGCATACATCGGGTGGTAATCAACCACCAGCCAACCAAGGTACCAATAACTAGCGAATAGCAGGCTTCTACTCTTTGTTGATAATAGACAAGATTTCAAATTCTTCATTCGCAATTTTTAGCGTTCCTTAGTCAACAAGGAACCCTTATAGTGTCGCCATATCTGTCTGTCCGTCTGTTCGCGGCTTAGCTCAGAGGCTATTAGTACTAGAAAGCTGTAATTTGTCATGATATACATATGTCACTCCGACAAGTGGTACAATAAAATCACGAAAAAGTTTTTTTAGGTTTATGTCACCTACATGTAAAAATGATGGGCCAGTATAGTTCTCGAGTGGCGACCGCGCACCGGAAAACGTAGTGTAGGCAGACCTCCCACGCGGTGGACCGATGACCTGGTGAGGGTCGCGGGAGGCCGATGGATGCGGGCAGCGCAGGACCGGTCGTCGTGGAAATCCTTGGGGGAGGCCTTTGTCCAGCAGTGGACGATTTGTGGCTGATATGATGATGATGATGACATGTATCGGAGCAAAAAAAAATTATGTCAGGATTTTTTTTATGTGGAATTTTATCTTAGCGGCACGTTGGCAGCAAGGGTCGGAGGCGCGGTGCGGCGGCGGGCGGCGTACCGTTGTTGGAGCCGGAGCTGTTGGGACGAGCTATCATAATGACGTCATCCTGCGGCACGGTGGCAGCACGTACCGTGGGTTTGAACATGTGGTGGGGGCGCGCTACGGCGGTTGCGACCCGGCGGCTGGTGGCGTACCGTTGTTGGAGCCGGAGCTGTTGGGACGAGCTATGATTATGACGTCATCCTGCGGTACGATGGCAGTACGTACCATGGGTTTGAACATGTGGTGGGAGGCGCGCTGCGGCGGCTGCGGTCCGGCAGCGGGCGGCGTGCCGTTGTTGGAGCCGGAGCTGTTGGGACGAGCTATGATTATGACGTCATCCTGCGGTACGGTGGCAGTACGTACCATGGGTTTGAACATGTGGTGGGAGGCGCGCTGCGGCGGCTGCGGTGGCTGCGGTCCGGCAGCGGGCGGCGTGCCGTTGTTGGAGCCGGAGCTGTTGGACGAACTATGATTATGACGTCATCCTGCGGTACGGTGGCAGTACGTACCATGGGTTTGAACATGTGGTGGGAGGCGCGCTGCGGCGGCTGCGGTCCGGCGGCGGGCGGCGTGCCGTTGTTGGAGCCGGAGCTGTTGGACGAACTATGATTATGACGTCATCCTGCGGTACGGTGGCAGTACGTACCATGGGTTTGAACATGTGGTGGGAGGCGCGCTGCGGCGGCTGCGGTCCGGCGGCGGGCGGCGTGCCGTTGTTGGAGCCGGAGCTGTTGGACGAACTATGATTATGACGTCATCCTGCGGTACGGTGGCAGTACGTACCATGGGTTTGAACATGTGGTGGGAGGCGCGCTGCGGCGGCTGCGGTCCGGCGGCGGGCGGCGTGCCGTTGTTGGAGCCGGAGCTGTTGGACGAACTATGATTATGACGTCATCCTGCGGTACGGTGGCAGTACGTACCATGGGTTTGAACATGTGGTGGGAGGCGCGCTGCGGCGGCTGCGGTCCGGCGGCGGGCGGCGTGCCGTTGTTGGAGCCGGAGCTGTTGGACGAACTATGATTATGACGTCATCCTGCGGTACGGTGGCAGTACGTACCATGGGTTTGAACATGTGGTGGGAGGCGCGCTGCGGCGGCTGCGGTCCGGCAGCGGGCGGCGTGCCGTTGTTGGAGCCGGAGCTGTTGGACGAACTATGATTATGACGTCATCCTGCGGTACGGTGGCAGTACGTACCATGGGTTTGAACATGTGGTGGGAGGCGCGCTGCGGCGGCTGCGGTCCGGCAGCGGGCGGCGTGCCGTTGTTGGAGCCGGAGCTGTTGGACGAGCCCGAGGACTTCGGCGTGGGCGGTAGGGGCCTGCCGGCAACATTTAAATATCATACTTGGAATTTTACAAATTGAATGACTGACCATCACATGAACGAAAGTGACGATGCAGTTGAGCATGATACAAATTAAATATGCCTTTTTGTCTTTTCAAGAGACACATTATATTTCTGACACAGAATCGGTTTAAAAAATTACAATTTTTGGTTTTTATAAGGATTTTTAAAGGGGAAACTTTCAAGCTTTTTCGTCTGTGTGTTGCGTGACGGCAAAGAGAATATTACATTGTCTCAAACTTTTTCGTCAGAGCAGCCATGATCGTTTCGTCCTCTGTACCGTAGCTCCAAGACGAGAGCAGCCATGATCGTTTCGTTCTCTGTACCGTAGCTCCAAGAGGAGTGAAACTTTTATAACATGATCGTTTCGTTCTCTGTACCGTAGCTCCAAGAGGAGTGAAACTTTTATTACATGATCGTTTCGTCCTCTGCACCGTAGCTCCAAGACGAGAGCAGCCATGTTCGTTTCGTGCTCTGTAAATGTCTATAATGTGAAAAAAAGTTTCACTTTTACCGTGGTTTCATAAAACCACACACTCTTTTTTCTTGTAAGTCAATGATCTAAATGAAATTTATGTAACCGTGCGTGTAACAACAATGCTAATATTAAGGTAAGTAGTTAGTTATTAGAGCTAAGACAACAAACACAACACATATTTACCTATATCTATTGGGCTGCTGCGCCTGTGGGTCGGGCACAACGATCAGTCTTTGTGGAATGGAGGGCCGCGCCGGCGGGCCGGGCTCTAGGGGGGGAACGACACACAAGTTAGAAAACGCCACAGTTTAGCTAAGCCGGATATTCATTGGTAAACATTTGTATCACAACTTTGTATTACAGGGTGTAACAAAATCGGTATAGGAGGCGTTAACAGAGACTTCTACCATAGTAAAAAGAAAGATTAGTAGTAATCTTCATACAATGTGCGCGTCAGTAGGCACGCACGCACACTACAATAATAAAAACGACTTATTAAGGAATGGCAAGATAACCTACTATTCTTTCTTTTTACTATGCTTCTACTCATCATGCTGAACAACTTTCTCCAAAGACACGTACCTAGTCAATTTGGGTTTTTATAACTGTTCATTATGAATCGATCGATCACTTGATTTAGCAATTTTGTGCATTTTTGTATAGAAAGTCTAATTTTTTTTTATTATGAAACAATCTTTACTTAATCAATAGTACCTGGACGACCGAGCTTTGCTCGGAATTACGCGTTTTCCCAGAGATGACATCTATATCGATTTTTCGCCCCCAAAAACCCCCGTATACCAATTTTTAAGCAAATCGTTGGAGCCGTTTCCGAGATTCAGATTATATATATACAAAAATTGCTCGTTTAAAAGTATTAGATTAGATATATAAAACAAAGTCGGGTTAGTTACACCATTTATAACTCAAAAACGGCTGTACCGTTTTTCATGATTTTTGCTTTGTAGGATTTGTCTCGACCCCGAATAGCAATATAACTATTAAAACATCAAAAAATCACAAAAAATAAAATAAAAGAAGATAATTTATTTTCTTATTCATTTCCCATACATGTGTAGAGCAGTATAGAGCAGAGTTTGTAAGGCAGTACAAGTTCGCCGAGACAGCTAGTATATTAATAATCTAAAATTTGGTGGATTATAGACCTAAAGTCTGTTTGGAAATGGGCAAAAAAAACATTTTATCATTTTGGCTTTACATTTGGACAGCGAGCACGTTCCTACAAGCATTTGTTTCACTTAATCACTTTGATTAAATTCATTTATGATTTAAATACAAATTGCAGTTAATTTATTTAAAAAAAAAACACTTCACGTTTTGTTTACATGTTTGGCCATTTTCAAACAAATTTAAAAAGAATTAACTCCAAATGTGAAGCGCAAATGATAATTGAGTATGGGTTGCTTGGGGAAAGTTGTTCAGTGTGATGAGCAGAAGACGCGGTTGACGGCTCCAACACCTTTTTTTTTACATATTGTATAGTGTGAGTGGAAACCTCTAACTTTTGACTCTATTCATGAAACTGTACAACTGTTTTCAGAACTTTCTACTACTTTGGTTAAATAAACAAATTTGACTTTTGATACAAACTTGGATTACCTGGTAATCGATTTAGATGAGATAAGATGGTGGTAGCTAGCTAGGCGGGCTATGAAATTGCCCTACCACCAAACAAACCAACTCTTAAAAAGTTGATCCCGCCGGGAATTGAACCCGCGACCTCCTAACCATTACGCCACGGAGGCGGTTAACATGCTCATTGAGATGTATCAAATATCATTTATTTCAACAGACATGGATCGACAGTCTCGTTTAGTAAATAGTGTTTACGGTAGGGTTGCCAAGCGTCCTGTTTTTGGGGTGTCCTCGATAGTTTTTAAGTAGTGTCCTGAATTTTGGGTGAATTATTTTATTTGAGAATCGAGTATGTCTATACCCAGTAGAGGTGCGATAGACATTGAAGAGCATCAAAAAAATGCCAAACACACGATTACAGTCTTCGGCCGGGACTTTTAAAGCCTTAGACATTTTCAATAAATGAGAATACAGTACCCAGCTTATGAAGGGGCTGCAGCTTAATTTTTGCTATTAGTCGAGTTTCATGAATCCTATTTTCATTGTATAGTTGCTATTAATTATTGTTCTTATATTGCGTCCTGTTTTTGTACAGAAATGTCCTGGTATTTCGAATTTGGGGATGGCAACCCTAGTATAAGTAGAACTAATTAAAAGTCACCCTGTATATAATATTATACAGGGTAACTTTTAATTAGTTTTTGATAACATAAGATATGCATGTACTTGTTTTTCAACAAACAAACAATTTTCCTAAAGATAATATAATTATGTCAAAACACAAATAAAATTTTGGTCCTCGATACATAATATGTTATCAAATCGGCAAAAATGTATAAAGAACCAAAATTATTTTTTCATATTCGACATATAGTTTCCTTGAGAAAATTGTTTGTAAACACGAGTAAATTCATATCTTTTGCTATCAAGAACTAATTAAAAGTCACCCTATATAAGGTGTAACAAAATTAGCTGAAACTATTTAAACTGGTGCTTCTACCCATGAAACTGAACAACTTCCCCATGAAACCCATAGTCAAATCTCAAAAAAAAATTTGAACTTCCCATACTAAGTTGGCTGATCAGCTGATCGAGTTAGTATGGGAGAGCCAATTTTTTTTGCGATTTGACTATGGGTTCCATGGGGAAAGTTGTTCAGTTTCATGGGTAGAAGCACCAGTTAAAATAGTTTCAGCTAATTTTGTTACACCTTATATATATAAGATGAATTTTTGTCGCACCAGTTTCTAAACAAATGTCACCCAATGAATACCCGGCTTTATTTTGCATACAAGACACAAGGTTATGTGGTTAAACACACGTACCTGGAATCTCTTCCCGTTCTTCGCGCTTACTGTTCCGTTTGGGCGGAGGCTGCGGCTGGGCGGCCTCGGGGGCGGCTCTGGGTTATTTGAAAAATGTTTAGTTAAAAGAGCAGTTGCAGTTAAACACTCGTTATAGACTTCACTTAAGAGTCTCCAGGAGGCTCGAGTTTCCATACAAACGTAGTTCCGCTTTAATACAAAAACTGCATGCCGGATGGAAACAAAACTTTGCAAATATATTGAGTAGGCACATATCGATGTTTGTAATTAGTTTTCAATGTCCTTATATAAAACGGAAAAAAATAAAGAGCTGTTTCAAACTTTCAGTACAAAACTAATTTTAGCCTTTGTTTAGTTATGTCTAAATTTACTACGATGAAAACTAATTACAGACAACAAAGTTTGTATTTAATCCGACATGTATTTTTTGTATTAGAGCAGAACTGCGTTTGTATGGAAACCCGTGCCTCCTGGGGACCCTTTGCCTATACAGTACTCTCTCGCTAGTCCGCCGCTTGACAATCCGACAACTACTATAATCCGCCCATTTTTTGCAAGTCGATGTTAGCTGTAGATTACGACTCTCTGTGATCCGCCGTTATTGAACAAGTTCGATTCGGTAATCCGCCGCCAAGCATCAACTTCCCTCTCTTTCACTCTAACAACGAACACAGTTCTATTCTTGTAAAAAGAAAATGCGTGATCATGTTATTACGAAAATTTATTCTGGTAAAAAACAAGCCAGAGCAGTATTTTTCAAAACCTGAGTAATCAGTTAATGTGTCAAATTATTTTTAAATTTTAATACATATGTACGTACATATGTATTTATCTTCATAAGTACTAATACAAAATTACTATGTTTTTTTGTAATTTTTCCTCAATTTGATGTTCCTGTACATTTATAATCCGCCGTTTTCGGTTATCCGCCGGTGTCCGCTTTTTGGTGGCGGACTAGCGAGATAGTACTGTATTTCATGGGCGACCAAGAGGGACAGCACAGGCACAGATTAGACAAGGACATACATACATCTTCACTCTTCTTACCTCTGCCCCTCTCATCCATTGTGTATAGGAGCCTTAAGAGGGCGCCGACCATCCGCTAGTGCCTTGCTCACATTTTAAACTATTTCTTTGATTTAAAACCGTAATCGGTGCTCAGTGGTTAGTGCTCTTGACTACTGATCCGAGGGTTGTGGGTTCAATCCCCATCCAGGGCAAACATTTGTGTGATGAGCAGATTTGTTTGCTCTGTGTCTGGGTGTTAAATATCTATATATGTATGTATTAAACGTATATGAGTATGTATATCAATCTCTGATTCCCATAACACAGAGAATCCTTCTTTGGGGCCAGATAACCATTTGTGATTTGTCCCAGAATGTTTATTTATTTATTAATGTAAGTTAACACTCCTAGATTTCAAGGTTTCAAAATGTTCATTCAAAATAGGTGCATGTTACACTCATTTTGATGGTCATAAGATAGCGAATAGCATGAAGTCACCCTTTTTGTTCACGGACGTGTACTTTCTCTGTCTTACATAGCTATTTGACCATTTCTATCCTTGTCTCCTGTCAAATAACTGTCCGCTGATAATATTCCAAGTTTGTTTTTTATGATCTCGATCTCGTTTTAAATGTAATGTTTTTAATTTCACTTTAGTTGCCATCAATGTAACTGAAGCCACCAAGGCCAGTGAAGTTTTAAGAGCATATCTACAGTATTCAAGGTGTGTAGTATGTTTTTTTATGTTATAAAATCCTTTAACCCGGCGGGGCGCGCTAGGTGTTTTTCGAATACTCGCTACCGGGTAAAAAATACCACAGTTTGATTGGCGTTATAAAAGAATATAACTTTGTATTTGAAAGTTTGGTGTTAAGGAAATTACTGTCTATAAATAAAACGGTAAATTTCGCACCCTCCCCCCACTCCTGCCTACAGGGGGTTGTTAGTGGGTAGTGTGGTCTTGGGCCTGTGCATATTTATTCATATATACCTTATGTATACAATGGGTTTGTATGCATATAGGCGCAGGGCTGTGAGTCCCACATAAGCATATTTATTCATATATACCTTATGTATACAATGGGTTTGTATGCATATAAGCGCAGGGCTGTGAGTCCCACATAAGCATATTTATTCATATATACCTTATGTATACAATGGGTTTGTATGCATATAGGCGCAGGGCTGTGAGTCCCACATAAGCATATTTATTCATATATACCTTATGTATCAGCCGAAGGAAGTCCACTGCTGGACATAGGCCATTATGGACATTATGTATACAATGGGTTTGTATGCATATAGGCGCAGGGCTGTGAGTCCCACATAACCAGTACAGCCGGCTGTATTGGTATGCGTAAATGCATTTTCCCCCTTCCCTCCTCCGCAACCGGAGGGAAAAAAATAAAATAATGTTCATTTATTCCAAATGAGAGCTTGGCCTTACAAAATATCAAAATTGATAAAAAAGTCTTTTGTCAGTTGAAAAGCCATAGTAAATAAGCGTTAAAATTCGCTTTGTTCGTCCGTAGTCGTCAAACGTCGCGTGCGAACTGGTTGTCCCTTGGTGTGCGTGTGTGTATTATCTATCGGTTAGAAGGTACCTAGAATCCTGAGTTGCCAGGGGGTTTGGTAAAATAATAATAATCAAATTTAGGTACTCTGGGATATTTTTGTAGTGCCGCCGGGTTAATTAAGAACCATAAACAATTCAACATACTTTTTGTATTTACGTTTCTAAATCAAAGAAAGGATATGAAATGTGACGGCGGCGCTAGCGAGCGCTCTGTGCACTCTTAAGGTGATTGGTGGTTGCTCTCCTCTATTGCCCGAAAACCAATTTTTTTGAGGCGTTTAGCAATGGTTCTTTCTTTCCGTCACTTATCATGCAAAGACAAAACATATTCACAGTAAAAATATATAGTATAAATTCACGTCGTATCCGCAATAGACTTATTTATACTATAATTTAGGGAGAATTATGTATTATGTGGGCATGATAAGGCAAACTACCTCAAAAACAAATTAAGCGCCATGGTCGAGAGGCATAGCCTTAATGGTCCCCAGGAGGCTCGAGCTTCCATACAAACAAAGTTCCGCTTTAATACAAAACTACATGCCGGATTAAATAATATATTGAGTAAACACATATCGATATTTGTAATTAGTTCTCTACGTACTAATATAAAACAGAAAAAAATAAAGCAGTTTCAAACTTTCTATTAGTTGTTTTTTAGGTTACTATGATACAAACATCGATATGTGTCTACTCAAGTACTCAATATATTAGCAAAGTTTCGATTCAATCCGGCATGTAGTTTTCGTATTAAAGCGGAACTTCGTTTGTATGGAAACTCGAGCCTCCTAGGGACCCATAACACATTGCTCTCAAGTTCACGCAACACAACGGTCAACAAGTGTATGGCGACCTGCACCTGTACAGTGTACATAACAAGTGTATGGCAACCTGTACCTGTACAGTGTACCCAACAAGTGTTTCGCGACCTGCACCTGTACAGTGTACCTAACAAGTGTATGGCGACCTGCACCTGTACAGTGTACCTAACAAGTGTATGGCGACCTGTACCTGTACAGTGTACCCAACAAGTGTTTCGCGACCTGCACCTGTACAGTGTACCTAACAAGTGTATGGCGACCTGTACCTGTACAGTGTACCCAACAAGTGTATGGCGACCTGTACCTGTACAGTGTACCCAACAAGTGTATGGCGACCTGTACCTGTACAGTGTACCCAACAAGTGTATGGCGACCTGTACCTGTACAGTGTACCCAACAAGTGTATGGCGACCTGCACCTGTACAGTGTACTCAACAAGTGTATGGCGACCTGTACAGTGTACCCAACAAGTGTATGGCGACCTGCACCTGTACAGTGTACACAACAAGTGTATCGCGACCTGTACCTGTACAGTGTACCCAACAAGTGTATCGCGACCTGTACCTGTACAGGGTACCCAACAAGTGTATGGCGACCTGTACCTGTACAGTGTACCCAACAAGTGTATCGCGACCTGTACCTGTACAGTGTACCCAACAAGTGTATGGCGACCTGTACCTGTACAGTGTACCCAACAAGTGTTTCGCGACCTGCACCTGTACAGTGTACTCAACAAGTGTATGGCGACCTGTACAGTGTACCCAACAAGTGTATGGCGACCTGCACCTGTACAGTGTACACAACAAGTGTATCGCGACCTGTACCTGTACAGTGTACACAACAAGTGTATCGCGACCTGTACCTGTACAGTGTACCCAACAAGTGTATCGCGACCTGCACCTGTACAGTGTACCCATCAAGTCGTCAGCGGACGGTTACCTGCCCTCCTGTATCTGCTGGAAGTTGCGTCGCAGCGTGTCGCCGCCCTGGTGCGGCGCGTTGTGCACTATCGACGACGGCTCGCCCGCCACCGCGCTCTCCTCCTCCTCCCCCTCCGACCCCGAGTACTTGTACTCCTCGCGCACAGAGTTGTCCTGCTTTCTCTTCTTGCACCTGTCTATATGATCCTTCAACTGTATCCTCACTTGCCTCTCTGTTGGCTGGTCTCTGAAATTCATAAAGCAATCTTTTAACTGCTTCCTTGACTTAGTGATTGGTCTACTCGCCTTACATCAGGAGGTCGCCGGTTCGATTCTCGGTCTTTGGTTAGTGGTGTATGTCTCTCTTTGGTTAGTGGTAGGACATTTTCTAAGCCCGCCGTTATTTAATTCATGCTACCAATTTCCCACAATGCATTGGGGAATCTCTGTGAGCCTGCTTCCATCTTCGGCGTCATCGTCACTTACCATCAGATGACTTGATGCCAACGGCTTACCAATTGTGGATAAAAAACCAGGCAAGTTCGAGTCGAACTCTTGCACCGAGAGTTCCATGCTACCACACCTTCCCACGCAAGTTTATCAATCATTGTTTTTTTTCCTTGTTTTTTAACAAATTCCTTGTTAACAAAAAACTAACCAAACCGAGTCTTACAAGTTGACCCCGCCGGGAATCGAACCCGCGACCTCCTGGTGTGAAGCGAATGGACTAACAATTACGCCACGGAGGCGGTAATATATATACATAAATATACGGCCATTTTAGTCACACAATTTGATTCTCGCAAGTAAATGAAACCCTACATGGTACTTGCCGTTGACCTAGAATCATGAAATTTGGCAAGAAGCAAAGTCTCACAGCACAAGTAAAGGAAAAAATCCAAAAATTGTCAATTTGTATTTGAATTTTCGATTGCATAACTTACACATTTGCAGTTGAAAAATTGACCACGACATGTATCGATGTATGTGAGAACATTTTTTCAACTACAAAGTTAAGTTTGTCCTTCAGTCCGGTTGTTGTACCTACTTGTTGATGTTTGTAGGGTTTCGTACCCAATAGGCAACATGCAATATTTTTAATTTTGCTTTTTTTTGCTTGCATTTTAAAGAACTCCATGCAGAATAAACCAGGAGTATATTAAAAAAATAAAAAACTTGGTTTTTTATTTTTTTAATGCGCTTTTAAAGTAACCGTTTAAATTTGCGCGCGCAAACGGACGTATAGTTGCGATGACGTCACTCCTGTCTGACACTCAGACCAAAGAGAATATAATACATTACAATGTATTATATTTCTTTGGTCTGAGTGACAGACAGCAGTGACCAAAGAGAATATAATACATTACAATTACAATAAATTACAATGTATTATATTCTCTTTGGTTTGAGTGACAGACAGGAGTGACGTCATCGGAACTATACGTCCGTTTGCGCGCGAAAATTTAAACGGTTACTTTAAAACCGCATTAAAAATTAAAAAAAACAAGTTTTTTTATTTTTTTAATATACTCCTGGTTTATTCTGCATGGAGTTCTTTAAAATGAAAGCAAAAATAAAAATATTGCATGTTGCCTATTGTGTTTAGTACGGCACTCCCAGTGCGGAGACTCCGATTCACACCTGGCCAGTTTCTCACTTTCTTTCTCACTCACTTGCAGGTTTTTATTATAAAAATTTGTTGTTTTACTTTAATATTATAATCACACCAAGTTTCACGCTTGTATGTATAACTGTTTTTACGACAAAGCAAAAACAAAAATCTTTGTTTCTTGTATCCCCCTTTTGAACCTGAATAATATAATTTTGCATTCAAAATACAACCAATTTTGAACCTTATTACCAATACACTCAGTGTATTTTCACTGAAATCTTTAAATAACTTGTATTATATACTTTTCTCTTTAAAATTGTTTTTTTTTTATTAAAACCGGTTTTTACTTCCTTTTTTAAAAATATATTTTTGTGACGTATACCTACCTGTACGTAACTTTGATGCGACAATAGAGTTCATATAAAAAGTGCATTCCCCTACATTCCCGTCAAGGTTGGGTGCGAAAGGAGTATGGGGTCTCCCTATATTTTTTACATTTTTATATAAATAACTACTTATTATTTGTCATTGTTGACTATCTGTAATTAATTTATGGACATGAATTTATTTTATACAAATTTTATAATTTATTTTTAATGTATACATTATTATTTAGGTATAATAATCTTCTGTATTTTAAAAATTTACAACGCCTTGGTTTTGTGCAAAAAACCGTAATGTTGTAAAACTGAACTGAAACTGAAATAAAGAAATAATTTTACACTTTTGTTATATTTTTATTGTTAGTAATTTCTTCATATATTATAGTAAAAATTTCAGCAGGTTACCTATAACAGTTCAAAAGTTACAGCCTTTTAAAAACCAGACTGACAGACGGACCGACAGCCTAGGCAGTCTCGTCTATTTTATCTTATCTTAGTAAGTGGGGGCTGCAGTTGCAGCGACACTTCGACCCAATGGGATCTTTTGTGTCAACCCCTACAGCCTTTGCACCCCAACCTACTCGAAGATGTGCTGCATTAATGCAACAATTCCGCTGATTGGAAGGTGCTTGTAGTCCTCCGGTTTTGGGTATATAGCCATCCTAGGAGGTACATACGCTTGCTAGCCAGGACATCGCAGTGACACAGTAAGTGTTCCATTGATTCTATGTCTTCACCACAGGATCGTTACTTTAGTATGGTGCCTCAAAAATGCAATGTTTAAGTACTATAATCTAAAATAGAAGGCATGTCAGTGGGAAGCGTCCCATGTATACGTACCTTATGAATGGATGTTTCAACAGCTGTTCAGTGTAAGGTCTCTGGTGATAATCTTTAACAAGTACAGTCTCAATGAAGCTGTGGAACTTTTTGGCCCATTTCTTTGACTTCAGACGAGGTGGTGGGTTCCTGAAATAGACATCATACATAACTTAGAATCTGACAGCACCAGCCAATTTGTTATTATCGACAAAGATAAAATTTATTACAAACTACTACAACAAACTAGTGGATGCCCGCAGCTTCGCCCGCGCAGATCCCGATTTTTGCGGTTCCCGTGGGAATTTCCCAAAATCCTTTGTTAGCGGATGCCTACGTCATACATAACATCTACCTGCATGCCAAATTTCAGCCCGATCCGTCCAGTGGTTTGGGCTGTGCGTTGATAGATCACTATGTCAGTCAGTCAGTCACCTTTGAGTTAAATATATATATATTTAAATTTCATCAGTGATCATTTTTACTTTCCAACGACGAAGGAGTGAAAAGGTATTGTGATGGCAGATAAAATCGACGTGGAGATTTTGATGGGGATCGATTGTCTTACACTAATATTCTAAAAAATAAAAAATATGTGTGTGTGTGTGTGTGTCTGTACTTCGGTCCGGTGCTCTAGTTTCCAAACTACTGAATAGATTTGGATTAAATTTGGGTTAGGGCAATATTATTTTTAAATTTCCAGGCGTTTTTTTTTTAATTTCCCCTATCTTGATTTTTTAGGGTTGCCACCACAGTAAAACATCCTTTTTTACTCAAAAGTTGCTACCGATTTTGGTTATATTGGGTATGTTACTATAACTGTATATGGCCTAAACTACAGTATGCGTTAGTCCTTTGTTCCAAGAAAAATTGGAATATAAGGTACCTCCTATACAAATCCAGGTATGTTTAAATGGCTCTTAACGATTTTGAATAATTGGGACTCGAAAAGGCCTACAACACTAGGTACTTAATTATCCAAAAAAAACTGAGAAATGTACCTCTCATACAAACACAAATTATTGAAAATTTTTCAAGTCTTATATACTCTTTGCTACTAAGTACGTGTAATCACAGATGAGATACTAGTTTATTGTTAATTTGTGTATGTTGGGCAATGACAGACGGTGAAGGCTTTGCGAGAAAGCATGCTCAGCGTGGCTGTACAATTCATTATTAAACCTACTGAAGAATCGTATTACCTTGGAATGAGAAATAGCGCTCTCATCGGATGCAGATCGCACAGCGGTGGTTGACTCTCGGCCATCTCGAGCGCGGTGATGCCGAGGGACCACAGGTCGGAGCGGTTGTCGTACGTGGCGTCGGGGTTCTCGTCGCACGCGATCACCTCGGGCGCCATCCAGTACGGCGTGCCGATGAACGTGTTCCTTCTGCCGATCGTCCTGTCCAACTGGGCCGACACACCGAAGTCCACTGTTGATTTTAAAAACGACATCACATTTATATAGATCAGATAAGTTACTATGAAGAAAGCTGAAAAGATAAAGATGCTCCGTGGCGTTATGGTTAGTCTATTCGCTTCACACCAGGAGGTCGCGGGTTCGATTCAACTTTGTAAGACTCGGTTTGGTTGGTGGTAGGGCATTTTCTAAGCCCGCCTGCCTAGCTACCACCATCTTATCTCAGTCTTGCCGCCAAACATCAGTGTTAACAACATTGATGTGTTCCGGCTTGAAGATAAGATAGTCAGATCCCCATTGCGTTGGAGAATATTGGTAAGCCCGCTTCCATCTTCGGCATCATCGTCACTTACAATCAGGTGAGATGATGCCAAGGGCTTACCAATTGTGAATAAAAAAAAAGATGCAAGACAATTCAAACAGAATTGAGTGACTAAAAATAAACAAAATCCACTATTGATTAGAAATACGAAAAAATTAAAATTATGTTATTGTGACAAAAAGTAATGATGTAAACAATTCAAACAATATTAAATACTAAAAATAAACACTATTGCGTTGCGTAGCGTAGACAGGCCTCCCACGCGGTGGACCGACGACCTGCTGAAAATCGGAGGTAGCCGCTGGATGCGGCTAGCGCAGGACCGGTCGTCGTGAAAATTCTTGGGGGAGGCCTTTGTCCAGCAGTGGACGTTCTTCGGCTGATATGATGATGATGATGAAACACTATCATACTAGTGATTTTCAAAAAAATAACTATTAAATAAATAGTAAAGTTTTTGAGAGGCGACTGTGCACCGGAAAACGCAGCGTAGGCATCGAACTGATGAAACTCGTGGAATGCCGTTGGATGAGGGCAGCGCAAGGCGTCGTTGTGGCGGATTTATTATATTATTACAGCTCATATACGTCCCCACCGAGGGGCTCGAGCCTACCCTGAATCAGGGCGATTAGGCCTTAGTCGACCACGCGGGCCCATTGCGGGTTGGTCGACTTCACACACAACCTTCGAGTTTCTTCGCAGGCGTGTGCAGGTTTCCTTACGATGTTTCCTTCACCGTTAAAGCAATCGGTAAGTATGTACGTAAGTTTTTGAAAAACTCATTGGTACATTGGCCGTCCAGATTTGAACCCGGTACCTCTGGTTAGATGGACGAGTCGTTACCGGTTGAGCCACCGACGCTTTGTTGTTGTTGTGGCGGATATGATGATGAAATAGTTACCATCGAATGATCACAATTAAAAGTTTATCTCCGACACTTCTTTGAATTAGCGATAGGCTTGAGCCCCTCGGTGGGTACGTATATGAGCTGATATAGGTTACGTTGATAATAATAATAAATTGTTTATTTACTTAACACTATCAATAATACCCTCAGAATACTTTTTCTTGCATAGGTACATAATTTATTTGTTAAAAATAAACTGCCTCTTCACTTTTTGCACTTACTAGAAAGTTGTGCAGGCATCAACTTTGCTTTTCTGGGTTGTCTGGTAGAAATCGCTCACAGCGATTAAGTGTTAATTAAATTTTGTATATGTATTTATTTATTTTTATGTACAACAAAGAGATATTTTAATTTGAGCTTTTCATACTCTATCTTAACAAGTATTATCAATATTAACTGAACTCACCTAATTTGACTTCAGCATTGTCAGTGAGCAGCACATTCTGCCCCTTGATGTCTCTGTGTATCACCTTGTTGGAGTGCAGGTAGCTGAGACCCCGCAATATCTCTCTGCATATGTATGAGATCCACTCTTCTTTCAGAGACTGGCCTTTCGTTGATTTCACCAAATCAGTCACCGAACCTGAAAACACGAAGTCATTTCAATGATTTGTACACTATGGCGAACCAGAGCATACTGAACCTTACCCTAGGTTAATACAGCTTAATATTGACACAGCATCGCTGGCAGACATTTTGCCAATACTTGGGAAAGGATTAAATACAAATTTACAGTTGTCATACACAAGCTTAGATTTAGTTAATCTAGCAACATTTGTTTATTACGAGATTGGAGGAGGTTTTGGCGGGATTTGTGGTAAACGAATTCGTAGTTTTATTTTATTGTTTTTGCATTGTTTTCTGATAGAATTTACTTAAAATAGTTGTGCGTTTTGGAAAAAATAGTCTGGTGCACGTGAGCAATGTGAAGAACAAGAACATAAAATGAAGGAGGACGTGAAAACCCAATTAGCACTGGGTGCAGATTTATAGATGCTCTACTGCAACCGTGTGTTGAATGAGGCTGCTGCAAATGCTATCAGGAACTCCAGAGAAGATTTGTAATGTACCGACACTAACATTGCAAATCAAAAAACAAAAGAAGATTAATTAATGAAGACTATCTCAAAAGGGCTTTTATACCCAGAGACATTAATATATTGTTAAAAAAACGAGATCGGAATAGGTAATGAGATTTTGTTATTTGCGCCGCAGAAAAGGATTTACCGTGACCATAGAATAAAAAAAAAACAGCTAGTCTAGTAGAGTTCCCTCATTTTTACTTTTGAGCAAGAAGGTATTATGACAAAAAACACAAACTTGAGATTTTAATGGGATCAATTGTTGAAATTAAATGATTTTTATTCACCTTGAATTGGGTAACATTACATGAAGGTATAGTCGGATAAATTTAGAGCGCCCATTCAGCATTCAGCAGCCAATATAGCATGCAAACATTATACAGGAAATTATTGCACTTAACACATATCTTGCATATACTATTAAAAATTACATATAGATATCATATTTATTTATTTAATTAGATTTACAATTTATATTCTAGAAATTCTTGAATTGAATAAAAATTAGACTGAGTCAGCCATCTATGCAAGGTACTTTTAAATTGAGTCAAGGGTAACACACTTATGTTTTACACGAATATAGTCTAAAAGCTATAGAATCAAAAACATATGTGTGTGTGTGTGTGTGTGTGTGTGTCAGTTGATGTGTGATGAAAATCTGCAAGTGTCTGGTAAGTTATATGGCCTTTTACACGCGGTACTTCACTATTCCAGGAGAAATCGGAATAATTCATACAAACCCAGGTTGTCTGTTTGTTTGTAAACACTTTATTTACATACTAGCTGTGCCCGCGACTTCATCTGCGTGGAGAACTTGAATTTTCCAACGCAAACTCTTGAATTTTCCGTCATAAAAATGTATCCTATATGTTAATCCGGGCTATAAGGAATCACCATACAAAATTTCATCAAAATCGGTCTTGTAGTTTTTGCGTGATGCGCGAACATACTGACAGACAAAAATTTCAAAAGTTGTTTTGGCCTCTATATCGTTAGTAATGTCCACCACAGTTATTATTTTCTAAAAATATTTCATGTAGGTACAGACACAGCCCCGTTACAGTTATATTATATGTATATAGATAGTAATGGGTTTTCCAATATGGACGGGTAGATGTTGCCAGGCTGTGGCGGCCATGTTGTTTTGGCGGCGTCTGTCAAAACTGTTGTTTTTGTTCAGTCATTGATGCCAAATCACTGTGGCAAGTTTCTCAATTGAGCAGCACGTCCAAATTATAAAATTTTAATATAATAGATTTGAAAAACCTAAGAACTTTTAGGTACAAGCTTTAATTTGAAAAGATTTTTAGTTTTTTTGGTATTCTTCTCAGCAAACCCATTTATTTGATACCCATATTGTAAGAGTGCATTAAAAATAACTTATCCGCCATCTTGGGTGTGTCGCTTATTTTTACTAGCTTATTGTTATTTACAATCCAGTTATTTACAATCAGGCCCTCATAGATGGTGGCGGAAAAAACTATTAAACATGGTATTAGATGATTTCAGGGAGTTTCATTGATTTTAACTTTCTAAATGCTAAATTCTTAAGCAAGAAATAGGACATAAATACTCTTTATAGCTTTAATTAACCAGTATTTGCACGAACGGGGCATACCCATATTGATATTCATTTCGCCTTAACTCTCTGCCACTGACGTTACATCTGTCAGACAAGACAATACCTATGCGTTGTTGCTATGTTGCCATTTCGCAACATATCGTTCTGTCTTTTTCTGTACCTTCCGGCGCGGGCGCGTTCTACCCGCCAGGTTATTATTTCTAGATCGCGAGCGAACAGGCTAGATCTACTAGGAAAAGAAAAGTCACATGAGTGATCAGCAAATTCAACGATGGTTGGAAGAGGAAGAACACAAGTTAAGTAATTTCGACGATGATGTAGTGAAATATCAGCCGATGAAGAAGAAAGAATGGAAGATGAGACTAGGGATCCCGAACCAATAGTTACGGTTGAGGGTGATCGAGAGTTGGGATGAGGAGGCTGGAGATCCTGAAGTTCAAAATGAAAGGAGGGGCACGTAGAGAGAGCCTCCAACGTCAGGTCGAAATTTTTCATGGTACATATGGATTTCTTTGGGCTAAGATGGATTTCTCAAGAACATTGAAAACGCCAGCACATAACATTGTTTATTCTGCCAAGACCAAATGCTAATCAGATGCGATTCCCTTGGATATGAAAAGATTTGGAAAAAAACGTTTCATTATTATTATAGTTTATACACTAGCAGCTTAAAAAGCTGATGCGTGTATTTCACTGCACTTATGTAGTTAATAAATATTTGTCTAGTCTGTTTTTAAAACTGTTCACGGATGGAGCACTTATAACTGTCTCTGGTAATTTGTTCCACTCGTTCACTACGCGAAGCGGCAAGAAGTGACGCCGTGGGTTGCTTGCACTTACAGAGCGCCATAGTTTTAACGAATGCCCTCTAAGGTGCACATTTTTGCTCTTCACGTAGATCTCACTTAGGTCTCTCACATTATAAAAACCATTTAATATTTTGTAGGTCTCAATGAGATCACCGCGTCTCCTGCGTTGTTCGAGAGAAGTAAGATTTAATTCCTCCAACCGTTGTTCATACTCCTTGTTACGAAGACGGGTAACCATTTTCGTTGCGCTTCTTTGAATTTTTTCTAATAGGTTAATGACTTTTTTAAAGTAAGGACTCCAAATTTGGTATCCATACACTAATAGTGGCCTTACATATGTCTTGTAGAGCTTGATGAAAAGTACCTTGTCTATGTAGGAAAAGGCCTTCATTATAATATACAGGAGGGAATTGGCTCGTTTTGAAATTTCCAGTATATGTTTGTCCCATTTCAAATTTTGGGTAACAATTATTCCCAGATCTTTTTGGGCAGTGACACATTCTATGTATTTTCCATTGATACTGTATTTTTTGTTGAGATTGTTACTTCCAATGTGTAATACTGTACATTTTTCAGCATTTAAAGTTTATAGCCAATCTTTTGTCCATTGTACGATTCGGTCAAGACCTTCTTGGATAATGTTATGGCTGATAAGAGGGTTACCGATAATTTTTGTATCATCGGCAAACATTGAGAGGTCAGATTGTATGATGTGTTTCATATCCATGATGAAAATCCCAAATAGTATAGGGCCCAAGACCGAGCCTTGAGGAACTCCACTTAGAGATGAGACGATTGAAACATTGGTAGCTTGGACGAACAAGAAACCAGAAGCCTATTGTTGACAAATCTTGAAGTGCGCAAAACAAGAGCTGAAACCAACTAATGCATCCGAAATTCGATCTTTGCTTGCGGCGCAAATTTTCCCGGATTGTAAGGCTGAATTTTAATGCTGATTTAAGAAAAGTAGCAATTTTTGTTATTATTTTTCTGATTAAGAAAGCAAGTTTATATTAATTTTGTTGATTTTATGCTTTCTACTTCACAGGACTAAACTACATTTAAGCAATCTGTTTTTTCTGTGTCGAAAAGACAAGAACAAATTTAGTTTAGTCCTGTTAAATAAGTTCAATCATGTTGCATTGAATCGGCAATGGTGTCGATTCGAACAAAACACTTGACTTAATTAAACTAAACTAAAATTCCATTAAAATAAGTTTAGTCCTTTTCATGTGCTATTCGGTTTTATGCATGAACTAAATTTGGTTGCCTAGTTTGACAGGATTAAACACGATCAAATCGAATTCACAGACTATGTTAAAGGATAAACGAAAGAATGAACAATATGATTGACGTAACTTGTTTACTGTAAGTGAAAGAAAAAACAAGATATAATTTTCTATAGCGCTCTCTCTGTTTTTAATGTCATTTATGTTAAGAATATAATCTATAAACCGTTCAATAAACAGCTGATTTTGTTTTTTTTAATTATTTTTTGGCTTGGCATCAAGGATTTTTGAGTGAAGTATTTAGGAGTTTAAATTTGCCTAAAAGTGCGTCGGGGCATTGTGAATTGTCAGAATCTGGAGAAATTTAAGGTCTAATGATGACCAGGTTGGCAATCGATGGCTTCCTAAGACTGCTGAAGCTGAAAGTTGGAAAGACATAAGACTATACGTCTTCCTTTGGTTTATTGACCTGGTCATCATCATCAGAGTCAAACCCTCAGATCAGAATTTTTTCATGTGAGAGTCGCACAGTTTGCTGATGTTTCTTGGTCCAAACGCCAAACTTCTAGCTTTGACTGTTTTATAGAGCTGTCAGCCACCAACCTGGTCATCATGAGATCCTCAGGTCAAAGGTGCAGTGTCCTGGCGTGCTTATCAGGGTTTATACCATCACTTTACTTAGATATTCATCACAAAATTTGCAGTTTTGTGGTTTTCCATGACCAATTATAGTTTAGTGGTCACCAAAATAGGTCGCGATTAAAATTGGTTCAATTTTAGTTTGACACATCTAAAATATTGTCGTTCCGAATAGCAAGACGGCGTTCTAAACTTAATTTAGTTCGATTTTTGTTTAGATCTGTCCGATAAGTTTAGTCGAGTTTTTTCGAATAGCAAACGTAATTTTGACACATCTTAACCTAATTTTAGTTTAGTTTAGTTGATTTGTGCAAAACCGAATCGACACCATTATGAATCAAATGGAAGGACCATATCAAATTTTTTGTGACAGGCTACAGCATTTTGTGTTTGCATTAAGAAATTAAGAAAAGTAGCTGGAGAAAAGGCAGCAGTGGTGACTTATAATGGATATGTGAGTTCAATGATAAGACGTCTCCTGCTATGGGGTAATTCTACACATGTATTAGAGTTACTTCTGGTGCAAAAAAAGTGTATTCAGGCAATAAGTGGTGCAGGCCCGATTGATTCATGTCCTCAGGTATTTAGAAAACACAGGCTATTAACGGTCACCAGTATGTAAATTCTCGAAATAGCCACTTTTGTCAGAAACCATCCTGACTATTATAGGACCCTTGTGCAAGTTCCTAGATTATGTGAAAGAGATTTGACACATTTTGTAATGCCGCCATGCAAAACAGCTTTATTTAGGAAAAATTGTTTTATTATGTCCATTGAAGTATACAATAAGATCCCTGTTGCTTTAAGACATGTTACCTACCAAATATTTTATTGTTAAACTGCAGCTATGGCTTATCAAAAAATGTTATTATGGTTTGAATTAATTTATGTTTGACATTAATTTGATATAATATGTAATTATTATGAATATATTCCAAACTTATCGTAACTTGACATTAAAATTGACATGTAATATTTTAATTTTTGACATATTATACCAATAATATTTGACATTTTGTGAATGTTCGTAAATTGAATATTAGTTTATTACTAATTTTCTTATTGCTTTGTAGTTTTTTCATGCCATTATTTTATAGTTGAGTGTGCTGATGCCTACTTAATATTATAAATCTTAACACCTGTAATTATGTGCATTCTGGCAAATATATCTAATCCAATCTAATCACCATTGTTGTAGCCTTTAACTGTCTTAATTTTAGTCTGCACCTTGGTTAGCAATGTATGTATGTATGTATGTATGTACAGTAAAATCACCAAGACATGGTTTTTGCATTAGTGTAATGGGTAATTTACACATTGATATTATTACTTAATAGCAAAGTAAAGAACTTAATTTTAATTTAATTAACGCATGTAAACAGACCACTAAAGAGATATTAAGTCACCTATCTCACTGCACGCATTACCTGGTGCGCATGGCCTGCTACTAAATTGTCATAAAACACATACAAACATTAAACAAAAGTTAAATCTTAGGTAAAATTCATTTAAGTGCTTAGTCACTTAATTATTAACGTTAGCTTTGAATAAAAATTCAGTTAAATACTTTAATATGTGTAAACTAGGCATAAAAAAAGGTACAAAGGGAACGGAGGGTGAAATGTAGTGAGTGCTGGTCGGGGGCTAGCGCACTGCAAGGATAGTTGCCACTTTACACTATCAGTGTGTACCCACATAATTACATAAAATTAACTGTGCTATCCAAGGGATAGACGGCGGTTGCTTGTTGCAATTAACATCACCCACAGTAACATATAGGGCATTTAGATTTACACCTAGGGAAGTGCGTAATGTGACCTTCAAATTTATCTGGAATGTAGGTTTCCTCACAATGTTTTCCTTTACCTTTAAAGTATTCAGTAAATATATGTATGTAAGTTTTAAAAAACTCACTGCTACATTAGCCATGGATGCTTTTTGCCTGTTACCATTACAAAAATATTGCTGTGAATAAAATAAGACATTTCCCACTTATTTAAATCAGTTATTTAACATTTTTTAACACCTGTAGAAAACGTTATTTGTGTACACAAATATGAAGTCAGAAATCTCTATAGTTTTGAAGAACTGATTTTGTGATTTGATTAAAATATAAAATTAATGAGAGTCAAACGAGTACAGTTTTCAGATATTTTAGAAGGCATGCCATTTGCTGAATAAATAATTTAGAATTTATTTTTGATACTAGAAAATACCTTATTTTACATTTTCAATTTTCCCACCACACAGCTCAGCATAGCATGCAGGCAAGGATAAGAAAACATCACTTACCAGCACCACAGTACTCCATGACTAGCCAAAGCTGGTCATCTTTACCAGGTGGGCTCTTTTTGATGAAAGCCCCATAGTAGGTGGCAATATTGCGATGGTTGGAGTACTTTTTCAACACATTTATTTCAAGCTTTATCTCTTCCTCTTCATCCTGTGTAACATCCATCACCTTGATAGCAGCGAGCTGACCTGTTTTTGTGTGTCGACCCTAGAAATTATAAATGAATAATATAAGAGATGCCTTTGTTTAGCATTGGACATCATGGCTGATATGATGATGATGACGATATATGTCAATACTAGATTTTTTTCTACAATTCTGTATACATATCGTTTATTTTTGCCATATTAGACTTATTTATGCATGTAAGTTCAAAAAAGGTGATTAAGCATAGTCATTTAGAAATTCAACAATAATTAATACATACTTATCTACAAAATATAAATGTATACCTATAATAGTATATTCATAGACTTGAAACCTTTTCAAAAAGTCAACAAATGTGTTTAATTATACCAATTCCCATCCATTGAACTTGGTCATGGATCAATTAAGTTCACTGACATTACGCACCTACTCTCTAATTGTTCCACTCTCAATTGAGATAACCACTACAAACCAAATCTTAAAAACAAACTGAATAAGCTTTTTGCATAAGTATGGGAAACAAAAGGGCATAATAAGATGTAGGTAGCTACCGAAAATTATACATATTATTCATGTGTAAATAAAATATGATAGATATTAAGTGACTTCAAACTAAGTAATCAATGATAGGGAGGTGAATATGCATCTATAAAATCAACTGGGCTGAAAAGTAAGCAGGCTTAGAATTTCCCTACATGACCAAATCAAGATTCACCTATGTAGCTCACAGAATAGCAAAATTTAAATGGCATTGCGTAGGGCACATAGCTTGGGCCGATGGGGCAGTAATGTTCTTGAGTGGTGTAGCAAAGGCAGACCTCCCACTTGGTGACGGTTGCAGGAAGCCACTGGACCAGGAGGGCTTTGTTCAGCAGTGGACATCTTTCGGCTGAGATATCATAACATATAAGTTGGTTGAGGTTTCCTGTTTTGACTACCTTTGTCAAGCCGCCTTAGATTTCAAATTTTATCAAATAAACAATGTTTAAAATGAAATAATCACATTCCTTTGACCCAATTAGGTATATCTCTGCTGACACACAATACCTACCTATACTCAATGTAGATACAGTAAACAGCAAGTGCTAAGGGACAACATACCTTATAAACCTGGCCATAAGTGCCATTTCCAACGACTTCTATCAGTTCGAATATGCCAGCAGGATCCTGAAAGGTATGAAATGATTAGCAGTGCAAAATCGAGACAAACAATTCAAAACTCTTTTTGGAAACTTCACTATGAATCACGCCCTGTGAGATCATTGCCCTGGGCCCGGGGTGTAGGGTCTACACTTGTTACGGGCGCCGTTATGAGGCTTATCTACATGGCATCCCTATGTGATGGAAAAGGTTAAAATTAGAAGTTTACCTTTAGTGCTCCGAGGTCAATGTCGTCTAGTGAACAGTTTACAGACGGTGCTAGTTGATGCGCCATTTTGAGTGTATTGTCACACACGGACAAAGCACAGGAACTGGAACCTCACATCAATGGAAAAACCCATGCAAAACTCAGATTATAACACTGGATTTCAAAATTTTATAATATGAAGTAAAACTTATTTAAAAAACACATTGTTTATGATAATATGTTACACTAAAATTATAAATACAATTTGTTCATTTCACACACACCCGGTACGGGGTTGCCGCATTTCTGCGAGATTTTTACTAAATATAAAATGATACTCCAGAATAAGAAGCAGTGATCTGTTTTGTGATTAATTTCTACCATACATAATTATTTGTTTGTTTCCATTTTATTCCTACCATATTCCTACAGCTACATAATAGATCAGGACAAGGAATTTCTATATTATTATCTTTTAAAGAAATTCCCTCCTTCTGCCAGATCCATCTGGTTGAATGGCCGACTATACCTAATCAAAGATGACCTATTATTATTTTTTTTTTCTTCGCCATTTTAGGCTTTTAGGGCAGGCTAAGGCTCATTGGCCATACCGCCTAGTCTTCAGTATATGTTTTTCAGTAGTATTCACTTGTAGAATTCACGTCTTCAGTAATTTTCAGTAGTTTCTTCACGTTCACATTATATTATTGTCTCTAAACTAACCTAACCTACATACTCTAGCAAAATGATAGCACTTTTGCTAAAGCTTGCTCGGACTTCTTGTGGGAACTCGAAACACAGTACACACACTTTTATTTCATTATCCTACACAAGAAACACTTATATGATCCTTCGCTGATAAATACACTATCAATATTATACATCAAAAACCACTAAATGTAGTTTTTCGGATAATAAAAGAAAAATGACAAACTGAACGCTACAAATTCCCGCCAAAAAGTCTGACCTATTAATAATTTGTTGTAAATTTTTCTTGGCCATGGAAACTAGTCCTTCAGCCGGATTCGTAAATAATTTTCACTTTCTTCATTTTTTTTTGGATTTGTAATGCTAGTGCCGGTGTATTACAAATCTTCTCTGAAGTTCTTGACAGCATTTGCAGCAGCTGCATTCTGAGGTGGAACACCCAGTTGCTGTTGGGCGTCTATAAAACTGCACCCAGAGCAAGTTGGGTTCTCACGTCCTCCTTCGTTTTATTTTCTTGTTCTCCACATTTCTCACGTGCACTAGACGATTTTCTCCAAAATGCACCACTTCTTGAACAAAATCCCAGCAGAAAACAATGAAAAAACAACAAAATAAAACTACGAATGCGTCCGCCACAAATCCCGGCAAAAAACTCACCTATTAATATAACGTGGTGTTGCCGGTTACAAAACGACTTTTTAAACTGTTGCTAAATAATGTCCAAAAAATCCAAAATTGGCAATTTTGTGCTAAAAAGTTGCTAAAAGTGTTGTAATTTTTTGTTGCTAGACTGCATCAAAAAATTACCAAATCTACTAAAAAACTTAAATTTAGTTGATACTTTTGATTGTAGGTTCTTTGTGGAATATTATATCACTCATTTTGGTATATATTTACACTAATTCCACATAAATTGAATAAAACTATCCGTTATAATTTGTCAGCAACCGGTTTCGAACGCCATCTGACAAATTATAACGTGTAGTTTTATTCATTTTAAGTGAAATTAGTGTAAAATATATGTACCAAAAAGAGTGAATTTAAATCTAAAATTAAAAAAACACTACAAGCAACCTCTAATAGTAAGGTTATTTATGATACAAGGGTTGTAAAAAGGTCAATAACAAACGAGTGACATTTGTGAGCCCGAGCCGCAGGCGAGGGTTTACCATCGTCACGAGTTTGTTATTTCCTTTTACACTCATGTATCATACAAAGTTTTTTTAATACAGTTGTGAGAAAATAGATAAAATAAAAAAACGACCGTGACAGAAAAAACAATATACATGGGTAGATACATACCTATCAAGGTTTCAGCAACCAAAGTTCATTTTTATTTTATTTTATTGAGAAACAAACAGTCGTAACATAATATATAAATATTTTGCACGACTTGTGGCCTATTTTAAATGTACGGAAAGTAATCTCACTTTGACAAATTGAAAACGGGGCTTGACGTGATTTTATATAATTGATGTTGTTTTTACCTCAACGTGTCGACTATGCTTCGATAGCCATGGTCGCGAGTAGAAGTAGTAGTTGCCCCGTTTTCAATTTGTCAGTATGAATAATCATGAAAGTTTAAAGTGTTATAATCTCACTTTGTTTTTTCTTATACATACACATATGTATATTTTTTATTACATATATATATTAACTTTTCTTAATTTTATTAGTTTTCACAACAAAAACGTCTCAATTCAGTTTTACGAAAATTGTGCGATATTTTTTAACCTCTTTGGTAAAGATGACCTATTCCTTAGTGTAACCGGTTCCACTTCATTCATATTTTTTCTCTTTCCTTCACAAAGATATAACCCAAAGGAATCTAAACAGCTTGCGTTATCTACTAACCTCGGAGGAAAAACCTATCTCTTTTAAAATTCTCCTTTCAAAAGATTCTGTATCTTTGGTTATTATATTATTATTTTTTGCTAGAAATGTCTTGTTCTTCCGAGCTAGAAATTAATAAAAAGTGGTAAAGTAAAAGCACGTGTGCGGTAAAATCAATTTTGCGCACACTTGAATGGCATATAAAGGACCATTTTTCGAGCAACTGTATTGAAAAAAGTATATAATTATATGTATTGGCCCTTATAAGTTTAATATAATATGTAGTAATATTAAAGTAAAAAAAAAGTCGAGACGCATTTTAGTGTTAGTAGGAGAGGTTTTTGAAGAAAATGCTAAGTTTCCGCAAAAATCAAGAAATAACCCATATACCTATAGCATGGAATTCGGTAGTATCAACTCAAACCTCCGAGCCATCTATGCATTGGCGTATTTAAAAATATTTTCCAGGGGGGCCTGGGCTCTGAGATGCGATGGTCGGCGAAGTCGAGTCGACACCTAATTTACGTTTATCTCCCGTAGCACTGCCGTTTGGCACTACTGGTAATTTTTCTCTGGCTTGACACTACCGGTACCGCGGTATTACTTTCGTAATTGTCGGAACTGCCACCCAGAGGGAGGTATCCTCGCTCTTTGATAGTATTATCATCAAACCTGACGAAACCATTACCGTTCGCTTCGCTCGCTCAACCCAGATCTGCCGTTGGTATCCCCACACAAGGTACCGGTAGTGTCACGGGAGAGAAAAAATGCCTTTGGCACTACTATTATTACTAGTAGTGCCAAGCGGTAGTGCCACGGAGAATGTACTCTATTTTACAGTCTGTCAGCACGATTAGCATCATCACACTATGTTTTACAAATGTGAAAGTTTGGATGAATGGATGGATGTTTGTTATTCAATCACGCCACAACAGCTGAACGGATCTGGATGAAATTTGATAGATAGATAGATTAGACCTGTATATAGGCTACTTTTTTTCCACGCTCGCGAGCCACTTGCGGCTCGCGCACTGAGCAACCTCGAAGAAAGTCATAGAAACAAGCGAAGCCGCTGGCAAAAGCTAGTAATTTTATAAATAGATTTACACAGTGTCCGTGAGCCCCTCCAAGCTAAGGGACGGGATCATACTATCGGGTGCCAGGGTTGTATGCATGGTCAGGAGCAGTTCACACAAGGCCAGGAGCCAAATACGCAGGTTTAAGGCCATACATGCAAGGCTAGGAGCCTTACACACAGTACTCGGCGGGTGTCAGTGTCTGTTGTGAACCTGCACATGTCTCCACCTCTGGCTGAACGCCCCTACCTATGTCCACGCCCCCCACTGTTTGGCCGTATACCGACGGCATACTACAGACCCCCTGAGATGACTCAAGTAGGTAGAGGGGTCCACTATCTGGCCAGGAACCCCTTTCCCATCCCAGGTCAACTGGACTTATCTGAGGTGACGGGAAGTCCAACCTCCTGCTAGGGCCTTGACACCTTCGAGAAGGTCAGTTGAACTGACGAGTCAGTTTTTGCCCCCCAGTTAGTCACGGTACTCTTTCCTGGTGGCAGGAGTATCGTCAGGGATTCGGATGGCAACAGAATGTCGGTACGAGCCCTGTTGGATAATTGTTTAGCCCGTACAGGAGCTCAAGGGTGTATCTCGCAAGTGAACTGGTTATCAGGCTAGGCTTGCGCTTAGAGGAAAGCAGGGAGAATATTGGGGGACAGGTGGCCCCTCTGAGGGATAAGGTTGATGTTGGATGGTGCTAGGGTTGTTCCAGGCATTCATTGTCATACAATCAGAAGCAGTCTTGGATGATGTGTCCTTGGGTGGGCACCAGATCATTCTGGGGTGGGCACGGCCCACCTGCCCCACCCCTCAAATACGCCTGCGCATCTATTACATACAAAAGTGTAACTTAACTATCTATTCAGACTCGATAATAAAACAAATTCATATTATGACATGTTTTATAATTTGTTTTATTTATTTTTCGCTAAATGAAATTTTATAGCAGTTTCGGTCTTTATTACGACTTTCGTATTCCTCGCTGTCAGTTGCCACGCTTTGGAGGTGACACCATCTTTTGCTCATTTTCGCTGCAAAGAAGTGAAAGATCGCTTAATCACACGAAATGATATATTATGTGCCTTTTTTAGGAGATCCGCAGAAGAACTAAAGTAACCGACATAGCTCACAGAATCGCTAAACTGAAGTGGCAGTGGGCAGGGCACATAGCTCGTAGAACAGATGGCCGATGGGGCAGTAAAGTTCTCGAGTGGCGACCGCGCACCGGAAAACGTAGCGTAGGCAGGCCTCCCACGCGGTGGACCGACGACCTGGTGAAGATCGCGGGAAGCCGATGGATGCGGGCAGCGCAGGACCGGTCGTCGTGGAAATCCTTGGGGGAGGTCTTTGTCCAGCAGTGGACGATTTGTGGCTGATATGATGATACCTTACAACACCTTATTGCATGTAATGTCATATATTATGGGGATGCCTTTTACGCCACACTGCATATTTCCATGTTTGGCATGTTAATGTTGACTATAACAACTTGTCTAAACTTACATATTTCCATGTTTGGCATGTTAATGTTGACTATAACAACTTGTCTAAACTTACATATTTCCATGTTTGGCATGTTAATGTTGAATATAACAACTTGTCTAAACTTACATATTTCCATGTTTGGCATGGTAATGTTGACTATAACAACTTGTCTAAACTTACATATTTCCATGTTTGGCATGTTAATGTTGACTATAAAAACTTGTCTAAACTTACATGTTTCTTAGTTTTACGCCATATTGGTTCTTTATTTTCGTATTGCACCAAAGAAATTGTGAAAAGAAACCGGCTAAGTGCAAGACAGAACCGCACACAAAGGGTTCCGTAACATCATACTAGATGGAGCTAGTACAAAGGGTTCCGCACCATCTTACTAGACGGCGCTAGTTACTACACGTTTTAACAAAACACGTTTTTGTATGGAGACCCTCTTATTTTGTCATTTATTGTTATAGCGGCAACAGAAACACCATCTGTTAAAATTTTAAACTGTCTAGCTATCACGGCTCATGAAATACAGCCAGATGACAGACGGACAGCGAAGTCTTACTAATATGGTCCCATTTTAACCCTTTGGGTACGGGACCCTAACAAGATGCGTTAAACCATAAATTACAATTTAGTAAAAAGCCGGGTACGACTAGTTTTATAGGAGGCTGAGGCATGACAGTGACAGCTAGGTGTCAACACCATGTACTTTTCTTGAAGTTTATAATATACTAGCTGTCCCGGCGAACTTCATTCCACCTTACACTACACTACACTACACTACGCTACCCAACCCTAACCTACCCTACCTTACCTTATCCTACACTAGACTACACTACCTTACCCTACCCTACCCTAAAACCTTCTTAAACCGCATTAGCGAAATCGGTCCAGCTGTTCTTGAGTTATAAATGGTGTAACTATCACGACTTTCTTTTATATATATATATATATATATATATATATATATATATATATATATATATATATATACAGGGTGTCCCTTAAATAGTGCGCAAACGCTCGGGGGCTGATAACTTGACTCATGACCTATCAGAATAATGAAAATGATGTCCAGTAAATATTTTACGGTTTTAGAGTACTTAATTCATTATTTTCTGAAATTGTCCAGAATTCTATCTTGCGTTAATTTTTTTGATGTGATTTGCTATATTGACAACTTAACAACTTTTGTTCTACGAATTCACTGAAATCGCAAAAAAATTAACTCTTCATTCAAATTGATCAGCTAATCCATAAATTTTATAGATTTTTGTATGGAAGGTCCTTTTTTTTAGAATTGACCATGGGTTCCTTGGGGAAAGTTGTTCAGCTAACGGAAACTACAGCAATTTTGTTACACTTGTTTATGGCAATCGTGCGAAAGAGACAAAGTAGTAGTAATTTCTGTTCCACTCTGACCGCGGCTGCAATGTTGAGTTCTTCTTCCAGATATTATTAAATTATATTAGGTACTGATATGTAGAAATTCATTTGTTCAACACTTCTTCCTTCACGATCGTTTTGTGGTCTGATCCGTAGATCCAAGATGCTTGAAAGCGGAAAAATCTTTCAGTGACTGTAAAATAATTTCTTATTTTAACACTCACACCTGTTTTTTTTTCTTATCTGTGACTCACACCATTCGTAGTGTTCGTAATGTATTCAGTAAGGATGACTAATGAAGTTGGGCCAGACAATGAACACCTGAAAACTTTTGTGTTCGTTTTTTATTCGTTTATCGTTTTCCCGAGCAGATTTGAAGGTTCAACAGCGTTACGTTTCAAACGTAACGGTGTTGGCATACTTAGTTTGTTTGTAGAGTGTCTACTTATTCTATAAATAGCCCGTAAAAATGGAACGGACGGGTTCAATTGTTGCGGGCTATTTACAAAAAAAGAAGACAATTCACAAACAAACTAACTGAAGTAATTATGGAGAAAACCGGTGATAAAAATTGTATGTAGATCATGAAATAGGGTGACTATGATTTCATTTTACAAGGAAGTATTCCAAACTCGAAATCTAAGAACATTACGAAATTTCAAGTCCACTTAGCTGTTAGCAAGACGGCTACACTACGAAGTGATTTCGAGTAAAACTACTTTGCTTCAAGAGATATGATCAAACAGTCACAGTTTGACTAAACTATTTTTACAGGTGTGCACTAAAATATTTAGAGAAAATATCAGGAAAATTGAAATTAAAGGCGTCGGTGGCTCAACCGTTAGCGACTCGGTCCTTCTAACCAGAGGTACCGGGTTCAAATCTGGACGGCCAATGTACCAATGAGTTTTTCAAAAACTTACGTACATGTACTTACCGATTTCTTTAACGGTGAAGGAAAACATTGTGAGGAAACCTGCACACAACTGCGAAGAAACTCGCAGGTTGTGTGTGAAGTCGACCAACCCGCACTGGGCCCGCGTGGTCGACTAAGGCCCGATCGCCCTAATTCAGGGTAGGCTCGAGCCCCTATGTGGCGACGTATATGAGCTGATATAATAAAATATTTTATATAATGAAGAAAATTCTTAAACTGAATTTAACCTAGCACTGCACACTTTGAACATGAGAAATCTTTCGATGTAAATAACGCTGATGATGATGTAGTGTTCATGCGTCGAATGTTCTGCGGCGTCATCTTGGTAATTTTGGGAAACCACCGTCACGCTTTTCAAAGTGATAGATTCTCCGGTCAGGGTTTGATGTAGGTTACAGTGCCCCTCCAGGTTGGATTAGACGATGAGAGCAACCAAAAAGTCGGGGTAGTAGTCCCAGGCCTTAGGTATTATGCAGCACAAGTAGGTCATTGTCTTCCGATTGAATGCAGTGGCGAATGTTAACACAATGAAGTCATTCTTATTTATCATGTCTACATTATATTTCAGCCGACAGAATCAATGACTTCCGGATCTTTGTTTATTTTTCGCAAAAAAATTTCTCAAAGATGAACTATTTTTTCGCAGATGGGGTATTCTTAAAGGTTTTTGGGTATTAGTCCCAGGCCTTAGGTATTATGCAGCACAAGTAGGTCATTGTCTTCCGATTGAATGCAGTGGCGAATGTTAACACAATGAAGTCAATCTTATTTATCATGTCTACATTATATTTCAGCCGACAGAATCAATGACTTCCGGATCTTTGTTTATTTTTCGCAAAAAAATTTCTCAAAGATGAACTATTTTTTCGCAGATGGGGTATTCTTAAAGGTTTTTGAATAAAGACAAAAAATGCAACAAATGATGCGAAAAAGCTTATGTATAATATAAATTCAATTCATTAAAACATTTTTCAATTATAGCTATAAAGTTGTTATAACATAGATATCCTTTATCGACTTAAGATAAAAAACATAGTTTTGTAATAAATATTAATTACTATTATAAAAAAATTACAATTATTATTCGCAATCAAGAAGATATTGCAAGAAGAGAGAAAAATTAATTATTGTCTACAACATAATATTTCTTCTGAGATAATATGCTTATATTAATACAGTAGCTAAATGGATAATTATATATACTCTCATGATATTTGCAGCAACTAATCATTTCGTTTTATATAGAAAAAAACTAACATCCTTTACGCAATAATTACTTATGACGATGACATAATAAATAACGCATAGTTCATCGCAGCGCAAGGATTCCCTACCTACTCGTACCAACCATCGCGCCGGCCAGCCGACGCGGTAGTACCGAAATTCACTGAGATTTCATGATAAACACTTGTAATAGGCGGGTAGATCGACCACCCCTGCGCTGCGCTTGTAGTTGCCTTTGCACAAACCCACTTATGACTGTAGGTATATTGTGTTCATGATAGTGCCAACTTTTGAGTTAGACTATTGTACCATGGGTATACCATTAAGTTTTTACTTTATTTTTTAATATTTGGATACATATTTTATATCATTATTTTATTTGTATTGCTGATACATTTTCTTATATAGGGTGACTTTTAATTAGTTCTTGATAACAAAAGATATGTATGTACTAGTGATTACGAACAACTTTCCCAAAGAAACTATTTGTCAAATCATAAAAAAAAAATTGGTCCTCGATACATAATTAGCTATCAAATCGGCAAAAATGTATAAAGGACCATTTTTTTTTCATATTTGACATACAGTTTCTTTGGGAAAGTTGTTTGTAATCATGAGTACATTCATATCCTTTGCTATCAAGAACTAATTAAAAGTCACCCTATATAAGGTCTAACAAAATTAGCTAAAACTATTTTAACTGGTGCTTCTACTCATGAAACTGAACAATTTTCCCTATGAAACCCATACTCAAATCTCAAAAAAAATTGTGAACTTCCCATACTAAGTTGGCTGATCAGCTGATCGAGTTAGTATGGGAGAGCCAAATTTTTTTTTGCGATTTGACTATGGGTTCCATGGGGAAAGTTGTTCAGTTTCATGGGTAGAAGCACCAGTTAAAATAGTTTCAGCTAATTTTGTTACACCTTATATATTTTTTTCTTTTGATTTTTGTTATCATAGGGTAGGTACACCCACGTCCACCTTAATTTAGCTTAAGAGGATTGTGTCACCAACGAAGTTCACTAGTGTAGGATAAACCTATAAAGGTTTTGATGTACCAATAATATAATAATGTTTGTAACTTTTTTTAATCAAATAAATAAAACATAAATCCAAAACGACTTAAGGATGGTGCTAGAACAGCGCATGCTAAATAAACATAACTTGAATTTTCAGTCGTTATTTTTATGATTTTACACACTCTTTTCATTATTTGACTCGTTGTTGTGTTTGGTACAAGCGTTATTCCACCTGCCACTTTTTTTCTATAAATTTAGCCTTTTCAAAATGGCGGCCACTTTTTTCATTTCGGACAACGAATTCGTGATTAGCAGTGATCAGAAAAGGTAGAATGTAAATACCTAAAGTTCGCAAGAAGGTATAACATGGAGTTGTTAGAACCACCAAATAAATTTATATTTTTTTATCTTATATTAATATGAGCTATCCTGTATTATTATCCTGTATAAGCATCGGTGGCGTAACGGCTAGGGCCGCCGCCTCCTGTCCGGGAGGTCGTGGTTTGCATCCTGCCACGTACCAATGTGATATCGAATTTAGATTTCATATGTACGTTTATCCGACGCTCTTACGGTGAAGGAAAACAGGAAACCTGCACACGCCTGCGAAGAAATTCAAAGGTTAGGTGTGAAGTTGACCAACCCGCATGGGCCCGCGTGGTCGACTAAGGCCCGATCGCCCTAATTCAGGGTAGGCTCGAGTTCCTCGGTGGGGACGTATATGAGTTGATGTGATGATCCTGTAATATTAGCGATCATTTTAATAGATAATAGTAAAATAATACATGGTAGCTCATACAAATATAAGATAAAAAATATTAATTTATTTGGTGGTTCTAACAACTCTATGTTATACCTTCTTGCTAACTTTAGGTATTTATATTCTACCTATTCCGATCACTGGTGATTAGGGACCTCACGGGACTTCAGATATCAGTTTTGGATGCAATCGGTTCAGTGACTAAAAAGTACAAAATTGGGGCAATTTTCCTGATTTTGACAACAGATTCTTGATCAGAGATAGGTACGTAAGTATTATTCTCATCTGTGTCTGATGTCTCTGATGCGGATGAGAATAATAATCTGTTGACAGAATCAGAAAAATTGCCGCAATTTTGTACTTTTTAGTTACTGAACCGATTGCATCCAAAACCGATATCTGAAGTCTTTTGGAAGCAACCGGTCCAGTAACTAAGTAGTTCAAAATGACGACCACTTTCTTCAATTCTGACAACTGATTCGTGATAAGAGACTTCAGAGACCCTCAGATATCGATTTTGGTAGCAGTCGATCTAGTTACTAAAAAATTCAAAATGGCGGCCACTTTTTTCAATTATAATAACGGATCCGTGATTAGGGACCTTAGGGGACTTAAGATATTGGTTTTGGAAGCAATCGGTTCAGCAACTAAAAAGTTCAAAATTGCGGCCATTTTTATTATTCTGACAACGGATTTTTGATATTGATTTTTTGAGATAAAGAGGCTTTGAATAACGACTGCATGATGCCATACCATATTGCTTTCGTCAGTAGGGATGAACAGATGATGGAGGTGCTCAAGAAGAACGGCGTGCAATGCAGGGTTCCTCTGCAGTTTGAGTCCCATTCTTCTGATGAGGACTACCAGCCGCATTGTTAGAGTTCTAAGTATGAGATGTGATAATGGTTGTAATAAGTGCGATTATTTTGTGTAAATAAACTTTGGTAACCCTGGGTAACTTTTACGTCAATTGGTTTACTGAGTCACTAGAACACATTCAATGATTTACAGCCGTTATATAGGCTGTAAACATTGAGTATCATTCACCAAAATTTGAACTGACATATTTTTTTTATCGTACTTGTGACGGCCAAAGAAGAAAGTTAGGCAGAGTAGTTTTCTTCTTTCTGGTGAAACTTCGAGGTTAAATTAGGCTAAATTTAAAAAAAAGTGGCAGGTAGAATAAAGTTGTTACCAAACACAATAACAAGTGTCAAATAACGGAAACAGTGTGTAAAATAATAATAACAATGACCGAAAAATCAAGTGCAGTCGACTCTCGTTAATTCGAAACTCGAGGGACTCTTAAAATATTACGAATTATCGAGTGTTTGAAATATCAAATGGTTCGAAAATTACTCGGGCACCATAATTTTCAATCAAAGTCTTAAATTTACCGTGCCAATCTAAGCAAACGAAAAGCGGAAGTGTGTGTCAAACTAATCATAACTATTCATGATGATACAAGTTTGAACTTGTCTCAAAATTTACTCAACTCTGCAAGTTCTGCAATCTTTCGGTCTCTTTCTCTCTGCAACTTTGAATTGTCGAGTGTATGATGCCTATGAGTTCGAATTAACGCGTCATTTTCTTACGTAGCAATGATTTTTTCGTTCGAATTACCAAGTGCATAAAAATGTATTGATATAGTTCGAAATATAAAGAGATTTTCCAGGGAACTTGTGATAACTTTAAATTAAACACTTGACCGTTATTTGAAGCATAAAATGTTTGAGATAGGTCCTACGTTTTCCGCCTTCCGTTTTTCTTCCTTTTCTATCTTATAACGCCCTCTCGCTCGCACGTCTCCCTCCTGCACCACCACCGGCTTGGCCCGAGGTTGCTTGCGAGCCTCGCGCCATATCTGCTTCATTGGCGTCCTGTTTCCCGCCGCACAAAGTAGTGCTCAGCACTCCGTTTATAACTTGCAGTGACTAACACCCACGTGTTCACGTAAGTCTTTTAACTTCCTTATAATACAGTGAAAACGGTGTTACCGTTCGGTACATTAGTACATCTATAATATTTTATGCTGTTCTCTTTAAAATTTGTAAGCGATTGACTTTATTTTGATCTACCCTCATTTTTATTTGATCGTTGCGCCCTCCTAGGTTTGTGGAATAGTACCTAATAATGGAAAGTAATAAAAACGACAAAATCTCAAGCAGTAGCGATAGCTCTTCGAGTTCTAGCGCGAGTACAACATCCTCATCAAGTGCTTCTTCGCGTAATAATAGAAAGCGTCACCGACACAAAAAAAGGGGGGCCAAACTTAGTCGCCGCCGTGACGGCCGCCGTTTAAACGAGTTATCACGCGAAGTAGACGAACTTCGAAAGCAAGTAGGACTAAGTGCTACGTGTAATACACATAATGAAGACATTTTGGTTGACGACTGTGTAAGTCGCGATTTATATAACGATACCTGCTGTACCCCTGAAGCTCCTTCGGAGCCGGTGACGATTGCGACGAATGACTTAGTTTTTGATATCGAGACAAAATTAAAGGAACCCTCTATTCCTAAAACCCCCAAAATTTTCTTGGATACGCTAAAAGACATACAACATTTTGATACAAGTGAATGGTGTGAAGTTCGTTATTCCGAGGTGCAAAAATTGTATAACCATACACCCGGATTTACTGACCTTGAAACAAATGACGAAGTCAAAGCCTATGACTCATTACGCCATTTAGCCTACGCTGACAAAGCGTACGCTGCGCTTACGTTTTGCATTCTAAAACAACGAGAAGCCTTACAAACCTCACTCAGAAGCCTCCTACAGTGGGCTCACTCCTCTGAGAGCATAGAAGCCGAAGTTTTATCCGAAAAGGTTAACGAACTGTTTTTAAAGGGGGATTTACCTAAAGTGTCGTCAGACCTTTTGCAGCTAGCATGTGGACACAGAGCAGAAGTCATTCAAATGAGAAGAGACGGCATTATTAACTACGTTCATGATCCTCTTATAAAAGCAGCATTGCGTAAAATTCCACCTTCATGTCAGCACGTGTTTAATACCGATGCGTTGACAACGGTACTTGAAAAAGCAGTCGGCGTACGAAAAACTTTTCTACCGCTAAATAAACAGGCGAATACCGGCTCCGCTCCGCAAGCGGGCCCGAGCAAACCTGTTCGTTACCCCTCGCAGGGGCAGACGATGCGATATGTACCCTCGCAGGGAACTACGCATGGATGTTGTGCCTCAGCGCATGTTTCCCATGCTTACAACCAACCATCGCAAGGGTGCTACCACTCTCGTCCCTCGCAGGGACATGGACCTAATAATCTGGACAATCGCACACCTGGTACTAGCAACCCCAGAGGCTCCTTTCGTCCGAGAGGGGCTCGTCAAGTCAACAGGCACCAGGAATTTAACAGAGGCAACCGGAAACGCACTGGATCACCCGCAGACTACTCTCGAAACAAAAGACGTAAGTTCTGACTCGAAAATGTTCAGAGCGGGTCGACTACTTTTATTTCACCATCGATGGAGACGACTAGGTGCTCCAATTTTTTTGTTAAAAATCATAAAAGGGTATCGCATACCTTTTGCCCAAAAACCGCCTTTGATTATGCCTCGATTAAAACAAAATCGATTCGAAACGCTGGAATCGGATGTAATGACGACTGTGATTACAAAAATGCAGCATCAAGGTGTTCTAAAAGTAGTCAAGCCCACTGCAAGCTTCATATCACCAATGTTTCTAGTGCCCAAAAGCGACGGGTCACACCGACCGATTTTCAATCTGTCGGCCCTAAACGACTATGTGATAACGGACCGTTTCAGACTAATAAATGTTTACCGTGTCCCCGAATTCCTTCAGCCAAGCGACTGGATGTGCAAGATAGATTTATCACAAGCTTATTTTCACCTAGCAGTATCTCGATCGCACAGACGTTTCCTGAGATTAATTTACAAAGGAAAATTAATGGAAATGACGTGCCTACCATTCGGCCTAAGCACGGCACCGAAAGTGTTTGCCTCTCTCTCAAATTGGGTAGCTCAAACTCTAAGAGACCAGGGAATACGTATTATAGTCTATTTGGACGATTATCTCCTAGCCCATCAGAGTCGACAGATTTTGCAGTCACATGTCCACATTGTTCTAGAAAGATTGCAATACCTAGGGTGGCAAGTAAACTTCAACAAGTCAATAATAATTCCGCAACAGAGTCTTGTGTTCCTAGGAGTTCAGTGGAACACGTCGACAAACAAAAAGACTCTTCCAGCAGAGAAGATCATAACACTAGTTTCCAAAATCAGAACAATAATGGAGAGAGGTTCGGTGGATCTGAAAGGCTTGCAGAGTTTAATCGGTCTACTAAATTTTGCAAGCTCTGTAGTACCAAGAGGCAGACTACTCTATCGAGCTGCTCTCGGTTTTCTCAACACCACCATAAAGATGCAAGTAGCCAAACGTTACGTACTTCCAATAGAAGTAGTGAACGAACTATCCTGGTGGCTATACAATCACCACCAAGCCTCTCAGATACACCTGCCACCCCCCTCCCATTTTCTCGCGACAGATGCTTCCGATCTAGCTTGGGGAGCACAGATGGTCAGTCGTCCACTATCAGGAAAATGGTCCGAGGAGGAACAACGGTTACACTGCAACCAAAAAGAACTACTAGCAATATTAAAAGTATTACAAGATCAGTCTCAGTACCTAAGTCATTCTACAGTTCTGTGGCAAAGCGACAACAAAACTGCTGTCGCTTACATAAGGAACGAGGGTGGGACAAAGTCCAAGGCCCTCCTGAACATAACTTTCCATATTTTTCATCTACTCGACCTCTATCAGATCCACATATGTGCTCAACACATCCCAGGAAAATTCAACGGCCACGCCGAACATCTATCGCGTCTCCGATCCCCGCCAGAATGGCACCTGTTACCGGCTTGCACGGAAATCGTTTTCAGGAAGTTCGGCGTGCCATTGATAGACCTATTTGCATCGAAGAATGCACATGTAGTGTCGAATTATGTGTCCATAGACCAGAAAGACGATCAAGCCCTGTTTCACGATGCCTTCTCCAGGCAATGGAATTATCACCTGGCGTGGATCTTCCCTCCACCTTACCTGATTCCCAGGGTTCTGGCTCATCTCAATCAGGCACGAGGGGTGTTCCTCTTAGTAGTCCCTCGTTGGAAACGTGTCTTTTGGAGAGCGGATCTCAAGTCCCGAGCATTAGCAGCCCCGTTCACAATTCATCATCTGAACAATTGCCTGATGGACATCTCGACAGGCCTTCCACCTCCCAAAACCAAGGAAATGACGATGGAAATATGGAAATGTGGGGGTGGTCAAATAATTTGATTGATTGGGATAAGTCGCAAAAAGATCTCCTTCTAGCGTCTTGGCGCCCTTCCACTCATAAAACATACAAAGTAGCATGGAAAAGATGGCTAGTTTGGTCTAAAAATCATAAAAATGATCCGTTTTGTCCTACTGGATCTATTTTAGCCAAGTTTTTGGCTGATCTTTTTCTTAAACAGAAATTTTCTTACAACACAGTTTTAGTACACAAAGCTGCAGTCTCTACCTTATGCAACATAGATGTATCTGGCAGTTTGAGCAGTCATGTTTTGGTGAAACATGTGCTAAAATCAATTGCCTTAAAGAACCCTGTATCACATAAAACCACTGTATGGAATGTCGACACTTTAATTGCCTTTCTTAATAACTATAGGATTGACGTAAATAATAACTTTCAAGTGACCAGACATACTGCCATACTGCTTTTATTATGCTCAGGCAGACGAGTCCATGACTTAACTCTCCTAGCTATAGATTCGGAACATTTGTCGCTATTTGATGATCACATTATTTTGTGGCCAGTCTTTGGCTCTAAAACAGACAATACTGATTACAGGCAATCGGGCTGGAAATTACTAACAAACGTACACTCCAGAAACCTAGACCCCGTATTTTGGATTAAACGCTGTATTGAATTACTTTGTGAAAGACGTAACACGGCTAATTGTGCCAGATTATTTATGACGGTCAGAGGAGAATCAAAAGCAGCATCTCGAACTGTGATTGCGGGATGGATCAAGACGATACTCGCTGAAGCTGGGATAGTCGCTACGCCTGGCAGCGTGCTGTTATATCTTTCCTTTGTATATATATTCGCATAGATGCATCTTCCATTTGCCTAATCATCATTTTCCATAAGCCTGTATGACGAAACCTTCTTTCCTAGCCAGTCCTGCCCCGACCGCCGCGCAATTCAGTCCTTCCTCACACATTTTGTAAAAATCGATTTATTTGTGAATTTTTATAATTAAAATCTAGTTTTTGAACAATAAAGATTTTTTTTAAAACAAGCTCCGTGAAACCTCGTCTAACAGTGCGCTCAGCAGTTGCTTCAAAGAGTTGGGCTAGCAACTCGCCGGTCGATGAAATCTTATCGCGGGGCAACTGGAAATCGAGCAATACGTTTAGGCGTTTTTACAGACGTGAAGTAATGCCAGCAACAGCGTGTAATAATAACAGTGTCACAAATTTGTTTTCTGTCGTAAATTGATTTGAGGCTTTTTTTGTAATAATTACCTCTCATTTTGATTGTATACTAATTTTAATAATTATCGTATTCATTGACTGATTTCACCTGTAATCCTAGTGAAGTTGTTTTTTGTTACAAGGTTACTAAGTACCTATTTCTTTTTATGATATAAATAAATAAGTTCTCTGTTTATCTCGCACGTCTGTTTTTAATTTTTAATTCTGTACATTACATACATTATGTTCTTTCCAGAATTTACCTTACTAGGTTCTTACCTACCCATAAAACTTAACTCAATAGTTTTCCTTTCAAAGGTATAAGTATGTACCTACTTAAATCAGTCTGATCTTACATCATCACTTTATTACGGACATCACATTGGCGTCCACCACCACCAGGCGATAACAAACACGTCTCAAACATTTTATGCTTCAAATAACGGTCAAGTGTTTAATAGCAGCGTTTTTCCTAAAATAAAACGCTTATTAAATACTTACCTTATTTGAAGCATAAGTTTCATTCCTGCCTGGTGTTTTCGACTCAATGAAGCAATGGCGCGAGGCTCGCAAGCAACCTCGGGCCAAGCCGGTGGTGGTGCAGGAGGGAGGCGTGCGAGCGAGAGGGCGTTATAAGATAGAAAAGGAAGAAAAACGGAAGGCGGAAAACGTAGGACCTATCTCAAACATTTTATGCTTCAAATAAGGTAAGTATTTAATAAGCGTTTTATGTTAGGAAAAACGCTGCTATTATAGAGAGGTTCGATAATCGCAGGTTTGAATTAACGAGAGTCGACTAATGATAATTGAAAATTCGCTATTTTTAAAGCCATCGTTAAGTTATTTTGGTTCATAATAGTATATATTTATCTATTTCGTTACGGTATCGATGTAAATATATCAGCTCAGAAGAAATATGTCGTAGACAATAATTATTTTTTCTCTCTTCTTGCAATATCTTTGATTTCGAGTAATAATTGTAAATGTTTTTAGAATAGTAATTATTAATGTTTATTAGAAAACTGTATTTTTTAACTTAAGTCGATAAAGGATACCTATGTTATAACAACTCTATAGCTATAATAAAAAAAAGTTATAATGTATTGATAAATTATTATACATGAGCTTTTTGCATAAGTTTTGCATTTTTTGGTCATTATTAAAAAAGATTTATGAATACCCCATCTGCGTAAAAATAGTTCTTCTTTGAGACATTTTGTTTGCGAAAAATAAACAAAGATCCGGGGGTCGTTGATTCCGTCGGCTAAAATATAATATAGACACGATATATAGGAATGAATTCATTCTGTTAATATTCGCCGCCACATTTGATTGGATTAGACTATGTCTAATCAAACTTGGAGGAGAACATCAAACCTTTACCGGAGTATCGATCACTTTGGTAAGCGTGACGGCGGTTTCCCAAAATTACCAAGATGCAGTGATTTGGTTGAACATCATCGATGACGCCGCAGAACTTCCGACGCATGAACACTACATCATCATCAGAGATAGGAATAAGTAAGGCTTATTTACCTAAACTTCGAGGAACAGAGACGAAAATTGGAGACTTCCTTATTACAATCCTTAGTCCCGCATCCCGGGACTCATGTCCCGGAAAAAATAAGGAAGTCTCCAATTTTCGTCTCTGTTCCTCGAAGTTTAGGTAAAAAGGCCTTACCTATTTCCATCTCTGATCATTATTAGCGTTATATACATCAAGTGATTTCTCATGTTCAAAGTGTGCAGTGCTAGGTTAAAATTCATTTTAAGAATTTTCCTGTTATTTGCTCTAAATCTTTTATTGCGCACCTGTAAAATAGCTTCGTCAAACTGTGCCTGTTCGATCATATCTCTTGAAGCAAAGTAGTTTCACTTTAAATCACTTCATAGTGAAGCCGTCTTGCTAACAGCTAAGTGGATTTGAAATTTCGTGATTTCTTAGATTTCGAGTTCGGGATACTTCCTTGTAAAATGAAATCATTGTCACCCTATTCTATCTACATACAATTTTTATCACCGGTTTTCTATATATTTACTGCAGTTAGTGACTAAAGATGTTTATTAAACTAGAGTACCGGAAAAATAATTGAGAAATACTTGCTTTATATCAATCGTATCGCACACGTTAAGGCTCAGAGTAGTTAAGGAGTTATTAGCGAAAGAAGATGGGCTAGACAACGAAACACCTGAAAATTTTTGTGTTCTTTTTTTATTTGTTTAGATTTTTCCCGAGCAGATTTGAAGGTTTAACAAGCGTTACGTTTCAAACGTAACGGGTCGGCATTCTTAGTTTGTTTGTAAAGTGTCTATTTTTTCTGTTAAATAGCCCGCAAACATTGAACCCGTCCGTTCCATTTTTGCGGGCTATTTACAGAATAGCGAACTTACATACATCTTGGGTACCTACTTATGCTTAGGTATGGGATATGAACTCAGAGGATATGAAAATGCTCGCATTTAGTAGGAATTGGATAGAATAAGAAAAAAGTAATCACAGTCTATCACATTTCATTCCTACCTACCTACAACTTGGGGTAAAAAGATATCAAGTAATGGTTCAGTGGTAACTTTTTTTTCCTATTTGGATTACTTTTGAACACATGGGATTAGTAGAGAAGTGCAGATCTTTAATAGTTTTGAATATCTTAAGTATCACTGGCTTTACACAGGAGGTCGCGGGTTCGATTCCCGGCGGGGTCAATTGTAAGACTCGGTTTGGTTGGTGGTAGGGCATTTTCTTAAGCCCGCCTGGCTAGCTACCACCATCTTATCTAAGTCTTGCCGCCAAATATCAATGTTGATATCATTGGTGTGTTCCGGCATGAAGATAAGATAGCCAGTTCCCCATTGCATTGGGGCATCTTGGTAAGCCCGCTTCCATCTTCGGCAACATCGTCACTTACCACCAGGTGAGATGTTGTCATGGGTTTACCAATTGTGAAAAAAAAAAAAAACATATTTGTACTGGAAAAGTAAATATCAATTGAATAAAAAATAAATATATCGGTCGCCATCTATCCTGCGCCCTATCGAGAGCAAAGTACACGAAGGAGACTTGAGGGGAGCAGTACGTCTGTTGGTTTCCGACGACGGGATGGCCCCATCTAGTCCAGAGACTCTCGCCTCACTCGTATCTAAGCACCCATCCCCTTCCAGACCGCTTTCTTTCCCTACCGCACCGGGCCGGTCTTGTACCGCCCTCACCGTGAAAGTTGAGGATGTGGCTCATGCTCTCGCCTCTTTTTATAACAGTTCCGCGGCGGGTCTGGATGGTATTCGGCCAGCCCACTTGAAAGAGCTTACTTCTAACTCAGTGAGAGACAATGGCCCACGATTACTCGCATAGTTGACTAGATTGACAAATTTTTTACTTAGCGGCCAGCTGAATCCAGAGGTATGTCCCTATCTTTACGGAGCTAGCCTCTGTGCACTTTCTAAGAAAGATGGAGGGATTAGAACTATTGCAGTCGGTAGCGTGTTTCGACGCTTAACGGGTAAACTCGCCTGTCGTGCTGTGAAAGAGGAGATGGCTACTTACCTGCGACCACATCAGCTGGGGTTCGGGACGCAATTGGGGTGTGAAGGGGCGATTCACGCTACACGAGCGTTCGTTATGAACCCAGATAACACGGATTGCGTTGTTATTAAGCTAGATATTCGAAACGCTTTTAATGCACTGGAAAGAGATGTGCTTCTGAGTGAGGCCAGTGAGAGGGTGCCATGCCTTTATCCTTTTCTGTACCAGTTATATGACTCTCCTACAAATCTTTTCTATGAGGCGAATCTTATTGCTTCTCAAGTTGGCGCTCAGCAAGGTGATCCACTTGGTCCACTAATTTTCACTCTCGCCATTCAAAGAGTCATCCCGGATCTCAAGCCTCCTACCTTAAGAGGTAAACCAGAGGATGTGAGGAGAGATTTGGAAAGTCTGATTCCTCGTTTGAAAGAGTTGGGACTGGAGATAAATGCGTCTAAGTGTGAGTTCTTCGCCTGTAGTCCAGAGTCACAGCAGTGTTTTTCTGACTTTGATTTTCTCTTACCCGGACTGAGAGAAATGGGCGCTAGTAACTTCTACCTTTTAGGTTCACCCATATTTCCATTAGCTATCCCGAAGGCAATTCAGGCACATAAAAATTCATTGGTCGTTGCTCGGGAACCCCTTAAGCACCTTTCTTCTCATGTGGCTATGGTATTGTTACGGATGTGCTTTGCAGTCCCTAAAATAATGTATCTTCTACGGACGTCTCCAACGTGGTTGTTTCCTGAAGATATCTCTTCCTTTGATGGTCACTTGAAGCTAGCTGTCCAAGATCTTTTAAACGTGGCGCTTAGCGAGGGTCTCGGAGTGCGGCGTGCTCGGGATGTTGGGCTGCCGGCCACATGGGGTTGCGGACCTTGTCGCTAGTATACTATCTTTTGATGGTGGCGAGGCGAGCATTCCTTTCGTGTCGGAGGCTTTGGCGACTTGGTCGGCGCAGCACCCTGGGACGCCTGCTCCAGTGACTGCGGCAACTCAGCGTGCCTGGGATGAGGTGGGCTGCGAGGCGGTAGCGCATCGTTTAGTTGAGGGTGCTACTGGTGCGGATCTGGCCCGACTAAAGGCGGTCTCTCGGCCGGAGTCCGGGGCTTGGCTGCACGCGCTTCCATCACCCCACCTAGGAACGCTACTGGACAGCGACTCTTTGCGTGTGTCGGTGGCACTGCATCTGGTCTGCAATGTTTGTGAACCTCACAAATGTATTTGCTGTTCAATGGTGGAGGCCAATGGGCATCACGCTCTGAGTTGCTGTCGGTGTGCAGGTAGATTTCCGAGGCACCGCGCCCTCAACGATCTGATCCGCAGGGCTCTTATGTCTGCAAACGTCCCAAGTGTGCTCGAACCACTCGGCCTCTGTCGCACGGATGGCAAGCGTCCTGATGGGTTGACTTTCGTGCCGTGGCGAAACGGGATGTGCTTACTGTGGGATGCAACCTGCGTAAGTACTTTCGCCCCTAGCCACTTGGGACGCACAACACATGTTGCCGGGGCGGCTGCAGAGTTTGCGGCAATTAAAAAGCAGGAAAAGTATAGCACTCTTCGTGACAAATACATATTTACACCATTTGCGGCGGAGACAGCGGAGAGCTGGAGTGTGGAGGCACGTCAATTTGAAAGAGAGATAGGGCGTCGCCTAGTTCAGAGAGGCTTCGACTCCCGCTCCGGATCGTTCCTGGTGCTGAGGCTGTCCATAGCCATTCAGCGCGGGAATGCAGCTAGTGTTATGGACACCTTTGCACCGGGGATGACGAGGGATGGGTTATTTCAGATGGTTTTTTTGTAAGTTATTATTATAGGTGTGATTTTAGGTATTTTAGGAGTGATTCAAGATTCAAGGTATTTATTCAAAATAGGTGCAAACTACACTCTTTCTGATAGTCATAAATTAATAATAACATAATTTAATTTGTGAAAAATCAAGAAATAAAAAATCACTAATTAGTTAATAATGTCAAAATTAAATTCTAGAAATAAACCAGGTTATGTCATTAAAACATGAAAACAACATGACACGAAAAGTTATATACACAATTATTGAATGTCATTGAAACCTTTGACAAGAGTAGGGCAGTTCACACGGACAGTACCCGGTCACGAGTATAACGCAAGAGTCAGCCATCGCTCGCATCAACCATATTAGAGGGAAAGGAACGACCCGGCTACCGATGCGCCACCATCCGCACAAACATTTAAGCGAGCATGCACCCTTATGTCAATGCGAAGATAAAAATATTCATTAAAAGAAGTACTAGACTTATCATCATGTCTTGTCGCGTCCATGTCAATTCTTAGGTTGTTTATCATTTTATTACCAATAAACATGTTTAGTAGCGTTGATAGAAGAAACACTGTCAACCCATACATTTTTGTCATTAAAATATTCAAATGTCTTATAATAACCTTTTTTACAAAGAGTTCTTTTGACACAATTTTTAAACTGTCTTTCTGACAAATTTAAGACATCATCGGGTAATTTGTTATACATGAGTGAGCATTGTCCCACAAAGGACTTATTAATTTTGCTAAGTCTGGTATAAGTTACTTGAAGTTTATTCCTATTCCGAAGATTACGACTGTGCCTGTCACTATTCAGTGAAAAGAGATGCAGATTTTTACGTACATACATTATATTTTCATAAATATATTGACAGGGGAAAGTCATTATATTAATATCTTTGAACTTATCTCGGAGCGACTCACGAGAACGCATTCCATAAATAGCGCGAACCGCTCTTTTTTGTAGAACAAATATGGTATTTATATCAGCTGCATGTGCCCACAAAAGTATCCCATAAGACATAATACTATGGAAGTAGCTGAAATAAACCAGTCTTGCGGTGTCCATATAAGCTATATATATAAGCTATATATATATATATATATATATATATATATATATATATATATATGCTGTAAGGAGTCTGATTTTTTTGACTGCGTATGCGGCTGAGCTAAGCCTGCCAGCTGGTGTTTCTATATGCGGGCCCCATTGAAGCCTTGAATCTACAGTTAATCCTAGAAACACGCTTTGATTTACAAACTCTAATACATTACCAGCTGTTGTTTACTTCAATAGCATTAGGTAATGTGAATTTAATACATTTGGTCTTTTTTGCGTTTCAGACTAAGTTATTTATGGTGAACCAATTGTATAATTTTGAAAGAGTGTCGTTTACTTCGTCAGACATATCAGTTTTTTTGTCAACCTTAAAAACTAGTGATGTATCATCCGCAAACAACACAATTTCTGACAATGATTCAACCATGAATGGTAGATCATTAATATTAACTAAAAAAAGGAAAGGTCCTAAAATAGAACCTTGAGGCACACCCATCTTAACCCGAGAACCCCTTGATTTCGTACCATTTATTTGTAATTTTTGTATCCTATTTACTAAATACGATTCTAAAAGATCTAGAGCCTTATTTTTAATACCGTAATGGTCCAGTTTTACAAGCAGAGTTTTATGTTCCACACAATCGAATGCCTTTGACAAGTCGCAGAAGATCCCTATCGCGTTTTGGGATTTCTCAAAAGCATCATATATGTTTTTAATGAGTTCAACTCCCGCGTCCGTTGTGAAACGCCCTTTTGTAAAGCCTAACTGCAGGTTATGGAGCAATTTATTGATGTTAAAGTGAGTCAACATTTGATTTAATATATTTTTTCAAAAACCTTTCTTTAAACTGGTAGCACAGAAACAGGCCTATATTTGCTAGGGTCTTTCTTTTCTCCGAACTTGAGGAGTGGAACAATTTTACTAAATTTCATGAGATCCGGAAACACTCCAGTATCAATAGATATGTTGAATAGATCGGCCAAGTAAGGGGCTAAAGTTTTAATTACGGACTTTATTAAATTATCCCAAAGCCCCAAATATCCTCAGTATCTTTTAGTTTCAACAACTTAAAAGCGTTTACAATTGCGTGTAGATTAACTTTTCGAAATGTAAAGTCTTCTTAGCACTTTGGTACATTTTCAGAAAGTAATTGATTTGCGAGAATAGGCGACGAGTCGAGGCTCTCGGTTATTTTGAGTGGAACATTTGTAAAGAAAGATTCAAAATCTTCTGTTACCTTCGAGGTTTCAGAAATTTTCTGAAACGAAGGTTTCAATTTTTTGTTTCTGTCTGCGAGAAATTCGCAACATTTTAAAAATTTTATGTAAAAAAGGTAAAAATTGATACCCAACATTAATTTTAGTTTAAATGACTTTATGTCCTCTGTAGGGCGCCATAATGAATTTAATGTGACGTCACATAACCAGCGAACAATCAGTAAGTAAGTAAGTATTTATTTGCTTTTAAAGACGCTTCCTACGCCAGTAATATATTAAGTCATTGGCGCGAGTACTTACGACTCACTCTTGGTCGGTTTTTATAATTCTTTGTTTGACTTTAGGATTATTATTATAATTACACTAAGTTTCACGCTTGTATTTAATTACCAATTTTACTATAGAACAAACACAAAAAAAATCTTTAAAAACAACACATTTCTTGTGTGTGCACCTCCTTATTTTTTTATTATTATTTACTAGCGGTTCGCACCAAACTGTGAACTCGCAATGTACTCGTTTAAAAAAAATAGGTACGTGGTTCGATCCTGCCACGTACCAATGTGTTTTCGAATTTCGAATTCATATGTACGTTTATCCGACGCTCTTACGGTGAAGGAAAACATCGTTAGGAAACCTGCACACGCCTGGGAAGAAACTCGAAGGTTGTGTGTGGAGTCGACCAAGCCGCACTGGGCCCGCGTGGTCGACCGCGTGATCGCCCTAATTTAGGGTAGGCTCGAGCCCCTCGGTGGGGACGTATATGAGCTGATATGATGAGGTACGTTCACTAACTCTTGCGCGATTCTGTCCTATCTAGTGCTGTTAGAAAAACCATGCTTTCATCATTTACAACCTCCTGTATCTCGGCAGGCCCTTATATTTGGCTCATGTTAGAAAAAAAAAATATTTTCAACCCCCGACGCAAACAGAGGGGTGTTATAAGTTTAACGTGTGTATCTGTGTGTCTGTCTGCGCTATCGTAGTTCCTAAACGAATGGACCGATTTTGATGCAGTTGTTTTGTTTGAAAGCTGACTTAATCGAGGTGGTTCTTAGCTATCCTTACTAATATTATAAATGTGAAAATGTGTTTGTTTTTTAACCGACTTCAAAAGGCCTAGGCTACCTGTGTCTGCACACAGCCGTCACTGGGAAGGACATATTCTACATTTTATTTCGTGAAAATAGCATAGTCCGATGTATACTTTTTTTTGGTTAATTTCTTTAACATCGCAACGGAACAATGGATTGTGTAATTTCTTGCACAGAGGTGGTAGAGGGGATGGGAAATGACATAATTTACTAACTAGAATATCCTGACATAGTTCCCAAGGGCTCTGGGGAAAACTCATTTCCACGCTCGCGCACGTGTTACAACTGAGTGAGCAACGGATTAAAGTGATTTTTTGTATAGAATTGGTTGAGGGGTGGGAATTGACATCAGAATACTATTCCGAAAAGCCCGATGGAGTTCCTGAGAGATCTGGAGAAAACTCACGTCCACGGCTGCCGCTCGCGCACTACTCACCCTCAAACACAGTCATAAAAACGATATCCATCGCTAATAATTTATAAATATCTGTTCAGGCTTTTAAATATCATCAGCTCTTTTCTAGGTGACGAAGGGATGTGGGCAACTTCCGTCGGTCTGATCGATTCGAAATTTGGTGTGATGTTACTATAATGATAATGCAAAAATATATATACCCTGACTTGATGCTGTAGCATCTCAGTATCTGCAGGATACCCAATTTCTCACCAACTTACAGCAGAGTTATCGTGTTTGGGCTCATTGAAATAGTCTTTGATTTTGTGTAGCACCTCCTAGAATCTGTAGGGTACCCAACTCCTCAGCAACATACAGCAGTGGTATCGTTTTTAGAGAAATGAAGGAGAGACCTGAAAACAGCTACACCGACAAGAGCATGGCTCTTAAATTATGATGATGATGATGATGATCGTTTTTAGGCTCATTGGAATAGTCTCAACTGTAAAACAAAATAATATGGTATCCTTGACCTGATGCTGCAGCATCTTCTGGAATCTGCAGGATACTCAATTCCTCACCAACATACAGCAGAGGTATCGTATTTGGGCTTATTAAAATAGTCTTAATTAATAGGTGTTAAATAGAAAATGGTAACCTTGACCTGATGCTGCAGCATCTTCTGGAATCTGCAGGATACCCAACTTTACACCGACTTACAGCGGAGGTATAGGCAGAGGTAAATTAAAAGGAAGATTAAATCGTCAGCTCTTTTTGTAGCTCATTAAAGGGTCTCGGAAACTTCCACAGGTCCAATTGATTTGAATTTTTCAGTACTTATGTAAACTTATATTTTCAGTTGGAGAATAGTAATTACAAATTCCAAACTATTGATTTAAATTAACAAGCTATTGTACAGTTATAACATATATTTGACTAGTGGATGCCCGCAGCTTCGCCCGCACAGATCCCGATTTTTGCGGTTCCTGTGGGAATTTCCCAAAATCCTTTCTTATCGGATGCCTACGTCATAACATCTACCTGCATGCCAAATTTCAGCCCGATCCGTCCAGTGGTTTGGGCTGTGCGTTGATAGATCACTATGTCAGTCAGTCAGTCAGTCACCTTTGAATTATACAATGTATATTTAGATTGCAGCTTCAATCAAGGGGGGTAAGCAACTTCCACAGGTTTGGTCGATTCAAAATAACAAGATTTTGTATCGCAATTGCGTGTTTCGTCCCGAAAATTATTTGTGTGAATAGGGTGATAGTCTTTTGATTGTAGCGTGTCTACTAGTAATGTGTAAAGTTAAAAAAAACATGAAATAAAACTTAAGTTAAACATTTAAAAATCCCCGACACAAATCCTCTAAAGAAAGTAAAAAGAAATATGTATTGGCCCTTTAAGTTTAATATAAGTAGTGATGTCTTTATCCAAGAGTCGTCACGTAGGAGGACCGCTAAGTACATAAAACCAAAAACGGAATACAACTGACTTCATCATATCATATCAGCTCATATACGTCCCCACCGAGGGGCTCGAGCCTACCCTGAATTAGGGCGATCGGGCCTTAGTCGACCACGCGGGCCCAGAGCGGGTTGTTCGACTTCACACACAACCTGCGAGTTTCTCCGCAGGCGTGTGCAGGTTTCCTCACGATGTTTTCCTTCACCGTAATTACACGTATTTACTTTACTACAACTAATCCTACTAATATTATAAATGTGAAAGTTTGTATGTATGGATGGATGTTTGTTACTCTTTCATACTTCAACCACTGGACATATCGGGATAAAACTTAGCACACATATAGGTTAGGTCCTGGATTAACATATAGGCTACTTTTTGTCCCGATTTCTTAAGTGGTTCCTGTGGAATAGCTATTAACTCTCTCTTCTTTGTTAATTTATGTCACCTCGCAATGAAGCGAAGGATTGACGTGCTTATTAATACGATTATCTAATTGACTACTAATTAGCATAGCCCGACATAGTTCCCAAGGGATCTAGAGTTGACTCAGTTCCCACGCTTGACAGCACGACAGACATAAAAACTATGTTCACGCGAAAACTAACTAACTACTGAACATATTTAGCTGAAATTTGGTAGGTAGACAGCTTAGGACCTGGATTAACATATAGGCCTTTTTTCCACACTCGAAGACAGTCATAGAAACTATGTTCAAGCGAGCGAAGCCGCTGGCAAAATCTAGTTATTGATAATTTCACAGGTCCACCTACGCGACGACTCTTGGATCAAAATATTACTACTTATTTAAACATATTATTTTTTGCTTTATAGAGGTTTTTTATCGGGGTTTTTATAAATTTTTGTCTCAATAGTTCACGACGTTTCGATCAACGATATTCGAGTTATCGTCGAACAAACATTTGTACATGCATGCATACAAACGATATTCGAGTTATCGTCGAACAAACATTTGTACATGCATGCATACAAACGATATTCGAGTTATCGTCGAACAAACATTTGTACATGCATGTATACAAACGATATTCGAGTTATCGTTGAACAAACATTTGTGCATGCATGCATACAAAGGATATTCGAGTTATCGTCGAACAAACATTTGTGCATGCATGCATACAAACGATATTCGAGTTATCGTCAAACAAACATTTGTGCATGCATGCATACAAACGATATTCGAGTTATCGTCGAACAAACATTTGTGCATGCATGCATACAAACGATATTCGAGTTATCGTCGATCAAACATTTGTGCATGCAATCATACAAACGATATTCGAGTTATCGTCGAACAAACATTTGTACATGCATGCATATAAACGATATTCGAGTTATCGTCGAACGAACATTTGTACATGCATGCATACAAACGATATTCGAGTTATCGTCGAACAAACATTTGTGCATGCATGCATAGAAACGATATTCGAGTTATCGTCGAACAAACATTTGTGCATGCATGCATACAAACGATATTCGAGTTATCGTCGAACAAACATTTGTGCATGCATGCATACAAACGATATTCGAGTTATCGTCGAACAAACATTTGTAAATGCATGCATACAAACGATATTCGAGTTATCGTCGAACAAACATTTGTGCATGCATGCATACAAACGATATTCGAGTTATCGTCGAACAAACATTTGTAAATGCATGCATACAAACGATATTGGAGTTATCGTCGAACAAACATTTGTACATGCATGCATACAAACGATATTTGAGTTATCGTCGAACAAACATTTGTAAATGCATGCATACAAACGATATTCGAGTTATCGTCGAACAAACATTTGTACATGCATGCATACAAACTATATTCGAGTTATCGTCGAACAAACATTTGTGCATGCATGCATACAAACGATATTCGAGTTATCGTCGAACGAACATTTGTACATGCATGCATACAAACGATATTCGAGTTATCGTCGAACAAACATTTGTGCATGCATGCATACAAACGATATTCGAGTTATCGTCGAACAAACATTTGTGCATGCATGCATACAAACGATATTCGAGTTATCGTCGAACAAACATTTGTAAATGCATGCATACAAACGATATTCGAGTTATCGTCGAACAAACATTTGTACATGCATGCATACAAACGATATTCGAGTTATCGTCGAACAAACATTTGTACATGCATGCATACAAACGATATTCGAGTTATCGTCGAACAAACATTTGTGAATGCATGCATACAAACGATATTCGAGTTATCGTCGAACAAACATTTGTGCATGCATGCATACAAACGATATTCGAGTTATCGTCGAACAAACATTTGTAAATGCATGCATACAAACGATATTCGAGTTATCGTCGAACAAACATTTGTAAATGCATGCATACAAACGATATTCGAGTTATCGTCGAACAAACATTTGTAAATGCATGCATACAAACGATATACGAGTTATCGTCGAACAAACATTTGTACATGCATGCATACAAACGATATTCGAGTTATCGTCGAACAAAAATTTGTAAATGCATGCATACAAACGATATTCGAGTTATCGTCGAACAAACATTTGTACATGCATGCATACAAACGATATTCGACTTATCGTCGAACAAACATTTGTGCATGCATGCATACAAACGATATTCGAGTTATCGTCGAACAAACATTTGTGCATGCATGCATACAAACGATATTCGAGTTATTGTCGAACAAACATTTGTAAATGCATGCATACAAACGATATTCGAGTTATCGTCGAACAAACATTTGTAAATGCATGCATACAAACGATATTCGAGTTATCGTCGAACAAACATTTGTACATGCATGCATACAAACGATATTCGAGTTATCGTCGAACAAACATTTCTACATGAATGAATGAATGATTTATTTATTGTATTGCTTAAGTACACAAATATAAATTAAAAGAGAAGAGTAGATAAACAAAAAAAAAACAAATATTTTTTTTTTACCTTATAAATACCTAATACTAACATCAAAGGAGTATTTTTTAAAGAAAAAGGGAAACACAAAAGCAATACAAAAGGCAATAAAGCTCAGCGTAATTTTTACCCTAAGGCAAAACGCTGTTATTCTGCTATTGCCCGGACCGAGTTGCGAGAGATGTTGCTAAAAAAAAATATATATTATGTATGTGTGCATAGTGTGAGTGATGTGTGTGTGTGTGTGTGAGCGTGTGAGCATATGCGTGGACTAATGTGACATGATTTTTAATAGTAAGTATGGATGTGATACGAGTGAGTGTGATACCTATGAAGATAAAGAGATACATAGAAGAATAATCCAATAGAAGAAGAAAGGAAGAAGGACAGAAAATAGATTCCGTTACGCAACAAGCTTACATTGTGTTTGCAATAGCCACTCTTTCATATTTCTTTTAAATGCGAACTTTGACGGTAAATCACGAAAAGGCGGAGGAATATTGTTCCAGCATTTTGTTGCTGCGTAACGGAAACTACCCTCAAATGCAACAGTTTTATGTTTAATAATTATCAAGGGGCAGCGCGTGGATCTGGTGTCATATTTATTGTGAAAGGAAGAAAAAGATAATTTTGAAAACAAGTAATCCGGACTTTTGAATTTGAAGACATCAAACATGAGTGAGGCCAAATGAAGCTGCCTACGAGATTTCATATTTAACATGGACGCATTATTAATGTAGGGTGAAATATGACTCCGAGGAGGTATATTGAAACAAAATCTACAACAGGCATTCTGGACCCTCTGAATTAATCGCTGGGTTCTAGTTAGAAGGCGTGGTCCCCACAATATGTCTCCGTAATTTAGTCTCGATAAAACTAAAGACTCACAAAGAGTAATGCGTGCATTTTCTGTTAGCAAACTGCGTATCTTGTAAAGGACTTTAAGACGATAAAAACAGTTACTGATCAGCTTTGCAATATGACTTTCGAATCTCAGTGAACCGTCAAAAATTATGCCTAAATTTTTAGCCTGTTCCACATGTTGAACGCTTTCACCAAGGACATTAATAGTCGGATTACAGTTCAAAATTTTGTCAATTTGCTTTTTAGATCCAAGTACCATGAATTGCGATTTGGTAGGATTAAGCAGCAGTGCATTCCTACATGACCAATCAGAGATCCGCTCGAGATCCTCGTTAATTTTAGTGACGGCTTCATATACGGTATTTGGATCCACAGACGCATACAATTGTACATCGTCAGCATAACAATGGTATTGGCAGTTCTTGATTGACCTAACAAGATCGGCACTATAAATGATATAAAGAAGCGGGCCCAAAATTGAACCTTGAGGCACACCTCGTGTCAGAGGCTTAGGATCAGAAGATACATATGTACCGTCGTTATTTGGCACTTTAACTCTTTGAAATCTAGAACTTAGGTAGCTGATGAACCATTGTAATGCATTCTGATCCAGACCATAGTAAGATAGCTTAGAAATTAAAAGAGATATATTAAGACTGTCAAACGCTCGTGAATAATCCAGTAGCGTTAAAATTGTGCCAAAACCCTTATCCTGCTCGACTAGAATATTATCCGTAACATCTAGTAGTGCTGTCACAGTACCTCGACCTTTACGAAAACCAGATTGAAGATTGGGTAGGATATTATTTTCATCAACATACTTATTTAACTGTATATTTACAGACTTCTCCAAAAGTTTAGACAGAAAAGGCAAGATGCTGATCGGTTTTAAATCTTTAACAGACAAAGGATTTACTACTTTTGGCAAGGGTGTGACCACAGCTATCTTCCACTGCCGGGGTACAACTCCAGAGTGAAGTGACTTATTGATCAAAGAAGTTATTATAGGGAGAGTTCGAGGCAACGTCAGTAAGATCATATCCCTACTTATCTCATCAGCACCAGTGGCATTTGATTTGATAGACATAATGTATTTATAAATATCGTTCTCAGTGATAGGTTTAAATTGAAAATTGCAATTCAATAATCGATTGTCGTTAAAAAAGGCTATTTCATTTAAGGGAACATCATTAGATCCAGGTAAATTTAAAAAAGAGTCATTTATTAAGGCCGGGTCATTTAAAAATTTTGTTGGCTTCTATTCGAGAAGCGTACTGGCCAATAGGAGGAAGAAACTTGGCAAGGGCTTGCTATCATCGATGTGTACTATGTGCTCGTTTAAAAGGTAAAATTATCAATCCTATCATGGGAAACTTACCTCAGCAGCGGCTCCAACCGGGTGGCTATCCTTTTCAAAGTGTAGGGGTCGATTACGCCGGTCCAATTATGAGTGCTAGTCGTCAAGGTCGAGGATGTAGGCTTGTAAAGGTGTACATCTGTATATTCGTGTGCTTTACTGTTAAGGCTATTCACCTAGAGTTAGTGGGTGATTTAACAAGCAATAGTTATTTACTGGCCCTACGTCGGTTTATCTCTCGAAGAGGTAAGCCTACCGATATGTACTCAGATAATGGTACCTCGTTTGTTGGTGCGTACAATGAGCTTTCTGACTTCCTGAAGCGCAACTGCGATTCGCTGTCTGAGACGCTAGCTAATGAAGGGATTTCCTTCCATTTTATTCCTGCTTATTCACCTCATTTCGGTGGTCTCTGGGAGGCGGGAGTCAAGTCGACCAAATACCATTTACAAAGAGTGATGGGAAATTGTAATTTAAGCTACGAACATCTTTACGCCGCGCTTGTGCAAATAGAATGTATTTTAAACTCACGCCCACTGACTCCATTATCATCAAATCCAGAAGATTTATTGCCACTGACACCCGGTCATTTCCTTATCGGGAGATCATTTCAATCACTACCAGAGAGGGACTACCAGGATCATTCTGTGAACTCCTTGACCCGCTACCAACGAATTGAACAACTGCGTCAACATTTTTGGACTCGTTGGAGCAAAGAATATGTCGCGGAGCTTCAGCAAAGAACAAAATGGCGTTCTTGCAAGGATGCCTTAAAATTGAATTCCCTTGTTCTCGTGAAAGAAGAGAATCTTCCCCCACTTAAGTGGAAACTGGGCCGCGTTGTTGCTGTGCATCCAGGACCCGACAAAGTAGTTCGTGTGGCGGACATCAAAACTTCCACTGGAATCATTCGGAGGGCTTTTAGCAAGATTTGTCCACTGCCATTGCCGGAGTCTTCTGGTTGAAAGCTTGGAGCTTTCAACGCCGGGGGGCATGTTCGCGCCTACAACAATTCTTGGAGCAATATTTACGTTCCTGTCTTAGCTTGTGCCTCGTAGTGACTATACTAACTATATGATTTTTTATCTGTATCTTTGTCACTTCACTTTCTGCTTGGAGCTGAATTAAACAACATCGAAATTGCAATAATCTTTTAAATCTACTGAAATCCCGTCAAATCCCTGTACATGGTTGCATACAAACGATATTCGAGTTATCGTCGAACAAACATTTCTACATGCATGCATACAAACGATATTCGAGTTATCGTCGAACAAACATTTCTACATGCATACATACAAACGATATTCGAGTTATCGTCGAACAAACATTTGTACATGCATGCATACAAACGATATTCGAGTTATCGTCGAACAAACATTTGTACATGCATGCATACAAACGATATTCGAGTTATCGTCGAACAAACATTTGTGCATGCATGCATACAAACGATATTCGAGTTATCGTCGAACAAACATTTGTAAATGCATGCATACAAACGATATTCGAGTTATCGTCGAACAAACATTTGTAAATGCATGCATACAAACGATATTCGAGTTATCGTCGAACAAACATTTGTACATGCATGCATACAAACGATATTCGAGTTATCGTCGAACAAACATTTGTACATGCATGCATACAAACGATATTCGAGTTATCGTCGAACAAACATTTGTACATGCATGCATACAAACGATATTCGAGTTATCGTCGAACAAACATTTGTACATGCATGCATACAAACGATATTCGAGTTATCGTCGAACAAACATTTGTACATGCATGCATACAAACGATATTCGAGTTATCGTCGAACAAACATTTGTACATGCATGCATACAAACGATATTCGAGTTATCGTCGAACAAACATTTGTACATGCATGCATACAAACGATATTCGAGTTATCGTCGAACAAACATTTGTACATGCATGCATACAAACGATATTCGAGTTATCGTCGAACAAACATTTGTGCATGCATGCATACAAACGATATTCGAGTTATCGTCGAACAAACATTTGTGCATGCATGCATACAAACGATATTCGAGTTATCGTCGAACAAACATTTGTACATGCATGCATACAAACGATATTCGAGTTATCGTCGAACAAACATTTGTACATGCATGCATACAAACGATATTCGAGTTATCGTCGAACAAACATTTGTACATGCATGCATACAAACGATATTCGAGTTATCGTCGAACAAACATTTGTACATGCATGCATACAAACGATATTCGAGTTATCGTCGAACAAACATTTGTACATGCATGCATACAAACGATATTCGAGTTATCGTCGAACAAACATTTGTACATGCATGCATACAAACGATATTCGAGTTATCGTCGAACAAACATTTGTACATGCATGCATACAAACGATATTCGAGTTATCGTCGAACAAACATTTGTACATGCATGCATACAAACGATATTCGAGTTATTGTCGAACAAACATTTGTGCATGCATGCATACAAACGATATTCGAGTTATCGTCGAACAAACATTTGTGCATGCATGCATACAAACGATATTCGAGTTATCGTCGAACAAACATTTGTGCATGCATGCATACAAACGATATTCGAGTTATCGTCGAACAAACATTTGTACATGCATGCATACAAACGATATTCGAGTTATCGTCGAACAAACATTTGTACATGCATGCATACAAACGATATTCGAGTTATCGTCGAACAAACATTTGTACATGCATGCATACAAACGATATTCGAGTTATCGTCGAACAAACATTTGTACATGCATGCATACAAACGATATTCGAGTTATCGTCGAACAAACATTTGTACATGCATGCATACAAACGATATTCGAGTTATCGTCGAACAAACATTTGTACATGCATGCATACAAACGATATTCGAGTTATCGTCGAACAAACATTTGTGCATGCATGCATACAAACGATATTCGAGTTATCGTCGAACAAACATTTGTGCATGCATGCATACAAACGATATTCGAGTTATCGTCGAACAAACATTTGTACATGCATGCATACAAACGATATTCGAGTTATCGTCGAACAAACATTTGTGCATGCATGCATACAAACGATATTCGAGTTATCGTCGAACAAACATTTGTACATGCATGCATACAAACGATATTCGAGTTATCGTCGAACAAACATTTGTACATGCATGCATACAAACGATATTCGAGTTATCGTCGAACAAACATTTGTACATGCATGCATACAGACGATATTCGAGTTATCGTCGAACAAACATTTGTACATGCATGCATACAAACGATATTCGAGTTATCGTCGAACAAACATTTGTACATGCATGCATACAAACGATATTCGAGTTATCGTCGAACAAACATTTGTACATGCATGCATACAAACGATATTCGAGTTATCGTCGAACAAACATTTGTACATGCATGCATACAAACGATATTCGAGTTATCGTCGAACAAACATTTGTACATGCATGCATACAAACGATATTCGAGTTATCGTCGAACAAACATTTGTGCATGCATGCATACAAACGATATTCGAGTTATCGTCGAACAAACATTTGTGCATGCATGCATACAAACGATATTCGAGTTATCGTCGAACAAACATTTGTACATGCATGCATACAAACGATATTCGAGTTATCGTCGAACAAACATTTGTACATGCATGCATACAAACGATATTCGAGTTATCGTCGAACAAACATTTGTACATGCATGCATACAAACGATATTCGAGTTATCGTCGAACAAACATTTGTACATGCATGCATACAAACGATATTCGAGTTATCGTCGAACAAACATTTGTACATGCATGCATACAAACGATATTCGAGTTATCGTCGAACAAACATTTGTACATGCATGCATACAAACGATATTCGAGTTATCGTCGAACAAACATTTGTACATGCATGCATACAAACGATATTCGAGTTATCGTCGAACAAACATTTGTACATGCATGCATACAAACGATATTCGAGTTATCGTCGAACAAACATTTGTGCATGCATGCATACAAACGATATTCGAGTTATCGTCGAACAAACATTTGTGCATGCATGCATACAAACGATATTCGAGTTATCGTCGAACAAACATTTGTACATGCATGCATACAAACGATATTCGAGTTATCGTCGAACAAACATTTGTACATGCATGCATACAAACGATATTCGAGTTATCGTCGAACAAACATTTGTACATGCATGCATACAAACGATATTCGAGTTATCGTCGAACAAACATTTGTACATGCATGCATACAAACGATATTCGAGTTATCGTCGAACAAACATTTGTACATGCATGCATACAAACGATATTCGAGTTATCGTCGAACAAACATTTGTACATGCATGCATACAAACGATATTCGAGTTATCGTCGAACAAACATTTGTACATGCATGCATACAAACGATATTCGAGTTATCGTCGAACAAACATTTGTGCATGCATGCATACAAACGATATTCGAGTTATCGTCGAACAAACATTTGTGCATGCATGCATACAAACGATATTCGAGTTATCGTCGAACAAACATTTGTGCATGCATGCATACAAACGATATTCGAGTTATCGTCGAACAAACATTTGTACATGCATGCATACAAACGATATTCGAGTTATCGTCGAACAAACATTTGTACATGCATGTATACAAACGATATTCGAGTTATCGTCGAACAAACATTTGTACATGCATGCATACAAACGATATTCGAGTTATCGTCGAACAAACATTTGTACATGCATGCATACAAACGATATTCGAGTTATCGTCGAACAAACATTTGTACATGCATGCATACAAACGCCACCATGATATTCAAGTATACTCTGCGAACTTCGATTGCTTTGGTTGCTCAAATTCAAAGTCAAAGTCAAAGCATTTTATTTGCCAGAACATAGTTGAACACATGGTGTTCTTATATTTAAGGTATCTTATGTCCCACCATCAATGGCATGCAAATATACATATTATAATATAACCTAGGTTTTACGAACATTCATCAATTTTTGTTGCTACAAATTTCTTTTTAAACGACTTCAAAAAAAGGAGGAGGTTTCTCAATTCGAACGTATGTATATTTGTTCATGTTTGTTCGCGGATAATTTCGTCGTTTACGAACCAATTTTGATGATTCTTTTTATGTTGGAAAAGAGATATCCCAAGGGTGGTACCATGATAGGGTAACTAGGATATGATGATGGCATCCCAGAGAAATCAAGGGGAACCTTCAAAAATCGTAGTGGCGACTAGTGCGTTTGAAGTCGTTTTTTTTTTTGTTTAAAATTATACTGAATAGTGACACTTGTTTTGTAGCCATTCGGTCAATGAAGATTCGAAATTAAAATTTGAACAAGCTTTAATGTGGATAGGGAGGTTGTAGTAAACACATATTGCCATACAGAAGGAATTATGCTTGTGGACATTTACTCTTGAATAGGGAAGATAGAGTCGATCTTTATGCCGCGTAGCCCTCTCGAGAAACTCTTCATGCGTTTTAAAATATGCAGGGTAATCCCGAACGAATTTACAAATTTGTTTAATATATAAACATGGAAGTGGTAACACTCGGTTTGCCTTGAACAAGGGTTTACATGTAAACATTTTTTTTTGTGCTATGAATGCCTTTTCAGATTCAACCGAATTACCCCACAACAAAAGTCTGTAACTCAGCACAGAAGACACATAACCATGTCAGTCAGTCAGTCAGTCACATCAGCTCATATAAGTCCCCACCGAGGGGCTCGAGCCTACCCTGAATTAGGGTGACACATACATATACATAACCACGATAGGCTGTTTATTTAGTATATCCCCTAATAAAACATCATCATCATCATTATATCAGCCGAAATCTTCTTTTCTAATTGTAAATGCCCTTCTGGGATGAGAATGAAGTGTTTCAGTGTGTATGCATTTTACACCTCTCTCTCCCTCTTATTGACACAAATCAACATCATTATATCAGCCGATAGACGTCCACCGCTGGACAAAGGCCTCCCCCAAGGATTTCCACGCACGACCAGTCCTGCGCTGCCCGCATCCAGCAGCTTCCCGAAACCTTCACCAAGTCGTGTCGTAGGCCTGCCTATGCTACGTCTTCCGGTACGAAGTTAAAGTAAAGTTCTCGAGCGGCGATAACAACACATATTCTGTGAAAATTTCTGCCTGCTATCTATCTATCACGGTTCCGAAGATACACACAGCCTTTTAAAAGTCATAGAGATAGACAGACAGGCAAACTAGGCTTAGTAATAGGGTCCCGTTACCTGATACGGAACCCTAAAAACAAATGGGTTTGACACCACATTAGTGGTTAATGGTGGATTAAAATGATAATAAGGATCAGTCCTGCAACTGACCTTAAGTATTTTTATAACGTTGAAGAGCATAATTATTTGTCTTACTGAAATCAAGATGAGCTATTAGTCTATTTAAAAAAAAAAATTCACAATTGGTAAACCCTTGACAACATCTCACCTGGTGGTAAGGGACGATGTTGCCGAAGATGGAAGCGGGCTTACCAAGATTCCCCAATGCAATGGTCAACTGGCTACCTTATTTTCATGCTGGAACACACCAATGATATCAACATTGATATTTGGCGGCAAGACTTAGATAAGATGGTGGTAGCTAGCCAGGTGGGCTTAGAAAATGCCCTACCAGTCCTACCACCAACCAAACCGAGTCTTACAATTGACCCCGCCGCGAATCGAACCCGCGACCTCGTGTGTAAAGCCAGTGAACTTTGCCTCTGGGCTACGGAGGCGGTTAAAATAATCTAATTATTAAGACCGCTCATAAATTTGCGCATAAGTAGGCACGTGCGCGTGCTCATGACCTGAATTTGTACAAAAACGTTAATTTGAGATGATGATGATTATTTATTAAGTCTATAATTTTGAACAAAAAAAAACCGACTTCAAACAGGAAACTAGTCCCCCTCGATTTCTCTGGAATGCCATCATCAGATCCTGGTTTCCTTATTATGGTACCATCCTTGGGATATCTCCTCTCCAACAAAAAAAGAATCATCAAAATCGATTCGTAAACGAGGAAGCTATCCGGGAACACACATAATAAAATAAAAAAATATATACGGTCGAATTGAGAAACCTCCTCCTTTTTAAAAAAGTAGGACTATTCTGATTCTGTAGGTACTGTTCCGGTTCTTGGCGAAGATATGTGAACGCAGGTAAGGTACTCGTAATATCTACCTAGTACCACACCCTGGACACTTCATACAACGGGCCAGAAATGACATTTCAAAAAAGGAATGACGGAACAGACAAAATGGCGGCGAAATCCTATACGTTCGACAACCAAACTGTAACCAATCTGTATGAATCTGGGTGACGTGGGGGTGAGGTCGCAATCTAGAGAGCGGCAGGGAGTGTCCATACTGTATGTTAGTACTAATATATATATAGTTTACTAGTACGTACGGCTATTGCAGAAACAGCGAACGAAAATTATTGACTAGTATTAGGACATAGAATACTAAATAACTCTGCTTGGGAGCAAAATGTAACCGTGGCGGGGCGGGTGGAAGTCGCGTCTAGGGTCACCATGCGACCGGATAAATCCGGCCTTGACTGGATTTAAAGAATATAAACCGGACTTCGTCATGCTAATAAATAACAGGCGCCGCCCGAACGAATGTGAAAAATTTTACAGTGAAATCTCTACAAAAAATATGTTTTGAAAGCTGTTGCTAATGGACCGAAATATAAATAGAATTAGTACAAATAAAATAATAATAAAATTAATAAAGCTCCGGCCAAACCTGCGCGACTACGGCGCGGGACGCGTCTTGCAAAGCGGAAGCATCATCGCGACTCGCAAAACGTAGTTATAATCTACTGAATTGAATTTTCGACTAAAGACCGGATTTTTTTTACAGAAATAAGGATTTTTAACACTTGCAACCGGCTTTTCGATTTAATGTCCTGGTAACCCTAGTCGCGTCGGCGTCGGCGGTGCTCGTGGAGCCGCGCCGTTGTCGGCCGCCGTGCACAGTCGTGCATACCGAATCGTAAGATCAAAGCACGCACGGAATAGGTTCTTGAGATATTCGAACACCCACACGACAGCAGCGGCGGCGGCGGCAGCGGGAGGCGGCGCGGTCTGCCTGCTGCCACGTCCTAGCGGACCCGCGCCTCTGTGTGCCTCAACGGCACGCACACAGCCACACACCACGAGTTAACACCACAATAAAAGTTACCAAGACATAGGCACGTCGTACGGTACTATTTTTTGGGAGGGGGGTTGGTTGGAGGCATGAGTGGTAGCGGGGGGACAGACTGCGGCGCGACCAGCCAGCCAGTTTACCGTTGCGAGGCGCTTGGTGTGCCGGTCGCACCCACGTGCTGCCGGCTCTCTCACCGGCCCGTCCAGCGTCATCCCCCAGGAACTCCACACGGAGAGACACCCCCTTGTTCACCTTACTTCGTTCACGAACTCGCCTGAGCCTTATTTATTTGTAACGTATAGAGACCAAGTGCCACAACTCGTGATTGTTTCACTCCAGTGTTGTACAAGTTTTAACGTTTTGGATCGTTCCGACTTAGAAGAGGTAAGTTTATGCAGTTTTAAGAACTATTTAGGTTGATTGATATGATTTAGTCCTAACTTGCTTCCGAATTACTAACCTTGATTCCCGTAGTTAATTTCAAAGCTTGTACAAAAACATGACAAAACCTCAGACCAAATAAAAGACAAAACCGTGTTTTCTTGAGCATTGGCAGGCCCTTTCCAAGAAAACTTGTCTACGCTTAATTTCTTTAAAGTTTTCTAAGTATTTAAAATTGAACTTCTCGAACGATTGATTTACTTCAATATCTTTTTGTCCTCTACGGCATACTAATGACAGGCAAATATAAAATTTCTAGAATCATAAAAATAATATAATGAAACAAGTAGTAGAGCCATCCAATACTTTCTGCGCAGACGCACGAGCATTAAATCATAGTAATAATAGTTAGTATACATTGGACAAATCTTACGTGCGAAGCAGGTTAATGGACGTGGCGCGTTGATGTCTTTTATATGGACGCCTTGCCTGCGTAGCGGCGCCCGCAGAACAGTTCAACGAGCACGGTTTAAAACTGTTGCGCTCAAGTTATTTCACAAGAATTTATTATGTATTTAGTGATTTAAAACAGTAATTGATCTTAATCGTATTTACTAGAACATTAATAAATTAAAAATGTATAAAAATACGATAATCTCGTTTTTGAAAGGACACTCAAACGAGCAATACTTTGTATACGTTATAGGCAATGTGTATAATGCAGGCATTCTATACAATACCTAGGAAATGTATAGAATGCCGGGGTCGTTCAGGCAATGTATGAAATGATATACATTTTACCTAGGAAATATACATTTCTACCTATGTATAATGTGAATCTCAGAAACGGCTCCAACGATTTGGAATTAGTATAAGGGGATTTTTGTGGGCGAAAAATCGATCTAGATAGGTCTCACCTCTGAGAAAACGCGTATTTCCGAGGAAAGCTCGGTCGTCAAGGTACTAAAGATTGTATGACAAGGGAGCAAGTTAATATTTTCACAGCGAACGCCTATTTTGATTCAGAGCAGAGCGATGGATTCTAGAGAAGAAGTTCTAAAGTATCCCAAGCGCAGTGATGGATCTAAGTACGTCACCCTATGAGAAAAAAAAAGTGTAACCAGAGATTTGTTACCATAGATGGGTTATGCACTAACAAAGAACATTTGAAAATCGAACCCATATCACTTGCACCAAATGCTACTACGAAAAGAGATGCCAATTGGCATCATTTTATTTGCTTCACTTTTTGGATGCATGTAACTTAACTACTTAACATCTTTCCCCATGAAACCCATAGTCAAATCGCAAAAAAATTGGCTCTCCCATACTAACTCGATCAGCTGATCAGCCAACTTAGTATGGGAAATTCAAATTTTTTTTTTGATATTTGACTTTGGGTTTCATGGGGAAAGTTGTTCAGTTTCATGGGTAGAAGCACCAGATTAAATAGTTTCAGCTAATTTTGTTAGATCTTATATTGATTATTGTGTACCGTGGCAACGAGACGAGTTGACATTAAGACAGAAATGACAGGCGGCGTGGCGCAGCGGCGCGGACGCACGCTTTGTTCAATCGCACCGCAACGCAGTCGTAATCACTTGTACAGCTCAGAGCTAAATCTAAACATTTCCAAAATTACGACATCTATACTTATAATGGTAAAATTTGAGATGAATTCTGTCAGGACTTCTAAGCCTTCTGTTCCTACTCAAAGTTCAGTTTTTGAAGTTACACTTCTTATGTTATGTATGGCACATTGTTAAAATTATGTAATGTAAAGTAAAAAAATATGTAAAGTAAGGATGTTACTCAGAGGATCAAAAAGAATCTAACGACATCTCGCACACCAAAATCCATTAAGCTACAATACAACCTCTTCAGTTATTGTAGATACCTTGTATCTGTATTTTCTTCTTAGGTTGTGCAATATAGCGTTTTCAATCAATCAAGCCGTCTAAAGGCTCAACCAAAGAAACAGACATAACATCATCATATCAGCTCGTAGGTATGCGTCCCCACCGAGGGGCTTCGGACTTGATTTAGGGCAAAGCCTACTGTCCGAAGTTTCACCGCCTCCGTGGCGTAATGGACAGTGCATTCGCTTTACACCAGGAGGTCGCAGGTTCGATTTCCGGTGGAGTCATCTTGTAAGACTCGGTTTTGTTGGTGGTAGGGCATTTTTCAAGCGACTTCCAAAAAGGAGGAGGTTCTCAATTCGTCTGTATGTTTTTTTTTTATGTTTGTTACCTCAGAACTTTTGACTGGGTGAACCGATTATTATGATTCTTTTTTTATTTGAAAGCTATTGCTTCCCGTGTGGTCCCATATAAATTTTATCAAAATCGGTGTAGTACTTTAGTAGAAAATTAACAAAATCAAAAAATAATAATGCAAAAATGTACTAATTTGTTGCGATGGAAGTCGGTTTTTTAACGTGTTTAGCGTTTTCAATTGTCTAAGCCCGCCCTGGCTAGCTACTACCATCTTATTTAAATCTTGCCGCCAAACTTCAGTGTTAACATCATTGATGTGTTCCGGCTTGAAGATAAGATAGCCAGGTCTCTATTGCGTTGGGGAATCATGGTAAGTCCGCTTCCATCTCCTGCATCATCGTCACTTACCATCTGGTGAGATGATGCCAAGGGCTTACTAATTGTGAATAAAAAAAATACAAAAAAAGTTTTTCAAGCCGCGTATAAGGCATCTGACACGGCATAACGATTTCCTCTTCTATCGAGTCAATTGTTCTACATTTTGGCAGAATAAGACGTGCGGCCAATCTTAAGGCTCCGCCGTCCCTAAAAGTAGCAACTCGATTCACGATGTTTCAAACATCGAACGAAATAGCTGAGAAATAAAGTTCTGGTCAGCTCGCACCGCAACTTGACTCATACGTCAATCGGTGCGGACGAATCGTGTAAAAATTGTCGTTGGTTTTTGATTTATTACAAACTAGCTGTTTTCCGCGACTTTACCCGCGTGGAAAACGTTTCCATTACTTTTCGAGGGTGCGCAGTGCGCGAGCCGCAAGCGTAGAAATAAGTAGCTTATGTGTTAATCCAGGTCCTAATCAGTCTACCTACCAAATTTCAGTCAGATCCGTTCAGTAGTTTTTGCGTGAAAGAGTAACAAACATGGATCCATCTTACATCCATACATTCTTACAAACTTTCGCGTTTATTATATTACTAGGATAAAATAAGAAGAAATAAATAAAAAAAACATTTTATATTGTTTTGTTAAAATGTTTATAACTTATCATAATGTTTTGATTAAAATTGCAGCAGTTCTATGGTTATACAACTAGAAAAAAAGGGTGCATTGGGATATTTTTTTTCTTTAGTTCTGTGTATTAAAATAGAATTCCAGGAAATCAAAATCACTTCTTATATCCCTTATTTACAAAACAATTTTTTTTTCGATAAAAAATCCTTAATTGAATTAAAAAATGGTTACAAAGTTGGTCGTTGGCGGCGGGTAGCCTTAAGGCTTCCGCGGTGACGCTGTGTTGAGGTCGTCCAGTGTGCAGAAGTTCGGGCACAGTGGACATTCCAGCAGGTGTTCCATGGTCTGGAAGGGCTCGCCATAGGCGTACCCCCACCTGCACAAGTTGGATCTGCAGCGGGCCTACAGGGGTGCAGAGTCTGTTGAAAGACTTCCATATTGACCAGGCGAGAGTTTTTCTTGAAGGGGAAGGAAGTCGGAAAGCGAAGGTGCCATGCCAATGAAATCTTGCAAGTTAATTTTGACCCAATTCCTGGTTCCCGATTGAGCTGAAACATTGCATGCATATGTATATCGCGTGACAGTGCAATATTAAAAGTTTGTACCTAAAAGTTTTAGTTTTAGTTTTTTTTATTGTAGTTATTGGGGAAAATATCAGCTGTATTTACAACGAAATAGAATGTAACATAACATAAAGATTGAAACATAAGCCAATACAATTTCCACTACTAGTTATAAACAATTTCGTTCAAATAAACATTAGATTTAATTAGGTAAGTATAACTTACAAAAAATACAAAAAAGCTCACAACTCCGGGAGTGCCGAGAGAAGTGAAAACTTTTTAAATTTTTTTACGTTTTGACCCTGCGAATGTTCCTGGTAAGGTGGCGGTAACAGTGTCGCGAGTTCAATGGTATTTTCCCATCTCAAAAATGACAAACGCGGTTAAACAAGTTTTCATTTCAAAAACTTGTTGAAAAGACAACAGGATAAACTCCAATTAACATTTTTGATAGAAGAAATATATTGCTAAACATTTTCATCATCATCATCGTCATAAAATCGTCCACTTCTTGTAATAATAAAGGATTCATTTCTACTTCGCAACAAAGTCACAGTCTAATGATGATCTTATGCGGTGATGATGTCTAAGTAATTGATTTTTTTATGAAGTATCAAGTTCTGTGACACCCCTCGGCGTTGTGACCATTGTCTAGTGATATCGGCATTGACGAAAACATCAAAGGGGTTTGGCCACTGAACGGTTTCTTACATTTTGACAAAAGAAAACGCTTAAATTTAACGCAGCCTACAAAACTAGCTAAGTGTGAGTCACACTCGCGCACCACAGGTTCCACACCACCACACTTCTCCACACAAGTATTACAATGATACCTATTCATTACAAACATAATTGAAATACCAAAACTCGTTAAAAAACCGACTTCCATCGCAACAACTTGTACAGTTTTTCATTATTATTTTTGGTTTTTGTTAATTTTCTAATAAGTACTTTATCGATTTTGATGTAATTTATAGGACCACACGGGAAGCACTAGCTTTCAAATAAAAAAAGATTCATAAAAATCGGTTCACCCAGTCAAAAGTTCTGAGGTAACACACATAAAAAAAACATACAGTCGAATTGAGAACCTCCTCCTTTTTGGAAGTCAATTGAAAAGACATCAAGCTACAACATTTTTTTTTTTTTTTTTAAATTCAGTTCTGACTCCTTACGATTTACACTTGGCCGGTTTTATTATTTGTTGTTTTATTACAGGATTATTAGACCACATAAAGTTTCACGCTTGTAAGTATTACCATTTTTACAATAACACAAACACAAAAAAACCTTTTAAAAACACGTTTCTTGTGTGAACACCCCCTTACTTTTTTACTTTTTATTATTTGTTTTTACTGGGCTCGCGTGGTCGACTAAGGCCCGATCGCCCTAATTCAGGGTAAGCTCGAGCCCGTCGGCGGGGACGTATATAAGCTGATATGTTGATGATGAAACGCCCTATAATGACACACATCGGCAAGCTACCTATTATCTTTTGAAGGTCGGACAGATGCACGGATGGACAGACAGACGGACAGCGTAGGTTTAGTGATAGGGTCCCATAACCTGATAAGGCTAGGCTAGCCCTGTAATGGCTAGGGCCGCCGCCTCCTGTCCGGGTGGTCGTGGTTCGAATCCTGCCACGAACCAATGTGATTTCGAATTTCGATTTCATATGTACGTTTATCCAACGCTCTTACGGTGAAGGAAAACATCGTAAGAAAACCTGCACACGCCTGCGGAGAAATCCGCAGGTTGTGCGTGAAGTCGACCAACCCGCACTGGGCCCGCGTGGTCGACTAAAGCACGATCGCCCTAATTCAGGTTAGGAACGAGCCTCTCGGTGGGGACATATATGAGCTGATATGATAAAGAACCTTAAAAAAGAGGACAACGTGAGCAGTATTTTTACTCGCACTGTCTTATCTTAATGTTCAATAATGGTTTTACAATATAGTTAATGTCAGTCGAGCCTGTTCGCCGGCGCATGCGCAGCCGTGATCTATCGCGTTGCGCAACTCGCGCGCACCGCACCACTTCAACATCACATGGTGCAACTGACTTAACTATACCATGCCTCTCGAACACGACTCCTCCGTGAGTGACTTCTATTAAAACGAAGCGGGATCAATTTAAACTGTCATTTTAAAATCAAAGTATTTAGGAGGGTTTATCACGATCAAGTGTGCTTATTAAAAAAAAGAAGAGTGTGTGGTGTTATGAAACCATGGTAAAAGTGAACCTTTTTTTCACATTATAGACATTTACAGAGCACGAAACGATCATGGCTGCTCTCGTCTTGGAGCTACGGTGCAGAGGACGAAACGATCATGTAATAAAAGTTAACTCCTCTTGGTGCTACGGTACAGAGAACGAAACGATCATGGCTGCTCTCGTCTTGGAGCTACGGTACAGAGGACGAAACGATCACGGCTGCTCTGACGAAAAAGTTCGAGACGATGTAATAATCTCTTTGCCGTCACGCAATGCACAGACGAAAAAGCTTGAGACGATGTAACTAATAAAAGTTTCACTTTAATAATAAATAACATTATTGACTCTCTTGCACTATAAGCTGAAATTAACTTTAGGATACCACCCACCCCGCATATTCTCTCGCACAAAAACAACCTTTTCAATTTCTCCTTTTTCGACAAATTCTGCCAAAAATAGTTTATTCAGACGATCGACACGCAACTTCAATAATGAATTTTCTGATATAGACATTTTAATACTACTTTGGGTGCCTTTAAAACTGCGATTAGAAATAAAATAAACTGTTAAAGTTAAAATTTTTGTAAAATTAATATTGTCACAGGACTCGTATATTTCATGTTTTATTTTTATTAAGTGGAACTCCAGGTCGTTTTTAATTTAAAATTTATATTTAATACTATATATAAGACTGTTTGTGTCCTCAATTCATCATCATATCAGCTCCCTATCAGTCCCCAGCGAGGGGCTCGAGCCTACCCTGAATTAGGGCGATCGGGCCTTATTCGACTACGCGGGCCCAGTACTGGTTGGTCGACTTCACACACAACCTTCTTGTTCGATGTTTTCCTTCACCGTTAAAGCAATCGGTTAGTATATGTACGTAAGTTTCGAAAAACTCATTAGTACATTGGCCGTCCGGATTTGAACCTGGCATCTTTGGTTCTGCTCTGGTTCCTAAATTAATAAAATAAATAAATAAATAAGTGAACGAGTATGGTGCGAAGTAAGCTATTAAGTGAGGATCATGCCGAAGATGGAATCGGGATTACCAAGATTCCTCACGCAATGGGGAACTGACTATCTTATCTTTAAGCCGGAATTAATGCTGTCAACATTGATGTTTGGCGGCAGGACTTAGATAAGATGGTGGTAGCTAGCCAGGCGGGCACAGAAAATGCCCTCCCGCCAACCATACCAAGTTATACAAAGTTAGGTAGTCAAACCTGCAACCTCCTGATGTGAAGCTAATAGACTTAACCATTACGCCATGGAGGCGATTTAAGAGACACCTGGGACCGTTTTAAGACACAACCCACCTTTTTTATGCATGTTTGTCCCTTTTGTGTGTGTAATAAACTGTGAAATAAATTAAATGGATATTTCGTAGTACTTGATGCTACGATACAATATTAACCATATTGTATCGCAGCATCAAGTACTACAAAATTTCCATTTATTTATTTATTTATTTTATTTCACAGTTTTTAGACAGAAAATTTCAAAACAGTTTAAGAAGCTGTAGACAGTTTAAGAAGCTGTAGATAGTTTCAGAAGCTGTAGACAGTTTCAGAAGCTGTAGACAGTTTCAGAAGCTGTAGATAGTTTCAGAAGCCGTAGACAGTTTCAGAAGCCGTAGACAGTTTCAAAAGCCGTAGACAGTTTCAGAAGCTGTAGACAGTTTCAGAAGCAGTAGACAGTTTCAAACGCTGTAGACAGTTTCAGACGCTGTAGACAGTTTCGGAAGCCATAGACAGTTTCAAAAGTTTTAGACAACTCACTCAATCTTTTGCCGAATGCGCCATCTAGATTTTCTACCCATGTTTTTATACAGGCGGTATACGAATATTTTTTATGTATCTCCAAAGAAGGTATTAGTATCTCCTTATTAGTCTGCTAAGCAATGTATGTCTACAGCTCTATGATTTATTTATGAAAAGTCATACAAACACATAAAGTACACTATCCAAAACACCTTAAATAAAATGCCTTTAAAATACCTAAAATGAAACACCTAAAATGCCTTAGATAAAACACCTTAAATACCCGACAGTAGACACCCGACCTTAGACAGAACACTTAAAATACCTAAAATAAGACATATAATATATCCTAAAATAAAACACCCAAAATACTTTAAATAGAACACCTAAAATACCTAAAATACCCCGTCCCTCGTCATCCCCGGTGCAAAGGTGTCCATAACACTAGCTGCATTCCCGCGCTGAATGGCTACGGACAGCCTCTGCACCAGGAACGATCCGGAGCGGGATCAAAGCCTCTCTGAACTAGGCGACGCCCAATCTCCCTCACAAAACGACGTGCCTCCACACTCCAGCTCCCCGCTGTCTCCACCGCAAATGGAATTCAAAAACAAATTCGATAATAATTACACAAAATTTGTCACACTCTCAATACGACATCCTATGAGAAGAGCAAAGACTTTTGGTTTTCTAGAAGAGAGCGAAATCTTTTTACCTTTATGGAGACTTCGTACATCTGAGTTGGAGAAGAGTGTCGTAAGAAATATCCACGCGGGCATACCCTGGATACAACCATACCTTCATACAACGGGCCAGAAATGACATTTCAAAAAACGAATGACGGAACAAACAAAATAGCGATGAAATCATATACGTTCGACAACCAAATTGTAACCAATCTGTATCAATCTGGGTGACCAGGGGGTTAGGTCGCAATCTAGAGAGCGGCACTGAATGTCCATACTGTATGGTAGTACTAATATGTATACTTTGTTTGACGTGGGGCCATCATATGGTTATAAAGATTTTGTTTCGTTCTTGAATAGAAATAAGCGCAATCATGAAGGAATACTTTAGTAAAGCGTCGGTGGCTCAACCGGTAACGACTCGGTTCTTCTAACCAGAAGTAACGGGTTCAAATCTGAACGGCCAATGTACCAATGAGTTTTTCAAAACTTACGTACATACTTACCGATTGCTTTAACGGTGAAGGAAAACATCGTGAGGAAACCTGCACACGCCTGCGATGAAACTCGAAGGTTGTGTGTGAAGTTGACCAACCCGCACTGGGCCCGCGTGGTCGACTAAGGCCTGATCGCCCTAGTTCAGGGTAGGCTCGAGGCACGCCTTGGTGGGGACGTATATGAGCTGATATGATGATTAATCTATGGCGAAATAAAGCCGTTTTGTATAAAAAAAAACCGCACAGGTTTTTAAATAGCCTAATCTAATAGCTAGAAACCTAGCAAAGAACAGCTATCCAACAGTGAAAACCCCATTAGAATCCAATCAGTACTTTCAGAGAGGATAGAGGCAGGCAAATGTTATGGCGACTAGCGTTGAAAATCAAAAAACAAATGAAGATTAAAGTTAATTGAAGTCGGTCTCAAAAGGGCTTTTGTACCCAGAGACGTTATTATATTCATAAACAATGTGATTAGCGCAATAGCGCCGCCAATAGAAATAAATAATTTCCTCATTTTTATGGACTTTAATCAAAATCATTGAATATTTTGCGCATATAGGGGAGCAACAATTATTGTTTAATAGTTATTTTATAACTGTAAGTATTAGTAACAAGTTTTGCGGACACTCGACTCCAAATTTAGCACTTTCATGCCAATTTTTTCGAAAAAGGAACCCTCAATTTATAAAATGGTCCCAAAAGACACAACTATTTTTTAAGCTGTAACCAACGATACCCCCCACACGACTGGGTTTTACGAGATAAAAAAAACAATCATCCCCAATTTACTTGTACGTGAAGTAAATACCCTTAAAAAGTTTTTTTTTTACAATTTTTTTTACAGTTCTCTCCGCGTTATTATAATATATATATCTTTGCCAAATTTCAGCTCTTAACTACTAATAGTCTAGGAGCTAGACCGCGGACAGACAGACATGACGAAACTATAAGGGTTCCTTGTTGTACTACAGAACCCTAAAAAAACACAATTGGTAAGCCTCTAACTCTATGTAACCATATATAACCTAGAATACATCAGAGAATACTGGACTAGACCTGCAATTTCACTATCCTGAAAGACCTCAGTTAGGGCAAAGTATATATACTAATACTAACATACAGTATGAACACTCCCTGCCGCTCTCTAGATTACTAACTCACCCCCTCGTCACCAAATATTGATACAGATTGGTTACAGTTTGGTTCTCGAACGTATGGCATTTCGCCGTGATTTTGTTTGCGCCGTCATTTGTTTTTAGAAATTTCATTTTACGACCATTTGTATGCAGTGTCCGGGGTGTGGTTAGGGCATCACTGGTGTTGTGGAGGTTACCGTAGCGCCCTTGACCCTTCCCGTGAGGCACCGCACCGCAGCGAGCGCCGCGAACTGGCAGGCCGGAAGATTTGTGCGCAACCAACCGCAACGCACTCCTGCGCAGAAAGCGTTTGTTGTGTCCTTGAGCTGAGCTAGTACCTGTACATGGGTGACCTTTTGCACTTTTGACAATCGTGCATACTCATACCCTAGGTACCTACTTATGCAAGATCGGAATTATTTTACTTACTTACTATAAAATTTAATTAAATTTCCGCGAGCAAAATTTAAATTTAGACCCATAGTCAATTCTTAGAAAAATACATTGGATCAGTTGGCCGATTTGTCATCATCATCATTACAGCTCATATACGTCCCCACCGAGGGGCTCGAGCCTAACCTGAATCAGGGCGATTAGGCCTTAGTCGACCACGCGGGCCCAGTGCGGGTTGGTCGACTTCACACACAACCTTCGAGTTTCTTCGCAGGCGTGTGCAGGTTTCCTCACGATGTTTTCCTTCACCGTTAAAGCAATCGGTAAGTATGTACGTAAGTTTTTTGAAAAACTCATTGGTACATTGGCCATCCAGATTTGAACCCGGTACCTCTGGTTAGATGGACCGAGTCGTTACCGGTTGAGCCACCGACGCTTTTATGAAGCCGATTTGTATGAAGAATTAATTATTTTTTTTGCGATTTCAGTAAAGACATAGAACAAAAGTTGTTCAGTATGTTCAGTATTCCTAGTTAACGGGGCCTACACCAATTTTGTTTCACCCTGTATAGGTGCCTACTTCAAAAAAGGCTATACTTTGCACAGTATCAGTATGAAATCATATAATCTGTCTCTCTTATCGTGTGGCACAATTAACCGTGCTAGCCAAGGGATAGACGGCGGCGGTTGCCTGGTGTTGCGCTTAGCATCACCCGCGGTCACGTGTTAGGCATTTTAGATTTACACCTACAGACGTGTGCAACGCGACCATCACACACATCTGGAATCAGATGTGCAGGTTTCCTCGCGATGTTTTCTTTCACCGTTAAAGCAATCGATAAGTATATTTATTTATTTACTAGCTGTCCCGGCGAACTACGTACCGCCTTACATTACATTACACTGCCTTACCCTACCCTAACCTACACTACACTACACTACTCTACCCTACACTACACTACCCTACACTACCCTACACTACCCTACACTACACTACCCTACCCTACACTACCCTACCCTACCCTACCCTACACTACCCTACCCTACCCTACACTACCCTACCCTACACTACACTACACTACACTACCCTACCCTACCCTACCCTACCCTACCCTACCCTACCCTACCCTACCCTACCCTACATAAGAACCTTCTCCTGACAATAACGAACTCGACAAAAAAAGAATTAGCGAAATCGGTCCAGCCGTTTAGGAGGAGTTCAATGACTAACACACGGACAGAAGATTTATATATATAAAGATTTATTTTATTTAACAGTTTATTGTACACAGGATACATAAAATAGATTTTAAATATTAAGGTTATACAATAGGTAGGGTATATGTACGTGAGATTCTAATAACTCATTGGTACATTGGCCCCATCTGGATTTGAACCTGGGACCTCTGGTTAGGAGGATCGAGTCGTTACCGGTTGAGCCACCGACGCTTCAGATAATGATCGTTAAAAATAGATACTGTTAGATTCAAACAGTCAGCTTGGTTGATGGATGCTGTAGGTCGCGCGCGCGCACAGGTAGAATCGACCGCGATCAGAGAAACAGCACTGGCCTAAATGAACTCAGTGAAAACAATTAATAATATTTGTGTAGTAGGGTAGAGTACTATAAGTTATCCGAATACTTTCTTTAATAATTCCCGTGTTTATTGCTAATAACATTTAATGTAACATTTTCCCTAACGTTATGTTAAATCATAATGTTAATCAATATTTTAATGAATTCTCTACTAAAATGACTCCGCCATAGAGAGTGTGAACGATTGTGTTGTCTCTCTGAGTGTTCATTTATTAAATACATAAAACTGGACACAAACAAAATTGTATAATCGCATATTAGGAAGATTATTATTTTCAACCGACTTCCAAAAAGGAGGAGGTTCTCAATTCGACTGTATGTTTTTTTATGTGTGTTACCTCAGAAGTTTTGACTGGGTGAACCGAATTTTATGATTTTTTTTTATTTGAAAGCTAGTGCTTCCCGTGTGGTCACATATAAATTTTATCATAATCAGTGTAGTACTTTATTAGAAAACTAGCTGTCCCGGCGAACTTCGTTCCACCTAACCACTACACTCCACTACCCTACCCTACGCTACCCTACCCTACACTACCCTACCCTACCCTACCCTACCCTACCCTACCTTACCCTACCCTACATACACTACAATACCCTACCCTACACTACACTACACTTCCCTACCCTACCCTACACTACATTACCCTACCCTACCCTACACTACCCTACCCTACCCTACACTACCTTACCTTACACTACACTACCCTACCCTAACTATACTACACTACAGTAAACTACCCACCCTCAAACCAATTATTTTTTGACTGATATTTTTTTATATTGATGAATATTATATTTTATTTTTAATACTTATTATCCTACTCCGGACGAAGACAATGACGCTGCCAACGTATTCACACAGGGAGGCCAGCCATCACCTAAATTACGGACCCTGGACAAAATCTTCAAAACCCCGGACATTTGAGTAAAATAAAAAAATATCCGGACGCACTTTAAAAAAACCATAAAATGAAAAAATCGTCATTATCATATATTTTTTTATTTATAGAAAATCAACTTAAACTTTAACAATAGAAAGGGAACGCTTAAATAAATTATTTTTACTATTTTCTATCTGAGAGGTAGTTTGGTAACAAAAATAATTAGGAACCTCGCCGAATTTTTAACTAAGATATGCTTGAATTTATTGCAAATCATTAAATTAAACAGATTTCCCTTAACAATCCGGGGAAACCCAGACGGATGGCAGCCCTACACACAGGTGATATCCTATACCAAGCACCCTCCGTGCTCAGTGCTGCCAGGGAATGAGTGTCAACCCCTCAGCCTTCTTGCTTAACATTTTTTTAAGAACAAATTTGATTTTAATAAATAAATATGTATACCTAGAGATGATCTGCATAATTCGGACTCGGTGCGTTTCTTGGCGTGACTAATCTGCACATTACCTTATAATGTCGAAATAGAGTCAAAGCAAGCGAACACGCACACAGCGCGCACGCGCAGTGCGGCGCGGCGCGCCCGCACACACACACAGACGTACTTACAGGCAAACCAGCGAGAGATGTGTACAGGGGACTGGTACACACATACATGCCAACCTCAGTATTTCATAAAAAAAAATTGTTTAAAAAAAATTGTTACGCAATTTCTTCGTTTTTTTAGGGTTCGGTAGTACAACAAGGAACTATGTCTGTCCGTCTGTCTGTCCGCGGCCTAGCTCCTAGACTACTAGTAGTTAAGAGGGGAAATTTTACAATGATATATATAATAATAATGAGGAGAGAACTGTAAAAAAAATTTAGAAAAAAGAAACTTTTTAAGGGTACCTCCCCTACAAGTAAAGTGGGGATATTTTTTTTTTCTCGTCAAAACCAGTTATTTGGTATTTTTCGTTAGGTCTTAAAAAATAGTTGTGAGTCTTCTAAGACCATTAATAATTTAGTGTTCCGTTTTCGACAAAATAGGCTTGAAAGTGCTAAATTTTGTTCCCACCCCCTAACAACTAAACCGCTGTATTTGAAAATTAGATATGGACGCGATAATGGTCACTACGGAACCCTACATTGCGCGTGGCCCGACACGCACTTGGCCGGTTTTTATTTCATAGCCTAGGTTGATGTCCGCGGCTTCCCCGCGTGGACATCATGGAGCTTTTTTGTTGTAAACCTTCACTTCACCAAAGTGTCATCGTAATCGGTCGAACCGTTCAGTATGATGAGTAATCATAATAATCATGTCGAATTGAGATAACCTCCTCCTTTTTGGATGTCGCTTGAAAAGTGAAGCTTAGACCGTCCGCGTGTGCGCCCGCGCCGATGAAACCGCCGAATACCGCTAGCGCCACCGTCGGTTATTGCACTCGAGATTCCGCAACAAATTAACATGCATTTGGTACGACTTCATTTATATTTAGAAAAATAGATATTATTTATAACTAGGTGTCCCGGCGAACTTCGTACCACCTTACACTACACTACCCTACCCTACTTTACCCAAACTTACCCTACCCTACAATACACTTCCCTACCCTTCCCAACACTACCCTACACTGCAATACACTACACTACTCTACACTACCCTACCCTACATAAGAACTTTTTCCTGACAATAACGAACTCAACAAAAAAAGAATTAGCGAAATCGGTCCAGCCGTTCACGCGTGATGCGATGACCAAGGGAAATCGAGATTCATTTTTATATAAATATATAGCTAAGTAAACATGAGTTATGTGAATTAATGGAAGTTCAAGTTACATACGTACATTGCAAAAGTTAAAAAAGTAATAATCCGCCAACGGAAAAACGCTCATGTACGAGTACTCCATTGAGTAAGTAAAGATTGGTAACTACATACTTGAAATTTGGTTATTTCCCTTCTACGCCGTAGTTGTGCGCTACGGGCTACGACATATATAAAGAAAAAAAAATCTTTGACCTAATTTAAAATAAGGGTGTGTTCATAAAACCGAACATATTTCGCCAAGGAATCTTTACAATCAAAGTAAAAAAAAATGCATTCCAAACACAGTTGGTCAATCAGCTTTAATCTATTAGTATGAGAAGTCAAATTGTTTTGCTCCGATGTATAGGTTCCTTTTGGAAACAGTTTTTATTTTCATGAGTAGATTTTGAGTTAAAAATATGGCTAACTACTTCAATTTCACTAAAGAGTATTAATGATATTAAAAAGAATATATTAAGGTGAAATTTTCGGGTGGGGGGGGGGAGTTTTTCAATTCAATTCAATTTAATATATTTATTTAAAATGGGTGCAAATCACACTCTTTCTGATAGTCATAAAATAATAATAATGTAATTTGTGAAGAATCAAAAATAAACAATAATTAGTTAATAACGTCAAAATTAAATCCTTGATACAAACCAGATTATGTCAATAGAACATGAAAACAATATGACACGAAAAGTTATACATTAAAAAAAAAAACACTGAATGCATTTAACAAGAGTAGGCCAGTCCACACGGACAGCACCCGGTCACGAGTATAACGCGAGAGTCAGCCATCGCTCCCATCAACCATATTAGAGGGAAAGGAACGACCCGGCTCCCGATGCGCCACTATCCGCATGAACATTTAAGCGAGCATGCACCACTCATGTCAATGCTAAGATAAAAATATTTATTAAAAGAAGTAGATAGATAGATAGATAGATAAGATAGATAAAACATTTATTCAAAGCTACATAAATTAAAATTTATACACAAAAATAAAATATAAAAAAAAACTTCTTATATCTAAGCTTAAATGTATAAAGAGGGTAGATACATAAGATTGTGCCGTAACTTTGAAATGGCTCCGACTCAGCATATGCTGCAGGTAATAATGTACCTACAGCGCTGATATTCTGCCGGCGCCGAGACGGAAACCTTGTAGTACTAGACTTGTCAGGTCTCATCGCTTCCACATCAATTCTTAGGTTGAAACTTCCAGCGCCCTAGATCCACCACTGACAATTGCAACACATCACTCTCAAAAAATACTGGATGCGAATATTTTCACTGGTAATTTATAAAAAAATAAAACATTAGGAAACCTGATTTTATCGACGGCGGTCATTATGTAAACATGCTACGTGGCTTGCGTTTTCTACAATAATTAATTACCAACAAGTTTGTCAGTTAATGTAATTAAATAAGAAATAGTGTTATTAGCATATCGTTAATAGTGATGGCAATTTAAATTAATGTCGGCTCTTCTCCTGCGTGCGGAATTCTGTGAGGAATTCAAAAATATCTGCGCAAGATAAATAAAAATACCGGCCAATTGCGTGTCGGGCCACGCGCAATGTAGAGTTCCGTAATTGCCATTATCGCGTCCATTTTCAAATTTTCAAATACAGCGGTTTAGTTGTTAGGGGGTGGGAACAAAATTAAGCACTGTCAAGCCTATTTTTTCGAAAATGGAACCCTAAGTTATAAAATGGTCTTAAAAGACTCGCAACAATTTTTAAGCTCTAACCAACGATACCCCCCCACACGACTGGGTTTGATCATTCTTACTTTACTTGGACGGGAGGTACCCTTAAAAGTTTTTTTTTTCCAAAAAAATTTTAACAGTTCTCTCCGCGTTTTTATTGTCAAATTTCAGCTCTTATCTACTAGTAGTCTAGGAGCTAGGCCGCGGACAGACATACAAACAGACAGACTTGACGAAACTATAAGGGTTCCTTGCTGTACTAGGGAACCCTAAAAAACACTTCTACTAACTACTACTATATATTAGTCTCAAACCATAGAACTGGTTTGTTGTTGAAATATTCAATGATAGCGAGCAAGTGAAAGTCATGATCGACGTACATACACACACACTTCCGGTTTATCTCAGTTTTTTTTTTAGTTATGTATGATTAATTGTCAAGTCTTTCTTTTTAGTGGAACATAAACAAGTACCTATTTCCAAGCAAATTAACACTTGCGTTTTATTTGCTCAGTGTACTAACTAAACACAAAGAAAATATTACGTTTTTTTAGATAGTCACCAAAGTTTGTCATACATACATACTCAATAAGTGCTTCCACAAACTTAAAATTGTAAAAGTTATTTTTAGGGTTCCGTCCCAAAGGGTACCAACGGGACCCTATTAATAATCCTCCGCTGTCCTTCTGTCCGCCTCTCTGTCAGCGTGCTGTATTTCATAAACTTACTAATAATAGTTACAAACAGACAGTTACAACTTTCACACAGTGTCTTGCCGCTATAACAAAAAAAAAGGAATACAAGAAACCTGTTTTTTTTTGGACGAAGTTACGGAATCCTTCATGTGTGGGTCCGATTCGCACTTGGCCGGTTTTTTACTTTCGAGCAACGAAAAGGAGTCAAAGAAAGTTTATGTGATCGTCCCAAAAACCGAGTTCAAGATTTTGGGGAAAATTTGTAACATTTATATGCTCCAATAATTTTGGCTTTGCGTTACAAAAAAACCGACTTCAAACAGAAAACACAGGTTCCCCTCGATTTCTCGGGCATGCCATCATCAGATCCTGGTTTCCTTATCATGGCGCCACCCTTGGGATATCTCCTTTCCAACAAAAAAAGAATCATCAAAATCGGTTCATAAACGACGAAGTTATCCGCGAACACATATATAGAGCTCATATCATGTCTAATTATCGTATTATTTAATTCATATTTACTTTTTTGTGTAACAAAGTGAACGTTTGGTTTAGACTGCAAGTTCATGTTTGTAAATTTTAATAATAAATTAAAAAAAAAATACGGTCGAATTGAGAAACCTCCTTCTTTTTTTGAAGTCGATTAAAAAGGTGCTGAACTGATTTTGTTTAAATTTTGCATATTGATATTTTATATTTTTTCACATCAGCTCATATACGTCCCCACCGAGGGGCTCGAGCCTACCCTGAAATAGGGCGATCGGGCCTTAGTCGAGGCCACGCGGGCCCGGTGCGGGTTGGTCGACTTCACACACAACCTGCGAGTTTCTCCGCAGGCGTGTGCAGGTTTCCTCACGATGTTTTCCTTCACCGTATAAGAGCCTTAAATTATTTACTAGCGATAATATTTTTGACTTTATGGTCCCATAACCAAAGTGTGACAAATGAATACGGTTCTATTATTAAGCCTACGCTGTCGGTCAGTCAGTATGTCCCTCAGTCCAATCTTAAAATAACTGTATCTTTTGAACCGGCGGAAATTTTTCACAAAATATGTAGTAGCGCAACGAATGTACTTACGCAGAGCAACGGAAGGGTACTTGCGGGGCAGCGGGCGGCGGGGAACAGCCTGGCAAACTCCGCGAGTTTTCCAGGCTAACTACATGCTACAGGCTAGTATGCTAGTATACCTACGCCGGTGGCGGCATCGTGTGCGACATCAAAAGCTTTGCGTTACTGTAAGCCATATCGTTGAAGATGTCGATGTCGTGTCGCATCTAATGTGATACACACACATACATACACACATACACATACATACACACATACACATACATACATCCAGACTATCACTACAGAAAGACAGCCATACTGTTTTTAACTTTAATTTAATAGGTATTTTCTTTATATTTTAATAAATTTTTAATTCAAATTCAATTTAAATTATTGAAAGACTGTGTAATGAATAATGATAGCTTTAAAAATATATATATTATTAAACTTAAATCGATTGAAATCACAATTATTATCACTTTTGATGTAAAAAAGTATACTGTAGACCCTGTTTTTGGCATTAATTGCAAAATTTCTCGAAAACAAACAGTTAATGTTGAATCAAACCAACACATAAAAATCAGTGTTAAGACCTTTCATTTTAATTGAACACATTTTTTTTTAAACTTATTTGAAGTTATATAAAAGCAAAAAAAACATGTAAAAATTGAGAATTTGGCGTTCGGTTTCAACGTAACAGCCGCGTTGAAGCCCGCATTGATTTGAACTCAAAATAATAGACTTACGTTCGATATCATTTTAACACGTATCAACCTGCTCGGATTAAGGCATCTTAAAGGCTTAAGCAATGAGCGAGATTCCCTAACACAGGTACTTCCGTACCTAAATGGAGGTCTCAGCCATACAATATAATGTAATATCTTTGGTAAAAAATTTTAGGTGCGAGAATTTTTTTTCTCCGGCTTTCAATGGTTTTCAGCAGTCTTCGCTTTAAAATATATGTCCAATGCTGAAATCTTTTTCAATAAGTTAAGCAGCAGTGTTATTAAAATGTTAACGCGGAAATATTTTAAGACGCCATTATTTCCTTGATCAGTATTTTTATTATGTACCTAGAATTACACGCCCGACATTCAAAGTTTTATTGCAATTACATTACATACTTACAGCAAAACAAAAAACAAACTCAAACCCTTGAAATAGGTACCTGTTCTTATTAAAAATACAGGCCAAGTGCGAGTCGGACTCACACATAATAGGGTTCCGTTGTCTTTTCAAAATTTAACACGTTAACAGACCAGTGTACCGTATGTGGTACACGGGAAGCGGTTCCGTCGAGTTCCTGTACCCTGTGAGGCACACGAGCCCTGTGTTACTCTACTGGCTCACATATATGGATATATGGCGTGTTTTAGAACACTTGTATGGGGTCTGGTAACGTGTTAAATGTATATTTAAAAAAACAAAATTTTATTTTCAGTCGGTAATAGAACATTTTGTATGGAAAATCTATGGGCTTTTTTTCAAATCCAACTGCACATCTTAAGTTGGTCGACTATTACTCCTAAACTAAGAAAGTCTATTTAGCCGTGACAGTTTTCCTTTTACAATTTGAAATTATTTTTCAGATATCCTGAAATAGTGGTTAAGCTGGTAGGACCCTCATTAGTTTTGAAAGACTTATTCAACGATAGGGTTAACAAAAAAATCCCCCTCTTTAAAAAATTTTTTTCAGGATTTAATTGTACGACATTGTCGGCGTGATGAATATGTATACCCATAACAAAACACAGCTTTCTACCTCTAGTACCAACAGTCTCTTAGCTAAGCTACGGATAGACAGACATGGCAAAACAATAAGGGTTCCTTGTCGACTTCGGAACGCTAAAAATGGCCTGTAAACACAACCAAGTGTTAAATATCTAGACTGTAGTTAATGCGAGATATTGATTGGAACAGTTGTCTCTGTATTTTTCTTTACGTAAGTAGTAAAGAAAATAACCACACTTTTTCAATGGTTTTTCGTTTTAATCAAAAACTACAATGAAAGTATAAAAAATAATAACATTACTCACTTTATATTATCATAAAAAATATTTTTGTATACTTTTTAAATTTATACTTCAAAATATAAGTCACTAGCTGTTTCCCGCGGCTTCACCCGCGTGGACAACGTTTCTATAACTTTTTGAGGGTGCGCAGTGCGCGAGCCGCAAGCGGCTCGCGAGCGTGGAAACTCAGGTAGCCTATGTCCTTTCTCAGGGTCTAAAGATTGTCTGTGCCAAATTTCATCAAAATCGGTTGAAGGGTTTAAGCAGGAAAGCGTAACAGACAGACAGACAGAGTTACTTTCGCATTTATAATATTAGTAGGGATAACTAGAGTTGAAAGTAACTTATCTTTGGGTTTTTTTTCTATCGAGCCAAAATTGCTCAATCGTGTTTCTAATAGCTTTTTACTTTAAGGGACATCGGCAACAATAAGAGTATTTTTTGCACCCTCGGGTTTTCTATCGTTTAGGAGTAATTGACGTCAAAAATAACGAAAATCTGTAATAATAACGTCTTAATAACGCTTCCAGCGACCAGTTAAAACGCACCGAAGCGACGGCGCCCATACGATAGCTACATCCGGTCTGGTTTAGCGGGGGTCGGCCGCACTGCGGATTTCCGAGGTTTTCTCAGTATTTTTGTATAAAACATATAGAAACTAATTACTGATCTAGTAAGCTGATTAAATTTCCTTTTTGATTACATTTTTTTTTAGATTTCTTCTATCACAAAAAAAAATAAATAGCAGGCAGTTCGCTAGCTGCGACACTTAGATAAGACATTTCAAACAAACGACCTTCAGTGACACACCGACCCGGAAATCGAAAATGAATTACTACCTACATTGAGTGCCGCGCATTTAACTCTTATCGATATTATAAATAGCCTAGCCAACTGATAACGGACATAATGCAATGTAATTGAACGCATTTATTAATTAAATACCCGGCTACATTGTCTGTTGGTAGCCTTTGTCTGAGTCTTTAGTAAGAGCTTAAAAAAACCGGCCAAGTGCGAATCTAACTAGCACTTCCAGGGTTCCGTACTACCACACCTCTATCCACAACTATATAAGTAGTTATAACGACAATGATACCTATTTATATTACAAACAAAATACATCAACGCGAGCTTCATAAATATGCTTTTTTTGTCATTCTGTTCGGACTCCTTAGCGCGAGCGCGACTCACACTTGGCCATTTTTTTTGTATTTGTTGTTTTACCTCAGTATTAGTACTATAATCACACCAAGTTTCATGCTTGTATGTAGTACCGTTTTTACGATAAAGCTAAATCAAAAATACTTCTAAATACCTATATATAAACACGTTTTTTGTTTGGAACCCCCACTTATTTTTTCACTTTTTCTAATTTTTTGTATTTGTTTTTATAGCGGCAACAAAAATATTGCCGCTATTTTGTAGCCTGAGTCTTTATTTCAATGACTTCATTATGTCAGTTGCAAAAACACGATTCGTTAACATTTTTAACAGAAGACCGATTAAGTACCTCTGAATTTTCTTAGTCGATAAGTCTGAACTGAACACACACTTCAATATGCCAGTTGGTTTTTTAAAAATTTAATTGTAGTAATTATTGTATGGGAGTAATTACTGCCTGGAGGCATAACTTATCAATTTAAAAAAATCACCAAAATTGGTTTTCAATCGGCAAAGTTATTGCGTAACATAAACTATTGTAGTAAAATTCCTAGTTACGGAGAAAAGTACAGTTATTTTGTTTTTTTTTTTATAAACTTGGTACTTAACTATATTTATTTAAAAACAGTAATTTCCAGAGTATTAATCCAGAGTGTAAATCGTAGTAAATTGAAACATAACTAAACACTAAACTAAAATCCTCGACTACAACGTCACTTACCATCAGGTATGTGATGTATGTGACATCGAGATATAGTTAAACGCAATCAAATTTTTAATAATAATAAAAAAAAGCTTAAATAAGTTTTGTACTGAAAGTTTGAAACTTCTCTTATTTTTTCCCCGTTTTATATTAGAACATCGAAAACTAATTATAAACATCGATATGTGTTTACTCAAGATATTCGCAAAGTTTGGATTCATTCCGGCATGTAGTTTTTGTTTTAAAGCGGAACAACGTTTGTATGGAAACTCGATCCTCCTGGAAAAAGAAACTTGGGTATTTTATTGTAATCCCTAATATCTTAGATAAGTATCTCCTTAGTGCGTAGTAGGTACATAGTCTGGGTTCAGACTTAAGAGCCCGCTGGAGTTCATAAATCCCATACAAACGTATATTTGATTCATTTGTTAACCAAAACTACCGATTTTGAAATAATTTTATATCGATAATCTGATGACGTATATCTGTGTCGGTATCGCATTACTTTTTTGAAAAACGAAACGAGAATCCATTATTAACCAATAAACTTTTTTTCCGTTTTTTACCTTGAAAACAAATTTATTGGTAAATAAGGGATTCCCGTTTCGTTTTTTAATATTCCAGACATACGTCATCCGATTATCGATATAAAATTATTTCAATATCGGTTGTTTGGTTAACAAATGAATCAAATAAATACTACGTTTGTATGGGATTTATGAACTCCAGCGGGCTCTTAACATTTTAGGTACTCTGTGCGTCACATAACAAATTTGATATGATTTTATGTGTGTTTTTTTTGGGTTTACCAGAGGCGCTCACTTCATTGTGGGTGATTTCAATATGGTATGGCTTTGTAGCATGATTGTAGGTATTTAAGCTATAGCTAGATATATCGATCGGCGTTGCAAAGCACGCAACAAAAACGCCTTAACTATGTCATTTAACTGGGCTCTCGACCGTGGGATTACGAGCGTACATTTAGCTGCAAATTTAAAAATTAATTGTTCGTACTTTTCCAACAGTTCGACCTTGAGCTTTAAACGATATTACACAGTTTGCTAAAGTTTTTATGGTGTGCTGTTTAATTCCGCCTTAACATTTACTGAAAAGAAATTGTTACCATTATAAAATGGCTGATTACGTTGGCTTAAGGCGCTAAGATCACTCAATCCGAGCAGGTTTATACGTGTTTCAATAATATCGAACGTAAGTCTATTCATTTTAAGTTCAAATCAATGCAGGCTTCAACGCGGCTGTTACGTTGAAACCGAACGCCCAATTCTCGATTTTAACATGTTTTTTTTACTATAATTCACTTACAAATAAGTTTTTAAAAAATGTGTTCAATTAAAATGAAAGGTCCTTAATTCACCGATTTTTGTGTGTTGGTTTCATTTAATATTAACTATTAATTACAATTAATACCGAAAACAGGGTCTACAGTATATTTTTTTTACATCAAAAGTGGTGAAATTTTTAAAATTGTACTAAATTATATCGATACCACCAAAAACATCCTGTAAAAACTAGCCAAGTCTCGATTGAGCTGCTTGTTTTTCTATAAAAAGTAATGAAATCTCTAAGCAAAGCCAAGCCTAGTCTAGGGTTCTTTACTGCGATTTCTTTATTATTATGGTTAGATTTTATGTGACCTGCCGTTGAACATTCTTTATGCATATTTACTCCTTGAGACATCCAAGTCAACGGCCAAGTCACATAAAATCTAACCATAATAATAAAGAAATCGCAGTAAAGAACCCTAGACTAGGCTTGGCTTTGCTTAGAGATTTCATTACTTTTTATAGAAAAACAAGCAGCTCAATCGAGACTTGGCTAGTTTTTACAGGATGTTTTTGGTGGTATTTCACTTATTTTTGTAGAAAACTACGTTGATTCATGAACTGCGCCTTAAAAACTAGTAAATCAAGGAGTTCGGTCCTGCGACTGCATAAATAACTTTGTAATCCTATATATTTTATATGGGATTACAAAGTTATTTATGTAGTTTGTGTAACTAGAAAACTAGACCAAAATTACAAAATGTTTGAGTTTTTCCTTGCTTTATACACTAAAGACTAATTGTATTCTAAATTTGAATCTTCTATGTCGGCTAGAAGTGCCTTGGAATTTTGATGATCTGTCAGTCAGTGAGTGACAAATTAGGAAACTTTGACTAGTTATAATTCTTAAAGTACTGGTTCAAATTGAATGAAATTTGGAATATACCGTGCTTATATGATGCCTGCTTGGGTACAGAAAATTCAGGCTTCTAGGTTTATCTAAAACGAAGTTGTGGGGGGGTCGAAAATGGCCTGAACTGCTTCGAGAAAAGGATGGTACGGCCGTGCCGCTTTTTTTTCTCGACTTGGCGGGGGCACTGCCGTGCCCCCAGATTCTTTATTACTTTAGGTATATTACATATTTTTTCCATAGTGATAGCTGTACACAGTCTTTCAATAATTTGAATTGAAAATTGTCATTTGACCCATCTTAAGGCCTTAACACTGCTCTGTGCGTACCTACTCAATACATCAACGTTTATAAGGGAGTTATAGAGAAATTTTAACTACTTCCAGGTTGTCTTGTCTATTTTAAGTGAATTGCTTTTAAAGTGTTACGTAAGACTTGCTAATTAATAAGTACTTATACCTACCCAATCATAATAAACGAGCTTCGGATAATTATTTTGGTCCGTCTATTACCATTTTCACGCAGTCTCTATCTCTTAAGGTAGGTAAGTACCTACTAAATAATTAAGAGGATTGTGAACCTGCTATTTTCATACAAACGACGATAGCGATTTTCATCTTATTTATATATATTTTTTTAAATTTACAATTGGTAAGTCCTTGGAATCATCTCACCTGAGACGGTAAGTGACGATGATGCCGAAGATGGAAGCGGGCTTACCAAGATTCCCCAACGCAATGGGAAAATGGCTATCTTAACTTCATCAATGTTGTGAACATTGATATTTGGCGGCAATATAAGGTGGTGGTAGCTATACCTTGTATCAACCAAAAAAAGCAAAAGATAAACAAAAGTACTGTGAAATTGACATTTGAAACTGTCAAATCCATACTAAGTTTGTTTACATTGTGCTTTTTTTGGTTGATACAAGGTATAGCCAGGCGGGCTTAGAAAATGCCCTTTCACCAACCAAACCGAGTCTTAAAAAATTAGACTCCGTCGGTAATCGAACCCGCGACCTCCTGATGTAAAGCTAATGAGGTGGTGCTCTCATGAATGTTAACCGATTTTGACTGATTTTTGATAGCTTGTTAGTCACAACAGAAACTAGATTAATAGGTTTTCAAATTAAAAAAAAATCGAGCGAGACCTACAGTACTCGCATATGATGTGTAACATGTGACAAAATACTTTATAAAAGGACGGCAAAGATACGGCAGACTAGGCTGTATGGTCATAGATGCCTTTGCCTTTTCCGCGCTTTTAAAGCCTGAAAAAAGGACGGCAAAGATACGGCAGACTAGGCTGTATGGTCATAGATACCTTTGCCTTTTCCGCGCTTTTAAAGCCTGAAAAAACGCGACTTCCTGTTACACATGGGACACATTTCCGTCCCATTTCACGAAATCACTCCCACAAATTGCAGGAAAGCGAGAGCAAAGATGTTACACATCAATAACTCTTTATTGTACTTACATCAAAATAATTAAATACATATACAAAATTTATCAATTTATCATTGAATAGCTAAGAGACGTACAATTTAGCCGGTCTTATCGCTGAGAGCGATTTCTACCAGACAACCCAGTGCTCGGAGAAAAAGCAAGGAGACAGGTAGTCCGCGAGCAACAAAAACAAAAAAAATAATTAAATAATAATTATCTTCAAGCCGGATTTGTTTTTTCAATACAATTAAAATTTCAATTCAATTTTATTTGTCTTTCAGTGTTTTCATACGAAACTAGTTTTGGGCTGTTTATTTTTATTCAATAATTTAAAAAATTAAACCTACGAACCTAGCTTTTGTTCTGACACACAACCTATCAAAAATCGGTCAAAATCAGTTAGCTTTTAAGAGGTGAAAATGTATGAGTATATTTTTTGCCTTAGGTTCACAATCCTCTTAACATATGAACCAAAAATATTCACCGTCATCTTGTACAGAGGCCAGCACATCAAGCTATACACTTTTAGTGCGATTCTGATCCATCCGCATTCGGCATAAGAACGGTACAAAGTCCAAAGTGTGTAGTTTTATGTGCTGGCCTGTGTACATAAACTTTAGTACCTAATTAGTATTATAGTTTAGTTCCCTGGCTCGTCTCATCTCGGATGAATCTGCAAAATAAATATAACCGCAACAGTGGTAGGTATCCAATTAAGTGGATTGCTAATAAAAGTGAAATCGTAGTGAGTGCAGTGGCCGCACGGTGAGCGCGGGCGCGCGGGGGCGGGCGCGCGGGGGGGCTGTGCGCGCGCGCCGCGTTCCGAGCAGACGCCGCGCCGACCGCGAGTGCAGCTTTGCGGCGACTCCAGCGGAGCCACGAACAAAGCATATTACCACCATAATGATATCACTAAGGGACTTATGAAATGATTCCTTAAGGGCCACCAGGAGGCTCGAGTTTTCATACAAACGTAGCTCTGCTTTAATTCAAAAACTACATGCAACACATATCGATGTTTGTAATTAGTTTTCGAAGTACTAATATAAAACGGAAAAAAATAAGAGCAGTTTCAAACTTTCAGTACAAAAGTAAATTAAGCCTTCGTTTAGTTACGTTAAAATTTACTACGATGAAAACTAATTACAAACATCGATATGTGTCTACTCAATATATTTACAAAGTTTGGATTCAATCTGGTATGTAGTTTTTGTATTAAAGCAGAACTACGTTTGTATGGAAACTCGAGCAGTCGAGCCTCCTGGAGACTCTTTAGAGCAGGCTCCCAGTACGGCACTAGCATATTACCTGATATTCAACCTTATGTAATTTTAGCTGTACAGTTGAATTTCGCGTCAGTGCCTTAACGCGACTTACGTCCTTTACTTCGGGCGAAAATGCACATTTTCGTTTATTGTGAGTTTAGTAAACATTCTAGGAAAATTTTGTCTTAGCCGTTTTATCAATATCTTTATTCTCTTACTGTCGGTTTTTATTTTATGCGCCTAACTTATGTAATGTAGGAGAAAAATCGAATAATCTCTCAAAACTACGTAGTTTTACATACTAAAAAGTATCGAGCGAAAACCAATAAATCGTGTTTTTGTTTTAGCCATACCAAAGAAAAAGGTTCAAAAAATGAGATGTGTAATTTTCACGTTCAGTAAGCTTGCGGCTCACTCAAAATATTCTAGCAAAAATGCACCTATTTTTTACACTGAAGTAAAACTTCTTTAGCTCCATCTATATGTATGAAAGTAAATACTTAGTCTTCAGAAAATAATCAAATCTTTTTTGTCATATGGAGGTATAGACAGTTTATGAGAAGAGTTTTATTATCATCTGAAAATGATCAAATTACTGTTCTGTAGCTGGTGGAGTCGCACTCGACAAAGCTGACTGGTCCCTGGCTAGTCTCGCTGTTATTTATCGCACGAGGTTAGATCCGGTTCGCGACTGCGCCCACGCCTCGCTCTGCTAACAAACAACAACTATAGCAACAAACAAAATGATCGCTAGAACACTTTTATCTTGCCGTTGAATCATTTTATAGTTATATAAGGTTTAAAAAAATTAGCTGAAACTATTTTAACTGGTGCTTCTTTTTGAGATTTGATTATGGGTTTCATGGGGAAAGTTGTTCAGTTTCATGGGTAGAAGCACCAGTTAAAATAGTTTCAGCTAATTTTGTTAGACCTTATATACATAGAGAAATAAAAGGAGAAGAATATTAAAGCAAAAAAACGAGTGTGCTTTAGACCACTTGACTGAAGTAAAACTTCTTTAGCTCCATCTATATGGTATGAAAGTAAATACTTAGTCTTCAGATAATAATCAAATCTTTTTTGTCATATAGTCAGTTTATGAAAAAAGTTTTACTATCCTCTGAAAATGATCAAATCTTTTTTTATCTTATATGTTTCTATTGATTGTTTTGACAACCGATATTGTTGCTTCCGTTCGCCTCGCCCGACGACACTTTCCGTAACGCTCTCGTCACGCATTCACCAGCTTACTGCCCAAGTCAAACGTTCGTAAAGTTACTTCAATAAAATACCTACTAAATTAATGTAACTTTAAAGGTACCTATGTATTAAAGATATTAATGCGGATAGAGACAGAGACACAATATATAAAAGTAACAGAGATGACTTACATTTTACGGGCTGGTTTTTAGCCAGCAATTATCTAAATCCCATTGGTTTTTGCAAGACAAGAGCTTACGATGTCTTTTTTTAGCCTACGTTGATCCTGAAGGACTATTCTTACTTAATGTTATAAATGTGAAAATATGTTTGTTTGTTTGTTACCTTTTTACGCTTCAATGCCTTGACCAATCTTTATGCAATTTGGCATGCAGGTAGCCTGTGTCACGGGAAAGGACATGGGCTACTTTTTATCCCGGGAAAATAGCATAATCTGATGCAGTTTCTGAGGGAACTGAAAAAATACTCGATTGTTGTGATTTTTGGCACAGAGATGGTTGAGTAGGTGGGAAACGAAATAATTTACTAATCACCATTAAATACAGTCTTAAAAACGATGTCCACGCGGGTGGAGCCGCGGGAAAAAGCTAGTTCTAAATATTAGAAAAATAATTTATGAAATCGGTTAAGTAGATTCAGAGACAATCTTTTATATGCAAACCAATTAACAAACTTTACCTCTTTATAATATTACTGGCTGTCCCGGCGAACTTCGTGTCGCCTCATACTACACTACACTATGCTACACTACGCTACACTGCAGTACACTACACTACTTTTTGTAGATAATGCAGGAATTTTTAGGTCATTTATTTACACCTTGGGTTACATTATTTGAAATTTAATAAAGATCACTAAATAAAAAAATATACGAGTATAATATAGCCTATAGCAACCGCGGATAGTGTAGCTTCCCAAAGGTGAAAGAATTTTTCAAATCGGTCCAGTAGTTTCGGAGCCTATTCAATGTAAATATGAGGTGTCGTTAGATTCGTCTTGATCCCGTGAGTGACATAGAATACACCCGACTGGCTAAAAAAGAGGGATTAAGTTTTTACGCAGTCGGGTTTTTAATTATTAATGAATTCCTAGTTATTACAAAAAATAAGCTTTACCTCCGTAAATTGCTATACATTCTTAGTTTTAACACGCTGTTGTTACGGTTATTGTCACGGTTGCGTCACGCGCACCACGCATCGTCGCAAGCGCAGCCTTATATGCGTCGTCGGACGATGACGCTGAAAGAGACAACGAGGAAAGTCATCGCATTGAAGCCACGAACGTACAAACACGTTAAAAACCGACTTCCATCGCAAAAACTTAGTACATTTTTGCATTATTATTTTTGGTTTTTGTTAATTTTCTAATAAAGTACTACACCGATTTTTATAAAATTTATATGGGACTACACGGGAAGCACTAGCTTTCAAATAAAACAAGAATCATAAAAATCGGTTCACCCAGTCAAAAGTTCTGAGGTAACACACATTAAAAAAAACATACAGACGAATTGAGAACCTCCTCCTTTTTGGAAGTCGCTTGAAAATAACAACACAAGCGATCGTAACTCCGTGAATCACGTGGTTCGATCGATCACGCAGGTAAACTGACCCGAAACACGGTCGTTACATGGATAGATATGAATGTTAGTGTCGTTTTTCCGTGTTGATAGCAAATTCTTGTTGATCGGTTATTTTCGATGCAATTATTTTTTGGCTGAGAATAATAAATCAATCGAGAGTCGAGACTCTTGAGTGTTCTATCTAAACAAATGTACTAAGTAGGTAGGTACGTACTTATCTACTCACCGTTGTACATACATCTCAACATCATTCTTTTAACATTAACAAACAGTGAAGTGATGATTATTAGTGACTCATGATATGGTGATGATGCCGAAAATTGTTGATGATGCGAAAGTTTTTGAGAAGTTTCTGTTCATGTGTGTTCTCTGTTTTATTTTTAAATACTTTCTGTGGCTGCGAGCTCTCCAATTTCTGGTCTGGTGCGCCATTTCTGACTTTTGTGTGTTGTTTTGTTGACACTGAAATTTCAATTAAATTTTTTAATTGTTTCTAAACTGTCTCAAGAGAATTGTGAAGCTGCGAATTTACATACAAACGGCGTTAACGGTCTTGACCTCTAAAATGTTAACCGATTTGGACCAATTTTTGATAGGTTGTCAGTCAGAACAGAAGCTAGGCCTGTACATTTTTGTTTTTTCGATAATGTTAATTAGTTTAATTTTATTGTCATTCACGTGTTTTCAAAAAAATACAAAACTAATTTCAGACATTTTTTGTATGTTTATTTATTATTATTTATTTATCTACACTTATAGACATAGTATACACCAAAAACAATAATCAGTAATTTAAAAAACGAAAAGTATAAGCCTAGCTTTTCATCTGACTGATAACCTATCAAAAATTGCTCCAAATCGGTTAACATTTAAGAGGTGAAAATCGTTATCGCCGTTGGTATTTAAAGTCGCAGCTTCACAATCCTCTTAAGAAACTAAATTTAAAAATGCAGATTATAAAATTTTCGTTTCATCTTAATTATACCGCAACTTGACAAATAAATTATTGTAATATATTTTCAACTAGCATCGTTTTTATGACTGTCTTTGAGGGTGAGTGATGCGCGAACCGCAAGCGGCTCACGCGCGTGTACATAAGTTTTCTCCAGAACCCTCAGGAACTATATCAGGCTATTCTAATTAGAAGTCTATGTCACTTCCCACCCCTTCAACCAACTCTATATATAAAAAAACGAGACCTACAGTACTCGCATATGATGTGTAACATGTGACAAAATACTTCCGACCCTTCGAATAGTAGTATGTCATCTTTGCCTTTGCCATCACACTAGGCGGCATGGCTATGACAACCTTAGTTTTCGAGAATTAAAAAACGTTCGCATTTCCTGTTACACATTTCCGTCCCATTTCACGAAATCACTCCCACAAATTGCAGGAAAGCGAGAGCAAAGATGTTACACATCAAAAATACTTCAATCCGTTTCTTCGTAGCGATGGCGGAGTGCGCGAGCGTGGAAATGAGTTTTCCCCAGATCCCTCGGGAACTATATCAGGATATGCTAAATTATGTTATTTCCCACCTCCTCAACCATCTCTGTGCCAAAAATCACAACAATCCATTGTTCCGTTGCGATGTTAAAGAAATTAATCAAAAAAAGAGTATTTTTTCAGTTCCGTCAGGAACTGCATCGAGCTTTTCTATTTTCGCGGGATAAAAAGTAGCCCGTGTCCTTCCTTCTGACACGGGCTACCTGCATGCCAAAAGGTGTTGAAGCGTGAAAAAGGTAACAAACAAACAAATAAACAAACGAACAAACACAATTAGTGAGGTTTAAACGAATATTACTAGAGATAGGCGAGCCCAGAAAATATGAACCACGTGATAATCAGGGCTAAAAAGTAAGAGCCTGTGGCACACCCTGGACACTTCATACAACTGGCCAGAAACGACATTTCAAAAAAGGAATGACGGAACAAACAAAATGGCGGCGAAATCCTATACGTTCGACAACCAAACTTTAACCAAACTGTATCAATCTGGGTGACTAGGGGGTGAGCTCGCAATTTAGAGAATGGCAGGGAGTGTCCATACTGTATGTTACTACTAATATATATAATTTGCCTGTGGCAAGAGCTATGGGAGTGAACATAGTTGCACTTTTTGTCCTTTTGGAAATCTGAAACCCTGTAGGAATTCAATCAATAAGTAGTACAGAGAGTTTATAATCAAAACTATAAATTTATAACGAAAGCCGTGGCTTTAATTTAATATTGGGAAATAGAAAGACTTTATAAAAATGTGTAAAACTCATCAAATTTTTATAGATTTAACACGACTTGTATCTCGCAAACATCTACGTTTTAGTGTCAGATTTATATTATATGCCTAGTTGTTTATGGTCAGAACAAACTTATTTATGAAATAAGTGTCGATAAACGAGAAATAATTTTTGTAATAGTTCTCATAAACTTTATATCGCACACACTGATGTACAAATCCTCTTTCTAAATGAATTACATAACCTTTAGGTAATAAGGTGTAGACAGAAGATTATTTTTATTTTGTTAAAGACAACGACTATTTTTTATCGTAGTGATGTGAAGTGGGAATGATGCCGCAGATGGATGCAGGCTTACCAAGGTTGCAATGGGGGACTGGCTATCTAATCGTCATGCTGGAACACATCAATGTGCAATCTAGAAAATGCCATGCCACTAAACAAACCGAGTCGTACAAAGTCAGAATCAAACCTGCGACCTCGTGATGTGAAACTTAACCACTACGCCACAGAGGGGTTTGAATGCCCAATGAAGGAAAAAAGTGAAAGAAGAAAGAAAATGTATTTAGTTTGGCAAGCAAGTATGAGTGCCATATTTATGTTTATAATACAGATTTAAATCATCATATAAGCCGAAGGACGTCCAATGCTGGACATAGGCTTTCCCCAAGGATTTCCACGACGACCGGTTCTGCGCTGCCCGCATCCAGCGGCTACCCGCGACCTTCACCAGGTCATCGGTCCACCGAATGGGAGGCTTGCCTACACTACGTTTTCCCCTACGCGCTTACCACTCGAGAACTTTACTGCCCCAACGGCCATCTGTTCTACGGGCAATGTGCCCCGCCCACTGCCACTTAAGTTTAGCAATTCTGAGAGCTATGTCGGTTACTTTGGTTCTCTTACAGATCTCCTCGTTTCTGATTCGATCAGATTTAAATACTCTGCCACAAAGGGCGTCGTCTTTAACAAAGCCTGATTTTCAGCCGGATATTTCTTTTGTATCAATTACCACCTTATCAGCTCATATACGTCTCCACCGAGGGGCTCGAGCCTACCCTGATTTTAGGGCGATTGGGTCTTACAAGGAAGGGTACCCAACTGCCCGACTCAGATTTGATTTATTTTGATATATGTTATAGAGTAGTCTAAAATAAAGGACACGTATTGACTGACTCGGTGGCTCAGTGGTTAGTGCTCTTGACTACTGATCCGAGAGTTGTGGGTTCGATCCCCACCCAGGGCAAACATTTGTGTGATGAGCAGATTTGTTTGTTCTGTGTCTGGGTGTTAAATATCTATATATGTATGTATTTAAACGTACCTATATATGAAGTGCGTGCGAGTTGATCAACTTCACAAACACCTTCGAGTTTCTTCGCAGGCGTGTGCAGGTTTCCTCACGATTAAAAATACTACAATTAGTAGAAAGTTTCCGTGTAGTTAGTAAACAGCGCGAGGTCACACCCTGGACACTTCATACAACGGGACAAAAATGACATTTCAAAAAAGGAATGACGTAACAAACAAAATGGCGGCGGAATCCTATACGTTCGACAAACAAACTGTAAGCAATCTGTATCAATCTGGGTGACGAGGGGGTGAGGTCGCAATCTAGAGAGCGGCAGGGAGTGTCCATACTGTATGTTAGTACTATATATATTTACTTTGGCGAGGTGGAGCGGCAGGCAAGCTAGAAATTAAGTGATTCGCCAGCGAGTTGCGGCTCAGATCGGCCAGCACTACTCAACTCGGCTCTAATGTGCACTTAAATTACCTCGCCGAAAAGAAAAAGTGTACCAATTGAGCTCTGCGCCGGCCTAGACGTAAATCAAATTGAAGATGCCCGATAAAGTGGATAATAATTAGTGGTAGACGACGTGAAAGCGTTGGGAGAAAAATTCGTGAGAGTTTTTTGTGTGATTGTACATTTTTCGTGGGGCACGTTTTTGTACAAGAGCCGGGCTAGCAGGCGTCCAGTCTGTTTGTTCGCACGAATCGTTGCTTCTGCATAATTTTGAACAAAAAAAACCGACTTCAAACAAGAAACTAAGGTTCTCCTCGATTTCTCTGGGATGCCATCATCAGATCCTGGTTTCCTTATCATGGTACCACCCTTGGGATATCTCCTTTCCAATAAAAAAAGAATCATTAAAATCGGTTCATAAACGACGAAGTAAAAAAATATATACGGTCGAATTGAGAAACCTCCTCCTTTTTTTGAAGTGGGTTAATAAATTGCTGGGCAAACGAAACCGGTCGAGTGCAAGTCGGACTCGCACAAAGTAGGGTTCCGAAACCCTTACAATAAATAAATGTTTGTTTTAAACAACAAATTATATTTACATTTGGTAATAGAACATTTTGTATGGAAAATCTATGAACTTTTGACAAATCCAACTGCATATCTTAAGTTGGTCGACTATTGACAGTTTTCCTTTGAAATTGAATAAATGCACTATAAAAAAAAACAGATGTCCTGAAATAGTGGTTTAGCATTTAGGGGGAGGGGGGGGACACTTGACTCGAACAAAAATTATCACTTTAAAGCTTATTATTTCCCAAACCGATCCCTGACTCCAAAAATGGTCTTGGCAAACCCTCAGTTGCTTTGGAAGACCTATTCGACAATACCCCACAAGATATAAATACGTAGCAAAAAAAACATCCCCTCTTTAAGTGTAGGGGAAAAGTTCTAAATGTTATTGTACAAGTTTGCGTGATATTATGTACTATTATTATATCAGCTCATATACGTCCCCACCGAGGGGCTCGAGCCTACCCTGAATCAGGGCGATTAGGCCTTAATCGACCACGCGGGCCCAGTGCGGGTTGGTCGACTTCACACACAACCTTCGAGTTTCTTCGCAGGCCTGTGCAGGTTTCCTCACGATGTTTTCCTTCACCGTTAAAGCAATCGGTAATGATATGTAAACTTTATGATTTTGAAAAACTCATTGGTACATTGGCCGTCCAGATTTGAACCCGGTACCTCTGGTTAGATGGACCGAGTCGTTACCGGTTGAGCCACCGACGCTTTTATTAAAATATTATGTATAACCATGCCAAATTACAGCTTTCTAGTAATAATAGTATCTGAGCTAAGCCACGGACAGACAGACAATACACATAATAATAAAATTCCCTATTCTAATTCCTATTTTAATTCCCTTAAATCCGGCTATGGGACGCATGTAACCCGCCAACGGAAAAACGCTCGAACTAAATAAATGTCTAGCATTTGATACATTATACTTTAAACCGGCTTCCAAAGAGGAGGAGGTTCTCAATTCAACTGTATGCTGTTTTTTTTTTGTATGTTTGTTACGCGATATCTTCGCAGATTGTGAACGGATTTTCATGTTTTTTTTTAGTTGACAGGGTATGCTGCCAAATTGCTCCCGTATAAATTTTATCAAAATCGGTGTAGTGCTTTGTCTTATAAATAACAAAAATCAAAAATAATAACACAAAATTGTACTAAGTAGTTGCAGTGGAAGTCGGTTAGTTTAAAGATTTTAGCGTTTTGAATTATTCATTTGCTATTTATTTCCCATTTTAGAATTTTGAATTGAAACCACCAAATTAAATTGTTCAGCCACGCTGTGCATATTTTTTCACGCAGCCTACGCAGGTACCTGGATTTGTCAGCTGATTTCAAAACGAACTCAAAATTTGGTTTCAAACATTTTCGACGCTTTATTTGGCTTTACTACACCTGGGACGTTACCGCGCTTATATGTTTTTTACTACTTTTAAGTGGTTTTATTGAACTAGGTAGGAATTATTATAAAATACAATTTTAAAGAATTTACGTATATGGCAGTTGATTACTACAATAACAGTAAAACATTTTGAGTCCAACGTCGTAGTATGTGTGGTCGACTTTAAAAATTTTGAGTCCAACGTCGTAGTCTGTCTGGTCAACTTTAAAAATTTTGAGTTCAACGTCGTAGTCTGTGTGGTCGACTTTAAAAATTTTGAGTCCAACGTCGTAGTCTGTGTGGTCGACTATAAAAATTTTGAGTCCAACGTCGTAGTCTGTGTGGTCGACTTTAAAAATTTTGAGTCCAACGTCGTAGTCTGTGTAGTCGACTTTAAAAATTTTGAGTCCAACGTCGTAGTCTGTGTGGTCGACTTTAAAAAAAACAGCCTAGTTGCGAATCAGACTCGCGCATCAAGGGTTCCGTAATCCGTACCATCACGCCTCTCCACACTAGTACATAATGATACCTATTCAAACAAAAGGATCAACGCGAACGACATTTTTTTTCTATTCAATTCGGACTCCTTAGCGCGAGTACAACTCACACTTTTTATTATTTCAGCATTAAAACTATAATCACACTACGTTGTTATAATATACTACTGTTTTTTACGAGAGTGTAAAATCAAAAAAACCTTTTAATAAAGACGTTTATATTTGATAATTTTTATTACTTATATTTGGTGAATTTGCCAAAAGATACGGCCCTTTAAAGATTGATTTGAACAGTTTTCTCTGTCTTTTTCTTTACGTGTAAAGAGTAAAGAAAATAACCACACCTTTTTACTTTTTCAATGGTTTTTAGTTTCTGATTTGTTAGTTTTTATTTGACTTTTGACATGTTATTTAATTATTATTTTAATTGAATGATGTAATTTCTTTATATTTTCTGGTATCTTGATGTTTTTTTGGTTTGAATTTTATTTTTTCGTAAAATTATATATTTAATTATTAATTATGAGTTTTTATCAAAAACTACAATGAAAGTATAAAAAAGTTTAAAAAACCCTAATTTTATTCATACCCACCGCTGATTTCGTTATTGTTGGTTAATGTCGTGTATCTAAGTATAATAATATTATTTCATACTTTTGAGTGAATTTCATTTTGAAGTCGGTTTTTAATTTTTTTAAACTTTTATTTTTATTTTATTTATTTTAGTGATAATACTATCTATCTAACAACGTTATACCCAATCACCCACTCGCCAATAGGAACCATCAAACCATAAAAGATGTGTTTCATTAACAGATACAGATTCCTGTAGCTTCCATCATCATCTCAACAGTATGAAAGTTAAGGAGTTAAATCTTCCATCATCAGTTCATCTGAATAACCTGACAATCTATCGGTCTATACTTACCTACGTATCTACGCAAAGTATTTGAAGAATTATCCTCCAACTCCTAACCGTTAGAGTTGTACCTTCCTTCATCAGCTCATCAACATGAGATGATGACTAACAGACGCCAAAACTTGAATAGTTTTAGGAAATACATGCAACACGTAATATATGTGCCTATAAAATTTGAGGGTTGTTCTCGATTTCCCTGGGATCCCATCATCAGATCCTGACTTGGTGACATTGGGACCCCCTCGGGAGTATACTCTTTCGAATAGAAAAAGAATTTAGAAAATCGGTTCACAATCGGCGGAGATATCGCGTTACAAACATACAAAAAAAACATACAGTCGAATTGAGAACCTCCTCCTTTTTGAAAACGGTTGAAAAATAATAACATTACTCACTTTATACTTTCATAAAAAAATATTGTTGTATATTTTTTAAAATTAATACTTCAAAATATTAGTCATAACTAGAGTTGAAAGTAACGGTGTAGACCTATCTTTGGGTTTTTTTATATAAAGCCAAAACTGCTCAATCGTGTTTCTAATAGCTTTAGACTGTAAAGAACATCATCAACAATTGGGGTTTTTTTAAACCTTGGGTTGTGTATCGTTTAGGAGTAATTGACGTCAAAAATAACGAAAATCTGTAATATTACCGCCTTAATAAACACGTTCATATTTTTATAACTTATATTCAGTGAATCTGCCATATTATAGTTCAAAAGATACGGCCTAACGGACAGACGGCCAGACGGACAGGCTTAGTAGTAGGGTCCCGTTAGGTGCTACGGAGCCCTAAAAAAATACGAGTGTGCTTGAGACCACACGACTGAAGTAAAACTTCTTTCTTTAGCTCCATCTATATTAGTTTTCGTTATACAGAGAGAAATTTGAGAAAGAGTTTTAAACAGTGAATCGTTATATCGAGTGACGTTATACAGATTTTACACTGTACTTAGTTTTCAGAAAATAATCTTATCTTTTTTGTCATATGGAGGTATAGACAGTTTATGAAAAGAGTTTTATTATCCTCTGAAAATGATCAAATCTTTTTTATCTTAATGTTTGTTTTGACAACCGATATTATTTTGAAATGAAATGAAATGAAAATTTATTTGCATAAAACATGGTTATAAAGCTGTTAACATTATATAGGAAGATCTCATATTTCACCAGATTTGGCATGCAAATATCAATCTTATCATAATTATTACTTTTAAAATTCACACACAGTCACAAAAAAAAAATAAAAAAATACTACAAAATAATTTAATTAAACGCAATTGTCATAGTCTATGTTAATTGTCAAAAATGTCTATCTAGGAGTTCATCTACGGAATAAAATATTTTTTCTTTTAGAAATGTTACAAGTTTGCGTTTAAATGGTATAATATTAGGTATTGATTTTATGTCAGTAGGTAAAGCATTATAAATTTTTACACACATTACTACACACTGTCTATTGTAATGAGTCAGTTTGGGTATACTGTTTAAAACTAATTTGTTTGGGTCTCTTACAGTCCTTTTGTGCACATCTTTCGTCTTTTTAAATATATGTAAGTTATTTTTTACGAAAGTAGCGACCTCTAAAATATACATACAGGGCAAGGGTAACAGTCCTAACGACTTAAATAATGGCCTGCATGACTCACGGGATGTTTTGCCACACATAGCTCGTATGCATTTCTTCTGTGCAATGAAAACATTATTAAAATGAACAGAATTTCCCCATATTAACAAGCCGTACTTCAGAATAGACGCTACGTAACCATGGTATGCCGAAAGCATAGTCTCAACCGTTGAAATATTTCTTAATCTGCTTAAGACATACACATAGCGATTCAGTTTTTCTCTCAAAGTCTCTGTATGTTTTTCCCAGCTACAACTATCGTCCAATACAACACCTAGAAATTTTGTATTAGTAACCTCTTGTATATGTGATTCATTGCTACGTATGTTAAGTTTTAATTTGTTATGTCTATTTGTGCCGAATTGTATATAATTAGTTTTATTTATATTTACAATTAAGTTATTTTGGTCCATCCAATCAATTACCTCCTTAATTTTATTATTTATGTGAGTTTCATAATTATGCGATTTAATATTATACGGTATTATGATGGAAATATCGTCAGCAAATAAGATACTTTTTTGTGGTGTTACCTCAGGAAGGTCATTAACGTATAGCAAAAACAACAATGGACCAAGTACACTTCCTTGAGGCACACCACATTTATTTACCATAAATTCAGATTTGGTTGAAGTAACACAATTTTTTTCATCCAAATGTCTTATTTCCACAGCCTGAATTCTATTGCTTAAATAAGATTGAAACCAATCAAGCGCTAAGCCTCTTATACCTAAGTTGCTCAGCTTTTCGATCAGTAGGTCATGTGATACAAAATCGAAGGCACGAGTCATGTCAAAGAATACAGCTACAGTAGGGATTTTGGCATTGATATTCTCCACAACTTCACGCACTAAATAGAACATTGCCAAAGTTGTGGACTTTTTTGCTTGAAATCCAAACTGTTGTTGGCTTATAATGTTATATTTGTTGCAAAAATCAACTAACCTTATCTTCATGGCTTTTTCAAAAATCTTGGAAAGCACTGGAACAAGTGTGATAGGTCTGTAGTTTTCCATAGATGTTCTGATTCCTTTTTTAAATAATGGTTTCACAATAGATTTCTTTAAAAAATCAGGGAATACACCGTTTTGAAAGGAAAGATTTACCAGATATACTAGCGGTGCATTGAGTTCACGAGCACAATATTTAATCACTTTAGTGGAAAGTTCATCAAACCCAGTTGCGTTTGTATTATTTAGAGAATTAATTACGTTTTCTAGTTCTTTTTCAATTAAAGGTTTTATAAAAAAACTATTTGTAAGATTAATTTTATTTGTGTTTTTTGTTGGCTTCTCTCGAGAATTCGTTAAATTTATAAGGTAGTTATTAAATTTGTTAGCTATAATTACTGGATCTTCTGTTTCTTCATCTCCTATTATTATTTTATTTATAAATTGATGACAGTTCAGAGTGTTTGTTTGGTTTTTTATTATGCGCCAAGAAGTTTTACACTTGTTTTTAGCGTTTTGGATAAGTTTTTTGTTGTGTATTTTTTGCGACGCATGCAGACACCTACGTAAAAGCCTGAAATAGGACCTGTACTGCTCTTTTTTGTCAATAGATTTACTTTTATAATATTTATAGCGTAGCAATCTTTTGGTCTTACAGCTTTTTATGAGACCTTTTGTTATCCACTTAGGTTTATTGTAAGAGTTTGAAAGTTTAATTTTCTTGTAGGGGAAGCATAATTTAAATATTGTAGTAAGAAGTTCATGAAAGGTCTGAAAAGATTTATTAATGTCAGATTCTTCATAAATGTCAGAGAATGATAATTCCTTTAAAATATTGCGAAATTTATTTAAATTGTGTTCAGAGTAATCCCTCACTAATATGTAATATTTCAAAGGATCAGTAATTTTCTTTTCGACTGGTATATTTAACACCTGAGCCGTGTCGTGATCAGACAAGTACAAATGATGTAACTCAGCAGTGGCATCACATATATTACTTATTAAATGATCTATGCAAGAGTTTTTCCGAGTTGGTTCAGTTATATGCAATTTTAAATTGTAATTATTTGCAATGTCAATAAGATCCTTCGTGGTATTTGATAGTATTAATGTGTTAATATTGGTATCACCAGCCAAAATAATACGTGTTTTTGAATTTCTCATATATTTTTTTAACATATCATCTAATATTTTCAGAAATTTGTTAGGATTTGATTTAGGGATTCTATAGAGACATACAATGGTGATATTGTAGTTAGTCAATCTTATTCCACAACATTCATAGGTCAAATCCTCGGAAAATAATTTAATATCACTTAATTCTTTAAATGCAAGTCCTTTTCGTACAAGTATGCAAACTCCACCCCTATTTTTACCGTTTTTGCGGCAATATGAGGTGGCAGTATCATAGCCAGTGACATTGATTAAAGATTCACTACCAATTCGTATAAAAGTTTCAGTCAAGCAAATTACGTCAGGTTTTTTCCCCTTAGTACTAAGATCTAATATAGCTATTTCCAAAATATCTCTCTTGCTTAAGTACCCAGCAATATTTTGGTGTAATAATAATATGCTATGAGGACGATGTAGAGTCTCGAAAAAAATTTTCTCCAACCTCAATAACGTCTTGCTGCAAAGAGTGCGTCAGGAAATTTTCATTTTTTGTGTCATACTGATTAGTTACGTCATTTAGTTGATTATGTTTTGAGATGTCAGCAATTAATTGTTTTAGGTCAGATAAAATTATTCTATATCCTAAATTATTTAGAAGGCCTGCATGTCCAGAGTACGTTTTTGGTGAAAAATCTAAATTTTTGTTACAGTCCAGTATATAAGCATATTCATGAACAAAATTATCATAATATATCAAGGTATTAAACAACTCTGCACGCATATTGAATATTTTTTTCGCGTATTTATAAGTGGGCAAACATATGATTATATTCGTATGCTGTATTTCCTGTAAGCAGTGTCGAATATGGTCAACAATTGTCTGATAATTTTCAGTTTTGTTAAAATTATGATCACCTAAGAATATAACACAATAGTCTTTCAGCGTAAAATCTTGCAATTTTTTCTCGATTCCTTTCAAAAGTTGATTATATATTGCCTTGGCAAACGATATTGTTGGTAAACAAAAATAAATAGTATTTCTCTTTCTATCTTCACTAATTTCTATATCCCCCTCAACTTCCGTTCGCCTCGCCCGACCACACTTCCGTAACGCTCACGTAACGCATCCACCAGCTTACTCCCCAAGTCAAGCGTACCTAAAGAAGTTTTACTTCAAAAATTATGCTTTTTCGCACTTTACATAACTTTGTATGTGTATATAAAGAACGCAGTTAATTTTGATTATTTACTCTTTAGTTAGCGTCACCATGTAATCACTGCAATAAAAACGGGCCAAAATTTATATGATTGTGTGCGTGACTACCACTGTCTTACACCCACGCCTGTCATACAAATTGCTTCGGTGTTGCATCGATTACCGGACAACAGTTGTCCGGTATTTTCTTTCGACGCATCTGCGCAGGCGCGCTGTATCCACAGAGTAAATAATCAAAGGCAGTTATTAAGAGCAGGCTCCCATAATTAGTGCGTTTTTGCTAGAATATGTTGAGTCAGCCGCAAGCTTGCTGAACTTAAAAACTACACAGCTGATACTTTAAATCTTCTTCTTTTGAATGGTTAAAACAAAAACACGATTTATTGGTTTTTTGCTCCATACTTTTTATTTTGTGAAACTATGTAGTTTTAGGAAATTTTTAGATTCTTCTCCTACTTAAGTTAGGCGCATGAAATAAATACCGACAGTAAGAAAATAAAGGTATTTACAAAACGGTTAATATTAAATTTTCCTATAATGTTTATTAAGTTCGCAATACACGAAATTGTTCATTTACGCTCGAAGTATGGGACGTAGGACCTATGTCCGTCGTAGGTCTTAGGTAGCGTTAAGGCAGTCACGCGAAATTCAACAGTAAAACTGATGGTATAAGATTTAATGTAAGGTTGTTCACCATTACTGTGCTGGCAGCGTGCTCTTAGTGGAGGAATGGTCAAGTGTAAGTTTCCGTTAAAAACGCAGACAGGTGGAAACGCATAAGTTAGTTACCTCCTAGCTCACGTTTCTATACCTTATATCAACCAAAAAAAAAGCACAATGTAAACAAACTGAGTAGGAATTTGACAGTTTCAAATTTCAATTCCTTTTTTTTTTTTTTTTTTTTTAACTTCGCCCTTTTAGGGCAGGCTAAGGCTCATTGGCCATACCGCCTAGTCTTCAGTATATGTTATTCAGCAGTAGAATTCACGTCTTCAGTAATTTTTAGTATATTTTTCAGATTATGTAGTAATTTTCTCCTTTTCAGTCTTCAAGGTCACTGTTCTTCACGTTCACATCATATCATTGTCTATATACTAACCTAACCTACATACTCTAGCAAAATGATAGCACTTTTGCTAAAGCTTGCTCGGACTTCTTGTGGGAACTCGAAACACAGTATACACACTTTTATTTCATTATCCTACACAAGAAACACTTAAATGATACTTCGCTGATAAATACACTATCAATATTACACATCGAAAACCACTAAATGTAATTTTTCGGATACTAAAAGAAAAATGACAAACTGAACGCTACAAATTCCCGCCAAAAAGTCCAATTTCAATTCCATAGTATTTGTTTACCTATTGCTTTTTTTTTTGGTTGTTAAAAAAGGTCGGGGAAAAAGTTTCTTCGTATTTTGTAACTAAAACTTTGTAATCAAATCTCTTTGCTTGTATTATTTGTATTTGGCTGGTTATAATAAAATTAAATAAGTGAACTTTCAAAATTTTAATAATAAATAAAAAATAAAATTCCCGCCATTTTAAAATAGTTTTTTTTGGCTATGAAAATGAGTGAAAGTAACGAGAAAAGTAGCGACATTTTGAAATTTTATGTAAAAAAGGTAAAAATGCTACACTGGCCTCGAATAAAATTTGTGCCAATTATGGACCCAACGCAGTATCAATCAGTAGCACAAATTTAGTTCAAGCGTTTCCAGTATGGAAATCTGAACGTTCAAGATGCAGCTCGTTTTGTTCGCCCTGTTTGAGTTTGCATACAAAATACGAAAAAACTTTTTCCCCGACCTAATATATGAGGGGTGTAAAAGCAAGTTCAATATTTGGTGGTTTTTAATCTATGAATGTCAAGTTTTTCTTTGTGTCTATGGCTATATATGTCAGCAAAAAATTATAGGTGCAAATACGCTTCAGTCTCAGTAAATCTATTTTCTAAAACGACTTTAGAAGCAAACACGCCTCATTCCAATACAAACTTTATTCATGTTAAAACAAAAAAGATGATTTCTCGATTTTCAGTGACATAGGTCTGAGGTCACTTTGCTTCTATACCCCTCATATGTTATAGTGTGGTTATAGCGGAGTCTTGTCATAACCAGTCTGCGAAACACTTGAATACTATCGATGTTTTGATCAATGTTGTTTGATTGAGTTGCAAAACAAGATGTAAAAATAGCCACGGTTAGAAAACGGTAAGAATACAACAACAAATTCGTATTCATATAAACTTTGGCATGGCAATAAAAATCGAATGTTGAGTTAGAGCAGTATATATAACTATTTCCAGCCGTTATTTTCAAATTCCTTCTATCTTGACTTTTACCACACCCTTGGACACTTCACACAACGGGCCAGAAATGACATTTAAAAAAAGGAATGACGGAACAAACAAAATGGCGGCGAAATCCTATACGTTCGACCAAGCTGACCAATCTGGGTGACGAGGGGGTGAGGTCGCAATCTAGAGAGCGGTAGGGAGTGTCCATACTCGACGTTACTACTAATATATGTACTTTGTTTTTACTTTCAAGCGACCGCCGCCAAATATCAATGTTGATATCATTGGTGTGTTCCGGCATGAAGATAAGATAGCCAGTTCCCCATTGCGTCGGGGAATCTTGGTAAGCCCGCTTCCATCTTCGGCAACATCGTCACTTACCACCAGGTGAGATGTTGTCTCAAGGGTTTACCAATTGTGAATAATAATAAAAAAACCGAGTGCAGCGAAAAGAAAAAAAAAGTATTGTCAACGTGAAAAAAAGGTATAAATAATTTTCTGAAAATTTGTTTCAATTAAATTTATTTTTTGGTAATTAAAAATACAAGTCAAATGTTATTAATATGTTTGATATAGTAGGTATAAACAAAAAAAAAACGAGACCTACAGTATCCGCATATGATGTGTAACATGTGACAAAATACTTATGAAATTAATAAATTATCGGGTCGTACATTCACGGGCCGACCCTTCGAATAGTAGTATGTCATCTTTGCCTTTGCCATCACACTAGGCGGCATGGCTATGACAACCTTAGTTTTCGAGAATTAAAAAACGTTCGCATTTCCTGTTACACGTTTCCGTCCCATTTCACGAAATCACTCCCACAAATTGCAGGAAAGCGAGAGCAAAGATGTTACACATCAAAAACATGTTCGTCCGTCTGTTCGTCGGTCCGTCTGTTGTGCTTTTCCTATTTGCAGCTAAACCAATGGTCCGATTGATATGAAACTTTGAAATTAAGAGATTGATAATAATTTATCTAAAGCTTCTGAACGGGTTTTGGCTGAGTAGCTGCCATACAACAAAAATTTAAAATTTTAGAAATGGCTCCAATGACTTTGATGAAAACTTTGTGAGTTACTGGAACATAACAAGGCCTACTGCACTCTGTGACTCATCATTCCAGAAAAAAAACTGAATAAGGTGCCTTCCATGAAAACATATATTATTTTTCATCAAGTCATCAACCCCGATAACATCAAGATTTTCATAGGTACTACACTGATACCCACAGTTAACCAATTTAAATATTTGGGGTCTGTAATCAGTAATGTCGTAAATCAGTCGGTGGCGTAACTGCTAGGGCCGCCGCCTCATGTCCGGGAGGTCGTCGTTCGTATCCTGCCACGTACAAATGTGATTTCGAATTTAGATTTCATATGTACCTTTATCCGGCGCTCTTACGGTGAAGGAAAACATAGTGAGTAAACCTGCACACGCCGGCGGAGAAACTTGCAGGTTGTGTGTAAAGTCGACCAACCCGCACTGGGCCCGCGTGGTCGACTAAGGCCCGATCGCCCCAATTCAGGGTAGGCTCGAGCCCCTTGGCATATGAGCTGATATGATGACTTACTTGCCTTGGTCCCGCGTTTGACATTGCTAAATAAAATCCGAAATGACTACTTAATAGGGATCTTTAAAGTCGCCCCCATAGCCAATGAAGTCAGGGAAAAACGTCTTCGATGGTATGGACACGTGCAAAGACGCCCGGAAGACCACGTGAAAATGGTATTTTCCTTCTTTAGCATTATGCTTTAGCGTATTTGGTATTCTGAGAATCTGGTGCTTTGCTTGTAAAAAAAAATACATTTCGCGAAACGCCACAACGCACTTTGCGAATTTGGTACAACGCGTCGAAAGGCCCTAAATCTGCCAGTAATGAAAAGCGGACGCGAAAGACCGCCCCCCACTTGGCTCGAGACGGTAGAGAAATACCTGAAAGAACAACAACTCAACGCCAGCACTACGAGTACACATACCGTGCACAGTGGAAAAAAAAGGACGTTGAAGGCTGACCCCAAGTAAATAGGAAACACAGTCGAGGGTTATACAAGTCTGATACACCTTTTTTTTCCCCTCGGACTGCGGAGGAGGGGAGGAGGAGAATCCTTTACGCATACCAATACAGCCGGCTGTTCTGGTTATGTGGGACTCACAGCCCTGCGCCTACATGCATACATACCCATTATATCATCATATCAGCCAAAATTCGTCCACTGCTGGACAAAGGCCTCCCCCAAGGATTTCCACGACGACCGGTCCTGCGCTGCCCGCATCCATCGGCTTCCCGCGATATTCAACAGGTCGTCGGTCCACCGCGTGGGAGGCCTGCCTACGCTACGTTTTCCGGTGCGCGGTCGCCACTCGAGAACTTTACTGCCCCAAAGGCCATCTGTTCTACGAGCTATGTGCCCTGCCCACTGCCACTTCAGTTGAGCGATTCTGTGTGCTATGTCGATTACTTTAGTTCTACTACGGATCTCCTCGTTTCTGATTCGATCACGCAGAGAAACTCCGAGCATAGCAATGGATGCGTCCCATTGCCCTTTAGGTGACCTTGAGCCTTCTTATGAGGCCCATAGTAAGCGACCATGTCTCAGTTCTGTAAGTCATCACTGGCAACACACACTGGTCAAAGACCTTAGTCTTGAGACGCTGCGGTATTTGGGACGTGAAAATATTGCGAAGCTTCCCGAACGCTGCCCAGCCGAGTTGGATTCGTCGATTGATCTCTTTCTTGAAGTTGGACCTGCCGAGCTGGACTGTTTGTCCCAGGTATACATATTCATTAACAACTTCCAGTGTAGAGTCTCCAACCTTTAGAGGGGTGGGTGCGACACGGACATTTAACATTACTTTCGTCTTGTCCATGTTCATTTTAAGGCCCACTTGTTGAGAGACTTTACTGAGGCCATCGAGTATTGTGCTTAGGTCTTCTATAGTCTCAGTCATGACCACGATATCGAAGCGAATCGGAGGTGGGATATGTACACGCCGTTGATATTGATGAATGATGAATGAATGAATGAATGTTTATTTGCAGTAAATATGAGTAATTTGATGCCGAGTTCACCCCAGTCCAGAAGCTTAAAAACATCTTCCAGGGCGGCGATGAACAGTTTCGGAGATATAACGTCTCCCTGTCTCACCCCTCGCTGCAACTGGATAGGTTTCGAGTTCTGATCCTGGAGGCGAACCGACATGGTGGCATTTTCATAAAGACACTTCAGCACCTCGATGTATCGATGGTCAATTTGGCACCGCTGGAGAGACTGTAGCACAGCCCAGGTTTCGATTGAATCAAAGGCCTTCTCATAGTCCACAAACGCCAAGCACAGGTAGGTCTTCTGTATAATCTGCCGCAGCGTAATATGTGGTCTATGTTACTAAAGCCTTTTCAGAAACCGGCTTGTTCGGGAGGCTTTTTTATATACATTACCCATTATATACATAAGGTATTTATAAATAAATATGCACAGGCCCAAGACCACAGTACCCACTATTTTCCCCCTAAGCTTTGGCAGCTAAGCCACCTTAAAAGCTAATCGGAGCCCCTAAGGAGGGGCGGTGGGAGGGTGCGAAAAATTTCACGCTGAGGGGACAGCGCGGAGAGCTCCTAATGGGAGCGGCCGCTTGGTGATTCACATTAGGTGTGCTTGTGAGAGGGGTTGTGTCATTCAAAAAGTGACACTATCGGTCTGATACACCTTTTTGCTTTGCTACTAAGTAGCGTATTTTTCAATGTTGGCTGGTTTTTGTATGCCACACGGTGAAGAATACGCAAAAAAAGTATGCACAGCGTTGCTGTACAATTTATTTCATAATGCAGTTTAAAGTTAAGTTTTGTATCCAAAGAATCTGGTTTTTGTCCATATAGCGGCTGTTCAAATATTAACATAATTATTTTATCGATACGGCAAAAAGCGTCGAGTGCTGTTACGTACAAATATTAAACTAGCATCAGTTTGTCGTCGCTGTTCGCACATTTACACTCGCTTGGACATCTCAATTCGCTATATAGCAGCGAATAGGCTATCATTGGAGCAAAAAAGCGAATGAATAAAAAGTACGGTGGTACGTGCCATTTTCTCCATGTGATTGACACGACAAGTTGCTTTATCGGCCGAGCCATGGTCGGTCAGTTCCGCTTTCTGCCAGATTTATATTTTTACAAGAGGTACTTTATATTTATTTTATTAAGGATTTAATAAAAAAGTTAACTGTGTGTTTTTAAGAATGAGAAGGTTACAAAAACGAAAGAATGTTAGATTAGTTGGTATCTGAAATAAGAAATTGAATATTAAGATACTTATTTTCTGCTTTCGTTAAAAAAACCTGTACATTAGACATAACCAAGAAACTTTCAGACTTTAAAGAATGAAAAATACTTTTTATTAAAGAAAATATTATTTTAAGTATATTTGATTATTAATATAAAAGGCTCATTGGCGACGACCAGCTAGTCAAATCAAACTCCAAAATCTTGAGTATCGCCGCAAAGTCGCCTGCCTCGTCGTCGTATTCTGTAAAATTTATTTTGGAGCGTGTGCGCAAGAATTACTTTATCTCATTCCCCCAGCTCCATTCCACCTTCGCTCAACGAGACGAAGTAAAGGTTTCCAGTTTCCACCCCTATGTTGTCGATATTCCATCTATCCGCACGATGCGTTACGCTTCTTCATTTATTAAGCGGACTGTGAAGGAGTGAAATTCCTTGCCTGCGCCAGTGTTTTCCGATTCTTACAATTAAGTGACCTTTAAGGCGATAGTGAATAGGCATTATTTGAATTTGCATGTAACATCCTTGACTGCATCGTCACTTTCTGTCAGGAGAGTTGCAGCAAAGTATATATATTAGTACTAACATACAGTATGGACACTCCCTGCCGCTCTCTAGATTGCGACCTCACCCCCTCATCACCCAGATTGATCCAGATTGGTTACCGTTTGGTTGTCGAACGTATAGGATTTCGCCGCCATTTTGTTTGTTCTGTCATTCGTTTTTTTAAAAGGTCATTTCTGGCTCGTTGAATGAAGTGTCCAGGGTGTGGTTGCAGTCAAACGCACTCAAATTATCCATACTCCATACCATTACGACAATTCTTCGAAAACCGATTTCTTCGACGTTCGTTCGTTAAATTGACTCGTTGCAATCATCAAGTAAAACAATTTTCAGTACCTACTCGTCCGTCAGCAAATTCAACATATTTAAATGAAAAGTAAAGCTAGAAAGGAAGAAGTGAAAGTCGGTGTCACTTTACGATTTTTGGATAATTTCACGTGTGCAATAAATAATTGACGTGTACACTGCTCTGGAAATATCCGTCAATCTGCATTGAAATTATACACAGCAGTGGGTACGTGCAACTAATGAAGAGCCATACACGCGAGATGTATTTAATGAGTGGCAGAAACTTTTGTTAAACAAAAGTTATATCAATATTCTCGATGAAGTAAGATTGCTTTAGATCGTGCAAGAAATGTGTTTAATAATGAATGAACGGGCTCAACTCAATGAAACGTTGATTAGCGATAGATATCTAGGTATTATCTATTAAAGAAAACGTACCTACACTAAAAGTTTTCGTGCTGCATTTGTTCTGAGTAAACGTTGGCATCAACAGCACTAACATTCACGATTTGACGTGGTATGCATCTTGCTCGTATTTAACTACATACGTGACAAGAGGCGTGCCATCCGTAGCCAGCAGCGCGCCTCGCTGGATGATTATAGAGTTGCAGCCTATCATGCGCTTAAGGCGCTAAGATCACTCAATCCGAGCAGGTTGATACGTGTTTCAATAATATCGAACGTAAGACTATTCATTTTAAGTTCAAATCAATGCGGGCTTCAACGCGGCTGTTATGTTGAAACCGAACGCCCAATTCTCGATTTTTACATGTTTTATTACTTTACATCACTTTCAAATAAGTTTAAAAAAATGTGTTCAATTCAAATGAAAGGTCTTAAAGTCACCGATTTTTGGGTGTTGGTTTCATTCAATATTAACCATTTGTTTTCGAGAAATTTTGCAATTAATGCCAAAAACAGAATCTACAGTATTTTTTTACATCAAAAGTGGTAATATTTTTAAAATTGTATTCAATTAAATCATTTTTTTATTACTTTAAGTATATTACATATAAGTATTTACATATTTTTTCCACGGTGATAGCTTTAAACAGAATTTCAATAATTTGAATTGAATATTGTCATTTGACCCATCTTAAGGCCTTAATGCAACTCGGAGCTACGTAATGTTCGCACAATGGCGAAAACCGTCTCAACAGAACTGCCGCTGTGCGCCGCACTGACGACTACGCTGGGAAGCCCACATCGTTACAGGTCGCATTCTGCTCGTTACACGGTAAAGAAATTAACAACTCAGTGAACAACTCAAATAATATTGTAATAAGATAAATAAACCATAAACAATTTTCGCAAATGGACCGTTAATTGATGTAGCGCAATTAAAATCATTCAGGATCGAAAGCGAGCGGTCAGTCGTGAACTCGTGAGTAATCCTTACTAATATAGTAAATGTGAAAATGTGTCGGTTTGTTACCTTTTCACGCTTCAACACCTCGACAATATTGATGAAATTAGACATGCAGGTAGCCTGTGTCACTGGGAGGGACATATGCTAATTTTTATCCCATGAAAATAGCATACCTAGTCCGATGCAGTTCCTGAAGGGAACTAAAAAAATACTCTTTTTTTGTTAATTTCATTAACATCGCAACGGAACAATGGATTGTTGTGATTTTTTGCACAGACATGGTTGAGGAGATGGGAAATGTAATAATTTACTAATAAGCATAACCTGACTTAGTTCCCAAAGAATATGGGTAAAATTCATTTCCACGCTCGCGCACGTCGGCGTCATAACGGAGCAAACGGATTAAAGTTATTTTTTTGTATAGAATTAGTTGAGGGGATGGAAAGTGATATAGACTGCTAATCAGAATAGCCCCATAAAGTCCCTGAGTACTCTAGAGAAAACTCATGGGTGGACACGAGTCGCTTTTTTTTATAATTGGTAAGCCCTTGTCATCACCTCACCTGATGGTAAGTGACAATTATGCCGCTTGTAGCTCACACACCACTCACTGTCAAAGACAGACATAAAACGATGTCAACGTGGGCGAAGCCGCGAGCAAAAGCTAGTAATAATTATAATACGCTGCCGCCGTCGTGTTTGTCACAGTGTAATCACGGTCCATCAACTGCGTGGTAGTAATATTCAGTGTTTTTGGACCGGTAAGTAACTATGTATTTAGTAATGTGTGGTCCGGTGCCGTAGGGTTCCTGTGGACTTGCTGTAAGTAACGCGCGATCGCAACGCTACACCCCAGACACTTCATAAAATGGGCGAGAAATGTCATTTCAAAAATCGAATGACGGAACAAACAAAATTACAGCGAAATCTTATACGTTCGAGAACCAAACGGTAACCAATCTGCATCAACCTGGGTGACGAGGGGGTGAGTTCGCAATTTAGAGAGCGACAGGGAGTGTCCGTACTGTATGTTAGTACTAATATACAGGGTGTAACATAAAGGTGTGGTGATACTTTAAGGTGGGCTTGTACTCATCAAACTGAACCACTTTTGTTCTGCAACTTTGCTGAAATAGCATTTTTTTTTATTTTACGTACAAATCAGCTGATTAAACGGTTTTGTATGAAAAATCCAATTAAAATTTTGCGATTTCAGTAAAGTTGCAAAACAAAAGTTACTCAGTTTGATAAGTACAAGCCCACCTTAAAGTATCACCACACCTTTATGTTACACCCTGTAACAAAATTGGTGTAGGACCCGTTAACTGGGGGTTCTACTCGTCATACTGAACAACCCATGGTCAATGCTCAAAAAAAAATTTGGACCCTCCATACTAATATGCACAAAATTGGTCGATCAGCTGATCGATTTGTATGAAGAAAAAAATATTTTTTTTGCGATTTCAGCAAAGTCGTAGAACAAAAGTTGTTCAGTATGATGAGTAGAAGCCCCAGTTAACGGGACCTACACCAATTTTGTTACATCCTGTATACTTTGGCAACGCGAAGGCGGTCCGTTCGCATTCCTTATTTGGAGTAACTCGAGCAAACTTCGGCGGAAACTTTTATATTGGTCCTCCTTCGCACAAGTTGCACTCGAAAATCGGATTTTTATTTTAATGAGGCGTTCGGTGTAGCGGCGGCGCTGCAGGCGTCTCGCTCGCACTCGCTGCCACTGCGCAGAATAAATAAACGAGTTGCTCTACTTTCTATGAGAGCGTTTTTTTGCGATTCCATGAGAGTGACGGACCCGCGGCGGCGACGGCGGCTGCGGTTCTTTGTGGGGCTTCCAAGAGTGCGCATTGATCACGACCTCGCTTGATGGGTTCCTGTTTTCTGAACGGTCACGTGCGCGCGCACCTCACATAAATGAACCGCGCAAAAATAATCTTTAAATAAGTACAGGGAGTCTCAAAAGAAAGTTTATATTTGTTTAGCTCACTGCGTGAACGCTGAGAATCCTAGGGGCGCGGGGGGTATATCAATCGGTAGACTGGCTCTTGGGAATTCAGTCGCTATAGAGCGTTTCACAGGAGGCAGCGTGCGTTCTGTGTGCGCGCTTTATACAAAAACAATGATTTTGCCAATTCTTCCATAATTGCCTGGCTATTTTTGCATTCGTTACCAAATTCATCACCTTGAAGAAGCATCAGAATGAAAACGTCTCCTCAAACTTCTGGACCTTAAAGAAACACCCAGTGACGAAATTGGTAATGATTGCGAAGTTTCCGCCGCGCAATTATGGCAGAATTGTTGTTTTTGCAAAAACGCTCGCACACGGAACGTACGCTGTCTCCCGTGAAACGCTCTATAGCGACTGAATTCCCAAGAGCCAGGCTACCGATTGATATCCCCCCGCGCCACTAGGATACTTGGTGTTCACGCAGTAATCTAAACAAATATTAACTTACTTTTGAGACACCCTGTACTTATAATGAATTGACACCTGACTAAACTAAGTACACGTTTATTCAACAGTGAATATTTTGTGCGCAAAACAAACTGGAACGAAACTTTATATGAAAGCTGAGAATTTTAATCTTTGTTTTTAAGGTTTCTTACACCCAACGGGTGACCAACGGGACCCCATTACCAAAGTATATATATTAGTATTAACATACAGTATGGACACTCCCTGCCGCTATCTAGATTACGACCTTACGACCTCACCCCCTCGTCACCAAGATTGATACAGATTGGTTACAGTTTGGTTGTCGAACGTATAGTATTTCGCCGCCATTTTGTTTTTCCGTCATTCCTTTTTTGAAATGTCATTTCTGGCCAGTTGTATGAAGTGTCCAGGGTGTGCTATTACTAAGCCTCCGCTGTCTGTCCGTCTGTCAGCGGGCTGTATTTCATAAACCGTAATAGTTAGACAGTTGAAATTTTCACAGAATGTGTATTTCTGTTGCCGCTATAAAAACAAATACTAAAGATCAGAAAAAGTGAAAAAATAAGGGGCGCTCCATTAAAAAAAAAAAAAATTTATAGATCCTTAGAAGTATTATTAATTTAGCTCTATCACAAAATTGGTAACACATGTAAGCGTTAAATTTGGTATGATTATAGTACTTATACTGATATAAAACAACAAATAATAAAAATTGGCAAAGTGTAAGTAGTACGCGCGCTAACGAGTCCGAACTGAATGACAAAAAAAGAATATTTTTGTAGCTCGCGTTGATGTCTTTTGTTTGTAATGTGAATTAGGATTCATTGTCATTATACTATGTAGTTGTGTGGAGAGGTGTGGCGGTACGCAACCCTCGGAGTGCTAGTCCGACTCGCACTTTGCCGGTTTTTTTTATATCTATTATATTTTTTTGCTACGAATAGTATAGCAATAACGTCATGTCATGGTGACAGGTAAATGTGGAAGGTACAGAATGGTGACAGGTAAATGTGGTAGGTACAGTAAGGTGACAGGTAAATGTGGAAGGTACAGTAAAGTGACAGGTAAATGTGGTAGGTACAGTAAGGTGACAGGTAAATGTGGAAGGTACAGTAAAGTGACAGGTAAATGTGGAAGGTACAGTAAGGTGACAGGTAAATGTGGTAGGTACAGTATGGTGACAGGTAAATGTGGAAGGTACAGAATGGTGACAGGTAAATGTGGTAAGTACAGTAAGGTGACAGGTAAATGTGGAAGGTACAGAATGGTGACAGGTAAATGTGGTAGGTACAGTATGGTGACAGGTAAATGTGGAAGGTACAGAATGGTGACAGGTAAATGTGGTAAGTACAGTAAGGTGACAGGTAAATGTGGAAGGTACAGAATGGTGACAGGTAAATGTGGAAGGTACAGAATGGTGACAGGTAAATGTGGAAGGTACAGTATGGTGACAGGTAAATGTGGAAGGTACAATATGGTGACAGGTAAATTAATAGTGCAGTACACATTTAGCCTTATTACATAGACATGCAAAGAACAACTTAGAAAATAAAATTTAAATTTTTTCATTTAAATACTCATTCACCGAGTAGTAGCAGTTATCAATAAGTAATTTTTTTATTGATTTTAAAAATTTGTTGTGTGTCAATTGCTTCATTTCCTCAGTTAATTTATCAAATAGTTTAATACACATGGAATAGCATTTTTTTTGATATTTTGTAGTTCTTGGTATTTGATCATGATCTAGTTTTTTTAATGTCTTGTATTTCAGTCTTAAAAATAGATTTTAAAAAACCAAAAAAAACACGCTTTTAAAGTACATCAGACTAAAAAGTAAAAAATAATTCTTAATATAAGTTGAAAATAATTATTAACAAATTACTAGTATTATTGTGAAAAAGCGTGGGACGCTCTGTGCCATATTTTTCGTCTATCGAGCAACCCACACTTTTTCACAATAATACTAGTAATTTGTTTTAATTTGTAATTATGAATTATTTTTACTTTTTAGTCTGATGTACTTTAAAAGCGTGTTTTTTTTTTATTATTTTTTAACTCTATTTATTTTTTATTTTTTAGTTCAATCTTATGAAATTATTATATTGTCGCTGATTCTTGATAAGTCTATAAAGTTTGAATTGAATCTGTCCGTTTAAAGTGGGTCAAAATCGAGTCCAAAGAAGTCGGTTACATACAAACATACAGGTGAAGCTAATAAAAGCGTAGACTCTCAGAAAGTGGGACAAATTGGTCAGGAAGCGGTGTCCGAGCATGTATTACCATGGCCGATCTGGAAGTCTTTAAATCGACTTCGGACTCAGGTCGGCCGGAGCAAGGAGAACATGTTCAGGTGGGGACTCTCGGAAAACACAAATTTGGACTGTGTGTGTGGAGCGGTGCAGTCCATGGCTCATTTAGTTTCCTGTCCTGCCTGCCCTGTCACCTGTTTGCAGCAGGACTTAATGGACGCCACAACTAGTGCAGTCGAAGTGGCTAAGTTCTGGGCCGGAATTATTTTTTATTTATTTATTTTTTATTAAGAATTTGAGTACGTTTGGCTGCACCTCACCGGATGGTAAGTGCCGATGCAGCCGAGGATGTGACACGCAAACTCAAATAGTGCCTATTCACTCTCGTCTTGAAGATTCCTAAATTGTACGAATCGGGGAATACAGACGCCGGAAGGGAATTCCACTCCTTGGCCGTTCGCATGATAAACGAAGACGCAAAACGCTTCGTGCGTAATTCAATCATCGACACGCAAAGAAGAAGAATAAAAGCGTGATAAAAAGATCAGGATTCTACTTGACAAACTTGCACATTCTGCTACTACTGACAGCACAGTGGTACCGGACATCGAAAAGGACATTATTATTGGTGCAATGCACTTGCATGCGTCAGTTCGTATACATGAAGGACACGCGCCTTGTCTGGCGCGCGCAGGAGGTCGCGCGGGGGAGCTAGTGGGGGGGGGGGGGGGGGGGCGTCGACGCAGGCGCAGGCCGGCTCGAGGCCGCTTCCTGTCGCAGGACTGGTTCTGCGCTGTGCACCACTTTGCTTTGCACCAGTTTCCAATCGCAACCGATCACTTGTATTTATACTTTAGCATACATTAAATATTTACTTCATTTGAATCTGAGTCCAACTTTAAGTAATAGTAATAAATCATTTAATTTGTACTTTTTGTGTGGATTTATTCATCTAGTTTTCTTATCGGATTTGATTTATACTCAAATCCTTACTTATAATATTATAAATGTGAAAATGTATTTGTTACCTTTTCACGCTTCAACGTCAAGACCAATCTTTATGAAATTTGGCATCAAGGTAGCCTGTGTCACGGGGAAGGACATAGGCTACTTTTTATCCCGGGAAAATAGCATAATCTGATGCCGTTCCGGAGGGAACTAAAAAAAATACTCGATTGTTGTGATTTTTTGCACAGAGAAGGTTAAATAGGTGGTAAACGACATAATTTACTAATCACCCTTTAAGACAGTCATTAAAACGATGTCCATGCGGGCGAAGCCGCGGGAAAAAGCTAGTTTACCAATATTTTTTATTTGTTCTGATATTATTTTATTTCTGAGCGTGTCGTTGTCGGAATAAAAACGTTACGCAAGTCATTCACTAACTATAAAGTTATATAGTGTGTAAAAAGATCACCTCCGGCAACTAAAAAAGGTGGGTCCACTCATGCATAATACGTAAACCAAAGAGTTTACATATAAATCTATCGACAGATCAGCTAACTTTGTTCACTCCCCACATGTTTAAATTTCCGGGAGGGGTCCTTTTACATCCTGTATTGAGAGCTCTTAAAATATGTGCCACCACTGCAAAGGATGCTTCTATTCATGAAACTGAACTACTTTTTTCTCGAGGAACCCATACATAATCAATTTGTAAAAAAAATACTCTTAAATTTTCATATTAATCGATTAGATAATTGACTATGGGTTTCTCGGGGAAAGTTTTTCAGTTTCACGAGACGCGGAAGATATTTGGAAAGCTTCTATATTTAATCAGTCACATTATTACCTATACATTTACATATATTTAATCTGTCACATTATTACCTATACATTTACATATATTTAATCTGTCACATTATTACCTATACATTTACATATATTTAATCAGTCACATTATTACCTATACATTTACATATATTTAATCAGTCACATTATTACTATTATTTACATATATTTAATCTGATGCTTCCAAAAGATTCTTGGTGTATACTTACATTCTTGGTACACTTTTATTGAGCGGAAAATATAAAAATTAATCAGTAATGAAAATGATATCATTCTAAATACAAATTACACCTAAAATAAAACACACCTAAAATAACTAAAATGGAGCATCTAAAATATCTAAACTCACACCTCGTAGTATCAGCTCATATACGTCCCCACCGAGGGGCTCGAGCCTACCCCGAATTAGGGCGATCGGGCCTTAGTCGACCACGCGGTCCCAGTGCGGGTGGGTTGACTTCACACACAAACTTCGAATTTCTCCGTAGGCGTGTGCAGGTTTCTTTGCGATGTTTTCCTTCACCGTAAGAGCGTCGGATAAACCTACTATGAAATCTAAATTCGAAATCACATTTGTGCGTGGCGGGATGCGAAGCACGACCTCCCGGACAGGAGGCGGCGGCCCTAGCCGTTACGCCAAATAAAACACCTAAAATACCTAAACTCACACCAAAACACCTAAAATAACCCGTCCCTCGTCATCCCTGGTGCAAAGGGGCCCATAATCTGATTGGATAATGTACAGGGTGTAACAAAATTTGTGTAGGTCCCGTTAACTGGGGATTCTATTCATTATACGGAACTACTTTTGTTCTACAAGTTTGCTGGAATCACAAAAAAAAATTAAACTCTTGATATAAAACGATCAGCTGATCGATCAATTCTGTGCATTTTTGTATGGAACGTCGAAGTTTTTTTGCTGCGAGTTGCCTATGGGTTCCTTAGGGAAAGTTGTTTAGTATGATGAGTAGAACCCCCAGCACACCCCAGACACTGCATACAATGGTCGCGAAATGACGTTTCTAAAAACAAATGATGGAGCAAACCAAATCACGGCGAAATCCTATACGTTCGAGAACCAAACTCTAACCAATCTGTAACAATCTGGGTGACAAGGGGGTGAGGTCGGAATCTAGAGAGCGGCAGGGAGTGTCCATACTGTATATTAGTACTAACATATATACTTTGCCCGCAGTTAACGGGTCCTACACCAATTTTTTTACAACCTGTTTATTTTAAAAAAAAAATTCGAGCGAGACTCGCATATGATGTGTAACATGTGACAAAATACTTTATAAAAGGACGGCAAAGATACGGCAGACTAGGCTGTATGGTCATAGATACCTTTGCCTTTTCCGCGCTTTTAAAGCCTGAAAAAAGGACAGCAAAGATACGGCAGACTAGGCTGCATGGTCATAGATACCTTTGCCTTTTCCGCGCTTTTAAAGCCTGAAAAAACGCGACTCCCTGTTACAAATTTCCGTCCCATGGGACACATTTCCGTCCCATTTCACGAAATCACTCCCACAAATTGCAGGAAAGCGAGAGCAAAGATGTTACACATCAATAATTTCAGTAAATGAGTGAAAATAAAATTTCTCCTTATTTCATATTCAGACTGTACATTATAATATAGTAATCTCATTCGAAGAAAAACATAAAAACCATGCTAATGGACTATAATAATAGTGCTCTCTTACAGCATGCAGCATGTTCTCAGCTCAAAACGAAAGCTGGATAAAAATACAATCAGAAACAATGAACGATCGTAATTTTGAACAATGAAAAGCCAGATTTCATTTCGATTTCCTGTTAACCCATTACAGTATTGCTTCGATTAAATTTCATACAATATTATCGTTATAATTTATAAAATTATCGATTATAATAGGGACGACGAATGCTTGATTTACTTTTTATCATCTGTCAAAAACGACATTTTGTTCTAAAAATGTTTGAAATACCTAGGCGTGACAGTTTAGCAGCGTCATTTATGTACTCATTTTGTGATTTTGGTGAATTAAAAATCGAATATTTGATGGAAAACAAAACGAGTAAGGTTTTCTCGAAGTTTAAGTAGGAGGGCAATTTAGTGATCAAGAGTTCATAATTTATTTCTGATGCTGTCGTCATCCCTATTCACTCATTGAAAATAAAACAAACCAATGTAGGTAGGTAATTCACCATCATCATCATCATACAGTCGAAAAACGTCCACTGATGCACAAAAGCCTCCCCCAAGGATTCCCACGACGACCGGTCCTGTGCTGCTTGCATCCATGTCGTCGGTCCACCGCGTGGCAGGTCTGCCTTGCCTACGCTACGTTTTCCGGTGCGAGGTCGCCTTCCGAGAACTTTAGTACCTTAACGGCCATCTGTTCTACGGGCTATGTGAGGTAGACAATTATTGATTAGTAATAAGAAGTAGGTAGTAGGGCCCATAAGGCACCCGTCAAATATCTTCGTTCGCCATTAAAATATTTTTGTTGCTCAGCTATTTGCATTACAAGTTATTTTACCACAGTCAAAGCAAAGTATACTCGTATAAATTAGTACTAACATACAGTATGGACACTCTCTGGACTGCGACCTTACCCCCTCGTCACCCAGATTGATACAGCCACGTATAGGGTATCGCCGTGATTTTAATTGTTTCTTATTTTTAGAAATGTCATTTCTGGCCCGTTGTATGAAGTGTCCGGGGTGTACAGAGTCGTTCAGTGAGTCAGCGGTGGGTAAGCGTAAATCTTATAATTATGATGAGTGGTGGATGGAATTAACATGTAAATGATCTTAATAATTATAGTAAAAATTCAGTTCAAACACATTTTTACTTTCGAACGACGAATGAGTGAAAAAGGTATTGTGATGGCAAAAAAAACGAAGTTGACATTTTGATGGGGACCGATTGTCTTACGCTAATACAGCTAAAAACATTTTAAGAAAAAGTGTGCGTATGTGTGTACGTCCGTCCGGTGCTCTAGTTTCCAAACTACTGGATGGATCTGGGTGAAATTCGGGTCAGAGCAGTATTATTTTTATATCTCCAGTATTTCTTTAAAAATTTCCCCTATCTTAATTTTTTAACCCTAAAATGATCATTAAAAGCCATCATAGTAAAACTATATGGTCTACAGTACGCGGTAGTCCGTTGTTCCAATATATCGGAATAAGGTACCTCCCATACAAATCCAGGCTGCTAGTTACTGTTTCTCAAAAATGGCTCTAAGGATTTTTATGATTTTTTAAAAGTAATTATTACTTAATAAGGCCTACTGTACTGGGTAACTCATTATTCCAGGAAAAAATATAGTAAGGTACCTCCCATACAATACAAACCTCAATTATTTGTAAATTATTCATCGATTCTGACATACTTTAGCTTTATTCTTTGCTACTTTGTAAGTGTAATGTTTATTGTTGACTTGTCGAGGGTGCGCAAGCGGCTCGCGAGCGTGGAAATGAGCAGCCTGTGTGGTAATCCAGGTCTTAATCTGTCTACCTACCAAATTTCAGCCAGATACAGTAGTTTTTGCGTGAAGGTGAAAGATTAACAAACATAAGACAAAATTTTTATTTACGAAGTTACCATATTTGATAAATACAAGTTAACTTTGACCCCACACTAGGCTAAGCCCATAATACATCCATAATTCTTACAAACTTTCGCGTTTATAATATTAGTAGGATTTGTGTATGCCCGACTACGACAGACGTTAAGGGGTTCGCGAAAAAGTATGCACAGCGTGGCTCTACAATTTATTTTAATAAGCTGTCCTGTATTATTAGCGTTTTGGTATTACTTCAAATGTTTTTTTTTTATTGCAGGCTTGCACGTTGTCGCATATAGGGCTGGGCTGGTCACCGCTCAAAATAGGTAAGAGTTCAAATTTATTAGATCCCGACTGCCTTAGAAGGAAGGTTATGTTTTTCGTGTGAATGTATGTATGTATGTAGATTGCTATGTTCCCTGCTACAGCCTGAACGGCTTGAAGGATTTTAACGTATGAGGTATCGATAGATTCGTCTTGATCCCGTGAGCACACCCTGGACACCTACATACAACAGGCCAGAAATGAGATTTCATAAAAAGAATAACGGAACAAACAAAATGGCGGCGAAATCCTATACGTTCGACAACCAAACTGTAACTAATCTGTATCAATCTGGGTGACGAGGGGGTGAGGTCGCAATCTAGAGAGCGGCTGGGAGTGTCCATGCTGTATGTTAGTACTAATATATGTATATACTTTGCCGTGAGTCACATAGGATACATTTTTACCCAACTGGATAAAAAGAGGGGTTCAGTTTTTGCGCAGTCGGGTTTTTTAATTTTTAATGAATTTCTAAAGTTATTTTACTACCTAATCCATATTCTATTGTTCTTTATCAAATATGTTTATAGCTAGAGGCGTATCGTGTTGGTGTATTAACATAAAATTCGTATAAATTAAATTGTTACTTTCTCGTCTAGGTATTTATTAACTTTGAGTTAATGTCTCCACAGCGTCGGTGGCTCAACCGGTAACGACTCGGTCCATCTAACCAGAGGTACCGGGTTCAAATCTGGACGGCCAATGTACCAATGAGTTTTTCAAAAACTTACGTACATACTTACCGATTGCTTTAACGGTGAAGGTAAACATCGTGAGGAAACCTGCACACGCCTGCGAAGTAATTCGAAGGTTGTGTGTGAAGTCGACCAACCCGCACTGGGCCCGCGTGGTCGACTAAGGCCTAATCGCCCTGATTGAGGGTAGGCTCGAGCCCCTCGGTGGGGACGTATATGAGCTGTAGTGAATGTCTCCTAAAAGTACATAGTTTACTGATAGCGTTTCAAAACTTACACAACTAAAAAGAGATTCCGTTGATATTTTATAGTAAACAATACATCACAAAAAGCTTTATATAATTGTGTGAAACTTTTTAATGTCAATACATTTAAATTAATTACAACTTATTCTGTTGATACCTACATACGTACTATATAGTTATGTCTATAGAACTTTAATTTCCCATTGTACAGAGGTCAACACATCAAGCTAGACATTCTTAGTGCGATTCTAATCCATAAGCGTACGGCATAAGAACGCCACAAAGTCCAGTGTGTCTAGCTTGATGAGCTGGCCTCTGTACATTGATAGTCTTTCGTAGCAATAGCTGCAACTAGAGGTACCAAATGTGTTTAACACCACCCGCGGAGCCAAGATAGCTGAAGGTGATCCCCATATAGGTTAGAACGCCTTACGGAGACTCCATGCCAGGATTGATTTCATAGTTTTCCTTCTCCGAGACGGGTTGCAGCTCAGATGTCTTTCTAGAACTAGTACATTGGTATTGATTCTGGCACATACATACTTAAACTAAATTTAATCTTAAAATTTCTCTAATAGAGGATCGGATTGCATCAAAAAAAAATTCTGAGATATGATTTCCTAAATTGCTCTCCTCTTGAAGTTTCAAAACTCTTAATTGTTTTGTTTTTCCATCACGTCTTCAATTTTTAATTGATCAAATTCACAAAATAAGTTCGTCAATGACGCTAAAAATCTATGACGTTACTTGTGGGTATTTCAAACATTTTTAGAACAAAATTTCGTTTTTGACAGATCATAAAAAGTAACTCAAATGACTAACAGTCCGATCCCCTATTAAGTTTAGGAAGTTCATTTTGTTATTCTGGTTTCGCCACTCTACTAAATTTACACCATCATTGGACACATCTAAAATGATCTTATTTGATTGTTGGTTGTTTTTTTTTCTTGGCCATGAAAACGAGTCCTTTAGCCGAATTCGTAAATATTTTTCACTTTCTTCATTTTTTTTTGGATTTGTTATGCTAGTGCTGGTACATTGCAAATCTTCTCTGAAGTTCTTGACAGCATTTGCAACAGCCTCATTCTGAGGTAGAACACACGGTTGCAGTAGGGCGTCTATAAAACTGCACCCAGGGCAAGTTGGGTTTTCACGTCCTCCTTCATTTTATTTTCTCGTTCTCTACATTGCTCACGTGCACCAGACGATTTTTCCCAAAACGCACTAATTTTTGAAGAAAATTCTAGCAGAAAACAATGCGAATACAATAAAATAGAACAACGAATGCGTTCACCACAAATCCCGCCAAAAAACTCTGATCTAAATTGAATTGATTTTGTGTTGCCATTTTTAAGCAACCATAGACAAATGAGTGAATGAAATCATGATCATAGAAAACAAAATGCAATTTTCGGATAAAAAAAAGAATTGTCACCGTTTTGACAATTAAAAGTGTTTTACTCTTTGTTAGTTTACTTTACGTCCTCTTTACTATGAAAACAAGCTGGCCCAGACGCAGGACGGACGGAAAGCAAGGCAATGCAGTACCAACGTAAAATAGTTAAACAAGAAACAACCGAAGCGAACAACCCACATTTGACCTACCTAAGATAAGATGAAGATTATAATACCAATTGTGATTAAAAAAAAATGTAAAAAAAATAAACAAACTGTATCTTTAATTTATTTTTTGGATTCCGTGCCCAAAGTGTGCCAACGGGGTCCTATTACTAAGCCTCCGCTGTCCGTCCGTCCGTCTGTCTGTCAGTGGGCTGTATTTCATGAACCTAAATAGATAGACAGTTGAAATTATCAGTTGATTCTGTGAGCTATGTCGGTTAATTTGCTTCTCCTACGGATCTCCTCATTTCTAATACAATCGCGTAGGGAAATTCCTAACATAGCTCGCTCTATTGCCCTTTGGGAGAACTTGAGCCTTCTTATGACGCCCATAGTATGCGGCCATGTCTCAGTTCCGTATATCATCACTGGCAACACACACTGGTCAAAGATTTTAGTCTTTAGACACTGCGGTATTTGGGACGTGAAGATTGCCGCTGTAACTATAGGTAAATAATAAAAATGAAAATTAAAGGATGGTATCCAACGTGCAAACGTATTTTTTGACGTGAAAACGTCTTATAAATCGATCGATGAACGCCAGCTGCATGCACGAAAAAGTGTCACGTTCCGCGTGCAAGCGAGAGCGCGGAACAAGCGATAGAGAGGCGCGATCGGCCTAAGCGTTCGGCTTTTGATCAATGTTCCATTAGAAGTTGTCTTATTATGACGTTATCACGTAAAATTATCGTCCGTAAACCGACTTTACAGACAAGTTTTTTTTTCTTGAACGATGGTACGGATCCCTTCGTGTGCGAGTCTGACTCTCACTTGGCCGATTTCCTTTTAATAATAACGAGAGTATGAAAATGAATACGGTTTACTGCTAACGTATTTCTCAAAACACAATTAAGACAAAGTAACTAAGTTTGTTTACGAGGACCTATTAGGCGAGTTGCAACATTTTATTAACATATTTTTATGAGTCGGCTGTTGCAAGCACAGTTCATTGGGTCTTACGGCGTGTAGCTTGCAGTCGTTATTTCATTAGGTAGGTAAACTTTTCAAAGGTTGTAAAATATTATTTTACTATTGCGATACAGGACAAATCCAAGAACTTCATATCACCAAGAAGATTCCATCAATTATTTTTCTTCTAATGGAACGCATATGCAGGGCGCGCCATTTTAATATTATTACAAAAAAGTTTTGATTTAAATTTTTACCTAAGTATCTGTGATAGACAGCGCCCGTTTTAGCCGTTTATTCCCATCTGCCCCCTTCGGAGCTTGCCACCGGGGTGGCGGTTGGGACTAATTAGGTGACGTTCGCCACCACCGTTAATTCCCATCTGCCCCCTTCGGAGCTTGCCACCGGGGTGGCGGTTGGGACTAAATTTAGTGCGTTTATTCCCATCTGCCCCCTTCGGAGCTTGTCACCGGGGTGGCGGTTGGCACTAATTAGATGACGTTCAGCACCGCCGTTTATTCCCATCTGCCCCCTTCGGAGCTTGCCACCGGGGTGGCGGTCGGCAATAAATTTGGTGCGTTTATTCCCATCTGCCCCCTTCGGAGCTTGCCACCGGGGTGGAGGTTGGCACTAATTAGGTGGCGTTTACCGCCCCGGTGATCGATGGCACCTATTTAGTTTCATCTGCCCCCCTCGTAGTTATAGTACAGGGGTTTAAAGGGTTTATCGCATTTCGTATTGGACATTATCAATGGAAATTAATATAAAACCTAACTGTATACGATGTTTATTAAAAATTATGTTTAAAATAAATAATTTTGGAATTCTTATAGTTAGTAAATTATTATAAAAATAATTTACATGGATAAATGATTTTTTTAAATTCTTTATTTCTTTTATTGGGTATAACTGTACTCTTACAATAATCAAAGATGGGTGTAAATGTCTCTGGATGTTATGTATGAGTAATAAAAATTAGGTTTATCACTATTAAATGTTATTTCATTATTATGTTGTATTGTTTGTTTATTAATTTTATGCCATTTCAAATAATATTAAACATTTTTAACAGTAGTAATTAGAGAAACAATTTACATGGATGGGTATATAAACTATTTTAAATTTCTTTGTTTCTTTATTGGGTACTAGCTTTTTCCCGCGGCTTCACCCGCAGCATGGACAACGATTCTATGACTTTTCGAGGGTGCGCAGTGTGCGAGCCGCAAGCGGCTCACGAGCGTGGAAAAAAGTAGCCTATGCTTAATTGTGATCCTTGTGATTTATGAATTAGAATTAGTAATTAAAATAAAAGTTGCATTTATTATTCATTAATATACATCTTTATTGCTCGTGATACCCAGTGATGTTTTATATCAATTTCCATTGATAACGTTCAATACGAAATGTGATAAACCCTTTAGACCCCTGTACCAACAAGGATCACAATTAAGCATAGGCTACTTTTTTCCACGCTCGTGAGCCGCTTGCGGCTCGCACACTGCGCACCCTCGAAAAGTCATAGAATCGTTGTCCATGCTGCGGGTGAAGCCGCGGGAAAAAGCTAGTACCCAATAAAGAAACAAAGAAATTCAAAATAATTTATATACCCATCCATGTAAATTGTTTCTCTAATTACTACTGTTTAAAATGTTTAATATTATTTGAAATGGCATAAAATTAATAAACAAACAATACAACATAATAATAAAATAACATTTAATAGTGATAAACCTAATTTTTATTACTCATACATAACATCCAGAGACATTTACACCCATCTTTGATTATTGTAAGAGTACAGTTATACCCAATAAAAGAAATAAAGAATTTAAAAAAATCATTTATCCATGTAAATTATTTTTATAATAATTTACTAACTATAAGAATTCCAAAATTATTTATTTTAAACATAATTTTTAATAAACATCGTATACAGTTAGGTTTTATATTAATTTCCATTGATAATGTCCAATACGAAATGCGATAAACCCTTTAAACCCCTGTACTATAACTACGAGGGGGGCAGATGAAACTAAATAGGTGCCATTGATCACCGGGGCGGTAAACGCCACGTAATTAGTGCCAACCTCCACCCCGGTGGCAAGCTCCGAAGGGGGCAGATGGGAATAAACGCACCAAATTTATTGCCGACCGCCACCCCGGTGGCAAGCTCCGAAGGGGGCAGATGGGAATAAACGGCGGTGCTGAACGTCACCTAATTAGTGCCAACCGCCACCCTGGTGACAAGCTCCGAAGGGGGCAGATGGGAATAAACGCACTAAATTTAGTGCCAACCGCCACCCCGGTGGCAAGCTCCGAAGGGGGCAGATGGGAATAAACGGTGGTGGCGAACGTCACCTAATTAGTCCCAACCGCCACCCCGGTGGCAAGCTCCGAAGGGGGCAGATGGGAATAAACGGTTTTAGCGCATGCGCGTTGATGTGCTGGGTTTTGGCGCTATTTTACGTTTTGTTGTACTGAATATCGTGGGATTTTTTCTTACTCTTTTAACTTAGATCTTTTATCCGTATGAGATTAGACCAATTAGTGTATGAAAATGCACATAACTAAATATTAAAACACTACTATATGAAGATCATGCCTTGTTCCTGTGATCTGAGTGATGATGATAATATTAAAAACCTCGCCAAGGCTCGGTTTTTAAACTCATACTCGTGTTTTAACATTCCTCAGTATGCAACAGTTTCTTAAATGGATTGCCGCTAAAGATATTTAACAAACCAACATCAATAGCACTATTTAAATTCTTAAAAAAGTAAGTATACCATAAAACGTTATGTTTAGACAAATCTAAGAAAGGCATTATACATACAAATTGAACTTTAATAAGAAGATCAGCGAGAAAGTGATGTTATCCATCTGGGAGTTCAATTTATAATAATAAGTATCGAGAACATAGTTTCCGGCCTCGTTTAAGTCTTTTGTACAGCGCCACAGATAAGATACTAGTTACTTCGTACAGCGCTACGTACTACCATATTGTACGGACTGTTTCCCGCGCCTTTGTCTGCGTGGATATCGAGGGTGCAAGGGGAGCAAGCGGCTCGCGATATTTTTTTTCGGCTTGAGTCTTCTAAATTTTGGTGTAAAAATTTTTGAAATCTGATAAGTATTCTCGGAGATTACCTCCTCCATCCAAACTTAAACACAAACTTTACCTACAAGGTATATTCTTAACAAGAGCGTCATAGGCGTGACGGGTAGGGCCGCTACCTGCTGTCGGGAGGTCGTCGTTCGAATCCTGCCACCTACGTTGCCTACTACATTGATACGTGGCAGGACTCGAACCACGACTTCCCGGATAGGAGGTAGCGGCACTTGCCGTTGCGCCACCGGCGCTCTCTTAAATGAGAGCGTATACAAAACACAAAAGATATATGATGAAAAGGCGGGCTCATCTCTAGCAAAGTATATATACATATAGTAGTACTAACATACAGTATGGACACTCCCTCGCTCTCTAGATTGCGACCTCACCCCCTCGTTACCCTGATTGATACAGATTGGTTATAGTTTGGTTCTCGAACGTATAGGATTTCGCCGGGATTTTGTTTGCTCCGTCATTTGTTTTTAGAAATGTCTTCACGACCGTTGTATGCAGTGTCCGTGGTGTGTCTCAGTATGTTCCGTTTGTTTCTTTGTTTTGAGGGACGCTACTCCTACTGAAACTGAACAACTATTGTTCTCCAAATTTACTGAGGAAGAAAAAACAATAACGGCTGTCCTTACAAACTTAAATGATCAGCTGATCGCTCTGTATGAGTAATCTAATTTTGTTACAATTTTATCAAAGTTGTTTAATTTCATTCGAGCCCTTCCTAAAAATATTGTTATTGGTATGTAATTTTATTTAATAAGAACGTAGTGTGATGTCGATCGCGCACCGGAAAACGTAGCGTAGGCAGACCTCCCACTCGGTGAACCCATGACCTGGTGAAGGTCGCGGGAAGCCGCTGGATGCGGGCAGCGCAGAACCGGTCGTCGTGGAAATCCTTGGGGGAGGCCTATGTCCAGCAGTGGACGTCCTTCGGCTGATATGATGATGATGTGATGTCGATCTCGCTGATATCTTTTGTAGCGCGCTACTGATGGAAACAATGCCTACGATTACTTTACGTCCATCTCGTGCATTCATTTACACTATAAGTAGGAGAACTTGCACGCAATTATTCTTGAACTAGCTTTTGCCCGCGGCTTCACCCGCGTGGACATCGTTTTTACGACTGTCTTTGAGCGTGAGTGGTGCGCGAGCCGCAAGCGTGGACATGAGTTTTCTCCAGATCCCTCCAGGAACAAAATCGGGCTATTCTGATTAGCAGTCTACGTCACTTCCCACCCCCTCAACCAATTCTATACAAGAAATCACTTCAACCCGTTGCTCGAGCGTGGAAATGAGTTTTCCCCAGATCCCGCGGGAACTGTGTCAGGATGTACTAATTAGTAAATTAAGTATGTCATTTCCCATCACCTCAACCATATCAGTGCAAAAAACACTTCTAGCCATTGCTCCGTTGCGACGCCGGCGTGCGCGAGCGTGGAAATATTTTTTCCCAGATCCCTCGGAAATTACGTCAGGATAAGCTAATTAGTAAATCATGATTCATGTCATTTCCCACCTCCTCAACCATATCGGTGCACACAATCACAGCAATCAATAATGTCGTTGCTATGTTAAAGAAATTACCCAAAAAAGAGTGTTTTTACAGTTCCCTAAGGAACTGCATCGGACTATGCTATTTTCACAGAGTAAAAAGTAGCCTATGTATTTTCCAGTGACACAGGCTGCCTGCATGCCAAATCGAGGTGTTGAAAAGGAAACAAACACGTTTTCACATATTTTATAATATTAGTATGAATAAACTATGTTACTGACCTTGATGCTGAGATCAACAGCAGGATCGGTGCTGCAGCTGCAGCATTTGGGAAGCTGTGTTCCAAGTATACATGGCAATTGTGCTGCCAAATCTCTTATATTTCTCCGAGACGTGGTGCGTGTATCGCCGCCACTCTGGATCGTTTCCACCTCAAATGCCTCCGCTCCATTATGAAGATCAGATAGTCCGATCGGGTGCGTAATACCGAAGTTCTGCGACGAGCCAATGTCGATGGCGTTGAAGCCTATTTAATGCGTCGGCAGCTTCGGTGGTGCGGTCACGTGTCACGTATGAAGGAGGAGAGAGTGGCGAAGCGTATCTTCTATTCATGAACTGAAGGAGGGTGGGTTAGTGGACGGGCAGCTCCTCCGGTACAAAGATGTTCTGAAGCGACACATGAGAGGATGCAACATAGAACCCTCTCAATGGGAGAGTTTGACAGCAGAACGGCCAGAATGGAGCAGGATTGTGAATAGGGAAGTGTGCGAGTTCGAGGATCAGCGTAAAGCTGACCTTGATACCAAACGCGACCAGTTAAAGGCCCGACCACCTGCGACCATTTCATACAATTACGAGGGTGGCATACTTAAATGCCCTCAGTGCGCGAGGAGTTTTCCTGCGAAGATTGGCTACATAAACCATCTTCGAGCGCACGCGCGGCAAACCGACTAGGAGTCGAAGTGGTCGCCATCATAGATCATCATCATCAATAGTAATAGGGATATAAATGTATATTACTACATGCCTATTTCAAGAGGGTGATATTTAAAAACCTACGATTCCTTTATTTATAGAACCAGGAAATCGCACACCACACCCGTGTATTTCAAAAGTAAAAATAATTCGAAAACCGTTTTCAAATTGTTAACACAACCGATATTATCATTGTAACTAGGTGAAGTTTATCCACGCAAAAGTACTTGTAAATGACTGATATCCTGCACTGGACTGGTTTTAAGTAATGCTGCTTGGATTAAGATAACCTGCAACCTTCTTTGGCTATGTACAAAGTTATTAATAAAATAATTTTCGAAAAACCTAAAAGTTTTTTTAGTAAAAGCTTTTATTTAAAAATAATGTTTATGCTCAAAAAGCCAAATTCTCAAATGAATATAAAAATATAGGATCAAAGTACTCGTTAAATGCGAATCTAACGAGCACAAACTCGATGGGGTTGCGGAGTTCATATGACCACCTTCCAGCTCCAGCATCAGATCAGCTCCATGTCATCATAATATTACATTGTCACGCGATATACACATGCTTCTAAAATTTGAACTCAATCGGAAACCGGGAAGTGGGTCAAATTTAACTTGCAGGATTTCATTACAGACATCGAGACGGTGAATCTAAATAAAAGCTTGTAACAAACCAGGTCTTCGCAAAAATTTACAGTAGACAAGGAGAGACGAAATGAGATTGGAATTAAACCCAGAAAGATTTTCCCTTTGTTACATGTTCAATACAAACTGAGTAACAAAGAACATGATCGTTAAACGTGCGCATGCGGCAATGCCAGCCGAGAAAGAAAACGACTAAAAGATGACCCCAAAATAAGAGCTTTTTTTTAAAAAAAAATAGACACCTAGGTATGTAAGTACCATTGCCCAAGTCGGAAATTCAATTGGAACGATAATAATATAGTGTCAGTAGTAAAGTGGAACAAGGAACTCGCGCAGTGTGAGTGGTGCGTTGAACCTCTGCGCACACGCACACGTATAGCACACTAGCGCAGATTCACGTGAACAGACAACTTCACGCACACATACACCTAACACCTTTAATGTAAGCAACGTAATTCAAATCCTAGTGCCAGAATATTACACACGATTTTACGACACACAAACAAAAATTGTTACTTGTATGCGTACTTTGAATACCAAGCAAATTATTCCATCGAGTTGTATCTTAACTTTTGGCTATTAAGGTTAGGCATATTGCATCGTGATAAAGTTATTTTTATGGTCAGGTCCTAAATTATACTGTGTTGGCTACTCGTATAAGTATTATTAGTGTTACTTATTGTTAGTCAATTACACTTTGAAATATTGTTGAGGTTTCTTAAAAATAAAGTGAGTAACGACTTACGTGTTTGGTTTAGATAATGTTGCCATTATTCGGGTCACTGTATTATCCGACTAATAAGCTGAGGGCTTCGCAATGTTTCTGCATACAGTTATTTTTAAACGACTTCAAAAAAAGGAGATTTCCGACCATATATATTTTTTTATGTGTGTTCGCGCATAACTTCGTCGTTTATTAACCGATTTTGACGATTCTTTTTTTGTTGGAAAGATGTCCCAAGGGTAGTACCATGATAAAGAATCTAGGATCTGATCTTGGAATCCCAGAGAAATCAAGGGGAACCTTCAAAAATCGTAGTGGTGACTAGTGCATTTGAAGTCGGTTTTTTTTGTTTAAAATTATTGAAACCATAACTATTATAGAGCCGAAAAATGTTTCTGAAAATTGTAAAACTTCCACAAGATTTTAATGGCTCATATACGTGATTTTGGAGGGCACTGAGCAGGCCGATACTTTGCGCAGGCGTCCTTGCTCGTTGCTCAACCCACTCTCGATAATGTGCGCACTAGCCTCTTCTGATCCTCACATTATAAGCTCGTGATTGCACTCAGTAAAATTAAGGACAAAATAAAAGCAAAAGTAATTAAAAGCTTGAAACAGTTCACCGAATTACCGCACCGCTTAAGTGAAGCAAGTACTCTAGCGCAGATTATGGCCAACCTTTGCCAGTTTCAATTTCGAAATTATTTTATTTAATACTCATTGGAACACGTGAGTGTTTATTGTTAACGAACTTAATATTGCGTAAGGTCGCAACGCAATCTAATAGATAAATGTAATTATTAACGCGATAAAACGTTGTGATTGATTGTAATCTATAAGTTCTTTATAGCGCGATTGAGTGAACAATTTGACAGAAAACAAGGGTCGTTTAATAACGCTTTAGAAACTAAATAATTGCTAAGGTTCACTGAGATGTTAAATAAACGCAGCCTAATTAATTCCTTGCTTTTTTTTTTTTTTTTTTTTTTTATTTACAATTGGTAAGCCCTTGGCATCAACTCACTTGATGGTAAGTGATGATGATGCCGAAGATGAAGGCGGGCTTACTAAGATTCCCCAACGCAATGGAGAACTGGCTATCCTATCTTCAAGCCGGAACACATCAATGTGGTGTAAGTGTAAGGTGGTGGTAGCTAGACAGGCCCTACCACCAACCGAACCGAGTCTTACAAGTTGACCCCACCGGGAATCGAACCCGCGGCCTCCTGGTGTGAAGCGAATGGGCTAACCATTACGCCACGGAGGCGGTTAATATTTTCGGTTAATTTTATTAATCCACAAACAGGTCAATTATTTTTAATATAATGGCAAGTCCACATTAAGACTGATTAAAAGCAGAGTAATATTACAAAATTATTGGAGAATCATACTTAATGATCATTATTAATCGATTAAATTCGCATAAATTATATACAACGTGGCATCTGCGACAGTGCAATAACTTGCCATTTACCTTTTTTACCTAAGTATAACTAAAATGTCAGATATTTTAGTCATTACGTCACATACATACTAATGATTAGATATTGCGCGAACCGTATGTAGGGTTGACTTTTAATTAGTTCTTGATAACAAAAGATATGAATGTACTCGTGATTACAAACAACTTTCCCAAAGAAACTATGTGTCAAATCAGAAAAAAAATTGTTGGTCCTCGTACATTACAAGTTATTAAATAGGCAAAAATGTATGAAGCATCAATTTTTTTTTCATATAGTTTCTTTGGAAAAGTTGTTTGTAATCACCAGTACATTCATATCCTTTGCTATCAAGAACTAATTAAAAGTCACCCTATATATTACAGTCATATTATTAATGTACTAGCTTTTGACAGTGGCTCCGCTCGCGTGAACATAGTTTTCGACATATAACATAGTATACTAGTGATAAAATAGTTCTTCGAGGGTGCGCCTTGCAAATGTTATCTATATGTTAATCCAGGTTCTATTCTGTCTACCTACCAAATTTCATTCAGATCCGTTTATCTGTTGTGGCGTGAGAGAGTAACAAACATCTATACATACAAGCTTTCGCGTTTATAATATTAGTAAGTACATGTTGGTTGTAGGATGTATCATATGTTACAAGTAAGGCTCTGTCTTGTCTTGGCAACGTAAATTAGAAATATTTTAGTTACTAACAATTCCGTAATATCCGTTATGTTCGTAAGAATTTTTCATACACACACACACACGAACACACACACACTTCGCTTATTCTCCTTCCCATACACGTGGCTCGCCTACATAGGCAAGTGCCTGACGCACACATCCGCACTTTTAATTGTACAACCAACATTAATGTTAAGTTACATAGAAAAGCCTTTTAACGCTTGTAATAGAGTTGCGTTTGGAATGCGGGGGCGGGCGGGTTGTGCTACGGCGCGGAACGGGTCGGCGGCGGCGCGACCTGCTGCGCCCGCGCAGGAAAGAACTCAGCCAAGGCCGCTGGCCTAACGGGACCGGGACACGCGGCCGGGACCGGACTCCCGTGGCCCGCGCCTGATGTGAAAAAATATTAATGAGCTCACTGGCTCGGGCGTTGACTCCTTATTGGGTTATTGGAGTTCAGGAAGTCATCTTGCAAAAGAAGGAGTCATTGCATAATTGAGTACTGAAACGAAGGCAGTTACTAGAGTTAGCTCAACTTCCAATGGGTATTTTAGTCCATTTAAAGAAAGCGACCTCACTTTTTTTATGGTAAGCCCTTGGCATCATCTCACCTGATGGTAGACGATGATGCTGAAGATGGAAGTGGGCTTACCAAGATTCCCGAACGCAATGGAGAACTGGCTATCTTATCTTCAAACCGGAACACATCAATCTTATTAACACTGATGTATGGCGGCAAGATTTAGATAAGATAGTGGTAGCTAGCCAGGCGGGCTTAGAAAATGCCTTACCACCAACCAAACCGAGTCCTACAAGTTGACCCCACCGGGAATCGAATCAGCGACCTCCTGGTGTGAAGCGAATGGACTAACTATTACGCCACGGAGGCTGTTAAAAATATTGGAATACTACCTTTTCTTAGCGGCTTTGCTCGGGAAACATAGTTTCTAAGACTGTCTTCGAGGGTGCGCAGTGCGCGATATGCAAGCGGCTCGCTAGCGTGGAAAAAAGTAGTCTGTATGTTAATCCAGGTCCTAGTCTGTCTACCTGCCAAATTTCATTCAGATCCGTTTATCCGTTGTGGCGTGAGAGAGTAACAAACATCCATACATACAAACTTTCGCGTTTATAATATTAGTAATAATCTAGATACAGAATCATCAATATTTTGAGTTTAGTTTAATGAAAATCAGAAAACCCTTTACAAAGTTCCTTCAACCGGACATCGACCCTATACTGCACCACCTGTCTCCCTCACACCTCTCGCTCTATATATCTTTGTTTCACAGTCACGAGTGCCGACTGTTTTTATTTTGCTCCACTGCGGCCACGGGCCAAGACTAGAACAATGACTATTTGCAGACCGAGGTCGGTTTGTATATCTAGTCTTGTCTCGCACCAACACCAGCGTACTCAATGAGCGGGACGAGCTATTGTTCACGCACGCTGCTGCTTCGGATTCTTATTGTAACGTTGAAAGCTAAAGATGGCCTCTCGAGACCGTTTTGTTACGATAACCTAATTCCGTGCCATTACGTCGTTGCTCTGGTTAAATTTCAATAAGGCAACTCCATTAAGTTCGAATGTCAGGAGGTAATGCGAGCAAAAAGAGACCGACCTCGCGAGTGTATTACCTTATAGTTCGCACGCTTGCGCGACCCCACTGTCACACACACGCCCCCCCCCCTCCCCCTATACTGTCCCCCCGCGGGTGATTCAACTCAATCCAAGTGTTTTGTTCGGAAATGTCGAAGGTTAGCTGCCGGACGTCGTTGGCCAATGCGGAACCACCTTCGCCGTGTCTGCATGGTTCCACGTATTATCTTACCTAGGCAGTGATATTTAAAGTGTACTTAGGTAATAAAGCGTCGGTGGAGTAATGGCAAGGGCCGTTATCTCCTGTCCGGGAGGTCGTGGTTCGATCCTGCCACGTACCAATGTGTTTTCGAATTTCGATTTCATATGTACGTTTATCCGACTCTCTTACGGTGAAGGAAAACATCGTGAGGAAACCTGCACACGCCTGCGAACAAACTCGAAGGTTGTGTGTGAAGTCGACTAACCCGCACTGGGCCCGCGTGGTCGACTAAGGCCCGATCGCTGTAATTCAGGGTAGGCTCGAGCCCCTCGGTGGGGATATCACACTTCAGATCATTAATAAAGTTTTGCGCGAGCTGTACTCGTACTTTAGGTATTAAAGTGGAACACCAAGCCTACATACACTGTTTTAATTTCTGATACTTTGAATTCAGTTTATTTTTATCTAGCTTTTGCCCGCGGCTACGCCTGCGCGGATAATTTTTTTGAGGGTATGCGATGCACGAAACGCAGTGACCCGCTAGCTTGGAAACGAGTTTTTATCAGATCTCTCAAAAATCATGCATTTATCCAAGACGAATTGAACCCTATATTGTTTTTACCCTTTAGTTAAGACGAATCCCAGCGAAGTTGGTTAAGTACTTTTATCGTAAAAAAATAACAAACAAACAGACACAATTTCAAATTAATTATTTTAGTTATAGATTGATACACTTTTTTTCAGTGGAAAAAAAATATAACAATACTGTTTACAAAATAATCAGTCCTAAAAATAATATCACACCAATTATAAATTACACCTAAAATAACCCGTCCCTCGTCATCCCCGGTGCAAAGGTGTCCATCACACTAGCTGCATTCCCGCGCTGAATGGCTACGGACAGCCTCTGCACCAGGAACGATCCGGAGCGGGATCAAAGACTCTCTGGACCATGCGACGCCCTATCTCCCTCACAAACCGACGTGCCTCCACACTCCAGCTCTCCGCTGTCTCCGCCGCAAATGGAATAAATGAAGTCACGAAGTGTGCTATACTTATCCTCATTTTTAATTGCCGCAAACTCTGCAGCCGCCCCGGCAACGTGTGTCGTGCGTCCCAAGTGGCTAGCAGCGAAAGTACTTACTCAGGTTGCATCCCACAGTAAGCACATCCCGTTTCGCCACGGCACCAAAGTCAAGCCCGCCTGGCTAGCTACCACCAGCCTAGAGGCAAAGTTCACTGGCTTTACACAGGAGGTCGCGGGTTCGATTTCCGGCGGGGTCAAGTGTAAGACTCGGTTTGGTTGGTGGCTAGGAATTTTCTAAGCCCGCCTGGCTCATCTTACCATCTTATCTAAGTCTTGCCGCCAAATATCAATGTTGAAATCATTGGTGTGTTCCGGCATGAAGATAAGATAGCCAGTTCCCCATTGCGTTGGGGAATCTTGGGAAGCCCGCTTCCATCTTCGGCAACATCGTCACTTACCACCAGGTGAGATGTTGTCAAGGGTTTACCAATTGTGATTTTAAAAAAAGCCTTCAGGACGCTTGCCATCCGTGCTACAAGAGGCTGGGCAGTTCGAGCACACTTGGGTCGTTCTCAGACACAAGAGCCCTGCGGATGATGTCGTTGAGGGCGTGGTGCATCGGAAATCTATTTATTTCAGTTATGATTTCAACAAGGTTTTCTTGAATAAGCTTTTTTTTCAATATGCATTTTTTTATGAAATTGCCCCTCACACAAGTTGTTTTTAATAGTATGAAAACTGTTGAGGGAAGGCTCCAGTGATGAAACTAAACAAACTTTCCGAAAAAACTAATAATGGTTTATTTTTAAGGGTTCCGTATAAAAAAAACGGAACCCTTATAGTATCCCTCGCGCGTCTGTCTGTCTGTCCGTCCGTTTGTCACAGCCAATTTGCTCCGAATCTACTGGACCAAATCAGGTGAAATTTGGTAGGATGGTGTAATCCTATGACCCAAACACAGACGTGCAAAGTAAATACCTATATTTTTTAAATACTTTAAGTAAAAAAATAATTGAAAAGAAATAACTCACGTCTTACTGTGACGATTTAAAATTTGATATTTTGTATTTGACATTGGCGTTGTACCACTGATCGGCTAAAAAAAAATAGAAATAAAAAGTAATCGGCCCACTTTTTTATGTCTATCTTTTTTGCGTATTAAAATATTCAGTTTCATGTTCATGAGAGCCGCACTGTTGAGAAGTAACGTGAGGGTGCCTACAGCTCCGGTACCACACCGGATATATGTGGGAGCCAGCTTCTCTGGCGTCCCGAGCGGGGATCGAACCGCCAGCAGCGAAAGCCGCGGGAGGTGAGCGCGCCTACAGCTCCGGAACCTACCTGGATAGTAGGTAGTGGTTCTCTTTCACGAGTCACTCGCCTTGCAGAGTACCAGGACAAGCGTTTTGGCGGCAAGACCTACCGCAACTGGTCCTTGTCTTCACCTTATGGTGTTGGCAGGAATAGCGGACCTCATTATATGACCTAGGTGTCGGTGAGTGAGGACGCTATATCATAAACCTGGCAGTTTAGCGTATCTGGTAGATATACGAGAGGGAATGTTGAGAAGTAACAATCCAACTGCGTGTCGAACTCGTGCACCGAGGGTGCCGTACCACCACACCTGTCTACTCCAGCACAATAATGATACATGTGATAATGAATCATAATATACATATATCAATCAAAAGACATCATATCCACCAGAGACAGAAACAATAGTTATTGCTTTAATTTAGTTCGGTCTTCTTAATGCCAGTTTTTCCTTTAAGGTATGTACTATAATTAATTAATCATACTATGTTTCACTTTTGTATCCCCATTGCGTTGGGGAATCTTGGTTAGCCCGCTTTTAGATTCAAGATTCAAATATTTATTAGACGTATTATTTTTGGCATCATCGTCACTTACTATCAGGTGAGATGATGCCAAAAGCTTACCATTTGTGGATAAAGAAAAATGTATAGGCATAATACCGTTTTTACGATAAAGCAATAAAAAAGAACTTTTTTGTATTGGAACTACTCAGAATATTTTACTTTTTTTATATAATATATTATTAAGTTCGTTGATATAACATATTTGTTACCTATGTGAAAATTGTAGCTAGCCACTTATTACAGTGCTTTTTAAGTGTGGAACGGACAGAAGGATGGACAGACAGACATCGTAGGCTTAGTAATAAGGTCCCCTTGGTAACCCCAGTACGGAACCCCAAAAATACCTTTTTTTGCTGAATAGATATTTTCAAATGGAATATTTTTAGTTTCACATCAAACAATCAATTTATTTTCGTCATTAATTAATGACAATCGTATCAAAAATACTGATTGCACATCAAATTATCTATCCTTCTCAACTGGACTAGAGTTGAGCGAGCGAAGCGAGCGATAATATGCTGTTAGATTTGATTGTTTACACTGTCGAGGAGCAAGCGAGGCTCCCCCCCCTCCTGGGTGGCGGATCTGACTTACGAAAAATAAAACTGTTTTGCTTAAACCAGATAAACGCTATTTTAGGCAAATAGCGGTGCGCCACGAACTTATATTGTTGCTTAATTAATTGTATTTTGTAGGTAAATATTTTGTTATTCAATCAGTAACTTTGATTAGATTTGGGATTCTTTTATTATTAAAAAAGTAGTTTTTTTTATTTGCGTTTAAATACTACCCCTTTCAAATGAGCTCGTGCGCGGTATAGTCCAGTCAAATTAGCTAAACCTGGACATAATTCGATAACTGTAATTTTCTTTTTCTAGGACATAAATTATTGTTAGTTATAGTTAAAATAAAAAGAATTAAACATTTTCAAGCTCCGCGTCAATGTAAAAAAACGGAAAAACTAAATTTTGAACACATTTTGATTTTACAAGTGCAGCATAATATATAACTTTGTAAAAGTACCTCTGTTATGATATGACGCTTGCATTCTAGTTAAACAAATCAAAATTAAACTAATTAATCATTCGGAACTATCATTGATAGAGAAGGTTCAGTTAATTACAGATTTTTTGGTTTATCTTACCAGAAATTATAGATAACCGTGATTGAACAATTTATTCTGAATAGTATATTAAATGTGTTAATGAATTATTAAAAATTAAACAGATTCTCTTTGCGAACCTGTAAAGTCACAAATATTTGTATTTTTTGGAAAGCCAAAATACATAACTACTTCAAAAGTGTTTAATTTATGCCTTCAAAATATTATTAATACTATGAGAAACAAATGAAACAATAAATGTCCACGATTATTCATAATTTAATATTTTTTCTTAGTTACGTTTCAATATAAACGTTATTTCTTGCGACCTAAGGTCTAACTAACTCTCGAACGTATATGAGATAGCTTCGCTCGCCCTTTGTAAAAACCGACACAGCGCGCGCCGCCTGTGTCAAAGAATGCCGCCTTGAAGTCACCAAATGCTGATTACATGATTTGTATCTGTCATATTTAAATTGTCTAAGTAGATTTAATTCTTGCATTTTTTTAAAACAAACGGAATGCGCCTTACTTTCGCGAGTCGCGAATAATTTTGTTGTAGGCTTATAGCCAATGATTGTCAAACTTTTATAAACACGTGGTGCCACGGTTGGACTAGGGCGGAGAATAAATTGAAATATTATTAATTAGATCGATAATAAATAACTTAATTGTTCAGGATGAGATTATTTTTGTAGAATCACGTTTACCTATTTATGGGCTCTCTAAGTTAGTAAAGTTCCCGAGTGGTGAACGCGCACCAAAAGACCCACAGCACACCGCATTGGAAATGAACGGTCCTGCACATCTACATCCAGCGGCTTCCCGCGACCTTCACCAGGTCATCGGTCCACCAAATGGGAGGCCTTCCTACGCCACGTCTTCGGGTGCACGGTCCCCACTAGAGAACTTTCGACCAGGTTTCGACTGAATCAAAGGCTTTCTCATAGTCCACAAACGCCAAGCATAGTGGCTGATAATACTCTTCAGTCTTCTGTATAATCTGCCGCAGCGTATGTATGTGGTCTATGGTACTAAAGCCTTTTCGGAAACCGGATTGTTTGGGAGGCTGGAAGTCGTAAAACCTGGGTGCGAGACGATTCATAATGACTCTCGAAAACAGCTTGTAGACATGGCTCTGAAGTGAGATGGGTCTCTACTCTGTAGTACTTCAGCAGGGTGTTGTCACCGTCGTCAAATCTGCGTGCGAGACGATTCATAATAATGACTGCGTGCGAGACTATTTATCACACTAATATTATAAAGGCGAAAGTTTGTGTGAGTGTGTATTTTTGTTACTTCTTCACGCAAAAACGACTTAACGGATCTGACTGAAATTTGGTAGGTAGACAGATTAGGGCCTGGATTAACAATAGGCTACTTTATTTCACTGGTTGATTTACGTGTGCCCAGATCTCTTGACATTCGAGAACCGCCATACATTCTAGAAGCACAGAAAAATGTGCAGGTTATCAAGAATAAATATTCGTTTGTGTTTTCTACTTTGTTTTCTTGAAACCTTAACTTTTTTGTCACGGTTAGTTTTTTGTACTGGACCCAGAAGCTGATCAAGAGAGTGGTCCAACTTCAGACTTTGGAACCTAACTGCATCAAAGGACTCGTCAAGAAAAATAAAACAGGCCTAAATTCTAAGAAGATACTTATTGATTTGGCCCAGCCACATACTTCGTAGAACAGATATTATGGTCGTTAAGGTAGTAAAGTTCTTGAGTGGTGATCGCGTACTTAAACGCACCGCATTGAAAATGACCTGTCCTGCTCATTCGCATCTAGCGGCTTTGCGCAACCTTCACCAGGTCATCGGTCAACCGAGTGTGAAGCCTGTCTACGCTACGTTTCCCGGTGTGCGGTCGCCACTAGAGAACTTTACTGCCCTAACGCCCCAATGGTAGCTATTTGCCCCGGCCGTAAAGCTCGTAGAACAGATGGCCTTTGGGGTATTAAAGTTCTCGAGTGGCGACTACGCACTAAAAGACTTATCGCAGAGAATGACCGGTCCTGCTCGTCCGCATCCATCGGCTTTCCGCTTCCTACACCAGGTCATCGGTCCACCGAGTGGAGGCCTGCCTATGCTACGTCATCCAGTACGCGGTTACAACTTAAAAACTTTACTACCCAACAGTCACTTGTTCTACGAGCTATGAGGCCAGGGCACATATAGCTACCGTTGGGATAGTAAAGTTCTCTAGTGGGGACCGCGCACCCGAAGACGTGGCGTAGGAAGGCCTCCCATTTGGTGGACCGATGACCTGGTGAAGGTCGCGGGAAGCCGCTGGATGTAGATGTGCAGGACCGTTCATTTCCAATGCGGTGTGCTGTGGGTCTTTTGGTGCGCGTTCACCACTCGGGAACTTTACTAACTTACTACGTGATATATGCGGGCCATATAGTTCGTAGAACAGATGATCGTTAGGGCAGTAAATTTCTCATGTGTTGACCATGTACCGGCTGACGTAGCGTAGGCAGGCCTCCCATTTGGTGAAGGTCGCGGGAAGTCGCTGAATGTGGACAAGCAGGACCGGTTTTCAAAAGTAAATGAACTGAGAAGTTAAGTTACGTAAATTTATCTTACTGGTAATAAATAAGTAACACAGCATCAGATCTTGGAAACTACCTGAGACCAAAGTTCTCACCAAGAAAAATCAAACGAGCTAAAATTCGAAGTGGATCGTTTTTAGAATTAAATAAATCTTTAAGATAAAACTAAAAACATATTTTAACTCTACCAATATTTTTCTTACTGATATGATAACCGTTTTGCGGGCAGCTGGGAGTGGAGTCGCATATTGCGTATGAGTGTGTGAGCGCACACTTGCAAAAATAAAACCTACGCGCTGGCATAGAGCTTCATACGTGTTAAAATAATATCGAACGTAAGTCGATTCATTTTAAGTTCAAATCAATGCGGGCTTCAACGCGGCTATTACTTACTTTGAAGCCGAAGAACGTCCCATTCTCGTTTTTTTTTTTAATTTTTCTTCATTTTCGAATAAGTTTAAAAAAAAAGAGTTCAATTAAAATGGAAGGTCGAGAAATTTTGCAATCAATGCCAAACACAGGGTCTACATTATATTTTTTTACTAAAGTACATCCAAAGTGGTATTTTTTTTATAATTGTATTCAATTAAATAGATTTTTTATTACTTTCAGTATATTATAATTTTTTTCCATGGTGATAGCTTTACACAATCTTTCAATAATTTGAATTCAATATTGTCATTTGACCCGTGTCACCGCGCGAGTGCGCGAGCCGGCCGGCCGCGGCCGCGCGAGCATGCGCTCTCTGCCCGCACCGCATGCATCCGGCCCGGCTCCATTACTGGCTTGCGCGTATTTTGAATTAAATTTTCAATTTCATAAACGTCACATTAAGGTGTTCAATTTTGATGAAAACAAGATTGTAGGTTACAAAAACATATTATTAAACGAAAATTTTACAGTTACGATTTTTAACTACTGAGAAATACATTATTATTAAAACTTAAAAATTAAATGTTTAATTTTTGTCATAAATGACTAAAAAGACGCAATATAACTTAAAAAGATACAAACATTATAGTTACCATTTTTGCTTATCAAGATATTGCGATCAGATGAATACCGTGAAAAAAAACATACATGCGAAAGTGGTTTCAGTTTAATTTTGCTATTAGGTGACATCATTTGAATTCACCTCAAAATTATACTAACAAGGTATTTGGTTATCTATTTTGCTTTTAGGAAAAATTTAGGTAGTGTTCGAAATCTCATGTTTTTTATAAGAAACGGTTACCACCGCGAATTTTTTGCATCATATATCTAATTAATATTTGATACTAATTATCAATATCCGATAAAATAATCAAAACAACTAGTTATCGAATTATGTCCAGGTTAAGCTAATTTGATGCGCCTAGTACACCGCAGCGAGTCGGTGCTACAAAAACGCGGGGAACGCTGTGCTACGCGCGCTACAGGCGGCCTGCGCGCGCGTAGTCCGCAGCTTGTAACACAAGAATAACAATACAATATCTAATTATATAAATATAATAATATTATATGCATATTATTATATTTATATTATTACATTTATTTATATCATTATTAACTTACATTATGTAGTATATTATATGTATTATTTTGTAAGTGGTATTTATTTGTTTACTAGTTAATTAGGAATATGAAAATTTCTGTTTTTAAAGATGTTGTCTTTGTTATGTACACGTCTTCTGCCATTCTTTTGTAATTTCTCTTACCAAGGTCTGCTGGAAGAAATTTCTTATAGAAATAAGCTGTACCTCTTGTATGTTTTATCTAGTTTAATGTTTGTTTGTCCCTATTTCTGTGTGCAATAAATTGTGAAATAAATAAATATCTAATTATAACTTATATAGTGGTAACGTATAGTATAGTATTTTTTTCTTTACATAACTACAACACATACTACTCACATGTAGCATAGTAACAGATTCATATCAGCTGTTTAGAAAACGTAAAAGTATTACGTAGCAGTAACTTTTATGTGTACTTCATAGAAAAGATTTCAACGAGCTCGCTTCGACGACTACATTACTTTAATTTAGTTTCATCTGTCCCTATATTTGGTCTATCAAATCGTGCAAATTAAATTTGATCCACTACCCGGTTACCGATTGGGCTGAAATTTTACATACAAGTGTAAATCGAGTGACAATATGATGACATGGTGCTGATCTGATGATGGAGCTGGAAGGTAGCCATAGGAACTTCGCAATGAAACGACACAACCTCATCGAGTTTGGGATCGTTTGATTCGTATTGACATTACTTTGATTGTAAAAAGCTTGTGCGTAAAAGGTTTTAGGTTTTTCTTAAATTATTACTTAATATCTCTTTACAAGTATTTCCATTTGTTATTGCGTTTTTTATGTGAGGTTTAACTAGACTATAATATCTGTTTATATAAAAATGAACCCCTATTTCTTCTGGTCATAGCACCACGCGTGAACGGCTGGACCGATTTGGCTAATTCTTTTTTTGTTGAGTTCTTTATTCTCAGGAGAAGGTTCTTATGTAGGGTAGGGTAGGGTAAGGTAGTGTAGTGTCGTGTAGTATAGTGTAGGGTAGTGTAGTGTAGTGTAGGGTAAGGTGGAGTAGAGTAGGGTAGTGTAAGGTAGTTAGGGTAAGATTTGAACCCGCAACCTCTGGTTAAGAGGACCGAGTCGTTACCGATTGAGCCACCGACGCTTCGATCACTACTAGCATAAGTATGATGCGCATTAAGAAAAGCGCGCGCGCAGCACGTAAATGAGCGAAAAAACCGGTTTTGATCACATTCACACTTCACATGGAATAATTGCTACCATCCTTACTCCTTACGAATTGAGACATCATCAAATTCAACACGATATGACATTTTATTTTTGAAGTTAAAACTTCTTTAGGCACCTTGGGCATTTTTGAGATGGCAAAAAACCATTGAACTCGAGACACTGTAACCATGTAACCATGTAATGTTACCGATACCTTACCAGGAACACTCCCTGCGAGCAAAACTTATAAAACTGTATTTGAGATGGGAAACAACTTTACCTGGAACATTCGCAGGATCCAAACTTATAAAAGTGTAAAAAGTTTTCACTTCTGTAGGCACTCCGCAAGTGGTTAGGTTTTTAAATTTAATATGCCAGCGCCTGCGACATCGCTTGCGATCGTTAACGTGGAATCCCATTAATTTTTCCAGACCAACCAACACAGATAGTACTGTTGCAAATATTTGTGCTGATTTCACAGCACATTTATGTAGTAAATCATATGTTCGGATTTCCAAGTTGAAATTGTATTTAACCTTTAGTTTACTGGGAAATGTAGATAATAAAACAGTGTATGTAATGCTTAAAAGATAAATTTATGATAACCCGGGCTTTAAGGAACGACCATACAAAATTTTATCAAAATCGGCCAGGTAGTTTTAGCGCGATGCGCTAACATACAGACAGACAGACAAAAAGTTGTTGTTTTGGCCTGTATATATCGATAGTAATATTCACCACAGTCATTATTTTCCAAAAATATTTCATGTACAGACACGGCCCCGTTACAGTTTTATTATATGTATATATAAGTCTTATCAACACTTAAACTACACTATATAAAGTACCTAAAATACCTTACACAAAACACCTAAAATACCCCGTCCCTCGTCATCCCCGGTGCAAAGGTGTCCATAACACTAGCTGCATTCCCGCGCTGAATGGCTACGGACAGCCTCTGCACCAGGAATGATCCGGAGCGGGATCGAAGCCTCTCTGGACTAGGCGATGTTGGTATGTAAGTTGTGGCACGACTTACGTAGGTATGATAGTAGATAGGGCGTGGGTTTCAAATAGATGCGTGCTTACAGGTAATTGGAGTTTAATAATGAAGTCATCATTAATATCAGCTCATATACGTTCCCACCGAGGGGCTCGAGCCTACCCTGAATTAGGGCGATCGGGCTTTAGTCGACCAAGCGAGTCTAGTGTGGGTTGGTCGGCTTCACACACAACCTGCGAGTTTCTTCGCAGGCGTGTGCAGGTTTCCTCACGACGTTTTCCTTCACCGTCTCAAGAGAAATTCATGTTTTTTAAGTTTAAATTTCTTTTAGTTCTGATTTTACTGCCATCTATCCTTTGGATGGAAAGGACACAGTAAGAGAAAGAGAGAGAGGGTGGTATTTTTACCCGACTGCCTTAGAAGAAGGGTTCTGTTTTCCGAGTGTATGTATGTATGTATGTAGATTTCTATGTTCCCTGCTACAGCCTGAACGGCTTGAAGGATTTTAACGTATGAGGTATCGTTTGATTCGTCTTGATCCCGTGAATGACATAGGATATATTTTTACCCGACTGGCCAAAAAGAGGAGTTAAGTTTCTACGTAGTTGTTTTTTTTATTTTTAATGAAGTCCTAAAGGTATTGTTGAAATCATGAAACTTATTTTTTTATGTACTCACATAGACTCTTAGGTACCTACCTGTGGTAGGTAAAAAAAATACTTTATGAGTCCTTTTTAGGGTTGCATACACACAAAGGGTGACCAACGGGACCCTATTACTAAGTCTCCGCTGTCCGTCCGTCTGTCTGTCATTTCATGAATCGTAATAGTAATAGTAGTAAACAGAATGTGTGTTTCTGTTGCCGCTATAACAATAAATAATAAAAATTAGAAAAAAGTAACTAAATTAGGATCCCCATACAAAAACGTGTTTTAATAGGTTTTTTATTTTGCTAATCGTGAAAACTACAAGCGTGATACTTGGTGTGACTATATTACTAATTCTGAAGTAAAAAAAAAAATGAAATACCGGTGTAGTGTGATAAAGACTCCGAACTGAATAAAAAACCATATTTCTGTTGCTCGCGTTGATGTCTTTTGTTTGTAATGAAAATGAATGTCATAGTTGTGTCATAGTATTACCATATGGCTTACAGTAGCGCAACGCCTTTGATGTCGCACGATGCGCCATCGACGTAGGTACTAGCATACTAGACTGTTCCCCGCCGCCCGCTGCCCCGCAAGTACCCTTCCGTTGCTCTGCGTAAGTTCATTCGTTGCGCTACTGTGAGCCGCTTTATTTTAATAATGTGGTCCTGTAGAGAGGTGTGGTGGTAGAGAACCCTCAGAGCGGAAGTACGACTCGCACTTGGCCGGTTTTATTTACTTTTGAGTCATGGAGTTTAAAATACAGTACCTATTTCCTACTATAAATAACAAGGTGTTGCGGGAAAATCCATACCACAAAATAAAAACTATGACGTAGGCTCTTAGTCACTGACTCACCGCCACACGAGAGGCACCAGCCCGCCTGCATCGACTGGATGTTCGAATAGAATAGAATTTTTTTTTTATTCACAATTAGTAAGCCCTTGGCATCATCTCAACTGATGGTAAGTGACGATGATGCCGAAGATGGAAGCGGGCTTAGCAAGATTCCCCAACGCAATGGGGAACTGGCTATCTTATCTTCATGTCGGAACACACCAATGATATCAACATTGATATTTCGCAGCACGACTTAGATAAGATGGTGGTAGCTAGCCAGGTGGGCTTAGAAAATACCCTACTACCAACCAAACCGAGTCTTACAATTGACCCCGCCGGGAATCGAACCCGCGACCTCCTGTGTAAAGCCAGTGAACTTTACCTCTGAGCTACGGAGGCGGTTAAACGTGTTGCGGGAAAACCCATACCACAAAATAAAAACTTTGACGTAGGGTCTTAGTCACTGCCTCACCGCCACACGAGAGGCACCAGCCCGCCCTGCATCGAGCACCTTTTCAAGCGACTTCCAAAAAGGAGGAGGTTCTCAATTCGTCTGTATGTTTTTTTTTGTGTGTTAGGCTCAGAACTTTTGACTGGGTGAACCGATTTTTATGATTCTTTTTTATTTGAAATCTAGTGCTTCTAGTGTTGTCCCATGTAAATTTTATCAAAACCGGTGTAATACTTTATTGGAAAATTAACAAAAACCAAAAATAATAATGCAAAAATGTACTAAGTTGTTGCGATGGAAGTCGGTTTTTTAACGTGTTTAGCGTTTTTATTATTGGGCGTAAACTTTACTTTGAAAGACTCTCCGATTGTCACAGCTATTTGTATCCACTTTGCAGGTATATACAAATCCTGGTTGAAATTAGCGACAGTTGGGTCTGAAGCTTTAATTAAAACGTTGGCTCACGGTTGTTACAATAAGGCAAAGTTTACGGAACTTAGCTAGGGATTAGTCAAGCAACATGATTCACGTCGTTTATAAAAAAACGAGCGACTTTTTACAGTAGTCGTATATAATGTGCAACATCTGAAATAGTTAAAAAACCTTCCTGTCTTCGCCCTACGCGCAGCTTGGCCTCCGGCGTTCCTTAGCCTTTATGACTGAAAAAATAAGGCGGCATGGCCATGTTTCCTTAGACTTCGTAATTGAATAATAAATCGCATTTCCTATTCGTTCCTTTTCAGGAAATCACTCCCACAGATGTGGGAAGCGAGAGGAAAGATGTAACACATCAAAAAATAACGTTACCTACTTTCAATTTAAATAGATTCGCTTGTGCTGAAGATAAGGCCAAAATATTTCCTTGAAAGTGTGACGTTTGGAATAGTTTTGAATTTTTCTGTTTTTCACTTAGTTTTATATTCATTCATTAATATCAGCTCATTAACGTCCCCACAGAGGGGCTCAAGCCTACCTTGAATTAGGGCGATCGGGCCTTAGTCGACCACGAGGGCCCACTGCGGGTTGGTCGACTTCACACACAACCTTCGAGTTTCTTCGCAGGCGTGTGCAGGTTTCCTCACGATGTTTTCCTTCACCGTTAAAGCAATCGGTAAGTATATGTACGTAAGTTTTGAAAAACTCATTGGTACATTGGCCGTCCAGATTTGAACCTGGTACCTCTGGTTAGAAGGACTATGAAGATTAGAAGGAAAAAGCGTTGGTGGCTCAACCGGTAACGACTCGGTCCTTCTAACCAAAGGTACCGGGTTCAAATCTGGACGGCCAACAATGTACCAATGAGTTTTATAACTTAAGCATTATTTTTAATGTATTTTTTGGAAGTTCTTCATCGATTTAGACTGGTTCATCTGTTACATTGCCCTTGGCGGCAAGACCTACCGTAACTGGTCCTTGTCTTCACCTTATGGTGTTGGCAGGAATAGCGACCCTCACTTTATGACCTAGCTGTCGGTGAGTGAGGACGCTATATCATAAACCTGGTAGTTTAGCGTATCTGGTAGATTTTTCTTTTTGGTAAACCCTTGACAACATCTCACCTGGTGGTAAGTGACGATGTTGCCGAAGATGTAAGCGGGCTTACCAAGATTTCCCAACGCAATGGGGAACTGGCTATCTTATCTTTATGCCGGAACACACCAATAATATAAACATTGATATTTGGCGGCAAGACTTAGATAAGATGGTGGTAGCTGCCAGGCGGGCTTAGAAAATGCCCTACCACCAACCAAACAGAGTCTTACAATTGACCCCGCCGGAATCGAACCCGCGACCTCCTGTGTAAAGCCAGTGACCTTTGCCTCTGAGCTACGGAGGCGGTTAAAAGAGAGCTTAGTATAAGAGAGGGATTCTTACATTGCCCATTTTAGGGAAATGTTTTTTTTTTAAATTTATGAATTGATTGGCCTGGAGATTGTTTGGACTTGATTTTGTTACCAGCTAATAGCACTCATTGTTTTCGACTCTTTGAAGGTTATTGAACGACATTGTTCTTATGTAACAGCATCCATTGTAAATTGTAACAAAGACATTCAATCTGAGTCCCCGTTACTGTCGTATCAGATTAATCACATAAGTGAAATTTTAGAAGTATGAACCACTCCAACGTTTTGGTTTTATTTTTCGACATGCCGAACGTTTCTGACCGATGCGATGGGAATAGAAAGTTAACATCGCTTTTGTGGAACATGGCAAAAGGCTGACGTGACGTGATGATGACACATTGAAAGTACCTATGTACGAAGCAGCGTGTCTTAGATATCTGATAAGTACTCGTAAGATAGTATCCGATATGCGGAACGTTGAATGACTTACGGAAGAGTAAAATCTGATAAGAATATAAGATAAACGATCCATGACCCTTACCACACCCTGGACACTACATACATTGGGCCAGAAATTACATTTCAAAAAACAAATGACGGAACAAACAAAATAGTGGCGAAATCTTATATGTTCGACAACCAAACTGTAACCAATCTGTATCAATTTGGGTGACGAGGGGGTGAGTTCGCAATCTAGAGAGCGGCAGGGAGTGTTCATACTGTATGTTAGTACTAATATATATACTTTGCCCTTACAGTTAAATGTTTCATTGCAAATTACGGCTGCATTAAGGGTCCCCTGGAGCGTCGAGTTTCCATACAAACGTAGTTCCGCTTTAATACAAAAACTACATGCTGGATTGAATCCAAACTTTGCGAATATATTGAGTAGACACATATCTATGTTTGTAATTAGTTTTCATCGTGATAAATTGAAACATGACTAATAGAAGACTCAAATTAGTTTTGTACTGAAAGTTTGAAACTTCTCTCATTTTTCCGTTTTATATAGTCATTGAAAACTAATTAAAACATCGACATGAATATATTCACAAAGTTTGGACTCAATCCGGGGCATGTACTTTTTGTATTAAAGCGGAACTACGTTTGTATGGAAACTCGAGCCTCCTGGGGATCCTTAAGATTTTCTCACATAACTCAAGCTTCAGCCACAATCTAAAGAAACCATACAGTCGTCCTACAGAGACGTATTGGCAGGGCAATCGTGCAGGGGGCGAGGGGTGAGACACGCGAATCCGTGCCCCAAGTTTCGTAGTCACCGTTGTTCAGAAGATGGGGACATTTATTATTGTAGCGGTAGCCCAGGACCACATGCCCAGTGATAACAGTGTGTTACGACACTACTGCACTAATCTCATGATAGATTTGTTCTGATTGGCTGCTGAATGCGTGGTGCGGGAATGATTACACTTCGATTCTATTCTCGCTCGCAATATAAGTACGTTCCCACCGAGGGGCTCGAGTCTACCCTGAAGTAGGGCGATCAGGCCTTAGTCGACCACGCGGGCCCAGTGCGGGTTGGCCGACTTTACACACAACCTTCGAGTTTATTCGCAGGTGAATGATGAAGGCAAGATTATCTCCTCATTTACAATTATTAATCAATCAATATCCTTACTAATATTATAAATGTGAAAATGTGTTTGTTTTTTACCTTTTCACGCTTCAACACCTTAACCAATCTTGATGAAATTTGGCATTCAGGTGACCTGTGTCATTGGGAAGGACATAGGCTACTTCCCGTGAAAATAGCATAGTCCGATGCAGTTCCTGAGGGAACTGAAAATATACTCTTTTTTTTGGTTAGTTTCTTAACAATGCAACGGAACAATGGATTGCTGTAATTTTTTACACATAGATGACTGAGGGGGTGTCAAATGACATAATTTACTAATAAGCATCACATGGTTCCCGAGGGATCTGGGGAAAACTCATTTCCGCGCTCGCGCACGTCAGCATCGCAACGGAGCTACGGACTGAAGTGGTTTTTTGTATAGAATTGGTTGAGAGGGTGGGAAGTGACATAGACTTCCAATCAAAATAGCCCGATCTCGTTCCTGAGGGATCTGAGGAAAACTCATGTTCGAGCTGGCGAGCCACTTGCGGCTCGCGCACCACTCACCCTAAAAGACAGTCATATAAACGATGTCCACGCGGGCGAAGCCGCGGGAAAAAGCTAGTATATAATAAAAGAAAGTGTACAATGTGCGTGCCGCTAAAACTCAGAAACGAGTCCCGGTACGATCAAGGAAGTTACATGGTGTGCTAGCCCTCTATCCCCCATCCATGAAGAAGGTTCCCGTTTTACCCGAAGGGCGTACTTTTGAAGATATAATGACTGGAAGTTTCGGCCTCTAGAAATTTTTAGAACAGCCCAGAACATTTAAGAGTCATCCCAGATCATTGTGGAACATTCCAGAACACTCTCGACTGTTGTGGAGTGTTCTGGAACAATTGGACCATCCAAAGTCTTTTTGTGTGGGTGGGGCTACACCCTGAGCGAAGCCGAGTACCCCAGCTTGTTATAAATAAAGCAAAACCCCTATTGCACTACGACCGAATCCCCGTAATATCTTACAATCATCGAACCAATTCCTATAAAGTGTCCTAGTGACATCACACCCTGGACACTTCATACAGCGGATCAGAAATGACATTTCAAAAAAGGAATGACGGAACAAACAAAATGGCGGCGAAATCCTATACGTTCGACAACCAAGTTCGACAAACTGTAACCAATCTGTATCAATCTGGGTGACGAGGGGGTGAGGTCGCAATCTAGAGAGCGACAGGGAGTGTCTATACTGTATGTTAGTACTAATTTATAAGGTCTAACAAAATTAGCTGAAACTATTTTAACTGGTGCTTCTACCCATGAAACTGTACAACTTTCCCCATGGAAACTATAGTCAAATCTCAAAAAAAATTTGAACTTCCCATACTGATCAGCTGATCGAGTTAGTATGAGAGAGACCATTTTTTTGCGATTTGACTATGGATTCCATGGGGAAAGTTGTTCAATTTCATGGGTAGAAGCACCAGTTAAAATAGTTTCAGCTAATTTTGTTAGACCTTATTATACAGGTTGTAACAAAATTGGTGTAGGTCCCGTTAACTGGGGCTTCTACTCATCATACTGAACAACATTAATTCTACGACTTTGCTGAAAACGTAAAAAAATGTTTTACTCTTCATACAAATCGATCAGCTGATCGACCAATATTGTACATTGTATTATGGAGGCTCTAATATTTTTTTTGAGAATTGACTATGGGTTCCTTGGAGAAAGTGGTTCAGTATGACGAGTAGAACCCCCAGTTAACGGGACATACACCCTTTTGTTACACCCTGTATAAGGTGTAACAAAATTAGCTCAAACTATTTTAACTGGTGCTTCTTAAATCGCAAAATATAATTTGTCTCTCCCATACTAACTCGATCAGCTGATCAGCCAACTTAGTATGGGAAACTCAATTTTTTTTTGAGATTTGACTATGGGTTCCATGGAGAAAGTTGTTCAGTTTCATGGGTAAAAGCACCATTTAAAATAGTTTTAGCTAATTTTGTTACACCTTATATACTTTGGTGATACTAACGCTGATGTTCGGGATAACTCACGCAACATCACCGCGAGTCTAATCTTAATATCGTGTGATTTACGAGCAACTGGCCGAGTGTTTCGCAAAGCAAAGACGATTGCCGTGCATCGAGGCTGTACGGACGCAGATCGTCCAATTCTCTCCAAGTCACGTAGATGAAAATGTTCCATACGCAAAATGTCCTATTCTTGGAAGGTTCATTGGAAAGTCGTAATGGCTGATTTACAATGTTTTTTTTTTCAATTATTCAAAGTTAACCTCAACACGAGATCGTCGATGGCGTAGTGGCAAGGGCTTTTTCCCATCTCAAAAATTCCCAACGTGCCTAAAGAAGTTTTCACTTAAAAAAAAACAATTCGATCAGTTGATTGAGCGATTTAATGTAGAGAGTTCAATTATTTTTTAATCGACTTTAAAAAATAAGGATTCATCGCCATCTTTTTTTTATGTATGATGTTAGCCGATTACTCGAAGACGCCTGGACCGATTTGGAAATGCCGGGTGTATGTGTTATATCAAAACGCTAAACACGTACAATTACAAACTTAGTACAATTTTGCATTATTATTTTTGGTTTTTGTTAATTCTCTAATAAAGTACTGCACCGATTTTGATAAAATTTATGAGAGATCATACAAAAAGTACTACCTTTCAAATAAAAAAAAATCATCAAAATCTGTTCACCCAGTCAAAAGTTCTGAGGTAACAAACATAAAAAAACAGTCGAATTGAGAACCACAACCTTTTTAGAAGTCGGTTGCAAAAGACAGTTTGAAATGTACTCCATGACTACAAGATTTTCGTGAATAGGGAAATTGGCGTCTACATGGCAATAAACGAATCGAGCATTCTGCATCTAGACCATCGACACTCGGGTCCGTGTCTAATTTATTGCCTGTGCGCATCGTGATGCACCCACCGCTTGCGTTTGCGCATGCCTTGCCTTCGTTAACCATCAGTAAGTGTTTCATTTTAAAGAACTTATTTGTTTAAATATTCTACACAAACGTGAGAAGAAAAAAAATTAAGTGTAATATATCTGGCGTAGCGATATCATAGAATAGGGATGACGAATGCTAGTCATCGGAGTTACTTTTTATCATCTGTCAAAAACGACATTTTGTTCTATAAATGTTATAAATACCTAGGCGTGACGTCATAGTTTAGCAGCGTCATATATGTACTCATTTTGTGATTTTGGTGCATTAAAAATCGAAGACTTGATGGAAAACAAAACGAGTAAGGTTTTCCGGAGTTTAAGTAGGAGGGCAATTTAGTGATCAAGAGTTTATAATTTATTTCTGATGCTGTCGTCATCCCTCATTGCATCAAATAGATTAAACAGATCATGAAATGGCTGGTCTTATCATTCGCGACGAACCTAACCTAAATTCAATTTAATTCAATAATCTTTATTGCCATAAAATATGAAAAATATTATACAACAGGCGGCCCTATTGCTAAATAGCAACTAATTTCAGGAAACCTTTTGGTAGGAAAAACATTGCTAAAATAAGAACTGCTAAACTGCCTTCCACCACCCAAAAACCCAAACTGCTTAGCGAGGCTCTTCGACATTATCATCATCAAACCGAACGAACGTACCGCTCAACTCAGAATTTCATGATCGCGCCAATATCCGCCCGACCATTTGTAAAAATGGCAAATTTCTATGATATCGCCACAACATGTCTTTCTCTAATTCGATACGCAGGGTAAAATGTAATAGTTTCAGTAGTTTTTTGCTCTCATTCGTCAAATATGATGAAAGAAAAAAAATCTGATAAGTACCATTTAAAAGAGCAAAAAGATGGATTGTCGAGGATATGTAAAACAATTTGAATTCCACTTTTCCAATTCCAATCCGTGGTCGGCTTTGGAAAAAATTGAGACCTTTATGGTTCCATACATCCGATTAATAAAAGGAACCTTTATAAGATCACTCATGTGACTGTTCGTCCGTCGTTACACCCACAGATAAGAGAAAATTTTTGCCGGTTACACCCGATTTTCTCTATATTTACGTAATAGAGTAAATAAATGAATTTTTAAATTTTGGGGGTTCATTGTGAACGTACCTACGTAAAAAAGTTAAATTATTTTTCGAAAAACCTAAACACTTTTTAGTACCAGCTTTTAATATTGCATTGTCACGCGATATACATTTGCATGCAAAATTACAGCTCAATCGGATACCGGGAAATGGATCAAATTTAACTTGCAAGTTTCCACCCGAACAAACTTAAATACTATTGCAAGCTAAATAAAAGCTTGTAAAAAGTAATTAAGTGCATCATGTCACATATTTTATGAAATTAAAAGGCTAAATTTTAAACAATTTTTAATTAATTTAAAATGCATAGTTTAAAAGACTATATGAAAATCAAGCATTCCTTTCCTCCAACACTACCGAGTCTTAATTTTTTTAATAAAAAGATAGTTATCTGATCACTTGACTGATTTAATCTTAGCTATAGATGTAAAATTAATAATAATCTTGAACCAAATTTATTTACATACTCATTTAAAATTTTTAACTCTTACAAAACGGAAAACGCAGCGTATGAAGGCCTCCCATTTGGCATGTATGGCGATGACAGGCTGCATGCGGACAACTTCCACTGCAGCCATTGAAACCATCTTAGACCTGCCGCCTCTGCACCTGTTTATCCAAGAGGAAGCAGCTAGTGCTGCAGCCCGTCTAAAATTGCTGTCCCTATGGAGCACAAACAGGATCCCACACACTGAGCTCCTGCATGATATCATCGCGGAGGAGCCATTGTTCGCAGCGACGAATGATAGAATCCCTAAACGGTATGTCTTTGACATGAAATACAATGTAGAGCTACATGAGGAGCCCTGGGAGGGTCAGAACCTACAAGAACTTCGGGTATTTACCGATGGTTCCAAAACAGGCTCTGGCACCGGGTATGGGGTCTTCTCCGAGGATCTGATCATCAGGATAGCCAATCCCCTGGGTGCGCATAACACGGTCTTTAAGGCTGAGTGTATGGGCATCATCAAGGCAGCTGCGGCGATTGCTGCAAGGGAGGTGCGTGATTACCCCATTCGCATCCTCTCTGACAGCAGAGCCGTACTACAGGCCCTGCAGAGCAGCATGATCACATCGGGGCTCATACTGGAGTGCCAACAAAAATTGACAGAGGTATGTAACCGCGGCGGCGTAACTCTGCAGTGGATTAAAGGGCACAGCAACTCACGCGGCAACGATGCGGCGGATGAGCTTTCCAGGAGAGGGTCAGAGCTCATGGCCGTGGGAAGCCGCTGAATGCGGGCAGCGCAGAACCGGCCGTCGTGGAAATCCTTGGGGGAGGCCTATGTCCAGCAGTGGACGTCCTTCGGCTGATATGATGATGATGATAACTCCAACAAAAGCAGGAAAGGCTGTAGGTATCTACAGCATGATGACTTTGCAACGTGCCATTACAACGTTTTATGCCATTACAATTAAGGTGCTATTTTTTACGCAGCCAAAGACATCATTCCTATACTTTTGTTACTGTTTTAACAATTAATAACTCAAAAATTTATTAGAACAAAATAAATTTAATTACAGTTTTGAGCCTCTCAGTGTATGTTGTAAAAAAAAGTATGGGTGACAGTTCCGACGCGCGAAAGGAGTTTACTCATAAACAATTTCTTTTTCGGCCTCCATCTTCGCTCGGAACGCTCCGTGTTCCATCCTACACGGAGGTCCTATGCGGAGGTCCTATTCCTTAGCCTTCGTGACTGAAAAACGTAGACACTCGATATCACCCCTCATTTATTTTTCATATCTGGCTCTATAAATGAATCAATTCTAAAGGAGTAAACTCGAAAAATATATTAAAAATATTTAAGAAGTATGTTAAAAAAAAACGAGGGGTTGCACTCCGGGAGTGCCGGCAGAAGTGAAAACTTGAATATTAACGTTGTGCATTTTTGATATTTTGGAATGGTTAGGGAATAATTTTGCACGAATTGCTTTGATTATCAGTATAAAAGTACTATAATTTATGTGGTAGAATACAATATTTATTTATTGCGCTATCGTACACAAACATGACAATTTATATTACATTACAAAGTTTATATCTCAGAAAAATCAACAAAAAATCAACTCCATCCGTCTTACGAATTTTCGATCAGGTCACGTGTCCTGACGCGAGTTTAACATTTTTTACCCATTACAAAACAGGTGCACAACGCCGCTAAAGAAGTTTTCACTACTTTATCCGTCTTACGAATTTTCGATCAGGTCACGTGTCCTGACGCGAGTTTAACATTTTTTACCCATTACAAAAAAAATGCACAACGCCGCTAAAGAAGTTTTCACTTCAAAAAATATTAGGCACATTGTATAGGTACCTTGAGGAAAGTTGTTCAGTTTCATGAGTAGGAAGGTACTTAATGAGTTCAAAATTAGGCCAACAATTTCAATCCCAACCTGTAGATAAAGATAGTACTTACCTTGTGTTTGTAGTGTAGCTTGGAGTACTGTGGCGCAGCGCTCCGAGGTTGCAGGTGTCAATCGCAACACGTATATCAGACGAGTTTCGCTCTCTAAGTGTGACACACGTGACAACAAACCTGATTCACGCCATTTTAGACTCTATTCCTCTATCATAGTGTAGAAAGTAACATGCTCTGCTTCTATGGACTATAAATATACGACCCGGCACGCAACTTACGTTATATTGCAGAGAGAGTGATATTACTCCGTAGTCTGTATCAATGGATGATCTTTAACTCAAGTACACAGGCCCGCACATCAAGTTACACACTTTGGACTTTGTGCCGTTCTTATGCCGAATGGGTATGGATCAAAATCGCACTACGAGTGTATAGCTTGATGTGCTGGCCTCTGTACATATAAATGCTGTCAGACAATAACTTCCTTGTTAACAAACTATAAAGGTGCAATTGATTTATGCACCGATTTAAGCGTATTATTGTATTCATTTAAATCATTAACTTCTAATTCTCATATGGTGAGCCCTTGGCATCATCTCACCTGATGGTAAGTGACGATGATACCGAAGATGGAGCGGGCTTACCAAGATAACGAAATGGGGAACTGGCTATCTTATCTTATCTTTGGCGGCAAGACTTAGATAAGATGGTGACAGCTGGCCAGGCGGACTTATAAAATGTCCTTCCACCAATCAAACCGAGTCTAAGAAAGTAAGACTCCGCCGAGAATCGAACCCGCGACCTTCTGGTTTGAAGCTAATCAACTTAACCATTACGCCACAGAGGTGGTTTTACTTCGGGTTTCTAAGATAATAATTCGTAAAAGTGTATGAGAGCGTCGGTGGCGTAACGGCTAGGGCCACCGCCTCCTGTCTGGGAGGTCGTGGTTTGAATCCTGCCTGGTACCAATGTGTTATCGAATTTCGATTTCATATGTACTCGTACGTTTATCCGACGCTCTTACGGTGTAGGAAAACATCGTGAGGAAACCTGCACACGCCTGCGGAGAAACTCGCAGGTTGTGTATTAAGTCGAACAACCCGCACTAGGCCCGCGTGGTCGACTAAGGCCCGATCGTCCTAATTCAGGGTAGGCTCGAATGAGGGTAGGCTCGAATGAGGGTAGGCTCGAATGAGGGTAGGCTCGAACCGAGGGGGGTGGGGACGTATATGAGCTGATATCATCAAGAGCGTATGCGTATATCGACACAGAGCATTCAATCAATGACTTGCGTGTTTTGCCCAAATGTGGCGAAGCAAACAAAGAGTTATGAATTCCACAGCAATGTAAAATATGTAATGTAGAACACCTCATCTTAGAAATGTTTGTTTTTCTGTCGGACTAATGGAATCTAATCAACAACAGTGATCGACACATCTGTAACTAAATTAGTACCTATTTTAATTCATCATATCAGCACATATACGTTATACCGAGGAGCTCGAGCCTACCCTGAATTAGGGCGATCGGGCCTCAGTCCGGTGGATCTAGTCCAGTGGGCCCAGTGCGGGTTGGTCGACTTCACACACAATCTTCGATTTTCTTCGCAAGCGTGTGCAGGTTTACTCGCGATATTTTCCTTCCTTATATATATCTTAGAGCCTTTTAAGTGATTACCCCCTAAGTAAAAAATAAATCGGAAAGAAAAACTCATACTGAAAGTGGATGGTAAAGTTGTAAGCGATCCTAAAGATATTGTTGAATTATTCTCTAAAAGGTTTGATCATGGAAAGAAGGAAACAACAAGTGAACTAGGTAAAGTAATTCATATCCAGATTTTTAAGGACAATATAGATATTTTGGCAGAGCCATTAGCTCAACTTTTTAATAAGTGCTTGAAACAAGGTATGTTTCCCGAGCAGTTAAAAATAGCAAAAGTTCTACCGATTCATAAAAATAAAAAGAATAAAAAGACGGATATTGGTAATTTCCGCCCCATTTCTCTACTACCTACCTTATCAAAAATATTTGAAAACATTATTAAAGACAAACTTGTATGCCACCTGCAAAATTCTAAACTATTACACCAAAGACAATTTGGATTCCAACGAGGTGTAGGTACGTCGGAGGCTATCGATACTCTGTTGGACGATATAATGCAAAGGCTTAACAGAAAGGATAAGGTTGGTGGAGTATTCCTGGACTTAAGTGCTGCTTTTGATATGGTTAATCATGAAACTTTGTTAAAAAAGCTAGAACACTACGGGGTTAGAGATATGGAACTGAAGCTTTTTACATCTTATTTGACAAACAGGCAGCAATTTGTCGAGATCATGGACATTGATGACAGTGGTAATGAGCAATGTGTAAAATCTAAAATGGTTAAAGTATCCAGGGGTGTACCTCAAGGATCAGTCTTGGGTCCAATTTTCTTTATTATATTTAAGAATGACATGCTCTACTATATGTATAACGCCTTACCAGAAATCGGAATAGTATTATTTGCAGATGATACCAATGCTATTTTATCAAGAAAAATGATAGAAGGTCTTGAAAATGTATGCAATGAAACGATGTCCTTATTTGAGCGGTGGTTTTCTGTCAATGACTTACATTTAAACACTCAAAAAACAAATGCTATGCTATTTAAGACAACTACAAAAAATAAAAAAGAACACTTACATATATCAACAATGAATGACACGTTGGTTCAGGCAGACGTTGTAAAATTTCTCGGCGTCCACGTGGACTCTTTATTAAACTGGAAGGTTGAAGTTATCGCAATTGAAAACCATATAAGCTCAGCTTGCTATGCTTTGCGCACTTTAAGAAATGAATTGAGAACTGATCACTTAATACTGGTTTACTATGCTCTGGTTGAGTCAAAGCTGAGGTACAGCATAAGGTTTTGGGGCAACAGCTACAAATATAACATACATAGAGCATTTGTTATTCAGAAAAGGGCAATAAGAACTATAGCACGTATTCCTCCATGGGAATCTTGTAAGGAGTACTTTAAAAAATTCAGAATACTAACAGTTCCCAGTCTTTATATTTTAGTCCTTCTGACAGACGTATTAAAAAATAGACAAAATTATGAATCTGAAATTGAGATGCAGGCAAGGTTCGAAACAAGGAGAAAAGACCTTAAGAACAAATTTAAACCACAACTCAGAGTTATAACGCATTCCGCAAGAAATCAAGCAGTATTGCTTTTTAATAAGTTGCCTATTGAATTAAAATTGGAGTCACGCATTCATGTTTTTAAAAGCGCACTAAAGGCACTTCTTTTGGACAAGTGTTGCTATTGCATTGAAGATTTTACTCTTTCATAATTAGATCGTACAATGTGATACTTCATTGGGATTAGTTTATGTAGGTACTTTAGTTTCGTTTAGTTTTTGAATTGTTTGTATGCTATGTTTATTTATATTTTTATGTAATTCGTACACAATTTAAATTGTTTTTCGAATAAACTTGAACTTGAATCATCAAAATCGGTTAAGCCGTTTAGGATGAGAATAATTACAAACACGCGCACATAAGCATTTTATACAGGTGATACAAAATTGGTGTAGGTCCCGTTAACTGGGGCTTCTCCTCATCACACTGAACAACTTTTGTTCCACGACTTTGCTGAAATCGCAAAAAAATATTTACTCTTCATACAAATCGACCAATTTTGTGCATTTTAGTATGGAGGGTCCAAATTTTTTTTCGAGAATTGACTATGGGTTCCTAGAAAAAGTTAAACTAGGGAAAGTTCTTCAGTTTGATGAGTAGAACCCTCAGTTAACGGGTCCTACACCAATTTTTTTACACCCTGTATAAAAAGAAGATGCATTTCATTCAACAGTCTAAAAAGTTTAATTCTCCCCTTCTGTGCCCTATTTTGATAACTTTCTCAACTGGAAACACCATAGCGCCAATTTCGGGTCGATCGAATTATGTGCGACATTTTTCAGATAACCTCTATACAAATAAAGCGTGGGCATTGCTTAAATGTCAATATCTGGAGCACTTTAAAGGAAAGTTAATAAATAAATTTATGTTTTCTCTTTAGACTCGCTGCAATTACCTTGAAAAAAAAATGTTGAGACGAAAGGACCTTTAATTAAGGTGGGTTGGCATAAATCCGGTTGTCAAAACTCGAACGCGTCAGTGCGTTGTTGTAGGTACACACGGCGCCACATCAAGCTATACAAAACCGGTATACGCGGGCCTCGCGTATGTTGAAACGCAAAGGCTTCGCCCGGCCAGCTTATACTGGTTTTGTATAGCTGATGTGTCGCTGTCTGTACAGATACTCGTAGCTACACACAAAGGCACCGTACTTGTTTTAGGCCCAGATCAAAATACGCCGCTGCAGACCAATCGAGTCATTAAAACTCGGCCAGTCGCCAGGGCTGTTGTAGCTACAGTCGAATTCGAGGTAGGGCATCACAGATATTATAATTAAATAGACCCATCTCGCTTCATGTTATGGCACTTTAAGTGTCATCTATACAGAGAATAAAGAATTATTATAATATGAAATGAATGTTACAAATAAGGTTAGATACCTATCGCTACAATTTTTTTTATCTTAAACTATGAACAAAAAATTTAATTATAATAATTTATCTTATTTTTTGGTATTTTTAAGGTAGGTCATTGTGATTTCAAGGTAGGGCATTGCCCCACACTGCCCTACCCCCCCCCCCCTCCCCCCTAGCTACGGCCATGCCAGGTGCGAGACGAAGCCCGCATAGTGTAGGGTTCCGGAGGCTCTACTCGAAAACTATTTATTTATTTATTTACACATAAAGTACACCAAAAAACAATTTCTTAAAGCTAATACTTAGGGATATTGTATATGACAGTAGGCGGTCTTATTGCTTAGAGCAATATCTCTCAGACAACTTTTCTTTACAGGAAAACACGAAATACCTAATTTTATAATAAGGGCAAAGAAGTAAGCAACTTAATTAACTGACTAATAATTTATTCTTTATATTATAGTAACTATAATATATACATATATTACATGTATATTATACATTTTTTTATCCACAACTCTTGACATCGTCTCACCTTATGATAAGTGACGATGATGCCGAAGATGGAAGCGGGCTTATCAACATTCTCTAACTAACGCAAAAGTATATGATTAACACATGTTTAAATTTCATTAATAAATGCAAAATAACATAACACCTATACCAAATTCGTACAATAGGAGATCGGACTGATATGATATGATTTCCTAAATTGCTCTCCTCAAAGTTTCAAAAAACCTTACTTGTTTTGTTTTTCCATCACGTCTTCAATTTTTAATTGATCAAATTCACATAATAAGTTCGTCAATGACGCTTAAAATCTATGACGTCACTTGTGGATATTTCAAACATTTTTAGAACAAAATTTCGTTTTTGACATTTCATAAAAAGTAACTCAAATGACTAGCAGTCCGATCCCCTATTACAAAATGGCGAAGTGACAAAAAGAACACGAAAGGATGGAACAGAATTACAGAGATAGAAAATAAAGTTGTGACGGAGAGCGTTGTATAGTTTCTAAAAGGGTATTTATTCTACGACTATTTGTCTGAGAACACCTAGAAAGGTAAATAGGTAGGTACTTACTATTTTTGGTAAATTACCTACCTGAGACAGGCTTTTACAAACAAAACTGTTGAATTTTTTAAATTTTAACAAAATGTATTTTTAATTTTATGTAGCCTGTAATGTGAAAGTAGTGTAATGTGTACGTAGTGTAATGAGGACGTAGTGTAATGTGGACGTAGTGTAATGTGGATTAAGTATAATGTGGATGTAGTGTACTGTGGACGTAGTGTAATGTAGATTAAGTATAATGTGGATGTAGTGTACTGTGGACGTAGTGTAATGTGGATTAAGTATAATGTGGATGTGCTGTACTGTGGATTTTTTTTATTTATACACAATTGGTAAACCCTTGACAACAAATAATAATAATGATCCAAACGAATTCAGGGACACCTCATTTGTTTAAATCGGTTCAGTATTTTAGGCTGTGCGATCCGCCGATTATTAATTACTACGCATAAATAAATACATAGCCAGTAAAACTTATAACCCTTCTTGCTGGCGGGTAAAAAGTAAGTGACAACTGACAGTAGTCATCTTGTCTGAAACAAGTGGATCTGAGGCGACGCTTGTCAAAAAATCACAATAGGGATGACGAATGCTAGTCATCTGATTTACTTTTTTTCATCTGTCAAAAACGACATTGTGTTCTAAAAATGTTTAACATGCATAGGCGTGACGTCATAATTTTGTAGCGTCATTTATGTACTCATTTTGTGATATTGGTGAATTAAAAATCGAAGACTTGATGGAAAACAAAAAGAGTAAGGTTTTTTCAAAGTTTCAGTAGGAGGGCAATTTCGTTCATAATTTATTTCTGATGCTGCCGTCATCCCTATTGTGTTGTAATGTTTACAGCTTGACATCGCTTAGTTACATTATGATTTTGAGGTCACTAACGATCACCATAAAATAATATCTGACCTAAAAGTATCGATAACAGTGCGTATTATAAAAAGAGAATCCGGTCAGCAATTAAAAAATCTTTAACGGTTCTAAAACAAGCGTGTTGTTGTTGATTTAAATTGCAAACGAAGCCTCGCCGGCATAAATTGGCTGATGTTGTTGAACGTGTTCGAAACGTTTCGAATGTTTTCGAACAAAGATTGGCCTCGCGTGGAGTCCGCTCCAGTTCTCCTACGATTGGCTCTCTCCCACACTACTATGTGACTATATTAACAGTACTGTCTGAACTTTGACTCAAAATCCTAAAACAGCTGAATCACCTCACTTACTGCCTTTTTAACCGACTTCAAAAAAAGGAGGAGGTTTCTCAATTCGACCGTATATATTTTAAGCTATTATATATAGCTTTTATCGCGGGCATTGAGGGGACCGAATCAAGAAATTTCGTAACGACAATAAAACCTAACACCCAAAAAAATAACATATATATTGAGTTCTAAAAAACTTACAGTGCCATCTATCTATCCATCATGATGATGACGACGACGATGATGATTAACTTTCTTAGTGTTAATTTATTACATAAACATCCCGCGCCCCAAGGACCATATGGTACTGGTAAATACTGCATAAATAAAATAAAAAAAAAGATTATAATTGCATAAGTTGATAAAAAATGCTATGCAATAGCTTTACCGCGGCAGTCCCCGAGTGCCACACGTCTTTTTTTTATGTGTGTTCGCGGATGACTTCGTCGTTTATAAACTGATTTTGTTGATTCTTTTTTTGTTAGAAAGGAGATATCCCAAGGGTGTTACCATGATAAGGACACCAGGATCTGATGATGGCATCCCAGAGAAATCGAGGGGAACCTTAGTATCCGGTTTTTATTACTTTCGAGCGACGATCCTTTTAAGATGGTATTGTGATGGCAACAAAAACGAAGCACCGCAACCGCCTCCGTGGCTTAATGGTTAGTCCATTCGCTTCACACCAGGAGGTCGCTGGTTCGATTCCCGGTGGGGTCAACTTGTAAGACTCGGTTTGGTTGGTGGTAGGGCATTTTCTAAACCCGACTGGCTATTTACCACCATTCATATCTAAATCTTGTTGCGAAACATTAGTGTTAACAACATTGATGTGTTCCGGCTTGAAGATAAGATAGCCAGTTCTCCATTGCGTTGGGGAATCTTGGTAAGCCCGCTTCCATCTTCGGCATCATCGTCACTTACCATCAGGGCTTACCAATACTGAATTTGAAAAAAAAAACACAAATCGAAGTTGAGATTTTGATAAGGATCGATTGTTTTACACTAATAGAGTTTAAAAAATTGAAAAATGTATGTATAGTGTGTCTGTGCATCCGATCGATGCTCTAGCGCCTAAGCTGCTGGATCGATTTGGATAAAATTTGGATCGGAGAACTATCATTTTTATATCTCAAGACGTTTTTTTAAAAATTTCTACTATCTTGTTTTATTGTGGTGGCCTGTATTGTATTTTTTACTAACATAGTTTTTAAGTGGTTGTACTAATAATTCTATGGATTAATACAATCTGAAATAAAAATTGATTTGATTTGATTTACTAAAGCGGCTGTAATGATTTTGATGAAACTATTTACGTCACTACAAATTTATATAACCTAGTCATGGCCTTTATCTTAAGCTATAGTTTATTTAATTTAGGCTGTATTTATGGTTGCCGAAGAAAAATAATTTCTTTCTTTTTTTTCCTAGTACCTACCTACACGCTATTACACGTTGGTTATTTAAAAAAAAATCGTAATCAGATTGTAAGTTACTTTTGTTTTCAGAAAAGAATCAAATTATGTAAATGAAACTTTGTGAATAACTAGGAATTAATAAGGCCTATGACACTGGCTAGTTAATTACCTATTAATGGAAAATTCTGAATAATGTAGCTCCCATACAACCAAAATTATTTTTGAGTTATGCATCAAGTCTGATAAGCCTCTAGTTTTTGCTGCTAAGTAGGTACGCGTAAAGTTTATTGTTGACTAGCTGTTGCCCGCGGCTTTGCACTCGCCGTTTTTTGCCGTTCCTGCTGTGTGAATTTCCCAAAATCCTTTCTTAGCGAATGCCTACGTTATAAGTGCTATCTGTATGTAAAAATTTCAGCCCAAACCTTCCATTGGTTTTAGCTGTGCGTTGATAGATTGTAGTCAGTCACGGTTTCCTTCTATATAGGTACGAGTATAAACAGATTTGAGTGTGCCCGACTACGCCACACGGTGAAGGCTTCGCGATAAAGTGCGCATAGTGGGGCTGTACAGTTTGAGTGTGCCCGACTACGCCACACGGTGAAGGCTTCGCGATAAAGTGCGCATAGTGGGGCTGTACAGTTTGAGTGTGCCCGACTACGCCACACGGTGAAGGCTTCGCGATAAAGTGCGCATAGTGGGGCTGTACAGTTTGAGTGTGCCCGACTACGCCACACGGTGAAGGCTTCGCGATAAAGTGCGCATAGTGGGGCTGTACAGTTTGAGTGTGCCCGACTACGCCACACGGTGAAGGCTTCGCGATAAAGTGCGCATAGTGGGGCTGTACAGTTTGAGTGTGCCCGACTACGCCACACGGTGAAGGCTTCGCGATAAAGTGCGCATAGTGGGGCTGTACAGTTTGAGTGTGCCCGACTACGCCACACGGTGAAGGCTTCGCGATAAAGTGCGCATAGTGGGGCTGTACAGTTTGAGTGTGCCCGACTACGCCACACGGTGAAGGCTTCGCGATAAAGTGCGCATAGTGGGGCTGTACAGTTTGAGTGTGCCCGACTACGCCACACGGTGAAGGCTTCGCGATAAAGTGCGCATAGTGGGGCTGTACAGTTTGAGTGTGCCCGACTACGCCACACGGTGAAGGCTTCGCGATAAAGTGCGCATAGTGGGGCTGTACAGTTTGAGTGTGCCCGACTACGCCACACGGTGAAGGCTTCGCGATAAAGTGCGCATAGTGGGGCTGTACAGTTTGAGTGTGCCCGACTACGCCACACGGTGAAGGCTTCGCGATAAAGTGCGCATAGTGGGGCTGTACAGTTTGAGTGTGCCCGACTACGCCACACGGTGAAGGCTTCGCGATAAAGTGCGCATAGTGGGGCTGTACAGTTTGAGTGTGCCCGACTACGCCACACGGTGAAGGCTTCGCGATAAAGTGCGCATAGTGGGGCTGTACAGTTTGAGTGTGCCCGACTACGCCACACGGTGAAGGCTTCGCGATAAAGTGCGCATAGTGGGGCTGTACAGTTTGAGTGTGCCCGACTACGCCACACGGTGAAGGCTTCGCGATAAAGTGCGCATAGTGGGGCTGTACAGTTTGAGTGTGCCCGACTACGCCACACGGTGAAGGCTTCGCGATAAAGTGCGCATAGTGGGGCTGTACAGTTTGAGTGTGCCCGACTACGCCACACGGTGAAGGCTTCGCGATAAAGTGCGCATAGTGGGGCTGTACAGTTTGAGTGTGCCCGACTACGCCACACGGTGAAGGCTTCGCGATAAAGTGCGCATAGTGGGGCTGTACAGTTTGAGTGTGCCCGACTACGCCACACGGTGAAGGCTTCGCGATAAAGTGCGCATAGTGGGGCTGTACAGTTTGAGTGTGCCCGACTACGCCACACGGTGAAGGCTTCGCGATAAAGTGCGCATAGTGGGGCTGTACAGTTTGAGTGTGCCCGACTACGCCACACGGTGAAGGCTTCGCGATAAAGTGCGCATAGTGGGGCTGTACAGTTTGAGTGTGCCCGACTACGCCACACGGTGAAGGCTTCGCGATAAAGTGCGCATAGTGGGGCTGTACAATTTGAGTGTGCCCGACTACGCCACCATACCATTTATTTCTTTTGTTTATTTTAAGTTACCTAAGGCGCCCGTTAAAATCGTATTGTTTACCATTAACTCGTTATACTGTGCCACCCGATGAAATCTTTTTGTTTGCCATTAAAACCATTTTGTTGCCAACCTATTTTGGTAACAGAATCGGTCAGTTAATCTTAAGTTTATGAACTATTTAAGTAAGTATATATTAATATAAGTTCTTGCGCAAGAAGAAGCAGCTTTTGAAAGCCTTCTCTTTCATGTTTTTACTGTTCATAAATGTAATTGATTCGCCAGAAATGAACCTTAAGTTACCTATTAACCACACAAGACTATCGAAATATTTACTGCAAACGAACTAGCCTATAGATTAAACTAAATAACTGACTGCATTAAAACCAAACGTGACATACCATAAATATGGTAACGAGTTAGCTTAAAGTGAAGTATGAACATCGTAAAATGCTGTACTGTGCTTAGCAGTATAAACTGCGCTAGAGTGTTATGGACTAAAGCGTCTATATCTTTTAGTAGCGATCTATGTAAATCGTTAAGGTAGGCATATAGAGTATAGTGGTGCAGTAACGACCAGCGTTCCGTTGTCCAGGACGTCAGCTCAAGGCTGAGAGCCGGTGAAAGGATGCCGCGTGAATCTGGATCATCCCAGCGTGCCGCCATAAGTGTTATGGCTACGATTATACATTGTTATAGCATACCAATATTCCCAAGATAGTGAGTGCAGTACGTGATATCGAGATTGTCGTCAACTGCGATACATCAAGCAAAGTGTTAATGCCCCGCTATGTTGCAGAACCAATAAAGGAATAATCTGCAATTACGAACATCGATTAGCGTCGATGGCGCAACAGCAAGGGCCGCTACCTCCGAGAGGTCGTGGTTCGAGTCCTGCCACGTACCAATGTGTTTTCGAATTTCGATCTCATATGTACGTTTATCCGACGCTCTTACGGTAAAGGCGAACATCGTGAGGAAACCTGCACACATCTGCGAAGAAACTCGAAGGTTGTGTGTGAAGTTGACCAACCCGCACTGGGCCCGCGTGGTCAACTAAGTCCCGATTGCCCTAATTCGAGGTAGGCTCGAGCCCCTCGGTGGGGACGTATAATATATGTTCTGATGTGATGATGAAACATTGATACGTGTCTACTCAATATATTCGCAAAGTTTGGATTCGATAGGGCATGTTGTTTTTGTATTAAGGCGGAACTACGTTTGTATGGAAACTCGAGCCTCCTGGGGACTCTTAAGTCAATGTTTTATAAGAAAAAACCGGACAAGTGCGAGCTAAGCTCGCGTGCAGAGGGTTCCGTAAAGGAATTCCCTATTTAACTTTAAATACCATAGACTTCTCATGGGTTTTTTCTGTAATCTATAGGTAAAGAACTAATTTCTGTATTTTTTCTAAATTTTAGGCCCAGTACTAGTTCCCGAGAAAAGTTAATGGTTAAGAGATTATGGTCAATGGGATATTCCCTATGATTTTTTTTTTTGCTTTATAAAAGCTCATTCATTTAAGAAACGGTATATAAAAATATTTTTGAATATCTATAAAAATAACCAAGATATTAGCCATTAAAGATTTATTTCTATCTCTTTCTAGCATAACAGAATGTAGCGTAGAGTGTTTATGGACCGTGTGTTTTATGTCGTCACATTTACATATCGGATCTCTCTGTCTAATTAGTAGTTGAAAATGTTTATATCTGCCGTATTTCTTGGCCGATTTAAATTTTCATTTCACCTTTTGACATTGTTTTAACGGAATTTTTTATATTTTGTTAAGAAATGAGATATTTTTTATGCATATACCCTATTTTTAAATACCACCTATTTTCTTAACTTTAAAACTTTGTATCTTAAAATTCATATCACGTAAAAAAACGTCCACTGCTGGACCGAGGCTTCAAATCTTAAGATCATAAAAAAAAAATTGATATTCTTACAATAACTTTCATTCGTTATGTATGTCACACGATAAAGTTTGCAATTTTTTTTTTCTAATTTATCCCCCATGTATAATATTCATTTATTTACGATACACAACCAAAGTCACCGACTTATATATGTGTACCAAATTTCAACCCAATCGGTCCCGTAGTATCTGAGTAAACGGACGGAATGACCGACACGCGTGTGATCCTATAATGGTTTTCCCTAAAAATATGGGCCCATAAATGTTTTAATTAATTAATGGGTACTTGCGCATAAGAGATGTATTGCTTGCAATAAGATTGAAGATAGACACGACAAAATAATTTAAAGCCGACGCTTACCGATTTTTTGCTGATAAAAAAGCCTTATTTAACTCCGCCTTATTTACACAAACTGTCGATTACAATTTCGATAATGTCTGTGCTGTAAGGGAAAACGGCTAATAATCGCGATTAAATAAAACACCGCAACAGTGCACGCAGGGGCAAGTAACGCTGGAACCGGATCCACATGGCCGAGGGTTTCAGAAACTGGAGCAGACCGTCTCGGATGTCGCCCCTGACGTCGATAATGAAGATTTTCTTTCGAACGCGCAGTTTCTCTTTTTTGTAAGTACACCTGGGATGTGGGACAATCTTGGCTTATTTCGCAACTCAATTTATGATTAATGTATCTTTTATGGGTCCGATCATATCATACATACATAAATGTCCAGTGTTTCATTTTAAATTCCCTGCAAATAGGTCCTTGGTCAAACACTTTCACTATTTTAAAACAATATGCAGCGTTTTGAATTATTGTTATTAAGAGGGAGTCATCATATCAGCTTATATAGTCCCCACTGAGGGGCTCGAGCTTACCCTGAATTAGGGCGATCGGGCCTTAGTCGACCACGCGGGCCCAGTGCGGGTTGGTCGACTTCACACACAACCTGTGTGCAGGTTTCCTTACGATGTTTTCTTTCACCGTAAGAGCGTCGGATAAACGTACATATGAGATCTTAATTCGAAATCACATTGGTACGTGGCAGGATTCAAACCACGAAGAGGGAGTAAAAAGCAAAATAAACATTTAAGAAATGATTTATCTGAATTATCACACTGGACTTGGCTTGACACAGATCTTGGAATCTCCGGAATGGAGATTGTTCACAGATGTCCGACTTAGTCTCCGCGCCTGCAGTACTCAATAGGGATGACGAGAGCATCAGAAATAAATTATGAACTCTTGATCACTAAATTGTCCTCCAATTTAAACTTAACCTTACTTGTTTTAATTTCCATCAAGTCTTCGATTTTTAATTATTAAAATCACAAAATGAGTACATCAATGACGTTGCAAAACTATGACGTCAAGCCTAGGTATTTCAAACATTTTTAGAACAAAATGTCGTTTATGCATTCGTCATCCCTATTAACAGCTACACACATGACCACACAAACACAAACACATCACGAACACGAACACAAAAGTCAATAAAGATCTGTCAAATCAACTTGCAACGTTGCAAGGATGCTATGGCGAATATCTGCTAAACAATTGAAGAACGCAATTTTGATATTAGCTTGTTGTTAGTGGCGAGCAAGTATCATTGAAAGGCAACCTTTCTTCTTTTAAATCAATGTCTATTGTGACAATGACTTTAAATATAATCTGTATAAATAGATTTGTATATAATTGTATTATATTCGTATATAATCTGTGTATACAGATTATATTTGAAGTCATAGTCACAATAAACATTGATTTACAAGAATATAGGTTGTCTTTCAATGACTTTGTTGTCTTTGTAGAACATCATCAGGAAAACTTTGGGTAAGCATCTAAATTCCGCAAAACCGGCCATCTGCTGAAGTGTCACTCCCATGACTGACATGACATTGGCAGAATTCTAAAAGAGAAACCAAAAATTAAAGGATAGATAGATAGACTTCAAATATAATCTGTATATATAAATATCTGATATACAGATTATATTTGAAGTCATTGTCACAATGGACATTGATTTACAAAAAGAAAGGTTGCCTTTCAATGATACTTGCTCCAAGTGCGGTTATTGGGACGCCCATGAATTACTGGCGGGAGATTCAACAATTATACTGTACCTATTATGCGGTGAAATGTTAAAAAATATAGTTTTTTTACATAATGAAAAAAAAGGTGACGGACTGGTATATCAACGCACAGCCGAAACCACGGAACGGATTTCGCTAAAATTTAGAATACAGATAGCAATTACGACGTGGGCATCCGCTAAGAAAGGATTTTGGGAAATTCCCATGGGAACGGCAAAAACGGGATCTGCGCGGGCGAAAATGCGGGCACCCACTAGTTCTTTGCATAAAGCTTTTGGTAACTCTAACTGAAGTATCCATCCACGAAAATTGACCATTGAATGTGAACATGACATATAAAAAAGAAAAAAACTAGAGATGTGCAATGTTGTGACAGTCAAATGTCTCACGATATGAAAATACATGTTTTGCCCGGAGACCTCTGGGGCTTTCTAGTTTCAGATTGTCAAAGTCGTGAAAGGGATTAAAACGTCACCCATCGTTTAAAAAAGTGTGTGTATCCAATATTATTCCCAAAGAGAAATATTACGAAGACTAAAAAAAATATCAAATAATACTACGTACCACAAACCATATATCTTACGTACCCTTTAGTATCGCATCCATTACGAATAAATGATACAGATACCACCAGTATTCTATGTCATTTTACTCGTGGTATTCTATGTCATTTTACTCATAGTGTTCTTTGGTATTTTACTCAAGGTGTTCTATGTCATTTTACTCATAGGGTTTAATGTGATTTTACCCATGGTATTCTATGTTATTTTACTCATGGTATTCTTTGTTATGTTACTCAAGGTGTTCTATGTCATTTTACTCATGGTATTCTATGTCATTTTACTCATGGTGTCTATGTCATTTTACTAATGTTGTTCTATGTCATGTTACTCATAGTGTTCTATGTCATTTTACTCATAGTGTTCTATGTCATTTCACTCATGGTATTCTATGTCATTTTACTTATGGTATTTTGTCATTTTAATCATGGTGTAATTTTTTAAATAATTTCATCATCATCATCATATCAGCCACAAATCGTCCACTGCTGGACAAAGGCCTCCCCCAAGGATTTCCACGACGACCGGTCCTGCGCTGCCCGCATCCATCGGTTTCCCGCGACCTTCACCAGGTCATCGGTCCACCGCGTGGGAGGCCTGCCTACGCTAAGTTTTCCGGTGCGCGGTCGCCACTCAAGAACTTTACTACCCCATCGGCTATCTGTTCTACGAGCTATGTGCCCTGCCCACTGCCACTTCAGTTTAGCGATTCTGTGAGCTATGTCGGTTACTTTAGTTCTCCTGCGGATCTCCTCGTTTCTGATTCGATCACGCAGAGAAACTCCGAGCATAGCACGCTCCATTGCCCTTTGGGTGACCTTTTTACTTATATAGTAGAGGCACCGGGTGATGATGGAATTACGGCTGAACTTCTGAAAGCAGGTGGATCACCGGTACTAAAAGCTCTTCAGAAGTTATTTAATTCCGTTATACTCGAGGGACAAACGCCTAAGGCATGGCACAGGAGTGTGGTCGTGCTTTTCTTCAAAAAGGGTGACAACACCCTGCTGAAGAACTACAGACCCATCTCACTTCTGAGCCATGTCTACAAGCTGTTTTCGAGAGTCATTACGAATCGTCTCGCACGCAGGTTTGACGACTTCCAGCCTCCCGAACAAGCCGGTTTCCGAAAAGGCTTTAGTACCATAGACCACATACATACGCTGCGGCAGATTATATAGAAGACCGAAGAGTACAATCAGCGACTATGCTTGGCGTTTGTGGACTATGAGAAGGCCTCTGATTCAGTCGAAACCTGGGCTGTGCTACAGTCTCTCCAGCGGTGCCAAAATGACCATCGATACATCGAGGTGTTGAAGTGTCTGTATGAAAACGCCACCATGTCGGTTCGCCTCCAGGACCAGAACTCGAAACCTATCCAGTTGCAGCGAGGGGTGAGACAGGGAGACGTTATATCTCCGAAACTGTTCACCGCCGCCCTGGAAGATGTTTTTAAGCTTCTGGACTGGGGTGGACTCGGCATCAATATCAACGGCGAGTACATATCCCACCTCCGATTCGCTGACGATATCGTGGTCATGGCTGAGACTATGGAAGCCCTAAGCACAATGCTCGATGGTCTCAGTAAGGTCTCTCAACAAGTGGGTCTTAAAATGAACATGGACAAGACGAAAATAATGTTAAATGTCCGTGTCGCACCCACTCCTCTAAAGGTTGGAGACTCTACACTGGAAGTTGTTGACGACTATGTATACCTGGGACAAACAGTCCAGCTAGGCAGGTCGAACTTCAAGAAAGAGATCAATCGACGAATCCAACTCGGCTGGGCAGCGTTCGGGAAGCTTCGCAATATCTTCACGTCCCAAATACCGCAGTGTCTCAAGACTAAGATATTTGACCAGTGTGTGTTGCCAGTGATGATTTACGGAACTGAGACATGGTTGTTTACTATGGGCCTCATAAGAAGGCTCAAGGTCACCCAAAGGGCAATAGAGCGTGCTATGCTTGGAGTTTCTCTGCGTGATCGAATCAGAAACGAGGAGATCCGCAAGGGAACTAAAGTAACCGACATAGCTCACAGATTCGCTAAACTGAAGTGGCAGTGGGCTGGGCATATAGCTCGTAGAACAGATGGCCGATGGGGTAGTAAAGTTCTCGAGTGGCGACCGCGCACCGGAAAACATAGCGTAGGCAGGCCTCCCACGCGGTGGACCGACGACCTGATGAAGATCGCGGGAAGCCGATGGATGCGGGCAGCGCAGGACCGGTCGTCGTGGAAATCCTTGGGGAGGCCTTTGTCCAGCAGTGGACGATTTTTGTCTGTTATGATGAATAAAACCTAAATTTTATCCAAAAAACTTAATAATCTTCAGAAATCCGAAAAAACCCAGAGGGTATATAATTTTGACTTGGTAAATTTTATCCAAATCCTTAGAGCCGTTTCCAAGAAACCAATTTTATGTACCTATACTACAAGAATTTTTCACTTAAAGTAAAGAATATTGCGGGTGTAGGTAGACGCGGGCGTGCCAGTTTCCATGGATCAGGTTAAACTTGATATTTCAACATTGTTACCTATCTACTATTTAAAATTACTAATCTGTGTCCGGATTTGAGCTTAAAATGTTTTTTTTTGTTATGAATCCTACCTCCCACTGTGATTCACTCAAAACAGGCTGGCTGGAAAAAAATCATTATTTATTAAAAGTAAATTATTATATATATAGTCTTCCATAGTCTCAGCCATGACCACGATATCGTCAGCGAATCGGAGGTGGGATATTTACTCACCGTTGATATTGATGCCGAGTCCACTCCAGTTCAGAAGCTTAAAAACATCTTCCAGGGCGGGCGGTGAACAGTTTCGGAGATATAACGTCTCCCTGTCTCACCCCTCGCTGCAACTGGATAGGTTTCGAGTTCTGATCCTGGAGGCGAACCGACATTAGGTTAAATTGCATTTAACTTATTTTCGGATTTAATTTAATTGGTACAGTGGTACTGTCGTACCTTATATTTTACTCAGACAAAAGTAACTTTTACTGTTTTTTTTTCTAAGTAAGTTTTTATTTTTAAGTTGTGTGTATACACTGAACTGCGTAAGCTACAAAATACGACTAAAGTAGCGTTCATATAACCCACATCTAGAACGAACCCATTAATTGAACAATTTCTATACTCATATAATTCATCGTACAGATACATCGAGACTACTTTATGTAGATTTGTTTTCGCTTAGTTATTCGCGGATGGCGTGGGAACCTTCAGCTAGTATCATTTGTGGGTCTAGCTGGATATATATCACGTCAGATTTCGTCGCGCTGCTGTGGCTGTAGTACAAACTTGGACGCACAAATTCTGCGACACAGACAAAACTCACGACTAGATTGTGAATCCTTTCGAAGTGGTACCTATTTGTATTTGATGTTGGTACAAAACTCAAGTACTTACAATATTCTAACAGAGATTTATACACGGACCATTTTGAAGATAGCAATTTGGCCGTCAAGCTGAAATAATACGTAAATATGTAATGAGTAGAGCATCTTAAGGCTCCGCCGTCCCTAAAATTAGCAACTCGCTTCACGATGTTTCAAACATCGAACGAAATAGATTAGATTAGATTAAATTAGATTTATAATAGGTTGGAAATAAAGTCCCTGTCAGCTCGTACGGCAACGTCAATCGCTGCGATCGAATCGTGCGAAAATTGTGGTTTTTGATTCATTATAAATATATTATGACGAATTTCCAAAAAGTAAGAAAACAAATATTGTTTTGTTAAGAAGTTAATAAATCATCTATGGTTGTAACTAGAAAAAAAGGGCGCATTAGGACATTTTTGTCTTTAGTTCTGTGTATTAAAATTGCATTCGAGGAAATCAAAATCACTCCACATATCCTGTAAAATACAAAACATTCAATAACAAATCCTTAATCGAAGCACACCCTGGACACTTCATACAACGGGCCAGTCGGAGCGGCAATTTTTTTTCTTATCTGTAGCCAGAAATGTCATTTCAAAAAAGGAATGACGGAAAAAACAAAATGGCTGCGAAATCCTATACCTACGTTCGAGAACCAAACTGTAACCAATTTATATCAATCTGAGTGACGAGGGGGTGAGGTCGCATTACTAATATTATAAATGTGAAAATGTGTTTGTTTGTTTGTTTGTTACCTTTTCACGCTTCAACGCCTTGACCAATCTTTATGAAATTTGGCATGCAGGTAGCCTGTGTCACGGGGAAAGACATAGGCTACTTTTTATCCCGGGAAAATAGCATAATCTGATGCAGTTCCTGAGGGAACTAAAAAAATACTCGATTGTTGAAACGACATAAATTACTAATCACCCTTAAAGACAGTCATAAAAACGAGGAAAAAGCTAGTATATTATACTTTGATCGAAATACCAAGTGGCTACAAATTTGGTCGTTGGCGGCGCGGTGTAAGCCCTAATGCACCTTCCTGACGATTGTATCTATAAATTGGCTTAGCCAAGTCACAGTATATATATATTAATACTATCGTAGCTAAGAGGTTATGTACCAATGTACCTAGCAGAGCTAATTGAAAACCAGCCGCTAGCTATGTTGTACCTGCTCACACTAATCTAAACGAGAATATTTGTATCCAATAACCTCTTCCAAACATAATATGCATAAACTAAGTCGATTTCAAAGTATTCATGAGAAATTGTGATCTCTAATTACTGGTTAATTATCCACAATGTCTCCTAACTTCAATTTATTATACCTTTAAAGTACAGTTCTGTTTCTGAAAGCATATTATCCTAAACAGTTTATTATCTTAATATTTACAGAGGCCAGCACATCAAGCTATACACTCGTAGTGCGATTCTGACCCATACGCATTCGGCATAAGAACGATACAAAGTCCAAAGTGTGTAGCTTGATGTGCTGGCCTGTGTACCGTCAACTACAAAGAGATGTATCCATGTTAACCTTACAAAATGATGTAACTTTTCGTATACCTGAACTAATTACCCTTGGTTCGTGACATTTCTAGTAGCAACCAAACCTTACATTATCATCGACTCGTTTAAAATGCAATATTTATGTATCCCGCAATGTTTTCTCCGAATGTACACTTACAAGTCTCTTTCATTATCTATCGATATATCATGACAAATATAAGTACACTTCCAATGTTCCAAGGAAAAGTAACCAATACACTTACCTATTAAGAAAAATAGTATGCGAGCCGAAAAAAAAGAAGTACGTCCAGTTACCTGAGACAGATGTATGCAATGACAAGTCTGTACTGTTTTCGTGAAACGTCAGTTTTAGTGTTAAACTAAATATTTATTTAAATACATATTGTTTCCTTAACATGTCTTAATTAACAAAAACTAGGGTGTTATCACTTCAATAGCTCCTTATTTAATTATTTAATTGTGAATAATAAAAAATTAACAATTTTTAAAATCTGGTATAACTACCGTGGGCATTAACCACCGACTGTAGCCGATCAGCCATTGAAAGAACACAGTTTTCACAGAAATTATCTCCTCGATAGTAATCCTATAATTGGAACACATGTTCTTTTACATTTTGGATATTTCTTATATCTGACGAATTCCAGTTCTGTACCATCATTCCCCATAAGTTTTCAATAGGGTTTATATCGGGGCTTTTGGGTGGTAGTTTGATTACATTGGAATCGTCCTGCTCGTCAATCCAAGTTTGGAAAATACGCGAATTGTGCACTGAAGAATTATCCCGTATTAAAGTAATAGTTTCGTCTCCAAATACAGTTTTAGCGGTGGGCATTACCACGTCTTTCAATATTACTTTATAATTAACTGCATTCATTCGAGTTGAAATTTCAATTAATACCCCAGGTCCAGATGATGACATCCAACCCCATAAACCTAAAGTCAATCGACCACTTTGTTGTGTCGGTAGTATGTAAGGTTCTTCATAACGGGTATTTTCCAACCTCCAAAGCGATACCCGTCCCTGTTCAATTGTAGAAAAACCTTTTTCGTCTACAAAAATTACCTTGTCAAAATTATAGTTTTTGTATTTATTTGCGAAACTAAGTCGGAGTGTTTTATGGCGGTCATTTAGAATTGGTTTTTTGGCAGGTATTCTATGTTGTAGTCCTGCACTTTTCAGTCTTCGATAAATTGTGTTTTGGCACAAATTTAGTTCAGACGCATAAGTTGGTATGCTCACAAAACGCTGAACAAGGACATCCTCGACTAAGCGTCAGTCTTCATATTATGCCGTGGTCACACGGTGACGTCCTGTAGATTTATGATTTTGAACCGTTCCTTCTTCACGCCAACGTTTCCACCATAAATTAACCGTTTTCCTCTGCAAAAAATTATCAATGCAACAAATATTAGCATAAAACTAGAGTAAAGTAAATAAAAACTTTCTATGTAGATATTATGTTCAGCAAGGAAATTTTCGTCATTTTTTAATAAATAAGCAAGTGCGTGAGATAATAATTATTTACGTCGTATATAAACGCTAGTATGCTACGACGGCTGTTGTATGTATGAACTAGCTGTTTCCCGCGGCTTCACCCGCGTGGACCACGTTTCTACGACTTTCGAGGGTGCGCAGTGCGTGGTAAAAAGTAGCCTATGTCTTAATCCAGGTCCTAATCTGTCTACCTACCAAATTTCAGCCAAATCCGTTCAGTAGTTTTTGCGGGAAAGCGTAACAGACAGACAGACAGAGTTACTTTCGCATTTATAATATTATAGTAGGGATTAGTAGGGATAAAACTCACCGTAACTCCCATCTCTTCCGAAACGTCTGTCACGGATGCTCCATTTTCTAACATCGCCACGATGCGATGTCTCGTGCGGTCATCGATACGGTAAGAAAAAAAATATATAAACATGACATGATATCTATTCAGTCATAGAAATTTCCTTGCAATTGCACCTATTAATATTATTTTCTGACACGAATATTAAATGAAGCATCAGTTATGAAGCGAACAAATGAGCGTCGTAATGCATTTATTTTTAAAAAGTGTCAATAAAGATGATATTACGTGTTTTTGAATTTCGAATCGTCTTGCTTGGTTTTTTTCTGAATTTCAAGGTATTGGTTACATTTCTTTGGAACATTGTAAGTTTACTTATATTTGTCATAATATATCGATAGATAATGAAAGAGACTTGTAAGTGTACATTCGGAGAAAACATTGCGGGATACATAAATATTGCATTTTAAACGAGTCGATGATAATGTAAGGTTTGGTTGCTACTAGAAATGTCACGAACCAAGGGTAATTAGTTCAGGTATACGAAAAGTTACATCATTTTGTAAGTTTAACATGGATACATCTCTTTGTAGTTGACTGTACCAAGAAGGTTTCGAACCAAGCTTGTTAATTAAAATTAGAATACTTGTACTAATTCCTACCCATTACACGTACTCTAATAGAAAACTAAACCAGAGGAAATATTTAAATTATCTGCGTGTACTTTATACCGCGAGGTATTGATTGGAACAGTTGTCTCTGTCTTTTTCTTTAAGTGTAAAGAGTAAAGAAAATAACCACACTTTTTCAATGGTTTTTCGTTTCAATCAAAAACTACAATGAAAGTATACAAAATAATAATATTACTCACTTTGTATTGTCACAACAAATATTATTGTATAAATTTTTAAATTTATACTTCAAAATATTAGTCATAACTAGAGTTGAAAGTAACGGTGTAGACCTATCTTTGGGTTTTTTTTTTCTATCGAGCCAAAACTGCTCAATCGTGTTCCTAATAGCTTTTGACTTTAAGGAACATCATTAAAATAAGGGTATTTTTTGAACCTTGGGTTTTCTGTCGTTCAGGAGTAATTGACGTCAAAAATAACGAAAATCTGTAATAATAATACCACCTCAAAATACTGATTAAGAGGATTGTAGACCCAGCGGGCTCCAACAGTCGAAGTTTGGATCTTAATTGAATATTAATCTCTGGGTTGCCTGGAAGAAATTGCTTTAAGCAATAAGGCTGCCTAAATTGTACAATTTAAATTGTTACTGTATATTCTGTACTATTCTTTTTTTTTAGCTCGTAGAACAGATGGCCGTTGGGGTAGTAAATTTCTCGAGTAGCGACCGTGCACCGGTACACGTGGCGTAGGTAGGCCTCCCACGCGGTGGACCTTAGACCTGGTGAAGATCGCGAGAAGCCGCTGGATGCGGGCAGCGCAGGACCGGTCGTCTTTGGGGGAGGCCCTTGTCCAGCAGTGGACGTTTTTCGGCTGATATGATGATGTTGAAAGAATAATTATTGAAATTCCGTAACTAATATATTTGTTTAAGGTTTTTCACATTCCTTTTTTATTTGTTTTGTGTACATTTAATGGGGGGGGAGGGGGTTCATAGCCCCGGACGGCGAAGATTTAGGGGGCGGCACACTGGCGGATTTAGAGTGGCCCGCCCGGAGGAAAAAGCACCTAAAATGAATTCATATCCATACAATGACTTATATGTATATTACTGGTGTATCCATATCTTTTAATAAAACCAAAATCTTGCATCGCTAAACAGGTAAAATAATTATTTTATTTAAGAAAGCTGCTTAATTTAAGCAACAAATTTATGTTTCACCCCGGGTATCAGGAATCCACGCTATGCACCAGTCCCTTAGATATCTTTCTTTCATTCTTCTAAGGAAAGAATTATTCAATTGAATTCTTCATATTGCGTACAATCTGACAGTGATATTTACACTTATAAATAACGCAACAGAGATATACGCGCGAGATCAGAGGCTGGCACCCAAGTCGTCTTCTTCCTTCAAATGTCAGAGATCAGTGTAATGCCTCCACCACGGATAAGATAAATAAGATTGGATTGGCAATAGTCACACTTTTGTTTGAAAACCAGCGTCGCCGCCTGTCTCCCACCCATCAACTCCACTACACAAGCAATAATAATAAATATACACGAATTGCGCGCACTAATAAACAAAACACACTTAGAACACAGGGCTGCAATTGTGTCTTACACCATTTCGAGAGTCTGTACGTTACACACAACCACACGCAAATAAAAAGTATGAACGCGTGCTTCGGTTAAGTATGATTGTCTAATCATACTTGAGGCGCGCCTGCCCAGCGCACATTTCCAATCCAACCTTATTTATCTGATCCGTGGCCTCCACTATGGCGGGCGGCGCGGCGTGGCGGCGCACTAGTCTGGTATGCGGTTACCTGCAGCAGCGCAAGCGCAGACGCTCCCATTTATGGAAACCTAGTTTCAACCGACTTCAAAAAGGAGGAGGTTCTCAATTCGACTGTATGTTTTTTTTTGTATGTTTGTTACGCGATATCTCCGCCGATTGTGAACCGATTTTCAAAATTCTTTTTTTATTTGAAAGAGTATACTCCCGAGGGGGTCCCATTGTCACCAAGTCAGGATCTGATGATGGGATCCCAGGGAAATCGAGAACAACCCTCAAATTTTATAGGCACATATTACGTGTTTCATGTATTTCCTAAAACTATTGTCTCCAGTTTTGGCGTCTAGTAGTCATCGTCTCATCATCATCAGATGAGCTAATGAAGGAAGGTTCAACTCCTTAACGGTTAGGAGATGGAGCATAATTCTTTAAAAATTTTACGTAGACCGATAGTTGTATTCTTTCAGGTTATTCAGATGAGCTGATGATGGAAGATTTAACTGTTGAGATGATGATGGAAGCCACAGGAATCTGTATCTGTTAATGAAACACATGCATTATGAATTATGATTTGATGGTTCCTATTGGCGAGTGGATGATTGGGTATAACGTTGTTAGATAGATAGCATTATCACTAAAAATAATTAAAATTAAAATAAAAGTTTAAAAAACTTAAAAACCGACTTCAAAATGAATTTCACTCAAAAGTATGAATTAATATTATTATACTTATATACACGACATTAACCAACAATAACGAAATCAAAGGTGGGTAGGAATTAAAGTAGGGGCCTAAATATTTTTTTGAGGTCGGTGTCAGCAATGCCATCGAATCTAAAACATCTGATACGTAAGTAGCTGTATGCTGATACCGACCTCAAAAATTAATTTAGGCCCCTAATTTAATTCCTACCCACCATGGATTTCGTTATTGTTGGTTAATGTCGTGTATCTAAGTATAATAATATTATTTCATACTTTTGAGTGAAATTCATTTTGAAGTTGGTTTTTAAGTTTTTTAAACTTTTATTTTCATGTTACCATTTGGTGGCCGGACCGCCGCCGCTGGTCTTACTGCAGCGGTGTAAAACCAAAAAAACGCTAAACACGTTAAAAAACCGACTTCCATTGCAACAACTTCGTACAAATTTGCAATATTATTTTTGGTTTTTGTTAATTTTCTAATAAAGTACTGCACCGATTTTGATAAAATTTATATAGGACCACACGGGAACCACTAGCTTTCAAATAAAAAAAGAATCATTACAATCAGTTTACTCAGTCAAAAGTTCTGAGGTAACACACATAAAAAAAACATACAGTCGAATTGAGAACCTCCTCCTTTTTGGAAGTCGCTTGAAAATTAACGATTATTGGCACAACAAGTAGGTATACGTACCTGAATTAAAGTTTTATGTTCTCTAGCTCGTGTTAATGGGCTCCCAATTTGACCAAGTACATAGGCACGCATTATTTAGTTGTTAAAATTATTATTTCTTGTTCACGTCTTGTTTTGTGTGTAGGTGTAAATTGTATTAAGGCGATTTCTCCATCCAGTGCCGCCATGACATTTGAGGATGGATAGTTATTTTGATCATAGGCTTTTAACTTTTATTACGGATGATTTAAAACTGTGCTTATTTGTGTCATTTTTAAAGAAATATTAAGATAATTGTAATTCGAAGAGTCATAGTTATAAAGTTTTGTAGTTAACTAATATTTATATCATGAAGTGTTTGCTAGTTGAGACATAGGCAAAACAAATATATATGTCGCAGGCAATGCATCAATCTGGGTGACGAGGGGGTGAGGTCGCAACTTAGAGGGCGGCAGGGAGTTTCCATACTGTATGTTAGTACTAATATGTATACTTTGACCCAGGCTACGCGAGTCTTATCAATCAAACCTGACCGAACCTAACATCGCTCGCTTCGCTCGCTCATTTCAGTACCGCTTGCTCATTTTACAATCTGCGGAAGGCATCTTACAATTTGCCTGACCGTTTATATACCGACGAATTATACAAATTACCTGACCATTTGTAAAATGACTAATCGTACAATATGGCTGCCACATATACACCGTCATGAATCATGTCAACATAGCTGAGGCCAGAGATATGCTATATATAAAGGGAAGGTTACGTGCATCCAAAAAGTGAAGCAAAAAAAAGATGCCAATTGGCATCTCTTTTCTTAGTAGTATCGGTGCAACGGAAGCGAACTGCTTGTAATGTTGTGTGTGTAAATGGCTTCGATTTTCAAATGTTGTTTGTTAGTGCATAACCCATCTATGGTAACAAATCTCTGGCTGAGGCTATATATAATTTTTATTTGCTAAGAGTACCGGAGGCTCCAGTTTATGCATAAAATGGACCTGTCGGTGTTTATATTCGTATTCAAAGTCAGTATAAACCGCCAATTAAACCCGTCGTACTGTCGCAAAGCGGTGTCCTCGGGCCGGTGCACCCGCCCACCAGCCCACCAGCTCAACAGCCCACCAACCCACCACCATCCATCGCCATCTCAATACCTCCAGTGAACTTGCGCCAACACCGCACGTACAGCCTGTAACTCAAATAGGTGACACTCCCGCGCATTTTTTCTGTCTATATGAATACGAGGGTCAGCTGAGGAACGTAATGAGCCGCCTGTACTATCGGTTGTCCTATGTCCCGCTTGTACACCTTAAATAAACTCAATCAAAATCAATCAATCAAAATAATTTTAAATAGGTGTTTACATGATTCAGATTACAGTCTCAGTTAATGGTATTTGTTACAGAATCAACATATATATATCTTTGTCATTTACATAATCTGTTATTTTATAATATCCTCTAGAGCACAAGCATTTTTCGACATGATTCTTGAATTTATCTCATCTCGTAAAACCTAGAAACTTTTAGATACAAGCTTTTATTCAAAAAGTTCATTTGGTTAATACGTTTTGTTTAATGTTATAAATATTGAATTATTGATTTAGCTGGAGTGTGGAGGCACGTCGGTTTGTGAGGGAGATAGGGCGTCGCATGGTCCAGAGAGGCTTCGATCCCGCTCCAGATCGTTCCTGGTGCAGAGGCTGTCCGTAGCCATTCAGCGCGGGAATGCAGCTAGTGTTATGGACACCTTTGCACCGGGGATGACGAGGGACGGGGTATTTTAGGTGTTTTGTGTTAGGTATTTAAGTGTGGTTTTAGGTATCTTAGGTGTTCTATTTTAGGTGTACTTTGTAATTAGTGAGATATTACCTTTATGACTGATTATTTTGTTACTAATAAATAATTTAATATTTATCACATTAAACAAAACGTATTAATCAAATGAACTTTTTGAATACAAATTAATAAAAGCTTTTAACTGAAAACAGTTTTAATTGTATCGTATTCCTCTCAGCAAACTCTTTCATTTGATACCCATATCATGGGGGTGCATTAAAAATAACTGGTCTGCTTTGGGAGTCCGCCATATTGGATTTAGACTGACGTTACATAACTAACCATGCATTGTCATCCATACTAAAAAAAATCAGCTCAATCAGAAATCGGGAAGTGGGTCAAAAACTTCTACAAATTTTGAAGTGGACAACTTACTTCCATATATACATACATACATACATGCATGCACATACATACATACATGCATGCACATACATACATACATGCATGCACATACATACATACATTTCAAGTTAAATAAAAGCTTGTAATTAACGTGCAACTTACAATAATATTCCCAATATATGGTTGGGTATAATAGATATACGAGCGGGAATCATCATATCAGCTCATATACGTCCCCATCGAGGGGCTCGAGCCTACCCTGAATTAGGGCGTTCGGACCTTAGTCGACCACGCGGGCCCAGAGCGGGTTGTTCGACTTCACACACAACCTGCGAGTTTCTCCGCAGGCGTGTGCAGGTTTCCTCACGATGTTTTCCTTCACCGTAATTACACGTATTTACTTTACTACAACTAATCCTACTATAATATATAATATTATAAATGTGAAAGTTTGTATGTATGGATGGATGTTTGTTACTCTTTCAAGCTTCAACCACTGGACATATCGGGATAAAACTTGGCACACATATAGGTTAGGTCCTGGATTAACATATAGGCTACTTTTTGTCCCGATTTCTTAAGTAGTTCCTGTGGGATAGCTATTAACTCTCTCTTCTTTGTTAATTTATGTCACGTCGCAATGAAGCGAAGGATTGACGTGCTAATTAATACTGATTATCTAATTGACTACTAATTAGCATAGCCTGAAATAATGAAGTCGTCATTAATATCAGCTCATATACGTCCCCACCGAGGGGCTCGAATCTACCCTGAATTAGGGCGATCGGGCCTTAGTCGACCAAGCGAGTCTAGTGCGGGTTGGTTGACTTCACACACAACCTTCGAGTTTCTTCGCAGGCGTGTGCAGGTTTCCTCACGATGTTTTCCTTCACCGTTAAAGCAATCGGTGAGTATATGTACGTAAGTTACGAAAAACTCATTGGTATATTGGCCGTCCGGATTTGAACCTGGGATCTCTGATTAGGAGGACCGAGTGGTTACGGTTGAGCCACCGACGCTTATAAGCCACCGACGCACGAGCGGGAATAGACGTCGAATATAATCGACTATACACCGAATACTCAGTAATTCCATATCGACTTTTCAGCGGAATTATCACACATTCGGCGTTACATTTATCGATTGCTTTGTGGATCAAACGATCAACACGTCAGTTACAAGTCACGTAAAATTTATATTTAGAAACACCAAACACCTTAAAAAAACCGACGTCCATCGCAACAACTTGGTACAATTTTGCATTATTATTTTTGGTTTTTGTTATTTTTCTAAAAAATATAAAATTTATATGGGACTAACTCAGGAGCAAACCCTATCAATTAAAAAAAGAAACATGAAAATCGGTTCATAATCTGCGAAGATATCGCGTAACAAACACACAGAAAAACATACAGTCGAATTGAGAACCTCCTCATTTTGAATATCGGTTGAAAACATGATTAAGTCATTTTATAATTATTTCGTATTTATTTTTTTATCCACAATTGGTAAGCTGTTGACATCATCTCACCTGATGGAAAGTGTTGATGAAGAATTACCAAGATTACCAAGATTCCGCAACGCAATGAGGAACTGGCTATCTTATCTTGAATCCGGAACACATCAATGCTGTTAAAATTGATGCTTGGCGGCAAGACTTAGATAAGGTGGTGGTAGCTAGCCAGACGGGCTTAGAAATAACCGTTCCACCAACCAAACCGAGTCATACAAAGAAAGACTCCGCTGGGAATCGAACCCGCGACCCTCAGCTGAGAAGCTAATTGATTGGCTGAAACATTACGGCACGGAGAAGGTTCTATGTACAGAAGCCAGCACATCAAGCTATACACTCGTAGTGCGATTCTGATCCATACCCATTCGGCATAAGAACGGTACAGAGTCCAAAGTGTGTAGCTTGATGTGCTAGCCTGTGTACACTGTACTTACTTCTCTAAGACACTGTAGTTAGGGAACTCTCAACAGCGACACTATCGCACCATCAAACCTGTAACTTTAATTGCGAGGTTATTTTAGCAGTAAACAAATACAACCCAATTTGTAGACACCGCTCTCGGTCGGTAGATCTAGTTGATGATAACAGACACTGTGCTAGCGACAGTTGAACTATTTTAGTTCATGTTAATTATAAATAAGTCGATCTAATCAGTTTGATCAACAAAATGCTTACAGTGTTGGATAGTGAAAAGAACAGTGGACACCAATATAATTTAACAGTACAGTAATACCTCGGTTTACGCGATCTCACTTTGCGCGATTTCGTTATAACGCGGTTTTTGCGATTCGCGCTAATTCGCGCTATTAAAAAAATTCAAAAATATGTTCTGGTCTATAGATGTCGGAAAGTTTGGACAGTGATGTCAACCGTGTTTTACGTCTGAGGCAATCCATAGAAAACGGTGTAACTTGCTACGAAAAAATTTTACTTGAGCGCAAAAAAAAATCTACTTAAAAAACGTTAGATGAGTATTTCTCTAAAATTTAAAATATATAGGTATTTTGTTTTTTTGTTAGCTTATAGGCAATAAAAGTAAATTTGTAATTTATTTTGCTTGTTATTTCATTGACCTCGTTATACACGTATTTTGCTTAGCGCGAAATTGATCGGAACGCATCCTTCGCGTAAACAGAGGTATTACTGTACTCCGTTGTTTTTTTTTTATTTACAATTGGTAAACCCTTGAGAACATCTCACCTGGTGGTAAGTGACGATGTTGCCGAAGATGGAAGCGGGCTTATCAAGATGCCCCAACGCAATGGGGAACTGACTATCTTAACTTCATGCCGGAACACACCAATGATATCAACATTGATATTTGGCGGCAAGACTTAGATAAGATGGTAAGATGAGCCAGGCGGGCTTAGAAAATTCCTAGCCACCAACCAAACCGAGTCTTACACTTGACCCCGCCGGAAATCGAACCCGCGACCTCCTGTGTAAAGCCAGTGAACTTTGCCTCTAGGCTACGGAGGCGGTGTTTCATCTAATCCCACTGTTTAAGTTGCTACGTGGTGTTCACTGCGTTCATCATTATCATCATCATATCAGCCGAAGAACGTCCACTGTTGGACAAAGCCCTTCCCCAAGGATTTTCACGACGACCGGTCCTGCTCTACCCGCATCCATCGGCTTCCCGCAATCTTCACCAGGTCGTCGGTCCACCGCGTGGGAGGCCTGCCTACGCTACGTTTTCCGGTGTGCGGTCTCCACTCGAGAACTTTACTGCCCCAACGTACAGGTCTAAAATTATTTTTGAACTTGTCATACAAAATTGATCAGCTGATACCAAATTTCGTATGGCAGGTCCAAAATTATTTTTGAACTTGTCATACAAAATTGATCAGCTGATACCAAACTTTGTATGGCAGTTCAAAAATGAAATAAAGTCGACATGTCAAACAAATAGGTGGCTTAAGAGGGGGTGTTTTTTTTAGAGTGCCCCGTGTGGCGTATCGTAGAAAAAGTCTCATTAACTGAATTAAAGAGTTTCTTGAACATTTTTTAAATAAAGTAAAATTTCATTTTCACAAAATGTCGCGACACAAAAAGCGTCAATTGGTGGCTCTCACCCGATCAGCCCCTCTTACCGACACAAAAAGCGTCACTTGTCGCCCTCACCCGCCCGCCCCTCTTACTGACACAAAAAGCGTCACTTGTCGCCCTCACCCGCCCGCCCCTCTTACCGACACAAAAAGCGTCACTTGTCGCCCTCACCCGCCCGCCCCTCTTACTGACACAAAAAGCGTCACTTGTCGCCCTCACCCGCCCGCCCCTCTTACCGACACAAAAAGCGTCACTTGTCGCCCTCACCCGCCCGCCCCTCTTACTGACACAAAAAGCGTCACTTGTCGCCCTCACCCGCCCGCCCCTCTTACCGACACAAAAAGCGTCACTTGTCGCCCTCACCCGCCCGCCCCTCTTACTGACACAAAAAGCGTCACTTGTCGCCCTCACCCGCCCGCCCCTCTTACCGACACAAAAAGCGTCACTTGTCGCCCTCACCCGCCCGCCCCTCTTACTAACACAAAAAGCGTCACTTGTCGCCCTCACCCGCCCCGCCCCTCTTACCGACACAAAAAGCGTCACTTGTCGCCCTCACCCGCCCGCCCCTCTTACTAACACAAAAAGCGTCACTTGTCGCCCTCACTCGCACCGCCCCTCTTACTGACACAAAAAGCGTCACTTGTCGCCCTCACCCGCCCGCCCCTCTTACCGACACAAAAAGCGTCACTTGTCGCCCTCACCCGCCCGCCCCTCTTACCGACACAAAAAGCGTCACTTGTCGCCCTCACCCGCCCGCCCCTCTTACTAACACAAAAAGCGTCACTTGTCGCCCTCACTCGCACCGCCCCTCTTACTAACACAAAAAGCGTCACCTGTCGCCCTCACTCGCACCGCCCCTCTTACTGACACAAAAAGCGTCACTTGTCGCCCTCACCCGCCCGCCCCTCTTACCGACACAAAAAGCGTCACTTGTCGCCCTCACCCGCCCGCCCCTCTTACTAACACAAAAAGCGTCACTTGTCGCCCTCACCCGCCCGCCCCTCTTACTAACACAAAAAGCGTCACTTGTCGCCCTCACTCGCACCGCCCCTCTTACTGACACAAAAAGCGTCACTTGTCGCCCTCACTCGCACCGCCCCTCTTACTTTTTAACTTAAAATTCTGAAACATAGAAATACTAGACTCTAATAAAATGAGCAAACGAAAATTATTGGAATCATGAAAACATTTTTATCTTTGTTTTACCGCCATCGCCATCCCTCCTATAAAAGGGAAAGTTGTTATCGACTCCAATCCCTGGTCTATAAGATGTAAGTAAGGTTATAAAATTTTATAGATATGTGTTAACTTATAAAGCAAAGTAAAAAATAACAATATATTTTACTAACATGTCAAAGTCGTTAAAACGGGTTCCAGGTGTTTCGTAACAATTGGACATAGGAAAGGATGATTTATGGTATCCTCAGACAAACAGATAACAGGTAATGAACCTCCATATACGTGGTTCGACACGCAATTGGCCAATTTTTAAATATATCAGCTCTGTATTTGAATATCCCACTAATATGATAAATGCGTAAGCTTGTGTGTGTCTGTGTTAATCCAGGCCCTAATCTGTACACCTACCAAATTTCATCCAAATCTATCCAGCTGTTTAGGCGTGAAGAGGTATTAAACACACACCTATTTTTGTTACCTCTTCACACCTAAACGCCAGGTCCTAATCTGTCCACATACCAAATTTCATCCAAATCTATCCAGCCGTTTAGCCAAACATGGGTGTGTGTTTGTTACCTCTTCACGCCTAAACGGCCGGATAGATTTTGATGAAATTTCGTAGGTGGACAAATTAGGACCTAAATTAACATAAAATCTACTTTTTTTTCCTTTTTAATGAATGAATATGTTCCAGCTCCACAGCTAGTAAACAATGTTTGAAGGTACCTAGTAAAAATACCATATTTATTTAAAATAATATGATGAGACTATCTGTTACGAGAAGAACTAATAAGTACCTAACATTTCACAATTTAAGTGGAGGGCAAAACATCACACGAAAGCTTCGGAATAACTTATGATGCTCATGCAGCAGGTAAACACACCCATGACACCTCATATCCGCGCAACGTTCAGAGGTTAATTGACATCTACAGAGTGATTTGAAAATCTTGCTGGGTTAATGGAAACGTCATATCTTAAATATATATAACTCAAAGGTGACTGACTGACTGACTGACATAGTGATTTATCAACGCACAGCCCAAACCACTGGACGGATCGGGTTGAAATTTGGCATCCAGGTAGATGTTATGACGTAGGCATTCCGCTAAGAAAGGATTTCGGGAAATTCCCACGGAAACACCAAAAAACGGGAACTGCGCGGGCGAAGCCACGAGCACCCACTAGTTAGGTATATACGTATGTAGTACCAAAATATACCAGAAATACAAAGTTCAGTTCAGTTTTAGAGGTAGAATAGATTAGATTAGATTTATTTATCACACGTTACAAATTCATAAAATATATACGTTAACTTAGTGATGAGTAAAATTGGTGTTGGTCTTGCAGTCTTGGTCTTGGTCTTGCAAAAAAGCAAGACCAAGACCAATACTATCCTTAGTCTAGCAAGACCAAGACCAAGACAGAATAACAAGAACAAGAACAATACCAAGACCGATTATGCAAGACCAAGACCAAATACGCAAGACTCAATCGAAAATTCTTACTAACAGTGTTTATATGAGATAAAATATTTGTAACAGCGTTAACATATGCTTTTATATTTAGAAATGTTTGTCGATAAAAAACGGAATGTTGAAAAATGTTTGTTAAGACCTTATTGCAAGACCAAGACCAAAACCAAGACTAAACGTATTTCAGCAAGACCAAGACCAAGACCGAGTGAGCAAGACCAAGACCGAGACCAAGACCAAGACTAGACGAATTTGAGCAAGACCAAGACCAAGACTGAATAAGCAAGACCAAGACCAAGACCAAGACTGTCCAAGTCTTGGTCTTGGTCTTGCTTTGCTCATCACTACGTTAACTTATATATAAGATATGTCAATAGTGAAATAATCGTCAAAAAATAAATTTTAAAATTAGTAAAAACAAAATGTCAAATTACAAAAAAATAAATGTGTAAAAGTATACTGAACAATGAATAAATAAATAGAAATTAATACATTAAAGTATGTCTGTGTTTAATTTTTAAACATTTCGTTAATTGAATAATATTCTTTCTCCATCAAGAAGTTTTTCAAATGGCGCCCAAATGTTTTGTCATCTGGTATTTCCTTTTTTTTTCCCTCGGACTGCGAAGGAGGGAAGGGCGGAAATGCATTTACGCATACGCAGTCACAGCCGGCTGTACTGGTTATGTGGGACTCACAGCCCTGCGCCTATATGCATACATACCCATTATATACACAAGGTAAATATAAATAAATATGCAGAGGCCCAGGATCAACCCCCTGTAGCCTTGGCAGCTAAGCTACCTCAAAACTAAACGGAGCGAAAAATGCATGCTCCTGATGGAAGCGACCGCTTGGTGATTCACATTAGGTGTACTAGTGAGAGGGGTTGTGTCATTCAAGAAGTGACACTATCGGTTCCTCCCTGAGATGCCAGGAGGCAGTTTAAGTCGGCTGAAATTTTATCGGGGGGATCAGACAGTACGTGTCTTGGTCAACGGACCATATTACTAGTTAGTTCGAGAGGCGGGGAATAGTCCGCTGCCTCTTGAATTGGGATGCGTCTATGAGGCCTTGAAGAAGTTCTCGGAGAGGCCTTTGATAAACTGTTGGCTGTTTGGTATGCCAATGTCTCTATGTAAGTCTGCGTTCCTGACGCACCATTGGGCGTTAAGCGCTCTATGGCAGAATATTCTTTGGACAGTTTGGATCCTTTCCATGTTTTTTGGGGGCGCGTGCGCAAAGACGGGGGCCGCTTATGTCATTACCGGTCGGATGCAAACCTTAAAGAGTGTTCGCCTATTGGAGGGGGACATTTTGCTACGCCTACCTATTATGCTGTTTAGCCTGCCTAGGTAGAAACGTTTCGGGTCACGTTTTTGATGTGGGGTCCAAAAGTGAGTTGGGGGTCGAGGGTGACTCCTAAGTATTTGGCTGTGGCGTGCCAGGGGACAGGGGTGCCTAGCATGCGGATTGAGTCTTTGGAGTAATGGATCCTACGATGGTAGTCGAAGCGGTCCGCGGAGCTTTTGCTCGCATTTACTTCGATTCTCCATTTCCTAAACCTTTTACCTAGCTCATTGACTGAGGTTAGTAGTTTGCCTATTAGTGGTGACATTTGCTGCCCCCTTACGTAGAGGGCAGTGTCGTCCGCAAAGAGGGAATGCTGTACTGTTTGCCCTGATTTGTTTCGCTTTGGGATGGGCATGTCGTTAGTGTACGGAGTGTACAATGTTGGGGAGAGAATGGAACCTTGCGGGACCCCGGCTTTGATGGGGCGCGGAGAGGAAAGTGCCCCTTCGTGTCTAAAACGGAAGATACGTTCTCGGAGGTAGCACTCTACTATACGTACAAAACGGTCTTTCCCGCAGTGAGGGAGTAGCCGTTCATAAAATGTTGACCCAATTACGCGCGGATTTTTCACGGCTAGTGTGTATTTTGTTATGTGTTTTTACGTTTGTTGCACGGCAGGTAGGTAGGGAGTAGTTCTTTTAAAAATGCCGATGCGTACAATTTAATTTATTATTGAATTAAATATGAAATATAAGACCTAAAAAAAGAACATAATAATTAGAAAACGATACACACTTAAATTTAAAATAGAAATCACAGAAAAAACACAAATATAACCTACCCAAAATGGGTCTTTTATAAGAGAGAACAATTTAATTTATTTATTAATATATGATGAATATAATTTTGATTTTCAAAGCTGCAGCTAATTCAGCAAACGAACTTTATAATATACATTACTTCTAATCGCTACATGTGTCCATAAAAAAAAATTATACCGTGGTAGAACGCGTTGTCGTCTCCTGTTAGTAGTACAGACTATATCTATATTAGAAAGCTACAAGATCAGCCCATCCATATAGGTAAATCATAGTGTATAACAACTTTTAAATCGGAAGGAAATATTAAAATATTTCGTAACAATCTAAAAAACCTATTAATGTTACTATACTAGTAATTTATAGACAATAAAACATTGTAATAAAATTGTAATAGTTACAAATGTAAAATTAACATATACATCCATTACAAACCTATTTACCTACTTACTACACTTTAAATTCTTATGAAAATAACGTTAAACAAATACTTAACGATACTTTGTAAAATGTGTAATTTATGTTTTCTGTGTACATTATACTATAAAATAAATGAATGAACAATATTAAACAGATAATATATTTACCTCGTACTATCTTCTGGTCTCTCCTCGTTCTATAAGATTGATTAGATTATTACAACTTACCTGTTCGCGGTTCGCGATGCCCTAGCAGGGCGCATGCACATGTGCCATGATATACCTAGTTTTATTAATGAGACCCTATTTGTGTACATGATTGCAAACGATAGGTACGTAAATAAAATTAAATTGATGTGTTCCCCATTGCATTGGGGGAAAAATCAATATATATGTTAAATATTTTCAAGTGATCTTTCAATTCGCTCTTAAATTCTTGACCCTTTTTATTTTTATAGGTAAGTATTAATAATTTTATTGATACGGTTTTAAAGTATTAGCCTTGAGAACTGCACTCGTTGACGGTCGGTCGAGATAATATTATTATTGTTATTGTAAGTACAGATAATGCAGCCTTATTTAGTACAAATTACTGCCCTATTTTGATATTTACAGCTCAAAATTATAAATTCTGTGGTTTAAATTTTACTGAAATTCATTTTTCAATAACTCTTTTGGGGTTTCACAGACCACAAAGGACCTGTTAGAATTTAGATAAGAAGATTGCGTTAATTTATTGATTTATTGATTGCGATATATTGCGTCGGTGGCGTAATATGTAGTTGATTACTTTTGTGATAGTTTACTTTTTTAGTTTAGCCATTCATTAGTGCATTGCTTCTTTGGAATCACCTTTAAATATCTGGTATTTAGATGATGGAACGATTGGCGGTGCCCCATCTATTGTGGCTAAAGATATTGACTTGCTATTTTCAAAGTTAAAAGAGATTGGGCTGGTTTTTAATACCAATAAATGTGAGCTTTTCCCCTGTGGTCAACAAGCTAGGGATTCAATTCCTCTTTTTGAGAGTTTAATCCCTGGTTTGAAAGTCATTGATAGAGGCTTCTTGAATTTGCTTGGTGCACCTATTTTTACCGACTTCAAAAAGTTATCCAGTTCAAAGTTATGAGGTAACATACATAAAAAAAAGAAACATACAGACGAATTGAGAACCTCCTCCTTTTTGGAAGTCGCTTGACAAAACACACAATTTTACAAAAGCGAAAGAACAGTAAATAAAACTCAATTCAATATATTTATTCAAAATAGGTGCAAATTACACTCTTTCTGATAGTCATAAAATAATAATAACAATGCCATTTGTGAAGAATCAAGGAATAAACAATAATTAAATTAGTTAATAACGTCAAAATTAAATCCTTGATATAAACCAGATTAAGTCATCAGAACATGAAAACAATATGACACGAAAAGTTATACTTATATATCATTGAATGCATTTAACAAGAGTAGGCCAGTTCACACGGACAGCACCCGGTCACGAGTATAACGCGAGAGTCAGCCATCGCTCCCCTCAACCATAATATTAGAGGGAAAGGAACGACCCGGCTCTTGATGCGCCACCAACGAAGGCCATATTTAAAACGTCTTAATAAACGATGAGATATTTCACCTGCTAATTCACAACTAGCTTGATATTCCTTGTGACATATACATAAAGTACAATAGTTACAAACTAATTACGTTTTGTGTGTATTTAGTGCAGACGGGTACATTAAAATATCGCAGCGAAACATGGACGCTAAATACTGATAAATTTATAACTTTATGAGATTACCCGGTGGGTGGTGTCTTGCGAGAGCAAATATAAATCAGTTTATTATCATCAGTCCACTCGATTCTATGCTTTAAATACTCCTACACAGGTGTTGTGAAAACTGGGGTAAACTGTATAAAATGAGGCTTCTAATTAAAGTTTACGAAACACGTAAAAATGTTTACCCTATTAGGGTTCCATACAACCAAGGTAAAGTAAATAAAACAAAAGTTGATTTTTAGATAGCCTTTTTTTAATAAAATAAATGTGCTTCCTTTGCCATGTCTTTACATAAGAGACATGTGCATTTTTGTAAAAACACATCCCAAATATTTTAAAATAACGCACAGAAATCTATCCAAGGCAAAAAAGGTCATATTACTTAAACTTATTGTATCAACCTCCTTGTCATACCTATATTTATACAAAAAAACGTGTATAACATGAGTACAATGTTGTATTAATGCCTTGCCAGATAATTTAAAAATGTTAAATGGTAATTAATTTAAAAGTTCATTGACTAAGTGGTTGCATAAAAATTGTTTCTATTCCGTAAAATAATATGTAAGGTAGAACAAAATTAGCTGAAACTATTTTAACTGGTGCTTCTACCCATGAAACTGAACAACTTTCCTCAAGAAACCCATAATCAAATCTAAGGAATCCGAACTGAATGACAAAAAAGCATATTTTTGTCGCTCGCGTCTTTTGTTTGTAATGTGAATATAGGTAATCATTGTCCTTATGCTTTGTAGTTGTGTTTACGAAGTAACTATTTAATAATCTGTGGTTGTGTGGAGAGGTGTGGTGATACGGAACCCTCGGAGTGCCAGTCCGACTCGCACTTGGCCGGTTTTTATAATGAACTACTAGTAAGTAATACATATTTACACGACTGTTAACAATAAGAAATGTATTCTTTTCAGCTCTAATATATCTATTTATGTATTTTAGACTCTTAGATCATCGTTAGGTTCGTCTTGAACCTGAGAGTGACATAGTATACATTTTAACCGACTACCCAAAAAAGAGGCGTAATATTTTTATGCATTTGTGTTTTTCTTAAATTTTTAATTATATAAATCCAGCGTGGGGTTTTCAAGATTTTTTTTACCGTAATCACTGCAACCGCGCATCGGAACTCTTTCATTGTCGTTGTTCTAATCACTGACAGATGGAAGGACAGCGAAGTCTTAGTAATAGGGTCCCGTTTTTACCCTTTGGGTGCGGAACCCTAAAATGATCTCTATACATCGGCCTAAAATAACGGTCGATGCTCCAACTGCAACTGTAAGTTTGTATTCGCAAGAAAAAGTAATATATGGCTAGAAATTTACAAGTTTAGGATTTCCTTCTTTACTTGTGCTGTAGCACCTTGGTTGCTTGTTGCCTTTCAACTTTTAACAACTTTTTAGCCACCTTCGTGGCGTAATGGTTAGTCTATTCGATTCACACCAGAAGGTCGCAGGTTCGATTCCCAGTGGGGTGAACTTGTAAGACTCGGTTTGGTTGGTGTTAAGGCATTTTCTAAGCCCGCCTGACTAGCTACCACAATCTTATCTTAGTCTTGCCGCCAAACATCAGTGTTAACAACATTGATGTGTTCTTGCTTGAAGATAAGATAGCAGTTCTCCATTGCGTTGGGCGATCTTGGTAAGCCCGCTTCCATCTTCGGCATTTTCGTCACTTAAATTAAAAAAAATAAAAAACTTGCATGTCAACTGGAATCACCCTATAATTTTAATGAGTCAGTTTGCGAGGGTTAATAAATGGCCGTATCTTTTGATTACGTTGACTAAGAAGCTTAAATTTTTCACACCTCCAAGGATCTGCAGACCAGTAGTGTGTCATATTACTTAACTCCAACTCTATACGTATACCTGTTCCTTAGAAAAAGGGTCTTGACAGACAGACGTTCCACAAAGTGATCCGCAGGGTTCCGTTTTGTCCCATTGTGGTTCTTCTTCTTCTCCGTCGTTTCCTCACTGCTGAGGATCGTGACCACACAGTGTCCTCCACTTGACACGATTTTGGGCCAGGTGGACTGCCCGGTGTAGACTGCCCCCCGCCTTGCCCTTTATGACATCGGACCATCTGACTGGTGTCCTTCCTCTTGCGCGTTTTCCCTCAATCTGTCCCAAAATAATCGTCCTCTCCAGATCATGCTTTAGAGCAGGAGTCTCCAAACTTTTTAGCGTAAGGGCCACATTGACTCCTCCATTAGATCTCAAGGGCCAAGATTTAACAAAACATATGAATGACCTCAATTTTAAAATTACAAGGAGAAAACCAGCTTATGCCTGATGGATACACTCATATTAAGTCCTTTCGACAAAAAATGATCAGTTACAAAAAAAATGTTTCACGCATTTTTGTACTTGCCAAACATTCAGCGAGCAAAGTAATACTCCATTTCCGATAAATTTCGCTAGTGAAGATTTGAGAGTTTTGAAAATAAACTTTGAGTCTCTATTTTCAGACATTGATGCGATTGCAAACGAAAAAAAAAAACCTTTTAACACCGATATAGAAACTCTAGCTCCAGAACTACAATTGGAAATAATAGAATATATGCAGTGTAACGACATTTTCAAAGAACTCTTACAACTTGAAAACTTGCACAAATTTGCTCGCGAATTTTTTTCTGGTTTTGATACTACTTATTTGTGTGAGAAAACATTCTCCAAAATAAAGTTTACAAAAAATAATAAATAAAGTATTAAAGTTTAGAGAACGCATTATGTGACCGAAGAAACCCAGCACGCGTTCTTGGCATATCGTTGAGAGCCGTTTTTTGATCTGTAGTTCCCTAAAATAAGCGATTCAATAGCAGCACTTGTAGGGTATCTGTCGGTTATTTCGTCAACTCTTCGATGTGTCAGATCAGTTGTCACGTGAAACATTACACGCCGTCGCGGCCGTGTCTCGGTCGGTGGATTTGTCCCCATTCGTCTGGCAGTGAGGTGACTTGAGGCGGTTTGGTTTGACAAACCTTTCTCATATTATGCCAAATCATATACATTACAATATGCATTTCGGATCATCACAAGAGTTTTGGTCGGATTTCGAAAATAAAGTCGTCTTTGAGAAGTTTTGGAGTGCACATTCAATATTCACACACGTTTACAACGCGAGGCTTCAGGATAATTCGGATGAAAACAGATTATTTTATAAACTGCGATGAGTTCGGCACGGAGCTGGCTTCCCAAGTTGACAATTCAGCTTCTCGATCAAAAGTGCTCGTAAAATAATTGGCGCCTCTATCGTAGCCTCCGTAAATACTATAGAAACTATACCTAAGCTGATTATACAAAATCAATAAAAACAACAATAAAAACAAAACTTACAAAAAATAATAATAATAAGGTAATAAAAAAAAATTAAAACTATTTAGAATAAAATTAGGTACCGTGTATATGCGTGTGTTGTGTTGAGCGTGTGTGTGTGTGTATGTGTGTGTGTGTAAAAGTGTGTGTGTGTGTGTACCTACTATGAGAGGTCTAATAATTTTTCAGTTTCGTCATAATTCTTGGTTTGTAGCCATTTTGTTATAGTTTTCTTGCATTCATAATATAAGTTGCTATAAATATCAAGATCTTTATTAACTAGATTGTACAAATGAGACACACGTTTATCAAATTGTCTACTAGCGAATACAGTATTCGTTCTAGGTACTTTCGCGACGATATCTTTCCTTCTTCTACTCATAATGCTAAAATCGTATGGTAAAACGGTAAAATGGTATGTTTCTTTAGGACTGCAAGTGTAATATATAATTGTCTTACTGTCAGCAAACCAGAAAGGTGATATAGATCTTCCGTGGGGAATGTCATTTTCTTGAAATATATCACTTTGATACGGAGAAAATAAACATTTTATTTTTTTTTAAATGAAAAAACATATATGAGCTGTAATGATGATATCACTTTGATAAGACTACCTACTTCTAGGAAACGAGTTTTGGCCGGTCCACCCCAAATAAATATTATTATTGTATATTTGGTGTATATTTGTATATCTTACTTTGTATCATCTGTCAAAAACGACATTTGGTTCTAAAACCGTTTGAAATGCCTAGGCGTGACGTCATAGTTTAGCAGCGTATTTTATGTACTAATTTTGTGATTTTGGTGAATTAAAAAATCGAAGACTTGATGGAAAACAAAACGAGTAAGGTTTTCCGAAGTTCAAGTAGGAGGGCAATTTAGTGATCAAGAGTTCATAATTTATTTCTGATGCTGTCGTCTACGGTAATTTTGATAGTGTCTGTCTAACGGTAGCGACAAAGGGGCCGCCCTGTGTTAAATACAGTTTTACAACGACCTATACAGTTTTGGTATCGGAACAAAGAGGTACCTACTCGCAGTTGTTTCAACAAGTTTATTAAGGTACCTACCCATTCATCATCATCATCATATCAGCCACAAATCGTCCACTGCTGGACAAAGGCCTCCCCCAAGGATTTCCACGACGACCGGTCCTGCGCTACCCGCATCCATCGGCTTCCCGCGACCTTCACCAGGTCATCGGTCCATCGCGTGGGAGGTCTGCCTACGCTACGTTTTCCGGTGCGCGGTCGCCACTCGAGAACTTTACTGCCCCATCGGCCATCTGTTCTACGAGCTATGTGCCCTGCCCACTGCCACTTCAGTTTAGCGATTCTGTGAGCTATGTCGGTTACTTTAGTTCTCCTGCGGATCTCCTCGTTTCTGATTCGATCACGCAGAGAAACTCCAAGCATAGCACGCTCCATTGCCCTTTGGGTGACCTTGAGCCTTCTTATGAGGCCCATAGTAAGCGACCATGTCTCATGTCGACCTACCCATTACATAAACCTAATAAACACTGTACAGGTGCCAAAACCAAAAGAAAAACAAACATTTTCGTAGTCGTTATATACATTATTATTACCACACAATTGATTGTATATATATCGCAGGCATACTTATAATTCGTCATCATACACAATTGGTAAACCCTTGGCATCATCTCACCTGATGGTAAGTGACGATGATGCCGAAGATAGAAGCGGGCTTACCAAGGTTCCCCAACGCAATGGAGAACTGGCTATCTTATCTTCAAGCCGGATCACATCAATGTTGTTAACACTGATGTTTGACTTAGATAAGATGGTGTGAAGAAACGTGTGTGAATAAAAAAAAGTTGAGTGATTTGGCCGTTAAACATTTTATAAGAGTTGTAATTCTAGGTAAATATGTCAGAAAACTTGAAACTAAAATTTCAATAATAAGCATAATAATATAAAAGCATCTACATATCACCTCGGACTTACCATTGTTACAAAATTTTTAACAGCCAAGTCACTTCGTTGCACTTTTTTCACTTAGACTTGGCTCTTTATTTTATCTCACTACTTTCTATGGCCAAGTAATCCTAATCGAGACTTGGCACGTTTTTACCAAATATTTTTGTTGGGATGAAGCAAGGAAACATAAATGTATGTATAAATGTAAAAGATGATTTTATTAACCGACTTTAAAAAAAGGAGGTTTCTCAATTCGACCGTATATATTTTTTATTTTTTTTATGTGTGTTCGCGGAAAACTTCGTCGTTTATGAACCGATTTTGATAATTTTGTTTTTGTTGGAAAGGAAACCAGGATCTGATGATGGAATCCCACAGAAATCGAGTGGAATCTTAGTTTCCTGTTTGAAGTCGGTTTTTTTTGTTCAAAATTATAAATTAACGCAACGATCAAACGAATTTATCTGCACGTGAAGTTCGATCACAATTATATGAGCTGCTTCATTAAATGCGATGGACGACAAGACAAAATCGCGTAGGTAATCAGCTGTTAAGATCTCGTTTCTGTTTAATATCACAATACTTACCTACGTTATTTGCCGAGCTTAACTCAAGGCGCAAGTACTTAACACCACCAGCCGCTAGCCGCGTGACTCGCTTGCCCTGGTTTGTTACAGGATCCCACCACAGCACGACCGAAGCCGACTTGTATAATAAACCATTCTGTCTAATATCTACCTCTAAATGTAGTGTAAGTGTCGCAGCCAAATGGTCAAATTAGCCATTTAATCAACAGGCTAGTCGCAGGTTAACTACTGTTTAAAAAAAATCGATGAAAACCGGAGCCGAGCTTCGCAGGACTCCGTTTTATACGGTAGCACCAGGCATGTTGAAAAAAACGAATTGTCTGTTTGTCTGTTCGTCCGTCCGTCAGACTCGGTTTAACAATGAGTAAATTACACGTAGTTAATTAGCAGGCTAGCCCGTTGATTAATTGGCTTGTGTAAGCAATTGACTGCAACATACCTAATAGGTGTTATTCATTGATTTAGTTCATATTTTATGTCATTTTTCTTTACTACAGAAAAATCTCCTTGTAACTGTAACTGTGTTAACTACATACTTCTCATCTGTGACTACACCTTAGGAGTAGTAGATGTACCAACTCGTTTCTCATCTGTGACTACACCTTAAGAATAGTAGATGTACCAACTCGTTTCTCATCTGTGACTATACCTTAAGAATAGTAGATGTACCAACTCGTTTCTCATCTGTGACTACACCTTAAGAATAGTAGATGTACCAACTCGTTTCTCATCTGTGACTACACCTTAAGAGTAGTAGATTTACCAACTCATTTCTCACCTGTGACTACACCTTAAGAATAGTAGATGTACCAACTCGTTTCTCATCTGTGACTACACCTTAAGAATAGTAGATGTACCAACTCGTTTCTCATCTGTAACTACACCTTAAGAATAGTAGATGTACCAACTCTTTTCTCATCTGTGACTACACCTTAAGAATAGTAGATGTACCAACTCGTTTCTCATCTGTGACTACACCTTAAGAATAGTAGATGTACCAACTCGTTTCTCATCTGTGACTACACCTTAGGAATAGTAGATGTACCAACTCTTTTCTCATCTGTGCTCGATTTTCTCTTTGTTTGTTTTTGCACAGAATTGGTTCCTTTTTAATTTGTTTTATATAACCTTGTCAGTCTACCCGCGGGTAGTGGCAGAAAATCAGTGTTTTGCTCCTACTGATCTATAGCCCATTTGCACTGCATCGCACTCGTGTAAACTTATTTAATTAAATTATTCTATTGTTATTTGTTTGATTCTTCTTTTTTATCTAATGTTCTCTCTCCGTTTTTTTTGCTCTTTTAATTTGTTAAGTTTAATGTACTAGTATCTATGGGTGTGTTTGCAGTGACAAATTAACGTGTTATCATAGTAAAGTTATCAATCTATCAACAAGGTAGATAGATAACACGTTAATTTAAACTAGACCCACAAATTTATAAGTGACTTCTAACTTTCTAACAGAATCTATTTCTTTAATTTCAGATTCGGTAACTTCGGACAGAAGAACATTCACAAGGAAACCATGGCAAATATCGTCGAGTCTGCGACTTTAGTAGAAAGCCTACCGAACTGAATTCTTAGTGGGCAACTGAACAGGCTGGGGTAAATAATGGGCAAGAGGAACGTTCGGATCAAAGTAGCACACGCCATTGGTCCGCCGCCCGCGCCCCGCCCCGCGCCCCGCCCCGCGCGCGCCTCCGACTAACAGTTACCGACGACGACGCTCCAGCGACTGCCAATAAAGTACAAGTCATACCGGGTTACAATAATTTGATAATTAAACTTAGATATAAACTTAGATAATTTATTGTAGTACAAACTAAACCTGATACCCATTCTCATAAACTTCCCAACACCTGCGAACTACCTAAAAATCACCGAGTTAATGCGCTCGGCTAAGATTTTGAAACGGTAGTCATGACGGCCACTGCTCCAGAGCTGTCGAAATCAGATTTTTTCGATTTTGTTACATCAAATGAGGTTACTGATGCCCAATATAAACAACAGATGCGATCTGTCAATGTGTTCATGGAATCACCAGACTCGAGGTCTAACCCTCTGCTGTCGGAGGACCCGAAGGAGCAGAACAATAACAGCGTGGTGAGTCTAAGCACGGCGGCGGGTGCGGCCGTATCCCTGGCCTCCCCCGGAGCCACCCCTGGAGCCGCCCCCACCACGCTGCAGAGCTTCGACTCTATATGGAACGTAGATCGCGACCGAGAACGTTGTTTAGAAACTGCCATGCTTGAGGATCTCAACAAATACTACTGGAACGCACAGGACAACGAAATCAATGGGACACATCCCTGTACAGATACTGCAATTTCAAATAAACTGATTAGTAACAATACAGATGGACAAATATACACACTCACCGTACTCAATCAGGATATCAATGAAGCGAGTGCCAGCCGATATTGGGGCAAGGACGAAGATGTTTCCATGTCAAGCCCTGCAGATATAGAGCAGCAGACCTCGCTAGATCTCGAATCAATATTAAACATGAATGGATTTTCCAATGATTTTACTCAAGATCCATTACATTCTAACATACTGCCAAAAGTAGAAAGTTTTAGTTACGAGGAAGGCGAGTCTGAAAGTCAAAGTACAGATTTAATTTCGAATAATTTAATTAAAGTAGAGACGTTTCATGTAGATTACGATGGCAACGAATTCCAGAGCAACGATACTAAAGACGATGCCCACAGTCCACTCTTGGGCACATCTACTCTATTAGAAAGTCAAGTCGAATTTAACAATAATAATAATGATTGGAAATTGACAGATCAAAATACGGAATCCAATGAATCTTTATTACGTAATGCGTTGCAAGGAAAAGCTTTTATTAGGTATAGTACGATACAAAAAAATACCATATCGAGGCTGGAAGCAAATCCGGAGCTGAAAAGGGTTATTATCAACAATAATAACAAAGCAGACGTCCCGTCCATGTACCATGACAGTAAAGAAGGTGACTCGGACCTTTTGATGACAATAGCTCCTCCAAACGGCAATGTCAATATATCAATTCTATTAGAAGATCCATCAGCTACTGTTATTACAAACGGCGATAACCCGACATCTACCCAGAGCGTCGATGATATTTTATTATCTCAATTAGATGCAAATTATCATAATGAAGATTACGAGAAGCTAAAACGAATAGCAACCGAATTAGGAGAATCTGTGCAGCCATATTGTACAGTAGAGCCTATAGACCCCACGAGGAGCGTATACAATATTCATCACGTAAACGGGGAGTTAGTGACCATGATTCCCGCAGGTGAGGTGCAGTTATCACCACACTTGCAGATCGTGGCCGCTTCTCCCACAGTGACAAGTACGAAATCCGTGAGTAAGAAATACAGAAGGATTCAAAACAAGAATACACCACCGACGTCACAAACGCAATCCAGCACTGCAGTCCAGGCGGCGACGTCGACGTCCAACGGCGTTAGAAAGGAGAGGTCGCTGCACTATTGCTCGATTTGTTCGAAAGGCTTTAAAGACAAATATTCTGTGAACGTGCACGTGCGCACGCATACGGGCGAAAAGCCCTTCGCGTGCTCTCTGTGCGGGAAAAGCTTCCGACAGAAAGCGCATCTCGCCAAGCACTACCAGACGCACATCGCGCAGAAAGCCGCCGCCAGCGCCGGCGCGGCCAACGGCACCCTCAAACCAAACAAGAGGTAACTACCACTGAGCCATGCTACGGCGGTCCATTGTACCTATTCATTTTGATAGTCAAATTAACATTCAAACAGTGATTTTAACAGACGATTTTTGTAAAAGAATAACTAAAGGCTGAAAATATCACAGACGAATTTGGTAAGGTGCTAAATTAGATAAGTGAAAAGTGTAAAATAATCTACAATTTACATAAAAGCTATTCGCTTTGTATATTTAATTATGACAATCGTAATATTAATCCGTCCGTTACCGAATAATGTAGCTCTAACTTTAGCTTTAACAGGTACTTAGGTATTTATACTATTATGAGATTATTTTACTATTCTATCCTATTTATTACGGCAAGTACTTAACAAAAGTACTGTACAATCATAACTGTAGAATCTCTTCAAATACTCATTTTATGGCATTTTACTTGCCTACACCTAATCATACTACTTAAGTAAGATCGAAAAACCCCTAAAAAAGTTTACACGAACTCAGTTATCAGATTATTGCTAACAATGATGCTGATGGCTTTGGGATCTCTCTCAGCAACCGCCATCTTAATATATCTGCCACTGCGCGCTGTGCGACCGACTAAACTTTCTAAAAATTAAAAAAAGAAGCAGAGTAAAGGAACGAGCAATCTGTAGCTCCATGTTTTATCGTCGGCTTCGTATCTCTACAATCGCTAGTCGTAGTGGTCTAGCCCCTATGTTGCAGTATATTTCAATGTATACCTTTTGTTACATTTACCTTTATACCGACTGAATTAGTATTGCAAAGTCCATATACTAAAAAATTGTGCTATACAGAAACATAAACCTAATCAAAATATTTTCTCCGCGGTAATTTCAGTACAATAATGTCCAGTTTGGTCGGCGCACGGGACAATTATTCGGCTATCAATATCGGATAGTGAACGGTATCCTATTTCCAATAATACATCTTTCGCCTCATACTTGGAAAGGCCTGATTGCTCCTAGATTGCTATAAATTTGAAACACAAGTGGTGTTTCAATCGCGGGCTTCAAACTGTGCTCCCTTTCTCGTCTAATAATAAATTGGCCTTTCTTTGTTCAGTACAAGCACCGGTAATGTGGGCCTCGCCCTCTAATCCTTTCTAACAGGTGCTTTAGTAATCACTATAATGCACTTCTTGTTACAAATCTCTCCGTAAACTATACTTGCATCATTATTATCATTCGCGTTGCCTACTCCGAATTAAACAAAGCATCTATTATAATCTAACGATTTTTTTAATAACTATCTTTGCTAATACCAATTTTACCCAAATGTTCTGAAAAAGTTATCCACATTCATACAAGTTATACATTTTCATTGACTACTAGCTCCCGTTCTACAAATAGCTGGCCGATCATGCTAATAATCAATAGTTCAATTATATCAACGGACATAGTTTAATAATGGAACTATCGCCATAAAGGTCACATTGTGTGTATTTTGGCCTCCGCACGTCGATCTAAGTCCATTCCGTACAATGTCATTATCCACGACCTAGCATATTTCTCAGTCTCCAAATTAATTAACGTCATACTATTACGCATTGCAGATATCAGCTAGCTATTGGCGTTCATAGATGTGAAACTATCCATTGACAGTGTTTATTTTAAAACCATCAAAAGTGTCTATCTATATACTATTATATTTAAGTACTAAGTGTAACAAATCATCTTGCCAATCACAATTTATTTTTAGTAATATCTAATGTTTGCAACAAATCGCTGTCTTTAAGGTCCTCTTTTATACTGAATACTCAAAGATACTTACTTGATACGAGAGAATACGAATGGTTGTGTAAAAGTATTTTTCTGAATAATTTTCTTCTAATTTTAATATCAAGTTGTATTACATAATGTGCAACAGTTTATGCTAATAGTAAAACTCTTTCATAACCACAACTGATCATAAAATTTATACTTAGTACATGTTTAGTAACTACCTCTTGTGTCCGTTCAAGATTCTAATTAACTGAGCTACCTTGCTCTGTTGCATTTTACCTAAGTTTATCGTGGGAAGCTGTTTAAAAAATTTACCTATACTTAGTTCTCGGTTTTTTTCTTTTGAATTAAATAGCGCCAGCCTATATTGACTACTGAAGGTTAATACTCATTTATTTTCGATTAATATATTAGTTTGCTGATATTTTATTAGTACCTACCCTATATTTTATACAGGGCTTCTACTTGTGATACAACTTTCCCGAAGGAACTGGTCATACACAACAAAGGCAAAAAAAGTTTTTTTGCTCATCTCGATCACGACCAGAAGCCCCGCATAAAAGATCTGGTACACCTATCAATAAAGTAGCACCTTACATTATGAATGTTTAAAAGACAAAATAATATTTTTTGACATAAATTTAAACTCTACCACTTGTATCTCATTAGATGGTATTTTTTTAAATGTTAGCGAATTTATAAATTAGCTGATAGAATAAATTGTAAGAACTTAAGATATTTTGAAAGATTTACCAATTTGTTATGTATGTGTACTTTTTAAGTATAGGGACCTACCATGATGTGGAGAGTAAAACTTTGTTAATATATTATTCGAATAATGTATTAAAGTAATGTTGGGTTTTGAGTACTTTAACGAAAGGAAAGGTTTATTTAATATTGAATGATTTTATTGCATTTGTTCCTGAGATGATTTTAGATTTTATCAATATAATTATTATTTAGTTACGCGTTGTTCTTAAGAATTCTTTCTTTTTTCGTGACTTGTTGTAATGTAATGACAATGATAACTACTACTATAGCTTTAAGGACGGATAGTTCATTTAGTTAATTGTTGGAACTTCAAAATAAAAATTGCAAAATACATCAAGTTAAACACATACATACTCCATTTAATAATCTGTTAAGTGCAAAGGCTGTTTAAATTCTATGAAAATACTATTAATGTATAGTAATATTGTTAATTCGAAGTTTTTCAAAATTGACTCCAGAGTTCAGATAAATTAATTTAAAACATGCATTTCCTTAAAATATTTGTAGTTCCCGTAGGTACTTATGCTTGTCTTTAGTACCGACCATCGTATGGATGTTTATTTATACCATAATCTAAGTTTGATTCTGTATCGATCACTCTTCGAGTCATCATATCAGCCTAAGGACGTCCACTGCTAGACGTAGGCCTCCCCCAACGATTTCCACGACGACCGGTTCTGCGCTACCCGCATCCAGCGACTTCCCGCAACCTTGACCAGGTCATCGGTCCACCGAGTGGGGGCCTGTCTTCGCTACGTTTTCCGATGCGCGGTCGCCACTCGAGTATTTTACGGCCCCAACGGCCACTCCCTGAGTACCTTTTTAAAAATAAGTACTTATCTACATAGTATGTATAAGAGATTACACGCTAAACTGTGTCTGTTCGTCCACCTGCTCTGAAGGAAACCGTCCTGTACAATACCTATAATAATTATTATTTATTTGTAGAATTATTAATAAGTTGATGAAATGTAAACAAAAATGATTGTATTTTGATTAACCGGAGCTGTGATTTTTGCTTATATCTTTTTTTCAAGACAGACGCTGTGTCGTAAGCAAAAAAAGATGCGATAGTTAGTGTTCTGTAAATCTTATAAAAAATACTCGTATCAAATCAGTGGTCTTCCAAACCCATTTTTCCTTACGTACTTTAACACCGGGATAAAAGATATTCTATGACTTTGAAAATCATTTCTTCTGCGAGCAACCTTACTGTTTATACGATCATCACTGATCTAACTGCCAATAATTTATTAAATTATCTGTATAGCAAAGCATAAAATGGAAGAACGTTTAAATAATTATTTTTTTAATATTCTGGTCACTTTGTAACATACTACCTTTATAGGGTTTTGTACGTTATACCCAAGAAATTATATCATTTTACTGTAGTTATGATGTTTGTAATGTTATACATAATACTCTTTTTTTTACAAGATTTGCAGTTTTATATCGATTTTCTTATATTTTTTTAATTTCCTACGTTAGTTTTTCTTATTAAATCGATTTTGTAATTAAATAAGTACTATATTTACATTGTTATTTTTATTTTACCTTGTCCATACTTTGACCACTGCTAAATAAGTAACCTATACACAGGAATGCTTATACAGTGTAAACTCTGTAAAACGTCACCCGATATAACGATTTACTCTTTAAAACGTCAAAATTTTCTGGCTCCAATTGGTTTGACGCTAACTTCTCTATGTATAACGAAAACTCTCAATAACGTCACAAAGTGCCCGGTCCCTGCTGGAGTGTCGCTATGCAGGGTGTAACAAAATTGGTGTAGGTCCCGTTAACTGGGGCTTCTACTCATCATACTGAACAACTTTTGTTCTACGACTTTGCTTCATACAAATCGATCAGCTGATCGACCAATTTTGTGCATTTTAGTATGGAGGGTCCAATTTTTTTTTTTTGAGAATTGACTATGGGTTCCTTGGGGAAAGTTGTTCAGTATGATGAGTAGAACCCGCAGTTAACGGGTCCTACACCAATTTTGTTACACTCTGTATAGAGTTTACACTGTATTTATCTACACAATGTGAAAAGAAAATTAATAATGTGTAGGAGGTAATTATAAGTATACCATTGTGATAAAAAATGAGACAAAAGCAACTTGGAAGTAGGTAGATACCGACAAAGCGGACGAATGCATTGTGTCCGGCGCGCGCGCAGGCTACTACGCCGCCAGCGCGGTAATTGGCTCCATTGTGGAAACACGCTGATTCTATCGCGCCGCTAAAACTTCCGATGGATTTACGGACCTGCTATCAACGTATTGTTTTCCGTTTATCTTCATCCCAGTTGAGTTCAGTAACAGTGTTAGTAACTGTACTGTTTACGAACTACTGTTGTACTGTACTTGGAAAACAAAGATGTATACGCAGAGAAGCGTACCATCAAGAGGGTATATGTATGATTTTTTTTTAATCGCATTTCTTAACAAAGTATGAAAATTCCGTAAAAACAATGTCAAAAAGTGCAATGAAAATTTAAACCGGCCAAGAAATACGGAAGATATAAACATTTTCAACTAATAATTAGTATTAGTAGACAAAATAAAAACCGATATGTAAATGTGACGACATAAAACACACGGACATTCTGTTTCTCTAGAAAGACATAGAGATAAATCTTTAATGGCTTATAACTTGGTTATTTTTATAGTTGTTCAAAAATATTTTCCCCATTGAGTAGCAGATACTTACATTTAAATAAACAAACTAGATATATCATACTAAGTTTTTACCAACTTACTTGTAAACAAATAGATACTTTTTTGAAGTGATAACTTTTTAGGCGCGTTGGGCATTTTTTGAAATGAAAAAAATCATTGAACTCGCTACACTGTTACCTTTACCGACACCTTACAAGGAACACTCGCAGGGTCAAAACATTGTCAACCTAGTCGTTCGCCAGGAACACTCGGAGGGAGGGTCAAAACTTATAAAAATGTAATAAGTTTTCACTTATGTTGGCACTCCCGGTTAAGTTTTTTTCATAGGCAAGTATTTACTTTAATAATATTCTTAATGCTTTAAAAAAACAAATTTATAATCCTTAAGAAAGACATGCGATTGGCCAATAAAAATAACAAGTAGTAGAAAGACATGTCCGTGAAATTAATTTTGATTTACTATGAAAAGAAAAACCAACATTGACGCGTTAACTACATATACACTTGACGTCAACACACATAGGTAGGTAGCTATTCATTCATAATACCCGAAGTGGCTGAACTTTCTCCGCTGACGGGCCGTCAATCATTCGTTAGAAATTTTCTAGTTATCTTATCACATTAAACGCACATCATGGGCATACTAGACCACTCGAAATTTTATTAACCTTTATTTATCTTAATAGATAGAAGCAATAGCTGTTAATTGCTAATTATAACAAGCAGTAGCCGTTTATTCGGAATATCTTTAGAGAAAATTCTTATTTTAAGTACCATAGAGGTAAAGTGGGCAATTAAAAGAAACTGGGTTTACCCGAATTGATATTGTAATACGTAGGTATTACCTTTTTTTATTCACAATTGGTAAGCCCATCATCTCACCTGATGGTAAGTGACGATGATGCCAAAGATGGCAGCGGGCTTACCAAGGTTCTCCAACGCAATGGGGATCTGGCTGTCTTGTCTTCAAGCGGGAACACATCAATGCTGTTAACATGATGTTAGGAGGCAAGACTTAGTTAAGATGATGGTAGATAGCCAGGCGGGCTTTGAAAATCTATCTTAACTGTTTTTCGAAAAGAGGAGACAGCGAACAAATGACTGTCGCCTTCTATTCAACGCAAGATGCAAGTCAGCCTGACGTTACATTTTTTTCGCGGATGAACGGCAAACAAATCGATATCGCCCATTCAATGCAGGAAGTTAAACAGACTAACTTAGTAAAGGGCAAGCAAAGCGAGCCCGCTGAAATTCTTTCACGATGATGGACAAGCGACGAATAAGACAACTTCACCAGTTGAGCTACTTACTACCTACTTACTTGAAAACAAATATGTATACTTTTTTGAAGTGAAAACTTTTACGGGCGCGTTAGTCCATTTTTTGAGATGGAAAAAAACCATTGAACTCGCGACACTGTTACCTTTACCGAGACCTTACAAGGAACACTCGCAGGGTCAATACTTGAGCACTATTTTAGCTTGCGTGTCACTCCCTCGGCTGCATCGGCACTTGCTATCAGGTGAGGTGCAGCCAAACGTACTAAAATTTTTAATAATAAAAGAAAAAAAATCAACATCGAAATTAAGAAAGGCAGGATGTTTTTCTTGAATTACAATAGGAAAGGCGAGCGAAGCGAGCCCGTAAAAAATATTTAAGAGGATAGCCGAATTAGTAAGAATCGCAGTACTTTAATGAAGCAAATCTAACACCTGACTGGCAGAAAATTGCCGCCTTTTGGCCATAACGGATGAACGAATGGACATAAAGAAGGGTTCCTAGTAGGGAGTACAGAATCCTGAAAACTATAGGGGTAAAAAATAGACTAGAACCACAATTAAGTGTTTGATCAAGCCACTCCACCCCACAGTTGAAGAAGTTTCTATAAACAGGTATGTTTGTTACCAGCATCATGTACCGCTGGACTTTGACAGAAATTACGAGTATATTAAACTAATCACGTGAGCAAGGACAATAATAATTCCAGGGAAATAAATAATAATCTTCGAGACAATACTTATTTACTCCATTTGCGGAGGAAACAACGGGAAGCTGGAGTCACGACGATTTGTGACGGAGACAGGGCGTCGCCTATTTCAGAGGGGCTTTGAATCCCGCTCCGAATCGTTCCTGGTGCAGAAGCTGTCCATAGCTAATTCAGCGCGGAAATGCAGCTAGTGTTATGGACACCTTTGCATCGGGGATGACGAGGGACGGGTCAGGTAATTTAGGTGTTTTTTTATGGTATTTTGGGTGTTTTATTTAGATATTTTAGGTGTTTCATTTTAGATATTTTAGGTGTTTCATTTTAGATATTTTAGGTATTTTATTTTAGACATTTTAGGTGTTTATTTAAGGTGTTTCATTTTACATATTTTAGTGGTTTTAGTTTAGGTATTTTAGGTGTTTTAGGTAGTGTACTTTATTTTCTTGTATGAATCATCATAAATAAATCGTTTACGCAAATATTCTAGGTAAAGGGCTCTAAAGTGTCACCTGATTGATAAACCACAGAATTTCCATAAAGAACTCGTTGGATGAAACAAACATCAACAAAATTAACAACATCCGATACCACCTTCCTAACAACTCAGCAATAGCGAGAAGATTCGCAGAGTTAAAACGAGTTAGGAATCATTAGCGGTAGTACAGGAAATCCTACGTTATTTATGGGTGAAAACTGGCATTTAGCATTCTCAATCGAACAGTCGTAGACGCAGCTAACACTAAACGACATACGTGAAGTATTTACTTACCCCGGCGACAATGACGCTGGGTCATATTGACCCGAGCGATTTTCAATTGGGGAAATTTCGAACAAAACATAATTATAATCGTTATTGCTTTTCTCAGTAGCTGGAGATATCACCTCAGTTGATATGATTTGTACCATAGTGTAGTGAGCAAGCGCCAGTGAAGAATGGTAAAATCCCTTTTCTTGAATAAATAGGCTATTACAGCTCCATACATTTTTAGTTCCAAAAGAGAAATTATTTTAGTTGCCCTTTTGAGGTTGTTGCATTAAAGCCAAATTATAGTTTGATCTAAATTAACTTAAACATCTTGGTACTACAATGACTTCATGTTCATGCAATAGTTCTTCATCATATCAGCCGAAGGAAGTCCACTGCTGGACATAGGCCTCCCCCAAGGATCTCCACGACGACCGGTTCTGCGCTGCCCGCATCCAGCGGCTTCCCGCGACCTTCACCAGGTCATCGGTCCACCGAGTGGGAGGCCTGCCTACACTACGCTTTCCGGTGCGTGGTCGCCACTCGAGAATCTCGAGATCTGTTCTACGAGCAATGTGCCCCGCCCACTGCCACTTAAGTTCAGCAATAGTTCTTACTTTGTATTATAATTCAGCAGATAACCAGATAATGAAGTAAAATCATTCGGGTCATATTGACCCAGCGTCATCGGCCGCGTTATTTTTTACACGTCATTGGCGCCGGGTTAAATACAACACAGGTGCCCCGAATTGCAAATGAATTATTTTTATAGTTTCAACGCCAAAATTTAATATAGAGGGTGTCACAAAATTGGTGTAGGTCCCGTTAACTGGACTAGGGCTTCTACTCATCATACTGAACAATTTTTGTTCTACGACTTTGCTGAAATCGCAAAAAAATTACTCTTCATACAAATCGATCAGCTAATTCAGCAATTTCTGCATTTTAGTATCGAGAGTCAAACTTTTTTTTTGAGAATTGACTATGGGTTCCTTGGGGAAAGTTGTTTACTATGATGAGAAGAACCCCCATTTAACAGCTCCTACACCTGTATAGATAGTAAGATTTTAATATCGTGTTTCGATGACGCGTCAACAATCATCAGCGATACACCAACTGCAACGGGTGGCGAAACGCTTGCCGTCATCACCCGCATATTGCCGGGCGGCATTTATTCACACGATTTACGTCATTATCTCTAGAGTTACGAGTAATCGTTGACATTCTTCATCATCATCATATCGGCCGAAAGACGTCCACTGCTGGACAAAAGCCTCCCCCAAGGATTTTCACGACGACCGGTCTTGCGCTGCCCGCATTCAGCAGCTTCCCGCGATAGACATTCTTATATTAGGTATTATATAGTGAGTAAGTAGTTTCCGGACATAGGCCTCCCCCAAGGATTTCCACGACGGCCGGTTCTGCGCTGCCCCTGTGGACGTCCTTTTGCTGATATGATGATGTAGTTTCTAGATAATTTTTGATGTGTAACCAGAGATTTAAACTGAACCACTTTCCTATGCAGTGGCGTGTTTTGATGACGCATCAACAATCACAAACGATGCACCAACTGTAACGGGTGGCGAAACGCTCGCCGTCATCAGTCGCATATTGACGCGCGGCATTTATTCACACGATTTACGTCATTCATCGGTGGCGTAACAATTACGGCCGCTACCTCCTGTCCGGGAGGCCGTTGTTCGAATCCTGCCACGTACCAATGTGTTTTCGAATTTTGATTTCATATTTACGTTTATCCGATGCTTTTACGGTGCAGGAAAACATCGTTAGGAAACCGACACACGCCTACAAAGAAACTCGAAGGTTGTGTGTGAAGTCGACCAACCCGCACTGGGCCCGCGTGGTCGACTAAGGCCTAATCGCCCTAATTCAGGGTAAGCTCGAGCCCCTCGGTGGGGACGTGTATGAGCTGATAACGTCATTCATTATCTCCAGAGTTCCTCATTGACATTCTGATATTAGGTATGTATTCTAGTGAGTAAGTAGTTTGTAATTTTTGACGTGTAACCAGAGATTTGAATTAAACAACCCATTGCGTAGGGGAATCTTGGTAAGCCCGCATCCATCTTCGGCATCATCGTTAATTACCAACAGGTGAGATGATGCCAAGAGCTTACCAAATGTGGATTAAAAAAAACTTTATTATTTCGAGAGTTACTCGTTAACATTTGTTTTATCCACAATTGATAAGTTCTTGTTTGCATCATCTCACCTGATGGTAAGTGACGATGATGCCGAAGATGGAAGCGGGCTTACCAAGATTCCCCAACGTAATGGGGAACTGGCTATCTTATCTTCAAGCCGGCACACATCTATTACATTGATGTTTGGGGGCAAGACTTGGATAAGATAGTTGTAGCTAGCCAGGCGAGCTTTGAAAATGCACTTCCTACTAACCAAACCGAGTCTCACGAAGTTAGACTCAGCCGGGAATCGAACCAATGACCTCTTGATGTGAAGCTAATGGACTTAACCGTAACGCCATGAAGGCGGTCGGTATCATTCGATAGGAGGTATTCTAGTGAGTAAGAATTGGTATTTTTTTACATATAACCAGTGATTTGAGCTGGACAACATTCTCCAAGAAACCCATACGTATTCAATTCGCAAAAAAAACTTGGTTTCTCATACAAATATTAGCTTTATATTATTCTCTCCAGGGAAGTTATTTTTTTTCGAATTGACCACGTGGTCTAGTTCCAGTAGTAGGTAGAAGGCGCAGTTTTCATTATGCCAATCTGTAGTTGTACCCCGTATCGTCAACCTATCGTAGCACACCTCGTAGACCAGATGGCCGTTGGGGTAGTAAAGTTCTCGAGTTGCAACCGCGCACCGAAAAACTTAGCTAGGCAGGCCACCCACGAGGTGGACCGACGACCTGATGATGATCGCTGGAAGCCGCTGGATGCGGGCAGCGCAGGACCAGATTTGTTTGCTCTGTGTCTGGGTGTTAAATATCTACATATTTATGAATGTATTTAAACGTATATAAGTATGTATATCAGTCTCTGGTTCCCATAACACAGGGAATCCTACTTTGAGGCCAGATGACCATGTGTGACTTGTCTCAGAATATTTATTTATTTTATTTATTTATCTGAGGTTAAGAAACGTAAGCAAAACCGTAAAGTAAAATGCCACCAACAGTCATACCCATCCAGATAATGACCGCGGTTCTGGTCTAATGCCCTACCACCAACCAAACCGAGTCTTACAAGTTGACCCCACCGGGAATCGAACTCGCGCCCTCCTAGTGTAAATCGGATGGACTTACCATTACGCCACGGAGGCGGTTTTTAAACTCGTACTCGTGTTTTAATACCCCACATTATGCAACAGTTTTATAAACTGCCTACTATTCTTCCCACAAACATATTAACATGGTACAGTTACAAAAAATATTTTTCTTCTCCCATTTGGTAATTTGCATAATACATAACCTCAAATCATATCACAAAAGTATTCATTCCTACAAGTCGTTTTACATTATTTCAAATCGAGCCAACTGTACCACAACTAAACTTTTTTTAAATATTTTATGGCTTTGGCTTCAAGAATTCAATGTATTTTTATTTATTTCATGGTCGTAGAAAAAGAATTGTATGCCACTGCACGCAATTGGCCAATGTAACATGAGTGCTAGTTTGTGCCACGAAGCGAAGCTGAGTATTGATGCGATTATGCGTAAAAAGTAAACTTCTTGATGGTAAGAATGCGGGGTAGCCCCAACGGGATTCTGAAGATGATTGCTGCTAGGAGTGAGGGGCCTATCCTGAAACTAACTTTCTGATGCAGATATGCGTCTCTTTTCTTATCCTTTTTACTCTAAATTTTATTGAATTTTATTTGCTTTCGTCGTTAAGTTAAGTCACACTCTATACAATTTATACAACGGGCCAGAAATGTCATTTCAAAAAAGGAATGACGGAATAAACAAAATGGCCGCGAAATCCTATACGTTCGACAACCAAACTGTAACCAATCTGTATCAACCTGGGACACGAGGGGGTGAGGTCGCAATCGGCAGGGAGTGTCCATACTGTATGTTAGTACTAATATATATACTTTGGTTAAGTTGTGTTCTTACTAACAAAATATGGATCTCTGGTCTTAAAATAAACTATTATTGTTATTATTAATTCAAAAACAATGAATAAAAAGATTTAAAATTATTTACGTCTGTTTATTTTAACCTCATACAAATATATTAATAACTCAATTATACAATTACCTTCTCTTCAACTTAACTTACATTCAACAAGCATTAAAATAATTAATGTTAAAGTTAACAAATTGTCATTATTACGAGTACATCTGAGTGAAAATATTTACTTGAAATAAATAAAGCAGGGGGGGAAAATTGATTAGCTACAGAAACTAAAACATAATACTGGATGTCCCAAAAGAAAGTATATATTAATTTGTGTAGCTTATGCGTGAACGCAAAAAGTCCTAGGGGCGCGGGGGGATATCAATCAGTTGCCTGGCTCTTGGTAATTCAGCACTGACCTCCATTATACAAGTACACTGGACCATTGAATATGGGATCGGACTGCTAGTCATTTGAGTTACTTTTAATGATCTGTTAAAAACGAAATTTTGTTCTAAAAATGTTTGAAATACCCACAAGTGACGACAAAGATTTTTGGCGTCATTGACAAACTTATTTTGTGAATTTGATCAATTAAAAATTGAAGACGTGATGGAAAATCAAAACAAGTAAGGTTACTTAAAAATTCAAGAGGAGAGCAATTTATGAAATCATATTTCAGATTTTATTTTTGATGCAGTCCGATCCCCTATTACTACTACTACGTATGGAACCGACGCGGCGAACCAGTTTTTTACACCGTGTGTTGTTGACAATTGTCAACAACGCGTTTAGTCTCTCGCCTAACGCTCAAGCGATCGCCCGCGTGTCGATACCTAAGTACAATCCAAAAATGCCGGCTTGCGTGTAGTATACGTAGTAGTAGTAGTAATTCAATGCGCTGGACTAATTATTCCATACGAAATGACAGTTGCTGTTTGTGCCAATTTGAAGCGCCCCACTCGAGCGTCTCTGGTACTAAAATTGACATTTACCTATGACTTGACATTTGACTCTTATTAGTTCCGTGGACACTCGCGATGCTATCACGTTGCTATCAGCGCAAAATGGCAAAAATCAAATGGCTTCATTTTGACATCGATAGTATGAAGTCCAGTGTACTTGTATAATGGAGGTCAGTGAAATTCAGTCACTAACGTAACGTAGTGTACAATATTCTTTTTGTCAGTCACTATGGAGCTTTATACGGGAGACAGCGTACGTTCTGTGTGCGCGCGTTTTACAAAAACAATGATTCTGCCAATTCTTCCATAATTGCCTTGCAATTTTTGCAATCGTTACCAAAATCATCACCTTTAAGAAGCGTCGGAATTAAAACGTGACCTTAAATGAGCACCCAGTGTACTCAACTCAGTGACAAATTTAGGTAATGATTGCAAAGTTTCCGCCGCAGAATAGGGATGACGAATGCTAGTTATCTGATTTACTTTTTATCATCTCTCAAAAACGACATTTTGTTTTAAAAATGTTTGAAATACTTAGACGTCATAGCTTAGCAGCATCATTTATGTACTCATTTTGTGATTTTGGTAAATTAAAAATCGAAGACTTGATGGAAAACAAAACGAGTAAGGCTTTCCGAAGTTTAAGTAGGAGGGCAATTTAGTTATCAAGAGTTTATAATTTATTTCTTATGTTGTCGTCATCCCTATTGGGAGAATCATTGATTTTGTAAAACGCGTGCACACAGAATGTACGGTGCCTCCCGTGAAACGCTCCATGGAGACTGCACTCTCAAGAGCCAGGCTACCAATTGATATACCCCCCGCGCCCCTCCGATTCTTTGCATAATCTAAACAAAATATAAACTTACTTCTGGGACACTTTGTATTCTTCATGTAACTGTTTAACATTGCTATTACGAAAGTTCATGGGACGTCACTATCAGCTGTTTCCTGTTCTCTAAACACTTTGACTTCAAAGTATTTCAAAAAGTAGTTAATTTGTCACATCACATCCGTATTGGGATCCCTCTCACACACCACACACAAACGTTCATCCAACCTTTATGGAGGGTCGAGTTTCCATACAAACGTAGTTCCGCTTTAATACAAAAACTGCATACTGGATTGAATCCAAACTTTGCGAATATATTGAGTTAACACATATCGATGTTTGTAATTAGTTTTCTATGTACTAATATAAAACGGAAAAAAATAAGAGCAGTTTCAACCTTTCAGTACAAAACTAATTTTAGCCTTTAATTCGTTATGTTTTTATTTACTACGATGAAAACTAATTACAAAAATCAATATGTGTCTACTCAGCATATTTGCAAAGTTTGGATTCAATCTGGCATGTAGTTTTTGTATGACATCGAAATCACGTTTGTATGGAAACGCGAGCCTCCTGGATACTCTTAAAAAGTAAGACTTCAGCGACAAATCTCACCAAGGAGATTTACTTCTTGGGGTCCCTGTAGACCCCCATGAAGAGTATGGAGTTGGTGGGCCGCTCGTACAGGACGTACACGAAGGGGAAGTTTGCCCGGAAGTGCGTCGGCTCGGCGGGCCGCGATGACCGGAAACCGAAGATGGCGGTCGCTGCTGCTGCTACCGTACCTGGAATGTTGGTAGAAGATAAATAATTATGACCCTAGAGAATTTCTTGCAGCAGTACCTGGATCGTTAAATTTCAATATAAAATATTATATAATCATCATATCAGCTCATTTACGTCCCCACCGAGGGGCTCGAGCCTACCCTGAATTAGGGCGATCGGGCTCTGAGTCGACCACGCGGGCCCAAATCGGGTTGTCGACTTTACACACACTTTGAGTTTCTTCGCAGGTGTGTGCAGGTTTCCCTCACGATGTTTTCCTTTACCGTTAAAGTAATCGGTGATATAATAATATAATATAGGTAGGTATATATATTTTTTATAGCAATGTAACATACATAGAAATAAACGAGATAGAAATAAATGAACTTGCCCCGGCCGAATGATAGAAAGAGACAACTGCAAAGTAGTCTCTTTTCATTACATTTCTAACGTCATATACAACTAAAGATGAATCATTGACATCATATCTTAAAAAGGTTAAATTAAATAAATTGAACAGCCACGCTGTGCATACTATTTGCGAAGCGTTTACTTGTTTGGCGTAGTTGGACATACCCAAATCAACAATAACTATTTATAACGCAAGAAAACATCGTGAGGAAACCTGCACACGCCTGCGAAGAAACTCGAAGGTTGTGTGTGAAGTCGACCAACCCGCACTGGGCCCGCGTGGTCGACTAAGGCCTAATCGCCCTGATTCAGGGTAGGCTCGAGCCCCTTGGTGGGGACGTATATGAGCTGTAATGATGATGATGATGATTTATAACGCTGACTTAACCACCTTTATTAAAATTATTAAAGTAGCAGACTTGATAAAAAAATTACAAATGATTCGAGTTTGTATGGGAGGTGCCTTATTCAGATTATCCACAAGGGATAATGTCAAACCACCTCTGGTATATTGTGGCTTCGTTTAGTCCCTCGATATAAAATATACTATAATAGTGCCTACCCGATATTTAATACAGGGTTCTACCCGTGATTTTAAACAACATTCCCCGAGGAAACTACGGTCAAAACGTAAAAGAAAGTTTGCGCCGTTCAAAAAATCGATCAGCTAATCGGCCAACTTAGTGTGGGAAATCCATTTTTTTACGATTTGACTATAGATTCCTCAGGCAAAGTGGTTCAAAATGACGAGCAGAAGCCCTGTAACTAAAAAAGCCGGCCTGTATAAAATGTCGGAACTAAAAAACCCACCCTACATAAAATGTCGGAAATAAAAAACCCACCCTATTTAAAAAGTCGGAACCAAAAAACCCCCCCTATATAAAATGTCGGAACTAAAAACCCCGCCCTATATAAAATGTCGGAACTAAAAAACCCGCCCTATATAAAATGTCGGAACTAAAAAACCCGCCCTATATAAAATGTCGAAACTAAAAACCCCGCCCTATATAAAATGTCGGAACTAAAAACCTCGCGGAACCCATAATCAAATTTTAAAAAAAAATGGTCGATCGGCTGATCGATTTGTATGAAGAGTAAACAATTTTTTTGCGATTTCAGCAAAGTCGTAGAACAAAAGTTAAGATAAGATTAGATAAATACTCTTTATTGTACCCAAAAATATAAAATAAAAAAAATATATAAAAGTTGTTCAGTATGATGAGTAAAAGCCCCAGGTAACGGGACCTACACCAATTTTGTTACACCCTATATAGAAGACTAGCTGTCCCGGCGAACTTCGTACCGCCTTACATTACATTACACTGCCCTACCCTACCCTACACTACACTACCCTACCCTACACTACACTACCCTACCCTACCCTACATACACTACACTACACTACCCTACCCTACCCTACACAACACTACCCTACCCTACACTACTCTACACTACCCTACACTACACTACCCTACCCTACACTACCCTACCCTACACTATCCTACCCTACCCTACATACACTACACTACACTACCCTACACTACACTACCCTACACTGCACTATCCTATCTCTCAAGTTGGATCGAACTGCACATGGTGTGCGAATTTTATTATAATCGGTTAAGTGGTTTAGGAGTCCATTGAGGACAAACATTGTGACACGAGATTTATATATATTAAGATAAAGATATTGATTACAATTGTCCAATTAATTATCAAGAAATTTCAATTTTTAGTTTGTATGGGAATCGAGTTTGAGTGCGCACCTTCTTCGTCCACCTGTATCTTGGCCTTGTGTACGGCGTCGTCGAACAGGACGCCGCGCTGCTGCGACAGCGTGCTGAAGTCGGCGGTCTCGTTGAACAGGTCGCCCACTCCGAGCCGCTCCAACACCTGCAGCAACAGCCAATACAGTGTAAACTCTGTAAAGCGTCACTCGATATAACGGTTCACTCTTTGAAACGTCAAATTTTTCTGGCTCCAGTTGGTTTACTTTGACGCTAATTTCTCTCTGTATAACGAAAGCTCTCAATAACGTCACAAAATGGCCGGTCCCTTGAGTGTCGCTATACAGAGTTTACACTGTATTTATAAACACAACAACACTCGCGAAGGCGAAACCATGGCGTAATGGTTAAGTTCCATTAGCTTCACACCAGGAGGTCGCGGGTTCGATACCCGAAGGAGTCTATCTCTGGAAGACTCGATTTGATGGGTGGAAGGGCATTTTATTATTAACCTTATTATCTAAGTCTTGACGCCAAACGTAACTATTTAGTAATCTGTGGCCAAACATCAATATTAACAGCATTGATTCGTTTCGGCTTGAAGATAAGATAGCCTGACCCTATTGCGTTGGGGAATCTTGGTTAGCCCGGTTCCATCTTCGGCATAATCGTCACTTACCATCAGGTGAGATGATCCCAATGGCTTATCAAATTCGGATTCATCATCATCATCATAAGCCGAAGGACGTCCACTGTTGGACATAGGCCTCCCCCAAGGATTTCTACGACGACGAGTTCTGCGCTGCCCGCATCCAACGGCTTCCCGCGACCTTTACTAGGTCATCGGTCCACCGAGTGGGAGGCCTGCCTACACTACGTTTTCCGGTGCGTGGTGGCTACTCGAGAACTTTACTGCCCCAACGGCCATCTGTTCTACGAGCAATGTGCCGGGTGTGCAAATTCGGATTAAAAAAATAAATCATTTAGCTGTTTATTTGTCGCAGGGTTTTTCATCAAATTCCCGCTGAATGATTCGCATATCTGTTAAGATCATGACAAGCGATTCCTTTTAGCGTGGCGTAGAGTTTATAGTCTGCTTTTTGGAAATAAATGCAAATTCTTACGAACGTACATGATGTTTTCGTATATGAACTGACCAAAAAGAATTGATATGATAATTTTGAACAAAAAGAACCGACTTCAAACAGGAAACTAAGGTGCCCCTCGATTTCTCTAAGATGCTATCATCAGATCCTGGTTTCCTTATCATGATACCACCCTTGGGATATCTCCTTTCCAACAAAAAAAAACATCAAAATCGGTTCATAAACGACGAAGTTATCCGCGAACACACATAAAAAATACATATACGGTCGAATTGAGAAACCTCCTCCTTTTTTGAAATCGGTTAAAAACATTTATTATTATTATTTCCTTTACTTAACGAATCTCTTTTATTATCGTGTGGCACAATTAACCGTGCTTTCCAAGGGATAGACGGCGGTTGCCTGGTGTTGCACTTAGCATCACCCGCGGTCACGTGTAGGGCATTTCGATTTACACCTACGGACGTGTGCAACGCGACCTTCATACGCATCTGGAATCAGATGTGCAGGTTTCCTTACGATGTTTTTCCTTCACCGTTAAAGTAATTGGTAAGTATATGTACTTACGTTAGATTCGAAAAACTCATTGGTACATTGGCCGTCCGGATTTGAACCTGGGACCTCTGGTTAGGAGGACCGAGTCGTTAACGTTACTTAAGGGTCCCCAGGAGGCTCGAGTTTCCATGCAGACGTAGTTCCGCTTTAATACAAAACTACATGCCGGCTTGAGTTCAAACTTTGCAAATATATTGAGTAGACATATGTCGATGTTTGTAATTAGTTTCCATCGTAGTAAATTCAAATTTAACTAAACGAAGGCTTAAATTAGTTTTGTTTTGTACTGAAAGTTTGTAACTGCACTTATTTTTCTCCGTTTCATATTAGTACATCGAAAACTAATTACAAACATCGATATATGTCTCCTCAATATATTTACAAAGTTTTGATTCAATTCGACATTTACTTTTTGTATTACAGCGAAACTACGTTTGTATGGAAACTCGAGCCTCCTGGGGGGGGTCCCCAAGGGTTTAACGACAATGGGCATTGGGCAGGTACTTACATCTCTGAGGGGCAGGCTGCGCTCGACGGTGAACTTGGGTATCTCGACGACTACCTCGCGGCCCATGTAGCTCTCCTCCACCACCGCGGCCAGGCGCTCGGGGGTCAGGTTCGCGATTATATTCGTTACGCCTGCAAACAGTGACTCCGTTTGGAATAGGTAACCAATTACAATATTATATTCGCGAAAGTTTGTAAGATTCTATGGGTGTATCGAGCGTCAGTGGCGTAACGGCTAGGGCCGCCACCTCCTGTCCGGGAGGTCGTGGTTCGAATCCTGCCACGTACTTATCCGACGCTCTTACGGTGAAGAAAAACATCGTGAGGAAACCTGCACACGCCTGCGGAGAAACTCGCAGGTTGTGTATGTGTGTGAAGTCGACCAACCCGCACTGGGCCCGCGTGCTCGACTAAGGCCCGATCACCCTACTTCAATAATAAAATTGAAAGGTATTTGGGTGTTTGTCTGTCAGCTGTCAAGCTGAAACTGCTAAACGTAAGTATGTATAAAGAGGTACTTAGAAGATATTTGTTTCGTTTTATACCTACTAGATTAATACAAAATAGGTAGAAATCGGGGTTACCATTAAGTAACAATAAGGTAAAAACCCAATGTAATCTAAATAGTTATTCGCCTGTTTATCATCAGTCTTCTAAAGGATTCATTTCGGCGAGTGTGCCCTGGAGCTTCACGACCTCATTCCCCCTCTCCATTTCATCATCGGACGACCAGGCGCGTAAGGCGATTCCACCCCTTTGTCGTTAATGTTCCTCCTTTACGCACGAAGCGTTTTGCTTCTTCGTTCATTATGCGAACGGGCAAGGAGTGGAATTCCCTGCTTCGTATGATTTAGGAATCTTCAAGACGATAGTGAATAGGCACTATTTGAGCTATCGTGTTACATCCTCGGCTGTATCGGCACTTACCATCAGGTGAGGTGCAGCCAAACTAACTCAAATTTTTGACAAATAAAAAAGGTATACATACTTAGGTACGTGTATATACTAGGATAAATAGTGACGTCAGAATGATCGATAGAGTTTTGTGTTAGGTACTGTACCTTCCTTCATAGAGTACGGAGGGAGCAGAATGTACATGCTGATGTCGTTGCCCTTGTATGGCAGCTCCAGGATCTGCGCACCGAGTTCGTCACTCACCACTGAAACAAGGAAAATTCGTTAAGTCATCTTTTTTTCTTAATATGTGCACGTTTTGCTACCTACTCTGTATATATTAGGTCTTTACCTATGAAATTACCGATTAAGTTTTTGAAGTTCAATGCCAATTTTTATTGAAAATAAAAAAGTTATTTGTTTTTTATTATTGACCTTCTGGTGACACTACTCATGGTCTTTTATTAGTAACTAGTGGCATGTCTTTCATGTTCCAATCCTCTGAGCTATGTACCATTGAATTGAACAAAGGCGTTTTCTTAGTGGTCAGATGGGGCAATTTTTTAGACTAGTTAATTTTCTTGAATTTTCCTGAAAATAACGAAATCTTATGCGGAGTATTCTCAAATACGACATTAGTTACGAAGAAACTGTTGCAACAACTCTAGAGCTTTAAAATTAAAAATGCGTATTTTTGCCTCAATAAAGGCGATCTTTTCAGGTGAAAAAACCCGACTTCATGGGGTTAAAGCTCTCAAAATATCTAAACAATAGGCATATGTTTACCACCATTTAATTTCTAATAGTCTAGTACTATTTTGAGAATAAATTTTGTTTTAATTGTTTTCAATATTAATTTTCATCTTTAAACTTTTTTATACAATCGGCAATTTCATAGGTAAATACCTAATATAAATGACAAAACAAAATAAAAACAAAAACACACCCGAATATTTAAATGACAAAAATGTATTGGTAACCAGTGTTTTTTTCTATCAACGCTAAACATGTATAATTATACAACGATGACCAGTCTAAGAATTGACGTGGAAGCGAGAAAACATGACATGACAAGTCTAGTATTACTTTTTTCTTAGCATTGACATGAGTGGTGCATATTCGTGCGGATGGTGGCGAATCGGGAGCCGGGTCATGCCTTTCCCTCTAATATTAGACCCTTTGTCCCTATGACCATAAGGTCGAGGGGAGCGATGGCCGACTCTCGAGTTATACTCGTGAACGGGTGCTGTCCGTATGAACTGGCCTACCCTTGTCAAAGGCAATAATGACACTTTCGTAATTTTATATTGTTATAAGTGTTAGATAGTAATTGTAAGTAATTGTAATACTATCAAATGGGATGGGTGTGCCTCAAAGTTCTATTTTAGGACCTTTCCTTCGTTTTAGTTTATATGAATAATCTACCATTCATGGTTGAATCACTGTCGAAAATTGTGTTGTTTGCGGATGATACGTCAGTAGTTTTTTAAAATTGACAGAAAAACTGATATGTCTGACGAAGTAAACGACACTCTTTCAAAAGTAAACAATTGGTTTACTATAACTATAACTTAGTCTTAAACGCAAAAAAAGACTAAATGTATTAAATTCACATTACTTAATGTTATTGAAGTAAACAACAATGTATCCTTAGCTGGTAATGAAATAAATAAATTCAAGGCTACAATGGGGCCCGCATATAGAAACCCTAACTGGCAGGCTTTGCTCAACCCCATGTGTAGTCAAAAAAATCAGGCTCCTTACATATAGTCACCGCAAGACTGGTTTATTTCAGCTACTTCCATAGTAATATGTCTTAAGGGATACTTTTGTGGGCACATGCAGCTGATATAAATACCATATTTGTTCTACAAAAAAGAGCGGTTCGCACGATTTATGAAATGCGTTGTCGTGAGTCACTCCGAGATAAGTTCAAAAATTTTATATATAATGACTTTCCCCTGTCAGTACATTTATGAAAAAATAATGTATGTATCTAAAACTCTGCATCTCGTTTCACTGAATAGTGACAGGCACAGTCGTAATTTTCGGAATAGCAATAAACTTCAAGTAACTTATACTAGACTTACCAAAATCAATAAGTCTTTTGTGGGACAATGCTCACTCATGTATAACAAATTACCCAATAATGTCTTATGTTTGTCAGAAAACAGTTTAAAAAGTGTGTCAAAAGAATTCTTTGTACAGAAGGTTATTATAAGACATCCGAATATTTAAATGACAAAAATGTATTAGACAGTGTTTCTTCTATTAACACTACTAATCATGTTTAACAGTAATAAAATGATGAACAACCTAAGAATTGACGTGGAAGCGACAAGACATGACAAGTCTAGTACTTCTTTCAATCAATATTTTATCTTATCATTGACATGAGTGGTGAATGCTCGCTTAAATGTTTGTGCGGTTGGTGGCGCATCTGGAGCCGGGTCGTTCCTTTCCCTCTAATATGGTTGATGGGAGCGACTCTCGCGTACTCTTGTCAAAGGCATTAATGACGACTTTTTGTGTCATATTGTTTTCATGTTCTAATAACATTATCTGGTTTATTTCAGGGATAGAATTTTGACGTTATTAACTAATGAATGATTGTTTATTTCTTGATTTTCACAAATGATATTGTTATTATTATTTTTTAACTATCAGAAAGAGTGTAATTTGCACCTATTTTGAATAAATACGTTGAATCTTGAATCTACTTCTCATGTCATGTTGTTTTAATGTCCAAATGACATCATTTATTTTATATCAATGATTCTATTGACATTATTAACTGATGATTGTTTGTTTTTAATGTTTTCACAGTCTGACATTATGTAATGGAATTACTCTCGTATGTCTATCAGAAGGAGAGTAACGTGCATCTATTTTGAATAAACATTTTGAATCTATAAACTCTAAACGATTCGTGATTTTAATGAAGCTGTTACAATTAAATAGTACAAGTGCCAAGTGCCTACCTTTACTAACCCCCGACGCAAAAACAGTTGTGCTATAAGTTTAACGTGTGTATCTGTGTGTCTGTCTGTGGCATCGTAGGTCTTAAACGAATGGATCGATTTTGATGCGGTTTTTTTAAGTAAAAGTCTTACTGTAATGGAAAGTTCCCTTCTGCTTCATGAATGGCACCAATGTCTGTCTGGTTTCCGATACAAAAAACGGTTCCTTCTTGGTCCTCTCAGCGGGGAACTTGGAGGCCCACACGCCCTTGAAGTAAGCAGCATTGGCGAGGACTAGCTTGGTGGACTGGGAGACAGCGTCTTCTGGCAGCAACTCGTTGATGTTGTTCTTAGTAATCTTGGAAACCCAAGCGTTGATGTGCTCGCGGGCGGCAGTTGGGTTGTCTCTGAAGTTCTGTAATTTGTCATCAAAATGTTAGCAGAAATCGAGGTGCTATTATATTATTTATACACACACAGTATTTTTTTAATTGTGACATTTTGGTTAGGGAACTTCATTTCATTTCATTTCATTTTTTTTTTTCACATTTGCTTCAGACTTATTTTGTGCATTTTTTTACTAAGGGAGGTTCCTTTTCAAGTGTACTCCAACCTTAACCACACCCCGGACACTCCATACAAACGAGCGAGAAATGATATACATAATTATAACTGACGTATCTATAGGCAAGAATACAGGTAGGGTTGAATCACACCCCGGCGGTATTGGTCACAAAATGTTTGTTATTTACTGAATGCTGTGTGAATACTAAACTCTTTTTTTTTCATACTTTTCGTTGTAAACAAACACAGTTCGAAAAAAAACCACCACTTTCCGAATACACCATACACATTATGAGACTAAAAAAACATTGTAAATGGTAACTGCGATGTGGACAGACGAATTAACACTGAAACCTGCTATTATTTTGTACATCTTTAAACACTTTTTCCTTGACCGACAAATCGCTACCGCTTATTAAAAAAAAGGTCATCTACTTCTATGACGCCGAAAATCGCTGCCGCTTATTAAAAAAGGTCCTCCACTTCTCTGACGGCGAAAATCGCTACAGCTTATTCCAAAAAAAGGTGAAGTCAATTTCAAGATTCATGATATGGGGTGCCACCCATTTAAAACCCCCAAAATTTTATGGAAAAAGTGTTAGAAGATGTATTCATACGTCCACGTCGCAGTTACCATTTCCAATGTTTTAAGCAATGACTTATATATTACTGTGGTTTTAAGTATGTCTCATAGTCTCATACTGTGTATGGTGTATTCGGAAAGTGGTGTTTTTTGTTCGAGCGGTGGTTGTTTACAACATCAGACAAGTATGAAAAAAAAAAGATTTCAGTTGGGCCTTTACGTTCGGTAACTGGTTGGTTTTTATGCTTGTGAACGAAATCACAGCGGCGCGCAAAGTGAATATAGTGAGTAAAAGTGCTTGCGTAGCTCGTCCTTTACGTTTGGTACCCAATCTACACCCAATCTGATAGTACTAATATATATACTGTGCCTTAACTAACCAAAATTGTTTTTCTTTATCTGTAATATAATACTAGTTAGTACCTACCTACTTAGCAAACAAATAAAATGATGTATTAAATACATAATAAATAATAATAGATAATAAAAACAGCTAGCCGAAAACATGGCCGTTGGGGCAGTAAAGTTCTCGATTGGCGACCGCGCACTGGAAAACGTAGCGTAGGCAGGGCCCCCAGTCGGTGGACCGATAACCTGGTGAAGGTCGCGGGAAGCCGCTGGATGCGGGTAGCGCAGAACCAATCGTCGTGGAAATCCTTGGGGGAGGCCTATGTTCAGCAGTGGACGTCCTTCGGCTGATATGATGATGATGAAGTAATAAAAAAACACTCCAGGAGTGCCGAAAGAAGTGAAAACGGTAACAGGTGACAGGTAACGGTAACAGTGTCGCTCACCGCGTGGGAGGCCTTTCTACGCTACGTTTTCCGGTGCGCGGTCACCGCTCGAGAATTTTAATGCTCCAACGGCCATCTGTTCTACGAGCTATGTCTGCCCACTGCCACTTCAGTTTAGAACTTCACTTTTGCTAATATTCAGTATTTGTTGGTATAGCGGCAACTATCTAGCCATCACGGTTCATGAAATACAGACTGGTGACAGACGGACAGACGGACGGACGGACAGCGAAGTCTAAGTAATAGGGTCCCGTTTTTATCCTTTGGGTACGGAACCCTAAAAAAAAGTGTGGTTCCTAGGATTAGGTACACACATTTTGAAAGGCAGTGAATGTGTATTAATATTTTAAGTAATTGATTGATTTTAACAATCTGTTTTATAATTGTATTTAATTATTTTGTTAATTATCAATTTCCCCTGACATCGGTACATTTTTACCAAATATTCAGAAATTGTAGTTAACTCGTAACCCTAAAGTTAACTTCGATTGTTGTGTACACAGGGTGTAACAAAATTGGTGTAGGTCCCGTTAACTGGGGCTTCTACTCATCATATTGAACAACTTTTGTTCTATGACTTTGCTGAACTAGCAAAAAAATTTTAGCTCTTCATACAAATCGATCAGCTGATCGACGAATTTTGTGCATTTTTCTATGGAGGGTCCAAATATTTTTTTGAGATTTGACTATGGGTTCCTTGGGGAAAGTTTTTTAGTATTGTTAACGGGTCCTATACCAATTTTGTTACACACTGTATAAATAGTCTGCCTGATGATAATGTTCGAAACCGATTGCTAACAACTTATTCTTGATGTTCTGTGGAATTAGTGTAAATGAGAGAAAAGTTAATTTCCAATAGCTTTTCCATATGCCCATAGCGACCACGCACCGGAAAACGTAGTGTAGGCAGGCCTCCCACTCGGTAAACCGATGACCTGGTGAAGGTTGCGGTAAGCCGCTGGATGCTTGCAGCGCAGATCCGGTCGACGTGAAAATCCTTGGGGGAGGCCTATGTCCAGCAGTGAACGTCCTTCGGCTGATATGATGTGATGATGATGCCCATAGTTAATTCATCATTAGCTTTCGATGACTTTATGTACTTTTTATTGGAAACCCTCTACTTTTGTGTACTCAAGAAGGATTCTGGAATGGCGACCACGAGCTGGAGCTGACTTACTTATGCAAAGTGGACAGCTGATGTACAAAGCTCGCAGAGAGCCACTACATCCGTGAAGATGCCGCTGGAGCGTGTGTCTCAAGATCGTAACAAGTGCACACCAAATACAGGAGCATCAACTTACAGAGTTTTTTTATTATTCACAATTGGTAAGCCCTTGGCATCATCTCACCTGATGGTAAGTGTCGATGATGCCGAAGATGGAAGCAGGCTTACCAAGATTCCCCAACGCAATGGGGAGCTGGCTATCTTATCTTCAAGCCGGAACACATCAATGTTGTTAACACTGATGTTTGGCGGCAAGACCTAGATATGATGGTAGTAGCTAGCCAGGCGGGCTTAGAAAATGCCCTACCACCAACCAAACCGAGTCATACAAGTTGACCTCACCGGGAATACAACCCGGTGTGAAGCGAATGGGCTAACCATTGCGCCACGTAAGCTGTTTAATAAAATGGTGTAGGTCCCGTTAACTGGGGTTTCTACTCGTCATACTGAAAAACTTTCTCCAAAGAACCCATAGTCAATTCCCAAAAAAAAATTTGGACCATCCAAACTAAAATGCACAAAATCGGTCGATCAGCTGATCGATTTGTAAGAAGAGTAAATAAAATTACATTTTCAGCAAAGTCGTAGAACAAAAGTTGTTCAGTATGGTTAGTAGAAACCCCAGTTAATGGGACCTACACCAATTTTTTTACACCCTGTCTGTATAGCAAACATATATGTGTGTAAGTATATAACGTGTGTGGCGTTGTCGAGGCGCAAGCGCAGGACGGTCGCCATTACCACACAACTAATGATTGCAGTCTCTTAAAAGTTTTGCCAACTTTGTACTTTGTTGATTTAGGTACCGACAAAGTTATCGACAACCAGAAGGTAGTTAATATTTAATCCTATTACTATTAAGTACCAAAAAAGGAAACTGACTGACTGATATTATTAGTCCTTGAGTCTAGAAACTTGAAGCGGGGCGGTTACCTATAGGTACCGGCCAACCCTCGAGCGGGGCGGTTACCTATAGGTAACCATACCGGCCAACGCTTAAGCGGGGCGGTTACCTATAGGTAACCATACCGGCCAACGCTCAAGTAAGCGGGCGGTTACTTATGTAGATAACGGTATTTAGTTGCCTCATTGGATTTTGAAAAAAGTATACGCAAAACTGTTGCGATCTCTGTCAAACTATACCATAATACTGTGGAGGGACTGATACATCAATATTTATCGTTTATTTGAGTAATTCCATAGATAATTTTTACAAAATACAGGTTTTTAAACTTTTTAGTGTCAGATTTCATACAAACGTCAAAAAAATCTAGTCGTTTGCAAAAAATGAAAAAGATAATAAAAAAATGGAATCTTGCTTAAATCGATATAGATAGAAAGAAAATTTCATTAGCTAACTAGAACAGTAATTTGCATGAGGTTTTCTAAATATTATATTGCAGACATCTAACGTACTAGAAAAAGATATTTCAAAATAGACTATCCCCCTAAAAAATAAAATGATAAAAAAAAATGATAAATGGATAAAATGGGGTAAAGTTTATTTCATGTTTTAATTTGAAGTTGGTAAAACAGCAACACTCCAAATGTCAATTTACTTCTTTTTAAAATAAAAGTAAACTCAGAGTAAGTTAAGACTACACAGTGATGGTTGAATACATACCAAAGCCTCCAGCTCCTCGCTGAACAGGTCGCGGATGCACTGACGCACCTCCAGCTGCTGGGACACGAACAGCTTGTTGGCGTTACTGAACTCATAGCTCTCGCTGTTGTTGTTGGCGGCGCGGGACCGCTTGTCCACCTTGTACGCCGTCATCAGGTTTATCTTGTCCTACAACATAACATTTTGTTGCGTTATTAGGCTATTTGACAACATTGCAGCGCATCAGGGATGTTCGCGGAGGCGCGAGTAGACTGCTTCTACGCTACCATGCGCAAGCGATGCGCGTCCCTGGTGCGTCGAGTGCGGGGCGGCGCCAATAGCACCCTGGCTATGTTCGCCAGTAGGCTGGATTGCGCAATTGTGAACCACTGGTGCTTGGTTCACGTTGCCGATAACACTCGTGATATTGTAAATAAATTTCATGTAATGTAAATGTAATTGTGTGTATTACTAACACTAGTCTAAGTCCTAGAATAAGTTACTAACACTATTGTGATCCTTTGTTGGTCGAATAAATAAATTATATTATTATTATTATTGAAAATATACTACAAATTGTAGTCTTCCTATCAGATAATAGCATCACACATCACATCAACTCATATATACGTCCTCACCGAGGGGCTCGAGCCTACCCTGAATTAGGGCGATCGGTTCTTAGGCGACCACGCGGACCCACTGCGGGTTGGTCAACTTCACACACAACCTTCGAGCACAGATGAGATACTAGTTACTTCGTAACTTCGAGTTTCTTCGCAGATGTGTGCAGTTTTCCTCACGATGTTTTCCTTCACCGTAAGAGCGTCGGATAAAGATAAAGATAATAACATAAAAAACATATTTCACTTTATTTGAAACTAAATTATGTATATTTTTTGCAAATTACACAAAACAAAATTTAATATTTTTTAAATTATATCTGTGATGGAAACGCCCTGTGATTGGTTGCAGCCCTGGTGACGTCACATATAAGTAAACATAGCTTTCTAGTTCGCGTTTTGGGTTTTCTTAGTGTTCTAGTTCTAGCCATTTCTGAAGCTGTTTTCTGATGATTTTTAATAAATCTTAACTAGCATACTTAAATATTCGTTTCGAACTCAAAATGGGGATAAATTTTGATCGATCTGATAACAGCAATATACCTAGCAAAGTATATATATTAGCATACTAACATACAGTACGGACTCTCCCTGCTGCTCTCTAGATTGCGACCTCACCCCCTTGTCACCCAGATTGATAAAGATTGGTTACATTTTGATTGTGAATGTATAGAATTTCGCCGCCATTTTGTTTGTTCCGTCATTCCTTTTTAGAAATGTCATTAATGTTGTAAAAAGTGTCCAGGGTGTGCTACCTAGGATAGATGCATTAATGGTTGCACTTTTCTTATGGAATAAAGCAGATTATTATTCTGCAGAACCTTAAAGTATAAAAACAGCAGTGTAACTAAGTACCACTTGTGAATTATTTATTTACAAACCTCTATGTAGTTGTATCATCTTACGGACCCTGGCCCTACTGAGTGCGTGCCACTGCTCACTGTTAAGGCGGTCGATACATGATAGCCACTGAGACTACCGGTATACGAAGCATTCCATCTTGGCTTTCCAAAAAACCGTGGTGTCTCCGGTCCTCCCAAACGGAGGTCCCGGGTTAGAATCTAGGAGTTCAATGTACCAATGAGTTTTCAATCGACTCCCAAAAAGGAGGAGGTTCTCAACGACTGTATGTTTTTTTTTGTATATTTGTTTCGCGATATCTTCGCAGACTGTGAACCGATTTTCGTGATTCTTTTTTTATTCGATAGGGTAGGTATGCTGCCAGGTTTGTCCCCTATAGATAATACCGTTGTAGTACTTTTCTTTAAATTAACAGAAACCAAAAACAATAATGCAAAATTGTACTGAGTTGTTGCGATGGAAGTCGGTTTTTTAATATGTTCACCGTTTTTCAGTAATTTATTAAAAACTTACGTAAGTATATTTACTTTTCTGCGTGGTCGAATCAGAAACGAGGAGATCCGCAGAACAACAACAACAGAATCGCTAAACTTAAGTGGCAGTGGGCAGGGCACATAGCTCGTAGAACAGATGGCCGTGGATGCAGTAAAGTTCTCGAGTGGCGACCGCGCATCGGAAAACGTAGCGTAGGCAGACGTCCCACGCGGTGGATCGACGACCTGGTAAAGATCGTAGTAAGCCGATGGATGCGGGCAGCGCAGGACTGGTCGTCGTAGAAATCCTTGGGGGAGGCCTTTGTCCTGCAGTGGACATTTTTCGGCTGAAATGATGATGATGATGACTTACCGATTGCTCTAATGGTGAAGGCAAATATCGTAAAAATCTGCTCATCTGATTCCAAGATGTGTATGAAGGTCGTATTGCACACGTCCGTTCATAGGTGTAAATCTAAATTCATGATTTCATTCGCAGACAAGACTTACCAAATTATCGGCTATTTGTAGCGATTCCTTCAGCGCCGTCTCAGTTTGACCGCCCGAGGAGAAATAGGCGAGCAGTAGAGCATGGTACACGGAGAAGGGTGAGAAGAATATGTTGTCATCTGGCACAGCCTTATTGATGGCTTCGAAGAGACTGAGCGTGAAGCCCAGCTGGCCGCGGTAGAGGGACGTGCGAGCATCAGGCTCCAGTTTCTTGGAGGCGTCGTCTTTGTAGAAGCACTGGCTGTTCACAGCCGAGGCTAGCAGCGGCAGTGCAAGGAGTGTCAACATGGCTTCAACTGAAATACAAGATTATACCTCATTCACTTGTGTTAGTAAACAGGCCCATACACACACACACACAATAAATCAATGGATTTGTCAAGTTTATTATAACATAATACAGACACAGAATAACATACATCTATGGTACTTACTAAATAATATTTTAATAATTTATTTTTAAATATTTTTTTAGCCACCATGACATCGCCTCGGCTAAATTTGAAATAAAATAAAATGATAAGTGACGATGTTGTCGAAGATGGAGGCGGGCTTAATAAGATTCTCCAACGCAATGGGGAACTGGCTATCTTCATGTCGGAACACAATAATGCTGTTAACATTGATGTTTTGCGGTATGACTTAGATAAGATGGTAGTAGCCAACCAGGCGGGCTCGGAAAATGCCCCACCACCGAACAAAGTTAGACAAAGTTAGTTAGTCTTACATAGTAAGACCCCGCCGGGAATCGAACTTGCGCCTCCTGGTGTGAAGCGAATGGGCGAGGAATGTAATGGAATAACCGTGACGTCGTGAGAGCGTCGGTGGCGCAACGGCAAGGGCCGCTACCTCCTATCTTTGAATTCGTGGTTCGAGTCTTGCCACGTACCAATGTGTTTTCAAATTTTGATCTCATAAGTACGTTTATCCAACGCTCTTACGGTAAAGGAAAACATCGTGAGGAAACCTGCAGACGCCTTCGAAGAAACTCGAAGGTTGTATGTGAAGTTGACCAACCCGCACTTGACTAAGGCCCGATCGCCCTAATTCAGGGTAGGCTCGAGCCCCTCGGTGGGGACGTATATATGAGCTGATGTGATGAACCATTACGCCATTGAGGCGGTTAAACTACCTAATTAAAAACACTCAATTAAAAAAATCTAAACACGTTTCAGATCACTTATTCAGACTACAAACGTTATCGGGGACCGTTAAATTGCATTAGTCGGTTGCGGTCGGTGTGCTTGCAGCCAGTATTAGTAAAACCTTTTAATGTAGGTAGACTACAATTAGGGTAAAACCACCTCCGTAGCCCAGAGGCAAAGTTCACTGGCTTTACAAAGGTCGCGGGTTCGATTCCCGGCGGGTTCAATTGTAAGACTCGGTTTGGTTGGTGGTAGGGCATTTTCTAAGCCCACCTGGCTAGCTTACACCATCTTATCTAAGTTTTGCCGCCAAATATCAATATTGATATCATTGGTGTGTTCCGGCATGGAGATAAGATAGCCAGTTCTTCATTGCGTTGGGGAATCTTGGTAAGCCCGCTTCCATCTTCGGCAACATCGTCACTTACCATCAGGTGAGATGTTGTCAAGGGTTTACCAATTGTGAATAAAAAAAACAGGATAGTTGCCCCGATTGTAATTACTCTAGTTTCGCGGATAAATCGCATGCTATTTTACTAATTTATCGAAAGATTCTCCAATTATCACTAAGTTGACCGTGTCTCATGTCTCTGTGCGATTGCATAGGAAGGCAAAATGCGATCAAAGTTTTTGCGGGGTAGATGTCCTGTTTCTCGGCGGGGCATCTATCCTAAACATAACTTACATGAATTAGGCAACTATCCCATATGGGATAGTTGTCCCAAAATATAGAGGTCCGCAAACATCGCTTATAGTCAAAAAATATTAAAGAAAATTTTTTTTACTTTTCATAAATTTGAAGATAAAAAACCAAAGTACCGGCCAGTTTTACAAATAAAGTATTTTGCTTTTTGTACTGAGAGATATAGAGTTATATCAAAAAGTGTGGCAACTATCCGGCTTTTACCCTATTTGTTCCGTAATCCGCATATTGTATCAACTGTGGTGATGCAATAACCGTGTGACCATATTATTTCGATTTCTGTGGTGTGACCAGTAGGTATGTTGAAGTGGGTAATTCATGTGATTGTACCACTCGAATTTCAAGAGAGCAATTTGTACATTGTTGTGTGGCTGTTTTATGATGATCGATGAATTGATGATGATCACCGAAGGTTTTACATTGTTTCACAATTTTTTTTACAATTAGTTTTTTTTTTTTTTACTTTGTCGACCCTGTCGTACGGTACACGTGCCTACGTACGTAGGGTAGATGAAGTATTATTGTTATCGCAAAAAAAATTCTTCTATTTTTCGTAAAATTTGTTCTATATCATTAGCACCGTCCGTACGTCACGATTGGCTTTGGAGGCTATATCTTTAGTCAAATTGGGACCAAATTTGGAACTTTATAGTTTTGAATTATTTACAACTAGCTGTTGCCCGCAGCTTCGCCCGCGCAGATCCCGTTTTTTGCCGTTCCCGTGGAAATTTCACAACATCCTCTCTAAGCGGATGCCCACGTCCTAATTGCTACCTATCTGTATTCCAAATTTCAACGTAATACATTCAGTGGTTTCGGCTATGCATTAGTAAACCAGTCAGTCACATTTTCCTTTTATATATACAAATTCGCACCTTCAAACCGAAGAGTAGCTGTCATACAACAAAAACAGATTTTTTGTATTTCTCAAAAACGGCTCTAATGATTTTCATGAAACTATTCATGTCCGAGTTGCTTAATTAAGTTGCTTAAGTTTATCTATTTCCCATTGGTCTGGGAAAAATCGTGTTTGTATGGCTCTCCTACAAATGAAATTGAAACTTGCGATTTATACTTACATGGTTAATAATACATTACGTTAGCTATTGAATTGTCATGTATTACGAATAAGTATATATATTTGGATTTTGGTCATGCAACATAAATTCATCCAAATATTTAAAAAAAATTAATTCAATTTTTGTATTAAACAAAATTAATGAAAAAAAATTCGAGAAAGTTTAGTGCGGTCTGCCGTACAATTTATTAGTTAAAATAATACAAGCAAAAGGCAGCGTAATGAAATAGTGTCACTTCTTAGCGGTCACCATAGAACATCCGCACAATAACAAAATCACAAAAGGAACTCCTATGAAATTCAATTTCTTCCCAGAATATCTCTACAACTCAACTCACTAAATATTCTCGATTAATAACATAACTTCTTTAGGCGCGCTGGGCATTTTTTGAGATGGGAAAAACCATTTAACTCGCGACACTATTACGTTAACACCGACACTGACTTCTTACCAGGAACACTCGGAGGATAAAAACTTATAAAACTGTAAAAAAGTTCACTTCTGTTGGCACTCCCGGAGTGGTTTTTTTTTTTTTAAATCGCACCACTGTTGAAAGGATGGCTTTACATTGTTGTCTGTCACTGCGCGTGCGCAATCGTGAAGGCGTAGCGGAGTGGTCGCTTTCTCCGCGCGCACACGGAGGGGCGCTGACGTCATCAAACCACGTCACTGCTCATAAAACGGATTTTCCTCAAACTTGACCAATCCATTTATAGCCTACTGGGTGGTCCTACTGGTAGAACCATTTATCGCCTACTGGGTGGTCCTACTGGTAGAACCATTTATCGCCTACTGGGTGGTCCTACTGGTAGGACGATTTATAGCCTAATGGGTGGTCCTACTGGTAGGACGGTTTATAGCCTACTGGGTAGTCCTACTGGTAGGACCATGGGCAATTTTTTTTTGTCCGCAGTTCTTTTAGTAGGACCATGAGCACCTAGCATTACCCGTAGTCCTACTGGTAGTACTACCCACCCTGGACACTGCATACAACGGTCGTGAAATGACAATTCTAAAAACAAATGACGGAACAAACCAAATCACGGCGAAATCCTATACGTTCGAGAACCAAACTATAACCAATCTGTATCCATCTGGATGACGAGGGGGTGAGGTCGACATCTAGAGAGCGGCAGGGAGTGTCCATACTGTATGTTAGTACTAATATATATACTTTGGTACTACGGTCATTTTTACTTGTCCTTTGTTCTATCAGTAGGACTACGGACAAGTAACAGTGCCCGTAGTTCAACTAGGAGTAATAATAAATTTTTTCTGGTTAAAATAAAATTAAACAATACAATTTAAAACCCGCACTACGCTTATAAATCTATCTATTTAAGGTCTAACAAAATTAGCTGAAACTATTTTAACTGGTGCTTCTACCCATGAAACTGAACAACTTTCCCCATGGAACCCATAGTCAAATATCAAAAAAAAAATTGAACTTCCCATACTAAGTTGGCTGATCAACTGATCGAGTTCTGTCGAGAACTGATGAAGTTGTGGTGCGGAACCCTGTTTGCGTGACCTCGGCACTGGTCCGGTAATTAGGGATCCGTAGCCAAAGGGTACAAACGGGACCCTATTAATACTAAAACTTAGCTGTCCGTCTGTCACAAGGCTGTATTTCATGAACCGTGCCAGCTAGACAGTTGAAATTTTCACAAATGATGTATTTATGTTGCCGCTATAACAACAAATACTAAATAATTTACGAAAAAACCTAAAAACTTTTAGGTACAAGCTTTTAATATTGCGTTGTCACGTGATATACATATGCATGCAAAATTTCCGCTCAATCGGAAACCGGGAAGTGGGTCAAATTTAACTTGCAAGATTTCACCCGAACAAACATACATACATACATTGCAAGTTGAATAAAAGTTTGTAAAAATTAGATACAGTTAAAAAATAAGGGGTTCTCCATACGGAAAACGTGTTTTTCTTTTACATGAAGAAACTAGCGCCATCCAATATGATGGTACGGAACCCTATGTGTGCAGTTTTGACTCGCACTTGGCCGGTTTATTATTTTTGTTCTCGCTAAAAATACCGATTGAACCGTAGTACATAACTTATACCGTATAACCACAGACTTGCGTGTAACCCTCCTGTAGTGGTTGAAAGTATGACCTCCGATTGAAAGACAGTGCTTTTGATAGGCAATCGATCAACAAGGCTATGACCATGGATAAGATAAATAAGGTTGGATTGGCAATAGTCACACTTTTGTTTGAAAACCAGCGTCGCCGCCTGTCTCCCACCCATCAACTCCACTACGCAAGCAATAATAACACATATACACGAATTGCGCGCACTAATAAACAAAACACACTTAGAACACAGGGCTGCAAATACTTCGCAGCAGAAGAAATCATCGGAATATGACCCCTGGTAATTTGCGAAACAGAATCTGGTCATCTGCGTATCTGGTAATTTACGAAATGCACATCAGGTCATCCGCGTATAAGGTAATTTGCGTTTCTGCCACTATGCGTCTGAACGATTGTGTCTCACACCATATCGAGAGTCTGTACGTTACACACAACCACACGCAAATAAAAAGTTTGACCGCGTGCTTCGGTTAACTATGATTGTCTAATCATACTTGTGGCGCGCCTGCCCAGCGCACATTTCCAATCCAACCTTATTTATCTGATCCGTGGCTACGACGGTGAACAAGTTCTGCATGTGGTCAAGACTCAGGTAACGGGACTTATGTTCGGGAAAACCCGCGATGCAGAATGATGATAATATCGTCTCAGTTAGAGGTCAGTGGGTAATTTATTTATTTATTTATTTATTGTAGATAATCAATAGCTTACAATAAAAGAGTTGTGATACGATACAGTGCGGTAAAAGTAAAACAAATAACAGATTACCCCAGAGATAAATTAAACAGACAGTTGCCAACTTAAACTATAAACCTTACTTAATATTATAAATGTGAAAATGTGGTTGTTTGTTTGTATGTTACCTTTTCACGCTTCAACGCCTTGACCAATCTTTATGAAATTTGGCATGCAGGTAGCCTGTGTCACGAGGAAGGACATAGGCTACTTTTTATCCCGGGAAAATAGCATAATCTGATAAAGTTTCTGAGGGAACTAAAAAAATACTCGATTGTCGTGATTTTTTGCACAGAGATGGTTGAGTAGGCGGGAAACGATATAATTTACTAATCACCCTTAAAGACAGTCACAAAAACGATGTCCACGCGGGCGAAGCCGCGGGAAAAAAGCTAGTGTAACAATAATAATGATTAACGCGCTCATGGTGCAGATGGGGCAGCCGCGTTATTGCTGTGCGGTGATGCTCAAACACACGCACTCATAATAGGTACTATATTATTGCCAATTGTGCAAAAGGTGTGCAGTACGCGGCAGCGCCAACAACATTCCGGCCATGATACCTGAATGTTATTAAAATATCATACTGTTTGATTCATGTACGGGTTTGCTTGTTGCCACATTTACGCCACAGCAGTGATTCATGTGGTTGAGAGGCTTGACTGCTACCACATGAATCACTGCTGTGGCGTAAATGTGGCAACAAGCAAACCCGTCCATGAATCAAATAGTATGATATATTACTAACATTCAGGTAACCAATTTTAGTTAATTTTTAATGAGATAATTAAGATAATGTCATGACTGTTGCCAAGAACGTAAGTTTGCTTTTGATAGGCAATCGATCAACAAAGCCATGACGGTGAACAAGTTCTGCATGTGGTCAATACTCAAGTAACAGGACTTATGTTTGGGAAACCCGCCATGCAGAATGATGATAATATCGTCTCAGTTAGAGGTCAGTGGGTAAACATACATTTTTTGTCACACTGTCCGACGAGCAATGACACGCCTGCCAGTGGGTTTATCCGTTACTTCGTCACTAACTCCGGTTTTAACACAGATGATTTTAATAGTACTACGCTCTCTCTTTCTCTTATCTTATGGCACAATTAACCGTATCACTTCATACAACGGGCCAGAAATGACATTTCAAAAAAGGAATGACGGAACAAACAAAATGGCGGCGAAATCCTATACGTTCGACAACCAAACTGTAACGAATCTGTATCAACTGGGTGACGAGGGGGTGAGGTCGCAATCTACAGAGCGGCAGGGAGTGTCCATACTGTATGTTAGTACTAATATATGCACTTTGACCGTACTATCCAAGGGATAGACGGCGGTTGCCTGGTGTTGCACTTAGCATCACCCGCGGTCACGAGTAGGGCATTTAGATACGCTATTGACGTGGAATGTTTTTTATTTGGCTTTTCGCTACGGGAGACTCGACCGGGGGACTAGGCGCAACTGAAGTCGATTTTACTGTTTACCCGACTGCGCCCGAAGGAGGGTTGTGTTTTTATGTATGTACGTATGTATGTACATGTGTATGTATGATGTATGTTTATTTCTCTGGCTAGCCCTGTATGATGGATTTTGTAGTGCGAGGTGTCGTTAGAGTCGTCTTGATCCCGTGAGTGACATAGGATACATTTTTACTCGTTCTATCATCATCGTATCACCCGAAAAACGTCCACTGCTGGACAATAAGGCCTCCCCCAAGGATTTCCACGACGACCGGTCCTGCGCTGGCCAAAAATAGGGTTTAAGTTATTATTATGCATGTAACACGTCGGTGGTAGGTAGGGTACAGTAGGGCGTGGGTAAAAAAAAACCTTTCGTGCTTACAGATGATTTTATTTCGAAGTAAAACAATAAGACCTAAAAAATAAGTACACAAAAATTAGAAAGGTATATACCACGTTATATTATTATCACGGATCACAATTATAACTTACCCGATATGGGTCTTAAGAAGATATCAGGTTTGAGATAATTATTTTAGATATAAATTTTTTATTAATTTGGATAGCGTTTTGTGATGAAAATATTTTGATTTTTGAATCATATTGTCTCATAGATGACAGCACATGCGTAAAAGAACAAATAGATGGAATGAAAAAAGGTCGAATCAAAGAAGAACTAATTACAGCGTTACCGCGCTACATGGTATATCAGGTTTTTAATAATTCCTGAAGTTATTTAGTTAATTTTTGAACTTGCTGCAATTTGCAAACTATAGTGATTTAAGAAATAAATCAGATAGGTACCATTTGAAAACCAATAACGATAAGTTATATTATTTAAAGCATGTATTTATTTATAAGTTTTATAACTATTTAATATTTTGCTGTTAGTCTTCCTAAAATAAATAAATAAATAATAAATAAATACTGTAATATGAAAAATAATTGAATTCCATTCCATAATCTGTGCTTGGTTTGTAAAAATGCTTATTAGAAGCAATTTTGTCGACGGAGCTCTTCCTGATCTCTTGACTGATTTCTTGTTACGTGGTGAAACTCAAACTCTAATGAAGATGAGATTTACTATTTAATAAACGAAATTTATTGGTTCCATGTATTGTGAAATATCATTATCGTCATACCACCAAAAAACGTACACAAACGTTCACAAGGCTGTCAGTCTACCAAGCGGGAAGCTTTCCTACGCTTCGTCTTCCGAAAGCCTACCTACTGCCACTTAAGTTTAACGATCTGAGGCCTTTAGTTCTTCTCTGGATCTCCTCATTTCTAGTAGGATCGCGTAGGTAGCTAAACTCCAAGCATAGCATGCTCCATTGCCCTTTGGAAGACCTTGAGCTTTCTTATGAGGCCCTTAGTAGGCGACCATGACTCAGTTCTGTGTGTCATCATCTGGTAACACACACTGTTCAAAGAGCTTGAGGGGAAAATTAAAAAAAACGTATACAGTTTATACGCCAACCGCTAAGACAAATAAGTTTCCCCGGGGGCAAAGTTCACAAGGGAAAGTTTGCCATTTACCTGGTGTTTATCACTTTTGTTTTCGCCTTTCTTCACACAGACACAAACTGTGTCTTTTAAGATTCTCCTTTCAAAAGTCCGAAAGAAGATTTTGTATTTTTTATTATTATATTTTTTTTATTTCCAAAAAAATATAAAAAAGTGGCAAAGTAAAACGCAGGTGTGCGGTAAAATCAATTTTGAGCACATTAAACTGGTATATGTGTGCGGTAAAATCGCGATATTACAATCTCACTACACTAAATTCAGTTAGACGGTAAATTGTCAATCGGCTTACAATTGCTCGGCCCGTTCTTGTATCTCCGAATAAAACCGATGATTTCTTCTTCTGCGAAGCATTCTGCTAGCCAGGACGGGAGCCTCGCTTTGACTGTTAAATCAATCAGACTTGACCGAACTCACTTCACTTCGCTCGCTCATTTATTTAATGTTATTCACTTCGCTTAGTGTTATTGTATTGTCATAGTGAAATTACAATTACACTAGTGAAATTATAAGCAATATGTTACGGTTCACATTCTTTCGACAGTTCACAATCTCGCGAGATAGATCCCGTTAGATTATAATGTAACAGTTTTTACAATTTTACCATGACATATACATATAAAGTGTCTTTTTTCGAGCAACTGTATTGAAAAATAAATTTGACAATCACACGGAGCGTAGCATTGCAGTGGTAATTTTCATTAATTCTGTTTTTCCCGACTACAGCGAAGAAAAACGAAGGTTATGATTTTCATCGGTATGTATGTATGTAGTGGGTATGTATGCATGTCTATCTGTTCCCTCATAACTTTTAAAGCACCTACCTACTCATCATAGTTTGACAAATGAGGTATTGCTGGAAGTGTATTGATCGTCCGCTGGATAGGCTATGTGACTTCACAATAAATAGAATATGGCGTCCTCTAGAGGACATAAAGCAATATTTATTTATTTTTATGATGCCGTGTTGGGTATCAAATGAAATGGCTTAATTAGCACATTTCAATATATTGTTAGCTGGAACCGGAACCTGAATCAACGCAGCAGGAGTGAAAGAAGAGAGCGAGCTCGGGAACTCGGAGTACCTACCCCGGCTCGGAACTTGGTTTAGTTAGGTTGCCAGTGAAGTTGGTTGAAGTCGGAACCACGGCTAGGAATCTCAGACTGCAAGCATATTTATTTGTTGCTCGATACAAACGTACACACACACACACATGCACGTACGCACACACACACACACACATACACACACATCACTACTATTATACAGTCAAATGTAAACTGTAGATATTTTAAGTATTTAGTATTTATTTGTTTTACTATAAATATTGTTTTAAATATTTTTTGAATGTTGTTTAATTTTTTGTGCTATATCAGTGACTTATTACTAAGGTCTTTTGTGTCAATGATTTGTAGGGATGTGCATTGTTACCTATCCTATAACATAAGGTTTTTCTCCCTTTTAGTTTTTAGGAGGTAAAATCTTCACCAATTGTGTAAATTTGTCAGATAATTATGTACTTGAATAAAAATTTTATTTATTTCTTTATGTTCGGTTGCAATAGAAAGCAGTAAAATAAAATAAGAGATCTCAAACATTATTAAAATAAAACAATCGACCGTAAACAGCTGCCATCTTTTTAATCTTTCCCCCTGCCGCACTGCCTGATCCCGTGTTGCGCCGTTTATTTGCACAGCCGGTAACTTTTAAAAAAAAAAGATATGAATAAACAGTAAGTTCGAAAACTTAAACCCGACTACTGAAAAATCACGCACTAAAAATTTACAAACTACTATTCAATATTTATCGGCAACATCGTCACGTACCTACCACCAGGTGAGATGTTGTCAAGGGTTTACCAATTGTTAATAAAAAATAAAAAAACAAGTTTAATACAATACATTATATTTATCGTGTATATTAAACAACTTACACGTGTCGTAATATATTTTATTGTAGGTATTCCATACATATCTATTCACAGTGATGTTCAGAGATAGCGGTGATCGATCACAGTAGTCTTAATACTGTGCCGTGATCATATGCCATCGACCCCAACAAAACAATACATTCGAACAGAAATAAGTAAGCATATGACAAATTTATTTTTGTTTACAGTTACATTAATTACAATTACAGTAACATTATGTATCTACTGGATTCACATAATTAATCTTAGAGCATACACGTAATTGACGCAGCGAGGACTTGTCTGCGGATGATACTTCTGTTATTTTTCAAGTGAATAGGAAAGACAACAAAAATTGACGAATTAAAAAACACTCTCTCAAAGTACTGAACTGGTTCACTGTGAACAGCTTATTATTAAGTGCTAAGAAAACAAAATGTACAGAACCTGCATTTTAAAGGTTCCATACCCAAAGGGACCCTATTACTAAGCCTCCGCTGTCCATCTGTACGTCTGTCTGGCTGTGAGCCGGCTGTAGCTATTTCATGAACCACTTATTTAATCTTGGAGCATACACGTTATTGACGCAGATTCAGAACATGCATTTTGAAGGTTCCATACCCCAAAGGGTGCCAATGGGACCCTATTACTAAGCCTCAGATGTCCGTCCGTACGTCTGTTTGACTGTGAGTGGGCTGTACCCATTTCATGAACCGTAATAGGTAAACAATTTAAAAAAAACGATAAAATAATTATACCGATACCAAAAAATAAAACAATTTAAATTAATTATAAAAAATAGAAGAACAGCCTGTCTCCCACCCATCAACTCCACTACACAAGCAATAATAATAAATATACACGAATTGCGCGCACTAATAAACAAAACACACTTAGAACACAGGGCTGCAATTGTGTCTCACACCATTTCGAGAGTCTGTACGTTACACACAACCACACGCAAATAAAAATAATGAACGCGTGCTTCGGTTAAGTATGATTTTCTAATCATACTTGAGGCGCGCCTGCCGAGCGCACATTTCCAATCCAACCTTATTTATTATTTATCTGATCCGTGGATGGTACGGAACCCTTCGTGTGCGAGTCCCACTCGTACTTTTCCGTTTTTTTTTCTTAGAATTTGTCGGTCACTGTATACAAATCCGAGGAAATCCCATGAGTAATTCACATATGTATAATGTTCTTCACATTCACATAAACAACAGCGCGAGCGTCCTTAAACGCAGTTGGGGACAGTTGACATTGGAACAGCTTGTTAACATTAAATGACCTTACGTATTTACCGGTAAGTACGCAACAAGCGGGTTTTCCTCCAACAAAGCGGACTGATCATCATTCATCACAGAGAAAGTCAGACGACACGTCAAACGGCTGTCTTGGTTCGATGTTTTATTTTGTTGCGCAACAACCGGACCATTCATTGAAAAGCAGCGTTGGAATGAGGCTCTCAGAAAATTATTGTCTTTGGAAATTAAAAATTATTTACCAAAAATTATACTAACATTTTGTTTTTGCGTTGATTTCGTTTTAGATTAGATAAAAATGATTTGTGTTTGAATTTTTTATATTAACATATTATATCCTTACTAATATTATAAATGTGAAAATGTGTTTGTTTGTTTGTTACCTTTTCACGCTTCATAACGCCTTGACCAATCTTTATGAAATTTGGCATGCAGGTAGCCTGTGTCACTGGGAAGGACATAGGCTACTTTTTATACCGGGAAAATAGCATAATCTGATGCAGTTCCTGAGGGAACTAAAAAAATACTCGATTGTTGTGATTTTTTGCACAGAGATGGTTGAGTAGGTGGGAAACGACATTATTTACTAATCACCCTTAAAGACAGTCATAAAAACGATGTCCACGCGGGTGAAGCCGCGGGAAAAAGCTAGTAATATAATAATAATAATTAATTTTGAAAACTAAATAACTAAATGGGAATATCTATATCATCTAATTCTTCAATGGGAACTTCATCGTCCTAAGCATTATTACGACAAAGCATGTTGTCGGTGGGCATAAAATCCTTGCATAGAGGGGTAAATGATAAGAAAATAGCATTTACAATTGGGTTTCAACAATTATAGTATTTTCGCGTACAAAAATACTCTATACTACGCATCATGAAAATAAGGTACAAATAGTATAATAATACTACAAAATCCAACACTGTTGAAAAGCTGAGGTGGTTTCATCTGTGGCCTCAAGAGAGGGTACAAAGCCAAATGTTGGTCCTGCTCGCTCTCGCACTATTTGCGATTCCGCTTAGAAAACACAGTGAGCTCCGCAAAATATTTAGTTTTTATTGAATAAACTAAAAACTTAAAACTATGTTGGTAGGTTAGTTGTCCTCGGTCACCAATTTCCAATTTATTTTTATTGAAGAGTTTATGAGCAATTGTGTTTTCGCTAGTATTAGCCCTCAATCAGATAGTAATTAACTTATGTATTTGCAAGAATTCATAAAGTACGCAAGATTCAGTTACATCCTACTAATATCATATATATATTATCATCATCATATCAGCCACAAATCGTCCAGTGCTGGACAAAGGCCTCCCCCAAGGATTTCCACGATGACCGGTCCTGCGCTGCCCGCATCCATCGGCTTCCCGCGACCTTCACCAGGTCATCAGTCCACCGCGTGGGAGGCCTGCCTACGCTACGTTATCCGGTGCGCGGTCGCCACTCGAGAACTTTACTGCCCCATCGGCCATCTGTTCTACGAGCTATGTGCCCTGCCCACTGCCACTTCAGTTTAGCGATTCTGTGAGCTATGTCGGTTACTTTAGTTCTCCTGCGGATCTCCTCGTTTCTGATTCGATCACGCAGAGAAACTCCGAGCATAGCACGCTCCATTGCCCTTTGGGTGACCTTGAGCCTTCTTATGAGGCCCATAGTAAGCGACCATGTCTCAGTTCCGTAAGTCATCACTGGCAACACACACTGGTCAAAGACCTTAGTCTTGAGACACTGCGGTATTTGGGACGTGAAGATATTGCGAAGCTTCCCGAACGCTGCCCAGCCGAGTTGGATTCGTCGATTGATCTCTTTCTTGAAGTTGGAACTACCTAGCTGGACTGTTTGTCCCAGGTATACATATTCGTCAACAACTTCCAGTGTAGAGTCTCCAACCTTTAGAGGAGTGGGTGCGACACGGACATTTAACATTATTTTCGTCTTGTCCATGTTCATTTTAAGACCCACTTGTTGAGAGACCTTACTAAGGCCATCGAGCATTGTGCTTAGGTCTTCCATAGTCTCAGCCATAACCACGATATCGTCAGCGAATCGGAGGTGGGATATGTACTCGCCGTTGATATTGATGCCGAGCCCACCCCAGTCCAGAAGCTTAAAAACATCTTCCAGGGTGGCGGTGAACAGTTTCGGAGATATAACGTCTCCCTGTCTCACCCCTCGCTGCAACTGGATAGGTTTCGAGTTCTGGTCCTGGAGGCGAACCGAATGGTGGCGTTTTCATACAGACACTTCAACACCTCGATGTATATATATATACAGAATACAGTCATAGAAACTATGTTCACGCGGCTTAAAAGCTAGTTTATAATATTTATATATATCCTTTACTGTACACAAACATTTAAATGACAAGAAATTAGAGAGGATATAATATATATATATATTATATCCTCTCTAATTTCTTGGATGAATGCTTGATTTCTTAATTAATTAGAGAGGATATAATATATATATATATATATATATATATATATATATATATATATATATATATATATATATATATAAATCCCAGTATCATTTCTGCGTCTTTCCAAAAATCCGCTAAATCTGCGTCCACCTGTTTTTTTGTCAATCCCGCTTGTAGTTTTTGTGAATACTTTCTTAATAATTACATAGATGGCGAAAGTAGCACTTACTTAATCGTAACATGCGAAATGTACTATACATTTTTCATTTCACTCTCCATACTAATTCCTCCTATTCTGCGGCGAATGTCGATTCCGTTCGAGGTCAAATCTTTTATTTTAATTACAAAATGAATACCAAACAATTTAGGAGTATATTATTATTATTGTGTTAGATGGTTTCGTTGCATGTTGTGTGCGCTCAAAGCAGTCGACATTTCTTTATTAGGATTGTCTACCTATAGTTTCTTGCTACAATTTAAACTTAGAGTGGAACATAAATATTTGAACGATGAGTAAAAAGTCCGGGGGATAGTTATACATAATACTGACGTTTAAAGTTTCATTGTAGGTTCAGACAAGAACAGCTTAATGAAGCAAAATAATACACACACTCGCAGTGCTCCATACCTACTTACACATGGTGCGCCCTGTGAGTGTGTGTTTTAATAAAAAATCAATGCAATTTCGATAACTACTTACTCTAGTAACATCAATATTGAGAAGAAAAAAATCTACTTACCATACTATATTCGTGAAAATAATAGTACTAATCACATTTTTATTATTGATTAATATAGAATTGATAAAAATAGGTACTATTATTATTATTAGTGTGCTATTTTTATTTTTAGAAATACAGTAGGTAAGTAGTAATAAATAACAGCACCGAGCTGTTATCATGAGAAATCTTAATGGAAATTCAAATTTTCAAATCCTTCAATTTAAATAAATGGGTGTCAATTAAATGGTTAGCATAGTATTGTTATTTCTGTGAGCAGAAAAATATAATCGGTGAGCAGAAATAGCTAATTGGTCAGCAACTCATGGTCAGCAAACATTTCAAAATCAATCAGCAATTTATGTCATTCTGGATGGCTGTAATTATTTTAAACATCCCCGTACTACACTCTTCCTACAGTGTTGAGTGGTCGACGGAGCCCCTTCGGGGCTCCTACTTCTGTGTTCTCATGTTAAACCTAACACTACGACTGTGCGGGGAGGCGAGCTTAGCTCGCCTCCCCGCACAGTCTCCGAACCTAACGGATCCGAGTCGGGATGCTCCGCAAGTCCGAGCTCGCTTCGCTCGCTCCCGCTTCCATTTAGAACTCCCCGTACCACACTCTTCCTACAGTGTTGAGTTGTCGACGAAGTCGGACCCGCGTGCTTTCCCCGCCCTGATACTCCCACATCCCCTTGGGATCCTGCTTATAGACATGTTTTTCTGCCGCTCAATCATGAAATCTTGCCGCTCAAGTAGTTATTTTGCGGACTGAATGTTTATTATGCATTTCAAATATATATGTATCTAAATAAATCTAGCCCAACTGGACAAATTAAACATCCACAATATGTTCAGTATATTATGAAACGCCCAGTAACAGAGTACTGCACAACATCCAAATCTTGTTTAGCATATTTTTGCGGTGGTTGCTCCAAAGCAGAATCTCCAGCGCAGCGTTTGCGTGATCGCAAGTAACACCTATATAATCTCGTGTTTTCATTAGTCATGTCTTCTCTCCTCCTAAGATCCTGCTCACAGAATTTTTTATTTGTACTGTCTTTGCTGTTTCGGATAGATTTCGATTTGAAACATTTTCTGATCTTGAAACATTTTTCGCAGTAGCTGTAGTATAAAGGGTTACTGTTGTCTTTTCCACAAAGAGCGCACTTTAGAAAATAGTGATAATCTATTTAGGAGTCACTACTGTCCGAATAGGTCCGCTCAGAATCTGCCAAATCAAATGAGTCGTTGATTGCTGTAGAAATCATCTGGTCAAATGTCGATGTGACATCGCTGTGACTGATATCACTAAATGATGATTCACTATCGGTGGTGTCCCGTGCTAAACATGTTTCTTTTGATTGCACACTCCACACACTCTCGACGGAAGAACTGCGATTCCTGGATCCCCCGGACTTTTTACTCATCGTTCAAATATTTATGTTCCACTCTAAGTTTAAATTGTAGCAAGAAACTATAGGTAGACAATCCTAATAAAGAAAGTTCCGTAACTGAAGGGGTAAAATGGGATAGGTACCTATTATACAGGGTGGCCAGACAATTTACTTCCAAAGAAAAAAATTGGCCCTTGTGTCGTCCATTTATGTTCCGCGATTTTTGATAGTTTTCAAGTTTTGATTTTTTCATGATTTTTGGAAAATTTCTGCCGGGCCAACAAAAAAAAAACTAGGAAACTTTTCCAAGACTTTTTGCTTGAAATTAAATTCTCATAACTTTTACTATTATGCATAAAACAACCAACTTCGTAACTTTAGTGGAAGCTATGAAAATTTGGTTTAAATTGAAAAAAAAAACGGTTTGGTTAATTACGACTAAAATCATCATCATCATTTCCTTGCCCTTTCCCAATTACTCGGGGTCGTCTCAGCATATTTTCCTCTTACGACTAAAGTAATCTTTAAATTAAAAATATAAACAGGTGACATGCCCACTTTTAAGAATTTTCTACCTCGTTGCCTTTACAGGCCGATTCTAAACAAAGTAGCTCTTTGAGAGCTACTTTTTGACTTTAATATTGAAGCTGAAGAGATGACATATTCTTCAGGGCTACTTAAAAACCATAAAGTCACTTGTTTAGATTTTTAATTTAAAGATGAAAATTTTAGTCCTAAAAAGTTGACCTTATGAGAATTCAATTACAAGCAAAAAATCTTGGAAAAGTTTCCTAGTTTTTAGGGTTCCGTAATACAACAAGGAACCCTTATAGTTTCGTCATGTCTGTCTGTCCATCTGTCTGTCTGTCTGTCCGCGGCCTAGCTCCTAGACTATTAGTAGTTGCTATGGTTGCACAAAAGATCTGAGGAGCCTCTGATTATGTCCGTCTCATGTTATTGGAAATAAGTCAAAAAGTCAAAATCTTCTCGTTTCTCTTCTTTTCGTGTATCTTCTCTTCTTCGTGTTTCTGGAAAATCTTATAAAAGCCAAAGAAATGCGTTGTATTTCAGTCACTAACAGTTTCTCTCAAGTAAGTAGATTTTTGTTTATTTTTTATGTAGAGAAATTATAAATGTGTGTTACAATAATAGCTGTATATTTTCAGGTGGATATTTTATATGCACCGTATGGTTCCCGGCTAAGAATAGGACCATCCCATCTCTTCCAATGGGTGTCGTAAGAGGCGACTAAGGGACTTAAAACCGGAGGATGGGCAGCAGCGTCTTTCCGTGCATTGCAACACACCTGCAATCAAACTGCGATCGCCAACCCGCCTGCCAAGCGTGGCGATTACGGCAAAACCCCCCCAATGAATTTCACACCCCTAGTCCCCGGCAGCCCCGCTATTCCTGGCTCCGGTAGCAGTCATGGTAACGGCGGGGTAGGGTGTGCGAAGAATCCCCGGCAGATGCCAGGCTACCAAACCCAACGACCTTTGGCCTTGGCAACTTACAACACGCGCACACTGCGGACTGACGAGAAACTTGCAGAACTCGAAGAAGTATTGAGCAGGTTACGGTGGGATATCGTAGGTTTATGTGAAGTCCGAAGAGAGGGAGAGGACACCATGATCCTTAAATCCGGAAACCTGCTCTATTTCCGGGAGGGCGACCAACAGTCCCAGGGTGGTGTCGGGTTTCTCGTCAACAAGTCCCTCATTAACAATGTGGTCCAAATTGTGAGCGTTTCGACAAGGGTAGCATACCTTATACTCAGAATCACCAAACGGTATTCGATGAAGGTCATACAGGTATACGCGCCGACTACGGAACACTCCGACGACGAGGTAGAGACTATGTATGAGGATGAGGACATCTCTACAGCCTTACATAGCACCAGGACCCATTATATCGTTGTTATGGGGGACTTTAACGCGAAACTGGGCAAACGAAGCGATGGTGAGCTGAGAGTGGGGCAATTTGGATATGGAGTAAGAAATGCACGTGGCCAGATGCTGGCCGACTTTATGGAGAAGGAGAGCCTCTTTATGATGAACTCCTTCTTTAAAAAGTCAAAACAGCGGAAGTGGACATGGTTGCATCCCAATGGCGTAACAAAATACGAGATAGACTTCATCTTGTCGACAAGGAGGCAAATATTCAATGATGTCTCCGTGATCAATTCAGTCAAAACAGGAAGCGATCGCCGGATGGTCAGAGGCACATTGAATCTAAAGACCAAGCTAGAAAGATGTCGACTGATGAAGTCTACGCTCCGACCAGCGCCCATCCAGCTCCAAAACCCCGAGAGCTTTCAGCTCGAGTTGCACAATCGTTTCTAATGCCTAGGAGACTGCGAGAATGTGGACGATTATAATGACAGGTTCGTGGAAATTGTTCAAACGGTCGGGTCTAAGTTTTTTAAAACTCGCCGTTCAAACAGAACCAAAAAAATCTCCGACTTCACCAGCAACCTCATGGAACAAAGACGCAGATTGGTTTTGCAGTCCTCTGAAGACGCTACTCAGTATCGGCAACTAAACAGGCAGATCTCTAAGTCCCTAACTCGCAATTTACGCCAATATAATACAAATTGTATTAAAGAGGCGATTGAGCACAACAAAGGCTCAAAAGTGTTCGCGAGAGATCTGTCTGTTGGACAAAGCCAACTGACCAAGCTGAAGACTGAGGACGGCAGGACCATATCGTCTAAGACTGAGTTGCTGGAAGAAGTTGAGAAGTTCTATGGACAATTGTACAAGACCACACGTTTTTCTGTCAGGGATCTGGCTGAAGACCCAAGAGCCAGACTAACCCGACACTATACCGAAGATATCCCGGACGTCAGCCTGTACGAGATTAGAATGGCTCTCAAACAGCTCAAGAACAATAAGGCACCAAGTGATGATGGAATTACGGCTGAACTTCTGAAAGCAGGTGGATCACCGGTACTAAAAGCTCTTCAGAAGTTATTTAATTCCGTTATACTCGAGGGACAAACGCCTAAGGCATGGCAAAGAAATGTGCTCTTCTTCAAAAAGGGCGACAACACCCTGCTGAAGAACTACAGACCCATCTCACTTCTGAGCCATGTCTACAAGCTGTTTTCGAGAGTCATTACGAATTGTCTCGCACGCAGGTTTGACGACTTCCAGCCTCCCGAACAAGCCGGTTTCCGAAAAGGCTTTAGTACCATAGACCACATACATACGCTGCGGCAGATTATACAGAAGACCGAAGAGTACAATCAGCCACTATGCTTGGCGTTTGTGGACTATGAGAAGGCCTTTGATTCAGTCGAAACCTGGGCTGTGCTACAGTCTCTCCAGCGGTGCCAAATTGACCATCGATACATCGAGGTGTTGAAGTGTCTGTATGAAAACGCCACCATGTCGGTTCGCCTCCAGGACCGGAACTCGAAACCTATCCAGTTGCAGCGAGGGGTGAGACAGGGAGACGTTATATCTCCGAAACTGTTCACCGCCGCCCTGGAAGATGTTTTTAAGCTTCTGGACTGGGGTGGACTCGGCATCAATATCAACGGCGAGTACATATCCCACCTCCGATTCGCTGACGATATCGTGGTCATGGCTGAGACTATGGAAGACCTAAGCACAATGCTCGATGGCCTCAGTAAGGTCTCTCAACAAGTGGGTCTTAAAATGAACATGGACAAGACGAAAATAATGTTAAATGTCCGTGTCGCACCCACTCCTCTAAAGGTTGGAGACTCTACACTGGAAGTTGTTGACGAATATGTATACCTGGGACAAACAGTCCAGCTAGGTAGTTCCAACTTCAAGAAAGAGATCAATCGACGATTACAACTCGGCTGGGCAGCGTTCGGGAAGCTTCGCAATATCTTCACGTCCCAAATACCGCAGTGTCTCAAGACTAAGGTCTTTGACCAGTGTGTGTTGCCAGTGATGACTTACGGAACTGAGACATGGTCGCTTACTATGGGCCTCATAAGAAAGCTCAAGGTCACCCAAAGGGCAATGGAGCGTTTCTCTGCGTGATCGAATCAGAAACGAGGAGATCCGCAGGAGAACTAAAGTAACCGACATAGCTCACAGAATCGCTAAACTGAAGTGGCAGTGGGCAGGGCACAAAGCTCGTAGAACAGATGGCCGATGGGGCAGTAAAGTTCTCGAGTGGCGACCGCGCACCGGAAAACGTAGCGTAGGCAGGCCTCCCACGCGGTGGACCGATGACCTGGTGAAGGTCGCGGGAAGCCGATGGATGCGGGCAGCGCAGGACCGGTCGTCGTGGAAATCCTTGGGGGAGGCCTTTGTCCAGCAGTGGACGATTTGTGGCTGATATGATGATGATGATGATGATTTTATATGAATTTGTAGATGAAGAAGACCAACAAACCACAAGCATTCACAAACTATGTATTTTCAAGCTTGATTGGAAAGTTAGACTCTCCGCAATCATTTCATGAAATATTTATCAAAGCAAATGACGATATTATATATTATATATTTATATGATTTTTTCAACCACCAAAATGATCATCAAAATGATTTTCCATTGTGGTTTGAGTTGAGGTGAGTAGTGAAGCTTTAAGTTTAATACACATCACAAAAAAAGCATAAATAAGAAATGTGTAAAAAAAAAAATTTGGACAAGCAAACTCATTATCATACCCATATAGCGTAAACTTGATTGGAAAATTTATTATAAGCAACAGATTTTTATTTTTACAGATACGGAAGAATTACAGGCTCAACTATTTATGAAGCAGCTCACTGTAGAACTATCTCATCTGAACAAAATTATGGGAGAACATTCAAAATTTACTTCCATTGCGATGGATAGAGGAAAAAAAACTAGAAAAAGTAGTTCTCAACATAGTGAATAAAAAAGAAAAGGTAACTAATAGTTTTTCTGTTGTTTCAATATTTTGAATAAAACTATTTATAATGTTTAATTCAAGGCTTCTGTAATAATTAATATCATTGTTTCTGCATTTCAGATAAAAATTGAAGAAACTGGACTTTTTCTTAATGCCGAGTATCCTATTTTTGTTGCAACACGTAACGGGCTTACTGAAAATTACACAATAGAGATTAAAATGACCTTCAACAGAAGCTCTTATATAATTTTATATCTAAAAGATAATAAAATGGCACCAAAATGTTGGACACAAGTACTAATTCAAATGTTTTTCAGCAAAAGGAAAATAGCACTTTTCTGTGTAGCACACCAAAATTTAAAAAAATCAAAAGAAGTAGATATTTATAATCATGTGCCATATTATAACAGCAGTGTATCTGTTAAGTATACTTACTGCAAAAACATTTTTGGATAGATGCCAAAATTACAAGATCTATAAGCATATTTTTAATAAAACTATCTTGTAAATTTATAAATTAAACTCGTATGCTTTTTAAATACTATTTTTTATTTTTTCTTATCGTGTTTGTGTAGTCATACCTGACTAACCCTGATGTCAGAGTTTTCAAATCGCCTAAAGGCCTCTGGGCTCTGACGTGGTTTGTATAACGACCGCCACCAATGATAACGACCGGGACCGACGGCTTAACGTGCTCTCTGAAGCACGGAATCATCTTACTTTCGGACAATCAGAGTCGTGTTTTATAAAACTACAAGATCAAGTTTACAAGTGTAATTCGATGTTTATTGCATAGCCGGTTTGCTCTCTGAAGTCTTGACCTGACTCTGTAATGCAACGTACACTGAATTACACTTGAAATCTTGTGACTTGTAGTTTTATAAAACGGAGCCCTGGTCGTTCAGCCTGCATTGTCCTAACCAAACTGGGAAAAACTTACAAAGTGATTTCTGAGAATGTCCCCAACGGGAATCAAAACTAGGACCTCCGGATCGTGAGCCTGACGCACTAACCACTAGACGATGGAGGCAGTTTTTTTTTTGTTTAATTTTAAATAAAGGTTAAGCCCACACAACAAATGGATAGGTAGTCCATTTAAAATTTTTACAAAAAAAAATCTTAAGTGGAGAAACTAGGCAAAAGTATGAATGCCAGGGACGAACAAGTACAACCAGTCAGACAGGAATGACGTCATCAGAACTATAGGTCCGTTTTGGCGCGAAAATTTAAACTGTTAATTTAAAACCGCATTTTTTCTAATAAATTACGGTGTTTTAATTTTTTAATACATTTGTGGCCTATTCTACATTGAATTCTTTAAAATGAAAACAAAAATATAAATATTGCATGTTCCCTATTCTCTTTTAGTTATGTTTGTACTAGCAAGGTAATAATGATGTAGTTAGGTATAAGTAGGAAAATAGTACCTAGCTAATCTTAAAGAAGTTATTATTACATGGAATGTACCTACTATTTCCTATACCAAATCTATTTTGATACCGACTGAAACTACTTAGCTAATAAGGTACTATTATTATTTAGAAACAAACAGAAGAACAGTTGTACCTACAAGCCTCACCTCAAAACTTGCTAAAATTATGATGTACCTACTATAGAAAACAATAAAACGTTACCTACTATTAACAGTTTAGTTTAGTAAATAAATATCGGAAACATTTACAGAGTTACAGTTACCGCACCGCACCGCAATAGGCAGTACAGAAGAGGGTAATGGGTGAGAACCAGTTTGTGCCGAAGGGCGCAAAACAGTTGTTAGGATGGTTTAAAATATACATTTAAGGGGTAAAGCGCGCGGGGGGAAAGGTATACGTCGCCGCGTGCAGCGCCCCAGTGACGTGCGGCGGAGTTGCGAATTAAAATTTCACATTCGGAACAAAATTACGTCCGAACAAAAACTTCTTAAATAATAGCCTAGATGGCAGAACTGTCGCTGAAGTAAAAATAACGGCGATTGCAATCTGGCGTCCGTATACGGACGCAATAGCGCGGTGGACGCAGGATTAAATGAGAATTTGGCAATGGGAGGACGCAAGAGTGTTTGTGGTATATATATATATATATATATATATATATATATATATATATCCTCTCTAATTAATTAAGAAATCAATATATATATATATATATTATATCCTCTCTAATTTCTTGTCATTTAAATGTTTGTGTACAGTAAAGGATATATATAAATATTATAAACTAGCTTTTAAGCCGCGTGAACATAGTTTCTATGACTGTATTCGAGGGTGCGCAGTGCGCGAGCCGCAAGCGGCTCTCGAGCGTGGAAAAAGTAGCTTATATGTTAATCCGGTCCCTATCTATATACCTACCAAATTTCAGCCAGATAAGTTTAGTAGTTTTTGCGTGAAAGAGTAACAATCATCCATAATTACATCCATTTAGACAAACTTTCACATTTATAATATTTGTAGGATGTGAAAGTTTGATTGGATCGATGGATGTTTATTATTCAATCAGAACAGCTGAACGGATCCAGATGAAATTTGGTAGGTACGTAAACAGATAAGGACCTGGATTAACATACTATAGGCTAGGTACTTTTTATCCCGATTTCGCAAGTGGTTCCCGTGGGATCTTTTTTGTTAATTTCGGTCACGTCGGAATGAAGCAGATATATTTTGTACAATTATAGTTGGGGGTTGGAAAGTGACACAAACTAATAATTTGTATATCCCGACATAGTTTCCAAGAGATCTAGAGAAAACTTAATTTCCACGAGCCGCAAGCGAAGGCGAGGGCAAAAACTACTAATTTATAAAGTGTTAATTATGCTTTATAGGTACCCCCTCTTAAGCTACGCTTACAGAACTTATTAAGGGTCTCCAGGAGGCTCGAGTTTGAAAACTAATTACAAACATCGATATGTGCCTACTCAACATATTCACAAAGTTTGAATTCAATCCAGCATAAAGTTTTTGTATGAAAGCGGAACTACGTTTGTATGGAAACGCGAGCCTCCTGGAGACTCTTAATAAACAAAGATAAAGAATCTTCCTGAGTTACTAATTTGTAGGGCGCAAAACTTGGCAAACGACATATCCCAGGGTTTCACTTTGTTTTTGTTACTGGCTGGTAGAGCTCTCTAATGTGTCAGTGCCCAACCTATATCGTGTTTAAATGCTTTGGGGGGAAATCGAGCTCGTATGCCGTGTTCTCTCGAATAAAGCCTACGCTACCTTCCACTGAAGCCTTTAACTTCTAACTTAACATCAGTAAGTACCTACTACAAATACTATGTCTTAGGTTAAAATGTTGCATTTATGTTTTGTGTGGAGCTTTAAACTCAGGTTTATTCATATAATAGGGATTACGAATGCTAGTCATCCGAGTTACTTTTTATCATCTGTCAAAAACGACATTTTGTTCTATAAATGTTAGAAATACCTAGGCGTGACGTCATAGTTTAGCAGCGTCATTTATGTACTCATTTTGTGATATTGGTGAGTTAAAAATCGAAGACTTGATGGAAAACAAAACGAGTAAGGTTTTACTAAGTTTAAGTAGGAGGGCAATTAACTTACCAAGAGTTCATAATTTATTTCTGATGCTGTCGTCATCCCTATTCCCAACAGCGGATTTTGGATCTCTGCGGAATAAAGCTGCGAAATAAGCCCATGATTGGATCAAAAATAAATTATGAAATGTCATTCCCTAATTTGCCCTCCCATTAAAATCTCAAAAAATCATACTCATTTTGCTTTGCGCTGCGTCTTTAATTTTCAATTAACATTAAAATCACATAATTATTATATCAATGACGCTGAAAAACTATGATGTCACGCGTTCCTATTTCATACATTTTTTAAATACAGAATGTCGTTTTTGACAGATGATAAAAAGTAACTCATATGACTAGCAGTCAACTAGCCTATTCCATTGAACGCAAAGGACGGTGAATCAATAAGTAACACTTTCTCGAACCAAATGATAAAAAAACCGGCCAAGTGCGAGTCGGACTCGCGCAAAAGAGGGTTTCGTAGTCTTTTCAAAAACTAAATGTAACATACATTTAGTTTTTGAACAACAAAATTACATTTGCAGTTGGCAATAGAAAATTTTGTATGGAATATCTATGAACTTTTTACAAATCCAACTGCACATCTTAGGTTGGTCGACTATTACTCCTAAACTAAGAAAGCCTACTAAGACGTGATAGTTTTCGTTTTAAATCCCTACTATCCCTACTTCCCTACTAATATATAATATTATAAATGCGAAAGTACTCTGTCTGTCTGTTACGCTTTCCCGCAAAAACTACTGAACGGATTTGGCTGAAATTTGGTAGGTAGACAGATTAGGACCTGGATTAAGACATAGGCTACTTTTTACCACGCTCGCGAGCCGCTTGCGGCTCGCGCACTGCGCACCCTCGAAAAGTCATAGAAACGTGGTCCACGCGGGTGAAGCCGCGGGAAACAGCTAGTTGATTATATATCCTACTATTTTCCATTTTTTACCGACGATCTTAAAAAAGGATATTTTGCAAAACGATCCTTGAATCGAAAAATGGTTTTAGCAAACCCTCAGTTGTTTTAAAAGACCTATTCAACGGTACCCCACACGATAAGATACATTTACGAAAAAAATCCCCTCTCTTTACATGTAGGGGAGGCACCTCCCATAACCTAAAAAAATGTTTTTCAAGATTTTATTGAACCACTTTATCGGCGTGATTATTATTATACCCATGCCAAATTACAGCTGTATAGTATACTTATTACTTATAGTCTCTGAGCTAAGCCGCGGACAGACAGACAAACATGGCGAAACTATAAAGGTTACTTGTTGACTTCTGAACCCTGAAAACGGTTTATTCAGTAGGTAGATTCTAAAAATAACATTAAGAAGGTATTTTATTTTACGACTAAATAATCATTTATCATTTTGCACATTGACGACCAATAAAAACTGTGTTGTCCGTCGTCTTTTATAGTAATTACATGGTGTGTATCGTTTACACGTAGCCAAAGTTATTGAAGTCTGACAAACCAGGTACCAACTGGATACCAAGCCTTAGTTTTAGTTTAGTTTACTAAATGTTTAAATCTTGGAAATGGCACATAAGGTGCTTACTTAAATTAAATAAGCAATTCGATGCACAGATGAGATACTATATAGTTACTTCGCGTCGTCGTTGCAAATGTCGACCTAAATGTTATTATTAAATAAAGTCTAAGTACATCAGTGCGCGCTGCAACGTGGCTGTTACGACCTCCCTCCGCCGCAGGCCGCATCCGAGTAGCGCGAAAATATACAAAAAAATGTACTTTTCACACAAAAGTGACACTAGTTTGGTAAACGAACAAAAAACAAAACATTTATTACCATATATGTATTACTTAAGAAACTGATTTGAACTTTAGTCACAGATGAGATACTAGTTCTAACTTTCAAATTGAGACGAATATGATGTTACTTTGGTATTATCTATATTTTTATTTAAAACCATAATTGGTAAGCCCTTGACATCATCTCACCTGATAGTAGGTGACGATCATGCCTAAGATGAAAGCGGGCTTCCCAAGATTCCCAAACGGAAAGACGAACTGGTTATCTTATCTTCATTCTATGCAACAAAATCACGTAAGAGGTTAAAATTATTACTTACTTAATCATTAATCACGTCATTATTGTTACGTTGCGACGCCCGCTCCGTCGTGCGCAATGATTTTTCCCCAAATCCCTCGGGAACAATCTCAGGCTAATTAGTAGTCTATGTCATTTCCCAGCCCCTCAACCATCTCTGTGCAAAAATCTCAACAATCATTTGCTCCTCGCGATATTAAAAAGTCAACCAAAAAATGCTCTTTTTTCAGTTCCCTCAGGAACTGTATCGGACTATGGTGTTTTCACGGGATAAAAAGTAGCCTATGTCCGTCCCCGTGACACAGGCTACCTGCATGCAAAATTTTGTCAAGATTGGTTGAGGTGTTAAATGTGAAAATGTGTTCATTTGTTCCTTACTTATTTACGCTTCACTTCGACCAATCTTGATGAATGGTATGCAGTTAGCCTGTGTCATTGAGAAGGACATAGCCTACTTTTTATAACCGTCTAAATAGCATAGTCCGATGCAGTTTCTGAGGAAATTAAAAAAAATTATTTTTAGGGTTCCGTACCCGAAGGGTAAAAACGGGACCCTGTTACTAAGACTTCGCTGTCCGTCCGTCTGTCAGTCACCCGGCTGTATTTCATGAACCGCGACAGCTAGACAGTTGAAATTTACACAGATGATGTATTTCTGTTGCCGCAATAACGATAAATACTAAAATTAGAAAAAGTGAAAAATTAAGGGGGGTCTCCATACAAAAAACTTATTTTTTTAAAACATGAAAAAACTAGCGCTATCTAGTATGATGGGTTTGAAACATGAATCTAGTGCATTTGTTTATTTTCATGAGAATAATGGTTCCTTTTTAATTATTGTTTTTGGACGTTTTTCGATCTTATAGAGCCTTAATCTATAAGATCGGTAAACTTCAAAAAAATACCATAATTATAAGTTTAGGTATTTTACATATTTATTTTGGTTTCGTTCTCTTTTCAGAGACTCCGAGGTCTCGGAGGCCGGAGCTCATTGTCCATACGTAACGTTTGCATAACAGCCAACAGCCGCGGGCCAATTGAGGTGAGGCGAACACGTTAACGGAATAGTAATTAATAAAATAGCAACACCGAGGTTCTACAAGTAAACAAATTAAAAGTTTAAAAACTTGAACCCACCAACGGATAAACTGTCTTACCTGCAGACTAATCCATACGATGTGTGCTTCTTGAAGTTCTAGAAGACTGAAAATTGATATGTAGGCTAGCAATTGCATACGAACAACAAAAAACCGGTAAAGTGCGAGTCTGGACCGCGCACAAAGGGTTCCGTACCATCATACTAAATGGCACTAGCTTCTTCACGTTTAAAAACAAAAAAACACGTTTTTGTATGGAGACTTTCAATTTTTCTAATTTTTAGTATTTGTTGTTATAGCGGCAACAGAAATACATCATCTGTGAAAATTTTGACTGTCTAGCTATCACGGTTCATGAAATACAGCCTGGTGACCGACGGCCAGACAGCGGAGTCTTAGTAATAGGGTCCCGTTTTTACCCTTTGGGTACGGAACCCTAAAAAATTAATAAATCAAATAATTTTCTCCCTCCAAACCCCCCCCCCCCCCCCCCATAATCTGTACAGGGGGTGCATAAGAGTATCGATACATTTCGAACCTATAGACGAATAGCTTCGGTGCGGATAATGCTAGAGAGCTGAAGTTTTCAAGATAACATTTTCTTGGTAGACTTGTCAAACGTGCCAGGTTATCTAGCTTTTATGGTTTCAGATTTCAGATTTATTGACATCTGAAATACGTCGATTAATTGAGCCGAACAAATTAAAAAAATCTATGGCAACTGAAAAGAGGAATGAAATCCCACCAAAAACATTTCATTTAAAATTGGTTGCCAATACTCACAAGTTCATAATGCTTTCACTGTTAAAAAGTTATGAGATCTCTAGTAGAGGCGAGCCCCAAGCTAAGCTCCGTTTGTGCTGCGCATAGCCCACGGGACTTGTACTAAGATCAAAGTATATATAGCTCTAAGATCTCTTGACTGTACCACATTTATAAAAATAAATAACAAATAACTGTACCTATAAGCCCTGATTCTACAAACTCTACATCTTGGTTAAAATTGGTTGTCTGTAAAGACGGTTTACGGACGATAGTTTAACGTGACAACGTCATAACGTAACGGGACAATGAGCGTAACGGGACATTGAGTCATCCTTTTTAGTGCGTGCAGGCGGCGTCCATCGATTTATAAGTCGTTGTCACGTCAAAAGGTATGGATAGGCCGTTTCGTGACTGTCGCACGAACTATTCCTTAAATGTTATGTCACGTTCCATGATCATTATACGGCCAAGCCATACCTTTTAAAAAAATGTAGAGTTTGTTGAGTAAGGGCTTACAGGTAGAATTATTTGTTATTTATTGTTCTAAATTTGATACAGTCAAGACCATTTAGAGCTATATATTTTGGGCTAGGGACATTCCCCGAGTCTATGATGCACAGCACAAATTGGAGCTTAGCTAAGGGCTCAGCTCTACTAGAGATCTCATAACTTTTTAACAGTGAAAGCATTATGAACTTGTGAGCTTGGCAACCAATTTTAAACGAAATGTTTTTGGTGGGATTTACGGTATTTTAATGGACACACACATCCCCTAGCATAGCGGCCCACTGCTATATATTAGATATACGGTGTATGTTACATAAATGGCTTGGTATACCAGTAAGGTTATTGCTCTTTTCGTAGCATCATAACTGATTACATAAATACAATCATTGAACACCCACATTTGTCATAGGTACATAAGAAGTAAGAAATTTGTCATAGGTACATATATTTGTATTCATTAATGCCACAGTATGTTAACTAACCCAAGTGATTGTCACATCTCCATACAGTTAAAATGAATGAACGAATGAACGTGGCCAAATTCTGGGCTGCTACAGTGTAGTGTCTGCCATCGACACGCTAAGAAGAAGAATGATATGTGTCGATCGTAAGAATTGAGTACATTATGAAATTCCCAGGCATATCATCGCGGGGCTCCAAAAAACACCGGCCAAGTGCGAGTCGGACTAGCAGTCAGAGAGTTCCGTACCACCACACCTCTACACACAACTACATAGTATAATAACAATAAATAAAAATAAATATATAAATATTCTGGGACAAATCACACATGGTCATCTGGCCCCAAAGTAGGATTCCCTGTGTTATGAGAACCAGAGACTGATATACAAACTTATATACGTTTAAATACATACTTCAATAGATATTGAACACCCAGACACAGACACATACCTATTCATACTACAAACAAAGGACATCAACGCGAGCGACAAAAATTGATGATTAAACTAACTTACCTGAAGTGAAGTTTGATAATAATTATAGAAAGGCTTCGTCCGAAGAGTTTTTTTGAAAGGACAAGCTTGTTGTTGGCCGTGGGGGCCTTTACAACTTCACCGGGCAGGGGAGGCGAGTGCGGAGGGCACTCAACATGCAAAGCAAGAAGATGCAACTGCCTAAGGGGGCCCAGGTGGGCACGGACCTCGGCTTAGGTCGTTGCTTGGACGGGGGAGGATCGGAGAGAAGCGGCCTGGTATATGCTGGTAGCGCTGGTACGCTGGCGCCAGAAGCGGGGGGACGCCGCGCTCGCCGGCGAGGGCAGAATGTCGGTGCAGTGTTTCTCTGTGGGTTGGGGGGCGGGGTCAGGGCGGCTACGGCTAGCGTGGTCGGGACGTCCGAAGAGATTAGGTCCCTCCCTCCTGCAGTTTTATACTTCCCCAATTTTAGGAGTATAGTGCTGAAGGATCCTGAATATACTCTGTATATGACGAAGCAAAAGTATAATATGCTTTTTTGTCATTCAGGACGGACGCTAACACCCATTCACCCATAGTCACAAAAAGACGTATTAAAGAAAGAATCTGATCTATAAGATACAGGGTCCCCCTAGTTTGGAGATCAGTACACCAAATTATATTTCCTATTACCAACTCCAACTACTTAAAATGTTTTTGTTCCGCATTTTATCACTATAAGTAATAGCAGTGTACCATTAGGTGGTTTGTCAATAAAGGTTATCTTATCTTATCTTATCTTATCCTTAGCCCGAGTACAACTCACACTTGGCCCATGTTATTACTACATGTATTATTACATCCGATTATCGATATAAAATTATTTCAAAATCGCTTGTTTGGTTAACAAATGAATCAAATACTACGTTTGTATGGGATTTATGAACTCCAGCGGGCTCTTAAGCTTTTTTCGGAGCCCCACGACGATAAGCCCGGACATTTCATGATGTGCCCGATTGTAAGATTAGCCGCCGACATAATAATGTACCAACTGGAAGTTACTTTCTGATGTGTTTGTTTACCCTTATCATTCTGTTCACCAAACAAGTTTGTAAAGTCAACAAACATACATACAAGAGTTCTCCGACTCGAAACTCGCGAGAAGTAAATCTTAATAGTCTGTATCTGTGCCTTATGTAGGTACTAGCTGGTTTCGCGCGGCTTCACCCGCGTGGATAACGTTCCTATGACTTTCGAGGGTGCGCAGTGGGTTCACACTCCTCTTAAAGCTTGACCGGGAACTGGGTATTGCCTCAGCAGTATTGCAAAAAAAATTTCATTCCGTAAACCTTTCTCGAGATGGATGCCGCGCAAACTTGATGATGAGCAGAAAATCTTCACGTGGAATGGTGCAAATTTATGAATTACTAGTGGATGCCCGCAGCTTCGCCCGCGCAGATCCCGATTTTTGCGGTTCCCGTGGGAATTTCCCAAAATCCTTTCTTAGCGGATGCCTACGTCATAACATCTACCTGCATGCCAAATTTCAGTCCGAACCGTCCAGTGGTTTGGGCTGTGCGTTGATAGATCACTATGTCAGTCAGTCAGTCAACTTTGAGTTATATATATTTAGATTATAGATAAATTTGACGCCGGCGAAAAAGTGGGAGAACTGCCTACGCTACGCTGGCACCCGAGAACTTTACTGCCCTAACGGCCCTATGTTACGAGCTATGTGGCCCGCCCACTGCCACTTAAGATTAGCGATTCTGTTAGCTATGCTCAGAGTTTTCCTACGCGATCAAATCATAAATAAGGAAATCCGTAGGGTAACCAACATAGCTCACAGAATCGCTAAAACAAGAATAATCATCACATCAGCTCATATACAAGGTGTAACAACATTAGCTGAAACTATTTTAACTGGTGCTTCTAACCATGAAACTGAACAACTTTCCCCCATGGAACCCAGACAAATCGCAAAAAAAAAATTTGCTCTCCCATACTAACTCGATCAGCTGATCAGCCAACTTAACTGATTTAACTATGGGTTCCATGGGGAAAGTTGTTCAGTTTCATGGGTAGAAGCACCATTTAAAATAGTTTCAGCTAATTTTTTTAGACCTTATATACGTCCCCACCGAGGGACTCGAGCCTACCCTGAATTAAGGCGATCGGGCCTTAGTAGACCGAGCGGGCCCAGTGCGGGTTGGTCAACTTCACACACAACCTTCGAATCCGTGTGCAGGACGCAGGTAACCTCACGATGTTTTCCTTCACCGTAACAGCGTTGGATAAACGTACATATGGGATCGAAATTCGAAAACACATTGGTACGTGGCAGAACTCGAACCACGACCTTCCGGATAGGAGGTAGCGGCCCTTGCCGTTGCGCCACCGACGCAACCAAGAATAATAATAAAATGTAATTTCGAAGTATGTGATTTCTTTGTCATGCATGACCCTCTTACCATCTACTTAATATTATGACCTAGGTTATTCATACAATACTCAATACATATGATGTTTCCTCCGAAGCCTTGAATTACAGTGTAAACTCTATATAGCTACACTCAAGGAACCGGGCATTTTGTGATGTTATTGAGAGTTTTCGTTATACAGAGAGAAATTAGCGTCAAAGTAAACCAGCTGGAGCCAGAAAATTTTGACGTTTCAAAGAATGAATCGTTATATCGAGTGACGCTATACAGAGTTTACCCTGTATCTACAAACAAAACCAAGGTTTAACACCAGGTGAAGTCATTTGAAATAGCACTGAAAGCTTGGGAAATTATTTTGAAATCCTAATAATATTATAAACGCCCTAGTTTGTGGGAATGTATGGATGTATGTTTGTTACTCTTTCACGCAAAAACTACTTAACGGATCTGACTGAAATTTGGTAGGTAGACAGATTAGCACCTGGATTAACATAGGCTATCTTTTTTCACGCTCGCGAGCCGCTGCGCACCCTCGAAAAGTCCTAGAAACGTTGTCCACGCGGGTGAAGCCGCGGGAAACAGCTAGTTAAATAATAAAGATAGGTCATGAAAGATAAAGTTTATTTAGTGTTGTTAGTTCGTTATTCTGTATTATTAAATACACTGTTCTCAGGTTTGTAAGTTCTCAAGATTTTTAAGGTAAGAGGAGAAATTCGAGATGCTAATGGGTTATTCCCAGATGTGGCCGTGGAGGCCATTGTTCGCAAAATTAAATTGTTGTATGAGCTTTCTAATATTGTTCCCAGTGATTCTGAAAATTAAATAATATTTTTATTCAAAGCGACTCCACGAGAGTACGGTTGACATGAAAACCGGCCAAGAGCGAGTCAGAACCGCACACGTGGGGTTCCGTACTATCATACTAGATGGCGCTAGTTTCTTCACGTTTAAAAAAACACGTTTATGGACATCACTCTTATTTTTTGACATTTTCTATTTTTTTATTATAGCGACAACAGAAATACATCATGTGTGAAAATTTCAACTGTCTAGCTATCACGGTTCATGAAATACAGCCCGGTGACAGACAGACAGAAAGACAGACGGACGGACAGCGAAGTCTTAGTAATAGGATACCGTTTTTACCCTAAAAAGCATGAAAGAAAATAAAATTTAAACTTTTTCGTAATAACTTTTTAAACCTAAAAACTTTACGGTACATCGGTATTTTATCTTCAAGACAAATCAAACGAGCCCCAACTCGATGTGTTGCATTTTTTTAGTACTGAGTTCCTGTGGCCACCTTCCGGCTCCATCATCAGACCCTGGATACCATACCATCTACGACGAATCAGTCAGAGTACTCGTCGGGACAAATCAAACGAGCCCAAACTTGATGTTATTGCATTGTTTTAGTACCGAGTTCCGTGCTGCCTTCCGGCTCCATCATCAGATCAGCTCGGTGGTATCAAAATACTGCATTGTCACCGACTGTACAGTACATACGACAACGTTGTAACGATTCCAAATATCATCGTTACATTTCTGAACTAAATTAGCAAAAAACCTACCTTTTATCACTGCTCCAACACAATTAGAATTACTGCACTATTTTACTATTTATAACAATGAATCCCTATTTCCCTTGGTCCCGGCATCACGCGTGAACGGCTGGACCGATTTCGATAATTCTTTTTTTGTCGAGTTCGTTATTGTCAGGAGAAGGTTCTTATGTAGGGTAGGGTAGGGTAGTGTAGTTTAGTGTAGTGTAGTGTAGGGTAGGGTAGGGAAGTGTAGTGTTAGGTGGTACGAAGTTCGCCGGGAAAACTAGTCCTTAATAAATAAATTCAATAATTTATCAATTTTCCACAGAATAACAATTCTTTGTTTACATTTTAAGCGTCAAAAACAAGCGCTGCTCTAAATCATAAATGTAAATTTATTTATTAAGGATTAATAGTGAAATAGTGCAGTAAATGTAATTGTGTTGGAGCAGAGATAAAAGGTAGGTTTTTGGCTAAATTAGATAAGAAATGTAACGATGATATTGGGAATCGTTACAACGTATGTAAATACATATGCCAAATTTTCAATCGAACGCCGAGAAGTGGGATAAATTTAAGTTGCAAATTTTCAAGCGGAGTATTTACATAATTATACATTCTCGTACATACGAAAGATATATGAAAGCTTTTAAAAATAGTTGTATTTGCAAAATAGTTTTATACATGCAAAATCACAGCTTCAGATTTATAAACTATGTATTCTATAAAATACAGCTAAACACAATAAACTGAAACGAATTAAAAAAATATAAAAATAAACAATAAAAACCTACAATTACTTCACTATTCAGTATGTAGATAAACGTAATAGTGTGAGTTTTTCAAGTTTTATATTTTAAAATATGGTTAATGTTATTTACTTACTATTCCAAGCAACACCGAGACGTGGGACAAATTTAACCCAACCTGAAGAGGTCTATAGTGTGTGTGGCCGCTACCGCTACCCTCGTTATAGACAGATATAACTTCCCCGTTGCGGATGGCGGCGCATCGGGAGCCGGGTCGTTCATTTCCCTCTAATATGGTTGATGGGAGCGATGGCCGACTCTCGCGTTATACTCGTGACAGGGAGCTGTCCGAGTGAACTGGCCTACTCTTGTCAAAGGCATTAATGACATTTAATGATTTTTATGTAGGTATAACTTCTCTTGTCATATTGTTTTCATGTTCTAATGACATATCAATGATCGTATTTTGACGTTATTGTTTGTTTATTTATTAATTACTAGCTTTTGCCCGCGGCTTCGCCCGCGTGGACATAGCTTTTATGACTCTTTTTGAGGGTGAGTGGTGCGCAAGCCGCAATCAGCTCGCAAGCGTGGACATGAGTTTTCTCCAGGTACCTCAGGAACTGTATCAGGCTATTCGGATTAGCAGTCTTTGTTACTTCCCACCTCCTCAACAAATTCTATACAAAAAATCACTTTAATCCGTTGCTCCGTTGCGACGCCACCGACGTGCGCGAGTGTAGAAAACAGTTGTCCCCAGATCCCTTTGGGAACTATGTCAGGGTATACTTAATAGTAAATAATAACATTTTCCACCTTATCTCTGTGCTAAAAATCATTTTTTCGGTACGATTTTAAATAACTTAACGAACAAAAAATATTGTTTTAGTTTCCTCAGAAACTGCATCGGGCTATGATAATTTCCACAGATAAAAAGTAGACTATTTCATTCCCAGTGATACAGGCTACCTGCATGCCAAATTTCATCAAGATTGGTATAGGTGTTGAAGTGTGAATATGTAACAAACAAACAAACACATTTTCACATTTATAATATGAAGTAAGGTTTCTAAAATCTTATAAATAACATATAGAGCGTCGGTGGCAGAACGGTGAGGGCCACTACCTCCTGTCCGGAAGGCCGTGGTTCGAATCCTGCCACTTGACAATATCTATACGAATATCGATTTCATACTGGTATGTACGTTTATCCGAATCTCTTACAGTGATAAAAACATCGTGAGGAAACCTGCACACGCCTGCGAAGAAACTCGAAGCTTATGTGTGAAGTCATTCAACCCGCAATGGGCCCGCGTGATCGTCTAAGGCCTGATCGCCCTAACTCAGAGCAGGTCGAGACCCTTGGTGGGAACGTATATAAACTGATATGATGAAATAACACATATACCTATATTATTAAAAAACTTATTCAAATCATTATATCAATCTAGTAATAAAATTTCCTAAAAATATTATTATGGGTCAAATCCTCGAGTCGTAGTCAAAGGAGTCAAAGTGCACATGACGCACTTCTCGTTGCTGCGCTGGATGGCAATAGACAATCTTAGCAGCAGGTAGGACCCGAAGCGGGCGTCATATCTCCTCTGTCGAAGGCGACGGCCAATCTCCTTAATGAAGGCAAATGCCTCTGAGGGTTCAGCAGCCGGTTGTCTCACAGATCAGCGGCACAAAGCAGTAATTTGCCTCCAAGACCGAGTACTTATTATGCTTCTTTCTCGCCACAAATTGAGCATCAGTACCGTACGGGTGAGGTGTGAGGCAGAAAAAGTGGCGTCCCAGAGCAGGCCCGTTCCTCTCTGCCATACCACCTGTTTAAACCCTCCGGCCTTTTGCCATCAGATCGACTAAAGCCCGGCGTCTGCATCGATGATGGAATATTCCATCTGGCCGAGACCAGTGCCCTCCGAGTGAGGTCAATAAGGAATTGGTGACGTGGGAATCTTCACAAACAACGACCGCAACTCAGTGAGTGATGGCCAATTGCCTCCACCGTGGACCCGCAAATACATTTATGAGGTTCACAGATATTGATATTGCAGGCGGAGAGCAACTGCCACACGCAAATAGTCGTCGTCAGAAGAGTTCCCGTATTTGTGCCTCCTGATAAAAGATGCTAAACTCGATTTATGTGTTTTTATTTTTTTTACACGATTGGAATCTGTAAAAAAATACCTATCTGTTCGTCTATGAAACACATCGCTACGTGCCATAGTTCCAGAGTTAGAGTTGTGTAAAGTAGCTTATGCTGAAAAATACATAAAAGAAATCCACTCAAATGTTTTATTACAACTTATGCGCGTTTTATTATTCCTGCAGTGGCATCTATTGACATTCTGCTGCTATGATTATAATGTGTGGTATGTGTAGCTAATATGTGGAAAAAAGTACTCTATTTTTATTATTGTAAGTATCGATAGATAATTTCCCACGGGACCTCTTTAGTTTTTCGGGATAAAGAATACCCTACTATACAATGATGGTCAAAACAACCCATCCCAATGTAAAGGTTTCATATTGTTACTTTGAGCCATTCTAAAGATACAATTTTTTGCATTCCTGCAGGAACCCTTATTTTTTTTGGGATTCACAATGTCCCAGTTTTAGTTCGCGATAAGGGTATCAACGTGTAAAATTTGATTGTAATAGGTCAAGCCACATTTGCATAGTGATCCATGATATAAATGAATACTTTTGATTTTCCCACGGGAACTCTTAAATTTTCCGGGATAAAAAGTATCCTATATGTTAACCCGGGCTATAAGGAACCACCATACAAAATTTCATCAAAATCGGCCTGGTAGTTTTTGCGTGATGCGCGAACATACAGACAGACAGACAGACAGACAAAAATTCCAAAAGTTGTTGTTTTGGCTTCTGTATCGTTAGTAATGTCCACCACAGTTATTATTTTCCAAAAATATTTCATGTAAAGACACCGCCCCGTTACAGTTTTATTATATTATATAGATTTTTCGCAAATTACATTATGTATTTTTTCATTTAAAATTTGAGTGCGTTTGACTACATCTCACCTGATTGTAAGTGACGATGTAGTCGAGGATGGTACACGCAAACTCAAACAATGCCAATTCACTCTTGCCTTGAAGATCCCCAAATTGTAGGAGTCAGAAAACACAGACGCAGGTAACGAGTTCCACTCCATCGCTGTCCGCATAATAAATGAGGAAGCGTAGCGCTTCGTGCGTATAGGCTGAATATCTAAAACAAAGGGGTGGAACCTCTCCCTGCGTCTCGTTGACCGAATGTGGAATGGAGCTGGGGGAATGAGGTCGTGCAGTTCTTGTGCACACTCTCCGAAATGAATTCGATAGAATACCGAAAGACAGGCAACTTTGCTGCGATGCTCAAAGCTTTGGAGCTTGTTTTTGACAAGCTCATAGTCGCCAATGAGTCTCCGGGCGCGTCGATCGATGGCTTCCAAGGTATCCAGCTGATAGCGGGCTGATCCATCCCATAGGTGAGAACAGTAATCCATACAGGGTCGGACTTGTGCTTGATATGTATAAAGAAAGAAGCTGTCCAGGTGTGAAGTACCATCTCACCTTAAAGAGAATACACAGCTTCATTGCAGCAACTTTTGCCTTGGACTCAATGTATCGACCGAAATTGAAATTATGTGTTAATTCTACGCCAAGAAGCTCAAAGTGTTCGGGTGTCTGAATGAATTCTTTCCCGAAATTAGGAGTCAAGTTGAAAGGACTCCTTTTAGCGGGAAAGAGACACGCCTGTGTCTTAGAGGCATTGAACCTTACGAGGTTAGAATCACCCCAATCAGACACTGCCTGAAGCGATAGGTTCATGCGCTCTATCATGGCCTCTCTCAAAGACAGCGTCTCAAGCGCCGTTCGTTCGTGTTCTAGATAGGTACCTTTCCACAACTATGATCGTCATACATCTTCATACCCAATAATACCCGGTGTCAGCAGATCGTTTATATGTAGCAGGAAAAAAGTAGCGGAAAGAACAGACCCCTGAGGTACCCCGGCATCGATTGCCAATAGGTCAAAGGAGCAGCCATTAATGACTACTCGAATAGACCGTTCCCTCAGGAAATCAGATACCCAGTTACACAAGCCCACAGGCAGTCCGTATGAAAGAAGCTTGCCAATAAGGCTAGCGTGCCAGACTCGGTCAAAAGCCTTCGAGATGAAAAGAGACACGGCGAGAGCCTCACCCTGTTTCTCGATGGCCTCACCCCATGTATGCGTAGCATACACTAGAAGATCTCCAGTGGACCGACCTTGACGAAAACCGTAATGTCGATCACTATTTACTATTTTATTTTATGATTATCAGAAAGAGTGTAATTTGCACCTATTTTGAATAAACAACTTTAATCTGAATTTTGATTAACTAAAGGAAGCACTTGGGATCGAGGATAACCATTATTGGTCTTTCAAACAGCAGCTTCTTCACGGAATCAATGAAGAGGTGACCTGTTCTTCGAGAAAAAATCGGCACATGTCTGATAATAATAGTTTATAAATAAATAATAAATCTTTTGTTTTTGCAGGAAGCAGACCCAATAACACATTTTTTATAGTAAACGCAAGGAATACACACATACAGCAAATAATACTGTAGTCAATCAATAAAATTAAATATTTTATATCGCGAGATTCGCGATATTCAGCGTATTCTTTTAAATCTAAATTAAAAGGTCACTTCGAGTTTTTTCCGTTTTAAAGTTAGCCATATTTATTTATTTTATTATGGCCTTTGTTCAGCAGTGGATGTTTTTCGGCTGATATGATTATGATGTAGATATTATTATTTGTTTTATTACATTTATTTATATTATTATTAACTTACATAAATAGTATATTATGTATTAGTTTTTACGTAGTAGTTATTTGTTTGCTAGGTATTTAGGAATAAGTTATCAAAGTTTCAGTTTTTTTAATATTGTTTTTGTTATGTACACGTCCTCTGCATTTCTTTGTTACTTTTTCTTTCCAAGGTCTGCTGGAGGAAATTTCTTAAAGAAATAAACTAGTTTAATGTTTGTTTGTCCCTATTTCTGTGTACAATATATTTTGAAATAAATAAAACTAAAATAAGGTATCATCATATCAGCTCATACAAGACCCCACCGAGGGGCTCAAGCCTACCCTGAATTAGGGCGATCGGGCCTTAGTCGACCACGCGGGCCCAGTGCGGGTTGGTCGACTTCACACACACCCTTCGAGTTTCTTCGCAGGTGTGTTCAGGTTTCCTCACGATGTTTTTCTTCACCGTTAAAGCAATCGGAGAGTATATTATGTACGTAAGTTTCGAAAAACTCATTGGTACATTGGCCGTCCGGATTTGAACCCGGTACCTCTGGTTAGGGGGACCGAGTCGTTACCGGTTGAGCCACCGACGCTTTTTAAATAAGGTATACCGCAACTTTAAGTAATAATCTTATTTATTGTTTAGGTGATAATAGCAGTGATTCTGAGCTTAATTCTTCAACTGGGTCTCACAAACTACGGTACTTAACTGTACTTATCAAAGTTATTGAGCGTCGTAAGTAGGTAGTTGATTAATCATTCGTCAATACGTTAATGTGTTAATCAGTGCTAATGCAGCATCATAGGCATAGTGTTTTCGTCGTCACTTTTACAGTTGCGAAAATTTGTCACAGTCCTACAGCGGATTTAGAAAGCGTATGTACGCGTGAAAATTGGTGGCTGGCTGGCTGGCCGATGGCGAACGAAGTACAATACAAGTGTAACTAGTCGTGTTAATATTACCAAAGCATTGTATATAATGTGTATTTTCTACTAAAAAATATGCGGTATATATAGTTGCTGTAGCGCTAACTACACTTAATTTAATTGAAATTAATGTGACAATGATTAAGTACCGTTAGTTGGAATTGCAATTAAAATTAACAACGACTTCGTAATGCAGGTAGGTACTTAATGTAAAGCAAACATAAGATGGCTCGTTCGAAAAATGCGCTAGCTAAATTACAAACATGCATGACCACATTGTGGTCGAATTAGGAACTCACCAAGTGATGCTCTCCCCAGACACAGGTGATGTTCTTAACTTTCTAGTGGAACAGTCAAGATGAATGTTTTGTTGTATTCGAAGTTTTCTTGTGTTTATTGTGATCAATATTTGTACGATAAACAAACAATGTTGTGTATGGTTAGAGCAACGCGTTGCACGTTGGAGTGTGTGAGCTCGCCACGACGGCACGGCACTCGGCACGGTGTGCGGTAGACTGAATGAGGGCCGGTCGCTATCCTCCTTTATGTTGTAAACTGGTCTGCGCCCGCGTCGCCGCGGGACACCAACAACGGTTAGGCTTGCCAGACGTCAGGATTTGTCCTGACATGTCAGGATTTTTAGGCACCAGTCAGGATTCCGGCCGGACTTTGACATTGTCAGGATTTATAGGTCTTTTATCAAGCCACCCATGGGCTAAAATTAATGGTGATTTTTTCATTGTGTGGAGAGTTAGAGTAGGGTCAATGGCAGATTGTGAGTCGGAGAGGGACCGGTTGGCACTCAAAAGGAATATTATAAGTGGTGTTTTATTACTATGACTACTGTGTGTCGTCAAACCGCGCCCGTTTCAGTTAAATGTCAGGACTCATAACCCTAACAACGGTAGAGTAGAGCTGCGCATTCAATCTGCTGCTTTGTGTTATGTATATGTATGATATTATTATATTAAAGATAGGTAAAACACACAGATTAGTAATATATAAGTCACTGGTAAAACAGGTAAAATATTGCAGAAATTTTTCAAGCGACTTCCAAAAAGGAGGAGGTTCTCAATTCGACTGTTTGTTTTTTTTCATGTGTGTTACCTCAGAACTTTTGACTGGGTGAACCGATTTTGATGATTCTTTTTCTATTCGAAAGCTAGTGCTTCCCGTGTGGTCTCGTATAAATTTTATCAAAATCAGTGTAGTACTTTTTAGGAAAATTAACAAAAACCAAAAATAACAATGCAAAATTGTTCGAAGTTGTTGCGATGGAAGTCGGTTTTTTAACGTGTTTAGCGTTTTCAATTATTACAAATTAATATTTTACGGCACGACACTAGGTATAAAAGTACTTTCATATTATTATATTCTACAGTACTTGTAGAAAACATTAACGGATTCATGTTTACCTTCGAGAAGCCCGCTTCCATCTTCGGCAACATCGTCACTTACCACCAGGTGAGATGTTGTCAAGGGTTCACCAATTGTGAATTTAAAAAAAATATTGAAGGTAGACCACGAGATTTAGACGAAAATGCACTCTACGAGTAATATCACTTAAGTTCAGTTCGGTTCTAAAAAAAAGGTTCTAGAAAAAATGTGTGTGTGTGTGTGAGAATGTGATGTACTTATCCTCGATTGGCAGAGAAACTGTGAGACCGATTTTGATGAAATTTTTGCTATATTTATTTTTGATAATATTTAGAATAATTTACCAGAGGTACATTATATGTTTTTTTATTATTACCCATACAAAAAAAAATTGAAAAATATCGGTTTTTTTCTAAAGAACAGCACTAAGGATGTTTGTAATTTTTTTTCATCGACAACACCTATACATCATATGACGTATGTGCTGTATCTGGGCAATCTCTAAAAATGGTAAGTTTTTTAATATTTTTTCTCTAAAATGACGATAAATTTATTAAAACGTAATCGAGAAATATTACAAGGTAAGTAAGTCGGGTTTTTTATCCACAATTGGTAATCCCTTGACATCATCTCATCTGATGGTAAGTGACGGTGATGCTGAAGTTGGAAACGGGCTTATCAAGACTCCCTAACGCAACGGGGAAATCTTATCTTCAAGCCGGAACACATCAACGCTTTTATCATTTATGTTTGGCGGCAAGACTTAGATAAGATAGTGGTAGCTAGTCAGGCGGGCTTAGAAAATGTCCTTCCAACTACCAAACCGAGTCTTACAAAGTTAAGACTTCCCGGAAATCAAACCCGCGACCTCTTGATGTGAAGCTAATGGAGTAACCATTACGCCACGGTTGCGGCGGAGGCGGATCGATTATCTTACACTAAAATATATAAGGTCTAACAAAATTAGCTGAAACTATTTTAACTGGTGCTTCTACCCATGAAATGAACAACTTTCCCCATGGAACCCATAGTCAAATCGCAAAAAAAATTTGGCTCTCCCATACTAACTCGATCAGCTGATCAGCTAACTTAGTATGGGAAGTTCAAAATTTTTTTCGAGATTTGACTATGGGTTTCATTGGGAAAGTTGTTCAGTTTCGTGGGTAGAAGCACCAGTTAAAATAGTTTCAGCTAATTTTGTTAGACCTTATATATAAATTTTATCAAAATCGGTGTAGTACATAATTAGAAATGAACTGGGAACTGGGAAGAGGGTGGACAAAGAAGAAGATATCCAGCCGTTTCATATTTTCGTGTGACTAAGGAGTGAAAAAGGTATGTATTGTGATTGCAAAAAACTCGAAGTTGAGATTCTAATGTGGAACGATACACCAATAGAAATAAGGAATATATTTTCTAAGCCCGTCTGGCTAGCTACCACCATCTTATCTAAGTCTTGCCGCCAAACATCAGTGTTAACAACATTGATGCGTTCCGACTTGAAGATAAGAGAGCCAGTTCTCCATTGCATTGGGGAATCTTGGTAAGCCCGCTTCCATCTTCGGCATCATCGTCACTTACCATCAGGTGAGATAATAGGTAACTAGGACTTTATAAGGCCTACTGCACCAGATCAGTAGTTAATTATTCTAGAAAAAAAAAACTGGCCAAGTGCGTGTCGGGCCACGCGCAATGTAGGGTTCGGTAGTTGCCATCATCGCGTCCATATTTAATTTTACTACGGAACCCTAAAAATCTGAATAAGGTAACTCCCATACATACCCATATTATTTGTAAATTTTTCATTAATTCTGATATACCGGAGAGCGTCGGTGGCGTAACGGTTGGGGCCGCTACTTCCTGTCCGGGAGGTCACGGTTCGAATCCTGCCACGTACCAATGTGTTTTCGAATTTCAATTACATATGTACGTTTACATGTGTACGACCCACTTACGGTAAAGGAAAACATCGTAAAGAAACCTGCACACGTCTGCGAAGAAACTCGATGATGTATGTGTGTATAAATTCTTTATTGCACACAAGGAATAATCACAACATGGTTTTATCAGACTTAAGTGTACAAAGGCGGTCTTATCGCTAAAAGCGATCTCTTCCAGACAACCCTTGGCAGATGAGATATATTCAAATATTATATTATGTAAAAATGGTGGTGTGTAAAGTCGACCAACCCGCACTGGGCCCGCACGCAGTCGACTAAGGCCCGATCGCCCTAAGGCCCTAATTCAGGGTAGGCTTGAGCTCCTCGGTGAGGACATTATGAGCTAAAATTTATATTTATTCTTTGCTACTTAAGGCGCAATGGTAGTAAAAATCTGTCTTTGTCTTTTTCTTTACGTGTAAAGAGGGAAGAAAATAACCACACTTTTGCACTTTTTCGATGTTTTTCGTTTTTATTTTCATCATATTTATCTTAAATAAAAATCTATTCGATGTTTTCCCTTCAGTCACCTATGAACTTTATTTCAGTAAACAAATCATATTATCAAATTACTTATTGTAAGAATAAAACAGAAAATAGACAATAAAATGGCTCGACAAGAGGTACCTTTGCGAAATTATTCTATCGAGCCAACTTCATAAATCGTGTTTCCATTCGGTATAGTCCCTCGTAACTATTCTCAATAATACCAATATGATTTCCTAGAATTAAAATTTACTGTGAACTACTTCAAAAATTTATTCTAAAAACCTGTTTAAGTGGATTTTAAGGTACCAAGGGGGCCTTAAGTGGTTTTTTTAAATTTTTTTTTATTCACAATTTGTAAACCCTTGACAACATCTCACCTGGTGGTAAGTGACGATGTTGCCGAAGACGGAAGCGGGCTTACCAAGATTCCCCAACGCAATGGGGAACTGGCTATCTTTTATCCATATCGGAACACACCAATGATATAAACATTGATATTTGGCGGCAAGACTTAGATAAGATGGTGGTAGCTAGCCAGGCGGGCTTAGAAAGTGCCCTGCCACCAACCAAACCGAGTCTTACAATTGACCCCGCCGGGAATCGAACCCGCGACCTCCTGTGTAAAGCCAGTGACCTTTGCCTCTGAGCTACGGAGGCGGTTAAATATTATAGATGTTTGTGTATGCCCGACTACGGCAGACGGTGGAGACTTCGCGAGATAGAATGCACAGCGTGACTGTACAATTTATTTAAGGCTATATCAATGATTGTATTTTGACTCAAACTCAAATGTTTATTAAAATAAATAAATACAAATACAAAATTTAATTAAAACTAAGAGACGTACAATTTAGGCGGTATTTTGACGTTAAACTAAGGATTGTTTTTTTTCACAAATGACATTTATTGAGTAACTACTATTATATGACTATCAGAAAGAGTGTAATTTGCACCAATTTTAAATAAATACCTTTTATTTTTTTATATCAATGATTATATTTGACGTTTTTAACTATGGACTGTTTTTTTGTATTTTTCACAAATTACATGTATAGTTATGTAATTATACTATTATATGACTATCAGAAAAAGTGTTATTTGCACCTATTTTAAATAAATACCTTTTTTTATAAAACAATGATTGTATTTTGACGTTATTAACTATGGACTGTTTTTTTTGTTTTTTTCACAAATGACATGTATAGATATGTAATTACTTTTATATGACTATCAGAAATAGTGTAATTTGCACCTATTAAACATCTTGAATACATCTTTCCGTATGGCTCCCGGCTTAGAATAGGGCCATCCTATTTCATCCAATAAGTGTCGTAAGAGCCGACTAAGGGACTTAAACCGGAGGATGGGCAGCAGCGTCTTTCCGTGACTTGCAGCCAATCTGCAACACTGCGATCGCCAACCCGCCTGCCAAGCGTGGCGATTACGGCAACACCCCCCAAATGACCGACACAAAGAAAAAACGGCCCCTAGTCCCCGGCGGCCCCGCTATTCCTGGCTCCGGTAGCGGTCAAGGTAACGGCGGGGCATGGGGTGCGAAGAATCTCCGGCAGATGCCAGGCTACCAACACAAAAGACCTCTGGCCCTGGCAACCTACAACACGCGCACACTGCGAACCGACGTAAAGCTAACAGAACTCGAGGAAGCATTGAGCAGGTTACGATGGGACATCGTAGGATTGTGTGAAGTCCGAAGAGAGGGGGAGGACACCATAATCCTTAAATCCGGAAACCTGCTCTATTTCCGGGAGGGCGACCAACTGTCCGAGGGTGGTGTCGGGTTCCTAGTCCACAAGTCCCTCATTAACAATGTGGTCCGGATCGAGAGTGTTTCGACGAGGGTAGCGTACCTTATTCTCCGAATTACCAAACGGTATTCGCTGAAAGTTATTCAGGTATATGCACCGACCGCGCAACACTCCGACGACGAAGTGGAGCTCCTATATGAGGATATCTCTAGAGCTCTACATAATAGCTCCCGGACTCAATACACCATTGTTATGGGGGACTTTAACGCGAAACTGGGCAAACGAAGTGATGGTGAGCTGAGAGTGGGGCAATTTGGATATGGAGAGAGAAATGCACGTGGCCAGCTGCTGGCCGACTTTATGGAGAAGGAGGGCCTCTTTATGATGAACTCCTTCTTCAAAAAGCCTAAACAGCGAAAGTGGACATGGTTGCATCCCAATGGCGTAACCAAGAACGAGATCGACTTCATCTTGTCGACAAGAAGGCAAATATTCAATGATGTCTCTGTGATCAACTCAGTCAAAACAGGAAGTGATCACCGAATGGTAAGAGGCACATTGAATCTAAAGACCAAGCTAGAAAGATGTCGACTGATGAAGTCCACACTCCGACCAGCGCCCATCCAGCTCCAAAACCCCGAAAACTTTCAGCTCGAGTTGCACAATCGCTTCGAATGCCTAGGAGACTGCGAGAATGTGGACGATTATAACGACAGGTTCGTGGAAATTGTCCAAACGGTCGGGTCTAAGATTTTCAAAACTCGCCGTTCAAACAGAACCAAAAAATCTCTGACTTCACCAGCAACCTCATGGAAGAAAGACGCAGATTGGTTTTGCAGTCCTCTGAAGACGCTACTCAGTATCGGCAACTAAACAGGCAGATCTCTAAGTCTTTAACTCGCGATTTGCGCCACTTTAATACAAATTGTATTAAAGAGGCGATTGAAAACAACAAAGACTCAAAGGTGTTCGCTAGAGATCTGTCTGTTGGTCAAAGCCAACTGACCAAGCTGAAGACTGAGGACGGCAGGATCATATCGTCTAAGACTGAGTTGCTGGAAGAAGTTGAGAAGTTCTACGGACAATTGTACACGACCACACGTCCGCCTGTCAGCGATCTGGCTAAAGACCCAAGAGCTAGACTTACCCGACACTATACCGAAGATATCCCGGACGTCAGCCTGTACGAGATTAGAATGGCTCTTAAACAGCTTAAAAACAATAAGGCACCGGGTGATGATGGAATTACGGCTGAACTTCTGAAAGCAGGTGGAACACCGGTACTTAAAGCTCTTCAGAAATTATTTAATTCCGTTATACTTGAGGGACAAACGCCTAAGGCATGGCACAGAAGTGTGGTCGTGCTTTTCTTCAAAAAGGGCGACAATACCCTGCTGAAGAACTACAGACCCATCTCACTTCTGAGCCATATCTACAAACTGTTTTCGAGGGTCATTACGAATCGTCTCGCGCGCAGGTTTGACGACTTCCAGCCTCCCGAACAAGCCGGTTTCCGAAAAGGATTTAGTACCATAGACCACATACATACGCTGCGGCAGATTATACAGAAGACCGAAGAGTACAATCAGCCACTGTGCTTGGCGTTCGTGGACTATGAGAAAGCCTTCGATTCGGTCGAAACCTGGGCTGTGTTACAATCTCTCCAGAGGTGCCAAATTGACTATCGATACATCGAAGTGCTGAAGTGTTTGTATGAAAACGCCACCATGTCGGTTCGCCTCCAGGATCAAAACTCGGAACCTATCCAGCTGCAGCGAGGGGTGAGACAGGGAGACGTTATATCTCCGAAACTGTTCACCGCCGCCCTGGAAGATGTTTTTAAGCTTTTGGACTGGGGTGGACTCGGCATCAATATCAACGGCGAGTACATCACCCACCTTCGATTCGCTGACGATATCGTGGTCATGGCTGAGACTATGGACGACTTAGGCACAATGCTCGATGGCCTCAGTAGAGCCTCTCAACAAGTGGGTCTTAGAATGAACATGGACAAGACGAAAATTATGTCAAACGTCCGTGTCATACCTACTCCTCTGAAGGTTGGAGGCTCTACACTCGAAGTTGTTACCGAATATGTATACCTGGGACAAACAGTCCAGTTAGGTAGGTCCAACTTCGAGAAAGAGATCAATCGTCGGGTCCAACTCGGCTGGGCGGCGTTTGGGAAGCTTCGCAATATCTTTACGTCCCAGATACCGCAGTGTCTTAAGACCAAGGTCTTCGACCAGTGTGTGTTGCCAGTGATGACGTACGGAACTGAGACATGGTCGCTTACTATGGGCCTCATAAGAAGGCTCAAGGTCACTCAAAGGGCAATGGAGCGTGCTATGCTCGGAGTTTCTCTGCGTGATCGAATCAGAAACGAGGAGATCCGTAAGAGAACCAAAGTAACCGACATAGCTCTCAGAATTGCTAAACTTAAGTGGCAGTGGGCGGGGCACATTGCTCGTAGAACAGATGGCCGTTGGGGCAGTAAAGTTCTCGAGTGGCGACCACGCACCGGAAAGCGTAGTGTAGGCAGGCCTCCCACTCGGTGGACCGATGACCTGGTGAAGGTCGCGGGAAGCCGCTGGATGCGGGCAGCGCAGAACCGGTCGTCGTGGAGATCCTTGGGGGAGGCCTATGTCCAGCAGTGGACTTCCTTCGGCTGATATGATGATGATGAAACATCTTGAAATCTTGGAGCGTCGAAACTTTTTTTGGGGCGGACTATCGGCACACCCTGGACACTTCATACAACGGGCCAGAAATGACATTTCAAAAAAGGAATGACGGAACAAACAGAATGGCGGCGAAATCCTAGATACGTTCGACAACCAAACTATAACCAATCTGTATCAATCTGGGTGACGAGGAGGTGAGCTCGCAATCTTGAGAGCGGCGGGGAGTGTCCATACCACAGAATAGAAGAATTCTATAGAACGCTGATGTTGATTTTTTAGTACTAACACCACAGAATAGAAGAATACAAAAAAAAATTCTTATCTGTGGTCCATACTGTATGTTAAAACTAATTTAACTAAATAATCGACTTACTCGTAGCTCTCAGAATTGCTAAACGTGGGCGGGGCACATAGCTCGTAGAACGGATGGCCGTTGGGACAGTAAAGTTCACGAGTGGCGACCGCGCACCGGGAAACTTAGCGTAGGCAGGCCCCTCACTCGGTGGACCGATGACCTGGTGAAGGTCGCGGGAAGCCGCTGGATGCGGGCAGCGCAGGACCGGTCGTCGTGGAAATGCAGGGGGTAGGCCTTTGTCCAGCAGTGGACGTCCATCGGCTGATATGATGAAATAAGTATAATAAGGTCTAACAAAATTATCTGAAACTATTTTAACTGGTGCTTCTACCCATGAAACTGAACAACTTTCCCCATGGAACCCTTAGTCAAATCGCAAAAAAAAATTGGCTCTCCCATCTAACTCAATCACAGGTGATCAGCCAACTTAGTATGGGAAGTTCAAACATTTTTTTTAGATTTGACTATGGGTTCCATGGGGAAAGTTGTTCAGTTTCATGAGTAGAAGCACCAGTTAAAATAGTTTCAGCTAATTTTGTTAGACCTTATATATAGCACTGTATTTATCTTTAAGTTTACTGCAGGGTGTAAAAAGACCACTCCCGGAAACTAAAACAAGGGTTTCTACTCATCATACTTAACAACATTCCCCAAGGAACCCATACTGAGAAATCCCGAAAATTTTTTTTGACCTCCTATACAAAATTACCAGATTAGTTGGCTGATTTGTATGAAAAGTCAAAAAAATTTCGTGGATTCAGTATGGGTTCCTTTTTTTTTGTTTATTTAAGGACTAATAAACAGTTACACAATCCATATTATAATACAACTTAAATAGTTATCTTATTACTAATTGTGAAACCCACAACATTAGCCACAGTTACATTAAAGTTATCGTTGAGAAACAATAAAAATTAAAAAGTGCATAACAACTAGATGCATTTGAACAACTTTCCTTGGAGTAAGTTGTTCATTATGATGTGTAGAAAACCTAAGTTTCCGGGAGTGGTCTTTTTAAACCCTGTATACTATCAATATCTAGCTGTTAGTCTTCCTAAACTAAATTAAAATAAATAATAAATAAAACATTACAAATTAAATTCAATAAGTCGCAATCTGTGGCGAATCCACGCCGTGACGTCGCGTGATACATGTGTGTTTGGAAAAACCTTTGGAGGATAATTGTACCAGACAAACTGGCCAAGTGCGAGTCGGACATGCGCACCGAGGATTCCGTACCACCACAACTCTCCACACAAAAATAACAATGATACTTACCAGCTATTCATTTCAAACAAAAGACATCAACGCCAGCGATAGAAAAATGCTTATTTTTCATTCCTGGTCGGTTATTATTATTTGCAGTTTTACTTCAGTATAATAACAGTATATTATTAATAATATTCAATATAATAAATAATACTATAATATTACCATATAGTTATTTGTGGGGCAGTGTATAAGATTCTACAATAAAATTCCAGAAAATGTAACTAGTTTGTCAGAGAATAAATTCAAGACTCATGTCAAAAAATGCTTGTGCTCTAGAGGATATTATAAAATAATAGATTATGTAAATGACAAAGATATATATTATGTTGATTCTATAACAAATAACCCCGAGACTATAATCTGAATCATGACATTATTTGTAATATTCAATAAGTTTTTTTTTTACTATTTAAAAGTGTGTGTAAACACCTATTTTGAAATAAATTATTTTGATTGATTTGATTGACCAAGTTTTACGCTTGTATGTATGTCTTACCGTTTTTACAATACAGCAAAAATATAAAAAAACTTAATATTTCACTTTTTTATTATTGTTTCGTAAGGTTTCAAAAATTCGCGAAATGAAATAATTTCAATGTAAATGAAACAATAGAACTATTTTTCTATTTTAATATAGTTACCCTCGGGTAAAGTATATAATATTAGTATTAACATACAGTATGGACACTCCCTGCCGCTCTCTAAGATTGCGACCTCACCCCCTCGGCACCCATATTGATACAGATTGGTTACAGTTTGGTTCTCGAACATATAGGATTTCGCCGTGATTTTGTTTGCTCCGTCATTTGTTTTTTTAGAAATGTCACTTCACGACCGTTGTATGGAGTGTCCGGGGTGTGGCAATAGGGTCCTGTTACTTAGTACACTACGGAACCCTAAAAATAAGCTACCCAACTTTGAGAATACTTCATAACAAGACAACAAATTATTCCAAACTGGAAAATCTCACATAAATAGTGTTGTTCTTTCCATGGAGTTGGTTTGCTTAGTAATTGTAGTGCGCACGTTTCCGGAAATGCCGCATAATGTACACATTACAGTAAAGAAGTTATCTGTATGTATTATAGGTATGCGCAAATAAAACTAAAGTAATAAACTAAAAAAACTTAATTTTTCCTTAATTTTTTTTTATAGGTACGTCAAACTCGATATAGGCAGACAGCACCGAAGTATTTATTGATGTCGATTAGCCGAATGTTGAAATACAATACACAGGATGTAATAAAATTGGTGTAGGTCCCGTTAACTGGAGGTTCTACTCGTCATACCGAACAACTTTCTCCAAGGAACCCATAGTCAATTCTCAAAAAAAATTTGAACCCTCCATACTCCATACTAAAATGCACAAAATCGGTCGATCAGCTGATCGATTTGTATGAAGAGTAAAAAAAAATTTTACGTTTTCAGCAAAGTCGTAGAACAAAAGTTGTTCAGTATGATGAGTAGAAGCCCCAGTTAACGGGACGTACACCAATTTTGTTACACCCTGTATAAGGTCTAACAAAATTAGCTGAAACTATTGTAACTGGTGCTTCTACCCGTAAAACTGAACAACTTTCCCCATGAAACCCATAGTCAAATCTCAAAAAAAAATGAACTTCCCATACTAAGTTGGCTGATCAGCTGATCGAGTTAGTATGGGAGAGCCAATTTTTTTTTGCGATTTGACTATGGGATCCATGGGGAAAGTTGTTCAGTTTCATGGGTAGAAGCACCAGTTAAAATAGTTTCAGCTAATTTTGTTACACCTTATCTATTTCTATAATATAATAAAACTGTAACGGGGCCGTGTCTGTACATGAAATATTTTTGGAAAATAATAACTGTGGTGGACATTGCTAACGATACAGAGGCCAAAACAACAACTTTTGGAATTTTTGTCTGTCTGTCTGTCTGTCTGTATGTTCGCGCATCACGCAAAAACTACCAGGCCGATTTTGATGAAATTTTGTATGGTGGTTCCTTATAGCCCGGGTTAACATATAGGATACTTTTTATCCCGGAAAATTCAAGAGTTCCCGTGGGAAAATCAAAAGTATTCATTTATAGAATGGGTCACCACGCATATGTGGCTTGACCTATTACAATCAAATTTTACATGTTGATACCCATAACGCGAACTAAAACTGGGACATTGTGAATCCCAAAAAAGTTAAGGGTTCCTTCAGGAATGCAAAAAAATGTATCTTTAGAATGGCTCAACGTAACAATATGAAACCTTTACATTGGGATGGGGTGTTTTGATCATCATTGTATAGTCGAGTATTCTTTATCCCGGAAAACTAAAGAGGTCCCGTGGGAAATTATCCATTGATACTTACAATAATAAGAATAGAGTACTTTTTTCCACATATTAACTACACATACCACACATTATAATATTGGCAGCAGAATGTCAATAGATGGCACTGCAGGGATAATAAAAACATTAAAAGATTATTTCATACTTTTGCGTGGATTTCTTTTATGTCTGGAACTATGGCACGTAGCGATGTGTTTCATAGACGAACAGATAGGTATTTTTTTACAGATTCCAATCGTGTAAAAAAAAAAAAAACACATAAATCGAGTTTATCATCTTTTATCAGGAGGCACAGATACGGGAACTCTTCTGATGACGACTATTTGCTTGTGGCAGTTGCTCTCCGCCTGCAATATCAATATCTGTGAACCTCATAAATGTATTTGCGGGTCCACGGTGGAGGCAATTGGCCATCACTCACTGAGTTGCGGTCGTTGTTTGTGAAGATTTCCACGTCACCAATTCCATAATGACCTCACTCGGAGGGCACTGGTCTCGGCCAGATGGAATATTCCATCTTTGTTGCAGCCGCCGGGCTTTAGTCGATCTGATGGCAAAAGGCCGTAGGGTTTAAACAGGTGCTATGGCAGAGAGGAACGTGCCTGCTTTGGGACGCCACTTTTTCTGTCTCACTCCTCACCCATACGGTACTGCTGCTCAATTTGCGGCGAGAAAGAAACATAATAAGTACTCGGTCTTAGAGGCAATTTACTGCTTTGTGCCGTTGGTCTGTGAGACAACCAGCTGCTGAACCCTCAGAGGCCTTTACCTTCACAAAGGAGATTGGCCGTCGCCTTCGAGAGAGTAGATGTGACATGAGGTCCTACCTGCTGCTAAGGTTGTCTATTGCCATCCAACGCGGCAATGAGAAGTGCGTTATGGGCTCCTTTGTAGTTGATACGACTCGCGGATTTGACCCATATTAATATTTTTAGGATTTTTTTTTACTAGATTGATATAATGATTTGAATTAGTTTTTTGATAGTATAGGTATATGTTTTATTTCATCATATCAATTTATATACGTCCCCACCTGCCCTGAGTTAGGGCGATCAGGCCTTAGATGATCACGCGGGCCCATTGCGGGTTGATTGACTTCACACATAAGCTTAGAGTTTCTTCGCAGGCGTGTGCAGGTTTCCTCACGATGTTTTTCTCACCATAAGAGCGTCGGATAAACGTACATACCAGTACGAAATCGATATTCGTATCGATATTGGTAAGTGGCAGGATTCGAACCACGGCCTTCCGGACAGGAGGTAGTGGCCCTAACCGTTCTGCCATCGACGCTCTATCCTATATGTTATTTAAGATTTAGAAATCCTTACTTAATATTATAAATGTGAAAATGTGTTTGTTTGTTTGTTACCTATTCACACTTCAACACCTCTACCAATCTTGATGAAATTTGACATGCAGGTAGCCTGTATCACTGGGAATGAAATAATCTAATTTGTATCTGTGGAAATTATCATAGCCCGATGCAGTTCCTGAGGAAACTAAAACAATACTCTTTGTTCGTTAAGTTATTTAAAATCGTAACGAAAAAATGGGTTGGTGTGATTTTTAGCACAGATATGAGGTGGAAAATTATATAATTTACAAATAAGTATATCCTGACATAGTTCCCGAGAGATCTGGGGACAACTGTTTTCTACGCTCGCGCACGTCGGTGGCGTCGCAACGGAGCAACGGATTAAAGTAATTTTTTGTATAGAATTTGTTGAAGGGGTGGGAAGTGACAAAGACTGCTAATTCGAATAGCCCGATGCAGTTCCTGAGGTACCGGGAGAAAACTCATGTCCACGCTTGCGAGCTGATTGCGGCTCGCGCACCACTCACCCTCAAAAAGAGTTATAAAAGCTATGTCCACGCGGGCGAAGCCGCGGGCAAAAGCTAGTATATAATAAACTAGGTTTTTCCAGCGGCTTCGCTAGCGTGAACATAGTTTTTATGACCGTCTCCGAGGGTGCGCAGTGCGCGCGAGCGTGGAAATTGAGCTAATGTCTGTTTCACTTTACAAAATAGCACGTTACTAACAAAAAATAAAGAGTTAACAACTATCCCACGGGAACCACTTAAGAAATCGGGATAAAATCGGGGTAGCCTATAGGCATATACGCTAATCCAAATCCTAATCGGTCTACCTACCAAATTTCATCCAGATCCATTCAGCGGTTCTGGCGTGGTTGAATAACAAACCTCCATACATCCATCCATCCATCCCAAGTTTCACATTTATAATATTAGAAGAATTACTTGACCAATAAGCAAAGTCGGGCAAAAATATAGCATAATATGTTATGTAACTTAGGGGGATCAAAGCGAATGTAACGTCACCTCGCACTCCAAAGTTCATCAAGCCGTTTAGGCGACAGGATCAGCCAAAGCAAAAGACATACAATATACATATGTACATACATATATGCATACAACGACCCGAAAACCGCCTCCGTAGCTCAGAGGCAAAGTTCACTGGCTTTACACAGGAGGTCGCGGGTTCGATTCCCGGCGGGGTCAATTGTAAGACTCGGTTTGGTTGGTGGTAGGGCATTTTCTAAGCCCGCCTGGCTAGCTACCACCATCTTATCTATTAAGTCTTGCCGCCAAATATCAATGTTGATATCATTGGTGTGTTCCGGCATGAAGATAAGATAGCCAGTTCCCCATTGCGTTGGGGAATCTTGGTAAGCCCGCTTCCATCTTCGGCAACATCGTCACTTACCACCAGGTGAGATGTTGTCAAGGGTTTACCAATTGTGAATAAAAAAAAACATAAATAAACATTTTTTTTTGGACAGTCAGGTTATTAGTATTATAGGTGTCAAATGAAAACTGGTGAAGCTATTCCAAAATTCATTGATGAAAACGTAGCCAAGTGCGAGTCGGATCACGCGTAAGTTAGGGTTCCGTAGTCTTTCCATAAAATAAATATATATTTTAAAAAAACAAAATTGTTTTTGCAAGTTAGTAATTAAACATTTTATATGCAAAATCTATGAACGTTTTACAAATCCAACTACACATCTTAAGTTAATATTTAACTACACTACTAACATATTAATTCCTAGCCTTATTAAGTTCTAGTTATTCACAAAGTTTCATTAAAAACGTTTAAGCCATTTTTGAAAAATCTGGATTTGCTGTAATGCGTTAACGCGTTGCTGTTATTGATTCTTCTTCCTTTTGATCTATTTCATCTATTTCTCATGTGCTGGCAGTGCTGGCACATAACAATCTATGTGTCACATTTTGAAGCAGAGTGTGACACATGTGCTTCAAAAAACAAAATCTTCCTATTCTTCGATATTTCACTGTAAAATAAAATAATTATCTAAAACCTGATGAGATCTCGGGTAAGATATAATTATGTTTCATTGATTTGTTGGTGTGATAATTTTTAACGTGTGAAATGATTTTCTAATTCTTGTTTACTTCCTTTTTGGTCTTATATATATACTGTACAATAATATATTTCTACTCTACAATAATTTTGACTGAGCACACGTACGGAGTGTTTACCCACGACCACAGATGACTAAATAGTTACTACCACGACTCCCATGCCTACCTACTCCTACGCGCCGTGCCACAGTACCTTATTCTATTTTATCTTGGAATAAAGAACTATTGCGTGATGTAGAGTATGTAAAGTTATAATAAAGTGCGGAGTTTCATCAAAAGCGTTAAAGTGGTTCTATGGCGGCAACCCTAAAAATATATATTTTAAAAAAATATGAAAAAGAACGACTGGAATATTGCCCTTACCCAAATTTTACTCAAATCCGTCAAGTACCTACTTTGGGAACCAGAGCACCGGACGGACACACACACACACACACGTGTACACTTTTATTTTTTAATACAAACTAATCGATTCCCATCAAAATCTCAACTTCGAGTTTTTCCATCACGATAAAATTCCTTCTTCACTGCTTCGTCGCTTGAAAGTAGTAAAAGCGAAGTCCACGCGGGTGAAGCCAAAGAGAAAGAAATTTTACTAAGTGAAGCCGTGGGTAAAAGCTTGTATGCAGTATATCTGGGAAAACTATAAAAAATATACCCGTCATACAAAAAACTTCTAAAATATTTTTTCAAAATGGCTCTAAGTTAATTTATCAAATTTACGTAATCGATATATCTTGCTAGCGTCTTGTAGGTACGAGTATGTCTAGAGAAACCCAGAAAAGCTACCTCCTATACAAATTGAATAATGTTAGGCGGTCCTACGAGGAGGTATGATTTCCATGGAGAGTTCCATATATTTCTTATTGAAAACATTCATCATCATCATATCAGCTGAAGGCCGTCCACTGCTGGACATAGACCTCTCCCAGGATTTCCACGACGATGGTTTCTGCGCTCACCTTCACCAGGTCATCGGTCCACCGAGTGGGAGGCCTTCCTACGCTACGTTTTCAGGTGCGCCACTCGAGAATTTTACTGCCCCAACGGTCATCTGTTTTACGAGCTATGTGCCCCGCCCACTGCCAATTAAGTTTAGCAATTCTGAGAGCCATGTCGGTTACTTTGGTTCTCCTACGGATCTCCTCGTTTCTGATTCGATCACGCAGAGAAACTCGAACTCCGAGCATAGCACGCTCAATTGCCTTTTAGGTGAGCTTGAGCTTTCTTATGAGGCCTATAGTAAGCGACCATGTCTCAGTTCCGTATGTCATCACTGGCAACACACACTGGTCGAAGACCTTGGTCTTATGACACTGCTATATTTGTAGTTGGGGATTTATTGGGCGATTTGTATGGAGCACCCTGCACTTTTGTCTAGGATGACGCCGCTTGGAACAGTTGATCTTTGGTTTGTTTTGAGCTGATGTAGACCGGGTGACACGCCACCGTTAGGCGGGGGAGGAGGGGGAAAAGTGCATCTCCCGCGGTACAGTCTGCGCTCGATATCTGTCCACATATAGCTACTAGGCCGAGTTTGGTATCATTTTCATATAATTCTGGGATGAGGAATTCATTTCTGGAATAAAATTTTTACCCGTCCGTAGTAAAAAATGGAATAACTCGCAAAAATCAAAATTTATAAAAATTAAAAATATTGGAATGTTGTCGCTCAGAGCCAAACCATGATAAATTTCACTAAATAAAAAATATCATAATATAGCCTCTTCACTGTACAATACAAAAATATATATTACTTGAACATCATCTTCAAAGTATAAATGTAGTTAAAAAAATATTTTCAATACCGCGGTGTAGCTAATTTCTTGACGCGAAATTCGGTAAGTTCGAAATGTACCAAAAGTATAGAGAATAATTTTGTCGAATTTAGTTTCCATGTTGTATAAATCAAATAATAAACACACATTTTTAATTAATTCTGATCTTTAGTCATTTAAAAACATAAATAAACGCACAATATTTGACTCGAACAATCTAACAGGGAAAGTTAAATAAAACCTTAACCATAGGTAGTACTTAAACTAAATTCCCACCACATCCGCAAAGCTCTGTACACTTTAAGCGCTAGTACTCTTTATTATACTGTGCTTTAAGTGTTTGTTTACACAGTCGCATTGATTTACGCAGTTTACTTTGCATTTGCATCTGATTAAGCTGGTGGTAAAGTAGTCCAAACGGGCTCCCAAATTTCATTTTCTTTAGTCCACCCTCAGTTAGAAGGACATGGTAGGTCTTGGTCTAGAAGAAGAAGTTATCCCCACACATAACTTCCTTGGTACATCGCCCGAAGCAAATGTTGTTTCAAAGCGTCCTTAGTCGGCGATAGGTTTTCAGCACTCCGGCCTTTTTTTGTAAATAACTGTTTTAACAGTTATTTACGTCAGTCTAAGAGCCTGATCTGGAATAAACAATGATAGTGTGCACAAGCAAAATCATCAACGGTGATTATTATTAGCCAGTGAGTTAACCACGTGGTAGTTCCCATAAGAAATTGGCCTAACTGGATTGTGGAAGTAGAAATGAAATAAAATCCGCATTACTTTTCAATATTATAGTCTCCTTCATTTACAACACGTTTAAGATCGCTGAACCAACATTTCAAAAACCTTTAAAAAATTAGTCCGAATTTTTGTCTTCAAAGTAGCCGAAAGTAGCTGATTGCAACTCTTTATCATTGGTTAACTTTCTTCTCCGTAGATCTTTCTTCAAATACGATAATAAGAAGTAGTCGCTCGGGGCCAAGTCCGGGCTGTAAGTTGGGTGTGAATTTCTGTAAACCCACAGTCCCGAATGGCAGCCTTCAACAGCAGCCGTGTGCACAGGTGCATTATCATATGCAATTTACCTCTACGTTTTTCTTTAATACTGTCCCTCAAACATAATAAATAATGCATAAGTGTAGCATAACATGGTCCATTTACAACAGTACTTCGTTCTTTGAAATCAACCAACAGCAGACCTTGTGAATCCTAAAAAACCGTGCACATCAATTTTTATTGGACTGTTGCACTCTTGCCTTTATCGGCGGCTTTTCTCCCTTATAACGCCACTCCATGGACTCGCGTCTGTTCTCAGGATCATAATAAAGCATCATCGTTTCATCACCAGTAACCATACGATCAATCGTTCAATCAGGGGTTTCGCCACACAGTTCCAAATATGCAGAAGCGCATCGCACTCTTTCCTCTCTTTGAACAGCAGAACAATGATTGAAAGTCCTTAACATAAAAATAAAATGACAAGTTGAGAATATTTAGACAGGAATATTCAATAAATAGATTCCTGTTTCTGTTGTTTCATCAAACATTGTGCATTTATTTATGTTTTCAAACGGCTAAAGATCAAAATTAATTATGAATGTATGTGTATTATTGATTTATACAACATGGAAACTAAATTCAACAAAATTATTCTCTATACTTTTGGTACATTTCGAACTTACCGAATTTCGCGTCAAGAAATTAGCTAGTTAGCTACACCGCGCTATTGAAAATATTTTTTTAAGTACATTTATACTTTAAAGATGATGTTCAAGTAATATTTTTTGTATTTTACAGTAAAGAGGCTATATTATGATATTTTTTATTTAGTGAAATTCATCATGGTTTAGCTCTGAGCGACAACATTCCAATATTTTTATATTTATATAAATTTTGATTTTTGCGAGTTACTCCATTTTTATTCTTTATTCTTTATTGTTCAATTTACAATAAGAGCTTACAGTTTCCCAAGACGCTCTATTGTTAATATTTACAATTAAAATTACAAATTACAAATATTTTCAATTACAAATTATTGTTGTTTAAAAAAATGTATAAATTTTTAATTATTATAGGCATGCTATCCACAAAAATGTCAATATGTTGGATCTCGGCAACGAATCCATTGAGCAAATGTATTGCCCTAGACGTAGTAAGGTGTAGCGCTCGCTGCGTGCGCGGCGCTGAAGTTGCAAACAGCTGGTGCCGTCGCCGACCCGTGCGCACGTATTTTTGTGGCACAAAGAGACTCATATTATTTAACACCTCAGAGTTATTGACATTTCCCCTTTCCACATTTACTACGGACGGGTAAAAAGTTTATTCCAGAAATGAATTCCTCATCCCAGAATTATATGAAAATGATACCAAACTCGGCCTAGTAGCTATATGTGGACAGATATCGAGCGCAGACTGTACCGCGGGAGATGCACTTTTCCCCCTCCTCCCCCGCCTACCGATGGCGTGTCACCCGGTCTAAATCAGCTCAAAACAACTCAAAGATCAATTGTTCCAAGCGACGTCATCCTAGACAAAATTGCAGGGTCATGCGCAATAAAACCCCAGCTATTGGGACGTGAAGATATTGCGAAGCTTCCCGAACGCTGCCGAGCGAGTTGGATTCGACGATTGATCTCTTTCTTGAAGTTGGACCTACCTAACTGGACTGTTTGCCCCAGGTACACATATTCGGCAACAACTTCGAGTTGAAAACATTAGTTTTCGTCTCTCCTGTTCGCAAAAGTTTAATTTTCATGAGATAACCGGGTGAAAATTGTTTTTTTTAATTGCCACAGAGTCGGAGATAATTGAGTAACGTCATATTGTTAAATTTAATTAAAATAAGAGTTTTTTTATATCTAAACTCAGCTATACATTAAACCACGTGTTTAATACGATATATAGGTTGATATTTAAAATATCATTTTACAGTTGGTCGGCCAGAAAACCTACACACATATATTTATATAAGTATTTCTTAAATTTTCAATATGGTAAATGTTTACGGCAAGTGATTCATCATCATCATTACATCAGCTCATATACGACCCCACCGAGGGGCTCGAGCCTACCCTGAATTAGAGCGAACGGGCCTTAGTCGACCACGCGGGCCCAGTGCGGATTGGTTAACTTCACACACAACCTTCCAAGTTTCTTCGCAGGTGTGTGCAGGTTTCCTCACGATGTTTTTCTTCACCGTAAGAGCGTCAGATAAACGTACATATGAGATTGAAATTCGAAACCACATTGGTACATGGCAGGACTCGAACCACGACTTCCCAGATAGGAGGTAGCAAGCAGCCCTTGCTGTTGCGCCACCGACGCTCAAGTGATTGGAAAAAACAAATTCGCAAACATGCCAAGACAAATTGCATCCTACCTAAATTTGCCGGATATAGACTTGCGCACAGGACACTGTTTCCGCCAAACTTCCGCTACCCTGTTAGCCCAATTCGGTGGATAACATATCAACCCTGAAACGGCATGGCGGTTGGAAGTCCAGCACTGTTGCCGAGGGATACGTCGAAGACTCAGTTGTGAATAAAACCAAAATAAGCTCGAAAATAACTGAATTTATAAATATTGAACGCCATCGCTCTCCACAACCTAGAACATCAACAGATCCGGAGCCAGAAGTTCCACAAGTTTCACCACAAATTCCTCGGATTATTGAATAAAATATTGAACCCGCGTCTCATACCATACAAGAAACAGGTTTCTCAGCAAAATTTCAAACAAATATGCCCAGCAAAATATTGCATTTCCAAATTGTTCTAATTTTACTTTAAATTTAAACTGATTATTCTTAATATATCTGGTTTTATGAAATGTGCGTGTAGTATTCTATTTTCATCGCAGTCGAAATGAAAAGTAGTGTTTAACTCGTTGTGAAACTATCCATTTCACCCTCCAACTATTGGCGCTCTCACTTCGTTCGAGTGCCAGAAATATTTCGGGTGAAATGGGTCACTTTCTACCCTTGATTTTCTTAACAATCTTCTATTTCCGTTACTCTGAAATCCAGATTGCAGTGTAAAGTTCGTTCGCTCAATTTTGATAAATGCCGCTCGCCGCTGCCGGCTCGCGTCACACGGTTGTGTCAAAGGGCCGACCTGAGTTCAATCGCGCTGACTTTACACCCGCACGTGGTCGCGCGAATCTTATTCAGTGTTCAACTATTAATGTAGGCAACGATTCTGAAGGTACTTCGTCCAGCAGTGAAAGTGATTAAAATTTATGATGAAATCTAAATAAAAAAATAATACCTATTTAATTTTATTTTTTTTGTAAAATTATTTTATCCTTCAACAAATTTCCAGAACTCCGTTCGGGTGTACTGCAGCTTACTCCCCGAACGTACCGTGCTCATCGTGGGAGACCTTAAAATTCTTTGATAACACGGAGTCAAGAAAAAAAACACGTTTTAACAATTTAACAATTATTATTTTATTCCTTTTATAAATAAACATTTTACACGATAATATAGATTTTCGAAACATAAAAAGTGGGTAAAAACAAAATAAAACTAGTTAAATAATTAAGTTATAAGCAATAAGCTTACAAGTCTTATTAGCAATATATAAACCTATACTAAAGTAGTAATTTCACTGTTCATTGTAAAGTTAACACGTTAACAGTCCCCATACAACTTTTCCGTCCACATGTGTGAGCCCGTAAAGTAACATAGGGATCGTGTGCCTCATAAGGTACACGAACTCGACGGAACCGCTCCCCGTGTACCACATACGGTACACTGGTCTGTTAACGTGTTAAGTCAGGCACGTTCCTTTATTACAACAATTATTATTGTTATTATGCAAAGTAATGTTGTACTTACGGAATGTCCTACTTTTGTATTCAAAACTAATATTAAAGTAATTAGGTTATTTTAGGTATAATTTGATTTAATAATTTTAACAGGCTCTTTCCAGTTGTTTCCACAGCATACGAGGGTTATTTGTAATGAACCCTAAACCTCTCGGGAGGTGTTCTTACACATAAAATTGAACAACTTTTTTTCTACAACTTGGCAAAAATAGCAAAAAATATTGAACTTTTCATACAAACTTGGCTTAATAGATTTGTATGAAAAAAAAACGTGTGGCACTCGGGGACTGCCGCGGTAAAGCTACTGCATTTTTTAATCAAATTACGCAATTATAATTATTTATATATTTCTTATTTATGCAGTATTTACCAGTACCATATAGTCCTTGGGGCGCGGGATGTTTATGTAATAAATTAACACTAAGAAAATTACACCGAGCGTGGGGTGTTAGGTTTTATTTTCGTTACGGAATTCCTTGATTCGGTCGCCACGCTCAAAGCCCGCGATAAAAGCTATGCAATAGCTTAATATTCAATAATTTGAGTGAAACAAAAGTTGTTCAGTTTCAATAATCTCTCTCTCAACTCTCTCTCTCTCTCTCTTATCGTTATCACATCGTAATCACCAATTAGTAGATATCGGGTTATCAATAGGTCGGAGAAAAAGTTTCTTCGCATTTTGTAAATATAAATATGTAATCAAATCTTTTTGCTTGTATTATTTGTACCTGGCTGGTAACAAAACTAAAAAGGTGAATATTCCAAATTTTAATAAAAATAAATAGGTTATCCCGCCATTTTTCAATTGCTTTTTGTCTATACGAAAATGAGCTAAAGTAATGTGCTGTTTATGGACCTAGTGCCGTATCAGCCAGCAGCATAAACTTGGTCCAAGCGTTTCCAGTCTGAAAATTTCACTTTCAAGATGCAGCTTGTTTTGTTCGCCCTGTTTTAATTTGCATAGAAAATACGAAGAAACTTTATCCCCGAACTTATTAAGTGGTGACATATGGCTATGTATCCTTTGATTGTGTTGCCTTATAACCTAATAATAACCTTTTTATCTTTTCCGTAAATGAATAAAATTAAATACCTAAAACACCTGTATGGAAACTTAAAATAACTGTCTATAATATAAAAGTATAAAATATATTATGCAATATAAAATGCGCGTGAACTGCAAACGCTTACTTGGCCAGTTTGCCGACTTCGTAGAGGTACGCTGCAAAGAGTTTTATCTGCAAACAAGAAGTTTTAATTTTATTGCGGTCTCCCATATTCTACTACGTAAAAAACTAACCTAATTTCCAAAGCTAACTGGAAACGACATCATGATACACTATTTTTTTTTATCTTTTTTTTTTTATTTTAAAACCATCGAAGAGTAAAGACTCATCCATGTGATATACGCTCTCACGGAATATGCGTTTTTCCACTAATCAGCACGGGACCGCTACCGGCCCGAAAACATATGGAGCGTCTGTCCACATAAAATATAAATAATAAATTAAAATACAAAAAATGATTATAAATAAACTAACAATTTATATGTACATAATTATTCATTGTAAAAGTACTCAATAGTATTTAAAATTAATTTAATTCAAAATTTGTCCTATAATTTCAATTTCAACCTGTAATGTTTTATACTCGCAGTATCCAAAAATTTTATTTATTTATTGTCGACACTACTACATAGATAAAGAAATAGTAGTTTATGCAACTGTTATGTGATGACAGGTCTTCAAACATGAGTGCGTTTTAGCAAAATGAGGCGAATTTCGAAAAACGAATGTTTTAAGACCTAATTGCAACAGTTGCATACATTATTTTGTCTACATACATATTATAAGTACTCTAAGATGGGTTCAGAAGCCGTAGGAAAATGACCTTCATTGCTATTAGTGCTACCTGTAAAATATCTATAGACTATAGATATTAAAAAAAAGGAAATCAAAAATAAATTTAAACAAATACAAACAATGGTATTTTTTTAAATGGTCCTTGTTGTATTGTAGTGGGATGGTCATGGTTGAGACCCACTTGAGTTTTGACAGCTGTTCCAAATTTAAAGTCATATAACATTACAAAAATCGATACTGCAGTACAAACTTTACCTACTACCACAGAAAATAAAGTTCTCGAAGTGAAATTGGTTGTCATAATGCTGGTCATTGCCTACGGATTTTGAACGCATTTTAGAGGACTTATGATATGTGTGTAGATAAAAAGTTTAAAAAACCTAAAAACCGACTCAAAAAGGAATTCACTCAAAAGTATGAAATAATATTTTTATAAACTAATACACAAAATTATCCACCAATAACGAAATCAAAGGTAGGTACGAATCAAATTAGGGGCCTAAAATTGTTTTCAGGTCGGTGCCAGCAAAGCCATCGAATCTAAAACATTTGTAGGGGTAAGTAGCTGTGTGCTGGCACCGACCTCAAAAAAAATTTTAGGCCCCTAATGGGATTCGCAATTACCTTTGATTTCGTTATTCTTGGTTAATTTCGTGTATTCGTTTATAAAAATAAACTAAGAAGATGAAACTAGTTTCCACTGCTCAACTGAAGTGCTCAACCAGATGCGCTCCTAATGCTCAACTTTTAATAGTTGAGCATTTTAGTTGAGCAGTGGGGAAAAGGCGACGGCGATGGCACCGGCCCCATGGACCCGGCACCGGCGGCGTGCCATGCCAGCTAGTGGAAAAACAGCCAATAACACGTTTTGGATCCCACTCGCGCGATCTCCTGAATTTAGAGTGACGGCAAACATACATTTGTCTCGTCGCATCCACGCACACACACAGCGTCCATTAAAAGAAGAACATCGCATTGATTGCTTAATCTTTCTGTAGTGACGTCAGACATACACACGCCCCCTCAGTATAGCTGCGCATGTTGATTTCGTACTGAAAACGAAGCTTCAGCCTTGTCAGCACAAGCCCTATGATAGAAGAATTTCTAATAACCGCTGTGCCAAACTCAAACTCAAATTCAAAACAATTTATTTCAAATAGGGGTTGTACACACACTTTTAAATAGTCAAAACTAAAAAAAAATGTATATTACAAATAATGTCATGATTCAGATACAGTCTCAGGTAATGGTATTTGTTATAGAATCAACATTTATATCTTTGTCATTTACATAATCTATTATTTTGTAATATCCTCTAGAGCAATAAACTTTTTTGACATGAGTCTTGAATTTATTCTCTGACAAACTAGTTACATTTTCTGGAATTTTATTGTAGAATCTTATACACTGCCCCACAAATGACTTTTTAACCTTACTCAGTCTAGAAAAGGCTATATCTATTTTATTTACATTTCTTAAATTCAAATTATGTCTGTCACTGTTTTTAGGAAATAAATGCAAATTCTTACGAACGTACATGATGTTTTCATATATAAATTGACTAGCAACAGTTAAAATATTGATTTCTTTGAACTTATTCTGTAACGACTCACGTGATCGCATCTGATAGATTGCGCGGATAGCTCTTTTCTGCAGGATGAAAATAGTTTCTATATCAGCCGCATGCCCCCACAGTAAGATGCCATAAGACATTATACTATGGAAGTAACTAAAATACACTAGTCTCGCAGTATCTACATCCGTTAACTGTCTTATTTTCTTAACGGCATAAGCAGCTGAACTAAGCCTTCGCGCTAAAGTTTCAATGTGTGGTCTGTGGTGTGTGCCTGAAGCGACATCTCACATACACACTATCTTTGTTGGTAGATGAATAATACATACGACAGATGCTTCCGAAGTGACGTGACACACACACACACACACACACACATACCCCGTCGATGTAATTACGTGTGTTGATCTTCGTGTCGTGTTGTCGCTGGCACCCATTGGTAAACAATATTGCGTACGAAATAACCGTCACACTTTTGTGTTAAGCTATTGTATAGCTTTTATCGCGGGCTTTGAGGGGCCGAATCAAGAAATTTCGTAACGAAAATGAAACCTAACACCCCAAAAAAAAAAATTAAGTTCTAAAAAACTTACAGTGCCATCTATCTATACATAATGATGATGATGATGAAGACGATGATGATGATGACGATGACGATGACGGATGACGGATTACGGATGACGAATGACGGATGATGATGATGATGATGATTAACTTTCTTAGTGTTAATTTATTACATAAACATCCCGCGCCCCAAGGACTATATGGTACTGGAAAATACTCCATAAATAAAAAATAAATAATTAATTATAATTGCTTAAGTTGATAAAAATGCTATGCAATAGCTTTACCGTCGCAGTCCCCGAGTGCCACACGTCTTTTTTTTTTGTGTGTTTATACTCACCCCTTCGATGTAGTTGCGCGTGTTGATCTTCTCGTTTTGAGAATGCGCCATGTCGTCACCGGCGCCCATGGGTAGAAGAAGCACGTTACGCCCGCTGGCCTCTTGAAGGGTGATCGTGACGGGGATGGATCCGCCCTCGCGAGACATGTCTGGGTCCGTCTGAGAATAAATTAAATAAATAAATTTATTTCACAAAAAGTTTACAAGTTAGAAATACAAGGTCTTAATTCTAGTTGTACATCTTAGATTTACTTATTGGAACTCTGGCTACTAAACTAGGCTAGAAAAAATCTGTACCTAGCAGTCAGCGAGCAGAGATAGGAACAAAATATGCGATGTCAACCGACCATTTTAAGTGAGCGAGACGACCACAGCTGCGACGCCGGTGTGGATCGTTGTTGGTGTTGGTGGTGGTGGTGGGGTAGGTCTTAAGGGGGGTAGGGGGTGTGTTTCTAGACCACTTTCGACGACCACAGCTGTGACGCCGGTGTGGATCGTTGTTGGTGGTGGTAGGGTAAGTCTTAAGGGGAAGAGGTTGTGTTTCTAGACCACTTTTGACGACCACAGCTGCGACGCCTCCGGTGTGGATTGATAGGTTTATCGTACTCACACACAGACTACACGCCAGCTGCAATTTCGCAGTTTGGATGCAGTTTGAATGTAGTTAGGGTGCAAGTTACTAGGAGAACTGCATCCAAACTGCAAATTTGCAGCTGGCTTGCAGTCTGTGTGTCTGAACCCTAAACGACTCGATTGAAAATAATAGAATTAATAGACAAACGACCTTAATTCCACCTTAATCATCTTCAAAATACCAAAAGGATCTATTTAACACTTTAAACTTTCACGATTATTCATACTGACAAATTGAAAAAAGCATAGTCGAAACGTTGAGGTAAAAACAACATCAATTATATAAAATCACGTCGAGCCCCGTATTCAATTTGTCAAAAGGATCTATTATAACGGCGAACGAATACGGCTTCATACACGTACCAAATTTCTGCTCAATCGGACTTCTGAAATTCACCCTAAAATCGATCGCAAGATTTCACCCACACATCTAATTACTAACAAATAAAAGCTTGTAAAAACAATGATTCCTGGAAATTCACATCCTTGTGACGCCACTTCCAAACCATCTTAAGAGGATTGTAAAGCTGCGATTTTTCATATACAAACGGCGATAACGATTTTCACCTCTTAAATGTTTACCGATTTGGACCAATTTTTGATAGGTTGTCAGTCAGAACAAAAGCTAGGCCACTATGTAGTAATCTGTGGCTAGGCTTATACGTTTTGTTTTTTCGATAAAGTTAATAAGTTTAATTTTATTGTCGTTCACGTGTATTCATACAAAACTAATTTCGTCCATTTTTTGTTTATTTATTATCAGTAATTTAAAAAACTCGAAAAACTAGTTTGGTTCTCGAACGTATAGGATTTCGCAATTTTGTTTGCTCCGTCATTTGTTTCTACAGGGTTATTGGTAATTAGACCGGATCCTCTTAAGAGGGTATAGGGGCGGTTATTTGGAATAATTTTGACCCCATATTGCATTATCCGAAACTCAACCGTTTTTGAGATATTTGCTTTTTAAGAGTTTTTTTTGGAAAAATCAGATTTTCTCCTTCAAAAATTTATAAAAAAATAACTATTCATCCAGATTTCATTTTGTTTACATTTTTAGATAGAGTACATTTTAATTCTTAATATTCAATCATAAAATAATAATATTCTGTATTAATACAGAAAGTACAGGCCACTTCGTAAAAAACAAATCAGATTTTTTGTTAAACTGTCTACTTAAATGTGATTTTTCTCGAAGAAAACCCCTATTAATTGAGTCTGCATGTTATTTGAAAAACATCTACACATTTCTAGCTATCCAACGAGGTAAAAAACATTGCATTTCGTGGCATGGTTTCAGAGAAAATGTGACAAAACCAAAACTGGGTAGTTAATCACGGCGAAATTATACGTTCGAGAACCAAACTATAACTAATCTGTATCGATCTGGGTGACGAGGGTGTGAGGTCGGAATCTAGAGAGCGACAGAGAGTTTCTATACTGTATGTTTGTATGTTAGAACTAATATATGTACTTTGCTTTGGGTGAACTGAAGCCTTCTTATGAGGCCCATAATTAACGATCATGTCTCAGTTCCGTATGTTCAACTGGCAAGCAACACACACTATCAAAAAGACCTTAGTCTTGAGACAAAACGGTATTTGGGAAGTGAAGACATTGGCGAAGCTTCCCGAATGCTGCCCAGCCGAGTCGGATTCGACGATTGATCTCTTTCTCGAAGTAGCGTAGTGGGCCTGCCACTCGGTGGACCGACGACCTGGCGAAAGTTACGGGAAGCCGCTGGATGCGGGCAGCGCAGGACCGGTGGTTTTAGAAACCTTTGGAAGGTCCAGTAGTGGACGTCTTTCGGCTGATACGATGATGATGAGGTACCCCTTCTAACTTACTAGCTTTTTCACGCGGCTTCGCCCGCGTGGTTAGCATTTTTATGACTGTACTCAAAAGTGTGGCTCTCGAGCGTTTTTCGAGAACTATGCGTAAATAGTATTCTATGTTGTTATTCGCCTTTTATGTTGGCTTTATGCCTAGCGAAATCGGTTTAGTAGTTTTAGCGTGAAAGAGCAACCAATAGACTAAATTTTTCCCAAATCCTCGGGAACTAATTTACAATAAATATTTCACAAACTATGATTTTTTTCGGTAAAAATTATCCTATGTTCTTGTCCGCTCTTTAGTTTGTCCATGCCCTGTAGGGCCCTGGCAGAATATCAGCGTTATGGGCATTCACCTATAACATATGCTGAGCCAGGACCTTTTCACTGGCCTGGCACTAACTGCAATTTTATTGTATTTTATTGTATTTATTAGTAAGTAGCTATAAGTTAGTCTTAGTGGTGTAATCTTCATTTTTTTACTTTATTGTTACCAAGCTTTTACATATTGTTTTTTTTTTGCGTCTGGTCGGTGAATAAACGGTTTATCTATCTATGCCAAATTTCAGCGAATTCAGTTTAGTATTTTTAGCGTGAAATAGTAACGGACACACGGACATGTTATGTGAGGATGTGCTGTGTACTGGTACCTGGTAAATGAGCTTGGTGGCGCGCGCAGCAGCCTGGTAGTGCGGGTGGTCGGGGTTCTCCGTCCAGCAGCGGCCGCTCTGCGCGGTGATGCGCATCTTGTTGGGCGAGCCCCTCTCCGCCCACTGGACAAACAATTCAAGATTCAAGGTATTTATTCAAAATAGGTGCAAATTACACTCTTTCTAATAGTCGTAAATTAATAATAACAATTTCATTTGTGAAAAATCAAGAAATACACAATCATTAGTTAATAATGTCAAAATTAAATCCTTGATATAAACCAGATTATGTCATTATGAATTATGACGGACTCAGGCAGGACGAGGTTGAGAAAAGACGTGTTGTTCGTGTCAAGATTTAAGTATATTCTGATTAAAATGTTATTAAAGGAATAATGAAAACTTACAAGCTAAGCATTGCTTAATAACTAAATTCGTCAGTGTGATGGGTCAATCCGGACGTTGATGCAAATGCACTTCCGATCGGTACTACCTAAAACCACGATCTTAAACTAATTAAAAAATTAACTTATTTTCAGTGACTTATATATTACTGGCGTAAGGACCCGGCCAACGCGGGCGACTAATGGTCCCAGCGAATTGGTGCGAAAATCGAAAGTTTCGCACACTCGCGACTCAGTCGTCTGCGGGATATTGTACAGTGCGGTGGAAAGATATTCCATATAAAAATGCCTTATTGTGTTGTTAGAGGCTGTAAAAATCATGAAAGAAAGGCTAAAAAGAAACATGGGATGTTGTATCATCGTTAAGTAACCTTACATTGTATTTTTTCTTGTAAACAAATTAAATAAACGAATTTTAAAGCGACAATTCTACCAAGGTTCTTTTAACGCGGCACTGACGTCAACTCTCGCCCATGCTAGTTCGTACGAGTTATGTTAGATGGCGCTACTTTTTGCTTGTATCAAGAAAATTTAAGTCAAATATGGTTACGGGCGGATCCTTCAATTCAAATCTGTGCTTATTTTATAATTTATGTACCTACATACTAAAATTAGAACATGAAAACAATATGACACGAAAAGTTATACATAAAATTATTGAATGTCATTGAAAGCTTTGACAAGAGTAGGCCAGTTTACACGGACAGCACCCGGTCACGAGTATAACGCGAGAGTCAGCCATCGCTCCCTTCAACCATATTAGAAAACAGTTTATAATACTTGCCCTATACTAGTAACTAATTAGTAATCTGTGCCTATACTGGGACGAACGCGTTTGTCAAATGCGCAAGTGACAAAAACTAAGTCTTACTTAAGGCTTATACCACCGCGCCGCCAACGACCAACTTTGTAATTACTTTTCATTTTAATTAGGGATTTTTTTAACGAAAAAAAAATTGTTTTGTAATTTATAGGATATGAAGAGTGATTTTGATTACCTCGAATTCTATTTTAGTACACGGAACTAAACAAAAAAATATCCTAATTAACCTTTTTTTTTTCTAGTTGGAACCATAGAACTGCTGCAATTTTAATCGAAACATTTTGATAAACATTTTAGTTTTACATTGTGTTTATTTTTTAATTTTTGGGTACAATAAAGAGTATTTATCTTATCTTATTTTATTTATATCAGCTCATATACGTCCCCATTGAGGGGCTCGAGCCTACCCTGAATTAGGGCGATCGGGCCTGAGTCGACCACGCCTGCCCAGTGTGGGTTGGTAGACTTCACACACAACCTGCGTGTTTCTTTGCAGACGTGTGCAGGTTTCCTCACAATGTTTTCCATCACCGTAAGAGATAATATTATATGAACTTCTTAACAAAAAATATAACATAATTTTGTTGTCTTCCTTTTTTGGAAATTCTTATTTTATTTATAATTAATCTAAAAACTGTTATGTGGGTAGATATATATTAATAAAAGCCAGTTGTCATTTTGTACGTGAATGTGTATCATTGCTCTCCCAGTTATAAATACTTTATGGTGTCAGGTGTTGTTTAATTGTATTATAAATCGGCTTAAAAGTGCATAGTGTGTACCTAAATAATGACTACTAAACAGGATCCCGAAAATAAACCCGTAATATCTACATACAATGGGTGAAGGCAAAGGTACACGATAAGACAGTAAATGACCGTTCATATTGGGTAAAAACTCAAAACGGCAGGTTATATCGACGTAATAGAGTCGATATATTAAAACCCAAAAAAATAACTCAAAATTGTGGACCGTCCTATAAAAAAGTAATGATAAGTTCTGGTTACGGTTGTGACGATATCATAAATACTCCTTCAAGTCCGAGCAGTAGGAGATCTAGTGCATACGCACCACTGACGCCAGATCAGAGGTCTGCAACGCAGTCAGTCCACACCAACACACTGGTGCGTGCGCGTCGATCACACCATCATTGTCTCCATCCACCTGTGACTGTTACGTTACGAGAAGTGGTCGACAAGTTAATCCCCCTAAAAAATTTGCTTACGATTTTGATTAAAATATATACTCACTGTATATTATTGTAACTTTAGGATAATGTGTTTAGCAATTGTAACATGTGTTATAAAACTTATAGATTATGATTAAAACTGATCCCAAGAAATATTTTTCGTAGGGCTAGTACACCATTTTACTTTTTCACTTTAGAGTATGTTTACAATAATATTATTTACTTAAAATAAGATAGGTAGTAGGCACTTACAGTTAGTTATATAACTAAATAGATGGGTCTTTTAATACCTTTGTACCCCAGACAAATTATCACAACTTTATACAAGGTAAAATAAGTCATATCTTCTTATTTATATTATTTCATTATATTTTAAGTTTCTCTGTTTCAAACAGCATAAAAAATAAAAAAAAGTGTAACAAATAATGTAGTGATTTATATTGTGAAAACAAATACATATATATTTAGAAATATTTATTAAGAATTATTTTATTTTGTTTATTTAAAAGGGTGATGATGTTATGTGGGTAGATATATATTAATAAAAACCAGTTGTCATTTTGTACGTGAATGTGTATCATTGCTCTCCCAGTTATAAATACTTTAAAAACCACAATTTTCGCACGATTTGTCGTAACGACGCAACCGCCACATTTCAGTACAAGCTGAAAAGAACTTTATTTTCAAGGTATTTCGTTCGATGTTTGAAATATCGTGAATCGAGTTGCTAATTTTAGGGACGGTGGAGGCATAAAACATAACGCTTGCGCATTTGGCAAACACGCTCGGACAGGATAAGGCAATATTATTTTAGGGTAAATGACACGGAGGAAAGAGAGACTGAATTTCATTACAAAACCGGCCAAGTGCGAGTCGAACTAATACTCCTGACTCGGAAAAATACATTTAAAAAAATAGTAGAAAAGTGAAGAATCATATGAATGCCAAAAAAAAACAATTTCAATTATTCAAAGGATGGGCACATTGCACCATCGATTATTTAGATTGCCGCTGCATTTGAATATTTAGTAATTCGAATTAATCTTTCGCATTCGCCCATCACTATAATAGCGTGGAGCAGAGGCACCAGAAAACGGTGCACTTACCAATCAAATTAATTAGTGAAATTAAAAAATAAATATAGTTTAAAAAAACTTAAAAAACACGCTTTTAAAGCACATCAAACTAAAAAGTTCATAATAACTTTTTAGTTTGATGTGATTTAAAAGCGTGTTTTTAAAACTATATTTATTTTTCAGTTTTTAGTTCAGGATAATGAGATAAACTTATAAATGTACAAAGTTTGAATTAAATCCGTCCGTTGAAAAGTGGGTCAAAATTGAGTGCAAAGGAGTCGGGGAGCAAATTCAATTTCGGCGGCCATTTTGTTTTCCGCTATTTTGATTTTTAGAGTTCCGTACCCAAAAAGGTAAAAACGGGACCCTATTACTAAGACCTCACTGTCCGTCCGTCTGTCTGTCACCAGGCTGTATTTCATGAACCGTGATAGCTAGACAGTTGATATTTTGATAGATGATGTATTTCTGTTGCAGCTATGACAACAAATACAAAATTAGAAAAAAGTTATAAAATAAAGCGGGTCTCCATACAAAAAGTTTTTTTTAAACATGAAGAAATTAGCGCCATCTAGTATTATGATACGGAACCCTTTGTGTGCGGTTCTGACTCGCACTTGGCCGGTTTTTTATTACACCTAAAATCTGTCGGGCGTACTTTATTTTAGTAACGCACCACTCCCTTTATTCCATTTCGTCGACGGCCATAAGACCATCTCCATGAACAATGAACAGATTTTCTTAAATCATAGCTAAGAACACTAGATCAAGTCACCTTTCAAACAATAAAAATCCAAATCAAAATTTGAGAGCTGTGATGTCACAGACAGGTACACACGTTAAACTTACACCGCCCTTTATTAAGGGTTCATCATATCAGATCGTATACGTCCCCACCGAGGGGCTCGAGCCTACTCTGAATTAGGGCGATCGGGCCTTAGTCAACCACGCGGACCCAGTGCGGGTTGGTCGACTTCACACACAACCTGTGAGTTTCTTCGCAGGTGTGTGCAGGTTTCCTCACGATGTTTTCCTTCACCCTAAGAGCGTCGAATAAACTTACATATGAAATCTAAATTCGAAATCACATTGATACGTGGCGGGATTCAAACCACGACCTCCCGGACAGGAGGCGGAGGCAGTTTCCTAAGAGTTAAAAAGGAAATTTGTCTTTCTGTACCTTCTTATTGACATAGTGGAACACTAGCTTTTCAATCTCCTCGGGCTCCTGGTTCGGCACTATACGGATGGAGAACTTCCCAATTACTTTCCCAGGTATCACTGTTTTAGCTCCAGGCTGGAACGCAGCACCTGATAAAAACATCAAGTGGTATGATAAATTGGTCTAAGAATAGCCAGCGCACTTGCATTTATTTCCTAAAAACAGTGACAGGCATAATTTGAATTTAAGAAATGTAAATAAAATAGATATAGCCTTTTCGAGACTGAGTAAGGTTAAAAAGTCATTTGTGGAGCAGTGTATAAGATTTTACAATAAAATTCCCGAAAATGTAACTAGTTTGTCAGAGAATAAATTCAAGACTCATGTCAAAAAATGCTTGTGCTCTAGAGGATATTATAAAATAATAGATTATGTAAATGACAAAGATATACAGGGTGTTTGGGAGATAGTGCAGAAAACTGAAAGGAGGGCCAGAGGCGGTCATTTAGAATAGATTTGACTTAATACACTGGTAGCCTAAGTCTCACAGTTTTCGAGATATTCGCTTTTTAATTTTCAGATTTTGTATGAAAAACGCACTTGTTTAAATATTTCGTGATTTTCCAAAAAAAAGTTATACTACAGTTGAAGTGCAAATTACGGTAAAAACTTCCTCAGTTTATCAACTTTCCAACAAAGTAAAAAAGTTGAAAAAAATACAAATGAGTTGCTACAAAAAACTGCGATTGTGTTCATTCATGTCTTTGGGATGAATTAGTCATATTAAAATTATCACACTAATTAAAAAGGCGAAAGTTTGTGAGTATGTATGTTTGTTATTTCTTCACGCAAAAACTACTGAAGGGATCTGGCTTAAATTTGGAAGGTAGACAGATTAGGACCTGGATTAACACATTGGCTACTTTTTTCACGCTCGCACTGCGCACCCTCGAAAATTTATAGAAACGTCCACGCGGGTAAAGCCACGGGAAACAGCTAGTTGTAGATAATTTCGTTTTAACGTATAATAAGTGTCCGCCCCCACACGTATGCGTCACTACTACATACGGCCCAAGTGAATGCGTCGTAGTGGGGAGACAAGTTTTAAAAATATTAAGATATGCAGTTTACTTATATTCTAAAACAAAACCACTTCAAACAACATCTTTAACTAACCAATTAACTAACATATTTAACTAACCAATTAACTAACATCTTTAACTAACCAATTAACTAACATCTTTGACTAAGCAATTAACTAACATCTTTACTAACCAATTATCTAACATCTTTAACAAACCAATTAACTAACATCTTAACTAACCAATTAACTAACATTTCATACGGTGTTTTTTAACAGCATGAAATCCTTTAAGGGTAGGCTCTAAAACTGAACCACAGTTAAATCGCAAAAATAATTTATTTCCTTAAAAATCAATCAGCCAATTCAGCCAACTTTGTACAGTCAAAATTTTATTTTTGTTAATTTGAATTTGAATGCAGTCTAAAAAAAAATCGATTATAGCAAAGTAGGTAGAACAATTGGTTTAGTTTCTTGAGTAGAATCACCATTTAAGAGATTTGCAATTAGTACGAGTCATCCTATACAGGGTGTAACGAAATTGGTGTAGGTCCCATTAACTGGGGCTTCAACTCATCATACTGAACAACTTTTGTTCTACGACTTAGATGAAATCACAAAAAAATTACTATTCATACAAAAATGAACAAAATTGGTCGACCATGTCACTTACCATCAGGTGAGATGATGCCAAGGGCTTACCAATTGTTTTTTTTTTAATTGGCCAGGGTGTGGTCGGTGAAAGGCTGGAACCTATTTTTAGTTGGTAGTGTTGGTACTCTTGTTTGTTAAGCCAATCAGAATCGTTGTGACTATCGAATCAATGAATGACATACGAGAGAGGGCTTGGCCCACTTAATAATGATGATGATGATGAATGACAATGCAACCTACCTAATTATTTTACGAGCACTTTTGATCGAGGAGCTGAACTGTCAACTTGGGAAGTTAGCCCCGTGCCGACCTCATCGCAGTTTATAAAATAATCTGTTTTCATCCGAATTTATCCTAAAGTATTGTGTTGTAAATGTGTGTAAATAATAAATGTACAGTCTAAAACTTTTTAAAAACGATTTTATTTCTGAGATCGCCCAAACCCCTGTGATGATCTGAAATGTATAATAAGTAAACCAGCAGATGTAGTGTTGGCATCATGTGGACTAATGGTCTAGTGAAGCTCGCAGGACGTATGGGTTCCTCGTGGAAAGTTGGGAAACAAGTAAAACACTGGTAAACAGCTGTACATACACTAAATCAAAAATAGTACTGAAAAGTTACCTTCAATCCCATGTAATGATAAGCTGGGGTACCTCCAGCGGTGCATCAGCAGTTGTTCCTTTACTCCATTGTGAGCAAGCTTGTGAGCACCAATAGATGACCTAGTATGACCAAATGATGACAGGATTAAAATTGGTCCCGGATTACAATCCCTACTTGCACTACTTCAACAAAAAAAAACGGAGTGCACCAAAATAGTGACATAGTATCATGACATAGCAGTAATCCATTAAATAGTTACAGTAACATGACATAGCGGTCATCATACAAAAGCCTTAAAAGTTTTTGTACTATTTTTAGGGTCCCGTACCTCAAAAGGAAAAAACAGAACCCTTATAGGATCACTTTGTTGTCCGTCCGTCTGTCTGTCAAGACCCTTTATCTCACGTATGTGTGAAGGTATCGAGTTGAAATTAAAATAATATACACCAGTCTTTGGTCCCTTAAAGCTGTGAAAAATCAAACTTCTATGTTAACGTAAAAAACAGATACAGCCATTTAGACCCCAAAGAATGTACATTTCGACACTCTCAAGGGAATCAAAATTCATAGGGTTTTTTCCATAGACTTAGAACAATGAAATTTGACAAGTAATACAATAAATAAAGTTTTTATTTAAAGTATGTAATCAATTATGCAAGGAACGGCAGACCAAATTTTGAATTGAGTTAACCGTGACTTGTGAGGTATCGTATGAAAGGGCTACATTGGCACAAGCTTACACAGATTTTTAATTATTTTTATGATGTATAGTTTTCTATTTATTATTTTTAAAGTTCCTTATCCAGAGATGTGGTGGTACAGAACCCTTGGTGATCGAGTCCGACTCACACTTGGCCAGTTTTTTTTTTGTAAAGAAACATGTTTAATATTACCTGTATGCCTCAGGATCAAAGTCAATAGTAGTGTAAAGTTTCTTCTCACTCTCTGTTAGAGGAGCTACAGACTTATAAATGTCCGTTATTAAAATCTTGCCATCTTTATCCACCAGTTGATCCATTAAATAGATCAGGTCTGTCATTGCTAAAATAAAATTGGTTATTTAGTTATACAGGGTCTTCGGCAGATGGTTGAAAATACGAAAATGGGGGATAGGTGGGGTCGCCTCCCACCTATTTTGAGAATTAAAAAAAATCTAGGACTTGTAATTTTTTTTACAGGATTTTTTTTCCTTTTTTTAGAAATTTTGCCATTTTTATACCTTTGAACACATGTAACTTTTTGTTTTTTAAAGCTAGCTCCAAAGTCTTTTTTTTAATAGACTTTTATAAGATTGTCGGCTCTAAAATAAATTATGTTTGTTTCAAGTTATTGCTAAAAACAAAAATGTAGGCCCCCGAACTTAAAAAAAAAGTTGAACAAAAATTTAAAAGTCAACTTTGCGATGCATTTAAAAAAAAATAATGGGGCTGGAAGGCTTCTGTTTTTTTTAAAACATCTCTAAAGCTTAGGCTTTTGAATGGTATGTAATTTGTTTCGGTATCTTTTTGTAACCGGAGTTGTTAATTTTTTTTACTCAATTGGACCATGTTGACGAAATTCCACTAGTTACATGTTTTGTGAAATGTATCAAATGCAAAGTTGAAAATAATGTAAATACTTACTGTTGGGACGGTTACAAAGAGCAGGTACGTTTTTTTACATTCTTGCACACACATAATGGCTATCTTTTGTCATTTATTGGCATATTGGAGTTAGCACTTCCATATGCCAATAAAATGTCCGCATATTCCGCATTGGTAAATTGAGCCATTTTAAACCACAACAAAGTCTTAACAAAACGTCTGATAATAACAAAAAGTGACAAACAACAAAAAAACTTAACAAAATCACAAACACAGCAAAGTGAAATTAACGAAAACAAAAAAAAAACGTTAACGTTATTAACGTTTGTGATTTTGTTAAGTTTTTTTGTTGTTTGTCACTTTTTGTTATTATCAGACGTTTTGTTAAGACTTTGTTGTGGTTTAAAATGGCTCAATTTACCAATGCGGAATATGCGGACATTTTATTGGCATATGGAAGTGCTAACTCTAATATGCCAATAAATGACAAAAGATAGCCATTATGTGTGTGCAAGAATGTAAAAAAACGTACCTGCTCTTTGTAACCGTCCCAACAGTAAGTATTTACATTATTTTCAACTTAGCATTTGATACATTTCACAAAACATGTAACTAGTGGAATTTCGTCAACATGGTCCAATTGAGTAAAAAAAATTAACAACTCCGGTTACAAAAAAGATACCGAAACAAATTACATACCATTCAAAAGCCTAAGCTTTAGAGATGTTTTAAAAAAAACAGAAGCCTTCCAGCCCCATTATTTTTTTTTTAAATGCATCACAAAGTTGACTTTAAAATTTTTGTTCAACTTTTTTTTTAAGTTCGGGGGCCCACATTTTTGTTTTTAGCAATAACTTGAAACAAACATACTTAATTTTTTTTAGAGCCGACAATCTTATAAAAGTCTATTAAAAAAAAGATTTTGGAGCTAGCTTTAAAAAACAAAAAGTTACATGTGTACAAAGGTATAAAAATGGCAAAATTTCTAAAAAAAGGAAAAAAAATCCTGTAAAAAAAATTACAAGTCCTAGATTTTTTTTAATTCTCAAAATAGGTGGGAGGCGACCCCACCTATCCCCCATTTTCGTATTTTCAACCATCTGCCGAAGACCCTGTATATTGTACAAATACCAAGTATTGTTCATTCTTTTAGAAAACAGCTGATATTATTTATTACAATGGTCAGTGTAATAAATAAAACAATAACATTACAATGGACAATGAACTTTTTGAATTATTCCTGTCAATAAATATATGTACTTACTTAGGTATGGTATTTCTTGAAAAAATAATTTAAAGAGAAGCAGGCTAGTCGAATAATCACGTGAGGCTCGAAAGGGGTAAGGGGGTTTGGAAAAATCATGAAATATCACAAGGGGGGGGGAGGGTTGTAGCGAGATATCATGTGTAAACCGAAAAGTGGTGTGTGACCTTGACTTGCCATTGCCAAGCAACGATTTCCCTGCGCGCCGTGACAACTGCCCGGCTCGGCATGCTTTGAAAATTTTTAAGATACTTTGTACCAGAAAAATATGGTTGGAGTGCACATAAACAGGCTGCCATTAAATCCAAAAATAGGTTCAGTCCGGTTTGATTGATTACACAGTCAAATTGCGCGAGACTCTCCCCTATGGCAGCCCGGTGTTATGTGCACCCCAACCGAAAAATACACATGCTTTTGGGTCAGGGGTGAGGGGGAGTTAAAAAGTTATCACGTGATATATGGACAAGTCCGAATCTAATGTGCTATACAAAAAAATATTTCATTCTGACCTTATCTTTATATATAAAAATGAATCACTATTTCCCATGGCCAACGCATCAGGCGTGAACGTTATGTAGTGTAGTGTAATGTACGATAGTGTAGAGTAGGGTAGGGTAGGATAAGGTAGGGAAGGGTAAGGTAGAGTAGTTTAGTGTAGTGTAGGGTAGGGTAGGGTAGGATAGGGTAGAGAGTAGGGTAGGGTAGGGTAGTATAGTGTAGTGTAGGGTAGGGTGTGTAGTGTAGTGTAAGGTAGTACGAAGTTCACCAGGACAGCTAGTTTAATATATTTTTTAACATAAGGACCGAAATAAAACCTTGATAATAATTATTTACTATTTACTGATAAATTGTTGCTATGTAAAGTTTACTGTACAATCGTTGCCAAGATATCAATTTTGCACTGCCTACCTGTCTAATGATAAGATATAATTATGATGAAATGAATGTAATTAATGTTTTTACCTTCATGTACTGTGCCACCATACACTCCACTATGAAGATCCATTTTAGCGCATTCAATTTCAAGGAAGTAGTAGCTGATACCTCGGAGACCATAAGTGATGCAAGGCTTGGTTGAACCTAGCCAGTAGTTGTCAGAAATGCACACATAGTCTACATCATCAAAAAAACCTTCTGGCTTTAGCTGCTCAATAAGAAGAGCATCTAGGCCTTCTGACCCTGACTCTTCCATACATTCAAATACAAACTTCAAGTTCACTGGAAGCTAAGATAGAAAATGATAAATTATAAGTAATAAAATAATTTCCAGAAAACCAGATAAAAAAAGGACTTACACAAAAAACAGTTTAAGTACAGACCTCTTCTCCAACACCTTTGTAAGCATTGATAGCATGAAGCCACCCTAGGACAGGTCCTTTATCATCTGTGGAACCACGTCCAAAGAGTTTGCCATTACTCTCAACCAGCTCAAAAGGCTCTGTATTCCAGCCATCAGATTTCAGCGCGGGCTGCACGTCTAAATGACCATATATGCATATCGTATTTTTCTTGGGGTCCTGATAAAGTACAGTAAGAGAAAATAGTAAGTATCCGAAATTGATTAAGAAGTGTTCTGGATTTACAATTGTTAGGTACTCACATTCCCTAATACGCCCACTAGCACGGGCGGTAATTTCACTTCTTGACCGTCGATAGTCTGGAATCCAACGTCACGAAGCTCGTTCTTGGCGCCAACTTCCTTCAGTTTCTCCTGCATCCAGTGCACCATACGCACGCAGTCCGCACGGTACTTCACATCGCTGGAGACCGAGGGAATCGCCACAGCCTCCTTCAAAAGCTTCTTGTACGATTCCGTGTTCTGATCCACGAATTTGAATAATTGAGGCAGCGTCTTTTCCGGTGCCATTTTCCGCGTTATTTCCTGTCGAGTTATCGAATAAAACTTAAATACAGGATTACGTGGTTGATTGACTATCCAAGCGTAAGCAACCGGTACTAGTTGTAATCGTTTTGTATGGGAATGGGAAGCACCGAATGATTTTACTAGTAATGAAAACGTCATTTCGTCATTTCTCACATTTGATCCGGTCCGGCAAACGGCAAAACGTGTGTTTGTCACACGTTTGTCTTGTCAGTCAGTCAGCTGCGATCAGTGTTACCAGAGGTACGGTAACTACCGTAGATGCACGGTATTTTTTACCAATACACGGTCTACTTTAGTGATCCACTACCGTGTCTTTTTCTACGGTATTTGTGGATAATAACTAACGTGCAGTAGTAAGCACAAGTAGCACAATAAAAGTTTGAAATCGAAGATCTCAAAGTACAATATACATAAAACGAAGCGCAGTTTTGTCGCCTGCAGTAGGCAACACCGAGCACGCCGGCCACAGATTTGGATTATTAGATCTATGACGCCGGCCCTTTTTGTGTAGAAATGGAAATTAGCTGTGTTGATTTTACACCAACTAAAAACAGTTAGCATGTTAGCATATTATCAAAAACGACGGCAGCCATTTATGAAAAGAATCTGTTTGATATCATTTAAAAATATTGAAAATTCAAGGTTGTTTTAGTTGCATTTTACACGGTAATTTACACGGTATTTTCAAATGCTTCTACGGTAATTTGAGTCCGAAACACCGTATTTTTTAACTGCTAAACACGGTAGTTAAATTTTTCATCTGGTAACACTGGCTGCGATGCATGCAAGCAAAGAGCATTATCATATATAATAAAACTAAGTTGATAAAATGTGCGTGCCGATAAAACTTAAAAAGGAGTCCCGGCAGGATAAAGGGACTTATATAGTGTGATAGCCCTTTATCTCCCCTCGAACAAGAAAGTTTCCGTTTTACCTAAAGGGTGTATTTTTAAAGATATAAGGGCTTTTCCAACTTTTCGACTTGGAAATCAAGTGTAGTGGGCCATCTGTTGTCGAGTATTTGAACTTCATTCAGAACAACTATTATTTGGGTTGCATTTCGAAAGACGCTGCGAGCAAAATTTTAAATTCCAATTTCAATAAAGTCTTAAATTACATTTGTTACTTTAATACATTTATTAAATTTTGTTTACAGCGGTAGCTAACTTATATTTAGGAGTTAAAGCGACATAATTTTAGTTATTCAAATCTTGGAAATTAAGTGTAGTGGCGCTATCTGTTGTCGAGTATTTGAACTTCATTCAGAACAACGATTATTTGGGTTGCATTTCGAAAGGCGGTGCGAGCTATTGCAGCATGTGTAGTAATGGCGCGAAATTTAAAATTTCAATTTCAATAAAGTCTTAAGTAACGTTTGTTACTTTAATAAAGTTATTAAATTTTGTGTATTTATACAGCAGTAGCTAACTTATATTTTGGAGTTAAAGCGACATAATTTTAGTTATTCAAATTAGTTCTGAAAACATTTCAAAATTTAAGTTTTTAAATTTCGCGCCTTTACTACGTATGTACAGCTGCAGAACCTATTGTTACGGCGCACGATAATGTCGAGAACATTCTAGAAGGTGTGAGAAAGAAAATATTCTCAAACTTTTTAGAATATCCTAGATCCCGGTGTCGCCCGCCAGAGTTAGTTCGATTTGAACAGCGAAACAAGTACTAATATAAAGTTGTATAGTATGGATGTTTGTTACTCAATCACGCTTCAGCCACTGGACGGGTCGGGATGAAACTTGGCACACTTATAGGTTAGATCCTGGAATAGAACATAAGCTACTTTTTACCCCGGGAAAACGTCTTATTCTCACGGCAAAATCGAAAACAACGCGGGCGTAGCCGCGGGCGGACGGCTAGTCCACTATAAATCACAGATCTATTGAATTAGTAGATCTGTGCTATAAATGTTCATGCTATGCAGGGAATCTGTGCATTTTGTCATTGAAAATGACTTTTAGAACGCTGGGTACTAGGTCCCATAGTTTATAGATAAATAGGGTATCAAAGGACGCTGATTGACAAGATCTAGCAGATGGTGCAGGAATTTAAAAAAAAATATGAAATCCAAAAAAGTTATGGTCCAAAAACGTTTTGTTTGTCGAAAATTTTCCAATTTTTGACTTTGGGCCCAAATGTCTCGAGAACTAAGTCGAAATTTTAAAAAATGAAAAAAGCTGTCCTGGGGTATTTAGTTGGCTGTCGAATGAGATCAAAATTTTGAAAATCAAAAAAAAAATACGGGCTGTAGGTGCGCCCTCAAAAAAGTACCTCGGCGAGTGATACAACTCATCATGGTACAGTACTGTGGTATGGAAGTTGAGTGTGTATGAGAGATTATATTGTTGTATGTGGTGAATGGAGGAGGTTTGAAATATTTTGATTTTTTTTCGATTTTTAATTAAAATTTTTGGATTTTGTAAAATATTTAAATTTTTAATTAATGAGTACGGGGCATGGGGAGTTACGTAAACAAAGCGAATTGTTGGTGGATAGTGTGATACATAAATTACTTATGGATTTAGGATTAGGATTAGAATTAGGATATTTAAGCCTGAATTTCATTTTCAATGTCCTAGTATTAGTTCGTGCTATGCAGGGAATCTGTGCATTTTTTGATCTAGGGTTCCTTAGTTTTTATTTAATTTTTAGCTTCCCTGATATTATTAGTATCTCCTTAGTAACTAGTCAGTGGATCCTTCCTACAATTTTTTTTTAATTTAGTTTGAAGTTGAATGATGAATGAAGGATGGTTGACTCTTGAAGTGGAGCAAAATTCGAACACGTTAAATTATTGAAAACCGAGATCATGTTATTATAACAAAAAAAAATATAAGGCTGATAATAAATAAATATGTATACGACTTAAGCAAAATACACTAAAATGGTTCGTATATTTTAATCAATATCAATGTTGTTTTAGTCAATCGAGAATACAAATAGATAGGTACCTAAGTACTGGGCGCTCTGGGTTAGCGACCCGAAGATAGGATTGCCAGATGCGAAAATTGAAATCTCGGGATACATTTACAAAATGCTGGGAATTTGGTGTTTTTATCGGGATAAATAAAACAACTAAATAAAATTTCACTTTTGTGGGCTGCGGGTGCGGCTTTCTTTCTAGTGAGTAAATGAGTACGTATGGAGTGGAGTGCGGTCTGCGGACGCGAAGGCGGGTCATAGCGAGATAGCATAGCGCTTGCGCTATTTTAACTACCTACGAATATAAAACTCAATGTTTATAGTTAGGAAGTCGGGATATTTTGTATTTTTCCGGGAATCGGGATATCATATGAAAAGTCGGGATTATCCCGTCGAATCCCGACCTTCTGGTAACCCTACCCGAAGAGGATCTTTTTCGCAATACTGTGATCTTGGCCTCCGTAATTTTTAGGCGCTATCTATCCCGGCCTGCGCCACTACTTGCCAGTTGGTTATTTTGAGTCATTGAAGTATTATTACTATCGTAAGTAATAATTCTTCAATGTCTTGGGGGCGTTCAGATCCTACTTTTCCTGGAGAATTTACTAAGTATATGAGCAAAAACGTCAAGTTTATAGGTATATGTCCAACTCAACTGTTGTTCAGAAACGCCAAGAACAGACGTTTTAACGACTTTGACGAGTTAAGTAGAACTTGTCAATGGAACACCTGATAAAATAAATAGTAGGTACACCCACACTGTGCACAGTGGCCGCGTAGAGGGTGGGCGGCGGTGGCGGCCCGCCCCGGGTGCCAAGCACCAAGGGGTGCCAACTTACCCATTCGTGCAGTTTAGTTAGTAGCCAATTTTGATAAAGTGAACAAACATATTAGCAAGAGACCCTTCAAGACCAGACACAAAGGAAAATTTTCAGGCTCGCTTCGCTCGCCCTGGAGTCACCCTTTGCGGCGACACATCAACGTAGAGCGCCGCTCTCTACTTACCGTTTGCATCATGATATTGGTTAACACGTTGTCAAGTAGTTTATGCCCGATAGTAAATTTCGTGAGCACCAGTATAGATTTATATCAACTCAACCATAAAAAACGGTACGTATCTAGTTAAAATTGTCGGGCTCGCTACGCTTGCCATGGGCACCCAATGGGCTTTCTTGGTGCACCCCTAAGGTGTGGTAGTTAGGACATGGAGCAGTAATATAGTCGCAAAACACCTTAAAATTTATTTTTAGTCAGATCTTGTTGTCTATCTGGTCCAGAGTTGAAACAACCAAGGACGTAGCCAACCCCCTCCCTAGGGGGGGGCGTCGGTCCGATATACTTTTAGGGTGGCCTATGCTACCAAAGTTCTTCAGGGGGTGTTTAGTGGGTAGTGCGGTCTTTGGGCCTGTGTATACATATTAATATACCTTCCGTGTATAACGGGTACGTATGCATTTAGGCGCAGAGCTGTGAGTCCCACATAACCAGCGGCAGCTTCGGCCTTCGGACGAAGCTTCCCCTGGTATGCGTAAATGCATTCACCTCCTCGCTCCCTTAACAGGGGGGAAAAAAAGGACGTAGCCAGGAATTTTCTTCTTTACCCCAAGAAAATTTCTGACCACGACCTTGGTTGTTTTTTTATTTATTTTGGGGGTGCTTGATAGAAAACCGCCCCGGATGCCAACCCATGCTACGCCGCCACTGACTGTGCATATTTTCTTGCAAAGCCTTCACCATCTAGCGTAGTACACACAAATCAAGTGTGGGAACTCAGTCAACTCTAGATCCCTTAGGAACTATGCCGGGCTATGCTAATTAGTAGTCAATTCGATAATAGTATTATTTAGCACGTCAATCCTTCGCTTCATTGCGAAGTGACAGAAATTACCAAAAAAGAGAGAGTTAACAGCTATCCCACGGGAACCACTTAAAAAATCTGGATAAAAAGTAGTTTATATGTTAATGCAGAACCTAACCTATATGTGTGCCAAGTTTCATCCCGATCCGCCTAGTGGTTGAAGCGTGAAAGAGTAACAAACATCCATCCATACATACGAACTTTCGCGTTTACGAGTATAATATTAGTAGGATTACAGTAATACAATAAAATCTTGAAAAAAAAGACGTGTGGCACTTAGGGACTGCCGCGGTAAAGCTATTGCATAGAATTTTTATCAACTTATGCAATTATAATTATTTATTGATTTTTTATATAAGCAGTATTTACCAGTAAACATAAAGTCCTTAACGCGCGAGATGTTTATGTAATAAATTAACACTAAGAAAGTTAATCATCATCATCATCATCCCCATCCTCATCATCATCATCATCATCCTCATTGTGATCCTCATGATCATCACCATCCTGATCCTCATGATCCTTATCATCATCATGATCCTTATGATCCTCACCATCATCATGATCATCATCATGATCCTCTTCATCATCATCAATGATCCTCATCATGATCCTTATGATCCTAATCATCATTGATCCTCATCATCATCATGATCCTCATCACGATCCTCATTATGATCCTCATAATCATCATCATTAATTTCATGACCCTCATCATGTTCCTCATCATCATCATCATTGATCCTCATCATCATCATGATGGATAGATAGATGGCACTGTAAGTTTTTTAGAACTCAAAACATATTTTTTTTGGGGTGTCAGGTTTTATTTTTGTTACGAAATTTCTTGATTCGGTCCCCTCAAAGCCCGCGATAAAAGCTATACAATAGCTTAAAAATTATGGTACCTACCTCCCCTACATGTACAGAGGGGGTATTTTGTTTCGGTGACGTACCCTATCGCGTGGGGTATCGTTGAATAGGTCTTTCAAAATTTGAGAGTTTGCTAAAACCGTTTTACGAGCCAGGTATCCGTTTGCGAAATATTAAGCTTTAAAGGGCTAATTTTTGTTAAGAGTCGAGTGTGGTAAGGGTTTACCAGATAAACCGCTATTTCGGGACATCTGAAAAAAATGTAAATAATAGAACGGATGGCCATTGTGGCCGTAAAGTTCTCGAGTGGCGACCACGCACCGGAAAACACTAAGCAGGCCTCCCACTCGGTGGACCGATAACTTGGTGAAGGTCGCGGGAAGCCGCTGGATGCAGGAAGTGTAGAACCGGTTGTCAAGGAAATCCTTTGGGAGGCCTATGTCCAGCAGTGGACGTCCTTCGGCTGATATGATAATGAATGATGAATCAATTTAATAGGAAAACTATCAAGTCAAAGTAGGCTACTTGACTTTCTTGGTAAAGATGATATACCTACTAGTTTAAAGTGGTTTAGGAGTAATAGTCAATCAACTTAAGATGTGCAATTAAATTTGTAAAAAGTTCATAGATTTTCCATACAAAATGTTCTAATAACAACTGCAAATATTATACAGGCTGTAAAAAATTTCGTTTCTCCATCCTGAAATGCACAAAATTGGTCGATCAGCTGATCGATTTGTATTGAAGAATTTTTTTTTGCGATTTCAGAAAAGTCGTAGAACAAAAGTTGTTCAGTATGGTGAGTAGAATCACCAGTTAACGGGTCCTACACCAATTTTGTTACAACCTGTGTATGCGACTCCGACTCGTATTTCGCCGGATTTTTTACTGTAATTTCTTATGTTCTTTTATATGTTCTGGACACAAATGGCATTGTTTTCTGGTACACCTTTATAAATTGAAATGAATTTCCATAGCAAGAAGCGCCCCTTTTCAAGTACTCTCGGCCTCAGTTATTTTCAAACAGTCGGTCATTTAAATGAACATCGAAAATGGACCTTCGAAGCAATATTTCGACGTTCACTTTCATATTTTCTTAAATCTTTTAAAGTCACTTGCGTGTGACATCATTAATGATGATCTGAATAAGATGAGGCATCTGTGAAGGGAGGGCATTTACCTATTTAGGTAAACAACCTTAAGGTCAAAGGTTAGTGACCATAAGAACGAAGTAAATTACCTTGAACATGAATTGCCAAGAAATAATTGAAAACGCTTTAAAAAACCGACTTTCATCGCAACAACTTAGTACATTTCGTCACCCATATTGATACAGATTGGTTACAGTTTGGTTTTTGAACGTATGGGATTTCGCCGTGATTTTGATTGCTTCGTCATTTGTTTTTAGAAATGTCATTTCACGACCAATGTATGCAGTGTCCGGGGTGTGCTGGTGTAGTAGATAAGAAAAAAAATCATCTCCGTCACATCAGTCTTAAGGATAGGAAGTACACTTCCTCACATTGCCACCATTTTCAACCGACTTCAAAAAGGAGGAGGTTCTCAATTCGACTGTGTTTTTTTTGTATATTTGTTACGCGATATCTCCGCCGATTGTGAACCGATTTTCAAATATTTTTTTTATTTGAAAGAGTATACTCCCGAGTTTTGGCGTCTGGTAGTCATCATCTCATGTTAATGAGCTGACGAAGAAAGTACAACTCCTTAACGATTAGGAGTTGGAGGATAATTCTTCAAATATTTTACGCAGATACGTATATGTATACGTATAGACCGATACTTGCATTCTTTGAGGTTAATCAGATGGGCTGATGATGGAAGACTAAACTCCTTAACTTTCATGCTGTTGAGATGATGGAAGCCACAGGAATCACATGAAAAATGTAACATGTTAATGGAACACATGCATTATGATTTGATGGTTCCTGTTGGCGAGTGGGTGATTGGGTATAATGTTGTTAGATAGATAGCATTATCACTAAAAATAAATAAAATAAAATAAAAGTTTAAAAAACTTAAAAACCGACTTCAAAATGAAATTCACTCAAAAGTATGAAATAATATTATCATACTTATATTAACGAAATCGGTGTCAGCAATGCCATCGAATCTAAAACATTTTATACGTAAGGTAGCTGTGTGCTGGTACCGACCTCAAAAATAAATTTAGGCCCCTAATTTAATTCGTACCCACCTTTGATTTCTTTATTGTTGGTTAATGTCGTGTATATAAGTATGATAATATTATTTCATACTTTTGAGTGAATTTCATTTTGGAGTCGGTTTTTAAGTTTTTTAAACTTTTATTTTTAATTATCTTTTTTCTCACTTCCACACCTCACGATCAGCTGACCTTTATACCCGTTCTTTTTAAATTCAATTGTCATTGATGTTGACTGCCGTGGCCAATACTGCCATGTAAAGTGCCAAAATGTGGGTCTGGTTTGTGGGCAACAAAAAAGGTCCAACATGAAATTGTTCAATGGAACTAGTGGGCACAAGGTCTCACTCATAAGCCCCTCGGTTCTGTTCGACCAGGGTACCTACTGACGTTGACTTATCATGTATAACTATGCCGGCAGTTGATTGGTTGATTCCAACCGTAGGTACTTCTGGCCCCAGTAGTAGGCCTACTTCTGGCCCCAGTAGCAGGCCCTATCAAATTTTCAATCTCGATTGCCTCATCCATATAAAGTAATATAAGGTCTTTGATTTTGACGCTGACACTCCAGTGTGTAACCAGTGTAAGTAATTGAAAACGCTAAACTCATTAAAAAACCGAATTCCATCGCAACAATTTAGTAAAATTTTGATTATTATTTTTGGTTTTTGTTAATTTTCTAATGAAGTACTACACCGATTTTAATAAAATTTATATGGGACCAACTGGGGAGCATATCCTATCATATAAAAAAAGAATCATGAAAAATGGTTCCTAATCTGCGAAGATATCGCGTAACACACATACAATCGAATTGAAAACCTCCTTTTTAGCGCTATCTGGTATTTCTGTTTCTGTCTTATAGTGTAATGTGTACGGTACATCATTTCATGTTTTATACTTTCTAGGCATTGTAAGTACATTCCTTATTCTCTTACAGATGCCACCGAAAAAGCAATCGTAAAGCTGTAGACCACCAAAACAACCTCAGCTGGCAACAAAAAAGAGCTTAAAGAGTCTAGAATTGGTAGTTTCTAAGCAAATTGAGCTAAGAAGGGTTGGTATCAAAAATATTATAATGAAAGATCAAGGGGTTTTCTACAACTCCAAATATTACTGCCATGAACATAATTTAAACATTGAAAGTAAAAACCAAGATTTAACGAAGATAAAATTTTCAGTCGAAATGAGTCGTAAAACTGCGTCTCATGAGGTGACAGCTTATAAATCTGTTAAATTAACATTTGTTAATGAATTAAAATTTAATAGGAAATTTTCGGTATCTCAGAACAAAATTAGTATGATACCAATCGACCGTGGGGTTCAATCTATACGAAAGTTAAAAGAAGACCCGGATAACATATGTCTCATCAATGCTGGAGACGAAATTAATTTGCTGCAGAAATATATGCAAAAAGTGAGTAAAGAAATGCAGCATCTATTGAATAAAATCTCACCGAAATTCGAAGGAATTAGCGCTGACGGGATTTCTATTCTCCTAACTGCTGATATTAAGAATGTATTAATAGGTGATCCAGTACTATGTGATCCAGCAAACCAACTGGAAATGAATGTCGAACGAGCTTTTAGTCCTCCTGCCTCCGTAATGGACGTTATTCCGTCTTATACCCCGATCAAGCAACAAATCAAAGTCACTGTCAAAAAGTTTGATTCACTTACAGCTAACTTTTTAAAGATTTTATCAATTTTATATGCTGTATTTCAATTGGTCGGTAAATCATCTTGCAATGTACCAGGGCTCTACATACGTAACTGGCATATTCGTAACATGGCTCAAGGATTTTTGCTGAGAATATTACTAAAAGAAACGCATGTTAACACACTGAATGTCATGCGAAACTTATACTTTGTCATCATAACTACGAACACACCAAATCTTGAAATTGAAATCAATTTTGATTTGAAAAACGGAATATTCTCACTGTACGATATCAATCAAACTCAACTGAAAGATTACGAAATAATCCAGTGGACCAATATACACGAGAACATTTTTGGCAAAACATCAACAAGTAATTCTATCGTGAAAATCAATTCACACACGGATTGTTTTAAATATCAGCCTTTAAGAAAAGAATCTTTAAAAGATAATAATCACTACCTCGGTTGGTTTCATAGTTTAGACTCTGAAACGGTGTTCACTAATATGACAAGGAGTTCTTCTTTCATCATAACAGAAACGAAAAGCATCGCTACATCTCTAGACAATATTATAAAGCACCACTTCAGGCCACTCCGAGCGCATGCGACGGTCGCTACTAGCTGCAGTGGAGTACACCTTGAACACTACAGTATTTTAAACATTTTAAGTGTAAAGTATTGGGCAGAGAAAATCGTTTCCTTCCTAAGGATGATCAAGACATTCAACAGGAACCTCATCAATTGTGATTGCTTGGATGAATCTATTTTTGATAAAACTTCCGTGAACACCAATGAATACTTCAGAAATATGATGAAAACACAAAATTCAAGCATAGTTTTAAAGTGCTTGGCCCATACATTTGGATGTGCAGTTTTCAGTGTTTTGCTTTCAATATTTTAAGACCATTTTGTGAATAAGTAAATAAATCTTAAATACGTATTACCTATTTCAAAGATTAATTTCCAGTCTTAGATCCAGTAAAAAAAAAACAAGATCCCCAAGTTTACAGTAGGTAGGTTTAAATAGAAACAATGAATTCGGTTAAAAATGTGTATTGTATTAAATATGAATAGGCACTATACAAGAAACTTCAAATTATATATCTAGTTAATACACGCTAACTATATCACATATATTTACAAAACTATGCTTACTAATACTCTGGCCTAAGGTCAAAATAAATTATTGCGATCTGAGCCAAGGGGTTAATTAATTTTAACAATCAAAAATATATTTAAGTTATACAAATTATAAAGTCGATATTTTTTCGTGTTAAAAAGTGGAATGCATCTACGTATATTTCAGTCAGCACCTTTCCTGAGGTTTAACAGTTGACGCTCCTTAATATTCTGTAAAGAAAGACAACAAATTAACAGAATGTAACAAGTATAAATATCCAGATATATTACGCACACGATATTTTGAAACCTCAATGTAACAAGTATAAATATCCAGATATGTACGCCGTAGTTTTTAACCGCCTCGGTAGCTCAGAGGCAAAAGTTCACTGGCTTTACACAGGAGGTCGCGGGTTCAATTCCCGGCGGGGTCAATTGTAAGACTCGGTTTGGTTGGTGGTAGAGCATTTCCTAAGCCCGCCTGGCTAGCTACCACCATCTTATCTAAGTCTTGCCGCCAAATCTAAGTCTTGCCGCCAAATATCAATGTTGATATCATGGGTGTGTTCCGGCATGAAGATAAGATAGCCAGTTCCCCATTGCATTGGGGAATCTTGGTAAGCCCGCTTCCATCTTCGGCAACATCGTCACTTAATACCAGATGAGATGTTGTCAAGGGTTTACCAACTGTAAAAAAAAACACGATATTTTGAAACCTCAATATAACAAGTGTTACAAGTATAAATATCCAGATATTTTACGCACACGATATTTTGAAATCTAAATGTTACAAGTATAAATATCCAGATATTTTACGCACATGATATTTTGAAACCTCAATGTAACAAGTATAAATATCCAGATATTTTACGCACACGATATTTTGAAACCTCAATATAACAAGTATAAATATCCAGATATTTTACGCACATGATATTTTGAAATCTAAATGGTACAAGTATAAATCCAGATATTTTACGCACATGATATTTTAAAACCTCAATATAACAAGTATAAATATCCAGATATTTTACACACATGATATTTTGAAATCTAAATGTTACAAGTATAAATATCCAGATATTTTACGCACATGATATTTTGAAATCTCAATGTAACAAGTATAAATATCCAGATATTTTACGCACATGATATTTTGAAATCTAAATGTTACAAGTATAAATATCCAGATATTTTACGCAGATGATATTTTGAAACCTCAATGTAACAAGTATAAATATCCAGATATATTACGCACACAATATTTTGAAACCTCAATGGAACAAATATAAATAAATATCCAGATTTTTGACACTGATGTTATGTACTAAACATTACGCCACGGAGGCGGTCATATTGTGTAAGGTGGGCAAACGAACACTCCGAAACGTACAGGCTGGAATGTGGAGTGAGACAGGGTGGATTAACGTCTCCGAAGCTTTTCAGCCTGTACGTAAACGATCTGATAGTCGAGCTCAGCAGCATGCATGCGGGATGTTCCATAGATGGCATAAAAGTCAATAACATCAGCTATGCGGACGATATGGTGCTGCTGAGCCCGTCTGTTGGCGCGCTCAGGGAGCTGCTGCGTGTTTGTGAGGGTTACGCGAAAGACCATGGTTTAAAATATAACATTAAGAAAAGCGAACTTATGGTCTTCACGGCAGGTAGCGACTCTCCTGAGTTTGTACCACCAGTCAGGCTATATGGAACTGCTTTGAACAGGGTCAGACAGTTCAAATACCTTGGACACATTGTAACTGATGACTTAAAGGATGACTCTGACATCGAGAGGGAGCGTAGGGCGCTGTCCATCAGAAGCAATATGCTCGCCCGCAGGTTCGCTCGTTGTTCAAATCAAGTTAAGATCACCTTGTTTAAAGCTTTTTGTCAATCTTTTTACACGAGTAGCCTGTGGGTAACATATATGCAGAAGACCTACAGCGCCTTACGAGTCCAGTACAATAATGCCTTCAGGATGCTGTTGAGACTGCCGCGATTCTGCAGCGCGTCCGGCATGTTTGCGGATGCGCGAATCGACGGTTTTCCCGCAATAATGAGGAAAAAAGTGGTTTCATTGATGTCTAGAGTGCACTGGAGTACCAACAGTATTCTGAGGGTGATCGAGGATAAGTACGAGTGCCCAATCATTAGGCACTGGAACTCACTACATGTGATCGACATTTTGTACTGACATTGAAATATTGTTTGACATTTAATTGGAATATTATTGTAGTTTGACTGCTTGACATTATTATAATTGATATTTTTGACATTTCTGTTGATACTAACTTAGTTTTATAAGATGTCTGTTACTAACACAATATTATGGATTGACTATCTGAAATAAATAATTTGAATTTGAATATTGACACTTTTTATTTTTATTTAAATTCACAATTGGTAAACCCTTGACAACATCTCACCTGGTGGTAAGTGACGATACTATCAAATTATAGGTGAAAAAAAAATCCTGTTCATGGACATTGGATTGTTCGCTCGCCACAAGTGAGTTGGAAAACTCAGAAAAAATTAAATGCCATTTACGTTCAATTTTTACCTACCAGTTTGTTGTGCTCTTTCATCGAAGAAAAATTGCAGAAAATTTGCAAGAATTTAGAATGAAAACAACATATTGCAGTGTAGTTTTTTTGTGCAAACCTTACTGTTTATCTAAATAAATCCATATTCCCCCTAAAATAAATTGTCCAGCCAAGCTGTGCATACTTTTCCGCGAAGCCTTCGCCGTCTGGCGAAGTCGGGGTATACACAGATCAACAATATACATATGTTTAACACGTTATATGCCGTATTGATTTTCGTGTTTTTCCATTCAAGCCATGGGGGGCAACCGTTAGTCGACATTTGAATATACCGTTCAGGCCGTGGGGGACACCGGTTGACCGCGCACTAGCCGCGATTTAAAATTTACCAGTGGAGCCGGTGGGCACATTTATCTAACAAATGTCTATAAAACGAGACCCCCACGGCCCCGGAGAGCAGTCAGGTCTAGTTGGTTCTTGAAAATAATTAACACTTAGAAAAATATGATGGATTTTAATTTTTCTTCTATAGAGCCATACTAAAATATTATAAAGAATGTATTTTCTACAAATATCATTTGTTTTCTGACGGTTAAATTGCAAATATATGAAGACATCTTTTCAAAGATTATGAACTAGAAGGTTAGGGTTAAAATACACGCTTACAAGGCGTTATTTTGCTTATAAATTCTGAGTACATGTACAGAGTAGGACAAAAATGGTGGCATTGTTGTTTGCCTTGGTAGAAGTATTTAATTTATGAGTACTCTAAATAAAAAAATACGGTAATTTACCCGACTGCGTTTCTGTGTAATTTGGAAATGAAAAACCCTAAAACAAGAAAGTCGTCATACCCGATTGCACTTAACTTAGTTTTTATTGTAGCAGTCGGGACCCATTCTAGAAATGGAGGCATAGTGAATTGAGAGCACATACCTAATATTACATTGCAGATTACTCCAATATACTGACTAGACGGCTGACTTTCTAGAGTGGGTCCCGACTGCTACAATTTTTCTTAAGTTAAGTGCAATCGGGTATGACGACTTTCTTGTTTTAGGGTTTTTCATTTCCAAATTACACAGAAACGCAGTCGGGTTTTATAGTTTTTTAAATTACCGTATTTTTTTATTTTCATATACCCAGTGTCATTCTCACAGTAAAAACGTATCTAACGACAACCCTCAAGCTATAATTCAATGAGCCGTTCAGGCTGCAGAGCGTGTCAAACATTTGAATTTGGCGCCAAAAATCCGCCATTTTGTTTTTTTATTTTGATATACTCAGTGTCACTCTCACGGTAAATACGAATCTAACGACACCTCTCAGGCCAAAATCCATCCAGCCGTTCAGGCTGCAGAGCGTGCCAAACAATTATACATACATACATACTCTCGAAAAACATAACCCTCCTTCTGGCGCAGTCGGGTAAATAGTTTCGTATTTCGCGCGGGGGTGTGTGCGGGGGTGTGCGCGGGGGTGCCCGACACCGCGACCTGAGGGGCCCCTTGTAACGGAAATTCGAATTTCTGTCCTGCGAGGCCGCGGGGTACACCGGTTGAGTGACAGTTGTATTTACGTTTAAAGAATGTAAAAATCAACAAGTTTTTAATTACATTATAGGTTTTGATGTATTTCTTGTCATTTAAGCATAAAATAAGGTGGGTTTAAAATTTGTCATTTTTGCATTTTTTGGGTGGATCAGTGTGTTAAACGAATGTCGCCCCCACGGCGTACAACGTGTTAATTAGTAGCAAAAATTAAGGTATACCTATCAGACTTGATGAAAAATTACGTATGATTTGGGTTGAGTTGCCTTATTCAGATTTTTTATGAAATAATAGACTAATCGGTGTATTAGGCCTTAAAAGAGAACTCTAAGAGAGGCCTACTTTTTGCCTTAGGTAGGAACTACTATTTTTAATATTATCGTAAAATATCGAAGTTTTTGTGATTGTATAGAGTCTATACTATAGACCAAGGATATCACTAATTCTTTCAATTGGGTAATCACTCTAATTTTGTATGCGTCAATTGCTTTATTGTTATTCGATGAATTATATTACTACGTCACTTCCGCTTTTCGGTGATTGGCCGTATTTCAAATGTGTGTTCGTGAATTTTAAAAGTTGCAGCCAATTAAAAAGATTTCCCTGCTCCTACCTCAGACTTTCACCTCAGCTAACCCCCACGAGGTTCCATATTGAAAGAAAAGTATTGGCACTCTATTGAGGGGAGTGATTTTTTTTAACTCTGTGGATGAGTCTATGCCATTTTTACTTTCGAGCGACTGAGGAGCAACCTTTAGCGAGCGATGAAGGATTGAAGAAGGTATTGTGATGGCAAAAAAATCGAAGTTGAGATTTTGTTAGAGATCGATTATCTTACACTAATAGTTTAAAAAACAAAAAACATCAGTGTGTGTGTGTGTACATCCCTCCGGTGCTCTAGTTCCCAAACTACAGGACGGATTTGGGTGAAATTTAAGTAAGGGCAATACTATTTTTAAATCCTTAGGGCAATACTATTTTTAAATCCTTAAAGGAGAACACCCAAGCTCCATAGAAAATTACCCAAGTCCCGGCGCAGAAGAAACGTATCTCAGTTATTTGTGTATTTTATGTAAAATATTTTTTGATAGGTGTGATTGCCGCAAGAAGTGGCTAAGATAAAAAAATTGCTTTTAGATTATTATCAGGCATAAATTGAAAATTATACTTTGTTGAACATATCGACTGCAAAATAGAAAAAAATAAAATAAAAAAAAAATCGAAACATAAATCGCACAGAACACAACGAAACGAAAGCTATGCCTGCAAATAATAACATAGCAATTTTTTTACGTTAGCCACTAATTGCGGGAATGACACATATAAATTTATTTTTCTAATAAAATACACTAAATTTTGAGATATCTTTCTTTTGCGCCGGGCCTTGGGCTTTTTTGGGTGTTCTCCTTTCATCTATCTTCACTCTTTAGGGTTGCCACCGAGAAAAAAGTACCTACTTATTATTTTTTACTCAAAATTGGCTCTAACGATTTTGATGGAACTAGGTACGTTACCGTAACTTAACATGGCCTACAGCACGCAGTAGTTTGTTATTCCAAGAAAAATCAGGATAAGGTACCTCCGATACAAATCCAGGCAGCAACAACTTTTTCTCAAAAATGGCTCTTACGATTTTAATGAAACTTTATGAATGAGTAGGATTTGATAAGGCCTACTGCACTGGTTACTTAATTATTCCAGGTAGAATCGGAGTAAAGTACCTCCCATACAAACCTAAATTATTTGTAAATATTTCATCAAGTCTGATATGATATACCTTACTGCATTCTTTGCTACTATAAGTAAGTGTAATGTTTATAGTTGATTTGTGTACGCCCGACTACGACAGACGGTGAAGGCTTCGCGAGAAAGTATGCACATCGTGCCTGTACAATTTGTTTTGTTTGCGACCTATCGTGTGACGTTTTTGAATATATGGGCACCGTACCCTTCAATCTACAAGTTAAGTCATGCATACAACTGGTCCAACTTTCAAGAACTCTTCAAATACTAGAGGTTGGATCTGCTCACTCTGCACCAGCAGCGTCGAGCAGCTTGCTGTGTTCCGGCAGGTGAGGCGAGATTGCCAGCGAGATCTTTCCCAATAGTTCAGTTGATTGAACAGGCTGGTTTTTTTTTCGTCCAGTCAACTTCCCATATGTTCAGTCAACTGAACAAATGTGAAACATTTTTTCCATTAGTACAGTCAACTAATAGAGTCAAAACAAAATATTATAAAATAAATGTAAAGGAAAAATGAGAATGTAAAATAAAAATTACAATAAATTAAGAAATTTTATTTAAACTGCAAAAGATTGTTTTATTTTGAACTGAATTGAACACAGTACAACTGAACTAGCGCAACAAAAGAATTCTCAACAAACTAAAACCAAGTGTTTGAAACTTTGTTTTAGTTTCAAGTGGACAAAAGAGAATAAAATATATCTCACTAGTTCAGTGAACTGACCAACTAGACTATTAGGAATAAACGAGCGAAATCAGAGTGAAACGAGGCATTCCATCTTAGTTCTTCTTCTATCGAGTCAATGGTGCTACACTTGGCCAGTGTGCGGCCAATCTTAAGGGTTCCGGTGACGCTGTGTTAAGAGCCCGCTGCAGTTTGACTGCTGGACTTGTTTTGTAGGTAAAAGACGGAAAACAAGTTTATTGGAATTAAATGGATTCCTTTTCGTTTTTCAAAAAAGTAATGCGGTACCGACACAGATATACGTCATCCGATCATCCGATACTTAAATCGTACTTTCGCTATTATTTAGTGTTTTACTAATACGTACTAAATTGCAGTACAACCGGCCAATTCATTTTCGAGAAATTAGAATTATTAGATTGTATGAAGGACGATTTTGTTAGGAAACCTTAAGACTACGAATACTCATCATACAGTGCCCCTGGCGTCACAGTTGTTCAAAGGCGGCGGCACTTGAGCCTTTTGATACCATTAACAAAATAAAAAACCGGCCAAGTGCGAGTCGGACTAGCACTCCGAGGTTTAATGGACAATGATACCTTTTTACTTTACAAACAAGACATCAACGCGAGCTACAAACATTTGTTTTTTTTTTATCACTCTGTTCGGACTCCTTAGCGCGAGTACGACTCACACTTGGCCGATTGTTATTATATATTGTTTTACTTCAGTATTATTAGTATAACCACCACGCCAAGTTTAACGCTTGTATGTATTGCCGTTTTTACGATAGAGCTAAAACAAATATACTTCTAACACTTTTTTTTTTATGGAGACCCCTCTTTTTCTAATTTTTAGTATTTGTTGTTAAAGCGGCAACAGAAACACACATTCTGTGAAAATTTCAACTGTCTAGCTATCACGGTTCATGAAATACAACCCTCTGATAGACGGACAGACAGTGGAAGCTTAGTAATAGCAAAGTACAGGGTGGACCATAAGTTTTTTCACTTTTCAAACTAAATTAAAATGAAAACTAATTACATCAGGTGAAAACCGTTTATTAATTATAAAAGCATATAAAAAGGAAATTTATTTTTTAAAAATTACATCATCCATATGTGTTCCTTCATTATTTTGGCATTGCTGTAACATTGAGTGCAGTTCGAGAAATTTTTGGCAAAAAAAAAGAGGCGACATTAACTGGCCTCCTCGCAGCCCAGACCTGTCCCCAATGGATTTTTTTCTTTGGGGATACCTTAAAAGTAAAGTTTTTGAGACCAACCCCGTGCCTGTTGCGGAATTGAAGCAACGTATTCGCGAGGAAATGCAAAAAATTTCTCGGAACACTTGTCAGGCCGTCATTGAAAATTTTCGCTCCAGGTTACAGCAATGCCAAAATAATGAAGGAACATATATGGATGATGTAATTTTTAAAAAATAAATTCCCTTTTTATGTGTTTTCATAATTAATAAACGGTTTTCACCTGATGTAATTAGTTTTCATTTTAATTTAGTTTGAAAAGTGAAAAAACTTATGGTCCACCCTGTATATATATATTAGTACCAACATACAGGATCGACACTCCCTGCCGCTCTCTAGATTGCGACCTCACCCCCTCGTCGCCCATATTGATATAGATTGGTTACAGTTTGGTTATCGAACGTATGGGCTTTCGCCGTGATTTTGTTTGCTCCTTCATTTGTTTTTAGAAATGTCATTTCACGACCATTTGTATGCAGTGTCCGGGGTGTGCCCGTTGGGTGTATGGAAGCCTAAAAAATACAAGTCAAACTCACCCAGTAGCCACTTCATTATTGACCGGCGCGCTTCTATCGACAAACAGGAGGTCGCGATGCCGCTTCAGCCAGTAGGTGACGAGCGCGGCCGCCACCGTCACCGCGGCGCCCGCCACCGCGGCCGCGCGCGCGCCGCGCCCCGCCGCCGACACGAACACGCGCGCCCACAACGACTGCCACACAGACTCCGTCCACGTCGAGTATTGCCCCGACGTGAAGTCGTAGCCTGAAAACAATCGTGATATGTAAAACCAATAAATGAAAAAGTAAGAGTGAAACTTTACAGAGGACGAAACGATCATGGCTGCTCTCGGTATGGTACAGAGGACGAAACGAAACGTCAGACGAAAGCGACCGTCACGCGACATGCAACACACAGACGAAAAAAATTGAGACGATGTAATAAAGGTTTCGCTTTAATAACACCAAAATTTGGATTACATTATAAATTAAAAACACGACTGCGTAAATACTTAACTCTTCTTTTTGGCCAGTCGGGAAAAAATGTAACCTATGTCATTCACGGGATCAAGACGAATCAAACGATACCTTATACGTTAAAATCCTTCAAATCGTTCAGGCTGTAGCAGGGAACATAGAAATCTATACATACATACATACACTCGGAAACCATAACCAGGTAATAACGTTTGGAACCGAGTCATTATTATTAGAATTGTGTTCTTATTTATTTTCTTATATGGTCCACTTCCCATCTTCTACTTCCTATCTCATCCTCTTCGTGTCTCACGACCTGGTTAAGATCGCTTAAAGCCGATGGATGCGGGCAGCGCAGAACCGGTCGTCGTGGAAATCCTTGGGGGAGGCCTACGTCCAGCTGTGGACGTCCTTCGGCTGATATGATGATGATGATCCACAATTGATAAGCTCTTGACATCATCTCACCTGATGGTAAGTTCCGATGATGCCGAAGATGGAAGCGGGCTTATCAACGTTCCCCAACGCAATGGGGAACTGGCTATTTTATCTTCATGCCGGAAAACATCAACGCTGTCAACATTGATGTTTGGCGGGCAAGACTTAGATAACATGGTGGTAGCTGGCCAGGCAGGCTTAGAAAATTCCCTACCACCAAACCAAACCGAGTCTTACAACGATAGACCCCGCCGTTAATCGAACCCGCAACATCCAATTGTGAAGCAAATGGACTAACCATTACGCCATGGAGGCAGTTTAAGTGTATGCCATACAATAAAGCCGGCCAAGTGCGAGTCATACTCACCACATCTCTCCACACAAGTACCAAGTATAACAATGATACCAAGGTAATACCTATTCATTACAAACGAAAACATAAATAACATAACGCAAGTCAAAGAAAAAATGTTTTTTTTTCATCATTACAGCTCATATACGTCCCCACCTAGGGGCTCGAGCCTACCCTGAATCAGGGCGATTAGGCCTTAGACGACCACGCGGGCCCAGTGCGGGTTGGTCGACTTCACACACAACCTTCGAGTTTCTTCGCAGGCGTGTGCAGGTTTCCTCACGATGTTTTCCTTCACCGTTAAAGCAATCGGTAAGTATGTACGTAAGTTTTTTTGAAAAACTCATTGGTACATTGGCTGTCCAGATTTGAACCCGGTACCTCTAGTTAGATGGACCGAGTCGTTACCGGTTGAGCCACCGACGCTACCGACGTTTTTTTTTATGCTTTTATTATTCCCTTAATCTCTCACTTTTTTAATCCCCTTAATAACACATTAAAAATTACTTTTAAAAATCGGACAGACATCGCAGGCTTATTACGCAAAGGGCGCACTGAAAGTTTTGCGGATCATATTATTAAAAAACCTAACCACTCCAGGAGTGCCGACAAAAGTGAAAACTTTTTACAGTTTTGTAATATTTCAATTTTGTTTTTTTACCCACGTCCTCGCCTGTTTCAATTTTGTCGGCCTATTTCGGGCGCTTTCGAACACGCATTCACTAGACTGCTGCTTTTTCTGTGGTTCAAAACAATAAATCTACATTTTGTGCCCTGCAACAATGTCACAGACAGCATTGGAATGTCTGTGGTCGTACTTGAGCAACATTTTTTTGCACCAATCAACACGAGCCCGTTTCTGTTCTGACGTCAGTTCGTGCGGGATCCAGCGACAACAAAGTTTCCTAACTTTTAATCCGTCGTATATTTTTTTTATTTGGCTCATACTAATCCCCACATGTTCCCGAATCATCACATAGGTGATGCGTCTGTTTTCTTCAGAAAGCCGCCCAACAGTAACCACATTCTCCTCGATGGTGGCAGTTAAAAGACGTCCTTTCCTCATTCAGTGGAACACGAACTCGACTAAATGTTTCCCTCCCAAAAGTATTTTGCAGTCGAACGGCGAAATCTTGTGGAGAAAGAGCACTTGTATATTTCTTTATTTCTTTCTTTATTGGTCAATTTACAATAAGAGCTTACAGTTTCCCAAGACGCTCTATTGTTAATATTAGGTAGGGGAAAAAGTTCCTTCGTATTTTGTATGCAAATTCAAACAGGGCAAACAAAACGAGCTGCATCTTGAACGTTAAGATGTATATACTGGAAACACTTGGACCAAGTTTGTGCTACTGACTGATACTGCACAAGGTCCTTAAGCAGCACGAATTTTATTCGTGCATTTTTAGCTTTTTTACATAAAATTTCAAAATGTAGCGAATTTCTCGTTACTTCCACTCATTTTCATTGACAGTAAAAAAGATTTTTAAATGGCGGGATTTTTTTTCATTAAGCTTTCGAAAGTTCACTTCTTTGATTTTATTACAACCAGCCTGGAACAAATAATACAAGCAAATCACAAATGTAAAGTTACAAAATACGAAGAAACTTTTTCCCCGACCTATTATTTACAATTACAATTTACAAATATTTACAATTACAAATTATTGTTGTTTAAGAAGATGTATATTTTTTTTTTATTATTATAGGCATGCTATCCACAAAAATGTCAATATGTTGGATCTCGGCAACGAACCCATTGTGCAAATGTATTGCACTAGACGTAGTAAGGTGTAGCGCTCGCTGCGCGCGCGGCGGCGGCGCTGCAGTCGCAAACAGCTGGTGCCGTCGCCGACCCGTGCGCACGTATTTTTGTGGCACAAAGAGACTCATGTTATTCAACACCTCAGAGTCATTGACTTTTCCCCGCAACAGCAGACAGTAGTGGACTGCAAGTAGCAACTTCCGCCTAAGCTCCAAGGTATCGAGTTCTACTGAGCTGTATACGAACAGAGAGGGGAAGAGAATTCGCTTATAGAGATACCTAGCGAACTTACGCTGCAGTCTTTCTATCATGAGAGAATACTTAGTTTCCTAGGGATCCCAAACGATTGCGCAGTACTCCAACTTGCTCCGGACAAAAGCATTATACAGCACTAACGCAACTCTAGTATCCCTGAATTGGTAAGCTGTTCTCATTATGAACCCTGGAGCTCTATTAGCACTCTTACATAAACTTATTATGTGTTGACGAAAATTAAGTTCAGCATCCATCAATATGTTTTAATACAGAACATAAAACAGATAATTATGGTATGAAGGCGGACTTATCCCTTTCGGGATCTCTTCCAGTCAACCTAATAATAAACTCAAAAAGAAATAACTGCCTCCCGTGAAACGCTCCATAGTGACTGAATTCCCAAGAGCCAAGCTACCGATTGATATCCCCCCTTTGGATTCTTGGTGTTTACGCAGTAAGCGAAACAAAATATATAAACTTACTTTTGGGACACCCAGTATATTATTTTAGTCGACGCGTATATTTTTTTATGTATGACCACGCATAACTTTTTACAGTCCGATTTTGATAATTATTTTTTATCCCCAAAGTTGGTCCCATATAAATTTGGAAAAAAATGTCCAACCCTAAGGGTAGAAAAACAGAGGATGATTGATTGTTCACTCACCGATTGTAATGTATGACCACGCATAACTTATTACAGAGTAGTCCGATTTTGATAATTCATTTTTTATTTAGAAGACAAAAAGTGCTTTTAAAAAGATGGCGCGGTTATAAGTATATTTTAGTAAAAAAAAAAAAAAAAAAAAAAATTAAACCGACGAAAAAAAAAAGGAACTGAAAAGCGAAAAATAAAAAGAACCTTTATAGTCTAACTGAGCTCCTACACTTATGTAAAAAACCTAAATAATTTTGAGTCAGTGCCAAACAAACAAACGGAACGTTCGGCAATAGCAACAAAGGGACGCATCACGTCGTCTGTCGCCGCCGCCGTGCATTCCGCTACTATCATTTCATTTTACGTAATAATTAATTCGCTTATTTGTTTGACTGGCGCCGACTCAACATTCTTTAGGTATTTACATAAGTGTAGGAGCTCAGTTAGACTATAAAGGTACTTTTTATTTTTCGCTTTTCAGTTCCTTTCTTTTTTCGTCGGTTTAATTTTATGTTAATTTTTGTTTTGCTTTTATAAGCAGCTTTAAGACAGGAAAAGTTGTAAACTGCTACTTACTAAAGATTAAAAGGTAGGAATAATGTTACTTACCAGAAATTGTAAAGGCCGGGCTTATGGCTACGCTGTAGTTGACAGTAGTCTGAATGCAGACGCCGCTGTGATTCCAGCCTCTCAGCCACATGTAGTTGTAATCCTGAAATAGTCATAGATAAATGTTTCAATTTCTGCTCTTGCAAAGCGACTTCGATCACATTAGACGTTACACGTAAATAATTGAAAACGCTAAACACGTTAAAAAACCGACTTCCATCGCAACAACTTGTACATTTTTGCATTATTATTTTTGGTTTTTGTTAATTTTCTAATAAAGTACTACACCGATTTTAATAAAATTTATATGGGACCACACGGAAAGCACTATCTTTCAAATAAAAGAAGAATCATAAAAATCGGCTTACCCAGTCAAAAGATCTGAGGTAACAAACATAAAAAAAACATACAGTCGAATTGAGAACCTCCTCCTTTTTGGAAGACGCTTGAAAAATCGTCGGTGGCTCAACCGGTAACGACTCCCTCCTCCTAACCAGAGGTGCCGGGTTCAGATCCGGACGGCCAACGTACTAATGAGTTTTTCAAAACTTACGTACATAAACTTACCGATTGCTTTAACGCTGAAAGAAAACATCGTGAGGAAACCTGCACATCTGATTCCAGATGTATTATGTATGAAGGTCGCGTTGCACACGTCCGTAGGTGAAAATCTAAAGGCCCTACACGTGACCGCGGGTGATGCTAAGTGCAAAACCAGGCAACCGCCGTCTATCCCTTGGATAGCATGGTTAATTGTGCCACACGATAAGAAAGAAAGAAAGAGATGTTACAAGCGAGCCGAACTAGTCTGATCTGCGTTTGACTGCAATTCACCGGATGGGAAATGACGATGCAATCGAGGATGGTATAAGCAAATTAAAAAAAACCCTATTCACTCTTGCTTTTGGGAAACGCCGACGCAGGCAAGGAATCCCAATCAATCGCTGTCCGCATAATAAGTGAGGAAGCGTAGCGCTTCGTGCAGATAGAATATTAACAACTATTTAATTTTAGCCTCAAATCAGGAGGTCGCAGGTTCAATTCCCGGCTGAGTCTAACTGTGTAAGACTCAGTTTGGTTGGTGGAATTTTCTAAGACCGCCTGGCTAGCTACCACCATCTTATCTAAGTCTTACCGCTTGAAGATAAGATAGCCAGTTCTCCATTGCGTTGGGGAATCTTGGTAAGCCCGCTTCAATCTTCGGCATCATCGTCACTTACCATCAGGTGAGATGATGCCAAGGGCTTACCAATAGTAAATAAAAAAAGCAACAACAAAGGGGTGGATCCCAGTTGCGTCTCGTTGATCGAAGGTGGAATGGAGCGGGGTGAATGAGATCGATGTTCACTGGGACAAAAGTTCAACAAGGCTTCACGTCAGCCCACGTACAGCAATAAAGGCTGCTTTCTTTATTAATCTTTATTCACAATTATTAGTAAGCCCTTGGCATCATCTCACCTGATGGTAAATTACAATAATGCCAAAGATTAAAGCAGGCATACCAAGATACCCCAACGCAATGGCTATCTTATCTTCAAGACGGAACACATCAATGTTGTTAGCATCGATGTTTAGCGGCAAGACTTAGATAAGATGGCGGTAACTAGCCAGGCGGGCTTAGAAAACGCCCTTCCACGAACCAAACCGAGTCATACAAAGTTAGACTCAGCCGGGAATCGAACTCGCCACCTGCTGATGTGAAGTTAATGGATTAACCATTACGCCACCGAGGAGGTTAAAATGCTCAGTGTCGTTAAGGTCCTCGCAAGAAATTCTGTTCTTAGCCGGATGCTCGCACTTGCTCACTTGAGCAGTGTGAGATTATTTATCCCACATAGGCAGCCCAGGAGTTGTTCTCTTTGTATTCATCTATGCCCACGTTAGCCTACGTATACATAAATAAATATAAATATTCTGGTACAAATCACACATGGTCATCTGGCCCCAAAGTAGGATTCCCTGTGTTTTGGGAACCTAACACCGATAAACATACTTATATACGTTTAAATACATACTTAAATAGATATTTAACACCCAGACACAGAGCAAACAAATCTGCTCATCACACAAATGTTTGCTCTGGGTGGGGATCGAACCCACGACTCTCGGATCAGTAGTCAAAAGCACTAACCACTGAGCCACCAAGTCAGTCACGTATAGCATCGTGCGTGGGTCGCTCGTGACAGTACGCAGGTTTATTTAGCAATTTAATGAAATTCAATGATTTTAATGTACTTCTCGTGTCATATTGTTTTAATGTTCTAATGACAATCTGTCATATATCAATGGTTTTGACGTCATTAACTAATGATTGTTTATTTTTTTATTTTTCACAAATGACATGTCATCATACAGCTCATATACGTCCTCACAGAGGGGCTAGAGCCTACCCTGAATTAGTGCGATTGGGCTTTAGTCGACCACGTGGGCCCAGTGCGGGTTGGTAAAATGACATGTATAATTATCTTATCTTATTAGCTCATATACGTCCCCACCGAGGGGCTCGAGCCTACCCTGAATTAGGGCGATCGGGCCCAGTGCGGGTTTTTATAATTGTTATTACTATTTTATGACTATCAGAAAGAGTGTATTTTTTATTTTATCCATAATTTATAAGCCCTCGACACCATCTCACCTAGTGGTAAGTGACGATGATGTCGAAGATGGAAGCGGGCTTATCAACGCAATGGGGAATTTGTACCTATTTGAATAAACCTCTTGAGTGGCGATCGCGCATCGGTAATCGTAGCGTAGTAGGCAGGTGGACCAACGACCTGGTGAAGATCGCAGGAAGCCACTGGATGCGGGCAGCGCAGGACTCATCCTCGTGGTAATCTTGGGGGAGGCCTTTGTCCAGCAGTGGAGGTTTTTCGGCTGATATGATGATGATGAAGCAGTCCTGTTTTCATGCCGGTGCTCGCAAGCAGCGCGAGCATGAATCCCCACATAGGCGGCTCGGGAGTTATTGACCCTTTGTACGCATCAGCGGCGTCCATATTGGCCCACGTGCAGCGAAACGGAATGCTCACCGCTCAGGATAGTACCATCACAGTATTACGATATGGCTTACAGTAGCGCAACGCCTTTGATGTCGCACGATGCCGCCACGGCGTAGGTTCTAGCATAGACTGTAGCCACAACTGTACTCCGCGAGTTTAGCAGGCTGTGCCCCGCCGCCGGCTGCCCCTCAAGTACCCTTCCCTTGCTCTGCGTAAGTACATTCGTTGCACTACTTTAAGCCGCTATGTTGTAATACTGTTGTACCACAGTGTAAGAAACCATACAGTAAAACTAACGCCTTTAAAGACGTTTGTGCCGAAGCCACGTTGGTCACCTGCCCTTTCTCCTCCTCTTTGAATGAATGATGGGAAGTGACTGAACAACAGTGACTATGGCAAGCCGGTAACGCTCTTCTCCGTCTCGCTCCTCACAACCGCACGATTGCTCTGTCTAGACGTCTACGTTGGCCTCTGTATGGATTATTATATTAGACTGTGACAGTACACAGATCTCCGTTGGCCTACTGTATGGATTATTATATTAGACTGTGACAGTACACAGATCTCCGTTGGCCTACTGTATGGATTATACTGTGATAGTACACAGATCTTAATCGGCCTACCGTATGGATTATTATATTAGACTGTGACAGTACACAGATCTCCGTTGGCCTACTGTATGGATTATACTGTGATAGTACACAGATCTTAATCGGCCTACTGTATGGATTATTATATTAGACTGTGACAGTACACAGATCTCCGTTGGCCTACTGTATGGATTATACTGTGATAGTAAACAGATCTTAATCGGCCTACTGTATGGATTATTAGACTGTAATAGTACATAGATCTCCATTGACCTACTGTATGTACTATTAGACTGTGATAGTGCACAGATCTCCATTGACCTACTGTATGTACTATTAGACTGTGATAGTGCACAGATCTCCATTAACCTACTGTATGTACTATTAGACTATGATAGTGCACAGATCTCCATTGGCCTACTGTATGGATTATTAGACTGTGACAGTAGACAGATTTACTCACCACGTCGTTAAGCTGTTCGCAGGCGGTCCTGTTCTCTGACCGGTGCTCGCCAGTGAGCAGCGCGAGAATGTACCCCACGTAGGCGGCGTGCGCGTTGTACGCCGCCGCCACGCCCACGTACAGCGGCGCGGCGCGCGGCGGCGGGCCGTCGTCGCCGCCGGAGGCGTACACAGCCGCCTGGAGCAGCCGGCATGCCTGGCTCTCCGTGAAGCAGTATAGCATCTCGTCAACCTGCCCGTGATGGTGTACGTTTGCAATTTCAACAGACTTTAAACAGAGTAGGGTTCCGAAGTGTTTTAAAAAAATAAATCATAATCATATCAGCCGAAAATCGTCCACTCATGGACAAAGGCCTCCCCCAAGGATTTCCACGACGACCGGTCCTGCGCTACCCGCATCCATCGACTTCTCGCGATATTCACCAGGTTGCCGGTCCACCGCGCGGGAGGCCTGCATACACTACGTTTTACGGTGCGCGGTCGTCACTCGAGAACTTTACTGCCCCATCGGCCATCTGTTCTACGAGCTATGTGGCCTGCCCATTGCCAAAAAATGAATGTTTAGTTTAATAAACAAAATTATATTTACAGTTGGTTTTAAAACATTTTTTATGGAAAATCTATTTCAAATGCACATCTTAAGTTGGTCGACTATTACTCCTAAACTAAGAAAGCATACTTAGCCGCGCTAGTTTTCCTTTTAAATCCCTACTAATCCCTACTAATATTAAATGTGAAAGTAACTCTGTCTGTCTGTTACGCTTTCCCGCAAAAACTACTGAACGGATTTGGCTGAAATTTGGTAGGTAGACAGATTAGGACCTGGGTTAAGACACAGGCTACATTTTACCACGCTCGCGAGCCGCTTGCGGCTCGCGCACTGCGCACCCTCAAAAAGTCATAGAAACGTGGTCCACGCGGGTGAAGCCGCGGGAAACAGCTAGTTGATTATATGTCTTACCATTTATTATTTTTTTCAGATGTGTTGAAATGGCGGCTTAGCTTGTGGGGGCTGGGGGGGGGGACACTTGACTCGAACAAAAATTAGCACTTTAAAACTTAGAGGTCCCCAGGAGGCTCTTGCTTCCATACAAACTTAGTTCCGTTTTAAAACCAAAACTACATACCGGAATGAAGCTAAACTATGCAAATATATTGAGTAGACACCCATCGATGTTTGAGATCAGTTTTCGATGTACTAATATAAAACGGAACAAAATAAGAGCGGTTTCAAAATTTCAGTACAAAACTAATTTAAGCTTTTGTTTAGTTGTGTGTAAATTTATTTCGATGAAAACTAATTACAAACATCGATATGGTGAGTTCTAGGTTTAATTGCGAGAGTTAAAATATTTTACATGAATGGCCGTATCTTTTTTAGGCTTTGACTATGAAGCTGCATTTTTTTAACACGTTTTTATTAAGTCACTTTCTTTTTTAAATTCGTTTGCTGAATTAACAGCCGCTTTGACGGCTCGCGACAAACAATTTGTCAGAGAGACCACCTTGAGTTCAATCGCGCCGCCCGCCGCGCCGCCGCCAACGTTGTCGGAGTCGCGATTCAACTCAACGCGGCCCCTTTGTCGGAGTGTTTGACTGTCGCCGCTGCCGACTCGCGGCATTTATCAAAGATTCAGTTAAATCAGCGGACGAATTTCGCAGCTTCAAGAGACCATAGACTAGGTATTTGATATTATGTGTTCCGACTGACGTCCGAAGTCCATTATGAGAGAGTACCTCGCTCTTGTTCCGCTTGCAGCCGCCAGATGTCGCTACTTATCCATCAAATGACCGCGCAGGAGCGCCCCTTGTGGCAAACCTGTGAACTACTCTTACGACATACGAGCCGCCATGATAGATTTGTGTCATTGTTGCGTCGTTTTTTGTTCCGTGCGCACGCCCGCTAGATAAAGTTTGAAAATTTAGTCCTAACGAATTTTTCGTTTGAACTTTTGAGATTAAAGTAGAAAGTTCAGTTTTTTAATTTATTTTAAATCTAATTGTTGCTTATCCGTAATTTTTCGTCGCGAAAAATGAGTGATGAAAACCACGTGCATCCGGTTTCGCCGCGAAAAAGACCGCGTAGTCCGAGCCCGAGCCCGGGCTCATCGTCATCATCGGAAAGAAGTGAAAGTGAAAGTTCATCGGAGTGCGAAGAAGCTTCAAATGGTGCTAGCAACAGCGCCCTAGGTGCCGGGGTTGACCCCCAGGTCGCCGGGTGCAGTGCTCCACGTGAGTCGGTACCTATAAGCGCGCCTAAACCGAAAATACGTAAACGTGAACGTTTGAACGAGGCCGTACTGTGTAAAAGTTTTGAAGCTCTTTCCAAACAATTGGTAAATCATATCAACAACGTTATGTCTACGAACTACAATCATATGTTAAGTAAAATTTCGTCATCAACGCAAAGCGACACACCCGCACTATCGACGGAAACACCTAAAGTTTTATATGACTCTTTGCACCCTCCTCAAGTTCCGACACCTGTCGGGACTATTGCTGATCTAGACGTCGTAATTAAAGAACCTGCAGTACCTAAAGCAAATCCCGACCGCGTTGCTAAAATAGCAAGTATGCAGAGATTTGATTCACCCGACTGGAATGCGGTGCGATATACCGACATTCAAAAGAAATATGTCGCTTACCCTTGTTTCACGGAATTAAAAGTGAACGAGGAATTAAGACGTCTTGAAGATCCATTCGCCCCATTAAGATGGTTTCAGATGGAGCGAAGTTTCGCGGCTTTATCGAATGCATTTTTAGCACAAAATGAGTCGGTCAACTCGGCTTTACAAAAACTTATCGACTGGTCTGCCAGTACCGACGTTCAGTTATCTCCAACTAACCTGTATGAAAAGATGAAGGAATTATTTGGAAACGAGTCTAATTACAAAACGGCTTCTCATGACATTTTTCAAATTATTTGTGGGAAACGAGCTGAAGTTTTGGAACTACGCCGTCGCTCCCTTTTAAAATGTTTAAAAAACAAATACACACGTGAAGACATTGATAAAATTCCCCCCTCGAATGAATACATGTTTAACCCTGAAGCGTTGGGGGCTTATATTCAAAAAATCGGAGGTATAGATAAATTAGAAAAGCAGGGTAATCCACCACAGGCCCCTCGTCCAAAATCACCGGAACCTTCAACTTCCTTCCAGGACAAACCCTTTCGTCCCCGTCCAGGTAAACCAAAGACGGCCGAGAGAAAAGATTCAAACACTCGGCGAAATTATGTCTCATCGGGAAAGAAAAAAGGGGGGGAGGGGCGTAAGGATAAGGGTGGCAGGAAATCAGGAAATAGACATAAATGACTCACAACAAACAAGGTTTTCAGGCGGCTGTCTAAAGCAATATCTAGAAGTATGGAATCAGTTCAATCCACCAAAAGCTATTTTAAGTATGATCACGGGGGCTCGAATCCCTTTTACTCAAACACCGCCGCTTGTTCTTCCGACTCCAGAGATAATGTCTCAGTTTCAAACTCCAGTCTCGTCATCAATGAATTCCGAAATCCAAAAGATGCTACAGGACCGTGTCCTAGAACCTGCCCCACCAACTCCTTCTTTTATTTCTCCACTTTTTACCAGAACAAAGAGCAATGGAAAGAATCGAGTAATTTTCAACCTGAAAGCCTTGAACGATTACATGAACCCCAAACATTTTCACCTGTTCCATCATTATCAAATGCCTGCATTTCTCCAACGAGACGATTGGATGATCAAGATAGACCTCAGCCAGGCCTACTATCATCTGCCCATAAAAGAAGAACACAGACGTTTTCTGCGGGTCAGTTACGACAATCAACTCCTACAGATGACGTGTCTACCGTTTGGACTGGCTGCAGCACCAAAAATGTTTGCCTCGATTACAAATTGGACAGCAGAAGTGCTTCGGACAAAAGGTCTTCGCCTGGTGGTCTACTTGGACGACTATTTGATAGCACACCAATGCAAGGACGCTCTCAACACGCAAGCGGCTACTGCAGTAAACTTCTTACGCAGTCTGGGTTGGTGCGTCAATCTAGAGAAATCGGTCATCAGGCCGACAAGGTCGATCGAGTATCTTGGTATCAACTGGGACACGGAACACAATACAAAGTCTCTCCCACCAGACAAGGAACGCAAGATTCACAAGAGCCTCCTAACTCGACTGACATCAGGCAGTTGGACCCTCAGACAGGCGCAATGCCTTCTAGGGTATCTCAACTTTGCAACCTTCATCACCCACCGGGGAAGGTTGCATTGCCGCATGTTACAACGTCACAGCAAGCTCCTTCGTCAATTCCCTCGCAGAGCCGTGCAATTTCCCGACGACGTTCGCGCAGAACTCCAGTGGTGGCTAGAAAACGTTGCCCAAAAGACGCCGATCCACGCGGAAATGTTACCCACCAATTATGTCATCACGGATGCGTCCGACATTCAGTGGGGAGCGTTAGTAAACAACGAAAAGATACAAGGAGCATGGAATCATCAACAGAAGGGTTGGCACTGCAATGCGAAAGAAATGTACGCAGTGATCGCAGCTATCTCATCGAAAGCGACCACTCTGAAGAACTCCAACGTCCTTCTACAAAGCGACAACAAGACGTTAATATCTTACATCCGAAAAGAAGGCGGCACACGGTCCCCGCTCCTCCTCGAACTGACGAAAGACTTGTTGGCTCTTGTAGACGATCTCAATGTCGTAATACTCCCACACCACCTACCAGGAGTATACAACACCGAAGCCGATCTCCTATCACGCAACCGCATCGGCGGCGAATGGCATCTAAAAAGCGAGGCTACGACAAAGATATTTCAGACCTGGGGAGTTCCAAGCATAGATCTATTCGCCTCACAAACAGCACACGTGGTCCCAACATATGTATCCCTAGACTCGTCAGACTCGAAAGCTTATTATCACAACGCATTCAGCAAATACTGGAATTACGATCTAGCCTGGGTGTTCCCTCCACCAGCATTGCTACCCAGGACCCTGCATCATCTCAACTCAGCGTTAGGTCAGTTCATCATAATTGCACCCAAGTGGACGAAACCCTTCTGGCGCCCAGATTTGAAGAGCCGGGCACTAACACGACCAATGAAGATCAGACGCCTGCAAGAGACCCTAGTAGACACGATATCGGGACTTCCTCCGGCTCATGTCAACAACCTGCAACTGGAAGCTTGGCTCATTTCGGGTGGGACTCATTGACCGAAGACTGGTCACTGCAAGAAAAAGAACTTCTTACATCTTGCTGGCGGCCATCAACGTTAAAAACTTATACCCCTGTCTGGCGTAAATGGTCCCTCTGGTGTCACAAAAACAATTTAAATTATCACCAGCCTAAACCAACAGATGTAGCTAGATATTTAGCGTACTTGTTTCTTACTGAAAAATTAGCTTATCGCACTATCCTTGTGCACAAGTCAGTAATAGCATCCGTTTGCGAGACAATTTCAGATGTCAAAATCTCTTCTAATCATATAGTCAAACACATACTAAAAGCAGTGTCGTTAGCCAGATCTATGCCCCCAAAAGTCCCCATATGGGATGCTAGGATTCTAATAAGATACCTTAAAGATACTAGTGTGAATACAAATAGTTTATATGATGTATCTAGACGCACAGCCTCCATCCTTTTGCTGTGTTCAGGTCGAAGGGTTCATGACCTTACTTTACTACATTGTGATGCCCAACATTTTGTAGATAACGATGATTCAATTACCTTACATCCCATGTTCGGATCAAAAACAGACAGCTTGTCCCATCAACAGTCTAGTTGGACTTTGCTCCCTGCTCCGGACCAAAATATAAATCCCCTACTTTGGCTTAGAACTCAAATCACCTTAACTAGAGAACTGAGAGGTACTTTGTCAAATTTATTTATCACAACCAGGGCACCGGTGAGGCCTGCGACGCCAACAATTATTGGCGGTTGGATAAAGCGTCTCTTATCGGAAGCTGGTGTCCAAGCTTCGCCTGGTAGCTTAAGATCAGCAGTGTCTTCTTTAAATTGGTTTGAAAACTATAATATAAATGATATATTGGCCAAAGCAAATTGGCAACATGAATGTACATTCAGAAAATTTTATCGTAGAGATATTAATTTATCAAATCATAATCACGTAGTCGCTGAAAAATCACTATCGCACTACTTCTCTGTTGTTGATTAAAATTTAGTGAACCACTTAGTGTTTTTCTAACTCTCTCCTAATCACATCCACGCCTATATAATAAATCATAACGTTTACTTGAAACTGCACAATCACATTGTTGCTGTCATACAAGCCACCAGGAGATAACAAACACGTCTCTCATAATGGACTTCGGACGTCAGTCGGAACACATAATATACAAATTTTACCTTCCAATAAAAATTTTATTATGTTTCCTTAGACGTCCGAAGTCCAGGTGATGTCTTCCTGGTGCCCTCACATCATTATGGGCCGAACAATGACACAAATCTATCATGGCGGCTCGTATGTCGTAAGAGTAGTTCACAGGTTTGCCACAAGGGGCGCTCCTGCGCGGTCATTTGATGGATAAGTAGCGACATCTGGCGGCTGCAAGCGGAACAAGAGCGAGGTACTCTCTCATAATGGACTTCGGACGTCTAAGGAAACATAATAAAAATTTTATTGGAAGGTAAAATTTGTATATTAATTAAAACTTGATAACTCCACGCGTTCCTGAGAAAATGGGTATTAACAGATAGACAGACGGACAACGAAGTGATTCTATAAGGGTATCATACCTACTAAATTTACGCTCATCACGTGACTGTTATTTCTCAACGGGACCAGGCCTGTCGCACTCTGCGCCGTAGGTATGAAAATGTTAAAAATGTACCTACGCCGCCGCCCCAAGCCGCGCGGCCCCTTGCAAGGTGCAAATTCAGTAGTCAGAAGAGATAAGAGTAACGCGATAGAAAGAGAGGCAAATTGTAGGTGATACAACTGTAGGTAATTAGCGCTGTGCGACCTGAATTTGCACTTTATTGTGTCGTAGCAAGAGTCGCCATTAATTTAAATGATTTTGCGGAGTTCACCTTCTTTTACGTAGTAAATAGTCTTTATTCTTTTACGGGACGCTCTTATTTGTTTTTAACTAATTGTTACTTGTTAGTATAACATCCCTGACTAGCCTTACCAAGTGCGCTGATGCTGCAATACCCCCCGCGTAGGGTTTCCCGGTAACTCGCTGGTACAGAGTCCCAGCCACGGCCGTCGCCAGCTTGGATATCTTCACTTGAACCTCTGTTTCCTTCATAGTGCCATTCGCTACGAGATCACTGGTAGATATGACTGCAATGGTAAAGGATTACCGTCACAACTTATTATCTTCAAAATACGCATGATTTTTTTTTTGCTTCAATAAAAGCCCATTCATATGAGACACGGTATACAAAAAAAGAGTGTGTGGTTTTATGAAACCACGGTAAGAGTGAAACTTTTTTTCACATTATAGACATTTACAGAGCACGAAACGATCATGGCTGCTCTCGTCTTGTAGCTAGGGTACAGAGGATGAAACGATCATGGCTGCTCTCGTCTTGGAGCTACGGTAAAGAGGACGAAACGATCATGGCTGCTCTGACAAAAAAGTTTGAGACGATGCAATAAAAGTTTCACTTAATTCATGCATATACCCTATTATATCGTTTAAACACGTTACGCACGCATTAACTTACATGAACCATTGTTTCCAATGCTGATATTGTGATAAGCATAGCCTATGTGGTGGTGATCATCCAACACCGACTGGTAGAACATATTGGTGAACGTTTCGTCGTGGTCCACCAACAATATCTCTGGCAGTTGCCCACTATCCGTTTCGTTCTTCAGTATTCTTCGGAAGGTGTGCAACGATGACGGAGGTAGATTATCAGTTAGCTTTGTCTGCAATGTCATGTTGTATCCTTTAGCGTTATTCGAGAACTCTGCTAGAAACTCCGAAACCTGGAAAATACACAAATAACTAAATGAATATTAGGTATTCCTTCGATATCCTATAGCTATTCATCGGGAGCCGGTCGAGCCTTTCCCTCTAATATGGTTGAGAGGAGCAATGGCTGACTCTCGTGTTATACTCTTGACCGGGTGCTGTCCATGTGATGGCCTACACTTGTCAATGGCGTTCATGACATTCAATAATTTTAATGTGTAACTTCTCGTGTCATATTGTTTTCATGTTTTAATGACATCATTTGTTTTTTTTTATATCACGGATTGGATTGTGACGTTATAACCTATTGATTGTTTATTTCTTGATTTCTTACAAATGAAATTATGTAATCACTATTTTATGACTATCAGAAAGAGCGTAGTTTGCACCTATTTTGAATAAATATCTTGAATCTTGAATCTTCCAACTGGCGAGATAAAAAACGAGTCGGTTACAAATATCTGAATATCTCCGAAACGATGAATGCTAACTTACTGAAATAAAAACTGTTTTAAAGCATAATTATTAGAACTGAAATAAAAACTACACATTTAGTAATAAAATAGTGGCCAATTGCGTGTCGGAACACGCAAAAAGTAAATAAAAAGTATATTTTAGGACTTTTTGCAGTTAGTAATAAAACATTTAGTATGGAAATTCTATATACTTTTCAACCGACTTCCAAAAAGGAGGAGGTTCTCAATTCAACTTTTTTTTAAGTTTGTTACCTCAAAACTTTTGACTGGGTGAACCGATTATGATGATTTTTTTTATTTTAAAGCTAGTGCTTCCCGTGTGGTCACATATAAATTTTATCAAAATCGGTGTAGTACTTTATTAGAAAATTAACAAAAACCAAAAATAATAATGCAAAATTGTACTAAGTTATTGCGATGGAAGTCCAGTTTAGCGTTTTCAATTATTAAAATCCAACTGCACATCTTAAGTTGGTCGACTATTACTCCTAATATAAGAAAGCCTACTTAGCCGTGTTTTTTTTTTAAATTTATTATATTATCTATTTACTTTGTGATTATGTGCCCTACTATTACTAATTCTTTACACATTTCCTGAAATAGTGGTTTATAGCTGATCGGTAACACAAAAAAAATCACCACCTAAAAACTTAATACACCGTTAAAAATGTTCTTCGCAAACCCTCAATAGTTCTGAAAGACCTGTTCAACGATGCCCCACACGCTGGGGTGCGTGAAAAAAAATCACCCTCATGAAGGGGAGGTAACCCAATATTTTTATTACGCTATTATTAGCTTCACCTGTTTGTATGTATGTATGTTTGTAACCGACTCCTTTGCTCTCGATTTTGACCCACTTTAAACTTTAAGATTTAATTCAAACTTTGTACATTTATCAAGAATCAGTGACAATAAAATAATTTCATAAGTTTATCCTGAACTAAAAATTGAAAAATAAATAAAGTTAAAAAAAAAACTAAAAAAACACGCTTTTAAAGCACATTAAACTAAACAGTTAAAAATAATTCTTAATAAAAGCTGAAAACAATAATGAACGAAAAATACTAGTATTATTGTGAAGAAAGCGTGATCGTTTTGTGCCATATTTTTCGTATAACCGAGCAACCCACGCTTTTGCCACAGTATAATAAAGAGTACTACGTACAGTATGGTCACTTCCTGCCTCTTGTTGAAAGTGCCGCCCACCCCCGCTCAGATATCTCACAGCAATCCCAACATGTCTTATCTCACTCAGACAAGCATGGTACGCGTTCACCTACACGAGCTTAGACGGTGTGCGTAGGAACGCGTTTGTTTCATACATTTGATCACCAGTGACCGAGGTGTGCTTTTGCACAATAATACTAGTATTTTTTGTTCATGATTGTTTTTAGCTTATATTAAGAATTATTTTTCACTTTTTAGTTTGATGTGCTTTAAAAGCATGTTTTTTAGTTTTTTTTAAACTTTATTTATTGAATATGTTTATAGGCGTCAAATGATAATTTTTATCCACAATTAGTAAAAATCATGCAATGTATTAAATAAGTAAATAAATTTATTTCATTACCAAAACACATTTATACGATGATACACTAAGTAGTGGTCCCCACACTAGGCTAGGCCTGTATCTTAGGGGCCGAAACAAAAACTTTACTAGGCTACAAACATAACATACAAAGAGAGTACTAAGAGAAATACCAAATTTTATTAGTAAGACATATGCGAAGAAATTTTTAAAAGTACAAAATATATAAGGTGTAACAAAATTAGCTGAAACTATTTTAACTGGTGCTTCTACCCATGAAACTGAACAACTTTCCCCATGGAACCAATAGTCAAATCGCAAAAAAAATTGGCTCTCCCATACTAACTTGATCAGCTAATCAGCTAACTTAGTATGGGAAGTTCAAAAATTTTTTTGAGATTTGACTATGGGTTCAATGGGGGAAGTTGTTCAGTTTCATGGGTAGAAGCACCAGTTAAAATAGTTTCAGCTAATTTTGTTAGAACTTATATATGTGTGCGTGTGCGCGCGTGTGTGAGTGCTTGCGGGTGTGCGTGTGTTTATGCGATTCAGCTTGCAGTGCACTAGGTTTCTAAGCTAATGCTGAGGAATATCCTCCTAGTTTATCCTTATGCATTGATTCTTTGTGTGTAATTCGTAATTTATCTTTATTATTAAGTATTAATTTATAGTTGCACATGCACCCACCCGCTATCGTTTCACTTTCTCATCTCCTCCATTCACAAAGGTTGCCTGGAAGAAATCGCTTAAAGCGATAAGTACGCCTTTGCAGATCATTTTATATTTTGCTTTTTAATCATTTTTGTATTTTTGGTGCGCAATAAAAGACATTTATCTTATCTTAAGATTCTCTCTCATTCCTATATCAACTCAAAAAGCTTGTTTGGAGGGAGGAGTAGGGGTTTGCTTCTCGCATTTCAAGAGCCGATTGGGCTAAGATGGAGGCTATGCGGACTGGCATTGTGGTGCATAAAAAAATGTTTTTCTCACCAATGCTTACCATAAGGCTCTTTGCACACGACGGGGAGGGGCTGGCCGGTCTATTTTGCCGCCAACGATAGCACAAAGGGAGTCGTACACTACCAACGCCCATGAAGGCGGCGCGGTCTTTTCGTTCTCTATGTGCGTCGCTATTATAGGACTCCCTTTGTGCTATCGTTGGCGGCAAAATTGACCGGCCCGCCCCGTCCCGCCCCGTCGTGTGCAAAGCGCCTAATTGTACCACAACGCTCTTTTAGGGTTTATTCCACGTATCTTATGCCAGTCTATTTTGCCCTTTCAATAGCCCTAACCCCGAGTGGCTTTAGGGAGAAATCTGAGAGCCACACAGTAGCACACGTGTACTGAGCTTCCATCGAAGACAACTTTTTCTTCATGCGTGGGTCTTAATATATGTGTCATCATCATCATATCAGCTCATATACGTCCCCACCGAGGGGCTCGAGCCTATCCTTAATTAGGGCGATCGGGCCTTAGTCGACCACGCGGGCCCAGTGCGGGTTGGTCGACTTCACACACAACCTTCGAGTTTCTTCGCAGGTTTCCTCACGATGTTTTCCTTGACCGTTAAAGCAATCGGTGAGTATATGTACGTAAGTTTTTGAAAAACTCATTGGTACATTTGGCCGTCCGGATTTAAACCCGGCACCTCTGGTTAGGAGGACCGCGTCGTTACCGGTTGAGCCACCGACGCTATACGACGAATATATGTGTAAGCTTGCTGAAATTACTACTCTGGTCTTTTGTATACTCTTTGTTATTGGATTCTATAGCTGGCTTGTTATTAAAGCATGAATCTACACTCTTATAAAAAATAGCCCTTCACCAATCAAAAACTCCTATAAAAAAATGTTTTGGAGTGTGGTTGAGACCAGATATCGCATACTCCCTCGCCATGAGCACCTGTTACTTGTTGTTCTTAGCCTGCGAAGGTGCCCCCTGCATGGTTGGCCAGATCCCCGCCCAGCTGGCCCAGTGAACACATTATGGCAAACGATGAACGTCGATTATGACCCGTGTATACCGTCATGACTATGTCGCTCACCTGCGGAGTAGCTTCTATGTTGTCCGCGGCGAAGGCCCACAGCGGCCATGAGGTGTCCCCCGCGTGGTTGGGCAGGTCACCGCCCAGCTGGCCAAGCTCCAGGTGCAGGCGAATGTCGGCCGGCGCCAGCGGAGCGCCCGGGGGCCACGCGCCGTGGGCCAAGTCGTACGCCACGCGCTGGGACCCGATATAGTCGAACGCTTCGCCGTTCAACAGTGTCCATAGTATGTTGTGGTCTGATTAATGGCAGTTTTGAGAATTTGATTACTTTTGATTAATGGCATATCGTAGAAAAAAAAAGAAGATTTTAAAGCGACTTAGGAATTTTCAAATAGGCACAAGAAATAATATAAAACCAATGACTAAACTGCTTAAAATTCATAAAATGTATCCTCTATGTCAATCTATTCGAATGTCATAGGCAGAGGTCAACAAGAGGTATCTAAAATGGCACCACGCAAAATCCATTCATCACATCAGCTCATATACGTCCCCACCGAGGGGCTCAAGCCTACCATCAATTAGGGCAATCAGGCCTTAGTCGACCACACGGGCCCAGTGCGGGTTGGTGGACTTCACACACAACCTTCGAGTTTCTTCGCAGGCGTGTGCAGGTTTCCTCACAATGTTTTCCTTCACTGTTAAAGCAATCGGTGAGTATATGTACGTAAGTTTTGAAAAACTCATTGGTACATTGGTAGATTGGAACATGGTACCTCTGGTTAGAGAACCGAGTCGTTACCGGTTGAGCCACCGACGCTTTTTAACAGCATCATAAAGGCGTTATTATATTGCACACGCAGGACGTTGTAGGCAAGAAACAAACATACAAACAAACATACACCTGGAAATCATTAGCCTCCTCCATGAACAGTCGGGTAGAAAGTTCTGAAAAATGTATTCATCATCATCATCATATCAGCCGAAAATCGTCCACTGCTGGATAAATGCCTCCCCCAAGGATTTCCACGACGACCGGTCCTGCGCTGCCCGCATCCATCGGCTTCCCGCGATCTTCACCAGGTAAAAAAAAATGAAAAAATGTATTACTTACTATAATTTTTAGCGTCTGCGATTGGTATCATCTTGGAGAGAGTAGAAGCAGCTGTAATCAGTGTGACCAGACCAACGACAGAACTCGCCATACCCGGAGACAGACCTGGTAAACACACATTTTTTCAATATACAATGTTCGTACAAAACTAATAAGTTTATATATAAAAATGAATTCCTATTTCCCTTGGTCACGGCATCACGCGTAAACGGCTGGACCGATTTCGCTAATTCTTTTTTGTCGAGTTCGTTATTGTCAGGAGAAGGTTCTTATGTAGTGTAGGGTAGGTTGGGGTAGTGTAGTGTAGGGTAGGGAAGGGTAGGATAGGGTAGTGTAGTGTAGGGTAGGGTAGGGTAAGGTAGGGTAGTGTAGTGTAAGGTGGTACGAAGTTCGCCAGGAATACTAGTTAGTTATTATTTTTAATTATTTGTTTGTAAGTGACATTGTTTACCATCAAAAAGAGAAGCACTGTCAATTCTAGCGGTGACCAAAGTAACTGGTTTCTTAGTCGCTGAAGTTTCCTGAAAATACAGATGAACCATGAGTTAAAATAGATATGTAGGATTCACTTTTTTAACCGACTTCAAAAAAATGGAGGAGGTTTCTCAATTCGACCGTATATATTTATGTGTGTTCGGTTCGATAATTATTTTTTTCTTGGAAAGGAGATATCCCTAGGGTGGTACCGATTTTGATGATTCTTTTTTTCTTGGAAAGGAGATATCCCAAGGGTGGTACCGATTTTGATGATTCTTTTTTTTTTGGAAAGGAGATATCCCAAGGGTGATGGTGGTGGTACCATGATAAAAAAATCTGAATTTGATGATGGTATCCCAGAAGAGTCGAAGGGAACCTTCGAAAATCGTAGTGGCGACTAGTACGTTTTTTTGTTCGGTTTGTCGGTTTTTTTGTTTCAAATTGTTATAATACTACTAGCCTTTGCCCGCGGCTTCCCCCCTCAGAAACTCTAGAAGGCTCTTCTAATTGGCAATCCATGTCCCCCACCCATCAACCAATTATATAGGGTGTAACAAAATTAGCTGAAACTATTTTAACTGTTGCTTCTACCCATGAAACTGAACAACTTTCCCCATGGAACCCATAGTCAAATCGCAAAAAAAAATATTGGCTCTCCCATACTAACTCGATCAGCTGCTCAGCCAACTAAGTATGGGAAGTTCAATTTTTTTTTGAGTTTTGAGTATGGGTTTCATGGGGAAAGTTGTTCAGTTTCATGGGTAGAACCACCAGTTAAAATAGTTTCAGCTAATTTTGTTAGACCTTATATATACAAGAAATCACTTCAATCCGTTGCGACGCCGACGTGCGCGAGCGTGGAAATGAGTTTTCCCCAGATACCTCCGGGAACTATGTCAGGATATTCTAATTAGTAAATTATGTCATATCCGACCCCCTCTGGTTGAGGTTGGTAATCTGAATAATGATATTCTGTGCTAAAAAAATCACAACAATCTACTGTTCCGTTGCGATGTTAAATAAACTAACCAAATAATTTTCGAAAAACCTAATTTTAATATTGCATTGTCACGCGATATACATATTATGCATACAAAATTTCAGCTCAATCGGCAACCAGGAAGTGGGTCAAATTTAACTTGCAAGATTTCACCCGAACAAACAAACATACATACATACATACATTGCAAGTCAAATAAAAGCTTGTAAAAAGAGTATTTCTGAGCATCGGACTATGCATTTTCACGAGATAAAAAGTAGCCTATGTATTTCTTAGTGACACAGGCTACCTGCATGCCAAAATTGGGGATCTTCAAGGCGAGAGTGAATAGGCATTATTTGAGTTAGCGTGTACCATCCTCGACTACACCGTCACTTACCATCAGGTGAGATATAGTCAAACGCACTCAAATTATTAATTTAAAAAAAATTCACCAAGATTGGTGGAGGTGTTGAAGCGTGACAAGGTAACAAACAAACAAACAAACACATTTATAATACAACTAGTAAGGATTTACCTTCACTCGCGGGAACAGTGACGAATACACATTCTGGGCTCCCAAAGGATCACATACTTTAGTTGGAGTGAGTATAGCTGTTGATGCAGATCTAAAAAAAAGACAATTATAATTCAAAAAAAGGGTAACTTTGTTAAACCAAAATAATAAAAAGTACATTAAAAAAACTAAGAGTATTTTTTAAAAACGTAATATTTACTTTAATTAAATCGGTTTGATTAGCATTTAGCACACTAGCGCCGCCAATAAAAATAAATAATTTACTCACTATTATGAACTTAAATAGAAATCATTGAGTATATTTTGCGAATATATGGGAGCGGCAGCTATTGTTTAGTTGTTATTTCATAACTGATTGTTTAGTTGTTATTTCATAACTGATTGTTTAGTTGTTATTTCATAACTGATTGTTTAGTTGTTATCTCATAACTGATTGTTTAGTTGTAATTTTATAACTGTAAATATTGTAAATGATAATATTCAATTCAAATTATTAAGACTGTGTAAAGCTATCACTATTGAAAAAATATATAATATACTTAAAGTAATAAAAAATCGATATAATTGAATACAATTTTTAAAATATTACCACTTTTGATGTAAAAAAAATAAACTTGTTTTTAGAATTAATTGCAAAATTTCTGGAAAACAAATAGTTAACATTTGAATGAAACCAACACACAAAAATCGGTGACTTTAAGACCTCTCATTTTAATTGAACCCATTTTTTTTAAACTTATTTGAAAGTATAGAAAAGTAATAAAAACATGTTAAAACGAGAGTTGGGCGTTCGGTTTCCATGTAACAGCCGCGTTGAGGCCCGCATTGATTTGAACTTAAAAGGAATAAACTTACGTTCCAAATTATTTTAACACGTATCAACCAGCTCGGATTGAGGTATCTTATGAAAATGAAAATGAAAAATGAAAATGTTTATTTTGGCACTTACAAGTTATAAACACATTTAATTAAGCCCTAATTTCCAAACTAGTCGTTAGACTGTGTCTTGGAAACTAGTTCCTTCCCTTTTTATTGAACTACAATAAGGTAAGTACCTATACTTATTTACATATTTTAAATGACTCGGTGGCTCAGTGGTTAGTGCCCTTGACTACTGATCCGAGGGTTGTGGGTTCGATCCCCACCCAGGGCAAGCATTTGTGTGATGAGCAGATTTGTTTGCTCTGTGTCTGGGTGTTAAATATCTATATATGTATGTATTTAAACGTATATAAGTATGTATATCAGTCTCTGGTAACCCATAACACAGGGAATCCTACTTTGGGGCCAGATGACCATGTGTGATTTGTCCCAGAATATTTATTTATATTTATTTATTTTATTTATTTATTTATTATAATTTAAGCAAGTGTGATGATTGTGTGTGTGTGTGTGTGTGTGTGTGTGCGCGTGTGCGTGTGTGTTTCTGTGTATGGTGGTGTGTGTGCGTGTCTGCGCGCGAGTTGTGTGTACACCATAGTAGATGATAGATTTAAGAAAATCTTCGGTGGACTGATAGTCAAACTTCTGAAGCCAACTGAAAATGTTTTTTTTGAATTTGTAGTCAGTTAGTTGTATTAGGTCACTAAAGTTGTCAAAACTGTTATATATTCTAGGGGTTAAGTATTCGTGTCTCTTTTGTGCGACAGTAGTTCTGACTATACTAACTGGAAGTTTTGTCGGTCTTCTTGTAGACTGTTTGTCAAAAATATCCAGGGAGGGTAGTATTGAACAGTGATATCTACGCAGTGACTGCAAGATAAAGAGCTTTCGAACTGTAAGTAAATTAGATTTTATATAGATTTCAGTTGTAGGCGAACGCCGGGGTAGAGAGAGTATGATTTTAATCACAGCTCTTTGAGCTCGCTCTAGTCTCATTAGATGTGTCTTAGAAGCAGCCCCCCAGGAACAGATGCAGTATGCGAGAACACTCTGACATAATGATTTATAAATATGGATAAGCAGTCCCGTTTCAGCAACTTCTCTTAATTGTTTAAAAACATAAATTAGTTTTCTGGTGCGTGAAGTAGTAGTGGAAATATGACTGTCCCATCGAAGATTTTCGTCTATATATACTCCCAGATATTTTACTGTATAAACCCTATTAAGAAGTAAACAGATACAGTTATTCGCATAAAAAGGTCTGTTACATGGGTATGTATGTATTTTAATTGAATAATTGGGATCAGGTGATGATGAACCGTTTATGGAAAAGCAAATATAGTTTGTTTTACCTACGTTGAGAGACAACAAATTGTCCTCAAGCCACGCAGTAATTTTCCTTAGCCCGTTTTCGGTTATACTTTGGACTTCTGTCCACGTTTTACCATAGAATATTAATACTGTGTCATCTGCAAACATCAGAAGATCTGCGTTATCTGGCGTACTATTACAAAGCTCGTTAATATATACGAGGAACAATGAAGGTCCCAGCGCACTCCCTTGGGGAACACCGTAGGTACATGTAGCGCTTTCACTTAAATGTTGCCCTAATCGAACTTTTTGGTTCCTATTAAGCAAGTAGTCTTGAAACCATTTGTGCGCTGTGCCTCTGATGCCCAAGTTCTCAAGTCGCTTTAGCAAGATAGGAAGAGAAACGGTGTCAAACGCCTTCTGAAGGTCCAAAAAGACACCTATAGTCTTGTCCTCTTTGTCTAAATGTGTAGTAATAATAGTTGTAAGTTTTAGAACCGCTTCATCAGTGGAACGCTTATTCCGGAATCCATATTGGTTGTCCGAAATTAAGTTATTCTTTGCTAGGTAGTTCATTAGACGCTTGTTAACAATTTTTTCCAATATTTTTGATAAAATACTCAAAACTGAAATGGGTCTATAGTTTGAAGCTTCATTTTTTTCACCAGCCTTGAAAATGGGGGTCACAATAGCAGTTTTGAAGATGTAAGGGAAAACTCCTTTTTCCAAACTAAGATTAAATACATGAGCTAGAGGTTCAATAAGGTAGTTGCTATATGTTTTAAAAATATTTGTGGGAATCTGATCATAACCTGGGGCACTGTGACTTTTTAATTTACTTATTATCTTGTTTATTTCTAAGGGGTCGGTGGGGTGGAGAAGCATTGACTGAACAGGATTTTTAGAATTAGTAGTTCTAATGGCCAGGTCTGAATCGGATTGGTTCATCTTTTTGAGCATTTTATCAGCTAGATTACTGCCTATCGTGGTAAAGTAGCTATTTACTTCATTTAATGCTGCCTTGGGCCTTAAAGCCTTAAGTTTTTTTTTTTGCACAACTGCTAAAAATGGCCACTTTTAGCAGTTTTGCAAACAAAACCTTGTTAAAATATAACAATTATATGCGCAAAATACTCAATGATTTCGATTTAAGTTCATAAGAATGAGTAAATAAATTATTGATATTGGAGGCGCTAGTATTAGCACACTAGCGCCGCCAATATAAATAAATTATTTACCGCCTTAAATTACACATAGTTACCTTCTCATGCAAACAACAGTGTTCACTGCCGCGAACATGAACGAGTGCAGCTGGATGGAACACAGCGGCTTCCCTATCTGGTTTTCTTTATCCAGATTATACCTGGAAAATATACAACAGATATAAGTCATGTCTTTGTTTCAAAAATAACTAAAAACAGGATGTTTCAAAAATGTTCGGGAAATTTTTATACTGTGGCTTCAACTGAGCAACGTTTTTTTTTTGGATTATCTGTACAAAGTTGGCTTTTCTAATCAGCTGATGAGGAGGAAATATTATTATCGGGTTCTTGAGAATAAATTCAAGACTCATGTCAAAAGAATTTTCAAAAAAACTAAAAACTTTTATTTGAAAAAAATGTTTATGCTCAAAAGCCAAATAAATGCTCAAATGACTATAAATACACGTCTCCAAATTCGAAAAAACGCGAGCGCAGTATTTCCTACGATTCTATTGAAAATAAAAGACGATCCTGGGACCTTGATTTCACATCCAAAGTTCATCATCAGATCAACTTCGAAATACCAAGAGGATCTATTGTCACCGGGAATACGGCTTTATACCAAATTTCAGCTAAATCAGACCCCTGGAAGTCACTCTAAAATCTATCGCAAGATTTGAACTAACGAAACTAAGAAACAAACATTGCAAATTAAATAAAAGCTTTTAAAATGCCTGTGCTCTAGAGGATATTATAAAACAATACATTATATAAATGATAAGGACATATGAATATGTATTGATCTCCGAGCAATTAACATAACCTGAGACTGTTAACTAATTAATTAACCCGCACTGGGCCCGCGTGGTCGACTAAGGCCCCATCGCCCTAATTCAGGGTAGGCTTGAGCCCCTCAGTGGGGTCAAAGGTAACCCCTATTTCATCATATCAGCTCATATAAGTCCCCACCGAGGGACTCGAGCCTACCCTGAATTAGGGCGATCGGGCCTTCGTCGACCACGCGAGCCCAGTGCGGGTTGGTCGACTTCACACACAACCTGCGAGTTTCTCCGCAGGCGTGTGCAGGTTTCCTCACGATGTTTTCCTTCACCGTAAGAGAGCGTCGAATAAACGTACATATTAAATCTTAATTCGAAATCACATTGGTACGTGGCGGGATTCGAACCACGACCTCCCGGACTGGAAGCGGCGGCCTAAGCCATTACGCCACCGACGCTCTTACTGTTGGAATTGAAAATAGTTTTTCAATTTCATACGCAGAGAAGTCATAGTGAAAAGCCAAACATTTTTTATCACCCATATCAACATTATTGTCCTCACATCTTGTAACATCTTTCAATTTTATCTATTTCTTCAGAGCGCGATTCCGGTAAATATAATATTGGGAAGGGTATGTCCCTCCTTATCAGCCCGGTGCCCTTGCCGTTCCACACAACACCACCAGCGATTGATGAAGAGCACTGACTGCCAGGACCCGAGGAGTATTCATTTGGACATCGGGACTCCTGACTAAATGCACTAGCCCTGCAAAACATTGGGAAAATTATAATACACTGCTGCTCAAGATTGCCTAGACTCTAGAGATATTTGAAGATTTTACATATATGTAACTTGGTTTTTAGTATTGACATGTGCAAAGTAGAAAATTTCAAGATGGGCAAGTGCTTAACCCTCTCAGTTCTTTTGAATGAATTTCGTTTTCAAATCATCTTCCATACAAACTAATAATGCTAATTTCTCTAAAATTATTTTACCGGTTGGAATGAAACTTTGTACACACAAGTAAAACACGAAATTGTAGTAAGTGTATGATTTAGGATTTCGAAACAATTCAGAAGAAATAAAGCGCATTTTAAAATTACGATCGAAAACCTAAAATCTCTGTTGTGGAAACCTTTTTTTTAATAAATAGTACCTACACTTAATATAGTTTCGTTTTTTTTTGCTCAATTATACAGGGTGTAAAAAAAAATGTGTAATAACCGTTAACTGGGGCTTCTACTCATCATACTGAACAACTTTCCCCTAGGAAACCATAATCAATTCGCAAAAAAAAAATTCGACGCTCCATACAAAAATGCACAAAATTGGTCGTTTAGCTGATCGATTTGTATTAAGAGTTTAAAACTTTTTTGCGATTTCAGCAAACTTGTAGAACAAAAATTGTACAGTTTGATGAGTAGAAGCCCCCGTTAACGGGACCTAATTTTGTTATACCCTGTATAAAGTTACATCAGAATAGGTTTTATAATTTAAAAAAAATATATTAATTTGTATGTAAGACAATTTTTAATAGGGACTTTTGAATTTTTGTACAAACAACAATAAAAATTGTGTTTTTCTGTTTTGAGTGGCACAGATGGCAGATTCTATGAAATAAGTACAACCCAATTTTCATTTGTACAAATACTACTTAAAATGAAATTCATTTATAAATTACCTGGGGGGTAAATACCCATTTTGAAAGTTGCTTCCCTACAAAAGTCCGAAGTAATTTTTATAGCTTTTCAAAAAACCATATTTTGTATGAAAAACCTTAATATATCTATATGAAATGTTGAGCAGTGTATATATGTCACCGGAATACTGTGAAAACCGCGATATTACAATCTCACTAGTTAGATTATGATATAACGGTAAATTGTGAATCCGATCACAATATCACGGCCTATTTTTGTACCTCCGAATACAACCGACGATTTCTTCTGCTTCGAAGCATTCTGCTACCCAGGGGTAGGGAGCCATTAGTGTTATTTTAATGTCACTAGTGAGTTTACAATGTCACTAGTGAAATTGTAAACAATATGTTACAGCTCACAATCTGTCGACAGTTCACAATCTCGCGAAATAAATCCCGTTAGATTATAATCTAACGGAATTTACAATCTTATGGTGACATATACATATCTATGACAATAAAAATGATTCCCTTACTATTTACCTGTGTATTGTACTGTCATATAACAGTACACCAGCTACATGCTGAGGGTATTCCATGAAGAATTCCACAACATCATGAAACAGAGCAGTGTTCACCACAGCCATGTACGGCCCCGCCGACGCGTTGTGCACCATCCACTGAGCATCACTGATGTTATTTATCATATGCACTACCCCCACGGCACCTTTGTCTGAAGCTGAATTAAACAGTAAAAGGTATTGTTGTTAGGGTCCCCAGGAGGCTAGAGTTTCCGTGCAAACGTACATATGAAATCGAAATTCGAAAACACATTGGTACGTGGCAGGATCTGAACCACGACTTCCCAGACAGGAGGTAGCGGCTCTTTTCATTACGCCATCAACGCTCACCACTGATTTATTTACTTATTGTATATTTACTTTTTATTTTTTTAATAACATAAGTACTTACAAGAACATCCCACTTGATTTGTACCATTCAGTCTTCTAAAGCATGCCGCTCCCCCCTCAATAGATGAATAAATTTGCTCATGAAGCCTTTCACAAGAAATTACTGTAAAATAAACAACAGACAACATTTATGGTCAGTGTATGTAGTCATAGACTAATAAAATTTATATGCTCAGAGCTTCTTAAATAGTTATTTCTATAGATATGCAATGTCTTTTCACAGCTTGATGGAGAAATGGAGTCAAGTAACAGATTCCAAGACTCAGCTGAGAAAAACAAACTGTATGAAAATTACACTATATCTGTCTTGCTCTCATTACAGCAACCTACAAGAGGAGTATGTCATAAGTACTCAAAGGTTGGACCATTTAGGTGGCATAGAATTTCCCTCTCAAAACATTTAAACTCTTTGGTCATATGACACAAAAACAAGGAAGAGTATTGTATTAGGGTCAGCTTCCCATACAAAGTGAGGTGCCAACCTTGCACTTTAAGACTAAAGTTATTTTCTAGATGTGGGGCAACAATTGCGGGTTTGAAAAGACAATGCAGAAAGACATGAAAACTTATCAATTAACTTAAAAAATAAAACCTAGATGTTTGTTGTATACATATTTTTCAGGGTTCAGTAATACCCAACGGGACCCTATTACTAAGCCTCCACTGTCTGTCTTTCTGTCAGCTGGCTGTATTTCAGAAACCGTAATAGGTAGACAGTTGAAATTTTCACAGAATATGTATTTCTGTTGCCGGTATAACAACAAATACAAAAAATTTAAAAATGTGTTTTTCATAGGTCTTTAGAAGTATTTTTAATTTAGCTCTCTTTTGAAAACGGTAATACATACTAGCGTGAAACTTGGTGTGATTATAGTACTAATACTTAAATAAAACAACAAATTATAAAAATTGGCAGTGTGAGTCGTACTTGCACTAAGTAGTCCGAACTGAATGACAAAAAAAGCATATTTTTGTTGCTGGTGTTGATGCCTTTTGTTTGTGATGTGAATAAGTATCATTGTCATTATACTATGTAGTTGTGTGGAGAGGTGCGATGGTATGGAACCCTCCGATTGCTAGTCCTACTCACACTTGGCCTTTTTTTTATTAAGTAAGGCACACCAACAGTATAGGTATTACACATGGAGATTGTTTGGAGATGCCCCAGCACATACTTTACTTTTTTTCCCACTATTTACAGGATATAACAAAGCTTTTACTGGTCACGTTAATCTAGGTATCTACTCATCATAATGAATGACTTTTCTTGAGAAACAGTGAGTTTTCAAAGAAAAAAATTAATTCCTATACAAAATGCACTAAAATCATCAAATAGGTGATGAATTTATGTATTAAAATGGGACTTTTTTTTTAATTTAGTATATAAACCAGGTTACTTTCACTCATTTAATTTACAACATAATTGTGCATCTTTATCATTATTAGCATAGTTTGTAAGATATAAATAACTCTCATCATGCTCCTTGTGGGGCCTCCAAAGGTGTCTCATTTGGAGTCATGTGGTGGCAAGGGTGCAGTCTCTGCGATGATTGTACAGGTGAGTGAAAAAACACTATAGGTTCTTTTAATATAAACTGTTAAGAGAGCTGACTAATTTTAGGGCATTTAGTACTGGGAATTGATTTTTTTTTCAAATTTTCAAATGGTTTCTTTAGAAAAGTCATTAACTGTGATAAATAAAAACATAAATTAACCTTACCCATACAAATTTTGTTACACCCTTTACTGAGTGGCAGATAAGTAGAGTACTAGCTAGAGAATCTCCAAACAGAGACCTGTAGTTAGGAACCCAATACTCGTGCCATGCCACCCTCAGACCATATTTGAGAACTATTTGTTGTATCAACATTATTTTTATATTGTTGTTTTTTATGTAATTTATGGTAGATTAATTGGTCTTTTGGCAATTGGCTCCTAACACTATTTCTGAGCAAAATGGGAGAAACCACAGCATGGGCACACCCCGTAGACTGCATACAACGGTCGTGAAATGACATTTCTCAAAACAAATGTCGGAGCAAACAAAATCACGTGGAAATCGTATACGTTCGAGAACCAAACTATAACCCAATCTGTATCAATCTGTGTGACGTGGGGGTTAGGTCGGAATCTAGAGAGCGGAGTGTCCATACTGTATGTTAGTACTAGTATATATACTTTTGCATGGGGCACTTCAGAAGTGAAAAGAGGGGACCGCTGGGGGAGAGGTATGCGGAAAACCACATCTAGGAAATAACTAGCGTCTATTATAGTCCTGAGTGGCTCATGAAGTGCAAGGTTGGTGCTCTAAAAACTCGGACTATTGTAGCAACGTACAGGCAGGGGTAAAAAAGCATTACATATGTATTCCTTCAATAAAATTATAAAAGTGAACTACAATATGCAGGTTACTCACAGTTAGACAAAATCGCGGAGACGAAGAAAGCAAGTAGTACGTTCATATTTATTAAATATTTATCACTTTAGTAGTTGCTCTGAATATTGTTCTCTGAGCTCTACTCATTACACTTGTAATCCACAAGGGTTTCACCTTACAGTTTGACTGTATTATTTCATTTTACATATCATCATTTTTACTTTTCATCCCCTCACACATTATATCCTCTTTATATTATAATCTCTTTGTCCTCTTTACCCACTTTTTACCCCACATTACCCTTACAAACCCTTTTTTTTTCTTCGCCCTTTTAGGGCAGGCTAAAGCTCATTGGCCATACCGCCTAGTCTTCAGTATAATATGTTTTTCAGTAGTATTAATTTGTAGAATTCACGTCTTCAGTAATTTTCAGTATATTTTTCAGATTATGTACTATTTTTCTCCTTTTCAGTCTTCAAGATCACTGTTTCTTCACGTTCACATCATATCATCCCTACTCCCTACTAATCCCTACTTAATAATATTATAAATGTGAAAGTAACTCTGTCTGTCTGTTACGCTTTCCCGCAAAAACTACTGAACGGATTTGGCTGAAATTTGGTAGGTAGACAGATTAGGACCTGGATTCAGACATAGGCTACTTTTTACCACGCTCGCGAGCCGCTTGCGGCTCGCGCACTGCGCACCCTCGAAAAGTCATAGAAACGTTGTCCACGCGGGTGAAACCGCGGGAAACAGCTAGTATTATAAATGTGAAAGTAACTCTGTCTGTCTGTTACGCTTTCCCGCAAAAACTACTGAACGGATTTGGCTGAAATTTGGTAGGTAGACAGATTAGGACCTGGATTCAGACATAGGCTACTTTTTACCACGCTCGCGAGCCGCTTGCGGCTCGCGCACTGCGCACCCTCGAAAAGTCATAGAAACGTTGTCCACGCGGGTGAAACCGCGGGAAACAGCTAGTTGTCTATAAACTAACCTAACCTACATACTCTAGCAAAATGATAGCACTTTTGCTAAAGCTTGCTCGGACTTCTTGTGGGAACTCGAAACACAGTATGCACACTTTTATTTCATTATCCTGCACAAGAAACACATAAATGATACTTCGCTGATAAATACACTATCAATATTATACATCAAAAACCACTAAATGCAACTTTTCGGATAATAAAAGAAAAATGACAAACTGAACGCTACAAATTCCCGCCAAAAGTCCTGTGCCCTTACATATTTACACGTTTTTGTTTTGTTTGCCATTTTTAGAGCAGGCTAAGGCTCATCGGACATACTGCCTTGTCTTTTTTTAATAACTTCAGTATATTTTTTTTACAGTTTTCAGTATTTTTCATTACATTGTAATTTTTTTCACTGGCAATAAATAACTAACAGTTAGTGAACAGTTAGTGTAGGGCTTGGAGGAAATAACTAGCCGTAAGCTCGCCGTAAGTTAGTTATTTCCTCCGAGGTGTAGGTTAAGCTACTTACGTTAAGTTACTTACTAGCCCGTTGATTTAATGGCGACATTAATTTGAATGACTAAATTGGCCAAGTTGTTGAATGAAACGTTAAACGAATTTGCTGAACGTCATTTAGCCAAGACGTTGAATGCGATATATGTCGCAGCCGTTATGTAGAATCCGCCGGTTTGTAAAACAGCGCGCTGCTTTTAAATAAAAAATAAAATTATTTTATTTCGAAACGAGTCCATATTTGGTTAGTAACACAAAACTTAATATCTATTGTTTGTTTGTTTGTTTAGGTAGGTAAATGTATTTGGCCACTGGGCAAGCAATCCACTCAGCGAGTGTAATTAGCATCCGCTGAGTGCATCCCAAGCCAGCTCCTCAGAATACTCCCATCCAGCCTGGTTTCCAAGACGGCCAGGATGCTGTTGGTGCTGCAACATAGCCTGCCGAGCGCTGCGGCGCACCATTTGCGGATCACGGCTTGGAAGCCGTCTACCTGCGTATCCGCAAACATCACCGACGCACTGCACCAGCGCAGCAGCCCCAACAGAGCCATGAATGCATTATTATATTGGACGCGCAGGGCGCCGATCGTCCTTCGCGAATACACAGCTCACAGGCTACAAGTACATTGAGATGTACAGTATGCTTTAAACAATGATATTTTAACCCGAGCTGTATATCTACGGAACTTGTGTGCTATTATATTCGCTCTGGTCGAAAGGGCTCTACGCTCTCAATCTATTTCAGCATCATCATTTTAATATTCGTTTACCAGGTGGCCCAGATATTTAAAAGTATAAACTCTTTTTAAAGGTGTTCCATTCAGTAACACAGGGGACACATGACATGGACACTTGTTGCCTGCCTTAAAAATCAGTAGCTCACTTTTTGATGATTCGTGTAAGGCAGTAAAATTTACACATACACTTAGCAATTGTTTCAATCCACCAATCGAAGGGCTCAGCAGCATCATGTCGTCTGCGTAGCTAAAGTTGACATCCAACATGCCTGTTGCAGAGCTCCTCGATCAGGGCATCGACATACCTATAAGTTAAAAAGTTTGGAGAGCTTAAGCCACCTTGTCTTACCCCACATTGCAATACATATTCATCTGATTTTGAATCCCCCCACTTTACAAAGTTTATCTGATTATAATAAGAAAATTTAAAGAGACATATCAACGCTTTTAGCATTTCAGTTTTTCCAGCTTGCTCCATAGCATATTATAATTTACCAAATCAAATGCTTTACATAAATCTAGGAAGCACGCATAGATAGGTGTTTTTTTGTGTATAGTATTTAAGGCTGAGAATTGCGCTTTCTGTAGACAGTCCTGGTCGAAACCCGAACTGAGCATCATGAAGTTTAATATTTATGAAGCTCAGCATCAAGCAAACCATCGAGCACCTTTGCAATAACTGTTGCCAAGGATATTGGTCTGTAAATGGTTCTGGTCGAGATATCCCCCGTTCTGTTTTTTCTGATTGTTACAACAATGGTTTTGGTCAAGTCTGCGGGTAGGTAAGAATGACCTATACAAAAACCAAACAGAAGGGCCAACACCCTAGGCAAATGAGATCCTGAATTTTGCAAATGCTCAATGCGGAGGCCTCTTCATGTCCTGGGGATTTTCCTCTCTTCATGCCTGTTATGATTTTTGCAATTAATTTTGCAGAGAATCTTACTTCAGTATTCCCAGAAGATGATAGCCCAGCATCACACTCAACATTTGTATATGGTAGATTTGACTTAACAGTAAAGTGCTCCCCAAACATGATTTTCTCAGTATCAGTGACATTTTCGACGCTCACCGGCAGACCGGGCTTATTATTAAACTTTTAAATTTTGGTACTTTTCCAAAAAACCTTGAAGTCATTTTTAGCATGCTGAGCAGCAATCCTATCCATCATAATTTGCTCTTGGTTTTGCTGGCACCACTTAAGTTAAGGGATCGTCCATTAATCACGTGAGGCTCGAAGGGGTTCGGAAAAAGTCACAAAGGGGGGGGGGGGGGGGGGGGGTTTACGTGCATTTATTTTTTCGTTAAACGCTCGATTTCTAAACCGAAAATGATTTTCCCGCCCGCCGCGACAATCGCCCGGCTCGGCTTGTCTTGAAAATTTTTAAAATACTTTGTACCACAAAAATACACGTGATTTTGGGTCTGGGGGGAGGGGTTAGTCTTAAACCTCACCACTTATTACCAGGGGGGAGGATAGAGTTAAAAAGTTGCTGAAAACATCACGAGATTAATGGACGAGCACTAGACTTAACAGCTCTTCTGCTCGACTCCATCTTCTCAAACAACAGGCCTACTTTTTGCTGACCACACTTTAGCTTGATGATTTTTAGACGTGCACTGTGAGACAGTACTGATTGAGTTCTCAATATCCTTACTAGTATTATAAATGTGAAACTGTGTTTATTTGTTTGTTTGTTACCTTTTCACGCTTCAACGCCTTGACCAATCTTAATGAAATTTGGCATGCGGGTAGCCGGTGTCACGAGGAAGGACATAGGCTACTTTTTATCCTGTGAAAATAGCATAGCCCGATGCAGTACTGAAAATATTATACTCTTTTTGGTTAATTTCTTTTACATCGTAACGGAACAATGGATTGTGTGATTTTTGCACAGAGATGGTTGAGGGGGTGGGAAATGACACGATTTACTATTTAAGCATATTGTGACATAGTTCCCGAGGGATATGGAGAAAATCCACGTGCACGCTCGCGAGCCGCTTGCGGCTCGCGCACCGCGCACCTTCTAAGTCAGTCACAAAAACGATGTCCACGCGGGTGAAACCGCGCAAAAAGCTAGTCAAAATATAATTTATCAATTATTTTCTATGTTCTAAATTCCTACAGCAATTATCACAACTATCAGAAAGTTTCAGTGGAAAGTCAATATGTCTAAAAGCTTACAGTACATTCATATCTGTATTTATCGAACCGTCGGTCAATGAGACGCAGGGAGGGGTTGCACCCTTTTGTTGTTGATGTTCCACCTTTTCGCAGGAGTCGTTACACTTCTTCATTTATTATGCATACAGCGCAGGAGTGGAACTCTTTGCCTGCGTCAGTGTTTCAAAAATATGATCATTACATAATAAATTGAAGACTGTCTCAAAAAGGCTCGTACCCACCGACGTAAATATATATTCTCAACAACTTAACTACTATAACCTGTGACTATAACACATAACACAAAGAAAGACGCCATTTGTAAAACGACAGCTGTCCTGGGTTGAAAGGAAATTCTTCTTGTAAACGTGTAAAATATATTATTTTTATTATAATCTTGAGTATCCACGGTTAATTACCAATAATTAGGTGAATTCACCATGTCCGAAAACACTATAAAGGTAAGCCCACAACGCAAGTACATTGATAAGCCTATCAAACAAAAAAAAAATACCACCTACCACTATTCAAGGTAGGTACTTTGTTTTAGCTTGATTGATCAATATTTTTGAGACCTTTTGAATTTACTTAAATTTATTTTTTTACATCAAAACCTATCTCTGGAACAATAAACATTATGTAGACCACCATGACAAAAATATCATGCCTATAAATTTCTCCAACTTTAATACCTACCTACATGTTTTTATTTGTTTAGTAATGTGAGTAATCACAATTATTTATCCTCCACTAAAGTCATGTATAAGTCGAATACTTGGGTCAATCAACTATTCTTTGTAACAAAGTGTGTCCAAAACAAAAATAAAACAAAATTATTTTTTTAACCACTTGCTGTACTATGGTGACTATGATCCCCAAGCTTACTGTTCCGTTGTTACACTGCTGTGACGGTGACCAAAACAACAAGGCGGCAAAAATCTTTACATCCTGCTTTATACCTAGAATGATTTCTATTAGGGATGCATCAATACGCCTTTTTGCCCCTTTTTGCCGGTACTCTTATAAAAATATCGGAAATACCAGTACCGATACCTAGACCAATATTCTTATTGAATTTTATTTTCTGGATCGACTGTTCTCTTGAATGGTACCTCTTCATGTAGATTCACAAGTGTTCATAAATTTTATAATTCATAATTTTTAAAACTGATGTCACAGGACATGTTTTCATACGGCTTGGGAATTATCCAAATTATTCTTTAAAACACTTGTGTATTTTGAAACTGATATTATCTTGCTATTTATTTTATTTTATTCAATAGACTACTTATAAAAATAATTATACGCATACTAATTAATTTTGAATTTTATTTAGCATGGAAAAAGTAAAACTAAAAGCCAACAGAGACTACAGTTTGTGCCTCTTGTACAACGAAACAGATGAAACATGAGGCGCGATTACATTACTTTTTTGAAGCAGGCACACTTAAAATATTGCTGATACATTGGTATCAGATGCATCCCTGTTTTCTATCTTTTTCTATGTAAATTTGCCGAGAACTTACGAATAATCACACGGTGATTGGTTGTCTGCTTACTTGACAATTACAGACTGAAGTTGCAGTTGTTAGTTTTATTAGGTTTGACGGCAGCTCTAGCGGAACATATGGTGCAACAAGTAAATACAGAATTATTACGAAATCACAGCAGTTTATTTATTGACTTTTCATCTGCTTTTCTTTATGTTCTCTGCCATATGACTCTCTGGGAAAACCTTCATATCTAGCAATGCATGACCAAGCATATAACTTTCTTGTAAACAATGGGCAGTACAGTAGTTTGACATGTCTGTAGTAAAAGAGGTGTGTTTGATCGGTGCCAATCTTGACTTGATATTGTTCACTACATTGTTATATGTACACATCTATTATATCTGGAATTACATTTTCGCTAAAATATTTTCGGCTTAGTATCTCGTACCGCAGTAAAATATTATTAACAAAACGGCGAAACCCTGCATGACTTTCCATGATTGGAAATCATTATATGCAATCATTTCACCGATTAAATAATGGTACCTCTTTGCTCTAGAGTCATTAATACCTATCCCACAACTTTTTCTTTTCTAACATATCTTCTAAAGACGGCTGCTTCTAAACACCACTCGCTTGTGATTCACTGGACTGAGAGATTGTCTTTGCTACATGAAGCAATACTTGTAGTACCAATAACCTCATCATATTCCAACTTATGTTTAGTCTGCAAATGCATTTTCATGGACGAAGTAGTCGCAGTTTTTCCCACACCTCCACGTGATAGTTGACCTCACCAAAAATTACAGTTAAATTTGTTTTTATCAACTCCACAAAGCATTTCCAAACACCCGACTTTTTCGACATCTTGTAATAACTGCGCGTTATTATAATAATAATTAATTAAACACACGAGCCTAACCTCTTCTACGTAAATACTCGTACAAAAGTGACAAATGATCGCGGGTTCGATTCCCGGCGGGGTCAATTGTAAGACTCGGTTTGTTTGGTGGCAGGGCATTTTCTAAGCCCGCCTGGCTAGCTACTACCATCTTATCTAAGTCTTGCCGCCAAATATTAATGTGAATATCATTGGTGTGTTCCGGCATGAAGATAAGATAGCCAGTTCCCCATTGCATTGGGGAATCTTGTTAAGCCCGCTTCCATCTTCGGCAACATTGTCACTTACCACTAGGTGAGATGTTATCAAGGGTTTTCCAATTGTGAATTAAAAAAAGAGTTGATAAATTCTGAAATTAGGGTTTCCTCATGCACAGATTCATTGCGCTGTTACTCTGTGTCAGATTGCAAGGATACCATCAAGATATCGATTATTTTAATGGATATGGTATTAGTCATCATAAGGTTTCGAGTATTGATACCCTCGATACCTGCTCGGTATCGAATGAAAAGTTTCGATACTTACTTGTATTAAGTGTTAATGAGGTATTTATTACATAAAATTTAAGAAAACTATGAAATAAAAAATAAGGTCGAGTAAGTACTTGTATTTACTCATATCCTTTTATCCCAAACTCTGTATAAGGGAAATCACCGGGAGTTGCCCAGCTCCCTACCCAGCTCGCTACTGTGTTTTTTAAAGTAAAGTGTTCAAATGTCAAATACAATGTACATTGTTTGTGAATAAAATAATTCATTGATTGGCCTAGTACTTGGCGAATCACTACTCTTTCCATGTCTACAAATGAGTGGATCTAGCACAAAATATAACACAAGACAAAATAAGTCAATAAAATGAAGTACTGCAAGTTTAAAGTTTAAGCTTTACTAAAAACAAAAGTATGCTATAGATTCTTGCAGTTATTTATTTTTTGAAAGCTCATTTGTTAATGTACTCAAATAAAACTTTCATGGGGTACAATTAAGAAGTTACGTGTAAAAATAATGAAAGAATAGACAAGGTGGACTGGTTCGACACAGCAAGTGGCTAAATAATTAATGAGCCTGTTAAACTCACAGTATTCTTAGTTCATTTATTTTATCTTCAACATAACCAGTATCATAATATTATCACAATATTTCAGTAATTTTGTAAGTTATCTATGAGGCAAATTTTCCACGCCATAGGTAATTCACAATGCGAAGCAAATATTTTATTACAGGCCGATTTCAAATACGCATAACATGTGGCAAAATAGAAAATAACTATAAGTGCATTTAACAGAAGTGGAAAACATCCAAAATACAATAAACTAAAAGGGTTTTTACTTTGTCCCTGAGCGACCATTGAAAACAATGTCCATTGAGTGGTTGCGAAAAAAGTTCACAACGTTCAAAAGGGATAACGTTAGTTGTCTCTTTAAGTTACCTGTCATTTGCAATACCTGAACGGTAACGCAAGAGACTATTTTGGTTACTTAGAGGACTTTACAAAGTAGTTTATGACCATACTCTTCACCAATTTGTGATGATGCATTAAATTAAAACTTTCTAACAAAGTTTAATTTGGAAAAGAATATTAAAATTCCCATAAAGAATTGGGTAGTTGACTTCATCAAAAATACATTATTAATAATAACTGTTCACAAAATAGCCTTCTTACAGAATGTTCAAAAACAGAACTCGCTATTTCCATTACGACTGCAAATTTTAATTAATCTAACTTGTAGTACTAGAAACTAGTTTGTTAGTAAGTCTCATATGTTACCAAAATTGTCTCTTACTTTACTATTTGTCCATAAAATCATCAATCCAAAAACATCTAATGTATCTATTTCAATGAGTAAAATTAGTTACTACAATATAAATAGACTGATATTATGAAGTTTAATATACATTACAGCTTAAATAATAGTAAAGTAATTCTAAAATATGTGAAGTAACGTTGAGACACAAGGGCTCATTATTAATCTAAATGGCAAAGTAGTAATCAAGAATATCACCTATGATGCAAAAGACTTTCCATACATTCAATCAGTGTTTATTTTTGTATACTAAATGTCACTCAATAAATAAATTTACATTATATTATAATTTAAATTAATTAGACAAATTCTTATTTTAAAAATTGCTCACTAGCTAGCATATCTAAAACTTCATTCAGTTTTTTTCAAATTATGTATGTAGGATTCAAGAATAAGGACTTTTTTTTTAAATAGCCACATAGCTCCCAAAAGTTACAAGGAATGGTTGATTAACCCACTTACACCTTGTAAGTGTAGGGTCAGTCACAGTACCCTAAGAATAATAGGCTGATTTAGTTAAGTTTACAGTTTAGTTATGTAGCGAGTTAACTTGCCGTTTTTGCAAAATAAGTATGTAGATAAAAATCTGGTGGGTTAATACATTATGTAGACATTTTGTTTGACCAAAGATCTTGGACTAATGGAAGAGGGTAGCCCTTATTTTAAAATATTTGCTATCAGAAGGTACACAAACAGAAATGTAATAATAAGAATGTAAATGTAATGTATTTAAATGACTAATTTACCCTAAGTATAAAATATAATATATAACTACTTACATCCCAATAATGTGTCCCGCAAATGGTTAACCACAAACAAATAAAGGCGGATTTCACACAATAAGTAAATGCCTGTATAAAAATTAAAAAAAGAAATCAGTAAATACGTAATATTATACAAATTAAACAAAAAGAAATCAGTAAATATCTGATATAAAAATTAAGTAAGTACATAAAAAGAAATTGGTAAATTTCTAATTTAAGATTTAAATAAAAAAAACGAGTGAGCCTTACACCTAGTCGCATATTAGTGTAACATCTGACATGAAAAAAACCTACCTGCCTCGTGGCCTCGCATTAGCAATTACACAAAGTATCCACATACTCTTCGTAGACTTCACTAAAGCGTACCACAACGTGGACTCACTCTTCTTAATACTAAGATCTTTTGACTACCTGAAAAACTTATTCGAATGGTAAAAGTAGCCACTGAAACAAGCAAAATGAGAGTCAGGGTATGCTTTTACCATCAGCTGAGCTATTTATATTACAATAAGAAAATAACAAAACCAATGAAAAGAACAAAACAGTAAGAAAGAAGGTAATAATGGCAGAAATCAGATTGGAATTGAAATCACATTGAAAAAAGAACAAATTAAAATTAGATGATATTAAAACAGAAACAAAAAGTATGACTTCATATCATCACACTGACATTATCATAAAAATATTTATAGTTAGGTTATTTATTTATAATAGTTGGTGAGTATTTATGTATAAATTTGATAACTTACACTACCTATCAAATTTTTGCCTACAAGGTAAAATGGAAGTGATTGGTTCTACAAACATCAGGGCCAATGGTCACAGCAACTATTCATCAAGGTCGAATCCTAGTCGCCGCCCAATTTTTTACGTTGTGCTCAACTGCTAACATCATCTTGTTTAAGGCCTTAAGATGGGTCAAATGACAATATTCAATTTAAGTTATTGAAAGATTGTGCAATGCTATCACTATGAAAAAAATATATTAAATACTTGAAGTAATAAAAAATCGATTTAATTGAATACAATTTTAATTACCACTTTTGATGTAAAAAATGTACTGTTTTTGGCATTAATTGTAAAATGTCTCGAAAAGAAATAGTTAATATTGCATGAAGCCAACCAAACGCACAAATTCCGAATTTAAAAAAATCTGTGAATTTTAAGATCTTTCATTTTAATTGATAATTTTTTTTAAAACTTTTTTAAAAGTGAAAAAAAGTAATAAAAACATGTAAAAAACGAGAATTGGGCTGTCGGTTTCAACCTAACAAAGACAATATGTCAATCAATCAATTGGGTACCTACTTATAACTTTTTTAGAAAATTAATGATTGATTTTAAAATCCGCCGATATGGGTAGCGTTTAGATTGTACATTTAAGGGTTTATTATTTTAATGTGGTTTCTTGTTTTTAACATTGACATGGGCCCTGGTTACAAACGTGTCGAAGAGCACAACATTCTACAGACCCTTTTGGAAACTCAGTGGACTTCTCAAAACAAAGAACATGATTTTTTTACAGCAAAATGTATGGAAAATTTTCCAATTTACTGTGTGCTGTCATCTGAGCAGTCCACTGAATTTCCAAGGGTCTGCAGAGTTTTCGACACATCTGTAGCCAGGGATCTAACATAATGACTGCACTTCGTACTCTCCATACTTTTTTTTATTAAAAAAAATAATCGTGGCTGTTTGGGCCACCTCTCTGCATGAAAATGTACTGAGGAAACTAAGGTGGCCCCTATTTTGTTTTGAGTAGCTTCATCTCTTTATCTAGCGATAGGTACATGGGCCGTAATGGGAATAAAAAATACATTTTTTTAATTTTTATCCGACTTCAAAAAAAGGAGGAGGTTTCTCAATTTGACCCTATATATTTTTATTTTTTATGTGTGTTCGCGAATAACTTCGTTGTTTATGAACCGATTTTGATGATTCTTTTTTTGTTGGAAAGGAGATATCCCAAGGGTGGTACCATGATAAGGAAACCAGCATCTAATGATGGCATCCCAGAGAAATCGAGGGGAACCTTAGTTTCCTGTTTGAAGTCGGTTTTTTGTTCAAAATTATTAAATACCTCTAAGATTTCGGTTCTTAAAGGGAACAAAAAATGGGCCCTTAATTTTTTTATGTGGTCCGTAACTAATGAGGACAAATCCCCATCCCATTGGCCATCGTATTTTCACGTTTCGCCGAAACCAACGTCGACTCCTGAGCACAAGTCACGCGTAATTTCGTAAGGTTGTGTAATTTATCATCAAGGGCTGGTTGGTTAAGAATTTGTTGGTTTGTTTAGAATGTCTGGTGCCACCACAATAAGGTGTGCGGACTACCTTGGGGGTACCGAATAGTTTGAGTCATATGTGTATTCATTTTAGGCTTGAATTGTATAGCTTTCTTTACTCTCATATATACCTGCTCATATACGTCCCCACTGAGGGGCTCGTGCCTACCCTGAATTAGGGTGATCGGGCCTTAGTCGACCACGCGGGCCCAGTGCGGGTTGGTCGACTTCACACACAACTTTCGAGTTTCTTCGCAGGCGTGTGCATACATCGATTTCCTTACAATGTTTTTCCTTCACCGTAAGAGCTTCGGATAAACGTACATATGAAATCGAAATTCGAAAACACATTGGTACGTGGCAGGATTCGAACCACGACCTCCCGGACAGGAGGTAGCGGCCCTTGCCATTACCTACGTCACCGACGCTCATTACTATTATTATTCAAATGAAACTTGGTATAAAAAACCGCGAGCAAAATCTATATGGGAATGGGTATGGGTAAAGTATTTTAACCGTCTCTGTGGTGCAATGGTTAGTCCATTCGCTTCACACCAGGAGTCGTGGGTTCGATTCCCGGCGGGGTCAACTTTGTAAGACTCTGTTTGGTTGGTGGTAGGGCACTTTCATAGCCCCCCCCTGGCTATCTATCTTATCTAAGTCTTGTCGCCAAACATCAGTGTTAACATAATTGATGTGTACCGGCTTGAAGATAAGATAGCCAGATCTCCATTGCGTTGGGGAATCTCGGTAAGCCCGCTTCCATCTTCTGCATCATCGTCACTTACCATCAGGTGAGATGATGCCAAGGGCTTATCAATTGTGGATTAAAAAAAATCCTCTTCGCCATTTGATAATTTAATTTTGTTTCAATATTTAGTACTATATATATATATATATATATATATATATATATATATATATATATATATATATATATATATACATATATATATACATATAGTACTAAATATTGAAACAAAATATATATAATATTTAGTACTATATGTATATATATATAATATTTATTTAATATTTTTTTAAAGTTTTTATAATTAGTTTTTTTTTGTAACTAGTGTGTACAATAAAGAGTATTTATCGTATCTTATCTTATTTCAGACAGAAACACTACCTGATCTCGACGATTTACTGCAATGTCCTGTTTGCTATGAAATCCCTGCGGGGCAAATTTTCCAATGCAATGAGGGCCACCACGTGTGCGGCCGTTGCAAAGTCCGCCTCGACGTGTGCCCCGTGTGTCGGGCGCTATTTTTTGGGACACGTAACTACGCGATGGAGGAGCTTATTGCCAACGTGCGAAAGTTACGGGCATTTGTAAGTACTAAATCTAAGGTCACAATCTAATCCACACACACACAGACACACAAACACACCCACACACACACACACTCATAAAATCACACACACTCAATCACATGCACACATAAATACTTCGCGCGCGTGCTTATTAATGTGTAGCGCATATATTTTTAAAGTATTGTTGTTTTTAATTATTTTTATTTTTTTTATTGTATCTCTGTGTTGTTTATTAGTTATGGAAGTGCGGATTCTTCTGGCACAAGTATTATTATACTTAAAGAAGTCTCCTGCGATTCGGTCACTTACGGCCACTTCCTCTAATGGCCACTATCCAAATTCCTAGTTCGCCCACATCCTTGAACGACCACTTCTTTTTTTGTACATTTCCTTGTTCGTCCACTTCTTTTTTCATACATTTCCTTGAACGACCACTTCTTTTATTGTACATTTTTTTTAAGATAAAACTTAGTAAAAAAACTGTAAATGAGCGAGCGAAGCGAGCGATATTAGGTTCGGTCAGGTTTGATTGATTATACAGTCAAAGAGGCTCGCGAAGCGAGTCTCCCCCACCATGGGTAGCAGTAAAAGGCGAGTTAAAAAGGATCCGGTCACTTTAAAAGGTGACGAGTTAGGAAAGTGACAATTTAGAAAAAAGACAAGTTTAAGAAAATGACGAAGTCGAACTGAAAGCACGTGTCCTTTCTAGTGTTATGGTCGTTCGAGCGACATGGACATTCAGGGATGTGGGCATGCCAGGTATGTGGCCGTGCGAGGAAAGTGGCCCTAAGTGACCGGATCCGTCTCCTGCAACATGTAGTATTTTTTACAATGAGATACCGCAATAAACTTTTTTCATATTTTTTTTCAATGTATTTGTTTGTAAACTCTTTATTGTACAAAATATACACTTAAAATAATATTAACAAAAAAACTTAAGTACAAAGGCGGGCTTATCCCTTAGAGGGTTCTCTTCCAGTCAACCTTTGCAAAAACAAATAGAGGACTCAACTAGGACAAAGACACACTTAATTACGTACAAACCAGTAAAAAAACATGAATACAACTAATATTACATCTAAACTTAAGTAATCTAATTTTAATAAATACAAACTTAATGTAATAAATCTAACATATAAATAAACATGCTACATAATATATACATAATATAAAATATATATAAGCTCAAGACAGATGGGAAGATCTCAAACATTGTCCTTTAGACAGGCCTTGAAGGCGGTAAGGGTAGGAGACATCCTAATTTCAGCTGGCTTCAATTGTGTTAAATGGTTATTTCATTTTATTATATTTATTGAGAAAAAAAACAGCTGTAATTACACAAAATAGAATATAACATAAAGATTGAAACATAAGCCAATAAAATTTCCACTACTAGTTATGGACAATAGGGATGACGACAGCATCAGAAATAAATTATGAACTCTTGATTACTAAATTCCCCTCCTAAACTTCGGAAAACCTTGCTCGTTTTGTTTTCCATCAAGTCTTCGATTTTAATTCACCAAAATCACAAAATGAGTACATAAATGACGCTGCTGGACGTCACGCCTAGGTATTTCACACATTTTTAGAACAAAATGTCGTTTTTGACAGATGATAAAAAGTAAATCAGATGACTAGCATCCCTATTTCGTTCAAATAAACGTTAGATTTAACCGGTCTGGTACCGGACTACAACAAAGAGACACACGATTATGTATCGTCTTTATTCACGAATTGAGTTCAAAGTGGAACCTCTCTACTGGAACGTATAACTTACAAAAAATACATAAAAACTCACAAAAAAAAACTTATGTAAGAGACAATCGTATAAACTCTGATTAACATTTTTGATAGAAGCAATGTATTGTTTGAGTTTTGACGAGAAAATATCAACGTGTTCATGAGCTTTGTTATATTTTTAACAAGATCTTATAATGTAACTATTTTTAGCATAGTTTGTTCGACAAAAAGGAATTGCTAATGTACGATTTGAACGCAAATTTGCTTTAGGACATTTATATAAAATCTTTTTTTTTATTAACAATTGGTAAACCCTTGACAACATCTCACCTGGTGGTAAGTGACGATGTTGCCGAAGATTGAAGCGGGCTTACTAAGATTCGCCAACGCAATTGGCTATCTATCTATTTACTAGATATGGATAATCTAAATAACAGATCCGCAGGAGAACTAAAGTAACCGACATAGCTCACAGAATCGTTAAACCGAAGTGGCAGTGGGTAGGGCACATAGCTCGTAGAACAGATGGCCTGTGGGGGTAGTAAAGTTCTCGAGTGGCGACCGCGCACCGGAATACGTAGCGTAGGCAGGCCTCCCACGCGGTGGACCGACGCCCAGGTGAAGATCGCGTGAAGCCGATGGATGCGGGCAGCGCAGGACCGGTCGTCGTGGAAATCCTTGGGGGAGGCCTTTGTCCAGCAGTGGACGGTTATCGGCTGAAATGATGAAATAATTGTGTAATATTTGATGTAACATTGATGAAGCGAATTACTTCTGAAAAGCCTTTAAATTACAGAAACTAGGCGGCAAAGTTACCACTGGCTCTAGTTCTGAGAGTAACACACCAGCAGTAGAAGAGTCCACGTCTGAACCTGAAAATGTTTCTGCTGAAGATGATGAAAATAGTCACAATTTTGCCAGTGTAAGTATACCCCAGTGTGTATGTATTGTTATTATTTATTTATACACTAGCAGCTCTATGAGCTGAGCTCTGTCTGTATATGCGTTCGTCCGGTGCTCTAGCGCCTAAGCTACTAAACAGGTTTGGGTAAAATTTGGCTTCATCATATCAGCTCCTATACGTTCTTACCGAGGGGCTCTAGCCTACCCTGAATTAAATGCGGGTTGGTCGACTTCACACGCAGCCTTCGAGATTTTTCGCAGGCGTGTTAGAGCGTCGGATAAACGTACATATGAAATCGAAATTCGATAACGCATTGGTACGTGGCAGGATTCGAACCACGACCTCCCGGACAGAAGGCAGCGGTTCAAATTAGGCTTAAAGCAATATTATTTTTTATCTCCAGCCGTTTTTACTTTCTCGACCTCGTAGTACGTATACATGTACGTATACGTAAGTAAGGACATAGTGTAGAGAAAGTATTTATCGTGAAAAAAGCTTTTTCAATTTTCGTGAAAATGTGTTCTATATTATAACACATACCGAAAAACCGAACATCTCAATTCACTTGTAAGGCTATTTACCTGAGTGGACGTCCTTTGGCTGATATGATGATGATTCCTACCTTTACATCCTCCAAAAAGATATGAATATAATTCTCCGTAGATGATGAGCTACCAGAAGCAGCGTTGTAGTCTATAGCGGGCTCGTTCGGGTAGAAAAACGCTGGAGAAATAATCAGAAAACGCACATGCAGCATCAACACCTTTGTGCTCATTACCTTTGTAGTTAACCGTTGGCTCGAACCCACTATGAGTTTTCAGACTTTGAATATGTTGCCAGAAAGTCTTTGAATCAGATTTTATTTTTATTTAAGTTCTATGACTGTAAATGGCCTAATACACGCCGCGGTTTATTATTCCATTAAAAATCGGAATAAGGCACCTACCTCTCATACAAACCCAGGTTTTTTTCCTTTTCTCTAGTGGCTTACGATTTTAATGAAACTTTGTGAATAACTATCATAATAAAGTTACACTAGGTAGTTTAATATTCCAACAAAAATTTGAGTAAGGTACCTCCCGTAAAACCAGAATTATTAGTATTTTTTCATCAAATCTAAAAAAAAATTTTTTTTTTTTATTTACAATTGGTAACCCTTTGGCATCATCTCACCTGATGGTAAGTGACGATGATGCCGAAGATGGAAGCGGGCTTACCAAGATTCCCCAACGCAGTGGGGAACTCTGGCTATCTTATCTTCAAGCCGGAACACATCAATGTTGTTAACACTGATATTTGGCGGCAAGACTTAGATAAGATGGTGGTAGCTAGCCAGGCGGGCTTAGAAAATTCCCTACCACCAACCAAACTGAGTCTTACAAGTTGACCCCACCGGGAATCGAACCCGCGACCTCCTGTTGTAAAGCGAATGGAAGAACCATTACGCCACGGAGGCGGTTAAAAACTCTTTATTCTTTGCAACTTAGTAAGCGTAATGTTTATTGTTGATTTGAGTATGCCCGACTACGTCATATACATATCATATCACTCAGAATAATGACGCTACCCTGCTTACTAATATGGCAGGTAGCAGCTTACGTGTGGCACAACATAGATAGTTATTCGTAACGGGGTGACCGAGATAGACACAATCTCCGGAGTGCAAACTTGCTCACAGCCGTAACGCACAGGTTAGAGAAATCTGCGAGAACCATACATATTATGGGCCCACAGGTGTTGACACTCTCTGTTGACATTAGGAAATCATCTAGTTTTGACACTTTAAAAAGTAAGCTACAGAAATGGCTTGTCGAGCGGTCCTTTTACACATATTATAACGAATTTTTGACATACAAGGGCTAAATATAAAATGTTATTTCAGAATAGTTTCATAATGATAAATGTTTCGACTTTAATAATAATTTTACTTAAATTTTATAAATGTGTTATTATAATAATGTGACTTGTAATATTAATTAATAATTACCAATAAATATATGTCTATATCTACGCTAGAAGGTGAAGCCTTCGCGAGAAAGTATGCACAGTTGGCTGTACAATTTGTTTCCTTTTGAGGTATGGGACCCTAAAAAAGTTTTTTTTCTTCCAGCGTCCATCATTCAGAGCTCCTCAAGCGTGCAAAGGCCTCTTTCGCTGCCTTTGCTGCAAGAATGGCAACGGTGAAAGACTTCCATCGGCCCGTCTGCTGAACCATCTCCGTTACTATCACTCGCCTGAGCTTATTGAGGTGAGATTTGAGAATGAAAAACGTTGAAAACCCGACTACAATGCCAAGAACCATGTACAATTTTACTTTTTTAATGTTACTTAACCCTATCGAATAAAAAAGAATGGGTACAATTTAAGTGCTCACCAATACCTAAGTCTCAGTACCAAATAAAATGAAACGTTTTGTTAATATATTCTTTTTTCTTGCCAAATTGGATAAATGCTCACCAAATATATTGTTTTACTGAAACGAGCGAGCGATGTTGGGTTCCGTCAGGTTTGATTGATTATACAGTCAAAGAGCCTCGCGAATAGTAGCAGAATGCTTCGCAGAAGAAGAAAGCAATATTATAGCTGGTATTAAAAAATTGGTAACATCTATTTAGCTATAGTTTAAAACATTTGGTCTGAAATTAACTCTAAAGGTGTTTACATATTTTTGTGGTATGCAATAAAAATGAAATTACTCCATTTCTACAATATTTAATTATTATTATTTTTAAGGAAAACTAGGTTACATTATATGATCAAACATCAATTATGAGTAGATTGGAACATTGAGAAGAAACAAAATTGGGTGAGCATTTATCCGTTTTGGCAGGTATTTCGAATTTATTGGAAGTACTCATTTTTGGCAGGCATTTATACACAAGTCAAAAAGAATCATGAAAATCGGTTTACAATCTGCGAAGATATTGCGAAAAAAACATACACCTTTTTTTGAGTCGGCTCAAAGTTGATGTGTGTTGTATCCATTATAATAATTGTAATGTGTTTGTATGTACAGGGTCAGTCTGACAATGGCGAGTATCTCCAGGCTTGGCAGTTCTCCACCGCACCCGGTAGGATTGTAACCGCAGTCCGAGTTGCCGACATGGGAATCTTCTTTTTATTGATTGAAATAAGCAGTAAGTACATATTCTTTGTACTCAATAATTAATTGCTCTCATTTTCTTGCCATATTGTAGTGACATTGTCTCCCAAAAAAATATCATTGAACCTTATTTCAATGACAGATAATATTTAGGTAAAGAAAACAGCAGAAAAATAACGAAAGACAAATTGAAGTAAGTGTAGATACTTCAAGAAAGTAAACTTGGCCGCATGGTAGATGTCGTTACTTTGATATGCATATTTTTTAAAGAGATCTTAACCCTTTTTGAATATTTTTTTTTGGGTGATCTCATTATTTTTTTTTATAAAACTGGCCAAGTGCGAATTGAACCGCGCATCGAAAGTTTTGTACCTTCTGGAACGGAACCCTGAAACGTCGAGAGACACCAAATCTACACCTAACCGGCTCGGCCTGTCACACTCCGCTTTGTAGGCATGAAAATGTACCTACGTCGCGCGGCTGGTGCACGGAGCAAGCAAATATAGTAGTTTGGAATTTATGTAAATGATTTTGCGGGGTAAAATTCTTTTACATAGTAAATACGAGTAGGCTTTATTATAGTAGTAGTTATATGAACTTATTTTTTTGGACCGCATAATCAAATTAGTTTATAAAAGATTTTTGCTGTTTTTTTTTAAAAAAAAGCTGCTAGTTAGCGAAATCGTTATATTTTTCCTGTATTATTTACATAAAACTCTATCAATTAGAATTATTTCAGATATTTTAATCAGCAAATTTAGGAGGTAGCGAATGGTATTTTTCGGAACTTTTTTTATGATACGATTAGGTCGAAATCTCTCATAAAATATTACCAAAATTTATTTCAGAATGTACAAGTTAAGCTCTTTTATTATGATACTCCATATTTTGACAAACCACACTTTAAAACTTTGCTGGCATTTAGGCCCATTTGCAATGAAAATAAATAATTATTGGTTTTTTTCACTAATTTTGGTTAATAATTTTAGTTCTTCCTTTTTTGTAACTGTTTTATCTTTAATTCAAAAATAAATTTGTCCAATTATTTAAAACTATACCGAAGGAGAAGTAACAGCGCTCTATTAAAATTAGCAGTAGCAAAGTGCAGTTCTCAAAAATCGATAAAAATTAGTATTAAAAATGACATACTTTCGGTTGTCATCTTTACTGACTACATAAACATACAAAACCTGCCAAGTGCGAGTCGCACTCGCTCACCGAGGGTTCCGTACCACATCTCTGGATAAGGACCTCTAAAAATAATAAATCGAAAACTATACATCATAAAAATAATTAAAAATCTGTTTAAGCTTGTGCCAATGAAGCCCTTTCATACGACACCCTACATGACACGGTTTACTCAATTCAAAATTTGGACCGCCATTCCTTGCATAATTGATCACGTACTTTAAATAAAGACTATATTTTTTAATATTTAATTACAAATGAATAGTTTTCAGATTTTTCCCTATATTTTTAGTATAAGACGGTATTACTTGCCAAATTTCATAGTTCTAGGTTAACGGAAAATACCCTACGAATTTTGATATTCTTGTGAGTGTCGAAATGTACGTTTTTTTGGGCATTAACGACCGTATGTTTTTTTACGTCAACTTAGAAGTTTGATTTTTTCACAGATTTAAGGGATTTTAAACCGGAGTGTATGGTTTTAATTTCAACTCGATACCTCTACACGTAATCCCGAGATAAAGGGTCTTTACAGACAGACGGACAACAAAGTGATCCTATTAGGGTTCCGTTTTTCCTTTTGTAGTACTGAACCCTAAAAAGAGCTGCTCTGATTATTTATTCAGGGGCAGTATAAAATTCACTGCTACAACATGATAACTAGGACCTAAATGTGTGCCTGGTAGGTATTTGAGGGAATTTTTGAAGGCTCCCAGCAGTACCACCGATTTTTTTTCGCCTTTTTGCCTTTTTTTAGGATTTTGTACCTCAAAAGGTAAAAACGGAACCATTAATAGGATCACTCGCGTGTCTATCTGTATATCCGTCTGTCACAGCCAATTTTCTCTGAAACTACCAGACCGATTGAGTTAAAATTTAGTACACATATGTAAATCGGTAGCCCAAAGACGGACGTATAACGTAAATAAATTTTAAACATGGTTGCCACTTTCGAGAGGTTAATTAGAAATTTTAAAAACAAATTTTGAAAAATATATTGTATCAAATTGACATACATACATATCAAAATGAAAGGGATTGATGTGAGAATTTCAATATTTTTTTAAATAATTTTAAGTTAAATATTATTTAAGAAAAAAGGCGAAAATTGACCTCCCCCCCCTCCCCCCTTATCTCTGAAACCACTGGGCCTAAAATCTTGAAAAATCACAGTGTATGAGGTTAAATGCATAGATTACAGCAACATACAGGGTCTTAATAAAGGTATGCACTTTTTTTAACTGAAGCTTGTACATACTCATGAAAATGAATAACTTTCCCCAAGAAACCCATGAAATGAAATGAAATATAATTTATAACATGGTCGATTCGCATTTGTTTTTTTTAAATAAAATTATTAAATTGCGCGAAATACGCCAGTGATATCGTAAAGTGAGTTCCCGCGCGGTCATTGAACTTGCGTCGCCTCATCTGGGAGTTGTATTCTGAGCAGTTTGATAATTTAATTAAATAATTATATCGTAAAGTGAGTTCCCGCGCGGTCATTGAACTTGCGTCGCCTCATCTGGGAGTTGTATTCTGAGCAGTTTGATAATTTAATTAAATAATTATATCGTAAAGTGAGTTCCCGCGCGGTCATTGAACTTGCGTCGCCTCTTCTGGGAGTTGTATTCTGAGCAGTTTGATAATTTAATTAAATAATTATATCGTAAAGTGAGTTCCCGCGCGGTCATTGAACTTGCGTCGCCTCATCTGGGAGTTGTATTCTGAGCAGTTTGATAATTTAATTAAATAATTATATCGTAAAGTGAGTTCCCGCGCGGTCATTGAACTTGCGTCGCCTCTTCTGGGAGTTGTATTCTGAGCAGTTTGATAATTTAATTAAATAATTATATCGTAAAGTGAGTTCCCGCGCGGTCATTGAACTTGCGTCGCCTCATCTGGGAGTTGTATTCTGAGCAGTTTGATAATTTAATTAAATAATTATATCGTAAAGTGAGTTCCCGCGCGGTCATTGAACTTGCGTCGCCTCATCTGGGAGTTGTATTCTGAGCAGTTTGATAATTTAATTAAATAATAATAATTGCGAATTGGCCATGAGTTTCTTGGGGAAAGTTGTTCAGTTTCATGAGTACATGCTCCAGTAAAAAAAAAGACTATACCTTTGTTAAGACCCTATATATAAAAAAAAATATCTAAAGTCCTTCCGTCCCCACAGGAAAAATGAAATTTCCAGGTTCAGAATTAGTAAACCAATATTTACCTAGAGCAAAGTATGTACTGAGAATCTTGTTCTGTTGGTAGTTAAAGTTTCAGTACGGAACCCAATTAGTGATCAAGAGTTCATAATTTATTTCTCATGCTGTCGCCATCCCTATTATAGATTTATTTATTATTAGGAAATCATATTTCAGATTTTATTTTTGATGCACACATGCAATCGCGTCACAGTCCAGATCAGCAATGATGTTAGTAGTGTGGAATTGGGGTTTCTAAATCACGTTTATTTGCGGTTGAAAGCGTGGGTGACTCCATACAAAATGTATGTAGAGTTGATTTTACCAACTACAAAAGGCGACTTTAACTTTGTAAAAGGGGTCTCTGGCGTGACCGTGTTGTTGATCGCTTAACCTGAGTGATGTCGAGAGCCGCTGGTGCGACGCCGGAGTGTCATTGTCGATGGTGTGGTGTGAAGACAGGTGTGATAGGTGTGTTAAAGATGGGTATCACAGCCGCTGGTGCGACGCCGGAGTGGAATTGTTGGTGGTGGTGTGGTGTGAAGCCAGGTGTGATAGGTGTTTTCAACGTCCACTGGTGCGACGCCGGAGCGCCATTGTTGGTGGTGTGTGTTGTAAAGATGGGTGTGACAGCCGCTGCTGCGATGCCGGAGTGGAATTGTTGGTGATGGTGTGTTGTGAAGATAGGTGTAATCAACGTCCACCGCTGCGACGCCGGAGTGCTATTGTTGGTGGTGTGTTGTATGTAAAGACAGGTGTAATGAGTTGAGGGTGTGATTTAACATCCGGAGGTGGAAGGTTCTAGGGGTGTGTTTTCATGCATTTGGTGAGGGTAGTTGAGGGGTGGGTTCTAGGGGTATATGTAGCCAGGCTGAGAGGCTCTGAGGGATGAGTAAAGGCTATGAGGGGTGGGGTGGGGAATAGTGCTTCAAGGCTTCGTAAGGTATAAGGAGGTTCATATATGTGACGTTAGATAAGTACGGATGTAGCGAGATATCCTATATGTTAGAGTGAGAATGGTGTGAGAATCGAACCCCACCCACATGCAATGTGCCTAACCACTGTGACATGAGCAACGGCCCTCCCGAGTCTTATCAGCGCATGCCGCTCGCAGGCGGATGTGGTCAGTATAAAGTTTAATAGAATTTTATGTAGTTAACAAGAAACATCTTTTTAGGGTTTCGCATGCAATTCTTAAAAATAAAAAACCGTTTTCATTTATGTTTGTATATTTACAATGGTTATAATTTATCTATATAATGAATACAGTACAATAGTTAGCTATTATAATATCCTTATAGCTAGTCTTAATTTTATTTTATGAACCTCCCTTGCTGCATAGGTTGCTTACACGCTTATTTATGTTTATATTTATAAATTCAATTTTTGCGAGTGCCCAACCACTATCTTTTTCTTGAAAATCTTCACATTTTCTAAGAATCACTTCTGTTATATGATTATAATAAGATTTAATTTCTGTAGGGCTTTCTAAACGAATATTTTTTGTATTAAAGGATTTTAAATCTTTAAAAATTTCTCCTTTCGCATTTGACTTCACATATTCACAAAATAGTTCAAGATTCACTTTTATAGCTCCATTTGCTTTAATTTCATTCCTTAGAAGTCTGTTGACTTTCTTTTGAATTTTTCCAAAATACATTTTAGGGTTCAATAAACTCTGACACCCATTAATTCTATAGCTGACCAACCTACAATTAAAAGCTGATTCCACTACATTTGTAAAATAATCACCATAATCTTGTTTGCACAGTGTAATATGTCGTTTTGTTCTTGAGTGAGCAATTATTTGATTTGACGACACACTGACATTACAGAAAGGACACTCGTACATTTAAAATAAACGAAGGTACCTAGTACCTACTTCCTAGGCTTATTCAATATGAATGAAGGAAAATAGCCTACACCCTCATTCATGTAGGATGGCTACATCTATGTTGTTGTAAATAAAATAGGTGATGTAGGTTTACTGTTAAGACCTCACACACACCTAACAGGATGTGGTGAAGGTTATAGGATGCAGGTCATGCAGGTCACACGCTGGAACATTCCTTCTAGAATGTTCCATCTAACGGAAGGTGTGGTTAAGACTTGAGTGATGATGCAATACCTATGAAATATTGTGAAATATCTAGTTCTAACCGGATATGGTGAAGATCATATACTGAGCTAGGTACCTACCTATTTTTGTTATTTAACTTGCACAGGAGTCAAACCCACTACATCGAACCCACCACCTCATAATGAGAAGCCAATTGAATTCAATTCAATTCCTTTATTGCAATAAATGTGGTACAAAAAAGATATTTTAAAAACCAAAGAGAACAGCACATTTAGTCACAAGTGACATACAATAACAATAAAAGTAAGTATTTTAAAGTCAGAATATCGGAAATCTAGGTTATTTAAGATATTACACACTTAAATTACATTATATTACACATGTCAACTTTACATAAAAATCAATAGAATATAACAATGAATTAACAAATAAAATAAAAAGAAAGTAATAAGTAAATCATTTTCAAGAAATTGTCATATATTATTTTGTGTTCGAATAAATAACTCTGTAACAGAATAATATTTTTTCAGTTTTAACCAGCGCTTTAGTTGTACTCGAAAGGATGTCAAAGGTAAATCTTTAATGTCATGGGGCAACGCATTATATATTTTAACACACATAACATAACAATTTCTGGCATAAACATCAGTTCTGGGATTTGAGTCGTATACCAATCTATGGGGATCTCTAACGGAACGTGCATGTACATCTCTTGTTTTTTTAAACAAGTGGTTATTTGTCTTAACAAAGTTAGCTAATTCATAGATGTACATGCATGGTAACGGCAACACATTCAATTGCTCAAACAGGGGTCTGCAGGGTTCATCTGGTGCCACTCCACAAATGGCCCGTACACAGTTTTTCTGAGCAACAAAAGCTTTCTTAGAGTCCGTACTGTTGCCCCAAAGCAGTAGACCGTATGTCAGAGTGGAACTTACATACCCATTACCCATGATACGCAGTCAATATGGTTTCTCTCGACGTTATTTTACGGAGTCTACCTAGTAAGTAAACATAGCTGTTAATCCTATTGCAGACCTTTTCAATGTGAGCCTTCCAGTTACAGTATCTATCTACTATAAGACCCAGGAATTTTGTCTCATTAAGCTGTTCAAGATGTTGGCCACTATACAGCCATTGGACTTAACCACTGTACCAAACTACTCCTCCGAGTCATATCAACGCATACCGCTCGCAGACGGATGCGGTCCGCTGATAACAGTATTGTATGTCAGCACATGACTTCGTCACACTCAGTTCAATGGAACATTCTAGTCTTTTTTATTAGTCTTGTATTATTGTTGAATATTTTAAGAGTTACCTACCTATACTCGTATATATCCAACATATGATTCACGTTTGCTATCATTGCTGAGATGGGGGGATACACCTAACGATCGTAAACATACACCTGACAAGGATCGGTTTTTTTGTACCTATTGTGAAGATGGTGGTAGCGATAAGGCGACTTGTTTCCATGTGGGTTTGGATTAACGGATTGGAATACACCTGAAGATCCTTGGGTGGAACATTTAAAACTTTTTCACCACTATGTTTTTATTTAACAGCAGTATTTTATGTTATGATGTATGCAGTACCCAACATGTAAGAAATAAGCTAAGCTGGTTCATCATTATAAAACAAAAATACTAATTTTAGGGTTTTAAATCATAAGATATGAGTGTTTTGATTTTAGAGCCTCATAGGTTTTCATCCTATTTAAACCTAATATATACAGAACCCTCTCCCAATATAAGTTCAACTCACACTTGAATGGTTTTAGCTAATAGTTTTTGTTATATTTTTTTTATGACTCCAACTGAATATGATATGTATTTTAGTAAAATACTATACCAGTTGATAACAATGTTTTTGTTCGAAATTTCGACGTTTTTGCAAAATGTTTAGATACCTACCTTTTTATGAGTTATCTAGTAGGCACCCAATAAAATTGTATAGTACTAGTAACATAACCTACTTATATGAAAACATTACCTAAATTTTTACTGCTAAAGTTGGGTAAAACTAAATATCACTTTTATCAGCTCACTATTTATCAGGGTTGAACAACGGGTTAAAACTTTAGATGATTTTAAAGGTACCTACCTATATACCTACTTACTTACTGATCCATTATCTAAGTGCCAGCAACAATAATATAAGTATGTAATTATTACCTATATTATGTTAAGCACTAATCAGAAATCGTAACCTAACTTTAATAGTGAGGTCAGGTAAAACAAAACTAGGTAAGTAGGTACCTGCTCTGCATATCATAACATAAAATACTGCTGTTAAATAAAAACATAGTGGTGAAAAAGTTTTAAACGTTCCACCCAAGGATCTTCAGGTGTATTCCAATCCGTTAATCCAAACCCACATGGAAACAAGTCACCTTATCGCTACCATTATCTTCACAATAGGTACAAAAAAACCGATCCTTGTCAGGTGTATGTTTACGATCGTTAGGTGTATCCTCCCCATCTCAGCAATGATAGCAAACGTGAATCATATGTTGGATATATACGAGTATAGGTAGGTAACTCTTAAAATATTCAACAATAATACAAGACTAATAAAAAAGACTAGAATGTTCCATTGAACTGAGTGTGACGAAGTCATGTGCTGACATACAATACTGTTATCAGCGGACCGCATCCGTCTGCGAGCGGTATGCGTTGATATGACTCGGAGGAGTAGTTTGGTACAGTGGTTAAGTCCATTGGCTTCTCATTATGAGGTGGTGGGTTCGATGTAGTGGGTTTGACTCCTGTGCAAGTTAAATAACAAAAATAGGTAGGTACCTAGCTCAGTATATGATCTTCACCATATCCGGTTTGAACTAGATATTTCACAATATTTCATAGGTATTGCATCATCACTCAAGTCTTAACCACACCTTCCGTTAGATGGAACATTCTAGAAGGAATATGCTCTTATCAGCGTGTGACCTGCATGACCTGCATCCTATAACCTTCACCACATTCTGTTAGGTGTGTGTGAGGTCTTAACAGTAAACCTACATCACCTATTTTATTTACAACAACATAGATGTAGCCATCCTACATGAATGAGGGTGTAGGCTATTTTCCTTCATTCATCTATCTATCTTCTATAATATAATAAAACTGTAACGGGGCCGTGTCTGTACATGAAATATTTTTGGAAAATAATAAATGTGGTGGACATTACTAACGATACAGAGGCCAAAACAACAACTTTTGGAATTTTTGTCTGTCTGTCTGTATGTTCGCGCATCACGCAAAAACTACCAGGCCGATTTTGATGAAATTTTGTATGGTGGTTCCTTATAGCCCGGGTTAACATATAGGATACTTTTTATCCCAGAAAATTCAACAGTTCCCGTGGGAAAATCAAAATTATTCATTTATAGAGTGGCTCACCACGCAAATGTGGCTTGACCTATTACAATCAAATTTTACACGTTGATACCCTTATCGCGAACTAAAACTGGGACATTGTGAATCCCAAAAAAATTAGGGATCCTACAGGAATGCAAAAAAATTGTATCTTTAGAATGACTCAACGTAACAATATGAAACCTTTACATAGGGATGGGGTGTTTTGACCATCATTGTATAGTCGGGTATTCTTTATCCCAGAAAACTAAAGAGGTCCCGTGGGAAATTATCTATCGATACATACAATAACAACAAAAGAGTACTTTTTTCTATATATTAGCTACACATACCAAACATTATAATCATAGTAGCAGAATGTCAATAGATGGCACTGCAGGGATAATAAAACGCGCTTAAGTTGTATTAAAACATTAAAATATTATTTCATACTTTTTAATGGATTTCTTTTATGTATTTTTCAGCATACGCTACTTTAAACTATGGTACGTAGCGATGTGTTTCATAGACGAACAGAGAGGTATTTTTTTACAGATTCCAATCGTGTAAAAAAATAAAAACACATAAATCGAGTTTAACATCTTTTAACAGGAGGCACAGATATGGGAACTCTTCTGACGGCGACTATTTGCGTGTGGCAGTTGCTCTCCGCCTGCAATATTAATATCTGTGAACCTCATCAATGTATTTGCGGGTCCTCGGTGGAGGCAATTGGCCATCACTCACTGAGTTGCAGTCGTGTTTGTGAAGATTACCACGTCACCAATTCCTTAAAGACCTCACTTGGAGGGCACTGGTCTCGGCCAGATGGAATATTCCATCTTTGATGCAGCCGCCGGCCGGGCTTTAGTCGATCTGATGGCAAAAGGCCGGAGGGTTTAAACAGTTGCTATGGCAGAGAGGAACGTGTCTGCTTTGGGAAGCCACTTTTTCTGCCTCACTCCTCATCCGTACGGTACTGCTGCTCAATTTGCGGTGAGAAAGAAGCATAATAAGTACTCGGTCTTGGAGGCAAATTACTGCTTTGTGCCGCTGGTCTGTGAGACAACCGGCTGCTGAACCCTCAGAGGCCTTTGCCTTCACAAAGGAGATTGGCCTTCGCCTTCCAGAGAGGAGATGTGACGTGAGGTCCTACCTGCTGCTAAGGTTGTCTATTGCCATCCAGCGCGGCAACGAGAAGTGCGTCTTGGGCTCCTTTGGAGCTGATACGACTCGAGGATTTGACCCATATTAATATTGTTAGGAAATTTTATTACTAGATTGATACCTATAATGATTTGAATTAGTTTTTTGATAATATTTCATCATATCAGTTTATATACGTCCCCACCAAGGTGCTCGACCTGCCCTGAGTTAGGGCGATCTGGCCTTAGACGATAACGCGGGCCCATTGCGGGTTGATTGACTTCACACATAAGCTTCGAATTTCTTCGCAGGCGTGTGCAGGTTTCCTCACGATGTTTCTCTCACCTTAAGAGCGTCGGATAAACGTACATACCAGTATGAAATCGATATTCGTATAGATATTGGTAAGTGGCAGGATTCGAACCACGGCCTTCCGGACAGGAGGTAGTGGCCCTAACCGTTTTGCCACCGACGCTCTATATTTTATTTAAGATTTAGAAATCCTTACTTTATATTATAAATGTGAAAATGTGTTTGTTTGACAACTGTTTTCTACGCTCGCGCACGTCGGTGGCGTCGCAACGGAGCAACGGATTAAAGTGATTTTTTGTATAGAATTTGTTAAGGTGGTTGGAAGTGATAAAGACTGCTAATCCGAATAGCCCCATACAGTTCCTGAGGTACCTGGAGAAAACTCATGTCCACGCTTGCGAGCTGATTGCGGCTCGCTCACCACTCCCCTCAAAAAGAGTCATAAAAGCTATGTCCACGTGGGCGAAGCCGCGGGCAAAAGCTAGTATTGAATAAGCCTAGGAAGTAGGTACTAGGTACCTTCGTTTATTTTAAATGTACGAGTGTCCTTTCTGTAATGTCAGTGTGCCGTCAAATCAAATAATTGCTCACTCAAGAACAAAACGACATATTACACTGTGCAAACAAGATTATGGTGATTATTTTACAAATGTAGTGGAATCAGCTTTTAATTGTAGGTTGGTCAGCTATAGAATTAATGGGTGTCAGAGTTTATTGAACCCTAAAATGTATTTTGGAAAAATTCAAAAGAAAGTCAACAGACTTCTAAGGAATGAAATTAAAGCAAATGGAGCTATAAAAGTGAATCTTGAACTATTTTGTGAATATGTGAAGACAAATGCGAAAGGAGAAATTTTTAAAGATTTAAAATCCTTTAATACAAAAAATATTCGTTTAGAAAGCCCTACAGAAATTAAATCTTATTATAATCATATAACAGAAGTGATTCTTAGAAAATGTGAAGATTTTCAAGAAAAAGATAGTGGTTGGGCACTCGCAAAATTTGAATTTATAAATATAAACATAAATAAGTGTGTAAGCAACCTATGCAGCAAGGGAGGTTCATAAAATAAAATTAAGACTAGCTATAAGGATATTATAATAGCTAACTATTGTAATGTATTCATTATATAGATAAATTATACCCATTGTAAATATACAAACATAAATGAAAACGGATTTTTATTTTTAAGAATTGCATGCGAAACCCTAAAAATTTTATTAGATTTTATTTTAGTTCGATTCTTACACCATTCTCACTCTAACATATAGGATATCTCGCTACATCCGTACTTATCTAACGTCACATATATGAACCTCCTTATACCTTACGAAGCCTTGAAGCACCATTCCCCACCCCACCCCTCATAGTCTTTACTCATCCCTCAGAGCCTCTCACCCTGGCTACATATACCCCTAGAACCCACCCCTCAACTACCCTCACCAAATGCATGAAAACACACCCCTAGAACCTTCCACCTCCGGATGTTAAATCACACCCTCAACTCATAACACCTGTCTTTACATACAACACACCACCAACAATAGCACTCCGGCATCGCAGCAGCGGCTGTCACACCCATCTTTACAAAACACACCACCAACAATGGCGCTCCGGCGTCGCACCAGTGGACGTTGAAAACACCTATCACACCTGGCTTCACACCACACCACCACCAACAATTCCACTCCGGCGTCGCACCAGCGGCTGTCACCCATCTTTACACCACACCACCACCAACAATGGCGCTCCGGCGTCGCAGCAGCGGCTGTTGAACACACCTATCACACCTGTCTTCACACCACACCATCGACAATGACACTCCGGCGTCGCACCAGCGGCTCTCGACATCACTCAGGTTAAGCTATCAACAACACGGTCACGCCAGAGACCCCTTTTACAAAGTGAAAGTCGCCTTTTGTAGTTGGTTAAATCAACTCTTCATACATTTTGTATGGAGACACCCACGCTTTCAACCGCAAATAAACGTGATTTAGAAACCCCAATTCCACACTACTGATGTTTGGCAAGGCTGTGTGAAAAAACAAGTTTAAACAATAAAAACTCAGCACACTTTTACTTATAAAATCTATAATAGGGATGGCGACAGCATGAGAAATAAATTATGAACTCTTGATCACTAATTGGCTTCCGTACCGAAACTTTAACTACCAACAGAACAAGATTCTCAGTACATACTTTGCTCTAGGTAAATATTGGTTTACTTATTCTGAACTTGGAAAACCTTACTCGTTTTGTTTTCCATCAAGTCTTCGATTATTAATTCACCAAAATCACAAAATGAGTACTTAAGGTGGTTCGATTATCATACAAAAAACAATTGCAATAATCTGGTTCATGATACAGAATAAAGCGTAAATTATGTGTGCTACAAACGTTTTTCAAGTATTTGTTTGCGCAAAATTAATAAAAAAACCTCCTTTAATTTAAAATTATGGAATAAACCAACGCTCAATTTTCATGAAAATTACGAATGTGTGCGAGACAAAATGTCGTGTAAATACAAAAGATGTGCGACGTTGCCGCTCTATGCAACCGACCGACGCGCGTGCATGTTGCCGCTCTTACGTTCTGTCACTGCATAAAGTCATTCGATTGCAAAGAGAATATAACAAACTGTCTTGTTTGTTTTTCATTTTCATGCATTGAAGAATTATTACTAATTTGAAAAAAAATTTACTTCAAGGTGTCGGTAACGGTGTCGTTGACGGTGTCGGTAACGATGTCGGTGTCGCGCGTTCAATGGCTTTTTCCCATCTCAAAAAGTTTAAGTTGTCGGTGACGGTGTCTGTAACGATGTCGGTGACGGTGTCGCGCGTTCCATGGTTTTTTCCCATCTCAAAAAGTTTTCACTTCAAGGTGTCGGTGACGGTAACGGTGTCACACGTTCTGTGGTTTTTCTCATTTAAAAAAGTCTTCACTTCAAGGTGTCGGTGACGGTTTCGGTGACGGTGTTGGGCGTTCAATGGTTTTCCCATCTTAAAAGTTTTCACATCAAGGTGTCGGTGACGGTGACGGTGTCGCAAGTTCAATAGTTTTTCAATCTCAAAAAAGTTTTCACTTCAAGGTATCGGTGACGGTGGTTTTTCCCATCTCAAAATTTCCCAACGCGCCTAGAGAAATTTTCAGTTAAAAAAAGTATTAGTATAAGTATTTACTTTTTTTAACTGATAATTTCTCTAGGCGCGTTGGGAAATTTTATATTTATATATATATATATATATATATATATATATATATATATATATATATATATATATATATTAATACCCCAAATTTAAAATTGTACGAATTTAAAGTCCTCTCTAAGTTCTTGTCATTTAAATGTTTGTGTACAATAAAGGATATATATAAAGGATATATATATGATAATGAAATATACGAAATGAAGTTAGGACTGAAACACATACCAGTGTAATTACTAATTAAGGTCAGCACTCCGAAAAAAAGGAGACCAAAAAAACAATACCCTATTGTCGAACATTTAACCTTATCTTTATTGGAAGTCGGTTAAAGAATTATTTTATTTTGTTTATATTTTTATTAATTTCGTTAGTATATTATACATAATGATAATTTTAGAGCTCTATATAGTTCGTGCGGGAATCTAAACAAAACAACAATAAAGCACTTAGTTCTGAATTCAAATTCTGTTATACGATAAATCTTGTAATTGATGGACATGGAATTAGCATTCGTTTGTATTCGGAAAAACGATGATTGCCGATTGCAATATTCAATGGATGTGTGAGTGTCGAGTTCAAAGCTGCGTAAAGGAACACATAATAGAGCTTTTTGGATACTACAATGCAATTAATTGTGCAATTTGTTTTTCGACAGTTAAATATTTATGTAAAGAGTGCGCTAAACGTATTTTAAGGTAAAAATGTGGATCCACGACTTCAAAAAAAAATTAAAACTAAAAATTTGTGGAGCAGGCGCCATCTACCGAGAATTTAGCATTGAGGAGCTTCATCGAACCCCCTTAAATGACGCTGCTAAACTATGACGTCACGCATAGGTATGTCAAACATTTTTAGAATGTCGTTTTTGACAGTTGATAAAAAGTATCTCAGATGACTAGCATTCGGCATCCCTATTATTCAATTCACAATATCCAAGCACTAAATAGAAACTTCCGTCGACTTATCACACCGAAGTCTGAATACCGACTGACTAGTCCGTGAGCGGGAAACCTTTTTCTCCACTTCTACCCCCAGCTGAGGTAATCCAAAGAGGATATATCACCAGCGCGTGATCTTACTAATAATATTATAAACGCGAAAGTTTGTAAGAATGTATGGAAGTATGTTTGTTACTCTTTCACGCGAAAACTGCTGAACGGACCTGACTGAAATTTGGTAGGTAGACAGATAAGGACCTGGATTAACACATAGGCTACTTGCGGCTCGCGCACTGCGCACCCTCGAAAATTCATAGAGACGTCCACGCGGGTGAAGCCGCAGGAAACTATAATATAAACAAACGAGCAGTGCTGCCGATATAAATATTGATTTGTCCACTCAAACAATAAATCACGACACAAGGTTAAAGGCTTCGTGATGCACGTCGTCTTGCTGGAACTTGGCCTGACGCACGGCAACGCTCAGATTTTCAAAATTACATAATAACAAGCAAGGTGACATTCCTTACAAAAGTCTGTAAGTTCTTTTTTTTCACAATTGGTAAACCCTTGACAACATCTCTGTATAAGCACAGCCTCATACAAGAAGAGGATTTTGCGAGCAAATTTGGAGTGACAACGGCACCAATTTTGTTGGTGCGTCGAGGGAGCTTAAGAAATTATTTTCATCAGAAAAAGGAAGTCTTCAACCTGAACTTGCAGAAACACTAGCAACCAATGGAACAGCATGGCATTTTATTCCACCACACGCACCTAACTTCGGTGGACTGTGGGAAGCCGGTGTGAAATCAGTGAAATTTCACCTAAAGAGGGTTATTGGTGAATCCACTCTAACCTATGAAGAAATTTCAACAGTGCTGGCGCAGGTAGAAGCCTGCTTGAATTCCCGCCCATTGACAAGAATCAACGGTGATGCAGATGATACGATTCTTACACCTGGCCACTTCCTTGTAGGTGAGCCAATCATTCTAGCTCCAGATTATAACTTCGAAAATTCACAAATAAGCTCACTTAGAAGATGGCAATACACCCAACGCATGTTGCAGGAATTCTGGCGCAAGTGGTCTAAGGAGTACCTGACGCAATTCTTTTACAGGTACCGCTGGAACAAACAAACTCCTCAACCTAAAGTGGGTGATGTAGTGTTGGTGAAAGAGATTGATCTTCCGCCGGCTCGCTGGCTCTACGGCAGAATTATTGAGGAGCATCCAGGGTTAGATATGGTTACCCGTGTTGTCACCATAAAAACAATAAACTCAGTTATTAAAAGACCAACCTCAAAGTTGTGTGTGCTTCCAGTCACAGATTAAAAATTACCTAAATCGTAAAATTATTTTTATTATATTTGTTACTTTGTATTTTCTATTTTTTTAATTAAGTTACTTTTAACAACACATGAGGTTGTAAAGACATTTTTTTAATATTCATTGTAAAATATTTAAAATCATGATTTTGGTTGTCACAGTGTATTAACTTGAACCAAATTAACAGTTTTTAATGGTATTTTTTAAGGACAAAGTGAAATTTGTCCTTGGCGGGCGGCATGTATAAGCACAGCCTCATACAAAGCTATTATAAAAGTTAAGTCGTATAGTACCTAAGCAAGTTGATAGATGGCACCACGTGTACTTAAAAACGCGCTATCGAAATGCAGTTAAGAATTGGGCATGTTATAATATTAAAAACATTTATTAAATCCGCTTTCATACTGGACGTGGTTGTTTCAATATTGAAACCCCTCCTATACTCCGAAGGCCGAACCTCGTGACATCAACTAGCTGTTGGTCGAACAATCTCACCTAGTGGTAAGTGACGATGTTGCCGAAAATGGAAGCGGGCTTACCAAGATTCCCCAACGCAACGGGGAACTGGCTATCTTATCTTCATACCGGAACACACCAATGATATCAACATTGATATTTGGCGGCAAGACTTAGATAAGATGGTGGTAGCTAGCCAGGCGGGCTTAGAAAATGCCCTACCACCAACCAAACCGAGTCTTACAAATGACCCCGCCGTGAATCGAACCCGCGACCTCCTGTGTAAAGCCAGTGAACTTTGCCTCTGGGCTACGGAGGCGGTTCTAAAAATGATTTCTAATTTATTTTAATAATTCCATTTCCAGATGATGCTGTGTGTGCCTGGCTAACGATGGCAGCATCGCCATGGGTAGCCAATGAGTTCTGCTATACTGTGACAATATCTGGCAACGACCGTGAAGCCATATTTTCAGATTGTGTAAGTATACAAACAGTAAACTACAAAGACACTTCCAGTCATAAATAATCCATCTAATATTCATCATCATCATATCAGCTCGTATACGTCCCCACCGAGGGGCTCGAGCCTACCCTGAAATACGGCGATCGGGGCCTTAGTTGACCACGCGGGCCCAGTGCGGGTTGGTCGACTTCATACACAACCTTCGAGTTCGAGACGATGTTTTTCCTTCACGGTTAAAGCAATCGGTAAGTTTCGAAAAACTCATTGGTACATTGTTGGCCGTCCGGATTTGAACCCGGGACCTCTGGTTTAGGGGAACCTAGTCATTACCGGTTGAGCCACCGACGCTTCTGATATACTACTATTAATGTTACAAATGTGAAAATGTGTTTGTTTGTTACCTTTTCACGCTTCAACACCTCGACCAATCTTGATGAAATTTGTCATGCAGGTAGTCTGTGTCACTGGAAAGGACATATGCTACATTTTATCCCGAAAAATAGCATAGTTTCATGCAGTTCCTGAGGGAACTGAAAAAAAAACTGTTTTTTTAAATATATTTTTTTGAACATCGCAACGGAACAATGGATTGTTGTGATTTTGTGCACAGACATGGTTAAGGAGCTGGGAAATGACATGATTCACTAATTAGCAGATCCTGACATAATTCAAATCATTTCCACGCTCGCGCACGTCGGCGTCGTAACGGAGCAATGGATTGCGGCTCGCGCACCACTCACCCTCAAATTCTTACTAATATTATAAATGTGAAAATGTGTTTGTTTGTTTGTTACATTTTCACGCTTCAACGCCTTGACCAATCTCTATGAAATTTGGCATGCAGGTAGCCTGTGACACGAGTAAGGACATAGGCTACTTTTTATCCCGTTAAAATAGCGTAGCCCGATACAGTTCCTGAGGGAACTGAAAATATACTCTTTTTTTTGGTTAATTTCTTCAACATCGCAACGGAACAATGGGTGTCCACAAGGGCGAAGCCGCGGGCAAAAGTCGTGTACATATATGTAGATAAAAATTTTGTAAAATTTCTGAAACTTATTGTCGGTTTCAGGTATGGTCAGTGAGAGCGTGTGAAGGCACATTGAAAAAGCGCGGCCATTGTTTGGTCGTGAACGGGTCGGACGCCCGCGCCCTCACCGCGCCGGCGGCCATCAGCGGCAAGCTGTCCGTGCGCCGCGTGCCGCCCGACCAGCTCACGCAGCACAGCCAGCCGCGCGCCGTGCTGCGCGTCGCCAGCCGCGGGGCCGCGCGCGACTCCACGCGCGCCCCCATCGCAGAGGAGCTCGAGCCTTTCCTGCAGGATCTGCAAAACGATGTCGCCAGGCTGTCTCGCGCCTTCGCAACCCTCGGCAGGGAAGCCAACGCGCTGGTGCGCTCCGAGGCGGAGATGCGAGCCAGAATTGAGAATGGCTCCAGAAACAGTCAGCCGAGTGTGGGGCCCGATAGCGTGCCGGTGCCGCCGGCCTCGCAGGTGGTGGTTCCGCCTCCAGCGGCTAACGACATCGTTGACAGCGGCCACATGTCTCGCAGCGCCCGCAGACGAATGCGCCATCGCCTCAGAAGTGCTCTCGAAGAAGCTCGATCTACCTTAGAGCAAAGTGAACCAGCTGCTACAGCCACGAATGGCACTCGCGCTTCTATTGCAAACCTTCCGGACACTTTATCTGTGCAGCCACCCCGCGTTACTCCTGTGCAGCCACCTCGTGCCGCTCCTGTGCAGCCGCCACGCTCCGCGCCGGTGCAACAGCCACGCTCCGCTCCTGTGCAGCCGCCACGCGCCGCTCCTGTGCAGCCGCCACGCTCCGCGCCGGTGCAACAGCCACGCTCCGCTCCTGTGCAGCCGCCACGCGCCGCTCCTGTGCAGCCACTGCGCACCACACCTGTGCAACCTCCACGCGCCGCTCCTGTGCAGCCACTGCGCACCACACCTGTGCAACCTCCACGCGCCGCTCCTGTGCAGCCGCCGCGGCCAAACATTCAGTCCGCCACGGCACAGCGACACAATGGTGGTAATGAAGATGTGCCAGTGTTTAGAGTGGGTGTGATAACGGTGCGGCCGGCCTCGCCAGCGGCGCACCCAGCAGCGCCCTCCCAGTCATCCGGCGCTTCTCAACCTAACGGCAGCCAGGCAAGAGCTGGCAAGAAAAAGCACCGCCAGCGCAAGCATAACTAATTAACATACTTAGGTAGTGATTTTAATGAAGAAACGCGCTAATTAGGCTAATTAGGTTAAATATTAAAATTTGACGATTCCAAGAAATGGAGTGACAGCAGACTACTCAGAGTGGGGGCCTTTTAATATCTGTGTAAACAGTTTCGAATCAAGTCTGCAAAACGATATTTTTACGAGTGCTGTGATATTCTTGCGTGGTGTCCATGCAGAAACATATACCTAGGTATTTTGCTCGATTGATTATTTTAAAGTGAGCCCCCGGAGTGAGTTCAATATAAAATTTGTAATCCTTTACATTTTTGTTATTATACATTTTACAGTGTTTGAACTGATGATTTGTGTGTTTCTGACAAATCGGTTAAATGCTTGTTTTTTTTTAAAATAATACAATGTAGAGTTAGTATGTTAAAAATGCTTGTTAATAATGTTCATGAAACCTAGTAGTTGTAATATAATGATAAGAATACAAATGTTATTTTTTTACGGGCAGCATATCCCATTAAAACAATAGGGGATCCGACTGCTAGTCAATTGAGTTACTTTTTATGATCTGTCAAAAACGAAAGTTTGTTATAAAAATGTTTGAAATTTTTTAGCGTCATTGACGAACTCATTTTGTGAATTTGATCAATTAAAAATTGAAGACGTGATGGAGAAACAAAACAAGTAAGGTTTTTTGAAACTTCAAGAGGAGAGCAATTTAGGAAAGCATATTTCAGATTTTATTTTTGATGCAGTCCGATCCCCTATTGCGAGGCTTTCACCATGTGTACCTTCTATTGAGAAATTTTAACCGCCTTCTTGGCGTAATGGTAACGTCCATTAGCTTCACATCAGGAGGTCGCGGGTTCGATTCCCGGCGAAGTCTAACATTGTATGACTCGGTTTGGTAGGTAGAAGGGCATTTTCTAAGCTCGCCTGGCTAGCTACCACCATTTTATCAATATGCATCAATGTTAGTAAACTGCATTGATGTATTCCGGCTTGTACCTAGATAAGATAGCCAGTTACCCCTAGCGTTGGGGAATCTTGGTAGCCGGCTTGCGCCTTCGGCATCACCGTCACTTACCATCAGGTGAGATGTTGTCAAGGGCTTACCAATTGTGGATAAAACTCAGAGGCAAAGTTCACTGGCTTTAAACAGGAGGTCGCGGGTTCGATTCCCGGCGGGGTCATTTGTAAGACTCGGTTTGGTTGGTGGTAGGGCATTTTCTAAGCCCGCCTGGCTAGCTACCACCATCTTCTAAGTCTTGCCGCCAAATATCAATGTTGATATCATTGGTGTGTTCCGGCATGAAGATAAGATAGCTAGTTCCCCATTACGTTGGGGAATCTTGGTAAGCCCGCTTCCATCTTCGGCAACATCGTCACTTACCACCAGGTGAGATGTTGTGAAAGGTTCACCAATTGTAAATAAAAAAAAAGCACATGACTGTTCCGTGGGCAAAGCTGTGCCAGTAGATGCATTCCTTGCCAGTTTCTGTAATGTCACGTAAATGGCTCCACGTTTGAGTATGCCATTATAATATACTCCTTAAATTAAGTGTTTAAGTATGAAATTGCCGATTGGATAAAATAGTTTATAAAAGAAAATTAATATTAAGAAAAATAGTTATTAAAACTAAACTTATTCTCAAAATAGCATTAGACGATTAGAAATTAATAGTTGGTAAATGTGTGCCTATTGTTTAGATATTATGAGAGCATCATCATATCAGCCGAAGGACGTCCACTGCTGGACATAGGCCTCCCCCAAGGATCTCCACGACGACCGGTTCTGCGCTGCCCGCACTCAGCGGCTTCCCGCGACCTTCACCAGGTCATCGTTCACTGAGTGGGAGGCCTGCCTACACTACGCTTTCCGGTGCGTGGTCGCCACTCGAGATTTTTACTGCCCCAACGGCCATCTGTTCTAAAAATTTAGTTATGAGAGCTTTAAAAACTGTGATTTACTGAGTTGAAAATAACTGTCTGTTATTTTCAACTCAGTAAATCACAGTTTTTAAAGGCAAAAAATACTCATTTTTTGTTTTAAAGCTCTCGTGTTATCGCGGCAGCTTCTTCGTTACTAATGTCATATTTGGGAATACCCCGCACTACTGGAAAATTCAATAAAATTAACTAGTCTAAAATTGCCCCATCTGACCACTAAGAAAACTAATTTGTTCCATTCAATGGTACATTGCGCAGGGGATTGGAACATGAAAGATATGCCACTAGTTACTAATAAAAGACCATGAATAGTGTCACCATAAGGTCAATAATATAAACTAACTTTTTTTTCAATAAAAATTAGCATTGAACTTCAAAAATGTAATCGGCAATTTCATGCTAAACCCCTATTACTTTGCTTTAGAGAGACGATTACAAATAATTATAACCTCCATGGCGTAATGGTTAGTCCATTTGCTTTACACCAAAAGGTCGCGGGTTCAATTCAATGTTATTGTTTTTACTAGCAATATCGTGTAGGCCTTATCAATGGAATGAATTTTGTTTATTAGAAGTTTTTTCCTAACATGCACGGTTTCCGACAAAATTGATCCAGAAACTAAAGAGCATTTTTTTTTCAGAATTGATGCATGTTACCAAAGAATAACTACATGACCAAAAATAATCTCTATGACACTACCTTTTTGATGCGCTAATAAAAATGGGGGTCTTCATAACATCGAAATAACTTCAACTCTACCCAAAAAAACTTACACATTTGGTTTTTATTGTTTTCACTAGCAATATCGTGTAGGTATTATCAAAGTAAATACATTTTGGTCATTAGAAGTTTTTTCCTACCATGCATGGTTTCCGATAAAATTGACCCAGAACTACGAAGTAACTAGTATCTGATCTGTGCCAGAACCTAAAAACCGTTTTTTTTTTCAGAAACGATGTTACCAAAAAAAAATTAAGTACATGACCAAAAATAATCTCATTGACAATATCTTTTTGTTTTTTTTTTTTTTATATGCACAATAAAATTGGTAAACCCTTGAGAAATTTTCTAATATAAATTGGGTTTGGGGTCTTCGTAACATCAAAATAATCGATGAGCTAATAAAAATGGCAGTTTTCCTAACTTCGAAATAGATAAATTCGACTCACACTTGGCCGGTTTTTAAAATATCTATCTGTGACGTGCTTCTCCACTCTAGTCGTCACAGATTAGATCAGTCTGTGCTAATCGTCCTGCAAAAAGTAGGACGTCTGCGGAGAGCCTTATTCGGCGCGGCCACAGATAGTGTATACAGTCACTGGGCGCGGCGGTTATAGCGGGGGGAAGCCGCCAGTGATTTGTGCTGTTCTGATATTTAAAACATCTTTTGCTGTTATTAATTTGTGATTTAAATTATTTGTGTAAAAGAGGTCTTTACTTTATTTCCTAGTAATACAAGGTTTAACAAAATGGGTTAGTTGACTGCTAGTCATTCGAGTTACTTTTCATCATCTGTCAAAAACGAAATTTTGTTCTACAAATGTTTGCAATAGCAAGGCGTGACGTCACAGCTTTTCAGAGTTCGTTAATTTACTAATATTCTAATTTGATCAATTAAAAATTGAAGACTTGATAAAAACCAAACGAACAGAGTTTTTCAAATTTTCAAGAGGAGATGAATTTAGGAAATAATATTTCATAATTATTTTTTTTATGCTGTCAACTACCCTATTGGAGTAGGTCCCGTTAACTGGGGCTTCTACTCATCAATCATCATCATCATGTCGACCCCCTCACAACTCAGCCCTCTCAAGCGAGATGCAACATGTGGCGTGCTCGAACACCGCTTCCTGATCCCTTTGTCCCGCTTTCTGAGAGTCTACCGGCTGGACATGTATTACCATGGCCGATCTGGAAGTCTTTAAATCGACTTCGGACTCAGGTCGGCCGGAGCAAGGAGAACATGTTCAGGTGGGGACTCTCGGAAAACCCAAATTTGGACTGTGTGTGTGGAGCGGTGCAGTCCATGGCTCATTTAGTTTCCTGTACTACCTGCCCTGTCACCTGTTCGCAGCAGGACTTAATGGACGCCACAAATAGTGCAGTCGAAGTGGCTAAGTTCTGGGCCGGAATGATTTAATTTGTCATCGACACGCAAAGAAGAAGAAGATCATCATAGCAGCCACAAATCGTCCACTGCTGGACAAACTGAACAACTTTTGTTCTACAAGTTTGAAATTTTTGAACTCTTCATACATAACGATCAGCCGATCGACCAATTTTGTGCTTTTTGTATGGAGCGTCGAATTATTTTTTTTACGTTTTGACTGGGTTCCATGGGGAAAGCAAGGACGTTTTAATTCTTCCTCCAAGGTTGAAAGTTGTTCAGTATAAATCCATTTAAAATGTCTAGAAGATGTTTAGGAAGCGGACATAGCCATCTTCTAATGTCTACCATACTACATGTAAATATGACCAGATATCTCCTAGATCAGGGGTCGCCAAACGGCGGACCGCCGACACATTTTGTGCGGACCGCGAGAACACAACAACTTGCACTACAGAGTATGTAATTTTATAAAAATGAATCCTCCGCATTTTCTTTGTTGACGTTTTTTGAAAACGGCCGAAAGTAACTAGCTAACAAGCGAGGAAGAGCTCGCGAAAGCTTGCACCAATTTTTTTTTATTAATGCAACTGAAAACCTTTGTACATTGTATGTTATTTGGAGAAGTCTAAAATAAATATTTCTATTTGTAGTTCCGTAGTTAGGATTTAGGAACCACATAAGAACTTGGTACCTCCCCATTTAGATCGCTGTATTTTTTTTATATGGAACTTTGCTCCATTTCACATTTATGTTATGGTGAGATATTGTAATAGACATACATATAAGATATTTTTGGTGGTACCGAACCCTCGGTGCGCAAGCCCGAGTCGCACTTACCGGTTTTTTTTTAATTTTTACTCAATACGATCAGTAAACCTATTTCGATTCCAAATCTCAAATTAAAGTCACCTTGAAGTGGTCAATATAATTATTCCAATGAGTAGTGGTGGTACGGAACCCAAATTTCGTGGGTCCGACTCGCACTTGACCGGTTTTTCTTTTTCCTTTGTATACGCCTATTAAGTATTAACCTACCTAAATGGCAAACCAGTTTCTAATTCACCTGGAAATGGTCTATAATTTTGATAAATAGTAGTGGTTCCTTACCCTAATTTCACAAGTCCGACTCGCACTTGGCCAGTTTTTCATTTTTTTTTTCTATGTATACGCCTAGTAACATCTCGATGGCTTTCAAGTTTATAAGTGACCTGGAAGTGGTCTATATATTTTGCTGAGTAGTGGTGATACCTACGGAACCCTTAGTGCGAGAGTACGACTCACACCTGACCGTTTTCTAATTTTTCCTTTGTATATACGTCCAATAACCTACCTCGATGCCAAATTCCAAGTTTATATTACCTTGAAGTGGTCTACATATTATTTTTCATCTCTCCTGTTCGGAAAGTTTAATTTTCATGAGTAGATAGCCGGGTGGAACATTGCTTTTCCATCCCTAGGGTAGAAATTATCTTCATCCCTAGGGTGGAAAGTATTGTCATCCCTAGGGTGGAAAGTAATTTTTTTTTATTGCCAGCCACGGAATCGAACTAAGAGGTTTTCATATATCTAAACTCAGCTATACATTAAACGACGTGTTTATTACGATCTACAGATTGATATTAAATCATTTTATAGTTGGTCTATTTTTTTCACAATTACGAAGATTAAAATTTAAAATCATTCCTCTATTCTGCTGCGCGCGATAATGCCATGATAACATGACACTTTTTTTTCAAGTTTCGGCATGGCCACCTAGAGGCACGTCGTGACCAACTCGATTAGTTTCAATCTAGTCGGCCGTGGCAAGCGGCCATTGCGAAAAGGTTGGAGGTTGGATGTAGGTAAAACTAATTTATTGATATCTAATTAATATTTTATATCATATAAACAATTAAATTACAATAAATACATTTCCTCACAGTCGAAATGAAAAGTAGAGAGAGTGTTTAACTCGGGTGAAATGACCCATTCCACCCTCGAACTATTGGCGCTCTCACTTCGTTCGAGCGCCAGAAATATCTCGAGTGAAATGGGTCACTTTCTTCCCTTGATTAACAATCTACTATTTCATCTCTCCTGTTCGGAAAGTTTAATTTTCATGAGTAGATAGCCGGGTGGAACATTGCTTTTCCATCCCTAGGGTAGAAAGTATTTTCATCCCTAGGGTGGAAAGTATTTTTTTTTATTGCTAGCCACGGAGTCGAACTAAGAGGTTTTCATATATCTAAGCTCAGCTATACATTAAACGACGGGTTTATTACGATCTACAGATTGATATTAAATCATTTTATAGTTGGTCTTTTTTTTCACAATTACAGAAGATTAAAATTTAAAATCATTCCTCTATTCTGCTGCGCGCCATAATGCCATGATAACATGACACTTTTATTTCAATTTTCGGCATGGCCACCTAGACGCACGTCGTGACCAACTCGATTAGTTTCAATCTAGTCGGCCGTGGCAAGCGACCATTGCGAAAAGGTTGGAGGTTGGTAAAACTAATTTATTGATATCTAATTAATATTTAATATCATATAAACAATTAAATTACAATAAATACATTTCCTCACAGTCGAAATGAAAAGTAGAGTGTTTAACTCTGGTGAGATTACCCATTTCACCCTTGAACTATTGGCGCTCTCACTTCGTTCGAGCGCCAGAAATATCTCGAATGAAATGGGTCACTTTCTTCCCTTGATTAACAATATACTATTGCTGAGTAGTGGTGATACGGAACCCTTAGTGCACGAGTACGATTCACTCTTGGCCGTTTTCGATTTTTTTCTTAATATACGTCCAATAACTTACCTAGATGCCAAATTTCAAGTTTCTAAGTTATCTGGAAGTGGTCTTTAATTTGGATTCGTCAGTGAGTCATAAAAATAGTGATTTTCGGACGTCAATGTCTCATACATAAAAGATATATTATAGAAATTGGGATTCTAGGTGATCGAGGGGGTCTTACACACAAAATCGCAAGTGAGTAAGTCAAACATATTATTATAAGTTACAGGTAGGTCGAAAGCGGCTCGAAATGGTTTGTGTAATATATAACCCACGGCCGGCCATTATAGCGTTTTTCTTTTCGAACTTGGGGAGTTGGCGGACACACTGCCGAGTCTAAGAATAGCATTTATTATGTACTAGCTTTTGCCCGCGGCTTCGCCCGCGTCGCAAGCGGCTCGCGAGCGTGGACATACATTTTCTCCACATCACTCGGGAACTATGTCAGGATATGATTATTAGTAAATCGTGTCATTTCCCACCCCTTCAAGCATCTCGGTGCAAAAAATCACACAATCCATTGTTCTGTTGCGAATAAGCAAAAAAGAGTATATATTCAGTTCCCTCGGGTCGGGCTATGCTATTTTCACGGGATAAAAAGTAGCCTATGTTCTTCCTTGTGACACAGGCTACCTGCATGCCAAATTTCATTAAGATTGGTCAAGGCGTTGAAGCGTGAAAAGGTAACAAACAAACAAACACATTTTCACATTTATAATATTAATAAGTAAGGATGTCTATTTTAAAAAATCGAACAAGCATAAAAAAAATACATTTAAAAGCAAATTTTCTCAAGTGCAATTAGTCATAATAAATGCTATTTAAGGAGAAAGATGCTTAACATAGCATAGTAAAATGCTCTAATTTGCGTTTCGTCTATGAGACTATTTAAGACTAAGCGTTTTCAAACCCATAACTGCTTGTCCGAGAATATTATGTATAGAGAAACGATGGCCTGCTCCAAAACAATGACTTTTATTTCGAGAGATATTATTCTTTTGTCTCGAGTCCTAATGCATTTTTACGGACCTAATAGAAAAAAGTTGGCAACACAACACTTAATGACTTGATCTAAAAAATCCTCGAACTTCTTGTTTTTCTCGTCACTCACTGGTTAGGAATTTATTATGGTAATAACCAGAATATATAAACCAATCAACTACGATCTTGTAGTTGCCTTCGGCAGCTTGACCGCTTTCATTGGTTATTCATAGTCACGTGACTAACATGTGACAGTCAGTCAGTACACTCAACGAAGCCAACTCAACCAATAGAGCGTTTTCTTTAGTCACGCACGTCACGTCAGTCAGCCTTGTCTGTTGTGTGGTGTGGTGTGTGGTGTGTAAGTTAGTCCGCCATTTTGTTCTGTAGTGTTTGATTGTGTGGTTAATACGAGTCAAATGTGAATGATTCCTAGAAACAGCTTCAACTTCTACAGGACAGGTAAAGTAAAACGTAAATTGCTTGCATCCTTAGTTTCAGGTTTTCATTGCAATAGGTGTACGAATAGATTTATTCACAGTGTAACAAAATCGTTAAAGATGTTTGTAGAAAAAAATAATCAGGTTTTTTTAGATCCTCTCCAGTTATAAAAGTTTCACTACTCACTAATAGATGGCACCACACTACTAAAATTGTTTATCTACTGCTTCAACGCTTTGCTACTCGACAATAAATGACTTCACGTCACAAGTTTGGCTACTCGTCGATAGATGGAGTTTTAAAATTTTCGCTAAAAATAGAACCCGTGACACACTCCGTCACAACTATGACAAAGGTGACCTATTATTACTACCGTAAAGATTGCTACACCTCTCATCAACGTCGTCGTCTGCAAGATCATGTTAGTGATCAATGATCGATCATGCATCGTCGTCACCGTGAGCTGTGTAAAATTATCGTGAAGATAAAAATGCAGTTTACTGTTTTTTTTAAATGATTGACGAGTACAAAATGTTTAGAAAAAGCTAGAGGTCAACAAAATACTTCATATTCATGGTTTTCTTCCTACGAAGCCGGGAACAAATTGTTTCGGCGTAGGTTTTCTAGGCAAATATAATGGTTGGTATTGTTTAAAAGTAAATTAGTAGAAAAATTAATAGAAAGCACGACCCGCAAGAGGCCAAGGAGACAAGAAATCGAGAAGATTCTACCTCCGATTCACTGGATCCACTGAGTGTTATAACTGGGAATACAAGTTTTGTGAGGCATTATACAATAGAATAAAGTTTTATGAAATAAGGGTTGTCTCAATCAAGAAAAACCTGATAAGTACCGTCTTGTTTTTTAAGTTTTTACTCTTTTTAAACAGTTTGTTTAGATTTTGTATTTTCTTGATTAAGGCGACTATATAGGTCAAACTGCGAAATCGACTTCTCTTTGAAGGCTTACTTCTTCGTGATGGATGAACCAAATCCTTAAAAAATATATAGTGGGTATAATATACTCAAAAAAAAAAAAATAAGTTTCAAATTTTCTTTGACATGTATTACTTTTTAACAAAAAAAAACAAATATTTCTGTGATTTACGCAAGAATTTTCTTATTATTGCTTCCAAACGCGTGAAGCGATTTTAATGATTGATATACCAAATTGTCGACAATTTGTAGGGTTTTAAAAATTGGTCCCTTAACACGAATCCGCTGCCCGAATTGAAAAAAGTGGCCGCCATTTTGAACTTTTTAGTTACTGGACCGATTGCTTCCAAAATCGATATCTGGGGGTCCCTGAGGTCCCTTATCACGAATCCGTTGCCCGAATTGAAAATAGTGGCCGCCATTTTGAACTTTTTAGTTACTGGACTAATTGCTTCCAAAATCAATATCTGGGGGTTCCTGAGGTCCCTTATCACGAATCCGTTGTCGAAAGTGAAAAAAGTGGCCGCCATTTTGAACTTTTTAGTTATTGGACAGATTGCTTTCAAAATTGATATCTGAGGGTCCCTGAGGTCCCTTATCACGAATCCGCTGCCCGAATTGAAAAAAGTGGCCGCCATTTTGAACTTTTTAGTTACTGGACCGATTGCTTCCAAAATCGATATCTGGGGGTCCCTGAGGTCCCTTATCACGAATCCGTTGCCCGAATTGAAAATAGTGGCCGCCATTTTGAACTTTTTAGTTACTGGACTTATTGCTTCCATAATCAATATCTGGGGGTTCCTGAGGTCCCTTATCACGAATCCGTTGACGAAAGTGAAAAAAGTGGCCGCTATTTTGAACTTTTTAGTTATTGGACAGATTGCTTTCAAAATTGATATCTGAGGGTCCCTGAGGTCCCTTATCACGAATCCGCTGCCCGAATTGAAAAAAGTGGCCGCCATTTTGAACTTTTTTGTTACTGGACCGATTGCTTCCAAAATCGATATCTGGGGGTCCCTGAGGTCCCTTATCACGAATCCGTTGCCCGAATTGAAAATAGTGGCCGCCATTTTGAACTTTTTAGTTACTGGACTAATTGCTTCCAAAATCAATATCTGGGGGTTCCTGAGGTCCCTTATCACGAATCCGTTGTCGAAAGTGAAAAAAGTGGTCGCCATTTTGAACTTTTTAGTTATTGGACAGATTGCTTTCAAAATAGATATCTGAGGGTCCCTGAGGTCCCTTATCACGAATCCGTTGCCCGAATTGAAAAAAGTGGCCGCCATTTTGAACTTTTTAGTTACTGGACCGCTTGCTTCCAAAATTGTCGGCCACTCTTTTTAAATTCTGGCAACGGATTCTTGATAGGGGACTTTAGGGACCCTCAAATATCGATTTTGGAATCAATCAGTCCAGTAACTAAAAAGTTCAAAACTATAATTATGGTCCTTTAATCAAAAGGAGCACAAGAAAACAGTAAAACATAAAAAAATAGTGAATAAATACTGCATAAATAAAAAATAAATAAATAATTGTAGTTGAATAAGTTGATAAAAAGTGCTATGCAATAGCTTTACCGCGGTAGTCCCCGAATGCCACGCGCTTTTTTATTTGCTTATAAACAAGGTACAGTAAGTAAAATGATGTTTGTTGTTAAAATAGGAATCACTTGTTTAGCCATATAGAACAACAGCATGCAAATGTTATAATAGTAATAAATAGAAACAAAAAAAACTTCAAATTTAATACTTGACAAATTATCATAATTTGTGAACCAAAAACTAATCAAGAGAATAGAACATATTAGGAAGAAGCCATTCATGTAGGGTTTTCTTAAATCTATTAAAAGGCAGATATTTAAACGACTGCGGTATTTTGTTATATACAGGGTGTAAAAAGACCACTCTCGGAAACTTAAACTGGGGCTTCTACTCACCATACTGAACAACTTTCTCCAAGAAACTCCTACTAAAATCTCGAAAAATCTGATTTGTATAAAAAGTCACACCCTGTATAACGTGACCGGATGGAAATAGCAATTCTTTTGATAATTAGTAGTCTTGGGAATTTCGCTCATAACTAGTCTGTTGGGTTTTCTTTTCACTCTTGCTTGCAGTTACTTCAATCACTTGCTTGTAGAAAGCTTTCTGATATTTTTTAACGAATTTTGCCATTTCAAATACGTAAAGACAAGGCAGCGGCAAGATTTTCAAGGTCTTATATAGCTGTCTACATAGTATGTCTTGTGCTACTCCGTATATTGATTGAATACATGTTTTTTGGGCTATGAAAACATTCTTAACGTTTGTGCTGTGTTGCCCCAGATTACTATTCCATAACGAAGGATGGATTCAACGTGAGCATAATAAGCTGTGCTAGCCGTACTTCTAGATGCAACTCTTGTCAGTTTTCTATAAACTATTAATTTATGCACATATTTTTTCAACATGGTCTTTCCAGTTTAGTTTGTCATTGATTGTTATGCCAAGAAATTTTACACATGTTGCCCTCTAGAGTTTGACGTTTAAAATGAATATAAAGATTTTGTTTATTATTATAATTAATGAATGTCGATTTGTTAAAATTAATTTGAAGATTATTATTCTGGTATTCAAGCAAAACATTTTGTAAGCAAGACTGTATCTGTCTGTTCCCTTTGTGACCTGATTTTAAGTACGTTTGTGCTTTAACAAGTTCGGCTAGGTCCTTTGTTAATAAGCGATCACATAACTTATAAAACATGTCTTGTGAAGATATAAATGAGGAATAATAGTGGGCCAAGCACACTACTTTGCGGGACCCCATAATTCAGGTCATAATTAGGTCTTAAATTCAGAACTATAATGTTTCAGTGTTTATTGTCAAGCTTAGTTATTTGTACGCACTGTATTCTATTTATAAGATACGTACTTAACCATCCAAGTGTTCACCAAGATTCTACGCAGGAAAAGAAATATGACAAATTTCATGAATCTCTGCATATGAAACAAGTACTATAAGTACCTACATACATACATAATCAAACTATGTATTTATAAAAAGAAAAATAACTTGATTTTGAAATATTGTGAATATGATATTGTTATTATTGAATTGAAACTCAAGGGACCGATTTATTTACTACTTATAGAGTTTTCAATATAAATATAGAGAAATAATAAAAAAGTTTTGCAGTTATTGTGGTTTAGGTGACCCTATATGGCGGGACCCTATTACTAAAGCCTAGCTATCTACAAATACAAGGAAGGTCTCTATACAGGGACCATTATGTTGTTTTTGCTCTTAGTTTGGTTTACTTTCAAAATTTGTAGGATAAATGTGACTGTTTGTCAATTTATGTGCTTGTTTATAATCCTTTTTTTATCATATTCGTAAAATTTGACAAGATGTTAATATTTTGCCACAGCACCATTTTGGAAATGAAAATCATATGTCATTAAGTTGTTGCGAATTAACTTTATCAAAAATATAATAAATTTTATGATTGTCTATAGTGAAGTATGTTTTGTTCCCAGAAATTCCTCTTTTTTTTAGACGCTTTTAACAAATCTGGTCCAAGATCTGATACACAAACTCTTATTTTTAATCCGATTTCAAAGAGTTTGGATATAATTTTATCAATCCACTGAGAAATATTGGCATCATTTGAACATTCCGATAACAATTAAAATCCAATTGGCTGGTACCATTTCACAAAAATACCTTACAAGAACCACGAAGGCATGTTTCGCAGGTGACGGCGATTGTACGCCCTGTACTTCGTGAAAGCCAATAATTTTGTCATTTTTTATATCATAAAAGAGATTAGTTTTGAGACTCATCGAGTCCATTACTAACTGTTTTTCTCTGTCAGGCATATTGTTTACTTTCATTTTAAGCGCTGCCATTAACTCATCGTTGACTTCAGTAGTGATCGGAATGTTTAATTTATTCAACGTTCTTCTACAGGGCAGACAAATGGTATTTTGTAATAAACGGTAAGCTTGTGGGCTAACGTAATACAAATTCAAGCAAAACATTTTGTAAGCAAGACTGTATCTGTTCCCTTTGTGACCTGATTTTAAGTACGTTTGTGCTTTAACAAGTTCGGCTAGGTCCTTTGTTAATAAGCGATCACATAATTATAAAACATGTCTTGTGGAGATTTTTGTGATGTAAGCTCTGATTCGTGTATCCTTAACCGTTTCTTACAATTTAACAAGTCGGATTTCAGTTTTCTTTTGCGGGGAGTATCTGCCGAAAGCGAAGCGGAAGTTTGAACTATGTTATCCGATGTATTCATCCCAACTGTTTGGCATGAAGAACTGGAAGTCGTTGTAAGCTCTGATTCGTGTATTCTGAACCGTTTTTTACAACATAAGTCGGATTTGAGTTTCCTTTTGCGGGGAGTATCTGCCGAAAGCGAAGCGGAAGTTTGAACTATGTTATCCGATGTATTCATCACAACTGTTTGGCATGAAGAACTGAAAGTCGTTAAATCAATTGCAGTTGTATTTTCTATGATGTTTTTTTCTGTTTGGGTTGAATCATCTTTTGTTTTTACATCGGTTTGCATCTGTTTATCTTCTTTTGTTTGGTTAGGCAAATCCAGACATGGCAACCGTTTTTTTAATACTTTACGAACAGCATTCCTGCAGACGTCTTGCGTGTTGAAATGTATTTCACATACATAATAATGAAGTGGATGTTTTGTAATCAAATCCTCACGTGCCATCAATTGAAACCATTTTGAGTGCCTGAAAAGAACAAGTATAAAATTCGGATTAGAAAGTTGTCATGTCGGCGGCGGCTAAACCTAAACATAGAAAAACAACATTACGAATTTACGATTTTAATCATAATGCTTATTTTTTGTTAAAAAAAATTGGCTCCCAGTCTAATAAGCGACTCCCGGTTTATTAATGGCAAAAAGGTGGCCGCTTCGTGTCACCTTAACAATATATGCAGAGCATTTGGACGATTGAATTATACTTACCTACCTACATATAAAATACAACACGATATGTAATTAACGACTGGCTCCCGGTCTATATCTAAGTTTTATTTTTTTAATGGTTGTTTGTCATTTTAAATCAGAATAAGGTTCATGTAAAATAATTCCTGATATGAAAATAACCCCACTCTATAGGTAAGTACCTACTTACTTACCTAGTTTTGATAGTATTTTGTCAATTTATTAATTCACATAAAAATATCAAGTAGTTAAGTTACTTAAATACATAAAATAGGACATAATGATCAAGGATTCCAGGGGACTCCCGATCTACCTATTGTCAATAATAACTTTTAAACACACAATAACTATGTAAGTACAGACAACTACATGCAACTACCATACAAGCTCAGATCGATCTTCACAAATCTGTTTTCGTCAACCAAATTTCAACCTAATAGGTACTTACTCTATGTCAAACACAGAGTTCAATATCAATTGGGAACTTTCGTCAAACTTGGGTTGACCTGTAGCGAGAGAATGAAATATAGGTAGGTAGGTACGGTCGACACCACATCACGGTAAACACTTGCAGTTCGATATTAGCGCTTATGCCCCCGACATTAAGGCGGTACAAAGTCCAAAGTGTTACGTCTGACGCGCTTTTGTCTGTACATAATTATTATAATGAAATTCAGTTGTTGCTTATACCTACGTGTTAAAATTTTATTTACCTAGTTTAATTTAGGTAACTACCTATACAAAAAAAATGGTCCCTTGTTTTCGCGGTGAGGCGTAGGTAGGCAGGTGCCTAGTAAGTAGTGATCAAATAATAATGAATCTTCCGACCAACGAAATCTATACATATTATATAGCAGAACTAAAACTCTTTCGATAAATACAAAATTATGTATCTACCTATCTATAGATATAGTAGATTAGGTACTTACCGTTCTCGTTCGGTAGGTAATGTGAAGAAAGACAATTCTGGATTTGACGAGTTGCTATTAAGACATCCGTATACACCGCAATATCTATTACGGTACCTATTTACAGCCATTTTTGAGCTTGAATAAGTTGAATAACACATACATAAAAACGAAAAAATAACTCAAGCGGCAGCGCGTCCGTCATTCACTACCTACCTACGGCGCAGCCTTGACTGAAGTCGACTGGCGAACCTCGGACACCTCGAAATTTTGTAAGTGTGTGCGTGCGATGCGCGTAACGTACGGGCGAGCTCACATACAAACCGCGCTCGGAGCGTATGTATGAAGACAGCGTACTTCTTTATTTTTACTATACTACAGTGTAATACTTAATAATAAATAAAAATAAGTGTAAATAAATAAATAAATATTAAAATATTTTGTTACAAATAATGCATGTCCGTCTGTCGGTCGCCTACCGTCTCTGGGACACAAAAGGAGTGCTCGATCATTAAACAGTTGCTGTTCGATTTCAATTCGCATAATAATGTATGCTTCATAGGTACGTAGCAAGTACGTCTTAAACGATCCAACTTCGAACGCACCTCGTGAGTGACATTCTATTTATAGACTGGCCGCCTTCCCCAGCCGGCCGCCTAGCAGGTATGAAGTGGTTATTGGCGGCGGCCCTACACCGGCGACGGTTGTTGACCAAGAGTGGTCAGGGTTTGGGCATTGGGCATTGAAAAACTAATCCAGGTATCGGGCCCATTACATACTCGTGGATTGTGTACCTATTTGTATGGTACTTCGTATAATGTCCGAGTCTCATTTGGACCAAATATGAGAATGTCTGTAGTTTAGGTTGAGAGTACGAATTTAGTTTTAAGGCCCCTTGTTTCGAAGATTTAGGCATTTCACTCACCCAGTCGACTTACATCTGCGTTACGTGGGAGCCGACTTGATATGAACTCCGGTGACCGTTGGCGGCGGGCGAGAACGCCACAGTATAACATAATGCAGTAGGTATAGTAAGTTTAATTTTATTGACTGTATTCTTTTAGTATATTGATTATTTTATTGATATATTCCTTTAGTATATTCTTTTAGTATATTGAAATGAAAGTTTATTGGACTTATATAGGTATGGACTGTTAACACATACTCTTACTAAACTTTTTGAATTAGTGAGGTGACAATGATAGTCCGTTTTCTATTGGGAAACAGTATTTGGTACAAATGTTATAACCGTCAACCTAAGCCCAAAACGCCCGGTAGCCAGTTTGAACTCCGCGACAGGTGCGGGGGAGGGGGGTGGGTCAACGTGCAGAGCTCCCGGCGCTCAGAAAAAAAAAATCTGGCTTATTAGTTTGGACATTTCAGTCAATTTTGGTGTCGTTATCAGGTAACTAGATGATGCGCAATCCATTCTCCATACCAGTTTTTTGGGTTCCGTAGCAAATATTACGCAATCCTTAAAATAATAAACTTTTAGTAGTGACACAATGCAAATAAACCCGTATAGTTTTATATTTTAGTATTAAACTTGAATTATAAAAAATACGGTCCGAAAGCCCATTTAATGCAGATTATAAAAAAAATAACAGTAAATATAAATTTGTCTATTTAAAATGTATTTTTTTTATTGAAAGTACTGCGACGTTAGTCAGCGCAGCGTAGGGGACGGCAAAAAGACCATAGAAGATCCACTTAATATTATACTTGCTGCGCCTCGCGGTATTACCCACGGTTAAGAAGTAACCTATGTGTTAATCTTGGGTGTCAGCTACCTCCATACCAAATTTAATCAAAATTGTTCCATTCACTTGAGCGTAAAGAAGTAACAAACACACACTCACAAACTTTGGCCTTTATAATATTAGTGTGATTTTTAACCATCTTCAATTTATGAACGAAGTCAGGTAAATTGTTAAAAATAAAGACAATAATAGAACGATTATGAACGTTTTATTTACAACCACCTCAACAATTATATAACCCAGTACATTTGAGCTGGCGTTTAAAACAATTGCACCTGGAACTGCAAGATTTCACCCACCGACATCTTATTAATTCTAGGTATGCTTGAACAGCCATAGTACTTTGGGTCGATAGTGGCACCCAAGCTTCTTCTTCTTTCTAACAACCCCATTCAGATGGACACGGAATATTTTGCGTTTTCTTTGGGCACTGCCCCTAAATATAAACAGCCTGTAAAAATGCCCTTAAGGTAAGTATGTTGTATTGAAGAAAGACGCAGATTGGTTTTGCAGTCCTCTAAGACGCTTCTCAGTATCGGCAACTAAACAGGCGGATCTCTAAGTCCCTGACTTGCGATTTGCGCCAGTATAATACAAATTGTATTAAAGAGGCGATTGAGAACAACATTCATAACATCTCCCTCCTCAAATCTAAAAAAACCATGAGGATCTTTTCGTTGACAGTCTTCTGTTCGCTGATGATGTAGCATTGCGAGTACTTCCAGCGAGCTTCAGTGTATTATGAACGAATTCGCTTGTGCTCTGTTCTCTATGTCCACAAACTCCAAAAAGATCGTAGTGCTCATTCAAGGATGTGAGAACCCGCCAGCTATATTGCTGGATAACACATCTTTGGAGGCTGTTGACAGGTTTTGCTACCTTGGTTTGACCGTATCGAACAACCTTTCGCTCGATGCGGAGATCGACATCGGTATCAGCAAAGCGGCGACCACGTTCGGGAAGCTACGTACAAGAGTTTGGGATATTAAACACCTGACGGTGAAAACCAAGATGGGTGTTTATCAAGCTTGCGTACTCAGTATACTCGTGTACAGTGCTGAAACCTGGACGTCGTACGCAAAACAGGAACGCCGGCTCAACAGTTTCCACATGCGCTGCTTACGAAACATCCTAGGCATATCATGGGAGGACAGAGTTACAAACGAGAGGGTTCTGGAAATTGCACAGCTGCCCAGCTTCACAGCCATGCCGAAACAGCGACGTTTACGATGGTGGAAGGCCACTGATGATGATAAGAACAATAAAAACTTAAAAGTGTTCGCGAGAGATCTGTCTGTAAGACAAAGGCAACTCATCAAGCTGAATTCTGAGGATGGCAGGATCATATCGTCTAAGATTGAGTTGCTGGAACGACTTAGGCACAATGCTCGATGGCCTCAGTAGAGACTCTCAAGAAGTAGGTCTTAGAATGCACATGGACAAGACGAAAGTTATGTCAAACGTCCGTGTTGCACATACTCCTCTGAAGGTTGGATATTAACTAGTATCTCGGCTGTGGTTGGAGGCTCTACACGCGTACCTGGGACAAACGGTCCAGTTGGGTAGGTCAAACTTCAAGAAAGAGATCAATCGTCGCATCTAACACGGCTGGGCAGCGTTGGGGAAGTTTCATAGTATCTTCACGTCCCTAAATACCACAGTGTCTTAGGACCAAGGTCTTCCACCAGTGTATAACATAGAACTGAGATATGATCGCTTACTGTGGGCCTCATAAGAAGGCTCAGGGTTACCCAAAGGGCAATGGAACGCTCCATTGCTCTGTGTTACTGGGAATGGCGTAGGTCATTTGCCCCTCCGAGCGATGCCCGCGCACTGCCCGTAAAAATCAAGTAGGTACATGCAATAATTATTTTATATGACATTAAAAATAGTTAAATGTGTATTAAATACACGTTAATGTATTTATAATTTGAATTAAATAGGCTTTCGGACAGTTTTTTTATAAACGAAGTTTAATACAAAAATATAAAACTACACGGGTTTGTTTGCATTGTTTAATGGAAATAATGACATGGATGAACAAAAATAACCTAAGTGTGAACATAAATAAGACTAAATTTATACAATTTCACTCCTATGCGACTAAACCAGTATTCTTAAATGTAAATTATAATAATAACAAGCTTGAAGAAGCTAGCGGATATAAATTCTTAGGTATTAATATTGACAAACATCTTAATTGGAAAGATCATGTTGATTTTGTGTGTAATAGGTTAGAACGTTTCGTATTTGCACTAAGACGATTAAGACAAACTGTATCGAAGGAAGCTGCTTTAACAGCTTATCATGGACATGTATCGTCAATACTTAGTTATGGTTTGATCCTATGGGGAAACTCTGTCGACTCAGACAGAAGTTTCAAGCTACAAAAAAGGTGTATACGTGCAATTTGTAATTCATGGTTTAGAGATAGGTGCAGACCATTGTTTAAGGAATTAAAAATTTTGCCATTGCCGTGCTTGTACATAAAGAAAGTTTGTCTATTTGTTAAGAATCATCCAGAATACTTTAGGAACCTGAGAGATGTTACCATAAGACAAAAAAGGGTTCAGTATATTCATCTATTACATCAACCTCCTTGTCACTCAGATATATATAAAAGAAATATTTCTAATATGAGTGTCGCACTGTTAAATAAGCTTCCAGTTGAAATTAAAACGTTAGAAGGTAATCTATATAAAAATAAGTTGACAGGATGGCTCTTAAATCACTGTTTTTATAGCGTTAAAGAATTTTTAGAATTTAAAATTTAATTTTAATTTCCTGTTGAAATATTTGCATGCTTTCTTGAAGGCTGAATACAGTACTACCTATTAATTATGTTAAGACCTAATTGTAAAGTATTCTTGCAAATAAACAATTATCTTATCTTATCTTGTGTCACTACTAAAAGTTTATTATTTTAACCCTAAAAAACTGGTATCACTGGCTTTACCCGCGTGGACAACGCTTCTATGACTTTTCGAGGGTGCGCAGTGCGCAAGCCACAAGCAGGTCAAGAGCCTGAAAAAAGTAGCATATGTGTTAATCCAGGTCCTGATCTATCTACCTACCAAATTTCAGCCAGATCCGTTCAGTAGTTTTTGCGTGAAGAAGTAACAAACATACACACTCACAAAATTTCGCCTTTATAATATTAGTGTGATGTGATGTGATACGGGTTTGTTTGCTTTGTGTCACTACTAAAAGTTTATTATTTTAAGGATTGCGTTATATTTTTCTACGGGACCCTAAAAAACTGTAATGGAGAATGAATTAGGCATCATCTAGTTACCTGATAACGAAAACAAACTTGACTGAGAGGTCCAAACTAATACGCCAGATTTTTTTTCTAAGCGCCGAAGTTTTGTACTTTGACCCCCCCCCCCCCTCCCCTCCCGTTGTCGCGGTGTTAAAACTGGCTACCGGGCGTTTTGGGCTAAAAATAATATTATGGTTATACTGATTTTGGTAGACTGTGTCCCATTCATTATGGCAAAATATCTACATTCAAAAGTTACTAGTTTAAGAGAACAAAATACGTTCCTACTTAATAAATAAGATACAATAAGAATTGAATAAACACGTATGTGCAAGTAGTGTACTTAGAATTTCTTTGTAATGCATTCGTCCTGTTTACCTTTGATATAACTCGTAGTGTCATTTTTCGTTTATTGCGTTTGTTAGCCATAGTGACGACTTGGCGAGATCAATTTTATTTTAGTTTATTTTCGAAAAATCACTGCACGTCACAGGTCGCGCGTCGGGCGGGAAGAGCACTGGCATAGGTCCGTCGTCGGTAAGCGCCACCGCGCGACTGACAAAGACCGCGGAGTCGCGGTGCTCGCGGTTTTCGTAGGTATTTAGGCATCATAGATTGGAAAATAACACTACAACATCCACCTCAGCGATTCGTACTAGAAAAATGATTTATCTAAAGAATGTTATAAAAATAAGGTTAGTAAATTTATTATTATAGGCACAGTATTGAAAATAAATGTTAAAAAGAGGCAACTTTGGATTTTTTTTCTATCGAGCGAAGTTCATCTGATTGTGTAACTGTAAGCGAATTGTACTCTGTAAGATTCTCAACTGAAACATATATTTTTTCAGAATTTTACGTCAATTTTCGAGTGATTCATATTGATTTTAAAAACAGCATTTATGGTATAGGGAGCCCTTAAGTGCCTGTCGGAGTAGTCGGGGTAGGTGCCCGGTATCGATTTGTCAACTCCTTCCCCATCCTTTCCAGGCAGGCTGGTAGCAGATAATATTAGGGACATTCTTAGATTAAGTTGCGCTTCAGTGAGCCTCCACTTTGTCCCAGAGACGTAAACTGAACAGGGAACTGATAAGCACCTGATTCGATAGATTGCCCCGCACGATCTCTGAACACTAAAATTGTTCAGTTGCTTACTGTTACGTATTATCAATACACTCGCAGCCGTTTCTCGCGTCCAAGTTAGTGCAGCCGAATGCGCCCGTCGCGTGCGTCATTAAAATATGTACTGTCGCTGCGCCCGGCGCAGCCCCGACACGTGGCTTGCATGCGCTCGTACAGTTCCGGATGCATGAAAGAAGCCAGTTCATGAGGATACTCGGTTCTTGTGTTCTTTATTGCAGCACTCACTGTACTGCACTACGCATCACTGACAATTCACATAATTAACTTAAATTAAGGTTTTGTCCTTTTTAGTCTTCTCACTATGTCCGTGTTGTCGAGGAGCTGCATGGCCTCAACATTTACATGGCGATGAAGTCTATGCTCGTGAACCGCCTCCGTAGCCCCGAAGCAAAGTTCACTGGCTTCACACATAGCGTTGCCAGGCGTCCGGATAAACCCGGACAGGGTTAGGCTTTTTGGATGCGTGTCCGGCCAGATTAGAAGGTGTCCGGCCTGTCCGGCTTTTTAGGTTTAATGATTTTTCCAGTCACCTGGACAATCGGGTGAGCGCTATCGTATTTATGAGACTATGGCGGCGTTTCTTTGTCTGATTAGGACCTCGCCAAAGGCCAGTAAACATGACTAATTGATTTAGGCGTATCTAAAGCGGGCTTTAATAATTTAGATAGTTCGGCTTTTTTACCCAAAAGTCCGGCTAAACTGGCAGGTATGTCCGGCTATTTAGTTTTAAGACCTGGCAACCCTATTCACACAGGAGGTCGCGCGTTCGATTCCCGGCGGGGTCATTCTGATAGTCCTTAACGTTTTCTAATACTGTTTTTTTTTCTACTAGGTGGCGGCTGAGGTACTTTCTTGGGTTTAGCTTCCGTTTGTTTTTCGTTGGATAGTACTTCATATTGGGTGGGTGGGGACAATGTCGTTTTCAAATGAAATGAAATGAAATGAAATGAAATGATCTTTATTCGCCTTGAATTGGGTAACATTACATGGAGGTACTGCATAAAATTAGAGCGCCAATTCAGCCATAAAATATAGCATGCAAACATTATATAACACATTTTAGATAACATTTAATACTATTATTATTCACATATACGAGTAGGTAGGTATCATATTTATTTATAAAACTAGATTTACAATTTATGTTCTAGAAATTCTTGAATTGAATAAAAATTACGCTGAGACAGCCATCTATGCAAGCTAGTTTTAAATTGAGTCAAGGGTAACTCGCTCACATTTGCTGGAAGTCTGTTATAGATTAACCTGCACATCCAGTAACAATTTTTGGTATATCTAGTAGTTTTAGGAATTTCATCATGGACTAAGAATTCCGGAAATCGTCTACTTCTTGGCACTGTGTCCTTTGCCTGTGTGTAAAAACTAGACTGATATTGTTTCACAAATTTTGCACATTCAAAAACATACAGACATGGGAGCGGTAGTACCTTCAGCGACTTAAACAGGGGTTTGCATGATATATCAGGAGCAACGTTACAAATTGCTCGGATGCACTTTTTCTGTGCAATAAATGCCTTAGAGATATCAGTACTATTACCCCAGATTATGATACCATACCTTAATACAGATTCAATATAAGCGTAGTATGCTGTCATAGCTGTATGTCTACTTGCAATTTGCGTCAACTTATACAAGGGAAAAATAAATCTATTAATTTTACTACAAATCTTCTCTATGTGACCCTTCCAATTTAGTTTTTCATCAATTACTATGCCAAGAAATTTTGTAGTTATTTCCCTCGAGAGAAGTTCATTTTTGTAATTTATAGAAAAATCTTTGTTATAATTATTAAAATTTATGTACTTTGTTTTATTTATATTTACTTTTAAATTATTATTATTAAGCCATTTTATTGTTGTGCTCAATACATTATTTATGTCAATTTCGTGTTGTTCCCATGTCATAGTTTTATTCGTTGTCACTACAATTGAAATATCATCCGCAAATAAAACACTATCATGCTTCGTCATTTTTGACAAGTCATTAACATAAACTAAAAATAACAGAGGCCCAAGGATACTACCCTGTGGAACCCCAAATAGATTTTGTCGAAATTCAGAACGAAAAGTCAAGCATGTATGTTTTTTGTTAATTTTTTGCACCTCAACGCATTGTAGCCTATTCTGCAAATATGTTTGAAGCCAATCAAGGGCTGGCCCCCTTATTCCGTTGTGATGCAGTTTACAAAGTAGTATTTCCTGTGAAACAAAGTCAAACGCCTTTGACATGTCAAAGAATAACACAGTTGTATGTGATTTTTTGTTGGTACTTTGTAAAATCGTCTTTATTAAAGAAAACGTTGCCAATGACGTGGATTTTTGTTTTTGAAAACCAAACTGATTTTTATCAATAACGTCATATTTAGTAAAAAATGCCATAAGTTTTCCATGCATAACTTTTTCAAAAATTTTTGAGAAAACTGGTATCAAGGTTATTGGGCGGTAATTTTCCCTTAATGTCTTTTCACCTTTTTTGTGAAGTGGTTTAACAACAGATAACTTAAGTTTGTCAGGGAAAGTACCTGATTCCATGGAGAGGTTCACTAAAAAGGCTAAAACTTTACTGATTTGGTGACTACATGCTTTTACTACCTTCGTGCTAATGTTGTCATAACCCTCAGCATTTGTGTTATTTAGGCTAAAAATAACGTTATTTATATCTGCTTCGTCGACAGGAGTCAAATATATAGTGTTTTGTATTTTGCTTTTCAAAACACTATTTCTATTTCTACCACATACATTTTCAGTAGTATTAGTTAGGTTTATAAAGAAATTATTAAATGATTCAGCTATAGCTTTAGGTTCATCTAACATTGTACCATTATCATTAATTGTATCTATATATTTATTCGTATTTAATACTCCGGTTTCACTTTGAATAACATCCCACGTTGCCCTTACGATATTTTTGCTTTTAGTAATATATTTATTGTTTTTGTACTTTTTAGCATGACTAACGCATTTCTTAAATAGTCTATTGTAATTAAGATATTTACGTCTATTATAATCGTTTTTATTTGTGTAGTAATTGAAGCGTAGGTTCCTCTTAGTATTGCAACTCTTTTTAAGGCCTTTTGATATCCAATTCAAAAATGGTTTTGTGTTTATTTTAACTTTTATGATGGGAAAGGAGAGATTATAAAACAATTGAAATAGTTCATAAAAGTTATTAAAAGCAATGTTTGTGTCAGTTTCAGAATATATTTCGGAAAAGGAAAGGCTATCCAGACATTTTTGGAGCTTCATTATATTCTCCTGTGAATAATTTCTTTTAAAGTGGTAAATCGATTTCGTAATATTATTTTTACCGCGTACAGAAAATTGTAGAATTTGAGCGGTGTCGTGGTCTGACAACCAAAGAGGAAGTGTCATGGCTTTTGTGTTTTTTATGTTACTAATGATTTGATCAAGACATGATTTGCCTCGTGTTGGCACACTAATGTGTAATCGTAAATTCCAAGTATTAACTATGTCAATTTCCTTTTCTTCCTGCTTCCAATACAGCTGCTAACAAACGACAAAAATGATGAACTTGCTAAAATTATGGAATGGAACGCTAATGGACTCTGTAATCATCAAAATGAGTTACTAGTAGTCCTAAACATCGATAAAATTGATGTGTGCCTTATACCGGAATCAAAACTTACAAAAGAATCTTTCATTCGTTTTAAAGGTTATAAAACCTATCATGCATTGCACCCACACAACTTCGCTAGACCTACATCGGGACCTTAAAGTGGACTTTGTCACTAATTTTTATTATTATTTAAAAATATAAAACTTAAGCTACCACTGCTCACTAGCCACGAGGCTAAGTGGCAGGAGCACCTCCAGCGGAATCACAGTCGGCTGGAGTTAAGTGCGACGGGGAGAGAAAGCGTCGGCCTATTCGGGCATTGTCGGGGAGCACTGCTTTTTGCATTGCTGCAATTGTAGGTCTGCCTCCCTTTCACGGATAGGACTATGTGGATGATTTCGGTGGATTCCACTTGCCACAAATCAGTAACCTCGTGCGTTAGGTACTTTGTCCTTTTTTCGGCATCAGGCTGCACGAAGTTTTCGTCGTATGGGATAGTGACATCCACCAAAAACACCCTTGACTGCGCCCGATCCATCAACACGATATCAGGCTTAGTCGGAGGAATAGTCCTGTACTCCTGTCCGTGATGATGGGTCGGTCCCAGTAGAGCTTGGCGCGGTCCTTTTCCAGAACGCCATACCCTAAAGCGATCTCTTGGTGTAGGATCCTGGCTGCTTGGTTGTGCCTGTGCAAATACTCAGTGTTGGCAAGCGTGGAACAACCGGAGGTTATATGACGCAGGGTATCCCTTGGCACAACCGACAAACGCCCAAAGTGCCGTCTTTTATTATGAACCTCCTATAGTTGTTCGTCTTAACCACCTGATCCTGTATTGCACAGACAAAACCCTCGGTCTCCGCAAAAAGGTCTCCGAAGCGCAGCCAGTGATTTACGAGGGATCCACAAAGGGCCTTGAAGAACCTACCGTGCAGCTTTTTGTCATTCCAGATGGCCTCTCGCTCGGTAGTGCTAAGTACAGCCGGTGCCTGCCAGGTCTCTTGGGCCATGTATAGAGGGGTTAGTCCTTTATCACAGGCTATGACAACTCTATGCAACTCACTATCGACTTTCGTCAGGAAGAAAATAAAAAGTAACTTCGGAGGCTGCATATCTCACGGTTGTGCATTTTTTTGGCACTTAGAAGGCCACGACCGCCCCTCTTCGCGGGATATACAGCCTCATCACTGACGACCTCGGGTGATGCATCCTATGGAGTGTCATATTGGTGCGAACTTTTCGATCTAGGGTGTCTAGTTCGGTCTGTGACCATCTGAGTATGCCGAAGGGGTACAAAAGAACAGGCGTGACCCAGGCGTTGAATGCTCGTATCTTGTTAACGCCTGACAAATAGCTCTCAAGAACTTTTGTCGGGCGCTCCCGAAACATGTTTCACCCCTGCCTCGTGAACACCAATACTCTGCCACATACCCAGATACCGGTATGTTTCAGTTTCGGAGAGGGTGCGGATGTTCATGGAGTTGATTTCGACTCTATCTGAATGTACCTTGTTATTACCTACCACCGTACCCTTGTCTACATGAAGGATTGGGCATTTATCCACTTCTAGCTCCATGTTGATGAAACTGCTGAAATCACAAGTGATTTTCAACAGTTCCTCCAACCGTGTTGCATTTGGAGCGAACAGTTGGAGATCGTCCATGTAGAAAAGGTGGGTCATGCGAGAATCACCTCTCCGAAACTAAAATCCCGTTCTGATTTCTCGAGCAGAAAGCTGAGCAGATTCAGGGACAGGCAAAACCAAAGTGGACTCGGACAGTCGCCCTGGAATAGTCCCTTCTTAATCCAAATCCGGTGTTCCGCATTCGACAACCGCTGACCATGGAGACTAAGGATCGTACCACAGATTACTAAATAGTTAATTATCGTACTCCATTGCCCCATACACGATCCGAGGAAGTCTCGAACTGTTTCATCTATCTCGTACAGTTCGAGGACCCTCTTTAACCATGAATGGGGACCGAGTCGGAAGCCTTCTTATAATCAATCCAGGCAGCGGAGAAATTGCGTTGATTGCGGTTCACCAATTTAGCCATGACTGCATCAATCAGGAGTAGCTCCTTCGTACCGCGACTACCGCCCCGACAGCCATTCTGAGTTACCGCCATGATATCATTCGCCTCAATGAAGGCGTCAATTTTGGCCTTCAGAAAGGATGTCAGTGTCTTGTAGGTGGTGGAAAGACACGTGATGGGGCGGTATTGACTAGGGTCAGCGGTATTATTCGACTTAGGAGCTAAATGAGTGATCCCAGTAGTCAAGAAGTTCGGGACCTGACGCTGCTCGAGTGCTTGCTGGAACTGGCTGGCCAAGGTCTCGTGACTCGCATGGAACCCCTTAAGCCAATAGTGGTGCAGTCCGTCGATCCCTGGAGTTGTCCAGTTCGGAGCTTGCAACACATCATCGGCACTAATGACCATGGAGTTCATAGGTTCAATACGAGCATACGCCTCCTCCAGCTCAGCTGTCCATTGCCCCTTGTTGTACTGCACAGGCGTAATTATTTGGGGCAACTTTGTCTGTACATACAATCCGATCCTTTGTAGCACAAAAACAGTGCATACGTGCGATCTATAATGTACCACCAATAACTCCATGTAAGCCTCTGTTCCAAAAACTTAACCTACTTACACTGCCTTCGTTGTATATGAATGTTTTTTTTAATTTTGTTATAACTACCTCTTTAAGAGGTGGGATGAAAATCCTCAATACAATGGAAGGTTCCCTAGAAACTTGCTACTGCCCACGGCTAAGACAGAGCTATTGTTACCCCAAGGCTATAAAAATCTATAATAAATTACCTTCAACAATAAAAGATTTGCCCATAAATAAATTCAAGATACAATTATTTAAATGGCTTGTTGAGAACGCTTTTTATTCTGTAAAGGAACATTTAAATTTTAAAATATCACTAAGAACCCCGTACCAAAAGTATGGAAAATGTGGTTTCAGTTAAATATTCTGAGATTTTGATATAACATACATTTTAACGTCCTGAACAAAAGTCTCTATGGGGGCTACCACTGTTGCCGAGTCCCTTTCAGAGTTAGGACTGGTTTTGTACCCTCAAGGAAATCGACTCTAGTACCAATTCGCACCTTGTCACAGTGACAGTAATATCAGTAATATGAAACCTCCAGTGTCTTTTTCAAGTGCAAAATAAATAGTTTCATAAATATTTAACGATATTCTTATTACAACGACACACAGATTATTGGAACATATTTTTGTGCATTTTAATGCACCCATATTTTTACAGTAGACTGTACCAGACAAAACAAACTATCAATAACGGGTAAAATGAAAGAAAAATAGTGTTACTCGTTAAATCTTATCTACATATATTTTCACAGATACACATGTACACTTTTAAACTCGTTTTATTATGGGTTCATTTCAAATCTAATCAGACGTAACTCTGAAAGGGACTCGGCAACAGTGGTAGCCCCCATAGAGACTTTTGTTCAGGACGTTAAAATGTATGTTATACCAAAATCTCAGAATATTTAACTGAAACCACATTTTCCATTCTTTTGGTACGGGGTTCTTTAAACTGTATTCATTTTGTATTCTGTACTTACTGTAAATGAAATATTAATCTATATTATTTAATTAATGACATGAATCTATTATCTCATTCATTAACCGATCTACTATTTAAAATAGTTATTATTTTACGTTTGACAAATACGATTAATAATATAGAATATGATTTCATATTTTGTTATCTATAAATATTTTGGTGTTATAATATTGTTATTAAAAATATTTACAAATTTTTGCATGCTTCTCTTAGGCTAATCATAAGAAGCTTTATATTGTAGAAGCTAACATCTTATTTTACCGTGTTTAAAGCGAAATAAACATTTCATTTCATTTTATGATTTATGATCTGAGACGTAAGTACCTACCTACACATTTGTTGATAGGTTAACAGGAACTTAATCTGGTATCCATTATGTACCGGTTAATCAGTAGGTTGATGGGTTGAAAGAACCGACAACAATAAGACGAGACGAAACGTAGGTAGTGGCGCGCGAGAACTGTTTTAATTAGACACAAAAAAACAATCGGCATTCTTTACGAGTTGACAACTCATTGGCGAGCGCGGCCAGTAGCATATCTATAGGCACAATAGAATTATGCTATAGGCCGCGCCAATTTGTACGTACTTTTCTCGCCTGCTCGGCCGAGTGACGGGGGCCTGCGTTTAGGATGGTAACAAACGAAAACGGATGAATTAAATGAACGGACTTGTTCGTTGGCTTGGCATCCCTTGAGTAGATAGATACGGAGCCCTAAAATAAACTACCTGTAGCATTGAGTACCCATACCTGTAGCTATTTTTGACCGGCAACTGGGCGAGGGCCGCGGTCGGCAACTTGTTATTGTACGTCAAAAGTGAAGATCAACAACGTCGCGTTTATTTTTGGATGATTCAATGGCTGCTTTTATAATTTGCCGTGGCACGGCACGGCACGACACGCTTTTGCCGTCACGGTAAAATTAAAAGCAAAATGTATGGAATTGTATGCAGACGCTTTTAATTTAACGGCCGCGGCAACGGCACGCCGTGAATGGCAAACGTCTCCCGTGCCGTCGCCGTAGCATACTGCGCTCCCCTTCAAATCGTTGCGGCATTATTGAGAGTGTATTGTGTACTTAACTTACAATAAATTTAGCTGTGTGTGTGTGCGTGGTCGCGTGGGCGGCGCGGGCGGAGAACAAGAAAAATGATATTGAAAAACAAAATAATAATAATAAATAAATAAAAATAGTAATAACAATATAAATATATGTATTTTTTAATGTTATTTCATATTATTACCTAACATTTTCTAATTAGAATAAGTAGAATCTTCGAGAGCATGACGTCCGCACTTTGAAGACGCAAAAGTAAATGAATTTACGTCGAATTATAAAAGCGACCTACGGCCTACGGCACGCCATGCCGTCGATTTCTGCAAAATTACCCGAGACTTCCACGGTGTTATCATGCCGTGCCGTCCTGCGACAAATCATAAAAGTGGACACCCGGCCATAATTGACACCCCGACCCTACTCTTATTAAGTACTTTGAGAAGTGTGTCGACTACAAAACTTTTTCTACTCGACAACAGATGGCAGATGGATTGCTGTAGCTAATAAGTTCTATAGAATTTCACCAGGTGGCAGTGTTGGCAGTAGCTGGCTCACAGATCTACATAGTGAGTTTAGCAGCATGGTGGTTGGTTGGTCGGGTTATTCAAAGAGTATTCACATTTCATACGAAGGAATATCACCATTAAACGTAGTGATTTTTATACACCTTGATCACCATTCCACTCTCTTTGTACACTGGACTCCTATCTACTTAGTGCTGGACTGGACGTATTCCAATTTGCAGCAGAGTACCGTATATTCCAGACAGGCAGAGTACTTTTGCCATTCGAAGAAGGAACCTTGTTGCCTTTGCATGGTTTTTACACGGGGCAGCCTTTTCCCCATGGTAATTTTCCCTTACCCTGGAGACATTTACGTTTATGTGCTTGCCCACAAGGAAGTTTCACGAGCAGGAGCTCTTCCGAAAATATGTCAAAACTCAAAACCACGTTAGTTTTATATTTCCGTCCGTCCAAACGTCATTCATTGATTTGATGCATGTGTGCATAGTGCAGTGAAAAGTACATAAAGCGAAGTGAATCTCATACTAAAAAAAAGTTAATGTGTATGTATACCACTGAGCATGTAATCACTACGTTATGTATAAACAAAAAATTAAACGAAGTTTTGAACGTGATAAATAGTGGACTAATCGTGTGTAGGTATGTACCTAAGTACTAAAGTAAGATAACACGGTGGCTAAGCACCTACATATTTATTATGTCCAATAATTTCCAACTTTCTCTAACCTCTAGCAGGTGGTAGGTAATAGTGGTAATAGTTTGATTTCTTGTGCGTACCTATAAGTTTTTTTTCTAAACTAAGTAGCGGATATATGCGAATATTATGCGGATATGAGCTTAGTTTAAAACTAATGATATGTACCATTTCTTAGACAAATGCAATGGATAAAATGCTCATTGCAGTCGGCAGCATCATATATATACCTAACCTATTGAGTGCATCTTCAATAATCACAATAGATAATGAATACACATCACTCCAAAAATACAACCAACTTGGAACTTTTAATAATTGAAAAGTGAAGCTGAGCATAGCATGGGGTGGCATAGCATCCAATCCCTAAGTATAAATTTTGATGTGCTTAATTTACCTGTTTTCCCCACCAATTCCTTTCTTTAGTATGTTTTCTGTATTGTGTTCAATCTCACACAAAAATTACTTGTGGGCCTATTTCTGGGCAAAGAACTCTCTTTTTCTACTATGGTTATCATGGAGATAGAGTACCAAGGTATTTAAACTATAATAAGCAGAAATTGCCTTGGCCATTATGGTAAATGGTATATACCTATATAGTAACTAGTAGTAAGAAACACACACACATCTCTACGGCCAAAGGTCCATTCCATCTTACTATCACACAACATGAAGTTAATAAATGGAAGAATGGAATGAGGTTTCAAATGTCTTCTGCTCTATTAATTTGATTCAACCATAGCCTATATGGTTTCCATCAAGGTTTTACTGTAATTTGATTATTGGCTAAAGATGTGTCCATTGTAAGATTATAATTTCATTCACACAATTTTTTTTTATTCAGTTCTTCTTAGGCCAAGATGGACATGGTGGAAGTTTGTGACCGTGAGCTCTTTGTGACGTGCCGCCTCTGCATCAGCGATTTAGGGCTCTATCAGATATCTCCCCAAGTGCAGCAGCAAATCAAGTACTGCTTTGATATTGATGTAAGTTATTAATTTGTCATTTGTTTACAGTAAAAAATCATTGGGAGAAGTCTATGTTTAGCAGTGGACATCTTTCCAATGATATGATGATGAATATTCAGGGACAAATCACATGGTCATCTGGCTACAAATTAGGACCATATATATAACGTTTATCTGACGCTCTTATTGTGAAGGTAAACATTGTGAGGAAACCTGCACCCGCCTGCAAAGAAACTCGCGGGTTGTGTGTAAAGTCGACCAACCCGTACTGGGCCCATGTGGTCGACTAAGGCCTCGGTGGGGACTTATATGAGATGATATGATGATGATGATATACAGTTTATTTAACACCTAGACATAGAGCAAACAAACCTGGTTACACAAATATTTGCCCTGGGGGGAATTGATTCCAAGTCCCGAGACCTAGCAAGCAGGAGCAGTAATAAAGTGTTCTTTTGAAGTTTTGGGAAGAGTCCTCCTGCCCCAGACATGAGGAGTTAGATATGGATTGTTAATCTTGGTTGTGCACGGCCAAAGTCAACCATAGCCGATAGCAAGTAATTGTGACCTGTATGCCTACAATATCATGTTAAGAACTTTGTTGTTTCTAACAGTGTTATAAACAAACTTCCAATTATTTTATTACAAACAAAGTAAAGTAATTAATGAAGAAATGTATTGCAATATATGCAATGGTGCGGTCTCAACTCACCCAATAATATTTTTTTAGGTGGAACTATTTGATGGTCTGCCACAACTTATATGCAAAAAATGCAAAACCGTCTTGCAAGAGCACTACCAAGTAAAGCAGGATTTTCAAGAAAGACAATCCACCTTGAAGACAAAGTTGGCAAAAAAAAATGTGGAGGTAAGTTAAAAGATAGATAGATAGATAGATAACACGTTTATTTGTCAAAGATTATTTATCTATTCTTAAAAATGCAACATTTAACATTATAGTCTTAAGATCCTGCTGCAAAAACATGTACCCATAAGGTCTTTGAACTGTATGTATGCAGATGAAGCGCTCCTGTTAAATGTTTGTTTTGGGACTGCCAGGGGTCGGCTCCAAAATTGGTGGAAAATAACCAGTGTGTTTTTGAACAACAGCTATGTCAAACAACAGTTTGTATGGTGCGTGCCACTAAAGATGAGACTTAAAGCATTAAGCGTAAAGCATAAAACCACAAAGTAGGAAGATTATTTACGACGTTTACTCCTATAGGTCAAAAGAAGCAAAGGATTCTATTAAGGATAACTATTTCGTACACTTCTACTTTGTCTTTTTAATGTTTTATGTGGTGTTTCAAGTCTCATCTTTGGTTGCATGCATTATACCATCCATGACAATGTTTATTTTGGCATTCTTTTGAAGTTTCCCTCTAGTCCAGTGCAGCCAAGCTCTACAGATTTTTTCCATCTTTAGACACTGGCTGCAGTGGCCTAGGAGCAAGTTTCAAACTTTGTAGGTACAGGGTGTTACTTTCGACATATGTACCACTTAAGAATCTGTTTTTTTATTATTTTTCTATACAATATGAGAAAATAACCTATGATATGAGAATTAAACCTTTAGCAGGAGTCAACCCTACTTAAGTGGGTTTATTCGGTCCTAATCCTTACTTAAAAATCAGGGCCAGCATGTGTAATCTCTCTGTGCACATCTTATGCGAACATACATTTAAAACTGTAAACAATGCTATTGCATAGATTTCAAAATTAGTTTGCGAGGAGGAAACATTCATGCACTGGCAACCCTATCCTCGATCAAATTTTGAATGGCATTGGCCATTGTGTCTAGTATAACTTGGCATAGGTGGCATTCAAATTAGTATGGAGGAGGAAACATTCATGTGCTGGCAACCCTATTCTCGACTAAATTTTTGAATGGCGTAGGCCATCAGGTCTAGTATAACTTAGAATAGGTGGTTCAAATTAGTATGGAGGAGGAAACATTCATGCACTGGCAACTCTATCCTCGACCAAATTTTGAATGGCATTGGCCATCGTGTCTAGTCTAATTTGTCATCGACACGCAAAGAAGAAGATCGTGTCTAGTATAACTTGGCATAGGTGGCATTCAAATTAGTATGGAGGAGGAAACATTCATGCACTGGCAACTCTATCCTCGACCAAATTTTGAATGGCATTGGCCATCGTGTCTAGTATAACTTGGCATAGGTGGCATTCAAATTAGTATGGAGGAGGAAACATTCATGCACTGGCAACTCTATCCTCGACCAAATTTTGAATGGCATTGGCCATCGTGTCTAGTATAACTTGGCATAGGTGGCATTCAAATTAGTATGGAGGAGGAAACATTCATGCACTGGCAACTCTATCCTCGACCAAATTTTGAATGGCATTGGCCATCGTGTCTAGTATAACTTGGCATAGGTGGCATTCAAATTAGTATGGAGGAGGAAACATTATGTGCTGGCAACCCTATCCTCCACTAAATTTTGAATGGCGTAGGCCATCGTGTCCAGGATAACTTGGCATAGGTGGCATTCAAAGACCTGGGTATCTACATTTTTTTAATTTTTGGGTTCTGTATCTCAAAAGGAAAAAACAGAACCCTTGCAGGATTACTTTGTTGTCCATCTGTCTGTCAAGACCCTTTATCTCGGGAATGCGTGGAGGTATCAAGTTGAAATTAAAACCATATACGCCGGTCTACAGTTCCTTAAAGCTGTAAAAAAAAAAAACTTCTAAGTTAACATAAAAAAAATATACGGCCGTTTATACTGCAAAAAACGTACATTTCGACACTCACAAGGGAATCAAAATTCATAGGGTATTTTCTGTTGACCTAAAACAGTGGTGCCCAACTGGTATTGCTCCAAGGGCTATTTTGATAATCCCGATACGCCATTCGGGCACCGCCGATTTAATAAAAAAACATATTAAGTGATATAAAGGAAACTTCACTATACATTTACACCTCTATTTATTTTTTATGGTTAATATTTCAAGATTTCAAAATGTTACACTCTTTTTGATGGTCATAAGATAGCGATTACATAACATAATGTCAGATTGTGAAAAAATATAAACACAATCATCAGTTAATATTTACAATAAATTCATTGATATAAAACAAATAATGTCATTTGGACATGAAAAGAACATGACACGAGAAGTAATAGTAGAAGTAAATCGTCGTTAATGCCTTTGACAAGAGTAGGCCAGTTCACACGGACAGCATCCGTTGACGAGTATAACGCGAGAGTCAGCCATCGCTCCCTTCGACCATATTATAGGGATAGGAACTATGATACACTTAATAACACTTCAAGCAGAATAAACCGGAACAACAAAAAGCTAATGCGATACTTGCGTACCTACTAAAGACTCCGACTCGTAAAGCGTAATTTAAAATTTAAATTTACCCAATTTAATTTTTGAAACGTTGTGTATTCTTTATCTGATTTTGTTCGCGGGCGCCTAGAAAACAGGCCGCGGGCTACCAGGTGCCCGCGAGCTACCGGTTGGGCACCACTGACCTAGAATACCGTCTTATACTACAAATATAGGGAAAAATCTGAAAACTATAAATTTGTTATTAAATCATAAAAAAATATAGTCATTGTTTAAAGTACGTAATCAATTATGCAAGGAATTGTGGGCCAAACTTTTAATTGAGTTAACCGTATCTTGTGGGGTATCGTAGGGCCTCATTGGCACAAGCTTAAACAGAATTTTAATTATTTTTATGATGTTTAGTTTTTGATTTATTATTTTTAAAGTTCAGAGATGTGTTGGTACGGAACCCTCAGTGAGTGAGTCCAACTCGCACTTACCGGTTTTTCTCATCTTTAGACCCTGCTGCCTTGGTCTAGGAACAAGTTCCAAAAGATTGGTAGATCAAACATGGTCAAGGGTGGTACAAGTTTGTTAATTTTTAACCCTCTTTGGAGCCAGGCAACCCTGAGTTCCAAAATTTGACCACGTTCCGCAACAAACATTATTATACAGGAGCTCTTCACCTTTAACCTTGTTTTTGCCAGTGTTTTGGTAGCGGGATCATGGATTATTATAATAGCCTTATTTCACACTTAGGTCTAGGGACGATGTTCAAACACCATAGTTTATTGTAAGTTTTTTCTTTTGTAACATGTTTGTTTGGATGAGTTGGCTGGTATTTAATTTACATATTATATTTCTAGCCAAGTGATAAAGAACATGATGATAATAATTCACAAGAAGAGTTGCCATGTTCAAGTGCTCCAGATGAAGGTATCAAGCCAACTATTGCCAACAATGTAAAGCAGACTTTTGAAGAAAAACCAGCCACTTTGGAGACAGTTATAAATGTGGAGGTGAGTAAATGGACTATTTTTCTATTAAAATGCAACATTGTCAAGTTGCTGTTACCATCTAGCCGTATTTCACACATAGTTTATTTAAAATGCAACATTGTCAAGGTGCCGTTACCACCTAGCCGTATTTCACACATAGTTTATTTAAAATGCAACATTGTCAAGGTGCCGTTACCACCTAGCCGTATTTCACACATAGTTTATTTAAAATGCAACATTGTCAAGGTGCCGTTACCACCTAGCCGTATTTCACACATAGTTTATTTAAAATGCAACATTGTCAAGGTGCCGTTACCACCTAGCCGTATTTCACACATAGTTTATTTAAAATGCAACATTGTCAAGTTGCCGTTACCACCTAGTCGTATTTGACACAAAGTTTATTTATTTATTTAGGTAAAGGGAATCTTCTATCGCCTAAAAACGATTTTCAAACACCATAGTTTATTGCAAGTTTATGCTTTTGTGGTGCTTGTGATAAGTTGTGTAGGTTGGTTGGTTATTAATTTACATATTTCATTTCCAGGCCAGTAATGAAGTACATAATGAAAATATGTCACGAGAAAAGTCGCCATGTTTACATTCTCAAGATGAAGATGAAAATATTAAACCAATTAGACTCAAGAGAAAAAGATGTAGGCTACCCTCAAGCACTTCTTCGGAAAATTTGGAAGTTCAAGACACTGACCCTTTTGAAATTGCCAAGAAAGGTCGAAATCTACTAACTACTAATAAACCCTCGAAAGCTACTATTAATTGGAAGGAATTTTATAAGCGTAAATTTGTATGCCAAATATGTTCTAAGATGTGCAGGAAAAAAAATAGTTTAACAAAACATCGTAGAAAACACAACACACTGTTGAAAAACTTTCCAACAGTGTTCAGTAGAGGTTGTAAGGTTAAGTTGGTCAAGATTGATGATTATCCAAACATGACTGGTTCCAATGATAATGTTGTAGTCAGTTCAGATATAATTCTATCTAATTGTAAGGAAAATTGTAATTATTATGTTATTTACACCTCAAAAAGGAATCATACTTTAAGACTCAACAGTTCTGATGGATGTGAAAATAATCAAGATGTTAAAGGTGATTCTTCTGAAGAAGATGTCATTGGAATAAAAAGAGAAAAGAGAGAGAGAAGATCATGCACCAGAAGTTCAAATGAAACTGTTATACTAAATGATGATAATGCTGATGCTCGCGAAAAGAGTGTTAGAGTAATGTCAGATGAAGATATACCTTTGAGCGATGCAGAATGCATTAATATTGACGATTCCTCCGATACTGAATCTATAAAGAGTAACAGAGTGTTGAGAGATAGTGCAGATGTTACTCCTGTGAGGGCAAAATGGGCTGATCATAAAGCTATCCAAAATATTGTATCGGGATGTTATAATAAACATTTAAAAAAAAGTGAATGTGCCAAAAATGAAATGACAAAATGCCCAGATGAATCTAAACTAAAACGCGTCCTTTTAAATATGGGCCAAAAAATAGTTACCAAGCAAGGTTTCAATTGTACTGGATTATTGCGTGTTATGGAACATTTTGATTTGAAAATTAAATGGATACCAGCTAACTCCAAGTCTCCCAAAAATATCAGCAAAGAAAGTAATTATGTATACATTCAACCCAAATTAATTGATAAATTGAATGTCAAGGCTGATGGATGGATAGATATCCAAGAGAAACATGTTATGCCTGTAAACCACTTTTTCTACACTGAAGTTAGTAGTGACGGCCAGAATATATGCAGTAAAAATAGTTCTTATAGTGCTGTAAACAAGCTACTTAACAAAAGTCCAGTAGCAAATCCGAAACAGCTGCCGAAGAAAACATATACAAATCCATCTTCAGAGAATACTGATCCAAAACCAGTTTTTGCTACAGAAGAGGTAAATGGTGACAATTTGTGTATGCCAATAATAACTTCTACTAAATCTTTAGCTTTTCTAGCGACTGAAGTACAGAAGACAGTATCAGCCGTCGAAAATCCAGCAGTATTGAACAACAACGATGTAAATAAATCAATCGAAAATTTAGTGATGTCAAACAGCAATAATGTGAATGGATCCATTGAAGATTCAGCAATGTCGAACAACAAAAATGTAAATGAATACATCGAGAATTCCACAGTGTTGAACAACAAAGATGTAAATGAATCTGTCGACAGTTCAGCAGTGTCAAACAACAGAAATATAAAAGAATCCATTGGTAATTCAGCATGTTTAAACAACAAAAATGTAAAAGAATCCATCGGTAATTCAGCAGGTTTAAACAACAAAAATGTAAAAGAATCCATCGGTAATTCAGCAGGTTTCAACAACAAAAATGTAAAAGAATCCATCGGTAATTCAGCAGGTTTAAACAACAACAATATAAAGGAATCCATTTGTAATTCAGCAGGTTTAAACAACAAAAATTTAAAAGAATCCACCGAGAATTCAGCAGGTTTAAACAACAAAAATTTAAAAGAATCCACCGAGAATTCAGCAGGTTTAAACAACAAAAATGTAAAAGAATCCATCGAGAATTCAGCAGTGTCGATCATAAAAAATGTTCAGGAATCTGAGAAAAATTTACCTAGAATTAAAGTGAAGCCGGCTTCTGAACTGATGTCGGACAGAGTTTTGAAAAATCTTAACCAAAAACAGCAGGTGAACACTGCCAATATTTGGGATACACCACAACCATCTAACATTCAACCTGTTGCTGTAAATCACATACCAATACTTGTACCCAATGGAACAAACGCTTCACCAGTTCAAGCTCTGCAATTAGTTCCATACCAGTACCCAGGCGGCGGCGCTGTAGCGACGGCGAGCGCGGCTGCGGACAAGGACTACTTGGTGCTAGACACGGTTGAGCTGCCCAACTATAGAACGAATTCGCCATTCACGTATGTTAAAACACTTTTACAAATCCATAATCTCGTCTTACTTGAGTCGCATGAAAGCGTAACTCAAGAATTTGTATCTCTCATTAAATTTAAACTTCAATTTAAACAAGATAGGGTAGATGAACCTGTAATTCTATTTTTATCATTCCAGTGTTGTAAAAACGTATTTTATTTAGGCGTGAAAGCTAGTAACCAGGAAAACAATATAGACCTTAGCAAACTGGCTGCAAATTGGCAGTGGGAAATCATCAATAAGATTTACAGGGAGGAGGTAGTAAGCAAAGTGTTAAAAACTGCACAAAAAATATCTCAGTCGACTCACGATTATGCAAAAAGTTTTATGTGTTTACTCAAATCAATTAAGAAACGAGAAACATGATTTTATTTCTTGTTTAGTTGTTAATTAGACGATATAACTTGTTGATTTAAGTTTTTTTTTATAATAATACGAAAATAGTAAGTACTATGAATCTATGACATGTAAGTAAATATTGTTATATATAGAATAGAATTAGAGACATTTTACAACCGGCTTCCAAGAAGGTTTACAAATCGACTATGTTTATTTTTGTGTGTTACGAGATATCTTTGCAGATTGTGAACAGATTTTCATGATTCTTTTTTTATTCGATAGGGTATACTCCCGAGTTGGTCCCATATAAATTTTATTAAAATCGGTGTAATACTTTATTAGAAAATTAACATAAACCAAAAATAATAATGCAAAATTGTACTAAGTTGTTGCGAAGGAAGTCAGTTTTTTAACGTGTTCAGAGTTTTCAATTATATTAAAACAGGTGCAAATTTCTTTGTCCCTACATGTTGTACTGTAATGTCTGCGTGTGATTTGGCACCTCGTCGACGATGTTTGTTTTCCCGCCAACAGTAATGGTTATGAATCTTACAGGCCATATACGTATGTTTATTACATCGCATTACCTAAAATACTGAACCGATTTAAACAAATGAAATTTCCCTCAATTCATCTTGATTTGCTTTTAGTTCTAGGAGCCTTCAAAGTCATTTTAATAAATGACAGAAAATTTTAACAGGTTTATGTTCACAACTAGTGGGTGCTCGCGGCTTCGCCCGCGCAATTCCCGTTTTTTGGTGTTCCCGTGGGAATTTCCCGAAATCCTTTCTTAGCGGATGCCTACGTCATAACATCTACCTGCATGCCAAATTTCAGCCCGATCCGTCCAGTGGTTTGGGCTGTGCGTTGATAGATCACTATGTCAGTCAGTCACCTTTGAGTTTTATATATATAGATACTTACGTCGTTCAGAGCATAGCTCGCTCCATTGCCTTTTGGGTGACTTTGAGCCTTCTTATGAAGTCGAGTTTCTTCGCAGGCGTGTGCCGGTTCCCCTGCATGTATAGATTCAAATATTGCTTCTTGACACTGGCACAGATAATTAAAAATTCTATGTTATGTTTTGTGTCTACCATCGAATTTCAATAAATTGTAAGTAATCGTAGAAACGCGCACCGGCAGACGTAGCGTAGGCAGGCGTCCCACGCGGTGGACCGAGGACCTGGTGAAGGTCGCGGGAAGCCGCTGGATGCGGGCAGCGCAGGACTGGTCGTCGTGGAAATCCTTGGATGATGATGATGTAGACTGTGTGATATTAAAGTGTCTTGTTCCATTATTGGAAAACTATTGAAAGATATCACACATATTACATTTTTGCTGACTAAAATAAAATTTTACATTACATAAATTGAAAATTTCTTAAAAACTCCATAGCTCACATTTTTGTGGTTCTTACGCAACCGCCAAGCCTGCGCGTCTAGGGCCTACTGCACTTTATCGCTGCGCAGCTAGATTACATTATTAATTCAGGGTAGGCTCGAGCCCCTCGGTAGAGACGTATATGAGCTGATATGATGACTTTAGTATTCTCTACTCTTTGGTCTAGGCATATTATATATAACGATGACATTTGAGAACTAAACACAAATTCACAGCCGCGTCAGCGCTGACGGGTAAGCGCTGACCGTCAGTCGAGCACTAAACACAAATTCACAGCCGCGTCAGCGCTCACTGTACGCGCTGACCGTCGGTCGAGCACTAAACACAAATTCACAGCCGCGTCAGCGCTCACTGTACGCGCTGACCGTCGGTCGAGCACTAAACACAAATTCACAGCCGCGTCAGCGCTGACGGTAAGCGCCGACCGTCGGTCGAGCACTAAACACAAATTCACAGCCGCGTCAGCGCTAACGGTACGCGTTGACGGTCGGTCGAGCACTAAACACAAATTCACAGCCGCGTCAGCGCTGACGGTACGCGCTGACCGTCGGTCGAGCACTAAACACAAATTCACAGCCGCGTCAGCGCTGACGGTAAGCGCCGACCGTCGGTCGAGCACTAAACACAAATTCACAGCCGCGTCAGCGCTAACGGTACGCGTTGACGGTCGGTCGAGCACTAAACACAAATTCACAGCCGCGTAAGTGCTCACTGTACGCGCTGACCGTCGGTCGAGCACTAAACACAAATTCACAGCCGCGTCAGCGCTGACGGTAAGCGCCGACCGTCGGTCGAGCACTAAACACAAATTCACAGCCGCGTCAGCGCTAACGGTACGCGTTGACGGTCGGTCGAGCACTAAACACAAATTCACAGCCGCGTCAGCGCTGACGGTACGCGCTGACCGTCGGTCGAGCACTAAACACAAATTCACAGCCGCGTCAGCGCTGACGGTAAGCGCCGACCGTCGGTCGAGCACTAAACACAAATTCACAGCCGCGTCAGCGCTGACGGTACGCGTTGACGGTCGGTCGAGCACTAAACACAAATTCACAGCCGCGTCAGCGCTAACGGTACGCGTTGACGGTCGGTCGAGCACTAAACACAAATTCACAGCCGCGTCAGCGCTAACGGTACGCGTTGACGGTCGGTCGAGCACTAAACACAAATTCACAGCCGCGTCAGCGCTGACGGTACGCGTTGACGGTCGGTCGAGCACTAAACACAAATTCACAGCCGCGTCAGCGCTAACGATACGCGTTGACGGTCGGTCGAGCACTAAACACAAATTCACAGCCGCGTCAGCGCTAACGGTACGCGTTGACGGTCGGTCGAGCACTAAACACAAATTCACAGCCGCGTCAGCGCTAACGGTACGCGTTGACGGTCGGTCGAGCACTAAACACAAATTCACAGCCGCGTCAGCGCTGACGGTACGCGTTGACGGTCGGTCGAGCACTAAACACAAATTCACAGCCGCGTCAGCGCTAACGGTACGCGTTGACGGTCGGTCGAGCACTAAACACAAATTCACAGCCGCGTCAGCGCTGACGGTACGCGCTGACCGTCGGTCGAGCACTAAACACAAATTACAGCCGCGTCAGCGCTGACTGTACGCGTTGACCGTCGGTCAAGCACAAAACACTAGTTCACAGCCGCGTCAGCGCTGACCGTCGGTCGAGCACTAAACACAAATTCACAGCCGCGTCAGCGCTGACGGTACACGCTGACCGTCGTAGGTCGAGCACTAAATATAGCCTAAAGCATACTGATATGTTAACTTCGGGATTCTTTGCTTCCTTCTTATAGCATTTTATTTAATTTGTATTTTATATTTTAAACACAAAACTGTATCAAAGTCTGAGGTATAAAATTTATAATAGGTTCTTAGTTAAGAGCAAATTACAAAAGTTGAAATAGTTTTTGTAATAATTATATTCATAGATATTATTGCCTAATTTCTAGTTTATTTTCTATCACAGTTATTGTTAAATCTATCCCAAAGTCCAAATCGTGTCGACATCCTTGAGAACGTTCTCCGTCGGCGAATGCTTGTGGAACATGAAGTAACCTTGTATCTGCGCTGGGCTGACATTCCTCTTCTTGCTCATAACTCTATAAAAATACAGAGAAAATGTTTTAGTTACAATTACCTATATCACTCAATTGGAATTGGTATATAAATATTAAGGCATTTTTTAATGAAAATTTAGTCAATTTAATCTTAAAATTGACTAAATTTTCATTAAAATTTGGAAACTGGAATTTGAAAACACTGGTTACTTTTTATGACTTGTTAAAGTTCGTAAACTGATGACGTCATAGGCTCAAACACTATAAAAAACAGTCTCAGTGTTAATGTGAATTGACCTACCAAATTTTAGCCAGATCCATTCAGTAGTTTTTGCGTGAAAGAGTTACAAACGTACATTCTTACAAACTTTCGCGTTTAAAATATTATATGAAATGAGTGTGTAACTATTTTATTTCCTTCTTTAACCGACTTCAAAAAAGGAGGAAGACTCAATTCGACCGTATATATGGTGTAACAAAATTAGAAGCACCAGTTAAAATATAATATATATATAGCCTATGAACGAATGCCTATGAAATCTTCGTGACGGTAGCAAAACGGCCAAGCCACACGTTTTGACTAAAATGTAGAATTTGTGAAGGTAGGTCTGGTAAAGTTCAGGCGCATAGATCAAAAATCTTGGCTCTACATGATATCTGACCACTTTTTCGTTTATTTTTAGTAAGGTGGTAGTGTAGAGCTTGTAGGTTTAGAGCGTGCAGTCTTTAGAGCTTGGCTTTATACGAGATCTGATAAATTTTTCACAGGGTAAGCTACGTAGACCAACATTTTTACATGAAAATGCTTTTGGTGGGATTTTATTTATTTTTGTAAGTTGGCTAATGAATTTTTTCTTCTTTTTTTGGGTGTATTTCTTGCACGTCAGCCACACCTTTTTTATAGCCCACTCTCTATCTTTTCCTTTTTTATTTGATAATTTACTGTTTAAAATAAGTGATAGGTCAGCAATGGAAGAGGCAGGAACCATCTCCCGGCATGTGTACCACATGATGACGGCGGGGTCCCACCTTTACTTCCAGTACAACAATTTCAGAAACCATGTTAAAATCAGAAGAATACCGATAATACTCAATCTAAAGCAATTAAACCTACACCTTACGACCTTACTATAAACAAAACTAATCCTATACCTAATTCTATTCAAACTTCCAATATTAAATTCTTATAAAATAACAAAGAAAAATACTTATGAAAATTTGTACCATTAACCTAGTTAACTCGAATTATGGCATTTTATCTTAATTTTTTTTAACTATTTAGCATCATCCAAAGCAAAGTTATGATAGTTCAAAATAGGTTACGATGCTTCAACAATATGAGATATTCGAATATTCTTTACCAAAGTTTTACTAACGTAGAAGAAGAATGTCGTAAACGACTGTAGACGGCCGAGGAACCACTTCGCTAGATAAGGCTGCCCGATATACAAGTCGTTACCGCGTTTCAAAATACAGTCAGCCCATCTAGTGACGCAGGACCGTGTATGCTACAACAATATGAGATATTCGAACGTTCTTTACCAAAGTTTTGCTAGCGCAGAAAAATGTCGTAAACAACTGTAAACGGGCGATTTTTTTTAAATTCACAATTGGTAAACCCTTGACAACATCTCACCTAGTGGTAAGTGACGAAAGGAAAGGACAAGCTTGTTGTTGGCCGTGGGGGCCTTTACAACTTCATCGGGCAGGGAGTAAATGGCCGAGGAACCACTTCGCTAGATAAGGCTGCCCGATATTCAAGTCGTTACCGCGTTTCAAGTGACGCCGGACTTTCACCCCCATTTTGTAAGAGTTAGGGATGATTTTCGAAAAATTATGATGACGTACGTATTTTTGATTTGTTATAAGTATTTTAATTAATTTTAACTTATGTAGCACAAATTGTAATGCAAGTCTCATACAACTTCCACCGTAGTAGGTACTATTATCTAATCTGTGCTTCCACCTCCTATTCCCAGGGGATAGGTTAGGTTAGGTTTTTTTATTTTTTTGTTGTCTTTGTAGTAATATTAGCTTACATACCAAATTTCAGCTTTCTAGGACTACAGGAAGGACCCTAACAATTTTGATGATCAGTGAGTCAGTGACGAAATCGAGGGTTTTACGAGGGCGGTTTGATAAGTCCATGACTTTCGAAAGAAGAAACACTCTTTTTACATATATATATTTTTATTTTTCTACATAATCTCCTTTCACCTCTACGCACTTAGTCCAGCGATGTTCCAACCTCTTACACCCATCAATTTTTTTTTTGTCAAACCCTGAAAAATAGGCCTCAGTTTCGGCTACCATCTCTTCGTTTGACGAAAATCTTTGCCCGCCAAGCCATTTCTTCATGTTTGGGAAGAGGAAAATGTCACAGAAGGCTAAATCTGGCGAATACGGAGGGTGTGGCAATAATTCGTATCCTAATTCAACAATTTTTGATGTCGCGATTGCAGATGAGTGGGCCGGTGCATTATCCTGATGAAATAGAATTTTTTTCTTTGCTAGATGCGGTCGTTTCTTGATCAACTTTTCATTGAATCTATCTAACAATGCAGCATAATAAGCTCCGGTTATTGTCTTGCCTTTATCCAAAAAATCGATGTAAGTAACCCCTTGGCTGTCCCAAAAGACTGTGGCCATCACTTTACCAGCCGAGCAAACAGTTTTTGCCTTCTTTCGGGCACGTTCCCCGGTAGAAGTCCATTGCGTCGACTGTCGCTTAGTCTCTGGAGTATAATAATGGACCCACGTTTCGTCAACTGTTATGAACCGACGCATAAACTCACTCGGATTGCGATTAAACATGGCTAGGCATTCCTCAGAAGCTGTTACACGATTTCGTTTCTGGTCGACTGTTAGTAAACGCGGCACCCATCTTGCAGAAAGCTTTTTCATGCCCAGAATATCATGCAAAATATAAAAAACTCGTTCAGTCGAGATGTGCACAGCATCACTTATTTCGCGTATCTTCACTCGACGGTCTGCCAAAACAATATCATGTATTTTATTAACCATGCCCTCCGTAGTGACCTCAATCGGCCTTCCTGGGCGCTCCGCGTCATTAGTGGTAGTACGTCCACAACGAAATGCAGTGAACCACTTATGTACCATCCCATGAGAAGGCGCAGAATCACCATAATACTTTTTCAATTTGTCTTCGGTCTGCTTAATAGTTTTACCACGTAAAAAATATTGTTTAATCAGCACTCGAAACTCGCTTTTCTCCATTTTCAAAGAATACTCAGAAGTCGCCTAACTTTTTTGTTTCTAAAAAGCTTGTTTTCGCGCCAAATTTGAAAAAATAACGGCATGCGCTTCGTAGTGAGTTTTCAAATATGAGACAAAAAAAATATATTAAAAAAGTTTTTATTTAACCTTAAAGTCATTGAGTTGTCAAACTGCCCTAGTAAGACATTAATAAAATCTAAAGTATAATAGCTACGACATTTAAACTTTGTATGTTTAATGATTGTACCGATGGCATTCTATCTTGAAAATTGTTAACTATTTAGCATCATCCAAAGCAAAGTTATGAGAGTTATTTATTTATTTATTTTTATTTATTTATTAGTTCAAAAAAACGACGAAGCGTTTCGAGAAAAGGTAGGTAGTGCCCTTGCGCTTCGCTTGGCTTGTCTTGGCGGGGGCACTACCGTGCCCCCAGATCAATTAAAAAACCGGCCAAGTGAGAGTCGGACTAGCACTCCGAGGGTTCCGTACCACCACACCTATCCACAACTATTATAGCATAATGACAATGATACCTATTCACATTACAAACAAGACATAAACGCGAGCGATAAAAATATGTGTTTTTTATCATTCAGTTCGGACTCCTTAGCGCGAGTACGACTCACACTTGGCCGATTTTTATTATTTGTAGTAGTTTTCCAATAATGGAACAAGACACTTTAATATCACACAGTCTACATCATCATCATCCAAGGATTTCCACGACGACCAGTCCTGCGCTGCCCGCATCCAGCGGCTTCCCGCGACCATCACCGGGTCATCGATCCACCGAGTGGGAGGCCTGCCTACGCTACGTTTGTTGTATCGTATCGTAAAAACGGTAACACATAAACGTGTGAAACTTGGTGTGATTTTAGTATTAATACTGAATTACTTCATATTAATACTAAAATCACACCAAGTTTCACGCTTTTATGTATTACCGTTTTTACGATAGAGCTAATTCAACAATTTTTAAGAGCTTGAAAAAATTGCATTGATACTTGGAAACAGTTTTTTTTTGAAAGGACAAGCTTGTTGGCCGTGGGGGCCTTTACAACTTCACCGGACAGGGGAGGCGAGTGCGGAGGGCACTCAACATGCAAAGCAAAAAGATGCAACTGCCTAAGGGCGCCCAGGTGGGCACGGACCTCGGCTCAGTTGGAAACAGTTAGCCGTGCCCATGATATATAGTGGAAGGTGTACCGAAAATACCGCAAATCGATATACAGTTTAGCCGTTTGGTACACGCATACTAGTCAAAACAAACTTTTGACCCGCAGTTCTTAAAAAAAATCCTTTAGAAATAGTGCTGTCATAATTTTTTTTTTGGGAATTTTTATTCTCAAAATTGCTGCAAAAAAAAAAGGATATCACGTATAATTCGTGGTATATTGTACAAAAAAAATCTGCCATATCGTATCTGGAGGAGCCGCCCAAACTTGGTGTTTTAAAAATAAATTATTTTTGTTTTATTTAAAAAAAAATGCAAAAATGTAATGATGTGGTATATTTTTAAAATCGCCTCAAAGAGATCTTTCATATGATTCGACACAGGTTTCTCAAATTTTTTTGGCTATACAAAAAAGTGATGACTCAGCACCCCTCATAAGGGATTTTTTTTAAGAACTGCGGGTCATAAATTTTGATTTGACCTCTAGTATGCGTGTGCGAAATGGCTAAACTGTACATAGATTTGGGGTTTTTCTTAGAATTGGGCTTGTTCATAGTTAATAATATCTTAAGGAATTCATTAAAAATTAAAAACCCGACTGCGTAAAAACTTAACCCCTGTTTTTGGCCAGAAGGGTAAAAAATATCCTGTGACACTCACGGGATTAAGACGAATCTAACGATACCTCACGTCAAAATCCTTCAAGCCGTTCCGGCTGCATGATAGAACATAGCAATCTACATTCATACATACATACACTCGAAAAACATAACTTTCCTTCTGAGGCAGTCGGGTAAAAATGAGTTTTTAAATGTCAAAATTTAATAAATTTTTCTGCGTTTTTTAAATAATCGTAAAATAAGACAAAATTACATGTATTAACGTTAGTGTTTTATGCCTTTAAGTTATTTCTACATCATGATAGCTTCATCGATCCTCACCCAGTTACAATTATTTCTATGAGCGGTTAAACAAAGGCCTTACGCAATACGCACGCCCCCCGCGCTATTGTTGCATCCTTTTGTATTTGGCGTCGTCAGGTAGTATCGGGTTGTTTTGTAGATACGCGGGGTGGCGCGTGAGGACGGAGGTATATCGGGGACTAGACGGGAACAAACGGACATTGAGATTTTAGTCAGTTGTTCCGAATTATTCGCCGCTGCTAAGCTAATCGTTTAACGCTATTACTCTGTTTCTTTTCGCGATGCCGTGTTTAGGGGATTTCTCTCCATTACACATCGCCATACTGTGGAATGTATCGAGGAGCAGCAAGAGCTGCCTGGACAGCTTATTTAGCTGCATATCCGGACAGACAACCGCAACTTTCAAGAAATACATAGAAGATTACCTCGTATTGGGAATACGTCCATTCGAGTTCGAGATCGCCGTGAGCCGCAAGCAGCTGTGATTTTTGTGGCTGTCGAGGAAAAGCAGTTCTGAAAGATTTGTATTCAGATCCATCCACCAGTACAAGACGTTTGCATTTACGTCACGGCATAAGCCAAAAATCCGCCTGGCGCATATTACGGAAAGAAGGACTGCATACGTACCATTACCAGATGGTGCAACACCTGCACGGAGACTTAGACTGGCGTCCAAGGTGTGTCATGTCCACTTGGATCCAGAGTTCCCGAAAAGGATGGATTCTTTGGATGGATGAAGCTACATTAACTCGAGATGGCATCAGAAACTGCCGCAATCTGAACAAGTGGTGTCGCAAGGGTGAGAGTCAAAAACAAAAGAGCTTCCTTCTACTTTTCAAGTGAGATTTCCAGTCAATGTATGGGTCGGATGGATAACATGCTGATTGGCTCAATAATACTGCCACGAGCACTAACCGGAGAGAGATTTCTGGAACTTTTGAGGGACGAGCTTTTCTGAATGAAACCTACCCCAACGAGTGGATTAGCCGGCAAGGGCCAGTAGGGTGGCCTGCGCGTTACCCCGATTTAACGCCATTAGATTATTTTTATGAGGGACAAAGAAGCAAAGGATATACAGCTAATCTGCAAGAAAGAATTATAAACTGTGCGACTAGCATTAAGAATGACCCGGAAATGATAAGACGTGTGCCGCAACACATATTTCTTCGCGCCACTATCGGTTTGCAGCAAGAAGGTGGACACTTAGAAAATCTCATGAATTTTATGTGACAATAAATTATTTGATTACTACGACAGGTGTTATTTTGTTATTATTGGCCTTAAAAACAATCAGACAAATCTTTTTCAAAATAATCTAAAATCTAAGTCCCTGGAATGCCTCACTTTAACCGCTCATAGCAAGAATTGTAAATGGGTTAGGAACGAGGTGTTTTCGCTATTTCAAAGTTAACATGATGTAGAATCTTAGTCATAAAACATTAGGGTTAAATACATTTAATTTTGTCTCATTTTACGATTATTTAAAAAAAAAATCACAAAAATGATATTTTTTACATTTAAAAGCTTATTTTTTAACTACCAAATTTTTTTTTAAAGTAAAACTTTTTATCAAGGGCACAACCAACTGTTCCCAAGTCTCATTGCTTTTGTTTTAACATTCTAGAGTCACTTAAAAGTCAATTTAAAAGTAACGATGCTTTGTTTACTTTAGGTCAATTACTAATTTAAAAAAATGTAAACATCCACAAAACTAACATGTTATTATTATTAAAATTGGGTCTACTTTGGCCCTCTTTCATATGTGCACTTTATAAAGACCCATTCTGTTTAACGCGAAACTGGGCAAACGAAGCGATGGTGAGCTGAGAGTGGGGCAATTTGGATATGGAGTAAGAAATGCACGTGGCCAGATGCTGGCCGACTTTATGGAGAAGGAGAGCCTCTTTATGATGAACTCCTTCTTTAAAAAGTCAAAACAGCGGAAGTGGACATGGTTGCATCCCAATGGCGTAACAAAAAACGAGATAGACTTCATCTTGTCGACAAGGAGGCAAATATTCAATGATGTCTCCGTGATCAATTCAGTCAAAACAGGAAGTGATCACCGGATGGTCAGAGGCACATTGAATCTAAAGACCAAGCTAGAAAGATGTCGACTGATGAAGTCTACGCTCCGACCAGCGCCCATCCAGCTCCAAAACCCCGAGAGCTTTCAGCTCGAGCTGCACAATCGTTTCGAATGCCTAGAAGACTGCGAGAATGTGGACGATTATAATGACAGGTTCGTGGAAATTGTTCAAACGGTCGGGTCTAAGTTTTTTAAAACTCGCCGTTCAAACAGAACCAAAAAAATCTCCGACTTCACCAGCAACCTCATGGAACAAAGACGCAGACTGGTTTTGCAGTCCTCTGAAGACGCTACTCAGTATCGGCAACTAAACAGGCAGATCTCTAAGTCCCTAACTCGCGATTTACGCCAATATAATACAAATTGTATTAAAGAGGCGATTGAGCACAATAAAGGCTCAAAAGTGTTCGCGAGAGATCTGTCTGTTGGACAAAGCCAACTGACCAAGCTGAAGACTGAGGACGGCAGAACCATATCGTCTAAGACTGAGTTGCTGGAAGAAGTTGAGAAGTTCTATGGACAATTGTACACGACCACACGTTTGCCTGTCCGTGATCTGGCTGAAGACCCAAGAGCCAGACTAACCCGACACTATACCGAAGATATCCCGGACGTCAGCCTGTACGAGATTAGAATGGCTCTCAAACAGCTCAAGAACAACAAGGCACCGGGTGATGATGGAATTACGGCTGAACTTCTGAAAGCAGGTGGATCACCGGTACTAAAAGCTCTTCAGAAGTTATTTAATTCCGTTATACTCGAGGGACAAACGCCTAAGGCATGGCACAGAAGTGTGGTCGTGCTTTTCTTCAAAAAGGGCGACAACACCCTGCTGAAGAACTACAGACCCATCTCACTTCTGAGCCATGTCTACAAGCTGTTTTCGAGAGTCATTACGAATCGTCTCGCACGCAGGTTTGACGACTTCCAGCCTCCCGAACAAGCCGGTTTCCGAAAAGGCTTTAGTACCATAGACCACATACATACGCTGCGGCAGATTATACAGAAGACCGAAGAGTACAATCAGCCACTATGCTTGGCGTTTGTGGACTATGAGAAGGCCTTTGATTCAGTCGAAACCTGGGCTGTGCTACAGTCTCTCCAGCGGTGCCAAATTGACCATCGATACATCGAGGTGTTGAAGTGTCTGTATGAAAACGCCACCATGTCGGTTCGCCTCCAAGACCAGAACTCGAAACCTATCCAGTTGCAGCGAGGGGTGAGACAGGGAGACGTTATATCTCCGAAACTGTTCACCGCCGCCCTGGAAGATGTTTTTAAGCTTCTGGACTGGGGTGGACTCGGCATCAATATCAACGGCGAGTACATATCCCACCTCCGATTCGCTGATGATATCGTGGTCATGGCTGAGACTATGGAAGACCTAAGCACAATGCTCGATGGCCTCAGTAAGGTCTCTCAACAAGTGGGTCTTAAAATGAACATGGACAAGACGAAAATAATGTTAAATGTCCGTGTCGCACCCACTCCTCTAAAGGTTGGAGACTCTACACTGGAAGTTGTTGACGAATATGTATACCTGGGACAAACAGTCCAGTTAGGTAGGTCCAACTTCAAGAAAGAGATCAATCGACGAATCCAACTCGGCTGGGCAGCGTTCGGGAAGCTTCGCAATATCTTCACGTCCCAAATACCGCAGTGTCTCAAGACTAAGGTCTTTGACCAGTGTGTGTTGCCAGTGATGACTTACGGAACTGAGACATGGTCGCTTACTATGGGCCTCATAAGAAGGCTCAAGGTCACCCAAAGGGCAATGGAGCGTGCTATGCTCGGAGTTTCTCTGCGTGATCGAATCAGAAACGAGGAGATCCGCAGGAGTACTAAAGTAACCGACATAGCTCACAGAATCGCTAAACTGAAGTGGCAGTGGGCAGGGCACATAGCTCGTAGAACAGATGGCCGATGGGGCAGTAAAGTTCTCGAGTGGCGACCGCGCACCGGAAAACGTAGCGTAGGCAGGCCTCCCACGCGGTGGACCGATGACCTGGTGAAGGTCGCGGGAAGCCGATGGATGCGGGCAGCGCAGGACCGGTCGTCGTGGAAATCCTTGGGGGAGGCCTTTGTCCAGCAGTGGACGATTTGTGGCTGATATGATGATGATTCTGTATAGGTACACACTAGTGTTGTCGAACTAGCGACAGTAGAGCTGTACTATCGATAGTAATATCGATACTATCAATATTTAGGCTTGTGGTAATAATATTAAATGAGTAAAATACTATTGCAAGTGTTGTTGCATGTAAATTATAACTTAACAATCTATCGTAAATCAAGTAGGTTTATTATTATTTTAAATGCATTGTTTATTATTTAAATATTATTGTGAATAAATCTTAACTTATCAATACTATCGACAGTATTGGTGCTTGGGAATGGCAAACCATCGATACTTGAATATAATTGATTGTTTTAGACAGTCGATAGTTACTGAAATGCAATAGTATCGGGTATGAATTTAATCAGTCAGACAATTTAACATTATAACTGTAGACAATAATTGGTAAATTATCGATAGTCCAAAACTGTCGATAGTATTTGTTTTATATAATTTCGATAGTATCGATATTCGATACTATCGATAGTCTATGAATGAATAGTCCACTATCGAGCGGCAACACTAACTACACACCTTTACCAATTTTTTTTTTCACATATTAACATCACCAGTCGTGCGTTGGTAATTATTGCCGAACATCGAGCGAAGTACAAAGGAAGCAACTTACGTTTCAGCGAAAATTTTGGCGTGTTCAGCAGCCGCGTCCCCCTTGTAGAACCTAAGGAACATGAGTTCCACTTGCTCCTGGTCGCAGTAACCTACGTACTCCTTCATGTCCACTCGCCCGGGCCGGATCAGCGCGGGGTCCAGCCTGAAAGAATTAACTTGTAAATAAAGTCCAGTACCGCCACGAATGCACAGAACGAAGCATCGTAATGTACTGACCGGGCCTTTAAACCTCGGCATCCCAGCGATAAGGTTTATCTGGCTGTGCCTGCGCACAAACTATTCATCTCTTTCGTCCCGTAACAAAGACACACGAGAAAGAGACGGTGAATACCACCGAGTCTTGTTTGGAAGATTAAGCTGGAACCGGTCGAGTGCATGTAGATAGGTGCCAGGCATGTGGTGCAGGGGAGACAATTTAAACAGTGTATACCACGGATTCTTGTTTCCCGAACAAAAAAAAGATTACGTTATAGATAACTCCTCTACTTTTTTCTTTTTTTTTTGGTTCTACGGGTTAAATTGATTAATATGGCCTGTTCGATTTCAATCCGTTCGGATGCGTGAGCTGTCGAAGGTTAATGTTAAATTAAACAAGCATTCAAGATGCATTGGGCGTGAGTGACGAGGCTATTTAGACTTGACCTACTGCGACGGCGGCGGGCGGGCGCGCTGCCGGAGCGAGTGCGGGAGTTCCCGAGGGGGGCTGGTGTCCGCGGCCGGCAGCGGGCACGCAGTCACTTAGACACGAACACAACGGCCGGACGCTGACCAAATTGGTCGCGAAAACAGTCGCGAAGGCACGCAGGGCGAGCCTATTACGGAAAGGCGCAAACGGAATATTCAGAGTACGGTCGGCCGGAAGTTCGGAAGAACCCAGCCAAGGAGCCAAGGAGTTGGGGTATATTTTCATACAATACACGAAACATACATATCACATATTAATACTAAACATTTAGCTAGGCACTCACAACTACCCTTTCTGGCAAGCCGGACATCGGGATTTGGGAGTCTGCAAGGGCGGTCGAAACTGCCATCGGCAAGTGATTAGTTGTAATTTATTTGTGTGTAATTGTTTTGCAGTTTTCACCTTTCATCAGGCCTGTAGGCATTTTCTACCACGAGGTACGTGGGCATTGGGTATTTGACCAATAAGTACGGTATCGAGGACCATTACTTGTATATTTGTTTATCTAATTGTAGGGGCCTTCGTATATTTTCTCTGAGTCTCATTTGGACCAAGCATCAGAATGTCTTTTTTTTAGTTGGAGACATCGGGCATGGTCAGAAATTCAGTTTTGTGTCTGACGTGACAATCGGGGTGGGTGTCCTGCGGTGATTTGTCAACCCCCCCCCCCCCCCCCCCTTTTCCCCTCGTCTGTTACTTCAGACTGGTAGCAGAGACTGTAAGGGACTTTTGTAGATTAATTTGCGCGGTGTTACTGCCAGCGCTTCGATGAGCCTCCCTGTCCCGGAGACGTAAATCGAACATGGCCTAAAGATCAATCGTTTCGATTTTCATGCTTTTAACACCATTTATAGCTGTTTTTGGCGTATCGGCATACCTAGAATCGACGCATTTTCCATCCAATTTTGAGCTAATTTTTTTTAGTGTATAGAACAAAAACTATACAAACTTTTTACCGCCTCCGTGTCGTAATGGTTAGTCCATTCGCTTCACGCCAGGAGGTCGCGGGTTCGATTCCCGGCGGGGTCAACTTTGTAAGATTCGGTTTGGTTGGTGGTAGGGTATTTTCATAGCCCGTCTGGCAAGCTACCACCATCTTATATAATTCTTGCCGCTAAACATCAGTGTTAACAGCATTGATGTGTTCCGGCTAGAAGATAAGATAGCCAGATCCCCATTGCGTTGGGGAATCTTGGTAAGCCCGCTTCCATCTTCGGCATCATCGCCACTTATCATCAGGTGAGATGATGCCAAGGGCTTATCAATTGTGAATAATAAAAAAAACTTATAATTTGGAAACTATTGATCCTAGGCCTAGGCTACTAGTTCACCTGAAAACCAGTGCATTCAGCCCATATTGACCTACGGTGCCGAAACGGCTCAATAAAGCTAATACTCACAAAAGTAGTCCAAAGATCCATGGAGAATGCCATGTTATAGGTATATTCTCTTTTAGACCATAATATCAAATGTCGAGATTCGACGCGACAATGTTGGCAAGCGCAACTCCAGACTCAAATGAAGCTGGGAGGGGCAACTAGCTAGATGGGAGGACGGAAGTTAGACTAGAACTATAAAGGAGTGGCAACCAAGACCACGGCGAAGATCAGTAGGCAGACCCGCTGCCCGATGGTCAGATGACATCGTTACCATTGAGGGGAGACTGGTGAGGGATAAGACAGCGTATACGAAGCCTGTCTATACCCAACAGTGGCTTAATTATAGAGATAGAAAATATAAAACCAATAATGCATTCTTCTATAATCTGAGGTTTGAGAGGAAAAATCTTGGTTTCTGTTTGTGAGCTCTGCTCCAAGTTTTTATCTGTCGTAGCTATAATTCCTACAGAAAACTTGGTTGAAGGCTTAGAAATGTCTGGATATTTGTTGGCTATGTTGCTGGTCTATCAGGTGGAAGTTAGGATAGTATAGGCTTACCTAAGTAGTTATTAGTCGTGAATATGATTTGAGTTCCTCATAGGATGTCTTCTGGGACGTATTTTATTCCTTTATAAAATTCGGGTATACGCAAAGAAATGTCTGGACGGCTGGACTTACCTCTCTAAATAGTTAGTGGTCATGAACACGATTCGAGCTTCAGTGGACGCGACACCGTCGAGACAGTTGAGCAGTCCACTGAAGGTGACCCGGTTGAGTCCTTCGTAGGCCGCCTTTTGAGACGCCGTATCCTCGCGCGAGACGAAAGCCGCGTCGATGTCCTCCAGTAGAATGATCGACTGCTGTGGCGCTACACTGTAACCCGAAAAGGAGCTATATTAACAAGTTGAATATGCATCATTTAACTCAAATGTGGGTTACCCATCGTTGTTCTGTTAAATGTTCTTTGTTTCTATTATATTTTGTCTTTAATCCTTTTGTTGTCTCCCACTTCTTGTATAATAAATTACATAGTTTCCGATAAGTTGCTTAGCCGCCACCTTTTAAATATTGTTTTGTGTTTATGTTCTTTTGACCGCCACCTGACAGGCCTAGAGCATAGTGTGGGGTCACAGTTACCCGTATTAGATAAAATAACTTCGTAAATATTTTTTATGTCTTTATACAGGGTGTAAATGTGCATTCCCGCCATATTTACAGAAGTAGTAGTTTATAATACTACAAATTGTTTCAGCATATACAAAAAATCTGATATTTGAAGGACTACGAGTTATAGTATGAAACTCTTTTGGAGTTCATGTAAGAATAAACCAGTTTTATGTAAGATCGCAGTGGAACAAACCGTACGAGAACATAACTGACAGACGCGAGCGGTTTCGACTAAACAGTTCATTCCTTCTTTCAATGATTCATTCATGCGTATAGCTGACTACACAGTCAGCTGATTTCAGATTTCCCTTCCTACTTTAGGAGGACCTACAAAAATACTAAATTTCCGCATTTACACTTTTATTACTTTGAGATAGCTGTGTAAAGTACTTTATGTGCGTTTACAGTATTTTTGGCGTAGTTAAAAGTCTGAAATCAGCATTACACATTATTGTTATTTACAAAAAAATACACAAATTTACAAAAACTTACAGTTTCAAACGCTGCCAGAACTCTTTCACGCAACACATCAACACTATCAATTTCTTCCGTGTACAATAAACGTTTCACGTCGCCCCACAAGCATTATGTCCCGGGTCGGTCTCGGACTGTTCGGAAACATTTCCACGAACATTTCACAGGCTTGTCGCAAACGGCTTGTTTGCACGGCGGCGGCGCCAACGGCGATGCGTAAGCGTGGCGCAGAGGTCACTGAGCGAGAGTCGACTCGACTGTCATTCACGGCAGCGCGGCGGCAACTGAACTGATTGAACGCAGCCAAAGGGAAGACCGACTCGTTTGAACTATGCCGACACAGGCCGCCGCGCCGCGCTCCGCTGGTATTAGTGATGTACGCGGTCGATAAAATGTAGTGGTGCCAACGAAGTAAAAATATGAAATCATTAAAAATAATTAAAAAAAATAAATTATTTTTTTATTGATTCGTACTCAGCATCAGATGTATAGTTACCTCTGTAAATATGGCGGGAATGCAAATTTACACCCTGTATAGTAACCTGTGGATACCTTACGAGCGCCTCAGCCCCGCCACAAAAAATCAGTGCTCCAAACATCGACGGAGCACTGTTATCTATTATTTAGTCCTGTTTGAACAAACACGTCACTTGCGAAGATGCCGAAGTGCTCAGTGAAAAGGTGCAAAATAATAATAAAGAACTGTGTTGGTTCTTATCAGTAAATACATAGTTTTTTTTAATATTTCATATATATTTCATATTTATTTATTCCTTGTAACAATGGGTATTGTATAGGAAATTGAACTTACAAAACTACAGCAACACAAAGTACAACAAAAATTAAAAACTAAATCTCATGTATTTTTTTTCCTAAATAAAATGTCACCCGTATCTATAAAAATTAATGTCAGAAAATACATTTAATTAAAACAAATAACACAAGACAGAGAATCTGAAACAAGTCACATTAGACGAAAAGCAATAATACATAGTCGGGTCATAAGTTCTTTCACATGTTTCGTGCGAAATAAATGACACAGATTAGTTTTTATGAAAAAAAAATGTGAATAAAACGTAGTTGAATACAGATTATTATATTAATTAAAGTTATTCAAAATGCCCACCTGATTTTCGACACATGCCTTCAACCTACGCGGCCAGTCGTCAATAGCAGCACGTACGACTTCCATGTCAATAACAGCGGCTGCTTTAATGAGGGATGCCTTCAGTAACTCCAAATTTAGATGTGGTTTAGAGCAATCATCTCCTCTAAACATTGCAACATTTTGTAATTCAACGGAATCTAGTCTGGGCTGGAGAAGGGAAATTCCTTGTGCTTGATAAAGTCGATATCACGCGCAGCTAGCCAGTTTTGAGTACTTGTCGCTTTTTGAGCTGGGGCGCGGAATTTTGGGATGCCTCATGCTCCAGCAGTCCAGCCCAGATTTGAATCTGTTGGATTACAAAGTGTGGCAGTATTTTAAGGAGAAGATCTGCGCTAAACCCGCTATCTATGTAATTTAGAGTCACTGAAGGCATCCCTCATTAAAGCAGCCGCTGTTATTGACATAGAAGTTGTGCGTGCTGCTATTGACGACTGGCCGCGTAGGTTGAAGGCATGTGTCGAAAATCAGGTTCGCATTTTGAATAACTTTAATTAATATAAAAATCTGTATTTAAGTACCTTTTTGAAGTGAAACTTCTATAATACCCCCCGTATTAGGATTTTTTCTGTCACGAAAAAGCGTTACGGCAAAGTATATATATTAGTAGTAACAGTATGGACACTCCCTGCCGCTCTCTAGATTGCGTGAGGTCGCAATCTAGAGAGCGGCAGGGAGTGTCCATACTAAGACATAATATACAGTAACAGTATGGACACTCCCTGCCGCTCTCTAGATTGCGACCTCACCCCCTCGTCACCCACATTGGTTGTACAGTTTGGTTGTCGAACGTATAGGATTTCGCCGCCGTTGTGTTTGTTCCGTCGTTCCTTTTTTGAAATGTCATTTCTGGCCCGTTGTATGAAGATGTGCAGGGTGTGGTTACGGCCCCATGGAGGGGGGTAGACAGAGAAAGGCTGGTGGCGGCGAAAAGAGGGAAACGGCTGTATTCGTAGATAGAGAAAAGTTGAGAATCCACTTGTCCGTTAAAGTTTACTATAACTTCTACTCGTACTATGTGTCCCAGCACACATTTATATTTACTTTTCATAAGTACATGAATTGTTTACATAAAAACTAATGTGTGTCATTTATTTCGCACAAAACATGTGAAAGAACTTATAACACGACCTAGTATTATCAAAAAATAATTGCACAACAAGCAAGGAATTCGTTTATCCGACGCTCTTACGGTGAAGGAAAACATCGTGAGGAAACCTGCACACATCTGCGAAGAAACTTGCAGGTTGTGTGTGAAGTCGACCAACCCGCACAGGGCCTGCGTGATCGTCTAAGGCCCGATCGCCCTAATTTAGGGTAGGCTTGAGCCCCTCAGTGGGGACGTATATGAGCTGTTAAGATGAAGCAAGTAATTCAGCAGTCAAATTAAACACGCAATTCTTACCGTGTGATACGATGATACTGTCGCATTAGTTTTCATTACAAATCTCTATAATATTTTTAGGGCGTCATTCCTGCTTATTGTGACAGTTTTGTCGTGTACATTTTTACGTGAAGACTACAGTCAAGTGGAGTCGCTTTTTTGCGAATTTTTTAAGACATACTCTTATAGTTTCTATCTGCTTTTTAGCTATGTTAGCTGTCATTTAGCTCAGTAAGTCAGAAAGTCGGAGCGGTCCGTGTACATACTGGGGCCTGCAGTATACAACAGGCTGCCGGGCTCAGTCAGGGCTGCACCTTCCACACACTCGTTTAAGACTCGTATCAAAAAGTGGCTGCTCGAGAAACGATTTTAAGAGTTTTCGGAATTCCAATACTATTGTAATTTTGTTCGATTATGTAATTAATGTTCGAACGACGACGGTTGCTATTTTATTGTTATTTTATTTAAGTGTGAACTTCTTTAGGCGCGTTGGGCACCAGGAACAAAACTTAAACTATATTTGAGTATTTGAGATGGGGAAAAACCATTAAACTCGCTACACTGTACCGTAACCGACTCCTTGCCAGGAACACTCGCAGGATCAAAATACATATTTACATATTTTTATGTACTTGCATTAATATGCAATAATTTAATTATTTAAGTAGTAGTGACTTATTATAATCTAATTATTATTATTAATAATAATCTAATTTTGTACTTTATTTTTTGACTTGTAACAAGTGTTAGCAATAAAATTTATCTTATCTTAATTAACATGTACAACAATCCTTTTCCAGTTTCCCTCAAAGTATAATCCGTTATTTGACCGCTAGTCATTTGAGTTACTTTTTATCAACTGTCAAAAACGACATTTTGTTCTGAAATTGTTCGTGTTACAAACTTGTGACTAGGGATTGCAATCCGGTATCATTTTCAATCCGGCCGGATTTCACCGGATTGACGCCAATCCGACCGGATCCGGACGGATCCGGCCGGATTTTAAAGTTACTTAGGGCCTAGTATTTAGTGATTTTTAGTTTTGATAATAATACATAAAAAGAAAAATTAAATACGTATTTATTGAAAATAAAATCACTTTTAATTATATTTTTTGGTATTAATTGTAATTTTTGGTACTATTTGTACTAAATGAAATTATGAAACTGTTCTAAACTAGCTGTTTCCCGCGGCTTCACCCGCGTGGACCACGTTTCTATGACTTATCGAGGGTGCGCAGTGCGCGAGCCGCAAGCGGCTCGCGAGCGTGGTAAAAAGTAGCCTATGTCTTAATTCAGGTCCTAATCTGTCTACTTACCAAATTTCAGCCAAATCTGTTCAGTAGTTTTTGCGGGAAAGCGTAACAGACAGACAGAGTTACTTTCGAATTTATAATATTAGTAGGGATAATAAAGTAAGTACTAAGTATTTAATTTACATAGTCTCAAGATCGTAACACTTCCTATTGGCTTTGCTGTAGTCGTGTAAAAAGAATGAACCAGTGATTGAATTTAGTATAGGAAAAAGACGCATTGCATGCATGACAAACAATACAATAAATACCTAGCTAACCTGACCTATTTAAAAATTCAAATACAACATAGATTATTCAATGTTTTTTCGTCATATAACCATAACCACTAATTAGGTAAACAAAGTGTTTGTCAACTTACGGTTTATCTCGACAGAATAATCTAATCAATCACTCTCACACTTTTCGATTAGTTTCGTTCGATACTTTCGATGTCAAAGGTAAAGTGCCGGTGTCGGCGGCGGCAGTGCCGCGGCACGTCTAGCGATCTGGCAACGTCGCGCGCGCGCGCTTCGTTGCATACAGTACAGTTTATTGCGTATTTTTTGCTCCGGCGCCGACTCACCGGATCCGGTAGGTTTAAAAACACACCGGATCCGCTGGATTACCGGATCCGCCGGACCGGATTGCAATCCCTACTTGTGACGTCATTGTCATTGACGAACTAATTTAGTGATTCTGATATATATAAAAATTAAGTTAGAATAAAATGTTAATTGAATAAGTTTTTATGCTTTTGTAGGAGAAATGATATTTAGTGAATAATATTTTTAATTTATTTTAAACACTGTCAACCCTATTAAAGCACAAAATAAGAAATATAACGTGAATTTTATAAGATAAACCAATCCAAGGTTATTATTATGCTCTTGTCATTTGTTAGAATCTAACGTGTCTTGACATGGGTATAGTTTATATTCCGTAAAAATAGCAGTCCGATACCCTTTAAAATCTTAACGGATTGTTTTGATTTTTTGCACAGAGAAGTTTGAAATGACATACACTACTAATTAGCAAAGCCTGATATATATCCCAGGGATCTGGGGAAATCTAATTACCACGCTCGCGCACGTCGCAACAGAGCAAGGCACTGTCGTGATTTTTTGCACAGAAATGGTTGTGGGGAGTGTGGGAAACAACATAGACTACCAAAGTCCAAAAGTTTTGCAGGAGGCCAATCGGTAGTCAGAAGAGATATGAGTTACGCGACAGAAAGAGAGGCAACTTGTAGGTGAATATAACTGTAGGTAACTGGTGCTGTGCGAACCTAAATTGCACTTTATTGTGTCTTAGCAAGAGTCGCCATTTGTTTAAATGTTTTTACGGAGTAAGACTTCTTATACGTTAGTAACTAGTCTTTATTCTTTGCCTAAGCTTATGGTAGACAAATTTCACCAACACACTTACCTAAGTAAATGGTTCAGCCTGTCATCGGTGAGTCCTCTCTCTGACAGGTTCAGCACACATATGTTGTACTCCAGCTGACCAGCCAACGCCGTGATGAAGGAGGACTTGCCACAACCTGGAGGGCCGTGAAGTAAGTAACCTGTAACAAATATATTTTAAGGGTGCCTTACCCAAAGGGTAAAAACGGAACCCTATTACTAAGTCTTCACTGTTCGTCCGTCTGTCGGTCTGCCTGTCTGTCCGTCTGTCACCAGGCTGTATTTCATGAACCGTGATAGCTCGACAGTTAAAATTTTCACAGACGATGTATTTCTGTTGCCGTTATAACAACAAATACTAAAAATTAGAAAAAGTTAAAAAATAAGGTCTCGATACAAAAAACTGCCCACGCTGCGTCTTCCGGTGCGCGGTGGCCACTCGAGAACTTTACTATGCCCCAACGGCCGTCTGCCCTACGAGCTATGTGCCCCGCCCACTGCCACTTAACTTTAGGAATTCTAAGAACTAAGCCGGTTACCTTGGTTTTTCTACGTATCTCCTAATTTCTGATTCGATAGCGCAGGGAAACTCCGAGCATAGAACAGAAAATATTTTAATTCAATGAAAAAGGATACCGAATATTGTAACTCCTATTTTTCTACATAATCCTGTTTTGGATCTATTCATCGGGCTTTTTACTTTCGAGCGACGAAAGAGTGAAGGCATTGTGATGGCAAAACAATCGAAGTTTAGATTTTGATGGGGATTGATTGTCTTACACTAATATTCTAAAAAACAAAATAATAAAAAATGTGTTTGTGAGTAAGTGTGTGTGTGCGTGTCTGTACGTCAGTCCCGTGCTCTAGTTCCCAAATTACTGGGTGGATGAAATTCGGGTTAGGGCAATGTAATTTTTACAACTTCAGGCGCTTTTTAAAAATTTTATTATCTTGATTTTTATAGAGTTGCCACCATAGTAAAAAATAACTTATTATTTTCTACTCAAAACAGCTTTAACGATTTTGATGAAACTCGATATGTTGCTATCACTGTATATGGCCTACAGTAAGCGCTAGTAACCGGCTTTAACGATTTTGATGAGTCGGTATGTAGTCCTTTGTTATCTCCCATACAGTTTGTTAATTATTTTTTCTCAAAAATGGATCTTAACGATTTTAATGATTTTTTTAGTAATTAGGACTTAATAAGGCCTACTTCAATGAGCGTCGGTGGCGTAACGGTTACGGCCGCTACCTCCTGTCCGGGAGGCCGTGGTTCAAATCCTGCCACGTACCAGTGTTTTTTCGATTTCATATGTAGGTACGTTTATCCGACGCTCTGACGGTGAAGGAAAACATCGTGAGGAAACTTGCACAACACGCCTGCGAAGAAACTCGCAGGTTATGTGTGAATTTGACCAACCCGCACTGGGCCCGCGTGGTCGACTAAGGCCCGATCGCTCTAATTCAGGGTAGGCTCGAGCCCCTCGGTGGGGACGTATATGAGCTGATAAGAAGAATAAGGCCTACTTTACTGGGTACTTCATTATTCCAGGAAAAATCCGAGTAAGGTACCTCCCATACAAACACATAATAATTGTAAATTTTTCATCAAGTCTGATATATGTCTAGCTTTGTTCTTTGCTAGTAGTACTAAGTAAGTGTAATGTTTATTGTTGATTTGTGTGTGTATGTCCGACTACGACAGACGGTGAAGGCTTCATGAGAAAGTATGCATAGCGTGGCTGTACATTTTTTTTTATAATGATTTTTGTGTGAATAAATGTGTGAAAACTGACACGAAATCTAATGACGCATACGATGTAGGTTCGTACGTACGGACAGCGACACATCAAGCTATACAAAACCAGTATGAGCTGGCCGCGTGAGTCGCGCGACGCCTTTGCGTTTCAACAAACGCGAGGCCCGTGTATATTGGTTTTGTATAGCTTGATGTGGCGCCGTGTGTACTTACTTACTATTTCTCTAGGTAAAATCAGTTTTTTCTTATCGCTACTAATTTGGGCTTCTCTCGTGGTAGATTAATTAGACTCATTAACTCAACTTTAAGTACCCTTCAACAGTAAGCGTAGCGGATCCTACATTACTCCTACATCGCTAAACTGAAGTGGCAGTGGGCAGGGCACATAGCTCGTAGAACAGATGGCCGATGGGGCCGTAAAGTTCTCGAGTGGCGACCGCGCACTGGAAAACTTAGCGTAGGCAGGCCTACCACGCGGTGGACCGACGACCTGGTGAAGATCGCGGGAAGCCGATGGATGCGGGCAGCGCAGGACCGGTCGTCGTGGATATCCTTCGGGGAGGCCTTTGTCCAGCAGTGGACGATTTTAGGCTGATATGATGATGATGATGATGATCCTACATTAAACAGTCACGGCGAGGCGAGAGTCGGAGATGGCGGTGGTACCGGCGGCGCCATGACGAGCCGCCCGCCTCCTCGCTATCGACTACCACTCCATATCGCAGTACGGCACATATCAGTTATGCCTTTCTTAACGGAACCAATTTCATTATCATTACAGTTTTGATTAATTACGTAGTCATCCTACTAATATTATAAACGCGAAAGTTTGTATGTATGGATGGATGTTTGATACTCTTTCACGCTTCTACCACTGGACCGATCGTAATGAAACTTGGCACACATATTGGTTAGGTCCTGGATTAACATATAGGCTACTTTTTATCCAGATTTCTTAAGTGGTTCCCGTGGGATAGCTGTTAACTCTCTCTTTTTTGGTAATTTATGTCACTTCGCAATGAAGCGAAGGATTGACGTGCTAATTAATACTGATTATCGAATTGACTACTAATTAGCATAGCCCGACATAGTTCCCAAGGGATCTAGAGTTGACTCAGTTCCCACGCTCGACAGCACGACAGACATTAAAATTATGTTCACGCGAAAACTAACTACTTACTGAACATATCTGGCTGATATTTGGTAGGTAGACAGCGTAGGACCTGGATTAACATATAGGCTAGTTTTTTCCACGCACTGCGCACCCTCGAAGACAGTCATGAAACTATGTTCAAGCGAGCGAAGCCGCTGGCAAAATCTAGTGTTCCTATATTCCTCTATTATTTGCTCTTAACTCTAGTCTGTTTTGGTGCCGCTGGTACAATCATCATCATCATCATCATATCAGCCACAAATCGTCCACTGCTGGACAAAGGCCTCCCCCAAGGACCTCCACGACGACCGGTCCTGCGCTGCCTGCATCCATCGGCTTCCCACGATCTTCACCAGGTCATCGGTCCACCGCGTGGGAGGCCTGCCTACGCTACGTTTTCCGGTGCGCGGTCGCCACTCGAGAACTTTACTGCCCCATCGGCCATCTGTACTACGAGCTATGTGCCCTGCCCACTGCCACTTCAGTTTAGCGATTCTGTGAGCTATGTCGGTTACTTTAGTTCTCCTGGTACAGTACTCTGGATCAAATGACACAAATGCTGCCCTAAGTATGTTTACTTCTGTCTGTGTTGTTACATTTGCACTGGTGCCAATGCCTACCATCTCCTTACCTCTTCTGTATGGAATTCCCCTGTCTGTGTACCACTGTGGGTTGTCGATAAAGTCCATACAATCCTGCAGAATGCGGTCAGCCAGCCCTGCGCGCAGCACCACGCTGGGCATGGGGCGCCGGCGCCGCGGGTGCCCGAATGGCCGCCACTCCGACCCCATCGCAGTGTACATCACTGTCATGCCCTCGTGCTGCTTCAGGGCCATGGTTCTGGCTGAAAATATATGAGTTTTATATCAATTACATTAATTAATAGCAACCCGCCCCCTCGGCTTCATGCGCGTTTTTTTCTCACAGTAACCCATAACGCAACCGAATATTTGGTCAGTTTTTGCATAATTGTACAACTAGTCCTTTCATTTTTTATCTTACTCGGCCCTTATCGTTTTTTTTTTGTCATGACTACTAGTTTTTCAGGCACCATATGTGGGAGTACATAACGCAACCACTTTGCGCAGGCAGACCGACATATTTGACATCATTGGATTGCCATTTATCCTCTCAACCTCAGTTTATCCCTTTCCGTTATCCTTACCAGATTTGTCATGACCTCCTAGTCTATTACGTGACTGTGCTTTGGATATCTTTTTTGTATAATTTACATATAAATTAATATTAATGTTGAGTGCCAATGACTGATATTTATGCTGCCAATCACTATACTTTGAGTGCCAATCACTGTACTTTTGGTACCAATTTTTAATTTTTGAAATAATTAAATAAACCTTAGGTAAGGTACCTTAAAAAAGTGTTTGATTCAATAGCAAGATCCGTACTGACAAATCTTGCATAGCTATAACAGTCCAAAATTTCGTTGTTATTTAAGGCACGGGGCGGGGCGGGCCGGTCAATTTCGCCGCCAACGGTAGCACAAAGGGAATCCTGTACTACCAACACACATGGAGGACAAAAAGACCGTGCCGCCTCCATGTGCGTCGGTAGTATAGGATTCCTTTTGTGCTATCGTTGGCGGCGAAATTGACCGGCCCGCCCCGCCCCGTCGTGTGCAAAGCGCCTAACTGTAAGCAGGTAAACACAGAATTTAGCTTAGAGTGCCAATCATTGTACCTTTTACCCTATATCTATCAGACATTCGATAGGTGCATAAAAGTACTACTTCAGGCAAGGTTAATCATTGTTAAACATTCTGAGAAAAATAAATAAGCCGATAGCCTTGATATTATTTTGTCCACAAGATTTTGTTTCCATGCTATGCAATATTGTGAAAAACAAAAAAAAAACATAACTTATGAACCGTCAAAAATGGGACACACATATTCATAGGGTTAAAAAGTTTGGAAATGACCACCGCTATGCCCCTGTTAAATTTTATCCACACTGCCAGAGATACCCTGTATACGTATATGTGTTTGTATCTATAGACCGTTATATTATAACTCAACATTATGTTTTGGAAAAAGACAGGAATATACCTTGCTGGTAGGTACCTTAAAATAGTTGCTGGTGTTCATGATTAAAAGAATTCCTTTGGCAGGGTGAATCCCTTGAACCCTTAGACCATTTTAAGAAAAAGAGAGCCATCTTGATTTTTCGTGCCCACCTTACCATGGTCAAGGTTCAAGGGATTCATCCTGTCAAAGGAAACCTTTTAATCAAAACCAAAAACTTATATTTTTTTTTGCATTTATAATCTTTTTTGTACAAACACGTAGACAATGAAGTTTTTTTTTATTTTCATAGATGAGTGGTGGTCTGTATGAAATTAGTAGAACCAAACTTTCATTGTCTATGCGTTTGTACAAAAACCACTTAAGGTGGTTAGTTTTGGTTATGGCGCCATTTTCAAACTTTTTAAGTTTTATTGTAAATTATGACTCACTGTTTAATTTTTTTACAATTTTGACGTGTTTTGCAACAGTTTTACATTATTTTCCACCAATTTCAATGAATTTTTCAAATGTGAAATTCCATGTATTGGACATTTTGTGCGATTACCTGAAAAAAAAAGACGTGTGGCACTCGGGGACTGCCGCGGTAAAGCTATTGCATAGCATTTTTTAACAACTTATGCAATTATAATTATTTACTTATTTATTTTTTATTTATGCAGTATTTACCAGTACCATATAGTCCTTGGGGCGGGGGATGTTTATGTAATAAATTAACACTAAGAAAGTTAAATCATTATCGTCATCGACCACCATCGCGACCATAATCACGACCACCATCGCTACCAACATCGCGACCACCATCACGACCACCATCGCTACCACCATCGCGACAACCATCACCACCACCATTACGACCACCATCACCATCATCATGATGGATAGATAGATGGCACTGTAAGTTGAAAGTAAGAACTCAATTTTTTTTTGTGGTGTCAGGTTTTTAAAATTTTAGAAACCGAAATTTCTTGATTCGGTCCCCTCAAAGCCCGCGATAAAAGCTATACAATAGCTTAATATGATATTTTGTGATTACTTCTCATAATAATTATCAAAAAAAGAAATTTTAAATTTGACAAATAAATGGAAATTGATAGAAAATAATGTAAGACTGTCGCAAAACAAGTTAAATTTGTTATAAAATTAAACATGTAGTCATAATTCACAACAAAACCTTGAAAAATTTGAAATTTGCTCCACGCACTCAAATTTTTAATAATAAAAAAAAAAAACGAACATAACGAACCACCTTAAACGCAATTCACTAAGCGCTTGCTCATCTTGTCAATGTTGAGCACAAATTTTTTTTTAGAGTACATACTTTCATATCGGGTACTGTTACTCGTAAGTAGGTCTTTAAAAATGTAGTTTTCCAAGAACATATTTTTATTAAGTATCCCGTTTGCAAGATATAGGCTACCAATGTCATGAAGAATGTGTCCTCCCTGGCTTTTTACCCAGAAACCAAGAACTCAAGACTGAAATTAAACTTAAATTTAAAAAAGCCCAAACGAAAAACCGCTAAAATGTAGAAAATAATATGTTTTGGCCCTTTATGTATTATTATCTAATTTTTAGCGGTTTTTTTCGGGGATTTTTAAATTTTTTAATTTATACTTATTTTATGCTCTTTAAACTTTACGTATCCCAAACACGATACCTTTGCTGAAAGTTGGTAAGGAGTTGGGTATCCTGCGAATTTCAGAAGATGCTGCAGCATGAGGTCAAAGTTACCATGTTCTATCTAAAACCTATTCATTGGGACTAGTTGAATGAGCCCAAACACGATACCTCTGCTGTAAGTTGGCGAGGAGTTGGGTATTCTGCAGCTTCCAGAAGATGCTGCAGCATTAGGTCAAAGTAACCTTGTTCTATCTAAAACCTATTCATTGACACTTTTCCAATGATCCCAAACACGATATCTCTGCTGTAAGTTGGCAAGGAGTTGGGTATCCTGCAGATTCCAGGAGATGCTGCAGCATCAGGTCAAGTTTACCATGATATTGCAATATTATTATAATAATAGGGCACCAAATTTTGAATTGATTAGACATGTATAAGTTGCCCACATACCCTCATCACTATGATCGGAATAGGTAAAGTTTTTTTATGTACTTTTGCAACATTGGCACAACATGGATAAGCTTAATTTTATCTGGTATCCGGTTTTTTTTTTCATTTAGAAGCAATTAACTCAAGACTCAACAAAATGCTAATCCGTGTGTGCAAGGTTTTATTGAGAAATACTTGCACAAATATATTTTCCCATTTGTTTATTTACTAATTCTTATTTAATTATTGGTGTAATTTGTTTTGAATAAATAATTTATGTATTTATAAACAATAAAAAGATGATTCCAAAAAAGTTTTTATTTCACTTTGTAAGACCCTCAAATCCGGAAATCCGGAGAAGCTTATCCATACTATTGACAATGTTATGACATAATTGCTGGAAAAAACTCTACCTATTCCGATCTATGTTCATCACCTAGATAGGAGCTTATGATCTTCAAATGGCTGAACAGATCTTCATAAATTATAGCTAAGAACCACCTCGATCACTTCAGCTTTCAAACCAAAAAAATCATAATCGGTCCATTTGTTTAGGAACTACGATGCCACAGACGGACACACAAATACACAGATATACACATATTAAACTTAATACTTTTACTTTTTGCTTTGGGGGTTTAAAGACTAACAAAAAACTAATGCTGGCAAGGAAGAGCTGCTTGTTTATTAACCAACAAAATAACTATGATGAAACAGCTGAGTTTATTTAAAAAGTACATTCCCATCAAGGTTGGGTTCAAAAGGGATACAATATCCCACATCAGATGCAATTTGTTACTTTACCTTCTTCCAGTATGTCATAGTAGAGTTGTTTGTTGCGACCAAAAGACGTCAGAGTGACTGTCTCCCATGGCACACCCATGTGCAAGTCAAGTGTGTGCTGTTCTCGCGTGCGGTCCACCCTAATCCAAGTGCCGTTATACCTGACAAAAAAAGCTTTATGGTAAGTTTTTGAGTTAATATTAGCTACCAAAATATTTTCTTTTTTCTACTTGATCTGAGAATAATGTAAACAATGACTCAAATTTAATGTGTTAGAATTAGAGATGGGACGACTATGGTATTTGCCAACTAGCCGACTAATCAGTTTTGAAACTGCCGACTAGTCGGCACTGCCAATCATTCTAATACTCGTATTTCGGAGGTCTTTGGGTTACTTCGTCGCTACTCGGTTCGCTCACACATGCGCAAGAGCCGTAATGCGGCCACACTCTGCACGTTCTGACAAGTTTTTTTAGTTTAGTGCCATAATTTTTTGATTTGTATACTGACTGATTTTTAAGTTCCTAGTATGGTTAATAATGGTTATCTTATTTAATTATTGCGCTTTTGAAATTGTTTATGTTTGTAACAATTATACTTTATAGAAATGAAATTAAAGAAATATTGGTTTTATTTAATTTATCCTGCACCGATTATAATCGGCATATTTTGCCGAATATTCGCCGACTAGGATAGGTGCCGGATATTCGGCTTTCCCGACTAGTCGGCCCATCTCTAGTTAGAATATTATGTATACCTAGAATTTTATATTGCATAAACATATAAACATTTAAGTCAGAATAGCAGAATACAAACCTACCGGAAAAAATGCTGACCAATGCTTGGTATGAAATCGTATTTAGTTTTTATTTGACCTGAATCCTTTTGATGGAAGGATGTCTCCACACTGAGATGCTGCGTCTTGCGAGCTCCCTTCTGCGTGATCCACTGCAAAACCCATTGGTACGACTTGTCCCGGCACGGCACCTCCAGGGTTATCATGCAGTGTCTTCTGAACAGGATCAGGGAGGTTTGAAATCCCCTGCGGAGGATTGCAGCGCCAGCTCCGATACCGAATAAGCCGAAGCCGGCCCCGAAATAAGGGTTGTCCGCCAAAGATGACATGTAGTCCCCGATAGTCATGTTGGAATTAATGTTTAAATCGTAATAGTAAATGTTATAGTATCTCAACAATCACATAACCAAACAGGATAATATGTCATTGTCTGTCACTCACAACTCACAGAACACTACTCCACAAGGGAGCTGTCCATAACCTCACCACAATCAGCTGTTGTAAAAATGTTGCTATAAAAAAATAATAGATTATTTTGTTCCGCTACTGGACAACAGGAGGCGGAGGCGTTGTACGGTACGCTAGTTGCTGTTAGTGAACAAACGGTGACTTAGAGGCGAATATTCCCAGTCGTTACCACTGGCTGCGGTACCACCACAGACTATATTAAAATTTAAAGTAGAGTTTAGAAACTCTATAGTTATACCACGGCAAATACGCAGGTTGTGTATCGTATGAGTTTCATTTACAATTTTACAGTGATGATGAACTCATTTCTAGTATTTAACCGACTGCACTGTTTCTGAGCCTCGCTTGATGGATTTTGGAGTGTGAGGTGTAGTTAGAATTCGTCTTGAATCCCTGGCCTGAGTTGCAGCTAAACATTTTACCCGACTGCCAAAAAAGGAGGATAATGTTTTTTGCAGTCGGGTTTTTAGGGTCCGTGGCGCATGAGAGCGTCGGTGGCGCAACGACAAGGGCCGCTACCTCCTATCCTTGAGGTCGTGGTTCGAGTCCTGCCACGTACCAATGTGTTTTCGAATTTCGATCTCTTATGTACGTTTATCCGACGCTCTTACGGTGAAGGAAAAACATCGTGAGGAACTGCACACATCAGCGAAGAAACTCAAAGGTTGTGTGTGAAGTTGACCAACCCTCACTAGGCCGGGTGGTCGACTAAGGCCCGATCACCCTAATTCAGGGAAGGCTCGAGCCCCTCGGTCGGGACATTATATATGAGCTGATGTGATCCAAGTTTTTTTAAAATGTTTTAATTTACGTTAATTGAGTTATATTGGCGTATAGTAAGAATATAACCTATTATAATACGATTTACATTATAACTTTGGAATGCCCAACAAAAATAAAACATTTTTTTCTATAGTCCCATATCATAAGATTTTTTATATTGTGTTTATCTTTTGATTTGATAATGTGTGCAATAAAGAGAGTTTGTCTAATCTTATCTTTTTTTATATTAACAGTACAATTTTGACAATGAGTTAAAAAGTTAGCGCTATCGTATTTCTTTTCATTTAAAACGCACAGTACATTTTGTGAGTAGTTGTGCTTTTAATTATGGGTGTTTGAAAGAAAACGAAAAGTGCTCGGAGGATGTATGAAAGCTATAGTTATAAAAGTATATTGACACTACGGCTTCTTCTACGTTTCCCTCAACATTTACGCAGTTTATCGCTCGTCATACAAACTGTAGCTAACTACGACGACGCAATACGCGTTTCATAACATAATACTCCGGTCAAGTGTAAAAAAAATAACGTTGAAAGTTGTCCTTTATGATATGAGTTATGAGGTATTTTCTTTAATATTACTAATTTATTAATACTTATCAATTTTAACTATTTTCTATATTATAATGGTAACAGAAACTAAGGTTCGAATTATTGTTAAATGTTTTTTTTTTATTTCACAATTTTCTAATTTCTACAACAATCGGAATTTTACTTAGATATATACAAGTTAAATTAATACTATTTTTAGTCTAGTCATGAATCTATTATCGCAGTTCATTTAGACTATAAATTACTTTTAGTGTGAACCCAAAAAAAATCTTGAGTTTACTTTACACCCATTTTACGGAAAGCGTACTTCGGCTAGGTGGCAGGGGTATATAAAACCGGTTCGCCATTTTGTTCTTTCTCCATCCATTTTAAATTACATCTGCAAATTCGTCATTAAATAACGTAATCTACTGTATAAGAATGTTTACAATCTTAAATATTATACATAATTAAACTTTTTTAGGATTACATTTTGCTATGAAACAATCTAAAATACTTGCCACGCTATATACCTATGTACATAATTAAATCACTACACAATATACATTTACACTAATAAATCAAAAACACACAATGTTTTCGTACAAATATCTTTAAAAACATCAAAAAAAAACATAGCGCTGCGCGGCCATTTTTATATGACGAGATACATATTTATCAATCATTTATGTAACGACAAAAAGAGGTACATTCCCTCTCGTATATCTACCAGATACGCTAAAACTACCAGGTTTATGATATAGCGTCCCCACTTTCCTACCCTTGGGCATACAGTGAGGGCCGCTATTCCTGCCAACACCATAAGGTGAAGATAAGGACCAGTTACGGTAGGTCTTGCCGCCAAGACGCTTGTCCCGATACTCTGCAAGGCGAGTGCCTCGTGGAAGAGAACCACTACCTACTGTCCAGGTAGGTCCCGGAGCTGTAGGCACGCTCACCTCCCGCGGCTTTCGCTGCTGGCGGTTCGATCCCCGCTCGGGACGCCAGAGAAGCTGGCTCCCACATATCCGGTGTGGTACCGGAGCTGTAGGCACGCTCACTTCCCGGCGCTTATCGCACCTGTCCAGACTTACTCCTACGCGGCTGGATCGGCCGGAGCAGTATTAGCTTAGCTCTACTTGCTATCCAGGCAAGTGCCGGAGATGCTTCCCTGCCAGTAATTAAACCAGCAGTTCCGCTTAATGGACAACTCACGTGCCCCGCGTTGTTTTCGCCCATAGCCCACGTGGCCAGCTACGACAACACTAGTTGCGCGCGGGGAAGGACGCTTGGACGCAACGTGCTTGCCAGGCAACAGAGATTGCCCAACCCCTGCAACTAACCACATACCACTACGAGTCCATGACCCAGTCGGGGGACCGACAAGCCAGAGTGCCGAAGGCGATAGATCCAACGGCAAGGCAAGCGGTGGGCTACCCCCGAACCCGTAGTACCCTGATCCAAACAGCCGGACCCGTAGTTCCGGCTGCGACCTCCACCTAGCCGGGTAACTCTAGGCAGAGGGAAGGAAGAGGTATGCTATACTTGTTACTCTTTGGTATTATTGTCTTACTCTGCTTTCAAAATAAGTAAGGATAAAACAGCAAACAAAACGCCGTGAAATTTGACACCACTAAAACAAACCTCACTTTCACTCAAACATACAAAAGAAAATTAAATTGAGATTTATTTTAAATCTATTAAAAATAATTAACAGGAAAAGGTTACGCGCTCACCCCGCCTTCTACTACGATACGCAAGTTATGGCGTATAAGCGATAATTGTCAGTTTTTTTCATCATATCGTTTGAAAAAATAGTGTACATTGGTAGACAGGCGTCAATGAGCTTTTGTCCAGATTAATATGGCTCATACTATAGGTGTAAACATTCAACGCGCACATTCTCGCACACCGCGCAACATCGATGGCGAGACGCCTGCAGGTTGCCTACCGCGCACCATCGACGTACATAATAATAATAATAACGCTGCTCAGCAGCACGGATCCTCTACTATATATTAAAAGAATTGATAAGAACTAATGCGAGTCCATCCGGCCGTTCTATACAACCGATTTGTTATTTTTTTTTAAAATGAGATGTGTTCATGCTCAGATTTGTCATCAATCATTGGAAATCACCCCAGCGAACGGCTAGCGGCTTGCGCACCGCGCTCACTCTAGAATGTAATACGAGTCCTTCCGGTCATTCTATCCAACCGAATTGCTTAATTTTTTTGAAATGAAAGGTATTGATTTACAGGTTTATCATCAAGCATTGGAAAGGGCAATGGAGCGTGCTATACTCGGAGTTTCTCTGCGTGATCGAATCAGAAACGAGGAGATCCGTACGAGAACCAAAGTAACCGACATAGCTCACAGAATAGCTAAACTGAAGTGACAGTGGGCAGGGCACATAGCTCGTAGAACAGATGGCCGTTGGGACAGTAAAGCTCTCGAGTGGCGACCGCGCACCGGAAAACGTAGCGTAGGCAGGCCTCCCACGCGGTGGACCTACGACCTGGTGAAGATCGCGGGAAGCCGATGGATGTGGACAGCGCAGGACCGGTCATCGTGGAAAGAAATCCTTGGGGGAAGCCTTTGTCCAGCAGTTGACGTTTTTCGACTGATATGATGATGATGATGATGATTAGAAACCACCTGACTTTCGCCCTTCTCAACATATATTAAACAAAATTATGAAACCTAATATGAGTCCGTCCGGCCGTTCTATCATAATATTAGAATATTTTTGTAATTTTGCATACAACCATATATACAAACTTTCATATTTATAATATTAGTTGGATTGTTTACAAAATTGCCAGCCTACAAAACGTTCAAAAACGTCGCTGTCAAAAATGTCGAATATCACCCGTTAAGTAAAAGACTTTCTATACTTTTACTCAATACAAATGTCGATTCAATCATAGTATTTATTTTTGTATCCTCAATAGTTTTCAAAGTCGGTCACTCAATGGACAAATTTACGTCATAATCTGAATTAATGAGCCAAATTATTATTTTAAAAATTAAAAAGTGCTGTGCTTGCTAGTTTTTCTAAAGCTTCATTCAGTATCAAAATATTTATGTTGGATTTAAAAATAAGAATTTCATTTATTTGAAAAATAGACAAGACCCAAACTCCCAAAAGCTACAAACAAAAGTTGATTGAACCAGGTACAAATGATACTTAAGAAGTTATCTTCATTTTGGATGGAAGCTGTCAAACCTTAAAATGCTATATATTAGAATCTGTATCTTAAACAAAAAAAATGAAACGGCCATGATCTCTGAAACTATTGATCTAAGGCTAGTATATAGTTTCTAAAGAGAAACGATAGGTCTCATCAATATCGTAATTAAGAGAAACGATAGGTCTCATCAATATCGTAATTTCTTTTGACAGCTATCAAACTTAAAATCGCGATATCTAAAATAAATAAATTAGGTATGATTCCATGTTCGGCAGTAGGTAGTTCACAAAAGCAATCTGCCCAGCAGCGGCATCTTTAATGGTTCTGGATTTTTCAAGTTTGCCACTATTTATTATAATAAAAAAACCAGACAAGTGCAAGTCACGGTAGTAGGTGAGATATTGTCAAGGGTTTACCAATTGTAAGTAAAAAAAAAAAAAGTCGGACTCGCCCACCGAGGGTTCCGTACAAATTTGTAGGTACATATTATTATTAATCATAACAGTGCAAACTGTTAGGTACTACATTCGCAAAATTTATTAGGTACCTACCTTTACATATAAAAAAGGGATTAAAAAAAAATTCGTTATAAATCATAAACTATACATCAAAAAATAATTAAAAATATGTTAAAGCTTGTGCCAATGAAGCGCTTTCATACGATACCCCACATGATACGGTTAACTCAATTCAAAATTTGGACCGCCGTTCCTTGCATAATTGATATGTACTTTTAATAAAGACATACAGTTTTTATGATTTACAAATATACAGTTTTTAGATATATATTTTTTTTATTTTTTTTTTATTAAAAATTTGAGTGCGTTTGACTGCAACTCACCTGATGGTAAGTGATGATGCAGTCGAGGATGGTACACGCAAACTCAAATAATGCCTATTCACTCTTGCCTTGAAGATCCCCAAATTATAGGAATCGGGAAACACTGACGCAGGCAAGGAGTTCCACTCCTGCGCTGTACGCATAATAAATGAAGAAGCGTAACGATTCGTGCGAAAAGGTGGAACATCAACAACAAAGGGGTGCAACCCCTCCCTACGTCTCGTTGACCGACGGTGGAATGGAGCAGGGGGAATGAGGTCGTGAAGTTCTTGCGCGCACTCTCCGAAATGAATTCGATAGAATACCGATAGACAGGCGACTTTGCGGCGATGCTCAAGGCTTTGGAGCTTGTCATTGACTAGCTCGTCGTCACCAATGAGTCTCCGTGCGCGTCGGTCGATGGCGTCCAAGGTATCCAGCTGATAGCGGGCTGATCCATCCCATAAGTGTGAACAGTACTCCATACATGAGCGGACCTGTGCTTGATACAAGGTAAGCAGCTGTCCAGGTGTGAAGTACCGTCTCACCTTAGAGAGAATGCCCAGCTTCATTGCAGCAACTTTTGCCTTGGACTCAATGTAACGACCGAAGTTAAGATTGGGTGTTAAATCCACGCCGAGGAGTTCCAGGTGATCAGATATCTGAATCGGTTCATTCCGGAGAGTTGGAGTCAAGGTGAATGGACTCCTTTTGGCGGAAAAAAGACACGCCTGAGTTTTAGAGGCATTAAACCTTACGAGGTTGGAATCACCCCATTCAGACACTGCCTGAAGTGATAGGTTAATGCGCTCTATCATGGCCTCTCTCAGAAACAGCGTATCAGTGCTGTTAGCTCGTGCACTGGACAGGTATCTTTCTACAACCGTGCTGTCGTCTGCATAACCAATTATACCGGGTTTCAGCAGATCGTTTATGTGAAGCAGAAATAGTGTTGCAGAAAGAACAGATCCCTGAGGTACCCCGGCATCAATCGCCAATAGGTCTGAGGAACAGCCATCAACGACCACTCGAATAGACCGTTCCCTCAGGAAATCAGCTACCCAGTTACACAATCCCAAATGAAGACCATAAGAAGGAAGCTTGCCAATAAGGCTAGCGTGCCAGACCCTATCAAACGCCTTCGAGATGTCGAGTGACACAGCGAGAGCTTCGCCATGCTTCTCGATGGCCTCGCCCCATATATGCGTAGCATACACTAGAAGATCTCCAGTAGATCGACCTCGGCGAAATCCGTATTGTCGATCGCTAAGGAGGTCATTGTCTTCTAGGTATGCCAGAATGCGGGTGTTCAATACACGCTCCATAATCTTACAGATTACGGAGGTGATTGCTATAGGGCGGTAGTTTGCGGGATCGGCACGACTGCCTTTTTTGGGCACCGGCTGCACGTTGGCCAGCTTCCAGGACTTTGGGACTATACCCGTTTCAAGAGAGAGGCGGTACAGACGTGTCAGAACAGGAGACAACTCAGGAGCGCAGTTCTTTAGCACTATAGCTGGTATACCGTCAGGTCCACTGGCTTTGTTCACGTCAAGATTGCGAAGTGTTTTGAGTACCTCTTTTTGCTTGATACGAATAGGGGGCATTGTAGTATCGCAAGGAGATAACTGGGGTGGTATTCTATTCGCTGTATCGAGACGTGAATTTTCGGCAAACATATAGGCAAACAGATTAGCCTTCTCATTATATATTTCCTATACTTGCAGTATAAGACGGTATTAATTCTAGGTCAACGGGAAATACTCTATGAATTTTGATTCCCTTGAGAGTGTCGAAATAACGTTTTTTTAAGTTAACTTGGAAGTTTGATTTTTTATAGCTTCAAGGGAATTTAGACCCAAATAATATATGGTTTTAATTTCAACCCGGTTTCCCGAGATAAAGGGTCTTGACAGACAGACGGACGGACGGACGGACAACAAAGTGATTCTATAAATGGGTTCCGTTTTTTCCTTCTAAGGTACGGAACCCTAAAAACACTTTTTCTTCTCTTAACGTTCTAATTAATTATATTTTTAACTTTGTACGTTACTAAAACCTATTAGCTACTACCTACTATACTATGTAGTTCATTATTCCAGAAAAAATCTCAATAAGACGTACTTCCCATACAAATTCAGGGTCTTTAACTCCATAAGGCTTACAAACTAAATAGGTAATATACTATATACTCATTCCAGAAAAATCGTTTTAAGGTTGGTGGAAGGGCATTTTTTAAGCCCGCCGGGCTAGCTACCACCATCTTAACTAATTCTTGCCAACAAAAATCAATGTTAATAGCATCGGTGTGCTTCGGCAAGCTTCGCCCTTAACCCTCTTTCATCTTCGGCATCATCGCCACTTACCAACAGGTGATGCCAAGGGCTTACCAATTATGGATAAAAAAAGGTACCTACCTCCCATACAAACATAGATCATTTGTAAAGTTCTCATCCAATTCCTGTCTTAGATTCAAAATGTTTGTGACCCACAATCCTGCTCTTTCCTGGTGCAAAGGCTGTCCGTTGCGACCTTTGCTCCCGGAGAGATCAGAGGTGGTCTTTTTGACTGACGAACCTAACGGTGATTTTTTTTAAATTGTTATAGTTGTATATTAGAAAAGTAAGTGTGTGGTTTTATGAAACCACGGTAAAAGTGAAACTTTACAGAGGACGAAACGATCATGGCTGCTCTCGCTACGGTACAGAGGACGAAACGATCATACCGTCAGACGAAAGCGGCCGTCACGCGACATGTAACACACAGACAAAAAAAATTGAGACAATGTAATACAAGTTTCACTCACTTTAAAAAAAAACAAAATGGAGATCTATATTTTAACTATTTTAATGTTTATATAACAGTTAGTTGTATGAAATGTCATACAATTCCGTTCTTAGAGGACTTATGATAGGGGTCGCGTGACCCGCAGCGCGCTCCATCAAGCTTTTTATGTCGCTGCTTGTGGGAAGGGAGAGCGGCGCGCGTGATAGATTATAGGAAGTTTTAAATACTATTTTTTAGTAAATTTAACCTACATCAGGAAATCTATGAAAAGAAGTTCTACTTAGTTCAAGGTACTAATCTAATTAGGGTCATACATTTAAATTGTAAGAAATAAAAGAAGAAATATCTGGTAATATAATAAGTCAATGTAATTCTTTTAATAATCGGAGTTTTATATTTTAATTACATATTACAAGTTCCCTCCACGTGGAACTTGTATACCCAATATTTTACAAGAAGTGTAGCAAAGCGAGAAGAAACACTAAGCCCAAGGAAAGAAATATACTTAAAGTCTATTACAATCATCTTTAAATAAACTATCTAAAATTTATCAAACAGGGTTACAGGTTAAGGTACTTATCTGGATTGAATACAGGTTGCAGTGGAACCGACTGACTGGATTATCTCGTGACTAATGCCTCCCACGTAATGTCCCGATTATGGTATTACAGCCCCTTTTATGTATGTCGATCGAGTCCACTACACATTGTTACAACAAACTGACAACTGTCCAAGTTCTCGAATATGATTGGCTAACCAACATAGACCTAGTAAATTAAACACAATAGTTAACATTTTCTTAATATAAATATCAATGTATGTTATGTTTTTGTCTTCTGAGTTTGTTGATTATTTATAAAAATATTTTATTTAATTGTATCTAATCGCTAAGACACAATATTCCAGATAATAAATAAATAAAACATTAAACTGTTATATTTTACACAATATTGCCATTACAAATAATATTCATAATCATTACTAGAATGTTGCTACTTACATCTCTAAAATTCCTAAATTTTATACCAACATTATTATTCATTTTGTAAGAATATTCAATATTAGTGCTTTTCATTCAGATCATAATCTATCACGGCCATCCTGATATGTACTTCGCTCTCGAAGTACATACCAATCAACAATATTTTCAAATGCGAAAAATGTCGGAAAGTACGTATCAACAACATGTTATAGGTATGGGAGGCCTGTTACCTAGACATGATGCCCCATATATCACCCGCTGCCAGTGAAGACGGGCTACCACCAAGCAACAAGCAGACCAGCGGATGGAAAACAAGGTTAAGATTATTTGTAAACTGTAAAACCATGACCATTGTGTCAAAAGCAAATAAATTATTTCAGTCTTTCTGTTTTTTTTCTCTTTTTTTTGTGTAAAAACTCATTGCTTTTCAAGGAGACCAGTTACTAGACATGATAGCCCCATCACCCGCTGCCAGTGAAGCCAGGCTACCACCAAGTAACAGGTAGACCAGCGGGCGGATATGGGAAGCTAATTGTCCCTTGCATGTTAATCCCGTCACTCGCTGCCAGTGAAGCCAGATTAACATCGGACAATAGCAGACCAGCGAACGGAAGAGGGATTTTTTTTTTGTTATTTATTCTTTGATATGTATTCACGTTTTTCTTTACTTTCATAACTATGAATACTATTTCATTAGAAAAAAAAATGTAATATTCTTGCAAAATTATCAATATAAAATATTAATTACATATCTTCAATCAAAACGCTAACTTGAATTCCAAAAGTTTATAAAAATAAATAAAATTTTGCCACCATAACGTATATAATATACAACATTCTCATTTTCAAACTTATTCTTCTCAACCCATTTCTCTGGGTATAAATAAGCTTTGCTTTTAAGGTCCAAGATTCAAACATTTAGTAGGCACAACACTACAACTCGACGCAAAAAAATATTACACGAGTAAACAAGAAACATGTAGGAACACACAGTAAAAATATAAAACAAAGTATAAAAACAACAACGTATTTTTCATATATACAAATTCTGTGGTGATTGTAATCTGCGTATATGAGAGGTACTCGTAGTTGTGCGTTGCGCTGTATTGCGATGCCAAATAGGACACTTATCTTATGCCACAGTTAGTTTCATTCTAAAATCGGCAGAACTCCGAGAAAATCTACAATTTTCGAGGATACTTATACACAACAGCCTTTTAATTCTTTTTAATTCTATTTTGATTCACATATATATTATACTATCACTCATTTCTTGTTGTATTCCTACCGTGACAATAGGATAAGTCTAAGGCAAAGCCGTGCAAAACCATACATTACATAATGTAACTTAGCATTTGTGACAATTATCATGTAACTCACTCTTCAATAAATAAAAGCTATGATGATAAAAAAAGAAAATGACGGTGCTATAAAGTTTTTTAAATAAAAAAAAATAATACTTTCAATTGCTTTTATGTATTGAAAAATGGATGGTGAAAAATCTCTAAAAAATATACTAAACTTTTAAAAACAATGGTCACTGAATTATTAAATATTTGTAGCGACACCTTCAGTAATCCATGGCATACATAAGTACAAGTACTAACTATCAACGATTGGTCCCTAGGATATTCCATTGTTTCTTTAACTCAAGCTACTCGTAAATATAACCCCCAGCACATGCAGGATACAACTGAATATATTCCATACCATTTTACCATTCGAGGTCAAGCATTTATCTTTGGGCCATAGGCGCCAATGAGTTCGATACTTTTGTACAGAAAAAGTCTTAATCCATCATGAACTTACTCTTATTCTATGAAACAATGAAATATCTAGGGTTGAATAAAAGGCACAGTATAATAAAGAGTACTAAAGGGGACAGTCAATAAAATAATAAATGTAAAATTATTATTATTTTTTGCGGCCTCCGTGACTGTGTTACTCTGATCAAGTTTTCTTTTATAAATAAATTATCTGATTTAGACCACCAAGTTTAGCTTTATTCTCGTATCAATTATTTACGGTTAGGTACGTCATATTAAACCACTTCCATTTATTAACAAATCTACCTACATTTTTTTTTATGGAAAATACAATTGCTCGGCCAGTCTGACCCAAAACATTGTTTAATTATAAAACTACTAAGCATTGTGAATCTTGGCCAGATTCGTGACATTAATTCAATCTAAATTATTCATTACATTGCAAGTAAACACGGTTACAAACGTTACGTTGACATATTAACGAAAACAATTAAGTAATTAGGTATGTAGGTAGGCAAACAAAAATGATAAAACAAGAATGTAAAAATCCGCTTTCAATTAACTACCAGTCACAGATTTGGACAGATAATATATAAGTCATTGCTACCAGTTCAACAACTATCAGTGATGTCCGTGTCCGACAAGTCATTCATTGAAACAAATTGCATGTTTATTAGTCATACTGAATATCCGTCAAATAACTTTTTAAGATTCGTACGGTCAAGACGAAATCAAAAAAAAGAGCAAGTATAAAAAAATAGACCAAAAAATAGACAAGTGCGAGTCGGACTCGCCCACCGAGGGTTCCGTAATTATTTTTTTTAGGTTTACGATTCAATTACAAATGTATAGTTTTCAGATTTTTCCCTATACTTGTAATATAAAACGGTATTACTTGCTAAATTTCATAGTTCTAGGTCAATGGAAAATACCCTATAAATTTTGATTCCCTTGCGAGTATCGAAATCGTTTTTTGCGTCATAAACGGCTGTATATTTTTTTTTACGTTAACTTAGAAGTTTAATTTTTTTTCACAGCTTCAAGAGACTGTAGACCGAAGTACATGGTTTTTATTTCAACTCGATACCTCCACGCGTTCCCGAGATAAGAGGTCTTGACGGATAGAAGTACAACAAAGTAATCCTATAAGGGTTCCGTTTTTCTTTTGTGGTGCGGAACCCTAAAAAGTAGTATATTCGGCTCATATGAAATTATTCTGTAGGTAGAATATAATATTTTTAACATAAACCTGCGACGATAATGCTGTGCTGCTTTCGCAAAACTAAACCTCAAGAGAAAAGGAGATGAGTATACTCTTATCGTTATGCCGATCTCATGCCTCGTACAGCCTTACATGTCAAACTTCTGTCACACTGTCAACCAGGGATGTATACCATGTTTGTACAAATTGTATCGATATCGATAGAAATACTCATTGGAATATTATTAGAATAAAAATTGACATGGGTTTACTTTTTAACCAAACTACTAAAAGGAAGCTATTGTTTTATGTATATAAGTCTTGTTTCTCTGGGTTAGCAAAAACGGCTTGATAGATTGTGTGAGGTGTCGTAAGATTCATACGATTTTCCAGAGTGTTGAGTGACATAGGTTTTAAGTTTTGAATAAAAGAATGTAGTATATCTTGAAAAACAGGCCCATCCGGAAGAAAACACGAAACTTGACTATGCAAAATAAGACTTTTTTGTTGAAGCAAAAAAAAAATCATGTTTTTTAAAAAACTATAACAGACTACAAAAAGAAATTCCTCAATTGTTAGCACTAAGAAGCCGTGCTAATGTCAATGATTCTTATACAACAAAAAGTTTATTTATTGCTATTTTAAGCCACATCGTAGAAATGTGTCACATCACTAGTCTAGTACGAAGGATTACAAATGCTCGTCACTCCTTAGGCTTAACATGCCTTCTTAATTTGGTAGCTTGGACTGCTATCCATAGATATCCAAGCGACAATTTGGGTGGTACGGTGTGAGGTCACCAAAATTTTATTTATGGTTTATTCGATCCAAGATATTCGGTAATGTTTTCTTGAAATGCCGGGTATTATGTAATTTTACTACCAGGTACCTACCCAAGGTAAAGTGTAACTTATCTGCGGTCTAAACAAAAAAAGGTTCTGTTCAGGCGGATGACTACGACCGGGACTGAACTCTTCTGTCGGCCATACCTGTTCACAAAGTAACGACTGATCCATATTGTCAGCGCCACCTTTGTTTTTCTTTTCGTGTCACTATCCATATCTTTTTGTTTGTCATAGTCTATGTGATCCATGTCTTTTAGTTTGTCGTAGTCCTTAGTCAGCTATTCTAGTCCTTTTCTACTCAGTATTTCAGATACCAAAATAATAACTGTTGTGGGTAATGTCTCGAATTTTATCGTGTTATGGGAGAGAGAAAAAAAAAAGCTGGAAGAGTTTTACACCACTGTAGTTTAACTAGAGTACTCGTATTTTACGTATAATAAAAAGTTGAGCTATGTAGGTTATAAAACTATTACTACTTACTAAACTATTTGCACGTCATTTTTGCAAACACATTACCGGCTTTTGCAGCTCGCTGCCGATTAGATAGGCACCCAGATGTTCGATGCTCTGGCGCCACGAGTCACGACGCGACGTGGCAACCGATCAGTGATGACCAGTGTGTGACGCGTCACTTCTTTGGGTCAAGCAGAGGCAGGGCGACATGATCCCAGGGCGTGACGCAGTGTGGAGTAGGAAACAGCATTCTTGGTAGCCTTTGGGAGGCCATAAGATTCGAGTAGGACACCTGAAATTGCACAATGGTATTAGATCTCTGGGCAAAAAAAAAAGGGCGAATCCCACTTCTGATGATAGATTATAGGAAGTTTTAAATACTATTTTTTAGTAAATTTAACCTACATCAGGAAATCTATGAAAAGAAGTTCTACTTAGTTCAAGGTACTAATCTAATTAGGGTCATACATTTAAATTGTAAGAAATAAAAGAAGAAATATCTGGTAATATAATAAGTCAATGTAATTCTTTTAATAATCGGAGTTTTATATTTTAATTACATATTACAAGTTCCCTCCACGTGGAACTTGTATACCCAATATTTTACAAGAAGTGTAGCAAAGCGAGAAGAAACACTAAGCCCAAGGAAAGAAATATACTTAAAGTCTATTACAATCATCTTTAAATAAACTATCTAAAATTTATCAAACAGGGTTACAGGTTAAGGTACTTATCTGGATTGAATACAGGTTGCAGTGGAACCGACTGACTGGATTATCTCGTGACTAATGCCTCCCACGTAATGTCCCGATTATGGTATTACAGCCCCTTTTATGTATGTCGATCGAGTCCACTACACATTGTTACAACAAACTGACAACTGTCCAAGTTCTCGAATATGATTGGCTAACCAACATAGACCTAGTAAATTAAACACAATAGTTAACATTTTCTTAATATAAATATCAATGTATGTTATGTTTTTGTCTTCTGAGTTTGTTGATTATTTATAAAAATATTTTATTTAATTGTATCTAATCGCTAAGACACAATATTCCAGATAATAAATAAATAAAACATTAAACTGTTATATTTTACACAATATTGCCATTACAAATAATATTCATAATCATTACTAGAATGTTGCTACTTACATCTCTAAAATTCCTAAATTTTATACCAACATTATTATTCATTTTGTAAGAATATTCAATATTAGTGCTTTTCATTCAGATCATAATCTATCACGCGCGCATAGACCGCGTGCAGTGGGGTCATGCACCCAGTCCCGGACATGAAAGTATTATTTAAGAATTACTAGCTTTTGCCCGCGGATTCACCCGCGTGGACATCGTTTTAATGACTATCTTTAAGAGTGATTAGTAAATTATGTCGTTTCCCACCTACTCAACCATATCTGTGCAAAAAATCACAACAATCGAGTATTTTTTCAGTTCCCTTAGGAACTGCATCAGATTATGCTATTTTCCCGGTATAAAAAGTAGTATATGTCCTTCCCCGTGACACAGGCTACCTGCATGCCAAATTTCATATAGATTGGTCAAGGAGTTGAAGCGTGAAAAGGTAACAAACAAACAAACACATTTATAATAAAAGTGAATTACTAGCTTTTGCCCGCGATCCGCCCGCGGGGATATAGTTTTAGTGAATGTTCTCGAGAGCGCTTTAGCAGAACAAATCAATTGATGTTATTTTTATGCTACAAGGGTGGTAAAAGGTAAATCACCAATTAGCTTTTACACCCAGTATGTGTGTGTGTGTGTGTGTGTGTGTGTGTGTGTGTGTCTATAAGTTCGTCTCGTGTTCTAGTTCCCAAACTTCTAGACGGATTTGGGTGAAATTCGGGATAAGGTAATATTTTTTTTATATCCCTTGGCGTTTTTTTTTAAATCCACCATACTGTTTTTTTAAGGCTGCCGATACAATAAAAAAAGGTTTTTTTTTCTCAAAAATAGCTCGGTTTCGATGATACTGTAGGTCTATAGTAGGTTCGGGATAATAGTCTGTTGTTCCAAGAAAAACCGGAAAGTTACCTCCCATACAACTCCAGGTTGTTTGTTACTTTTTCTCAAAAATGATTCTTACGATTTTAATGAAACTTAGTGAATAATTAGTATACACCATCCAACAACCAAGACTGTTCAGATTATTGTGACCTAACTCGATTTTTGTGTCAACAGTGACTGGCCTAAAGCTAATATAAAGCTTGTAATAATTTTCGAAAAACCTAATAACTTTTAGGTAGGTCCAAGCTTTAATTTGAAAATAATTTTAATTATTTAGTATTCTTCCCATCAAACCCTTTAATTAGATACCCATATCTCTGGGTGCATAAAAAAACTGATCCGCCATCTTTGGGAGCCCGCCATCACTTAGCTAACCATACATTGTTTTCCAAACTTAACGTGTATGTCCCAAACTTTCTAACAGACAGACTATACAACTTCCTAGTCGCTAGAATCACTCATTTAAGGTTTTTCACTTGTTTTCAAGTTTCTTGTTTACGGAAAAGAAAATGGCGCGCGCAAAGCAATTTAAAAAAAAAGTACACCAAGAAGGTTCCGAGTCTGAGTTTTTAACAAATTAAAAAAGGTTGTATGATAAATTCGGCACCATGGAGATAGAAGTTAATAGGTATAATAATGTTTTGAATTCACGATGTTCCAAATTCAATTTACTTTATCCTCTAGCGAATAAAAACGGCTTTTGCACTCTGATATATACTTTATCCTCTAGCGAATTAAAACGGCTTTTGCACTCAGATATCGAAGAGCACAAATACAATTTCCGAGATGGGGGGATGAAAAAATTCTTTATACATCGATATGTGTCAACTCAATATATTCGCAAAGTTTTAATTCAATTCGGCATGTAGTTTTTGTATTTTAGCAAAACAACGTTTGTATGGAAACTCGAGCCTCCTGGGGACCCTAAATACCTCCTGCTACTTTTAAAACAATTACTTGGGACTACTCCTCAGCATGAAGGTTAGAATGATATCTTTGTTGGCACATAGGCCCTATAAACCTAACAACGAAATCTATGCGGTCACTTTCAGATAAACATGTCGTCTCTAAGACGCGTTCTGTTTTGGCTACAACTAGCCATAGTGTTGAATATCGTCCAGGAAGCCGCCTTCTCAATATCAGGGCTCGAGTACGTCTATCAGAAAGATATGTCGGAGTACTGTCGGCGGAGCGTGATTCCCTCGGTGTTCCTGGGGCGCCACGTAATGGCGTCCCAGACGCAGATGCTGCACTTCACGCAGCTGGAAGTGCCATACAGCTGCTTCATAGTCGTGAGGTTCATATAGATTTTTACTAGTAACGTTGATGGTGTAGCTGCAGTATATACTCGTGTTACGAGGACGTATTGGAGCGCTGTCGGCGGCGCGCAAAGTCTACTTAGTGTCAGTTCCTCGACTGTCTCGTTTCATTAGGTAAGAACTCGAAAATCCTGTATTTTCAAGCGACTTCCAAAAAGGCGGAGGTTCTCAATTCGACTGTATGTTTTTTTTAATGTGTGTTACCTCAGAACTTTTGACTGGGTGAACCGATTTTTATGATTCTTTTTGATATGTAACATCTTTGCTCTCGCTTTCCTGCAATTTGTGGGAGTGATTTCGTGAAATGGGACGGAAATGTGTAACAGGAAATGGGAACGTTTTTTAATTCTCGAAAACTAAGGTTGTCATAGCCATGCCGCCTAGTGTGATGGCAAAGGCAAAGATGACATACTACTATTCGAAGGGTCGGCCCGTGAATGTACGACCCGATAATTAATTAATTTCATAAGTATTAAGTATTTTGTCACATGTTACACATCATATGCGAGTACTGTAGGTCTCGTTTTTTTTGTTTTATTTGAAAGGTAGTGTTACCCGTGTGGTCCCATATAAATTTTATCAAAATCAGTGCAGAACTATATTAGAAAATTAACAAAAACCAAAAATAATGTAAAAATGTACTAAGTTATTGCGATGGAAGTCGGTTTTTTAACGTGTTTAGCGTTTTCAATTATTCACAGAGATATTGCCTTACAGCTTCTTCTTTAGTCACAGATCTATTATTTGAAGTGTATATAGTCATCAAGTCGCTAAGAACCTACAGCGTCCCCAGTGGCAGAGCATGATTCGGTTAGTACTGCAAGGAAGGTTAGATTGTAACACCACATAGCCAGGGGAGTAAGGAGTTTCATCCTGCACTTTATGCCACTCCGCAGGTGCGTTATTTAAACTCCTAAGATTACTTGCCCCCGCCTCCCCCCTGCGGTTCCCCTTCGTCCCCTCTGAAAGGTCCTTTTAACGTGGTTTTTAATTTTACTGAAAAACGGTACAGGTCAGTGGTAAACTAACAAAGACAAAATTAATCTGCATTAAATTTGTCTAAACACACTTCATATTAAATTTATATCGATACCAACATTCCTTGTTAACACAATTATTGTTATTTTATGAAAACTTTTATTTTTAATTTCTCATTTTCGTTTGTATTTTCACAAAAACGACGGCATTATTAAACCATATACATTTGCTAAAAAAACAGGACATACCTCCTTATTCTACTACTTATTAAATAGACAAAAAGTGCGGGATAAATTACTTTATTAATTTATACCTACGTACAAAATGAGGTGTCACTCATTTGCACTCCACTAATACTTACAGAGAACTTTACTTTCCTGTCATCATCATCATCATCATCATATCAGCCGAAAGAAGTCCATTGCTGGTAAAAGGCGACATTTTCACGACAACCGGTCCTGCGTTGCCTAAATCCAGCGGCTTCCCGTGACCTTCACACGACTACATCTTCCGGTGCGCGGTCGCCACTTGAGAACTTTACTGCCCCAACGGCCATCTGTTCTACGAGCTCTGTACCCTGCCCACTGCCACTTCACTTTAGCGATTCTGTGAGCTATGTCGGTCACTTAGTTCTCCTGCGGATCTCCTCATTTCTGATTCGATCGCGTAGGGAAACTCCGAGCATAGCTCGCTCCATCGCCTTCTTATGAAGCCCATAGCATGCGACCATGTCTGAGATCCGTATGTCATCACTGGAAACACACACTGGTCAAAGACTTTAGTCTAGAGACAATGCGGTATTTGGGACGTGAAGATATTGCGAAGCTTTCCGAACGCTGCCCAGCCGAGTTGGATTCGTCGATTGATCTCTTTCTTGAAGTTGTACCTACCTAACTGGACTGTTTGTTTATACATATTCGTCAACAACTTCGAGTGTAGAGTCTCCAAACTTTAGAGGAGTGGGTGCAAGGTTTCCAGGTGCGATGAGCTGTCACTCTGGAACAATATTACGTAAAAAATAAATTCCATCCCATTTTGTAAGTAAACTCGTAGCGTAGCTTTTTCCACGGTCATACAAAAGACTATTCTGTACTAGCTTTCGCCAGTGGCTTTGCTCGCGTGAACATAGTTTCTATGACCGTCTTCGAGGGTGCGAAGTGCGCGAGCTGCAAGCGACTTACGAGCGTAGAAATAAGTAACCTATATGTTGATCTAGGTCCCAATGTGGCTGTTTACCAAATTTCATCCAGATCCGTTTATCCGTTGTGGCTTTAAAGAGAAACAAACATCCGTACATACAAACTTTCGCGTGAATGTCCACTGCATGACAGAAGTAAGAAGAAAAAAACAACCCGTTAATGACCTAGTTTTTGTAGTAAGTCAAAAAAAGGAAAATTAAAATTATATTCTTTGAATTTTTTTTTTAATACTTTTTGGGGTTTTTCCTCAAATTTTTTGGTTAATTTTATGTGTAGATCATCAAAGAAATTATCCTTTCAAATGAAACTATTTTGAAGTCTCTACCGCTGCTAATTTAAAGACTATACACGTGTAACAGAGTGGAGTTTCTTAAACAACGCAAGGTTGACGAATTTGTAGTTGGAAAAGGACATGTGGCAACTCTGAAATTTTACAGCAGTCACCTTTGATTATGCCGATTATTTAAAGTGGAGCGCTAAACAAAAGAAGAGCGCGTTATCTGAACGATGAACTTTTAACACCCTGTATATTATACTCACAAGTGAGTACATTAAAAACCACAACTCTCCCCTCCCCCCTTGAAAAGTGTGCCATTTTATATGTTTTAGTATGAAGGGTCAAATTTTTTTTAGAATCGTCTATGGGTTCCATGGGGGAAGTTGTACAGCACAGTATGATGAGTAGAACCCCCAGTTAACGGGTCCTCACCAATTTTTTTACACCTGTATACTATAAATTAACTAGTTATTACAGTTTTCTGTACATTTGATGTTTATTTTTTTGCCGTGTTGATTTTGAGTCAATTTTGACCACTATATAGCTTGGAAACTACAAATCGTATCAAAGAATATTGTAGAAGTTATGTGTAGCAAATAAAAGAAGTAATTTACTCCTTGATCCTTCTGAACTAGCTTGTATCGGTTTCCTGATAATTAAGATTATCTTTGAATTGGCACAATTTTCAAGGGGCGAGGGGAGAGTTGTGTTTTTTAATAATAATAAACATTTTATTTACGACCAACTCTAGGAACAATTTTTGTTAGTAATCTTAAAAATTAAGCTTATACCAAAGTATACAGGGTGACTGGTAAGTAGTGCAAATCCTTTTAAGGGGATAAACTACATCTAATTTGCAACAGAAAAAGTCATACTAACTGGGGGTCGGAAATCAATGGTTGTCGAGTTAAAGCCCATTTCATTTTAAAATTTTGTATGAAAAACGCATTTAATTTTGTTCAAATATTTAGTAATTTTACAAAAAAAAAGTTATAATACGGTTGGCGTGAAAAATACAGTTAAAACTTTCTCATTTTATCAGCATTCCAAAAAAGTAAAATAGTTAAAAAGTACAAATTGATTGCAACAAAAAAGAATCATTGTTGTCAAAAGGGTGCAGCAAACAAATCCCATACAAATTTTCAATAAACATTATTTTCATGTTTTTTTTAATTTCATAATTTATCATGTTTTTCGCATAACAAACATCTCTGACTCTCTAGCATCAAGACTAACTTTGATTCACAAGCTCATCCAAAAAATTCGTACTTTGTTGGATAATTAGTATGGGATTTTAGGCCCCCTTTTCACAACAATCATTGTTTTTTGTTGCAATTAATTTTGTACATTTTTAACTTTTTTACTTTGTTCGAAAGCGTGATAAAATGAGGTAGGTTTTACCGTATTTTGCATGCCAACTGTATTATAACTTTTTATTAAAAAATCACAAAACATTTGAACAAAATATTTTTTCATACAAAATTAAAAAGTTTAATAGGCTTTAACTCGAAAATCGTTGCTTTTCGACCCCCAGTTAGTATGACTTTTTCTGTTGCAAATTAAATTTAGTTTATCCCCTTAAAATGATTTGCACTGCTTACCAGTCACCCTGTATATATTAGTACTAACACACACACCCTAACAGTATGGACACTCCCTGCCGCTCTCTAGAATGCGACCTCACCCCTCGTCACCCAGATTGATACAGATTGTTTACAGTTTGGTTGTCGAACGTATAGGATTTCGCCGCCATTTTGTTTGTTCCGTCATTCCTTTATTGAAATGTCATTTCTGGCCCGTTGTATGAAATGCTTAGATATAAAAATATAAAATCAGAAACTTCCTTGAGGTTTGATTGCCGGAATTCATGTACTCGTAGCTGTAGTCAATAATGTACTCACTTACTTTTTAATAAAGCAGCAGTTTAAAAAACTATACGTCTTGCCGCGAAAAAAATCTAGAATGAATGTGCTATAACGTTGTTACGTTGATGTTTCATTAGATTGGTACTTATTATACAATACTAGCTGTTTCCCGCGGCTTCACCCGCGTGGACAACGTTTCTATGACTTTTCGAGGGTGCGCAGTGCGTGAAAAAAAGTAGTCTATGTGTTAATCCAGGTCCTAATCTGTCTACCTACCAAATTTCAGCCAGATCCGTTCAGTAGTTTTTGCATGAAGAAGTAACAAACATACACACTCACAAAGGCCGGCCTCCCACTCGGTGGACCGATGACATGGTGAAGGTCGCGGGAAGCCGCTGGATGCAGGCAGCGCAGAACCGGTCGTCGTGGAGATCCTTGGGGGAGGCCTATGTCCAGCAGTGGACGTCCTTCGGCTGATATGATGATGATGAAAAACGGTTAATAAATTCTTCCTAACAGTATGTGATGAGTGCCCCTGTATTCTAAATCAGAACTTATTTCTTAATATCTTTGCACTGATGATAGTCTGGATTTCCAATCAGGACCGAGTCTGGCAGCAACATCATCCTGGTATTGAATACGGTCGACGACGGCGAAGAGGAGGCGTGTTACGGGCCCAAGGAGAGTCAGGTGACAATACTACTGCAATTGCGGATTTGTCAATTACAATACTAAGAAATTTTCAGTTTACGGATTCATTGTACTTACACCTACCTACCTACTTACCGCACGTAACTTCTGCCTACGTGGATAAGTAAATAAATCTTAGATTTGGACAGAAGGATCCGCCCGTCTCCATATTTTACTCAGATTTTCTTCATACATGCAAAAAGTAGCGCCATCTGACATAACTCGTACGAACTAGCATGGGGCTAGAGTTGACGTCAGTGCCGCGCTAAAAGGACCTTGGTAGATTAGTCGCTTTAAAAATACGTTTATTTAATTTGTTTACAAGAAAAAATACAATGTAAGGTTACCTAACGATGATACGATATCCCATGTTTCTTTTTAGTCTTTCTTTCATGATTTTTACAGCCTCTAACAACACAAAAATGCATTTTTATGTAGAATATCTTTCCACCGCACTCTGCAAATTCCCGCAAACGACTATCGCGCGAGTGTGCGAAACTTTTGATTTTCGCACCAATTCGCTGGGATCATTAGTCGCCCGCGTTGGCCGGGTCCTTACGCCTGTAATATATAAGTCATTGATTAAACAAAATAAATATATTTACAAAGAAAATACGATCCCTCCATAACAAGGTAGGAACCTGTGTATCGGGAATGTCTTTAACTGCTTCTAATATAGTTACTAGGAGGTAACGACAAATTCGATAACGATAACGGAAATGAATAAACTTAGGTTGAGAGGATAAATGGCAATGCTCTGATGTTAAATATCTCGGTCTGCCTGCGAAAGTGGTTGCGTTATGTACTTAAAGCGCCTGAAAAACTAGTTATCGTGACTAAAAAAAAAACGATAAGGAAAATGACTGAGTAAGATATAAAATGAGTACTAGTTGTACTCCAATTATGCAAAAACTGACCAAATATTCGATTGCGTTATGGAGCAACGTCCGTTTAGTAGTAGGAATTCTGGACCAGGCCCCCACCCCCCTGTTGGAGCACAAAGTTGGAAATGGCGGATATTAATTCCTTAAAAAAACATTGAAAATTATGGTCTCGCATTTAAATCGTATGCGTGTGGTCCCATTTCGTTATCTTCAAGCGTTTCCGAGATAGGAATTCCAGGCAACTTTGGGGCTCCGGCAGGGGGATGGGATTCTGATCCAGAAATCTCGCTATTATTAACCTAAGTTTATCCATTTCCGTTATAGGTGCCAAATTTGTAATGACCTCCTAGTCTATAACAAATGGAACTTGACACCTTTCAACACGTCGTAATATAATAAATAATGCATTCGCACTTTTATAACATTTTAAAATTTCTTAAGTTCTAATGATACATTTTAACTTTTAACCGCTTCCGTGGCGTAATGGTTAAGTTCATTCGTCCAAGAGGTTGCGGGTTTGATTCCCGGCGGAGTCTTACTTTGTAAGACTCGGTTTGGTTGGTGGAAGGGATATTTTCTATACCCATCTGGCTAGCTACCACCGTCTTATCTAAGTCTTGCCGCCAAACATCAATGTTAATAGCATTGATGTGTCCCGGCTTGAAGATAAGATAGCCAGTTCCCCATTGCGTTAGAGAATCTAGGCAAGCCCGTTTTCATCTTCGGCATCAGCGTCATTGACCATCAGGTGCGATGATGCCAAGGGCTTATCAATGTGGATGAAAAAAAATAAACAATGAAGCTACCGAGAAAGTTTGTACAGATTCCAAGTCAAATATCTGCAACCGCCTCCGTGGCGTAATGGTTAGTCCGTTCGCTTCACACCAGGAGGTCGCAAGTTCGATTCCCGGCGAGGTCAACTTGTAAGACTGTTTGGTTGGTGGTAGGGCATTTTCTAAGTCCGCCTGGCTAGCTACCACCATCTTATCTAAGTCTTGCCGCCAAACATCAGTGTTACCAACATTGATGTGTTCCGGCTTGAAGATAAGATAGCCAGACCCCCATAGCGCTGGGGAATCTTGGTAAGCACGCTTTCATCTTCGGCATAATCGTCACGATCAGGTGAGATGATGCCATGGGCTTACCAATTGAGAATAAAAAAAATCCTTTTTGAATCACCTCTAACGGGGAAAGTATCGTTACCTGCCGCTGGCGATTGTTTCATGATCTCGATGCAGGTGAGTGTTTACGAGCTGGGCGAGACCTTCGGCGGATACTGGGGGCCGCTGCCGAAGGTGGTGCTGCCAGACAACCAGCCCACGCCGAGCCACCTGTACACTCGCCCCACCACCAGGCCTACCTCTCCTCCGATTGCCGTGGAATCGTAAGGATGTTGCTCAGACTGAAGGATGACGAAGGATGCCAGCTCCCAGTATAGTTGCTTATGTTTCATAAACTGCTGCCGAATAGTTTGACCTGATATACTCGTAAGCTTTGAAACGATGAAGTTTATCTTCAGTGTCTTTAACCGCCTCCATGGCGTAATGGTTAGTCCATTCGCTTCACACCAGGAGGTCCCGGGTTCGATTCCCGATGTGGTCAACTTTGTAAGACTTGGTTTGGTTGGTGGTATTTTCATAGCCCGTCTGGCTAGCTACCACCATATTATTTATCTATGTCTTGCCGCCAAACATCAGTGTTATTTTTTTTATTAATAAAAAAATTAGTATATTTAGTTGCACCTTAACTGATGGTAAGTGCCGATGCAGCTGAGGATGTAGCATGCAAGCTCAAATAGTACCTATTCACTCTCGTCTTAACGATACCTAAATTATACGAATCTGGGAATACAGACGCTGGCAGGGAATTCCACTCCTTCGCCGTTCGCATAATAAACGAAGAAGCAAAACGCCTCGTTCGTAAAGGTGGAACATTAACGATAAAGGGGTGGAATCAACCTCCACGCCTGGTCGTCCGATGATGAAATGGAGAGGGGGGAATGAGTTCGTGAAGCTTCAGGGCACACTCTTCGAAATGAATACTGTAGATCACCGATAGACAGGTGACTTTGCGGCGATGCTCGAGGCTTTGGTGCCTGTTTGATACAAGTTCCTCGTCGCCAATGAGTCTTCTAGCGCGTCCGTCAATAGAATCCAAGGCATCTAGCTGGTAACGAGTCGATCCGTCCCATAAGTAAGAGCAGTACTCCATACATAACTGAAATTGAGCTTGGTAAAATATTAGAAGCTGCTCTGATGTGAAGCAAAGTCTCACCTTCTAAAGGATACCAAGCTTTTTGGCAGCCGTTTTTGCCTTGGATTCAATGTATCTCCCAAAATTCAGATCGGATGTTATATCTACGCCAAGGAGCTCAATCCAATCTTTAAATAACACGATGGAGCATTCCGGGATTTCCCGTGAGGTGGCGGGGCAGCCTTTCATAAGAGGCTAGCCTACTAATTGGGCCCCCTACTACCTACGGTCGGCCAGCGGTGCACCGTGCTTCGGATCCCGCTGCCCTCCAAGACTAGCCGCCAAGTGCAGCGACACTCTGACACTGAAACGGCATACTAACTCAGCGCTACTGTACAGACACCCGCCTTCCCAATGGCTTCTCAAGGCACCATGCCGGAACATGTCAGGGGATGCTTGGCGGCAAGACTTTGCCTTGAGTGTGGTAACTAGACACAGCCATCAGTAAAAACTCCAGAGCCTAGTTCGTTATACAGCAGGGTATACCGTGGGCAGGTGAGGTTGGCTTGGGTCTTATTTGTTTTTTTTTAATTTGAGTACGTTTGACTGCAACTCACCTGATGGTAAGTGATGATGCAGTTGAGGAGAAGGTGAAGGTGAAGTATAAGACCCCTTACACCCCACATTAACAGCATTGATGTGTTCCGCCTTGAAGATAAGATAGCCAGATCACCATTGCGTTGGGGAATCTTGGTAAGCCGGCTTCCACTTTCGGCATTGTCGTCACTTACCATCAGTAAGATGATACCAATTGTTAATAAAAAAAAGAATGTCAAAATTTAATATCGATGCGTTTAGATATTCATCGTTGCTTTGATATTCTTGGTAAATCATCATATCAGCCGAAAATCGTCCACTGATGGACATAGGCCTCCCCCGAGGATTTCCACGACGACCAGTAAATGCTATTCGATATTTAGCACCATCATAAAGGAATATGCTTAGGTGCCTAGGACTCAAAAGGACATCATACCAATGGTAGAACTTGATTGCAGCACTGAAGAGGAGACGACGCTGCCTACGACAAGCGTAACTTCAATCACGCAGAAGAAGACCAAGAAGGACTACATCCGCGTGGAGATCCCGTTGGTGAACGTGTCGGGCCCGTTCACCTACGACGCCGACTTCATCCACAGGCTGGAGAACTATGATCGACTGAATGAGGCCTTGCGAAGGTGATGATACTGAAGATGGTTTGAGTTTGACAGAAAACAGTCAGGTTTAAATTGCATTGCTGCTCTAAGTGCGATAATAGTTTGTGCCTACAACGTTTGCTAACTAAATTATAGTTTTTTTCCATCATCATGTAATGTACGTTTACAAAACAAACAATTGTGTCCATTTGCAACACGAAGAGCAGTTAGAAATGTATATCCTGAGGTTTAACACATTTTACGTAAAAGATGATTTTGAACAAAAAAACCGACTTCAAACAGAAAACTAAGGTTCCCCTCGATTTCTCTAAGATGCCATCATCAGATCCTGGTTTCCTTATCATGGTACCACCCTTGGAATATCTCCTTTCCAACAAAAAAAGAATCATCAAAATCGGTTCTTAAACGACGAAGTTATCCGAGAACACACATAAAAAAATAATTATACGGTCGAATTGAGAAACCTTCTCCTTTTTTTTGAAGTCGGTTAAAAATAGTAGGCAGCACCCTAACGCTCGCGATATTTGGTTAAAATATAAACCTGAGAATAACTAACAATATTGTTTGGATCGCAATCCACCCATGATCGATGCCTCAGCAAGATAAACTTAGAATCTACTATCTATCAGATAATAAGGTACCTGCCTATTATAAAATACGTAATTTTGCTGCTTTAAAATTGCTCATCTTCTCCATAGTGTCACGTTACCCACTTACTAACATATCTGCAAGGTTAGGGCGTCAGTACTAATATATACACTTTGGTTAGGGCATGAGATTCTACACCTATCAACATTTTAACTTCATCCGGTGCATCTGTCTCTGCCTCTGCGCCGGCGCCGGCGGCGCAACATATTTTACAAGCTTTTATTTAGTTTCACCTGTCCCGGTGTCTGTAATTTTGCAAGTTAAATTTGACCCACTTCCCGGTTGAGCTGAAATTTTGCATTGCGTGACAATGCAATAATAAAAGTTTGTACCTAAAAGTTTTTAGATTTTCGAAATTATTTGAAGTTAAGAGCGCTTGCAACACGATCTAAACTATAATTATTTGTTATTTTAGCCCAGGCGTATCTTACCACTCAACGCTGGTGCCGCTGGTGCAGTTCTCTCTGGCGAACTTGCCGCTGCCAGTGCGCCGGCGCGAGGGCGACCCCACCCCGCCCCCTTGGCCTGACGCGGCGCCCGAGGCGACGGTACCAGAGCCGCGCTACGACTTGGAGTTCAACCCCGCTGCGCTCGCGGAGGACGACGATGACGTAACGTATGTGCAGATCTTGTATCGTGTTGCTATGTAAATACGGCGCAATTAATCAGGCATAGTGCGAGGCTTACTGGGGCACTACAGGGTACGTACGACGGAGCGGCACGGAGCTACTCGGACCTATTTTAAGGGGGTAAAATTAGATTTTCGTTATTTTTGATGTCAATTACTCCTAAACGGTAGAAAACCCACAATTGAAAAAAAAATACCCTTATTGCTGATGATATTCCTTAAAGTCAAAAGCTATTAGAAACACGATTGAGCAGTTTTGGTTCGATAGAAAAAAAAAACCCAAAGATGTATACACCGTTACTCTCAACTCTAGTTATGACTAATATTTTAAAGTATAAATAAAAAAATATATATACAACATTATTTGTTATGATAATACAAAGTGAGTAATGTTATTATTTTTTATACTTTCATTGTAGTCTTTGATTGAAACGAAAAATCATTGTAAAAGTGAAAAAGTGTGGTTATTTTCTATAATCTTTACACATTAACCGCCTCCGTAGCTCAGAGGCAAAGTTCACTGGCTTTACACAGGAGGTCGCGGGTTCGATTCCCGGCGGGGTCAATTGTAAGACTCGGTTTGGTTGGTGGTAGGGCATTTTCTAAGCCCGCCTGGCTAGCTACCACCATCTTATCTAAGTCTTGCCGCCAAATATCAATGTTGAGTTGTGTTCCGGCATGAAGATAAGATAGCCAGTTCCCCATCGCGTTGGGGTATCTTGGTAAGCCCGCTTCCATCTTCGGCAACATCGTCACTTACCACCAGGTGAGATGCTGTCAAGGGTTTACCAATTGTGAAAAAAAAAAAGAATAACGTAGGCACCCTGTTGGTTTGCAACCGTAAGATGTACTTATAAAGTGGTGATCAACTAATTAGGGACGCTTCGTAATTAGGCATGAATGAAAAGGCTGTATCTTTTGAATCATTACAGGTTGCCGGCGAAAATTTTCACATAATGTGTGTTATTATGGAGGATTTAAAAAAAAATAACAATTATAAAAATGGGTGGCCCCATACAAGATACTCTTGTTCTTTAGACGTTTTTGTTTTTGCTCTATCTTCGAATGGTAAAACGTACATACAAACGTATGATGTTATCACAGTACTAATCCTAAAGTTTTAATCAAATAAATAATAAAAACCGGCCAAGTGTGTGTCGTACTCGAACTGAGGAGTTCGAATCGAATGAAAAGAAAAGCAATTTTTTGTCGCTCGCATACATGTCTTTTGTTTGAAATGAATTGGTATCTTTGTTATACTTGTGTGGAGAGGTGTGGACGGTGTGTAGTACGGAACTTTCGATGCGCATGCGCAAGTCAGACGCGCATTTGGCCGTTTTTTTTTATAACAACTTTATTATTATTTCTCGGAAAGCAGAGTCACAAGATTTCCTTTCACCCATTGTTTTTGACGCGCAATTTAAGAAAAAAAAAGATTAAATAACGGTGTGTAGCTGCAACTAATATTATAAATGTGAAAATGTGTTTGTTTGTTTGTTTACTTTTCACGCTTCAATACCAATCTTGATGAAATTTGGTATGCAGGTAGCCTGTCTCACGGAGAAGGACATAGTCTACTTTTTAGCTATCCCATGAAAATAGCATAATCCGATGCAAGTCCTGAGGGAACTGTAAAAATAGTAATTTTTTTTGGTTCATTTCTTTAAAATCGCAACAGAACAATAGATTGTCGTGATTTTTGGCACAGAAATGGTTGAGGTAGTGGAAAATGACATAGACTGCAAATCATAATAGCCCGATCTGGGATAGGGATCTGGAGAATACCAATGTCTACGCTCACCCTCAAGTGCAATCATAAAAACGATGTCCACGCAGGTGAAGACGCGGGCAAAAGCTAGTAAATAACAAAGATGAAGATTGCATCTCATTTTGAAACTGATAAAAGAAAAATATTTCGTGTCCCTTATAAGTTGTCTATTGTCAGTAGATATGCGAGAGTAGCAGTGAAGAATTTCTTTAAAAAAATGTTAACAGTGAGTAGCTATTTACTTTCATTATACCACCTAATATTTATAATACTAGCTCATTTACTTGTTAATAATAATACATGCTTTAAAGTTCCGCGAATAAATATACTTCTCGCACTTGAGGGAAGATCCCCAACACAATACCCAACACATAAGGATACCCATGCATATAATACAAGAAACGCCAGTAAGAAAAATTGACGCATGTTATGGGCCCTAAACTGTACAATCGACTACCGGAGAACATAACCAATGCCCCCAGTCTGAGGAGCTTCAAGTCGTTACTAAAACGTTGGCTCGTCGAGCAGGCGATTTATAATATCAAGGATTTTTTTTAAATTTAAAATTGAATTCCTAGACTACATAATCGTATGTAACCTAAAATTAGTAATTAATGTTGTATAACTTGACATAATATTTTGAGTTTTGACATATTTTTTTATTTTATTTTCTATTTTGACATGTAATTATTAGATATTATGAATAAATGAATTATGATCTCGCTTTATTTAGTGACATCTTCCCAATTAGTTGAGCACGACTGTATGTATTCCTAGACATGATTCAGAGTCGACTCTTAAGTACAGGAAATACAGCAACAAGCGTGTATAAGCAGTATGACCACGAGGACATATCTATCCTGGTGGTCATATTGGTATGACAAACTAGTATAACTACAAGGAAACAGCGAAAAAAATCAATTTCATAGCTTATTTTCGCATTGTATGGGATGTATTTTTTTATTAGTTAACTGCTAAATAACTGACCATCTTTTCTGTCACATTTTTTAAAGCCCTTAGCTTAGCGTTGATTAAAAATATGTGAAATGGCAAGGCGTCACGTCTTAGATTTTCAGCGTCAATGATGAGACTTTGTGATTTTAATTACATAGTTACGAATTGAAAACGTGATAGAGAACAAAAGGAGTAAGGGAGGAAAGCTTTCAGTATGTATATAATGGCAATTGCTCTGTACTTGAAACGGCATGGTTAACGAGCGAGGACACGCAAATGACATTATTATAGATCGTCTAAATTAGGGCCCTTTAGGTTTTTGAAGTTTCAGTGTAAGGGCAATTGAGTGAAAACATTTTATTATTTTATCTATTACTAGCTGTCCTGGCGAACTTCATATCACCTTACACTACACTACCCTACACTTAACTACCCTACCCTAACCTACATAAGAACCTTCTCCTGACTATAACGAACTAGACAAAAAAGAATTAGGGAAATCGGTCCAGCCGTTCATGCGTGATGCGATGACCAGCAGGCGTAGCATGAGGTCCATTTTGTCTACCCACTAATGTCAAATGTAGACTTCGAAGTGTACGAGTTTTTGTACAATTATGCTTTATTAATTTGCAACATAATATATCACTATCTATTATTTAATTATGATACCTTAAAATACTTCATGTAAAGTCACATTAATTTAAAAGCAGTTGTCATGACTGGATTAATTTTGTTTAAATATATTTTTGTAAATATTGTAATAAATGTTAAAATATTATTGTAATAATTTACAAAATTCAGAATTAGTATTTTACACTATGTGTTGATTTGCTACGAAAAATAAAGTGCAAAACAACACATACTGTTAACTTTACGTTGCTCGTCGATCACGTCAGTTCTCGGAGGAGGGATGCCGTGGTGGGGGAGCGATGGAGTCAGGCCGACGGAAGATTATGATAGAGGATAGACAATTTGCTAAGTGGAGTTGAAGGTGGTAACACGAATAAAAGTGTAAAATATTATTGAACATTTTATTGAAATCAACTACGGTCACCTGACAATTTTAATAGAAGCGCGACAAAACGGTTGTATCTCGACACTGAGCATGGCCCTCGCGAGATAAGACTGGTCTCACTCTCATCTGTCATTTGTATAGAGTGTGTAGAGATTTTTATCTCGTGCCGAGCATGAACGCACCGGAATTGGCTTATTTTGACGTTTGATTGAAGACATATATGTCGGCACCCCCTTGAGGTGTCGACAAACTTCTAGAGACTGTTTATAGATTTTTTTGTGTTTTAATAATGTTATATCATTAAATAACTAATTAGTTACATACATTTTCCTTTGATTTAGTCTCAGAAACTTGCAAGAAAACCAACAGAGCCAGACAGTCCCCTCGCCGCCAAAGAGCATATAATCACTACGTTTGCCCACCTCACAAACGATAACAGTTGTTTTTGTTTCAAATTATTACTTAATCAAGCAAATTTTCATATCTCTGACTCTTTTTGGAAATACAAACCAAGCAATTTGCAAACAACAAAATAAAATCATAAACAGATTTGTCGCCTATCAAACTGCTATGTCGCCGCGACTTTTCACTCTACACACTCTCTACCTGTAACGGCATGCTCGCACACGCGACAAAAGCCCGTAGAAAGAGACCTCATGCTACGCCTGCAGAAGAAATTAGTAGGTAGGTAGTGAAGGAATGTACCATCGCACGCGCACGTCGTTTAAGATAAACAGACAGATAGGTAGTTATCATGTTATTTGGTTGCAATACCGTTGCACAAAAAAGTACAGATTTGTAGTTTACCAAACTATGGTGGATAATTGAACTCGTAGAACGGACGGCCAGGCGAACCAAACAGGTGGACCACTGACAATCACGGACCACCCGCGTTTGGGCAATAAAGTTCTCGAGTGGCGAACGTTTACCGGAAGACGTAGCGCAGCAGGCCTCTCACTCGGTGGACCGACGAACTAGTGAAGATCGCGGGAAATCCGTAAAGGAGATCTTTGTCAGCAGTGGACGTCTTTCGGCTGATACGATGATGATAAAGGTGATCTAAGGATATCTAATATAAAAATAACCTTCAATTTTTTCATATGTTTAGGGTTCCGTAATCCCAAAGGGTGACTAACGGGACCCTATTTCTAAGTCTTGTCTATTCATCCATCTGTTAGCTGTAGCGGGCTGTATTTCATGACCATAATAGGTAGGCATTTGAAATTTTCACGTAGTGTGTGTTTCTAATGCTGGACAATAACAAATAAGAAAAATAATAAAAAATCAAAGGGGGCTCTCATACAAGAAACATGTTTTAAAAGGCTTTTTTTATTTTTGCTGTATCGTATAAACCGTTTTATACAAATAATTACTCTAAAGTATAACAACAAATAGTTAAAACTGGTCAAGTGTGAGTCGAACTCGCGCTAAGAAGTCTGAACTGAATAAAAAAAAAAATCATTTTTTTTTGTAATATGACTAGGTAGGTATCAACATAGTTGTGTGGAGAGGTTCGGTGGCACAAAACCCTTGGAGCGTGAGTCCAACTCGCACTTGGCCAGTTTTTTATTGTGAATACAAATTGTTAGGGTTATCTATTTTAAATGTAATTTTTGAGGTATCTTTCTATTTATTCGTCAAAAATAGATTTTAGTTTGGTAGATTTAATATTTTTGCTCTAGCAATTCAATAACTTAATCTCTTATGTGATTGGCTGAGCCAAGGCGAACCGATAAGATGAGCGTATTTTTCAACCAATGAGAGACATACGTCTTCCCCGCCAAAAACATACACTTGGCGGGAGGCGCTGGGCGCTTGCGTCATTCTATTCTGTTTCTGTTCGATTGTGAACAGAAATTAAAAGAAAGTAATATATTTAACCACCTGAGTTTTCATGGAAACTATTCTAAGTATCCCGAGTAAATTACAAAATATATTAATATATGCCTAATGTACCCGCAGGGTGGATCTGGACTTTCTACTGGGGAGCACTACGCCTGTCAGAAGGACAGGGAAGAAATTTAGGTACAATGCAAACAGATTACGGAAATTTAAGAAAAACAAAGGTCACTTATTTACACCAGCCACTTACAAAAAGTAAGTAGTTGAAAAAACGAAGTACCTACATGTTATTTGTATTTTACAAGAAAACTATCATCATATCAGCTCATATACGTCCCCACCGAAGGGCTCGAGCATACCCTGAATTGCAATGAAACGCCATTGAATGTTTCGTATTGAAACGTATAATGACTTCATTTTTGTACGACTATTGCTTTGTGAACGAATAGTTATTCCTTGGTAATATTATAAATCTGAAAGTGTTTGTTATTCTTTCACGCTAACACTCCTCAACCGATTTTGCTCTAGTTAAAGCAAAGGGTGGAAAACAACAATAGCATACTTTGATCCCGGAAAAATGCATAGTTACCAAAGGGGTCTGGGAACAAACCTAAGTCCAGTTGTAAATCTTTACGCTGAAAATATGTTTAGAACCGATCCCGTTCATATTTGGGATCGAGAGTAAAAATATGTATATACCCGATCCCGTTCATGTTTGAGATCGAGAGCTTAAGTATGTATATAACCGATCCCGTTCATGTTTGGGAGCGAGAGTAAAAATATGTATATACCCGATCCCGTTCATGTTTGAGATCGAGAGCTTAAGTATGTATATAACCGATCCCGTTCATTTTTGGGATCGAGAGTATAAATATGTATATAACCGATCCCGTTCATGTTTGGGAGCGAGAGTAAAAATATGTATATACCCGATCCCGTTCATGTTTGAGATCGAGAGCTTAAGTATGTATATAACCGATCCCGTTCATGTTTGGGAGCGAGAGTAAAAATATGTATATACCCGATCCCGTTCATGTTTGAGATCGAGAGCTTAAGTATGTATATAACCGATCCCGTTAATTTTTGGGATCGAGAGTAAAAATATGTATATAACCGATCCCGTTCATGTTTGGGAGCGAGAGTAAAAATATGTATATACCCGATCCCGTTCATGTTTGAGATCGAGAGCTTAATTATGTATATAACCGATCCCGTTCATGTTTGGGAGCGAGAGTAAAAATATGTATATACCCGATCCCGTTCATGTTTGAGATCGAGAGCTTAAGTATGTATATAACTGATCCCGTTCATGTTTGGGATCGAGAGTAAAAATATGTATATAACCGATCCCGTTCATGTTTGGGAGCGAGAGTAAAAATATGTATATAACCGATCCCGTTCATGTTTGAGATCGAGAGCTTAAGTATGTATATAACCGATCCCGTTCATGTTTGGGTTCGAGAGTAAAAATATGTATATAACCGATCCCGTTCATGTTTGGGATCGAGAGTAAAAATATGTATATAACCGATCCCGTTCATGTTTAGGATCGAGAGCTAAAATATGTATACAACCGATCCCGTTCATATTTGGGATCGAGAGCTAAAATATGTATACAACCGATCCCGTTCATATTTGGGACCGAGTGCTAAAATATGTATACAACCGATCCCGTTCATATTTGGGATCGAGAGCTACAATATGTATACAACCGATCCCGTTCATATTTGGGATCGAAAGCTAAAATATGTATACAACCGATCCCATTCATATTTGGGATCGAGTGCTAAAATATGTATATAACCGATCCCGTTTATATTTGGGATCGAGAGCTAAAATATGTATACAACCGATCCCGTTCATATTTGCGATCGAGTGCTAAAATATGTATATAACCGATCCCGTTCATATTTGCGATCGAGTGCTAAAATATGTATACAACCGATCCCGTTCATATTTGGGACCGAGTGCTAAAATATGTATACAACCGATCCCGTTCATATTTGGGATCGAGAGCTACAATATGTATACAACCGATCCCGTTCATATTTGGGACCGAGTGCTAAAATATGTATACAACCGATCCCGTTCATATTTGGGATCGAGAGCTACAATATGTATACAACCGATCCCGTTCATATTTGGGACCGAGTGCTAAAATATGTATACAACCGATCCCGTTCATATTTGGGATCGAGAGCTACAATATGTATACAACCGATCCCGTTCATATTTGGGAACGACAGCTAAAATAATATGTATTTAACTAATCCTGTTCGTATTTGGGATCGAGAGCTAAAAAAATAGAACAGAAAAACATACGATACTTTTTATCCCTACTTAACATAATCATATGGATATTACCAGAATGATCTAGTATGAACCGAATGTCACGCTCGCGAGCTGCTTGCAGCTCGCGCACAGTGCGCGCTCGAATCTAAACAGGTTACAAAAGTAAGAAAAACAAAGATCAATTATTTTAAAGGACATTCATAAAAAACTACATACACATGGACTAAGTCGCAGGCTAAAACTAACTTATATAATTTTAAATTGTTTTATTCCTAATTTTAGGTCTACTATTAATCCCTTCGATGTTTACTCAACAATGAAATTGATGGAAATAACTCCAGTCAGCACAAAAACAACTAAAACACTAAAGTCTTGGCAGTATATAGAAGATTTACTAAAAAAATTGAAGAATACTACTTATAAGGAGTATACAGCTTGGAAACCTAAAGATTACAAATATAAGAATGTATCGAAATTGTTACAAAACATAGCAGAAAATCAGCATAATCAAAGCGGTAAGAAAATAACAAATACTCCCTTATTATTTAAATAAATTAATAATAAAATGTACTTGAACACATACTTGACATGTACTTAGTACATCACAAAATTTGTAGTTAAGGCTTAAACCGCCGCCAACGACCTACTTTGTAACCCTTTTTTACTTCAATTAATGATTTTCATGGTTTTTTTTTTTTGTAATTTATAGGAAAGGAGTAGTGATTATGATTTCCTCGAATTCAACTTTAATACACAGAACTACAGCAATAAAACGGCCTACTGCACCCTTTTTTTTCTAGTTGTAACTATAGAACTGCTGCAATTCTAATCAAAACATTATGATAATTTATGAACTTCATAACGAAACAAGTTTTCTTACTTTTTGTAAATTCTTCTTATTTAATTCGCAATTAACAAAAAATCACAATTTTCGCACAATTCGTCGGCAGCGAGTGATGTAACAGCCACGTTGCAGTACGAGTTGACAAGAACTTTATTTTCAAGCTATTTCGTTCGATGTTTGAAACATCGTGAATTGAGTTGCTAATTTTAAGGACGGAGGAGCCTTAAATGTGTTTTTTTTTGTATTTAAGCATATTTGGACCCAAGCTCATGGACGCTGGAACCACATAAAAAAGAGAATGCAACACAGAAGCAAGAAGTAACAACACAGAAACAAGAAGTAACAACGCAGAAACAAGAAGTAACAACACATGCTTTAGTTTCACCTAAAAGTACGAACATATCAAGTACAAAAATGTGAGATATTTTAACTATTACGTAATGTCATCATATCAACTCACATACGTCCCCACCGAGGGGCTAGAGCCTACCCTGAATTAGGGCGATGGGGACTTAGTCGACCGCGCGGGCCCAGTGCGTGTTGGTAGACTTCACACACAACCTTCGAGTTTCTCCGCAGGCGTCTGCAGGTTTCCTCCCGATGTTTTCCTTCACCGTAAGAGCGTCGGATAAACGTATATATGAAATTTAAATTCGAAAACACATTGGTACGTGGCAGGATGCGAACCACGACCTACCGGACAGGAGTTAGCGGCCGTAACCGTTACGCCACGGACGCTCTGGCCGGTTAGATTGTATTTAATGTACCATACAGGTTGACTGGTACAATACGGCAAACCTCTTAGCTTGTGACTGAACAACTTTCCTTAGAAAACCTATACTTAATTCCTCTCTCTCTTCCGGCTAAGAACTTTTCATTTATGTACTTGTCATGTCCATCACCTGTTCATTTGATTCCATTTATGTACTTGTCATGTCCATCACCTGTTCATTTGATTCCATTTATGAACTTGTCATGTCCATCACCTGTTCATTTGATTCCATTTATAAACTTGTCATGTCCATCACCTGTTCATTTGATTCCATTTATAAACTTGTCATGTCCATCACCTGTTCATTTGATTTTGCTACAAGCTACGCATGCATGCGTAGCATGCTACGACGGCGTAGTACCAAGTAGTAAGTCTTGCCGACAAAAAAACAATTTTAACCTTGAGGATAAAATAGCCAGTTTTCAATAGCGAACGTGGAATATAGCGTTGGTGAATCTTGGTAAGCCCGCTTCTATCTTTGGCATCATCGTCACTTACCATCAGGTGAGATAAAGCCAAAGGTTTACCAATTGTGGATTAAACAAGTCCGCACGTATTTCCATCTAAAAAAAATGAAACTAATTGAAATTAGTACCACAGTCTAAGAATTTAGTACTGTGTAAATACTAAAAATGTTTATATTGGTCCCAAACTACGCACAGCCTGTATCTTGGGCAGCAACAATAGATTAGATGTACAGTTTGTTAGACTAACTATTTAATTTTTAAATGCTATAAATCCTAATCCTTACTAATATTATAAATGTGAAAATGTGTTTGTTTGTTTGTTACCTTTTCACGCTTCAACGCCTTGACCAATCTTTATGAAATTTGGCATGCAGGTAGCCGGTGTCACGGGGAAGGACATAGGCTACTTTTTATCCCGGGAAAATAGCATAATCTGATGCAGTTCCTGAGGGAACTAAAAAAATACTCGATTGTTGTGATTTTTTGCACAGAGACGGTTGAGTAGGTGGGAAACGACATAATTTACTAATCACCCATAAAGACAGTCATAAAAACGATGTCCACGCGGGCGGAGCCGCGAGAAAAAGCTATTAATATTATAAACGCGAAAGTTTGTATGTATGGATGTTTGTTACTCTTTCACGCAAAAACTACTGAACGTATTTGGATGAAATTTAGTAGGTAGACAGATTAGGACCTGGATTAACATATAGGCTACTGTTTTCCAAGCTCGCAAGACTCGGAGACAGCTATAGAAACTATGTTCACACGAGCAAAGCCGCTGGTATAAGCTAGTACTAATAAGCGAACAAGAGATCAATTTAAAATTCTTCAAGCATCTGTTTACCTTGTTGCTCACAGCCTGATCAACTCCAGTCCAACGTTAACTTCTACATTCCCAATAACAAGTGAAGCTGTAGCGGAATCTTCTTCATCACCTACATCATTCTTGGAACAAACTTCAGGAGCAACGACACACTCCAGCATCACCAGTGTAAGCGTCAGTGAAACCGGCGAGGATGCATTGAGCACGACCACGCCTTACACACAAGAAACTTCTGCGAAAGAAATTGGTACCGATAGAGGAAGCCTCGTTTACGCGAAGGAAGAAGGTGTCTTTTTCATTTCCACATTTTTTAATATAAGCGTTGGTAGCTCAACCGGTAACGACTCGGTCCTCCTAACGAGACGTCCCGGGTTCAAAAACGGACGGCCAATGTTCCAATGAATTTTTCGAAACTTACGTTCATATACTTACTGATTACTTTAACGGTGAAGAAAAACATCGTGAGGAAACCTATAATAATTCTTATATGTAATACTATATAAGACTGTTTGTTTCCTAAATTAATAAAATAAATAAATAAATAAATAAACCTGCCCATCTGATTCCAGATAGGTATGATGGTCGTTTTGCACACGTCCGTAGGTGTAAATCTAAATTCCCTACACGTGACCGCGGGTGATGCTAAGTGTAACACCAGGCAACCGCCGTCTATCCCTTGGATAGCACGGTTAATTGTGCTACACAATAAGAGAGAGATAATACAAGGTAGGTATATTATATGGTCGCTTACTATGGGCCTCATAAGAAGGCTCAAGGTCACCTAAAGGGCCATGGAGCGTGCTATGCTCGGAGTTTCTCTGCGTGATCGAATCAGAAACGAGGAGATCCGCAGGAGAACCAAAGTAACCGACATAGCTCACAGAATCGCTAAACTGAAGTGGCAGTGGGCAGGGCACATAGCTCGTAGAACAGATGGCTGTTGGGACAGTAAAGTTCTCAAATGGCGACCGCGCACCGCAAAACGTAGCGTAGGCAGGCCTCCCACTCGGTGGACCGACGACCTGGTGAAGATCGCGGGATGCCGATGGATGCGGGCAGCGCAGGACCGATCGTCGTGGAAATCCTTGGGCGAGGCCTTTGTCCAGCAGTGTACGTTTTTTATGATGATGATGATGAGATTATTATAGCTGCAGTGTCAGGAGATTTCCATTGGTCTGCAACTTGTATAGGAGAAGAATCGATCCAAAATCAAACCCAGCTTGGAAGGTGCAAGTAGTATTTAACTTAAAAATGCAGCGGTGCCGTGTAGATGAGTGGGCTCGTCGTGCCGGTTCAGCCAGTTAGAGAGAGGGTGGCGCAGGTCCTGGGCAACCTAACATTTCCTAGATCAAGTCCCAGGTGGTGCAGTGTCTGAAGTACACCCTGGACACTTCATACAACGGGCCAGAAATGACATTTCAAAAAAGGAATGACGGAACTAACAAAATGGCGGCGAAATCCTATACCTTCGACAACCAAACTGTAACCAATCTGGGTGACGAGGGAGTGGGGTCGCAATCTATAGAGCGGCAGGGAGTGTCCATACTGTATGTTAATACTAATATATATACTTTGGTCTGAAGAGAGGACAATCCTTCAACGAAACTGACTAAATCATCCGTTATCGACGCAAAATGCACAGTACGTGTATATCTCTCTTCATGGCACGCTATGTAACCTTAAGCTAGGACCACGAATACTTACGTTGTCTTTTGTCTATAAGAGGACTGTGAACCCAGGGCGAAAATTCGAGACAGAACAGAAGCTAGGCTTATACGTTTCGTTTTTTAAATTACTGATTATGAATAAACAAAAAATGCCCGCAATTAGTTTTGTATGAAAACACGTGAACGACAATAAAATTAAACTTATGAACTTTATCGAAAAAACAAAAACTTATAAGCCCAGCTTTTGTTCTGACTGACAACCTATCAAAAATTAGTCCAAATCGGTTAACATTTAAGAGGTGAAAATCGTTATCGCCGTTTTTTACGAAAAGTCGCAGCTTCACAATCCTCTTGTAACGCGGCACGCTGTTTTGCGTTCTTTTTTCATTCGGCCTTCTTTTTTATTCCATGTATTTATTTTCCACGCATGCGCTGTCATCTATCTGACAATATCTTTTAAAATTCTACCATCCATCAATTCTAATCAATCATTAAACTTTCATTATAAATAACTATTTCCGCTACTTTCTTAAGACCTTTTTTCGGGTAAGATATAATTATATTTTTGTGAATTGTGTTTAAAATTTAAGTGTATAATGTATAATCAAATATTTTTTTTAGTTCTTTATTTTACCATTAAATACCTATTTTATGTGAGCACGCATCTATATCCCAAGCCCTTTTAATACTTACAAACCATATCTACAAGTCGTTGTTTCAATGTCAACGAGATTTAAACCTTAGTCCAGAACGCTCAGATAGCTAATCCAATGCGGGCACTGGCGATATTAGGATTATGGTAATGTAATGGTATCTTACAATTTCAGTTAAAAGCACCGAGATGGCGCATTTGCTGGCTGAACGTGACAAGACTAATAGTGTTTCTATAAGAGAAAGTACTAACCAATCAAATGTTAACGGTTCGAATAAAACGTAAGTTAAATTTAGTTAGATATTTTTTTAAATTCTCAATAGGTAAGCCCTTGGCGTCTTCTCACCTGATGGTAACTGACAATGATGCCGAAGATGGAAGCGGGCTTACCATAATTCCCCAACGCAATAAAGAACTGGCTATCTTATCTTCAAGCCGGAACACATCAATGTTGTTATTACTAATGTATTGGCGGCAAGAATTAGATAAGATGGTGGTAGCTAGCCAGGCGGGCTTAGGAAATGCCCTTCCACCAATCAAACCGAGTCTTACAAGTTGAACCCATCGGGAATCGAACCCGCGACCTCCTGGTGTGAAGCGAATGGACTAACCATTATGCCATGGAGGCGGAAAACATAAACTGTTATAAACACTTTCTTACACTTTGATCAGCTGATTAATCGAAATGAAATTGTAAAAAAATGTTGCGATTGAATTCGGGTTCTAATGTTTGTAGTTTTGTCAATTATATCAGTAGCAGCGGCAGCGGCAGCGCGTCGACGGGCAGGATGGTCGACCGCGAGTCGTGGCAGAACGTGGTGCAGGTGGCGCCTGCCATCACCGGCATCCTGAACAAGAGCGGCTCGGCTACCGTCACGCAGAAACATCTGCAGACCCGCAAGTGATTAAATATATCATCATCATCATCTTATCTGCCGAAAGACAACTGCTGGACAAAAGCCTCGCCCAAGGATTTCCACGACGACCGGTCCCGTGCTGCCCGCATCCAGCGTCTTCTGCCCCAACAGCCATCTGCTCTACGAGCTATGTGCCCTGCCACTTCAGTTTAGCGATTCTGTGAGCTATATCGGTTACTTTGGTTCTACGGATCTCCTCATGGAGCGAGCTCTGTTAGGAATTTCCCTACGTGATCGAATCAAAGTTAATAATGTCGTAGGACAAGCAGAAAAATCGGATCATTGTAATAATCTTAGGACGATTACAAAGAACCAGATAGTCTTACTAAAAGACAAATTTTTAATCATCCGCCATATGTTCAGGATCATTGCGAATTCCGGTTATCTTATCAAAAGTCGCGAATTACCGCTCAAGTAATTGTGAGCGCTGATTGCTGATATGAATGCTATGCACTGACGGATGCGCTGATTGGCCAAAGGTTATATTCATTAGTTTTAGGGTACCGTCCCTTAAAAGGTAAAAACGGAACCCTTATAGGATCACTCGTGGGTCTGTCTGTCCGTCCGTCTGTCACAGCCAATTTGCTCAGAAACTACTGGACCGATTGAGTTGAAATTTTATGCAAATATGTAAGGCGGTGACCCAAATACGGACGTGTAACGTAAATAAATAAATTTCAAAAATGGGGACACTTTTGGGGGTAAATTACGTAATGTTATTTATTTTATTAATGTTCAATTAACAAAACGGTAAGTGAACATTAATAAAATAAATGCAATTATTTTATTAAAACATAGAGTATTACACAGAGAAGGGTGCTGAATTTTAGGGTTCCGTACCCAAAAGGTGCCAATAGAATCCTATTAGTTAGCCTACGCCATCCGTTCGTTTGAACTATAATAGGTAGTTGCTTGAATCTCACAGAATATGTATTATTTTGAAGGATTTCCTAGCCAATAATAAAAAACCGGCCAAGCGTGAGTTGGACTCTCGCACCGAGGGTTCCGTAACAAAACACCTTTGGGTAGGAAACACTACAAACATCAACGAGTACAACTCCCATATACATCAATATACGTTAAATTCTCCAACTAAGTCCGCTTTCATCTTCGGCATCATCGTCACTTACCATTAGGTGAGTTGATGCCAAGGGCTTACAAATTATGAATAAAAAAAAACAAAAAAAAACTGCAAGTTTGTAATCGCAAAAATATTTTTTATGTGAATTGCAAATTTTAAATTTTAATCATTTTTTTCCTTACTTCTACTGTGAGACCTTGCTTCTTGCCAATTTTCATGATTCTAGGTCAACGGGAAGTATATTCCCTATAGTGGAAAGCATTACACTACACTACCACAGCCTACTACTTAAGCCACTGCTGGAGACCATCGCCAGCGCCGACTTCTGGCCGAAGAACGTCGTGTTTCGTCGGTTACGAGGCACCATGCCTGTCCACTCGTCACCAAATACTACTATATAGGGTCTTAACAAAGGTATGCTCTTATTTTTAACTGGAGCTCGTACTCATGAAACTGAACAACTTTCCCCAAGAAACCCATGGACAAATCGCAAAAAAATTTTTGGACTTCCATACAAAGTTTGCCCGCCAGCTGATCGATTTGGAAGGGAAGTCCAATCGATGAGATTATATATTATGGGTCTCTTGGGGAAAGTTGTTCAGTTTCATAAGTACAAGCTCCAGTTAAAAATAAGAGCATACCTTTGTTAAGACCCTGTATGACATACTCGTACCTATATATAATGTATGTAATGTTTTTTTTTATAAGTTTTTATACATCTCCGATCCCGGTAAAAAAATCTATACCTATTCTCAGACCTACCGAATATACACAGATAATTTCATGGAAATCCGTCCAGCCGTTTTGGAGGAGTATGGCAACTAACACTGTGACATGAGATTTTTATAGTTAGATGGGTCTGAACTTTTAGTACTAAGTGACCTGAGAATAAATGAATAATAATAATAATAAAGAATGCTCCCGGAAACTAAGTAAGTTTAAGAGTTCTCTCGTGAAACTGTACAATTTCTTCACGGAACACATGATTTGTTTTATTCATTTTATTTAACAATTGGTAAGCCCTTGGCATACAAAATAAAATACCCTTGTCATATCAGCTCATATACGTCCCCAGCCTACCCTGAATTAGGGTGATCAGGCCATAGTCGACCACGCGGGCCCAGTGCGGGTTGGTCGACTTCACACACAACCTTCGAGTTTCTTCGCAGGCCTGTGCAGGTTTCCTCACGATGTTTTCCTTCACCGTTAAAGCAATCGGTAAGAATGTACGTAAGTTTTTGAAAAACTCATTGGTACATTGGCCGTCCAGATTTGAACCCGGTACCTCTGGATAGAAGGACCTCCTGGTGTGAAGCGAATGGACTAACCATTACGCCACGAAGGCGGTTAAAGTACAGGACTTCTATACGTTTCTAGGTCCTTACGTGGGAAGCGGTTCATCCAGCCCATAGCGATCAATTACGCCCGCCCGCACCCGGACACGACCCTGAAGGAGGTGGCCACCACCGCAGAGTCCACCTACCAGTTTTCCGACGCACAGGACTTCGCACAGCTGGTGGAGTTGGAAGACGACAATGTTAGTAGAGTGCACGTTTGATAAATTGTATGAAGACATTCTGATCAACATACATTTTTGATATAATATTGTGCCACCGTGGGATAACAGGTCCCTACTACCTATTACTAAAGCCTACGCTGTCCGTCCGTCTGTATGTTTGTCTGTCCGCCTGTCCGTTCGTCCGGTTTTTAAAAGGCTGTGTCTTTAGAACCGTGATAGGTAGCCAGCTGAAATGTTTACAGAATATGTAGGAAAGGGACATATCTCCGCCAGGCGAGGTTCTATGCCTGGGTTCCGGCCATGGACCAATTGTGGATGGTTGGTACTTGTATTTATACTCAGTCCTGTAGAAATGTTAATAGCGCGTTTTAGATGTCTTATTTCTTTTGTCCTCTCATCGCTTGTGTTAAGGTTCAGTGGCGGGTTGCTGCAGTTGCCGCCACAAATATATGTTGTTAAAAGGAATTCACAAAAAAATAAAAATTATAAAAAGTGAAAAATAAGGGGGTGTCCCCAGACAAAAAAACTTTGACCTGTGACCTCAGAAGTGAGATGGGTCTATAGTAAAGTGTTGTCACCCTTTTTGAAGAAGAGCACCACCAAACTCCTGTGCCATACCTTAGGGGTTTGTCACTCGAGTATAACGGAATGGAACAACTTCTAAAGTGCTTTTAGTACCGGTGTTCCACCTGCGTTCAGAAGTTCAGCCATAATTCAATCATCATCACCTGGTGCCTTGTGGTTCTTGAGCTGCTTGAGAGCCGTTCTAATCTCGTACTTTTTCCTGTCACAGCACAAGTATAGGAAAAAAACCCGAAAATTATAACTTTTTTTTCCGATTCTTTACATTTGCAATTGGAGAATTGACCGTGACGTACCTACATCGATGTATGGAACATTATTATTTCAACTACAAAGATAAGTTTTTCCCTCAAATTCGATTGTTGTACTCGTTGATGTGTGTAGGGTTTCGTACCCCAAAGCTGTTTTGGCACGGAACCCACAGTGAGCATGTCCGACTCGCACTTGGCCGTTTTTTTGGTTGATTTCTCTCACGTCGCAACGGAGCAATACATTGACGTATTTTTTTGCACAGAGATAGTTGAGGGGGTGGAAAGTGACATACAGACTGCTAATTAGAATAGTGTGACATAGTTACCGAGGTATCTAGAGAAAACTGATTTACATGCTTACACACGTCGCAACGAATTGACGCGGTTGTTGCAGCTACAGCTGAGGCGATGGAAAGTGAAAAATTCTATTAATTAATATAGCTCGACATAGATCCCGAGGGATCTGGAATAAACTCATTTCCACGCTCACGAGCCGCTTGCGGCTCCCGCACCACCTACCCTCAAAGAAAATCTTCAAAACGATTTCCACACGGGCAAAAGCTAGTTAAATATATGCTGGTTAAATTTGTTTTGGTGTTCAATTTTGATGCACAATTAATAGGTATTTTTAGATACTAGTTTAAGCACTATCCTTTTCTTACTCTTAAACTGAAGGTTTACGGACGAATATCAATGCGGTACCTGAAAAAATATGAGGGCCAGCTGCTGTTCGACCTGTGCGAATACAACAAGTCGAAGGGCCACCACGTGTTCCTGTTCAAGTCCTCGCGCATCGTCATCGAGATTAACAACTTCACAGTAAGTGGCAAGCCCCTCGGAGTGGCAAGCCCCTCGGAGTGAGGCGTCAATAATGTATGTACCTACTGCAAGAGTACTTTGGTGCTTGTTTTAAAATCCATAATTGGTAAGTCCTTGGCATCATCTGACTTCAGCTTATTAAAATAGAATCACACTATTAAAACTGCTTACATTAGGTAGGTAATAAAATAAAATAGAATAGAAGAGAATAGAACAGAATAGGATAGAATAGAATAGAATAGAATTTCGGAGAGTGTGCCCTGGAGCTTCACAACCTCATTCCCCCCTCTCCATTTCATCATCGGACGACCAGGCGCGGAGGGCGGTTCCATCCCTTTGTCGTCAATGTTCCACCTTTACGCACGAAGCATTTTGCGTCTTCGTTCATCATTCGAACGGCCAAGGAGTGGAATTCCCTTCCGGCGTCTGTATTCCCCGATTCGTACAATTTAGGAATCTTTAAGACGAGAGTGAATAGGCACTATTTGAGCTTGCGTGTCACATCCTCGGCTGCATCGGCACTTACGATCAGGTGAAGTGCAGCCAAAAGCACTCAAATAAAAAAATAAATAAAAAAAGAATAGAATATAATAGAATAGAATAGAGTAGAATAGAGTAGAATAGAGTAGAATAGAGTAGAATAGAGTAGAATAGAGTAGAATAGAGTAGAATAGAGTAGAATAGAGTAGAATAGAGTAGAATAGAGTAGAATAGAGTAGAATAGAGTAGAATAGAGTAGAATAGAGTAGAATAGAGTAGAATAGAGTAGAATAGAGTAGAATAGAGTAGAATAGAGTAGAATAGAGTAGAATAGAGTAGAATAGAGTAGAATAGAGTAGAATAGAGTAGAATAGAGTAGAATAGAGTAGAATAGAGTAGAATAGAGTAGAATAGAGTAGAATAGAGTAGACGTTGTTGGCCTTTCGATTGAAAAAACTGTGGAACTATCTTGTGTGGAGCTGGAGAACCACATCATTATTTGTGTGTATAGGCCCATATGACGATAACTTTTTTTAATAATCGGCAATGGAAGATGTATTAAATATCGTTAGTAAAAGCCGTAAATCCGTGATAGTATGCGGCGATTTCAATGTTGATTTGTTGGAAAAAAAGTCCTTGACGACTCGAATTACTTGTCTCTTCAAGTCATTTGATTTAAATTATGTATTTCTGGAACCCACAAGAATAACAAAGACCTCTGCCACATGTATAGATAACATATTTTGTAATTGCTGTTATTTAAATAAAAAGGTTTTTAATTGTTTGAGGTCAGATCATAGCGGAGTAATGGCTAGCTTTTCCGTAAGTATTTCTGCAGAACACATAAAAATTCAAACGAGACCGGTCACTGCTAATCGAATAGAAAAGTTTAAAACAGTGCTAGATGAAAAACTGCCCATACCAGATTTGATAATGAAGTGCAAGCCAACAGTTTTTACAATGATTTTTTTACAGTACTGGATAGGGAATTCCAAAGTATATTTAAGTCTAAATCCACAATCAGTAACATCAAATTTAAATTCAGTGAATGGGCTACTATAGGTATATTCAAAAGTCGCCAAACTTTGTTTGACCTTTATGACAAAAAAACTTACACTTTTGATGAGAACTTTACAAATTATGTGAAACAATATTCAAAAATTTTTAAGCATGTTTGCCACGTAGCAAAATCTAATTATCTGGCTAGAAAAATAAATTTTTCAGATAATAAAATAAAAACTGTTTGGAATATCATTAGCAAACAAACAGGTAAAGTAGGGTTGCCAACCGTACTCTAAAATAGAGTATTGTACTCTATTTCGTGTAGGTGTACTTTATTATCTATAACATTAATAGAGTACTTTAAATACTCTTTTTTACATAAACTGACTTTTGGCACAATTTTTTTTTATGCCAGACATGTTCAATTGATATTCAATACATAAAATGACTTTCTATTTACTGAATTTAGTATACTGGTACCCAAAGCCATAAAACTTGTGAGTTTCTGAACGCAGACACAATCAGTCACGTCAAAGTAATGTCAATGACTTCAGCTCAGCGTTCACTGAGAGAGTATTTTCGGTCATGAATGTGAATTGGCGAGAGGAGAGGAACAGGGCTACATTGAAATAGATAAAAAATGAGCTCCTGATCTATATAAACTTAGAAATAGGATGTTTTGAGTCTCATAATTCTTTAAAAAAAAATAACCAAGTTGTTATGTACTGCAAAAAGCACTAAAAATAAATTTTCAAATTTATTTAAATGATACTCTTTTTTATTAATCTGTACTCTTTATTTAGACTCTCTGAAATCAGAAATACTCTACTTCTTTTAGAAAAAGTTGGCAACCCTAAGGTAAAGTCAAACCGCGCGACAAAGAATATGTTTTGCAAACAGAGCAAGGTAAAATTAGTTCGAATGCCGATGTAGCCAAAGAATTCGAAACTTTTTTCACAAATATTCCACTTAAGACTACTGAAGCCCTAAACTCATCACCTATGTATGCTCAAAGGCTGCTAAAGGATAATATTAGTAATTGTGATCAAAAATTCTCCTTCAGAGTAATTGAACCACAATCTATTGTAAAAACTTTTAAATCTCTTAAAGTGAAAAGAACCGAAGACCTCTGGGGATTATCGGTAAGCTTGATCAGTAATGTAATTGATACTTTAGCGCCATATTTAGCTTGTATTTTTAATATTAGCATTGATAGTGGTGTCTTTCCAGATCTCATGAAGCTTAGTAAAGTGATACCTTTATATAAATCTGCTTCAAAAACTGATCCAGGCAACTACAGGCCAGTTTCTGTGCTGCCAGTTCTTAGTAAAGTGTTTGAAAAGATTATGCTTAACCAAATGCTACAATATTTTACAGAAAACAAACTACTGCATAACCAACAATTCGGTTTCACTAAAGGACGATCAGCAACCGATGCAGGAGTAGCACTCATTCGAAACATATATGATGCCTTCGAGGAATCGCAGAATGCAATTGGAGTGTTTTGTGATTTATCTAAGGCTTTTGATTGTGTTGAACACCAAACATTACTTATGAAATTAAAGCATTATGGTGTAGAGGAAGGGGCTCTCAGTCTTTTAAATTCGTATTTAGACAACAGAATACAAAAAGTACAAGTGAATAGCACGAACTCATCTGGATCTAAAGTGAAAATGGGTGTGCCCCAGGGTTCCATATTAGGGCCTTTTCTTTTCCTTGTTTACGTAAATGATTTGCCTTTTATGGTGCAACATCTGTCAAATATTGTGTTGTTTGCGGATGATACCTCTCTTATTTTTAAAGTGAATAGGAAAGAAAACGAAATTGATGAAGTAAACAACACTCTTTCAAAGATACTGAACTGGTTCAGTGTGAACAACTTATTATTAAATGCTAAGAAAACAAAATGTATAAAATTTTGTTTGCCAAATGTAAAAAAGGTCAATAATAGTGTAATATTAGACAGTAATAAATTAGAATTTGTAAAAACCACGGTGTTCCTTGGTATAACTTTGGATGTTTCACTTCAATGGGGACCACACATTGAAACTTTAGCGGGAAGGCTTGACATGACATTATTTGTAATTTTATTTTTATTGTATTTTTTTTTGTTTTGACTATTTAAAAGTGTGTGTAAACACCTATTTGAAATAAATAGTTTTGAATTTGAATAGAGTAGAGTAGAATAAAATAGAATAGAATAGAATAGAGTATAATAGAGTAGAATAGAGTAGAATGGAGTAGAATGGAGTAGAATAGAGTAGAATGGAGTAGAATGGAGTAGATTAGAGTAGAATAGAGTAGAATGGAGTAGAATAGAGTAAAATAGAGTAGACTAGAGTAGACTAGAGTAGACAAGAGTAGATTAGAGTAGAGTAGAGTAGACTAGAGTAGAGTAGACTAGAGTAGACTATAGTAGACAAGAGTAGAATAGAGTAGAATAGAGTAGAATAGAGTAGAATAGAGTAGACTAGAGTAGACTAGAGTAGACTAGAGTAGACTAGAGTAGACTAGAGTAGACAAGAGTAGACAAGAGTAGAGTAGAGTAGAGTAGACTAGAGTAGACTATAGTAGACAAGAGTAGAGTAGAGTAGAGTAGAGTAGAGTCGAGTAGAGGAGAGGAGAGTAGAGTAGAGTAGAGTAAAATAAAATAACATAGAATAGAACAGAACAGAACAGAACAGAAACGCAACGAAACACAACGAAACACAACGAGACGAAACGAGACGAGACAAGACAAGACAAAACAACACCAATAATAATAATATATTACAGCACCAACCCAAAAAACCAATCTATAATAAGTTAGAGGCAAAAATTTAAAGTACGTTTTAGTAAGTTTGGATGTAATTAGGTGATCTCCAAAACTACTCATAAAAAAAAACTATTTTACCAATATTATGAATGGACCACAAATCAAAATATACGAAAAAAAAGATGAAAGAAAGAACCGTACACTCTCGACATCCACGCGGGTAGAACCGTACACTCTCGACATCCACGCGGGTAGAACCGCAAGCAACTGCTCGTCCTAGATGAAGTCATAGTAGGTAGGTACTTTAAAATCGTGAAGCAGTTGCAGATCAGTTCGACCGTTTCCATGCGTCGCAAACCAAGTTAAGGCGTTTGCTATCACTAGAAAACAGCGATATTCTCAGTGCTCACCACTGGCTCCGTTACCCACTGGTCCAGAGCCGTTAAGCCGTGTGCTCGTGTCAGAAGAAGGCTTCTACAAGGATAGGCAGTTTGAAAACTTCTGACATTGTGGGGTTAGAGCTACAACCCCCATCGATGCGAAATTGGGCTCGTGTGTGGATTTCAGAGTTCAGGAAGAGCCCCTACTCCCAGCAGTGTGGACCTTATTGCTTGTTAACAAACTTTTGCAAAATATTTGTTTTAAATACGTGTTTACACACACTTTTAAATAGTAAAATAATTATGAACCAAAAAACAGACTTCAAAAAGGCAACTAAGGTTCCCCTCGATTTCTCTGGGATGCTATCATCAGATCCTGGTTTCCTTATCATGGTACCACCCTTAGGATTTAGGATATCTCATTTCCAACAATAAAAGAATCATCAAATTCGGTTCCTAAATGACGATGTTATCCGCGAACACACATAAATATATATATATACACGGAATTGAAAAACCTCCTCCTTTTTTGAAGTCGGTTAAAAAACCTAAATGCCGATTAATAATCGTAACTGTGTATTTATAGGTTTGACCGGGTTTGTAAGATTTAGATTTAGAAAAAATACTGCTTTTAAACCAGCTAGTTCCAAACCCTTTTCAAGTTCAATATCTTATTATAAGTCTGTGCACACAGATGAAAAGCTTGACTATGGTGGCGACACCGGCGCGTACCCTGATGCGCTCCGACGCGCGCTGCGACAGTGATTACATCGAGTGCACAGTGGCCAACGCCCGCGTCTGCGTCGATGGAATGGCGGCTTGCGATGGGGTGCCCAACTGCGGCGCTTACGGTACTTCAGTTTCTTCTAAACAAATTACAGGTAAAACGACGGTCAGATGTACGGCGAGTACGTGTGCATCGCCGACATGTCGGCATGGGGTCCTAACAGTGGGAGCTTCATCGACGTCATGTCGGCATGGGGTCCTAACAGTGGGAGCTTCATCGACGTCATGTCGGCGTGGGGTCCTAACAGTGGGAGCTTCATCTACGACATGTTGGCATGGGGCCCTAACAGGGGAGCTTCATCGACGACATGTCGGCATGGGGCCCTCACAGTGGGAGCTTCATCGATGACATGTCGGCATGGAGTCCTAACAGTGGGAGTTTCATCAACGAAATGTCGGTATGGGGTCCTAACAGTGGGAGCTTCATCGATGTCATATCGGCATGGGGTCCTAACAGTGGGAGCTTCATCGACGTCATGTCGGCATGGGGTCCTAACAGTGGGAGATTCATCGACGTCAGGTCGGCGTGGGGTCCTAACAGTGCGAGCTTCATCGGCGTCATGTCGGCATGGGGTCCTAGCAGTGGGAGCTTCATCGACGACATGTCGGAATGGGGTCCTAACAGTGGGAGCTTCATCGACGTCATGTCGGCATGGGGTCCTAAGAGTGGGACCTTCATAGATGACATGTCGGTATGGGGTCTAGTGGGAGCTTCATCGACGACATGTCGACACGGAGTCCTAACAGTGGGAGCTTCATTGACGTCATGTCGGCATGGAGTCCTAACAGTGGGAGTTTCATCGAAGTCATGTCGGCATGGAGTCCTAACAGTGGGAGCTTCATCGACGACATTTCGGCATGGGGCCCTCACAGTGGGAGCTTCATCGATGACATGTCGGTATGGGGTCTAGTGGGAGCTTCATCGACGACATGTCGACACGTAGTCCTAACAGTGGGAGCTTCATTGACGACATGTCGACACGGAGTCCTAACAGTGGGAGCTTCATTGACGTCATGTCGGCATGGAGTCCTAACAGTGGGAGTTTCATCGAAGTCATGTCGGCATGGAGTCCTAACAGTGGGAGCTTCATCGACGTCATGTCGGCATGGGGTCCTAACAGTGGGAGCTTCATCGACGTCATGTCGGCGTGGGGTCCTAACAGTGGGAGCTTCATCTACGACATGTTGGCATGGGGCCCTAACAGTGGGAGCTTGATCAACGTCATGTCGGCATGGAGTCCTAACAGTGGGAGTTTCATCGAAGTCATGTCGGCATGGGGTCCTAGCAGTGGGAGCTTCATCGACGACATGTCGGAATGGGGTCCTAACAGTGGGAGCTTCATCGACGTCATGTCGGCATGGGGTCCTAAGAGTGGGACCTTCATAGATGACATGTCGGTATGGGGTCTAGTGGGAGCTTCATCGACGACATGTCGACACGGAGTCCTAACAGTGGGAGCTTCATTGACGTCATGTCGGCATGGAGTCCTAACAGTGGGAGTTTCATCGAAGTCATGTCGGCATGGAGTCCTAACAGTGGGAGCTTCATCGACGACATTTCGGCATGGGGCCCTCACAGTGGGAGCTTCATCGATGACATGTCGGTATGGGGTCTAGTGGGAGCTTCATCGACGACATGTCGACACGTAGTCCTAACAGTGGGAGCTTCATTGACGACATGTCGACACGGAGTCCTAACAGTGGGAGCTTCATTGACGTCATGTCGGCATGGAGTCCTAACAGTGGGAGTTTCATCGAAGTCATGTCGGCATGGAGTCCTAACAGTGGGAGCTTCATCGACGACATTTCGGCATGGGGCCCTCACAGTGGGAGCTTCATCGATGACATGTCGGTATGGGGTCTAGTGGGAGCTTCATTGACGACATGTCGACACGTAGTCCTAACAGTGGGAGCTTGATCAACGTCATGTCGGCATGGAGTCCTAACAGTGGGAGTTTCATCGAAGTCATGTCGGCATGGAGTCCTAACAGTGGGAGCTTCATCGACGACATTTCGGCATGGGGCCCTCACAGTGGGAGCTTCATCGATGACATGTCGGTATGGGGTCTAGTGGGAGCTTCATCGACGACATGTCGACACGTAGTCCTAACAGTGGGAGCTTGATCAACGTCATGTCGGCATGGAGTCCTAAAAGTGGGAGTTTCATCAAAGAAATGTCGGCATGGGGTTCTATCATTGATTGTAAATAGCCCGTAAAAATGGAACGGACGGGTTCAATTTTTGCGGGCTATTTAGAGAAAAAGTAGACACTCTACAAACAAACTAAATATGTCGACATGGTTAAATTTGAAACGCTTGTTGAACCTTCAAATCTGCTCTGGAAAAAGCTAAACGAATAAAAAACGAACACAAAAGTTTTCAGGTGTTTCGTCGTCTGGTCCAACTTCATTAGTAAATGATTCTTACTGAATGCGTTACGAATAGTGTGTGTAAAATAAAAAAAATTCGAGCGAGACCTACAGTACTCGCATATGATGTGTAACATGTGACAAAATACTTTAGGTTAGTTAGATTTGATGACGATATTGTACCTGGGTGGCGGATCTGACAGTAACGAAAAAAACCGACCAAGTGCGAGTCGGACTCTCGTAAAGTAGAATTCCGCGCTTTCGCGACTTCCTATTACACATTTTCGTCCCATGTTACACATTTCCGTCCCATTTCACGGAATCACTCCCACAAATTGCAGGAAAGCGAGAGCAAAGATGTTACACATCAAAAAATAAAAAAAGTTACTGAATGATTTTTCAGCGTTCAAGCCTCTTGGAGCTACCGTACAGAGCACGAAACGGTCGTAAATATTTGATTCGGTGTGCGTGTAGGGTGCAGGTACGCCTGGCGGTCTAGCAGCTACTGTAGTCACTGGAGGGATTTGGGTATTTCCCTTATCAAAATTGTTGGTTAAGGAAATATAATTTTAATATTTCCAGCATTTGTCTTTGAATTTTCCTTAGCTTGTTAAGGTTTCCATAATAGTAAATAATTGAAAACGCTGAACACGTTACAAAACCGACTTCCATCGCAACAACTTTACGTTATTTTTTTTGGTTTTTGTTAGTTTTCTAATAAAGTACTACACCTGATTTTATAAAATTTATATGAGACCAACTCGGGAGTATACCCTATCAAATAAAAAAATAATCATGAAAATCGGTTCATAATCTGCGAATATATCGCATAACAAACATACAAAAAAAACGAATTGAGAAACTCCTCATTTTTGGAAGTCGGTTGAAAACACATTCTTTTTTAACTCAAAAATGGCCCTAAGGAGTTTGATGAAAGTTTGTATGTTACTGTAACTTTATATGGCTTACTACGAGTACAGTTCATAATTCCAGGAAAATCGGAATAAGATACCTCCCTTACAAACTTAGCTTGTTTTTTCATTCTCAAAAATGGCTCTAACGATTTTGATACAAGTTTGTACGTATCTAGAACTTAATAAGGACTACTGCACTACTTAAATCATTATTTTAGATAAAAAAATCAGAATAAGGTAACTCCCATCATAAAAACCCAAATTACCTACTTCTAAGTAATTTTTTCATCAAGTCTGCATATACATTTATTATTTTTTATATTAGAGCATCAGTGGCGTAATAGCAAGGGCCGCTACCTCCTGTCCGGCAGGTCGTGGTTCGATCCTGCCACGTACCAATGTGTTTTCGAATTTCCATTTCATATGTACGTTTATCCGACGCTCTTATACGGTGAAGGAAAACATCGCGAATAAACCTGCATACGCCTGCGAAGAAACTCGAAGGTTGTGTGTGAAGTGAAGTCGACAAATCCGCACTGGGCCCGCGTGGTCGACTAAGGCCCGATCGCCCTAATTTAGGGTAGGCTCGAGCCCCTCGGTGGGGACGTATAAGCTGATGTGATGTGATGATTTGTTACTTAATTTATTGTTTTTTATTCACAATTGAAAAGCCCTTGGCAACATTTGTTGCGTAATGCTTGGCTATTGTTGATTTGTGTATAACCCACTACGCTAGACAGTAAGGGACAGTAAGAAAGTAGGTACAGCGGGGCTGTACAATTTATTCATAATGCTCTCGCAGGCGCGCACTCAATACAAAACTGTGATAACTGTGTGCGGTATAAGAAAACTATACATTCGGTATAAGAAAACTATATGCGCTTCACTAAATTTTGGTTACCTACGTTTGCTAATTAAGAGCAGGCTAATTAAGTTTGCTGAACGTGAAAACTACACATGTGATCCTTTGAACCTTTTTCTTGGGTACGGCTAAAACAAAAACACGATTTATTAGTTTTCGCTCGATACTTTATTTTGTAAAACTGTGTAGTTTTGAGAGATTATTAGATATTTCTCATACATTACATAAGTTAGGCGCATAAAATAAATACCGACAGTAAGAGAATAAAGGTATTGATGAAACTTTTCTTAGAATGTTTACTAAACTTGCAATAAACGAAAATGTGCATTCACGCTCGAAGTAAAGGACGTAAGTCGCGTTAAGACACTCACGCGAAATTCAACTGTAAAGCTGTTGTAATAAGGTTAAATATTAGGTTTTTTGTCAGTGCCGCGCGGGAGCCTGCTCTTAACGGGTTGCTAAAATGTTTTTTCTGAAGCAGACTAAGTTAATTTTAAGTAAGTAACATATGTGTCTTGGTCTCAGATTGATCACATCTCCTCTATATCAATTTGTTCTTCAGATCTCTACGACGAGGATCGGCTAAGATGCGGCGCGTTCAGCGTCACGAAGCACAGCGTGGTGCTGGCCGCGCTCGTGTTCCTGCTCGTTCTGCTAACCCTCATCTACACAGTCCACTACTGGCTTAAGCGCTGCGTGCCGAGTGTCTCCAAGGCCTTTTTCATATACACTAACGGTAGCGAGAATGTGTAAGTCCCTACTTATGTTTTTAAGCTACTTCATAGCTTTTATCGCGGGCTTTGAGCGCGGCGACCGAATCCAGAAATTCCGTAACGAAAGTAAAACCTAACACCTCACGCTAGCTCGAGTTCTAAAAAAACTTACAGTGCCATCTATTAGCGATTTGCGGTACTAAAAGGACTTATTCAATTTTACTGGTGTAACTTTCTTAGAGTTAATTTATTACATAAACATCCCGCGCCCCAAGGACTATATGGCACTGGTAAATACTGCATAAATAATAATAAAAAATTATTATAATTGCATAAGCTGATAAAAAATGCTATGCAATAGCTTTACCGCGGCAGTCCCCGAGTGCCGCACGTTTTTTTTAAAATTAAGAACTTGAGTGCGTTTGACTGTAACTCACCTGATGGAAAGTAATGCTATAGTCACGAAAACTCAAATAATGCCTAATCACTCTTGCCTTGAAAGCCTCGAAATCGTAAAAAACCAGGAAACACTGACGCACTGAAACACCATAGTTTTTTGTAGCAACTCATTTGTTTTTTTTTTCAACTTTTAACTTTGTTGGAAAGCTGATAAAATGGGGAAGTTTTTACCGTATTTTGCACTTCAACTGTAGTATAACTTTTTTTTGTAAAATCACGAAATATTTAAACAAATGCGTTTTTCATACAAAATCTTAAAATTAAAAAGCGAATATCTCGAAAACTGTGAGACTTAGGCTATAAGTGTATTAAGTCAAATCTATTCCAAATGACCGCCTCTGGCCCCCCTTTCAGTTTTCTGCACTACTTCCCAAAAACCCTGTATAGTATGTCAGTGGATAAAAAAGTCATTTGTTCCAGCACACAAATAGTTTAGAATCAAAATTTTCTGAGCTATAGCGATTTTGAGATTGACAGCTGTCATCAGGAATGAAGGTTCCGTTTAAGAACCTTTAGTCTATGATGTTTGGGGGTCGGTTTTTCCGAGTAATAACTATTCTACAGCCTTACAGTTACGGGTGTTTGGGGGGTCGGTATTTTCCGAGTAATAACTATTCTAAGTTTGACAGCTGTTATCTGAATAAAGATATCATTTTCTTTTAGTAGTTTCTGATCAACAGTTTCGATAAAAAAATCCTGTAGTGTTCATCCACATAAATATTTTTTGAAGTGAAAAGTTCTTGGGCGCGTTTTTGCTGAGGAGAAAACTTAAGTGAACCGTCACACTCAGGTCAGTGACGCTGAATCGGGTTTACTCGGCTCCACTCGACATCAAGCGCGCTCGGGTCGGTGGCGCACTGAATGTGTATAGTGTATACTCGGCTCCAGTCGTCATCAGTCACCACGCTCGTGTCGGTCAAACTGAATCGGGTTTACTCTGCTCCACTCAACATCAAGCGCGCTCGGGCCGTGTTTCACTGAATCGTGTATACTTAGCTGCAGTGTCGTCATCAGTCATCACGCTCGGGTCGGTCACGCTGAACTCCACTCAACATCAAGCGCGCTCGGGTCGATGACGCACTGAATCGTGTATACTCGGCTCCAGTGTCGTCATCAGCCACTACGCTCGGGTCGGTCACACTAAATCGGGTTTACTCGGCTCCACTCAACATCAAGCTCGCTCGGGCCGTGATGCACTGAATCGCGTTTACTTGGCTACAGTGTCGTTATCAGTCACTACGCTCGGGTCAGTCACACTGAATCAGGTTTACTCGGCTTCACTCAACATCAAGCGCGCTCGGGCCGTGATGCACTGAATCGTGTATACTTGGCTCCAGTGTCGTCATCAGTCACTATACGCTCGGGTCGGTCACACTGAATCGGGTTTACTCGGCTCCACCCAACAACAAGCACGCTCGGGCTGTGATGCACTGAATCGTGTATACTTGGCTCCAGTGTCGTCATCAGTCATCACGCTCGGGTCGGTCACGCTGAACCGGGTTTACTCTTCTCCACTCAACATCAAACGCGCTCGGGTCGATGACGCACTGAAACTTGTATACTGGGCCCCAGTGTCGTCATCAGTCACTACGCTCGAGTCGGTCACACTGAATCGGGTTTACTCGGCTTCACTCAACATCAAGCTCGCTCGGGCCGTGATGCACTGAATCGCGTATACTTGGCTCCAGTGTCGTCATCAGTCACTACGCTCGGGTCGGTCACACTGAATCGGGTTTACTCGGCTCCACTCAACATCAAGCGCGCTCGGGCCGTGATGCATTGAATGCTCGGGTCTGTCACACTGAATCGGGTTTACTCGACTCCACTCAACATCAAGCGCGCTCGGGCCGTGATGCACTGAATGCTCGGGTCTGTCACACTAAATCGGATTTACTCGACTCCACTCAACATCAAGCGCGCTCGGGCCGTGATGCACTGAATGCTCGGGTCTGTCACACTGAATCGGGTTTACTCGACTCCACTCAACATCAAGCGCGCTCGGGCCGTGATGCACTGAATGCTCGGGTCTGTCACACTGAATCGGGTTTACTCGACTCCACTCAACATCAAGCGCGCTCGGGCCGTGATGCAATGAATGCTCGGGTCTGTCACACTAAATCGGATTTACTCGACTCCACTTAACATCAAGCGCGCTCGGGCAGTGATGCACTGAATCGTGTATAGATACACGACTCCAGTAGGCATCTGCCACGTTTTGTATTGCGGTAGTATTTTAATATAAAACGCGTATCTTATTATATGTATATGATGTGTGTAATATTGAAAGTGCTTACAAATTTGCTATTTGTGATGCATTTCAGTGTAGAATTTTAATTTATTATAAAACGCGTATCTTATATTGTATATGATGTGCTTTATAACTTGTGCTGAATTTCAGTAATAGCGATATTAAATTTTAAAAGGTCGATTCTCGCAATCAAATAATTTTAACTTGTTGAAGATTCACTGAACCAATCCATTATAAAGGTAAAATAAATATAATTATCATATTATTAAGTATATATATATATATATATACACACATATGTATACAGAGTGTATCAATATTGGTGTAGGTCCCGTTAACTGGGGGTTCTTCTCATCATTCTAAACTGAGTAGTTCAAATTATTTTTTTAGATTTCAGAAAATTTGTACAAAAAACAAAAGAAAAACCGTTTCCAAAGGAAAAATAAAATTTCCATTCTCCAGAATAAGTAGACCCGCTATTTACTTAGAGCAAAGTATGTACGGAGACGGCCGGTTCTGTTGGTAGTTAAAGTTGTGTTGCGGAACCCTGTTTGTGTGACCCCGAGAGGCACTTGGCCAGTTTTGTCAACATTAAAAAATGTTTTATTTTCCTTTTCTTTATTTATATATTTTATTTTAATTTATAACTTTTTATTTTACTTTTTAATTTAATTTTTATTTTATTAATGTTTCAGTTTTTCTTCAGTAAATCAAAGAAAAGCTTTATTTGCCACTACAACTAATTTTGAGATGCTCCAGGATTTTGTTGAGATAAATCAAATCTTTTTGCATTTTTCGATAGGGATGACAAATATGTTCACAGGATCGTGTTTTTGTTTTTCTGTTTTAATATATTCTTCATAAACCAAAACAAAATTTAATTTATACCTATAAGTTATCTAATCTTGTGCCCCTTATGGATTTTATTTTGCTAATCCTATGTTTCTATATTAATATCTTTTATCGATAGTGATTACACCTCTATTGATCCTAAATGTCAGTGATACGATCGCATTTTCTGATTTCTACGCAATACTTGAACATTTTTCGTGAGATCTTTTTTTAATTATGTCTTGGTCGCTTCACTGAGCCGAATTTGTTTGTATTACTTTTACACAACTAAATAGCCTTTTTACTTTTTATCGCATGTTTGTAAGTTGTTTCAAACTTTTCCATTGTACAAGTTCTCTTTAAATTATTTTATGGCGGAACTTAATTTTCAGACATCACTTGCGCGGTCTATGATGTCCTTGATGTCCCTCCTTTCCGGTGACCACTAAGACACATGTTTCCCAGTTGTCCCCTCTAGCGCGCATCCAAAGGAGACAGATAGGACGAATTGTCACACCGGGTAACAACTGAGAAAAAAAAACCCAGTTGTCACCCCGGAGACAAAGCTAGAGGGGACAGCTGGGAACAATCACCAAATTAGACCCATTATATTAACATTAGTATTCGTTACAGATTATACCTGGACACCATCATGCGATCACCGAACGATTTTGATAGCGAGTCTAGATTAGCATATACTAGTCATATATTTGATCCAGAAGACCTGTCTCTGGTTCTTGGATTAGATAATTATAGGAAGAAAGAGAGTATCTTTAATAAATTTTGCAGCCTATTCAGCTTTAATAGACATTCGAAAGTAGTTCAGTCAACAACGGAACCAGATAGTATAGACATGGAAGTAATTGACACGCTGAGGCCCGACGACAATCGCAAGCAGCAACCACAACAACGTTTACAGTCTTTAGCCGATTTAGAATTAGCGAAATTAATGAGAAAGCATACCGAAAATATAGGCGTCCAAACCGGAGGCAGCCTAGAAATAGCCCAGAACATGGGAAGCAATGTAAGGTCTTCGCCAAGACCTTTTATTAATCAGAGTAAAAGGGGATCGACGGACTCGCCTCGAAGATCGCACAACAGTGAACTCAGTTTACTCCTATTTATTAAGAATGCTAAACAAGCTGAGCAAAAGAAGCAGGCGAGAGAAGTGGCACGCCCCCCTCCGCTCCGCGAGCGAGATCGGCGTGGGTCCTCGCGCGAGTGTGCGTCGCGTGACGTGGCCATCGGCGACGAAGAGGAGATGCATAGCACCTTCTATGAAAGCTCCAAGTTCATGCCCGCGGAGGACTCCTTCGCAGTGACAGCCGAAATCCATGAGGACCCTAAATTATCAAGAAAACGACTCAGATTTCAGGAGACTACCACTGCTATTGGCACAGAGGAGGGCGAGATCACGGAGGAGAGAACGAACCAGTGGAATGTCCACGGCGAGCCGCCCGCTGGGTCAGAAGTGGAGCACGGCGGACGGGAGTTCATGCGGTTCTTTGGCGGGAAGAGTAAAAGAACCAAGAAGAAGCCACACTCACATCTAAATAAACAGTAACATCCGTTTATACATTAAGAATTCATATTAGACAATATTTTTGGATAGGTACTTATATTAACTTTTAGTTTTTATGTACAGTGTCAACTGTATTTAGCGACACTAAAGGAAACGGGCATTTTGTGACGTTATTGAGAGTTTTCGTTATACAGAGAGAAATTGTCGTCAAAGCAAACCAACTGGAGCCAGAAAATTTAGACGTTTCAAAGAGTGAATCGTTATATCGAGTGACGTTTTACAGAGTTTACACTGTATTTAGTTCTATGACTAATTTTAATTACTTCTTCTTGATCTCATGTAGGTAGTGTAAAATAACTACTTACCTTCGAAGTTAAATTTATTTTTATTGACGCAGTTCATTAGGTGGATTTAAATATAATAATTGAGAGACATCTTTGTTCTTATTTTTTACTAATAGCTGTAAGAGAGGAGTTTCATAATTTATTGAGGAGTTTCATAATTTATTTACTTTATTTTATAAACTATGTTTTCCTAAAATTAAAGTCAAAATTACAAATACAAAAAAACAAAAATGGGTTACAAAGGGTATTAAACAGAGCTTTAAAAGAAAAAGGTTACTGCGATATACATATTACAAGGACAAAACACTAGAAAACAAACACAAATACACACACTTTTCATCCATATTAAAACAAGTTATCATTAAACTTAAAAAAAATATAATATTAAATTTATAAAAAATAGTAAGAACAAAAACAAGGCTTCACGGACGATTATAAATAATGAACTAGGCTGTAATAAAAACAATCAAAATGACATTGATTACATTGAATACAATATCGGAATATTAATGAATCCTACCGAGATAGCAGGAAAATTAAATGACTATTACATTGAAAGTACAAACGAAAACACAAAAAAGACTGTAAGCATTTAACATTACATAATAATAATCTGAACTCGATGTATTTGGCGCCTATGACAGTTGATGAGGTAAGAAAAGAGATCATGTCACTTAAAAATACAAACTCTACTGGATACGATGAAATTAGCACAAAAGTACTTAAAGCTTCCTTAGATTGTACCATATTAGTACTTACTTATTTAATTAACCTTTCATTTCTAACTGGAACTTTTCCAGAAATCCTTAAAATCTCTATTGTCAAGCCTTTATATAAAAAAGGTGACAAAGGTCAGGTACAAAATTACCACCCCATAACATTGATTTCATTTTTTTCAAAAACTTTTAAAAAAAGGAATGTTAAAAGCGTTTGACACAATATTTCAATAAATATAAAATTATAAATCAAGATCAATTTGGCTTCCAAAAAAATAAGTCAACTACCTCTGCAACTTTTTCACTAATGACTGGTATTTTAAATGGAATAAATAATAAACAATTGACTACAGTATTACTCTTTGATCTAAGTAAAACCTTTGACTTTGTATAACACGATCTAATTATTAAAAAAAATATTCTTATGGAATAAGAGGATTACCTCATGATTGGATACGGTCTTACCTTTTAGAAAGAAGACAAAAAGTTTTATTAACTAAAATCAACAATAATAAAAATGAGGCTATCGTATATTCCTCTGATTACAGATACAATAGATGCGGAGTTCCTCAAGGAAACGTAATTGGACCCCTTCTCTTCGTACTTTATATAAATAATATTCCTCATGTAACTCAGCACAAGTGCGTTCTCTTCACTGATGACATTTCTATTAGTAGTGACAACAAAAGGCAAAATTACTGACAATAATATAATTAACAATCACGAATCTGACATAAATAATACTATTAATGTTATATTATAATGGCTGAACATGAACAACTTACAGATTAATATTTCAAAGTCAAACTAAATTAATTTTAACAACAATAGGTTTCGTAAATTAGAAATTAAACATGGAAGCATAAAAATTTATGTGATGAATAACACGAAATTCTTAGGTCTCAAAATTGACAACCTACTAAATTGGAAACCACAACATGAGAATGTTAGTGAGAGACTCAACAGATTTGTGTACGTCCTAAAGCGCCTAAAAAGTCTAACAAACATGCCCACTGTTTTATCTGCCTATCATGCGTGTGTAGCTTCGGTGCTCCGTTACGGGCTTATATTATTATATGGGGAAATGGGACCCACTGGAAAAGAGCCTTTACAAAAAAAAATGTGTAAGAGCTATAGCTGGCAAGTCATCACGAGACTCCTGCAAGCCACTATTCAAGGAGCTTGGTCTGTTGCCACTACCCGCGTTATATATATTTGAGCTCTGTCTGTTTGTGAAGCAACATCTGCAATTATTTAAAAAAGCCAGTGACAAAACCACAAGAACCCTTAGAGATCCATACAGGCTAGTTTATAACGAAATCCCATTGACTGAAATGTATAGCCGAAATTGTGTGTGTATGAGCGTTAGAATATATAATAACTTACCGATTGAACTACGAAAGCTTGAATCTAAAACCTTTAAGACAAAATTGTTAAAATGGCTTATTGACAATTGTTATTTGTTATACAAGAGTGCAAAGTTGCTTTTTAACCACGTGCTCAATTCTGATGACCGAGCAAGCGAAGGAGTCTAAATTAGAATCCTGAGCGTTAGCGAGGAAATCAAAAGAGCACGAGGTGAAAAATCTTTGCACTCGAGTGCAACACGTAACTTTTCATTCCACCTCAGCGAGGAAATTACAAAATTTCTCCTTACTAAATATATTTGTAAAACACGGGCACCTTGACATATTAACTTTGCTTACACCTGATTCAAGCACAATGAACATACTAGGCATACGTACAATCGCACACAGTTGTACCTATTTAGTTTTACAACGATGTAATTTGTTCGTTCTTGTAGCTCTACTTTTAAAAATAATATTTTTATTGTTTCTATTTTAATTTATTATATTTATTTTTAACATGTTATGAAGAGAGCGTGCGTTCGTTCGCCGAACCGGTTTCTGGCAGAATAACAGCGCTGCAGAGTATACTGCAGCATATGCTGAGTCAGTACCGTTTTGGTGCACAGTACTTACAGCTATTTTTTATAGTTTATTTCTATCGTTTGTAAATTGTACCTGGAAATTGTTGTACTGTGCTCTAAATAAAAGTTTTTCTATTCTATTCTATTTTATAAATGGAAAAAAAAACATTTGCGCATTACAAACAGTTTCAGTCAATCCTGTTGGCGTCAAATAAACTTCCTCGTCGCTAGAATCACTCATTTTAGGTTTTTCACTTGTTTTCAAGTTTCTTGTTTTTAACTTAAGGTTTTAACAATATGACGTGAAAAGAAAATGGCGCGCATAAAGCAAATTAAAAAAAAAATACACCAAGAAGGTTCCGAGTCTAAGTTTTTAACAAATTAAAAAAGGTTGTATGATAAATTCGACACCATGGAGGTAGAAGTAAATAGGTATAATAATGTTTTGAATTCACAAACTTAGTGCACACGAAGTTCTAAATTCAATTTACTTTATCCTCTAGCGAATAAAAACGGCTTTTGCACTCAGATATCGAAGAGCAAAAATACAATTTCCGAGATGGGGGATGAAAAAAATATTGCACTGCGCACCCTCGAAAAGTCATAGCAACGTCCACGCGGGTGAAGTCGCGGGAAAAAGCTAGTGTAATATAATGATAAACTCTACACTTTTTTTTCCGTTAGCGGTTTTAAGTTTCAAAACTTTTAATTTGTTTTATTATTTTCATTTTTGAGATTCAAAGCGTCAGGAGTAGTCAGGACCAACATAATAATAGTATTATTTAGGGAAAAGTCACACTAGGTCACCTACCCCAAACTATATAGGATTTACTGTCTTGCCTGTAATATGTATACCAGTGTCCAGTATACCTACTAACCATCTCACATTTTAACGCTTAAACGGCTCAACCGATTTCGCTGAAATTTTGCATATATCTAAAGTTAGGCGTAGAGACCAACATTAATAAACTTTATGTCCCGAAACAATGCCTAGTTCCAGATGAGGGATCCGGGAATAACTGAAGTCCACCCCGCGATCCGCTGGCGGCTGGCGCACAGCGTACCCTCGAATGCTGTCATAAAAGCTATCCACGCGGACAAAAATTAGTTTATATACGGTTCAAGAGGCGAATCTCAATAAGGCAATCAAATCCAAGGACACTTTTTTAGGTTCGGTCAGGTTTAATTGATTATACATTAAAAAAGCCTCGCGCGAGGCTTCCCACCCATACGGTAGCAAAATGCTTCGCAGAAGAAGAAATCATCGATTTTATTCGGAGTTTCGTAGTTACGACTTAGCTAAAGGACGTTTAGCCAAATCGTTGAACGTTGCATTCAACGACTTGGCCAGATATCCTTGAGTTATCAAACGACTCCCAAAAAGGAGGAGGTTCTCAATTCGACTGTATTTTTTTTATGTGTGTTACCTCAGATCTTTTGACTGGGTGAACCGATTTTGAGTGGACGTGGCCAGCTCGATCTAACAATACCATGAGGATACCCGACGAATACAGGTGGAGCTTTTTCAAGACTAAGGGCACAGTATTACAATATAGCGGCTTACAGTAGTGCAACTAATGTACTTACGCAGACCAACGGAAGGGTACTTGCGGGGCAGCGGGCGGCTACTGTAAGCCATATTGTAATACTGTATATATCCTTTATTGTACACAAACATTTAAATGACAAGAACATATAGAGAGGACGTGCACAAAGGTGGACTTATCTCTATAAGAGATCTCTTCCAGCCAAACTTACCGGGTGTTAGAAGACTAAAAGTATGCGAGGCAAACCTGTGTGTACTTAATAATCATATAAACTAAATAAAATACAATTAAATATAAACTAACCTAATCTATGTAAATAAATAACACATACTTATAATAAATAAATGAATAGCGTAATAATACATAACTAAAATTATAATAATTATTGTTATTACTAAAATAAATACCATTTAAATAAACTTACACGTTCTGTAGGGAAAGAAGATGCTCTTTAAGTTTAGTTTTGAAAGTGTTAACAGAGGGGCAGTCGCGAATATTTGCGGGCAACTTGTTCCAGAGGTTCGCAGCTTCAACAGTGAAGGAATTGGAGAAGAATTTGGTATTGGAGCGGGGAACTACCAGAGTTTTGGTGACACATTGTAATACATATTAGACATACTGTGCTAATGGCCAAGATGGATAGACATACCTACACAGAAATGGTGTTTTGGAAAATAAGTACAGATAGGTCGTGGGATTGGTAGCCGCAGTGCCCGCGCCTGCGCCGTCGCGGCGAGCACTCGCCTGCCCGCCTGCTGTTTCCTAATTAAGACCAATTAGTGTGCCGGAAACGACACGTGCCAAAATGTATCGTAGCGCTGCATCTTTTTATAGGATTACTTGTTTCCATGTTGACAGTAGTCATTTAACAATGAGTACTGTTAAGAGGACTGTGTCAAAGTATATAATATTACTACTAACATACAGTATGGACACTACCTGCCGCTCTCTAGATACCGACCTCACCCCCTCGTCACCCAGATTGATACAGATTGGTTACAGTTTGGTTGTCGAACGTACAGGATTTCGCCGCCATTTTGTTTGGTCCGTCATTTTGAAATCTAATTTCTGGCCCGTTGTATGAAGTGTTCACGGTGTGACTGTGTTTAACCGCCTCCGTGGCGTAATGGTTAGTCCATTCGCTTCACACCAGAAGGTCGCGGGTTCGATTCCCGGCTCGGTTTGGTTGGTGGTAGGACATTTTCATAGCCCACCTGGCTAGCTACCACTATCTTATCTAAGTCTTGCCGCCAAACATCAGTGTTAACAGAATTTATATGTTCCGGCTTGAAGATAAGATAGCCAGATCCCCATTGCGTTGGGGATTCTTGGTAAGCTCGCTTCCATCTGCGGCATCATAGTCACTTGCCATCAAGTAAGATGATGCCAAGGGCTTATCAATTGTGGATTTAAAAAACTATGGCGAAAAAACCAAAAAACTATAAATAAGCGAGCGAAGCGAGCGATATTAGATTCGGTCAGGTTTGATTGATTATACAGTCAAAGAGCCTCGCTTAAGCTTATGTTTGTAACTTGTCAAAAATTTATTAAAATAGGTGAACTTTTATATGGGGTGAAAATCGTTAAGTCCGTTTGTGTGAAAATTCACAGGTTAGTAATTCTCTTAAGTATTTCACTATGAATTTAAGTTATTATTTATGCAACATATTATGCATTGTAATGCGTGCGATGGTGTGCATATGTCGCAGCCATCTGGTTAATATTCCATTTGATTTAACGGCTAGCCCGTTGATTGAATGGCGATAATCAATTGAATGACTAGGCCGAACGTTGATTGAACAAGCGTCACTCAACGTTCAACTAGTTAGCTGATTGTAAGCTAGCCCCAACGTTGATTGAACGTGTAGTATAGTGTAGCGTGTAGTGTGTAGTGTTTCTTACTTCTGCGCAGCATTATGCTACCCCTGGGGGGGAGCCTCTTTGTCTGTATAATCAATCCATCCTGACCGTTTTAATATCGCTCGCTTATATTTTTTTTTTTTAGAATAAACAATTTTTTGCAACTCAGCGTATAGCGTGAAAAACTGTAAATGAGCGAGCGAAGCGAGCGATATAAGATCCGGTCAGGTTTGATAGATTATACAGTCAAAAAGCCTCGCGCGAGGCTACAATTGAACGGCAGATTTAACCAGATAGCTGCGTCACATATATTAGGCTACGTGGAAAACAATAAGTATGGCAGACGAACAAACCATTAACAATTACACCTGACTTTGTAGCGAAAATAAATGATATCTGGCTAAAATAACCTCATAGAATTCGCCACATGATACGTTGAATTTGGAAGGCCTGTCTAATAGAGGAAATTAGGAAAGAAAAATATTTTGGGGTAAATCGGAATAAACAATATTTTTCTTTCCTAATTGCCTCTATTAGACAGGCCTTTCAAATTCAACGTATCATGTGGCGAATTCTATGAGGTTATTTTAGCCAGATATCATTTATTTTCACTACACTGTGTATCGTATGCCAGACTTTATCTACACATAGCTTCTATGAAAATAAATTGTACAACCAGGCTGTGCATACTTTCTCGCGAAGCCTTCACCGACTGTCGTAGTTGGGCATACACAAAAAATAATAATAAATATTACTCTTACTAAGTACCGCCTCCGTGGCGTAATGTTTAGTCCATTCGATTCACACCAGGTGGTCGCGGGTTCGATTGCCGGCGAGGTCAACTTTGTAAGACTGTTTGGTTGGTGGTAAGGCATTTTTATAGCCCCCCTGGCTAGCTACCACCATCTTATTTAATTCATGCCGCCAAACATCAGTGTTAACAGCATTGATGTGTTCCGGCTTGAAGATAAGATAGCCAGATCCCCATTGCGTTGGGGAATCTTGGTAAGCCCGCTTCCATCTTCGTCATCATTGTCACTTACCATCAGGTGAGATGATGCCAAGGGCTTATCAATTGTGGATTTAAAAAAAGTAGCAAACAATCAAGTAAGGTATATTAGACTTGATAAAAAAAATACAAATAATTTGTGTTTGTATGGGAGGTACCATACTCAGATATTTTTCTAAAATAATTAACTACTCAGTGCAGTAGGCTTAATTAAGTCCAAGTTATTCACAAAGTTTCATTAAAATAGCTAAAGCCATTTTTGGAAAAAAGTCACAAACAACCTCTATTTATATGACACGCACCTCATTCCCATTTTTCTTGTAATAAGGAACTACCGCGTATTGTAGGCCATGTAAAGTTATATTAAACTACCGAGTTTCATTAAAATCGTTACAGCCTTTAAAACAATCATTTTTTTTTGGCAACCCTAAAAATCAATGTAGAGGAAATTTGAAAAATAAAACCGGCCAAGTGCGAGTCAGAACCGCACACACAGGGTTCCGTACCATCATACTAGATGGCGCTAGTTTCTATATGTTTAAAAAAAACACGTTTTTTGTATGGCCTTTTTGTACCACCCTTAATTTTTTCACTTTTTCTAATTTTTAGTATTGGTTGTTATAGCGGCGACAGAAATAAGTCATCTGTGAAAATTTCAACTGACTAGCTATCACGGTTCATAAAATACAGCCTGGTGATAGTGATAGCAAAGTATATATATTAGTACTAAAAAATAGTTTCAGCTAATTTTGTTAGACCTTATATAAAAATCATTGAATGCATTTAACAAGAGTAGACCAGTTCACCCGGCCAGCACCCGGTCACGAGTATAACGCGAGCAAAATAAATATATTAGTACTAGCATACAGTATAGACACTCCCTGCCGCTCTCTAGAATGCGACCTCACCCCTTCGTCACCCAGATTGATACAGATTGGTTACAGTTTGGTTTTCGAACGTATAGGAGTTCGCCGCCGTTTTGTTTGTTCCGTCATTCCTTTTATGAAATGCAATTTCTGGCCCAATGTATGAAGTGTCCAGGGTGTGACGCGAGAGTCAGCCATCGCTCCCATGAACCATATTAGAGGGAAAGGAACGACCCGGCTCCCGATGCGCCACCATCAGCTCGAACATTTAAGCGAGTAAGAATATAATTTTGCTCATAGATTCAACTGAAGCACTTGTTTCGAGTTATTTTCTACGCGTGTGTAGTGGCAGGCGGTTACACCCAACCCACCAGAGATACCCCAATGGAACCTACCCACATTAAATGGCAGCAATATTATTTCATCATAACGCTATGTCAACTCCAAAAAAGATAGATGTAAAAGTGTCAGAGTAGGAGCGCAGGAGTGCGCGCGAGGTCATTTCAATTGAAATTCATTAAAAGCAATTGGAAGCAATTGAGCGCGCGGCAGATTCTGCGCGCGCCGGCCGCCGCCGCCGGAGAGATTTTATGGGAAGCGCCCACGCGTTGTCACATGACAAAAGTATATATATTAGTACTAAACATGACTCTCTGTAACTACTTATTGTAGGTACCTACACTACACACAAAGGTGGACTAGCGGCACACCCTGGAAACTTCATACAACGGGCTAGAAATTACATTTCAAAAAACGAATGACGGAACAAACACTTAATACGTTCGACAACCAAACCAAAGTATATATATTAGTACTAACATACAGCATGGACACTCCCTGCCGCTCTCGAGATTGCGACCTCATCTCCTCGTCACCCAGATTGATACAGATTGATTGTAGTTTGGTTGTCGAAAGTATAGGATTTCGCCGCCATTTTGTTTGTGCCGTCATTCCTTTTTTGAAATGTCATTTCTGGTCCGTTGTATGAAGTGTCCAGGGCGTGACCAAACTACAAACAATCTGTATCAATCTGGGTGACGAGGGGGTGAGGTCGCAATCTAGAGGGCAGCAGGGAGTGTCCATACTGTATGTTAGTACTAATAAATATATATACTTTGCTAGCGGTCCTGGCCGCCCTAGGCCATTTAGTACCAGCCACCCCTTAAATTCTCATTATTTATCGACGTAGAAATCCTACTAATAAAATGTAAACTCTGTAAAACGTCACTCGATATAACGATTCACTCTTTGAAACGTCAAAATTTTCTGGCTGCAATTGGTTTACTTTGACGCTAATTTCTCTCTGTATAACGAAAACTCTCATTAAAGTCACAAAATGCCCGGTCCCCTGAATGTCGCCTAATAGAGTTTACACTGTATTATAAACGCGAAAGTTTGTAAGAATGTATGGATGTTAGTTTGTTACTCTTTCACGCAAAAACTATTGAACGGATCTGGCTGAAAATTGGTTGGTAGATAGATTAGGACCTGGATTAACACATAGGCTACTTTTTTCCACGCTCGCGCACCCTCGAAAAGTCATAGAAACGTTGTCAACGCGAGTGAAGCCGCGGGAAATAGCTAGTGTGAAACAAAATAAACACACGTTGCATTCGGTTAATATTTTACCCGACTATGACGAAGCAAAAGCGAGGGTTATGATTTTGACCGGTATGTTTGTAGTGGGTATTTATGTTCATCTGTTCCCTCATAACTTCTAAACTACTTATCATAATTTGACATATCGTTGGAAGCGCCTTGATCTTCCGCTGGTTATAGGCTATGTGACGTCACATTAAATTGAATATGTGCCGCCCTTTAGACACGAAATAAAAATATATATTTTTCTTACATATTATACTATCCATTAAGCAAAAAAAAACACAAATGTAGAAAAAAAAGAGTGTCATAGAGTTAATTACTATATTAATAGGGATGACGAATGCTAGTCATCTGATTTACTTTTTATCATTTGTCAAAAACGACATTAGGCGTGACCGGCATAGTTTTGCAACGTCATATATATGTACTCATTTTGTGATTTTGGTGAATTAAAAATCGAAGACTTGATGGAAAACAAAACGCGTAAGGTTTTCCAAAGTTTAAATAGGAGGGCAATTTAGTGATCAAGGGTTCATAATTTATTTCTGATGCTGTCGTCATCCCTATTGAGCTGAGATAAGTATATAACTTCATTAAAGCTGGTGAGATTTGGCTCCCCCCCCCAACGCTACACGTAATAAATGAAATACGCGTGGCTACCTATTGGGCCAGGAAGATATAAAGTAACTAAGTGTCAATATTTAAACCATCGATTCGAAAAGAAGAAAAAGAATTATTATAATCTTGATCTTTTCTGCTCCAGCACCGCATCCGTTAGGAAAAGCATTGCGAACAGCTTCTTTGGTAATTTGGAACTTTATTTATAAATAGTCGTTTTCTATTTATGTTGCATATAGGTGGAGACTTGTTATTAGCATCGCCATGCATATTTAGTTACAAATAAAATAAAATAAAATAAAAAAAAGGTTGCACTCCGGGAGTGCCGGCAGAAGTGAAAACTTGAATATTAACGTTGTGCATTTTTGATATTTTGGAATGTTTAGGGAATAATTTTGCACAAATTGCTTTGATTATCGGTATAAAAGTACTATCATTTATGTGGTAGAATACAATATTTATTTATTGCGATATCGTACACAAACATGACAATTTATATTACATTAAAAAGTTTATATCTCAGAAAAATCAACAAAAAAATCAACTCCATCCGTTTTACGAATTTTCGATCAGGTCACGTGTCCTGACGCGAGTTTAACATTTTTTACCCATTACAAAAAAAAGTGCACAACGCCGCTAAAGAAGTTTTCACTTCAAATAATAAATAAATAATAATAATAGAATAAATGAGACCCCTCAATGCTCACTGCATACGTTTGTACTAATGTACATACGTTGGTGTAGCAAAAAAGATGTCGTGCAGAGTGACTCCCCCCCGCTTATCACCTGGCCGTCGCCCGCCCTAGGCCAGGACAACTATTGCCACTGTCTGTACACAAGTCAATAAAAGTGGAGCATTCAAAATTTTCATGACAGTTCAAGGAAGCGATGGTATATAGGTATAGTCGCATCAGAAATATAAATGATGCTGTTTACAGTTCCCCGTCAATATATACAGGGTGAGATTTCATTTCTTTATTCGATTATACTCCTAAATCCAGTTTTTAAAAACGTTGCACTGTTTATTCATTATTAGGTATTTTAACTATAAATTTTAGGCGTGTCGGTGGCGTAATGGCAAGGGCCGTTACCTCCTGTCCGGGAGGACATTGTTCGAATCCTGCCATGCACCAATGTGTTTTCGAATTTCGGTTTTATATGTAAGTTTATCCGACGCTCTTACGACGGTGAAGAAAAATATCGTGAGGGAACCTGCACACGCCTGCGAAGAAACTCGAAGGTTGTGTGTGAAGTCGACCAACCCGAACTGGGCCCGCGTGGTCGACTAAGGCTAGATCGCCCTAATTCAGGGTAGACTCGAGATCCACGGTGGGGACGTATATGAGTTGATATGATGAGGTATTTTAAAATGAACTCTATTTCTATAGTAGGTACTGAAACATATTTACGAACGAAACAAATATAACTGAAAACGCTAAACACGTTAAAAAACCGACTTCCATCGCAACAACTTAGTACATTTTTGCATTATTATTTTTGGTTTTTGTTAATTTTCTAATAAAATACTACATCGATTTTGATAAAATTTATATGGGACTACACGGAAAGCACTAGCTTTCAAATAAAAAAAGAATCATAAAAATCGGTTCACACAGTCAAAAGTTCTGAGGTAACACATTAAAAAAAAACATACAGTCGAATTGAGAACCTCCGCCTTTTTGGCAGTTGCTTAAACATGTCACCCTGTATGCTTAATAGTGTGTGTCTAAGCTACACTCGTAAATATATCAACGTCAATTTTGAACATAAGGTCTGGCGTAGTTAGGTCGAGTATTTTAGGTAGCCTCTGGAAAATTACCGGAACGATCTTCATCATCATGCTCATATACGTCCCCACCTAAGGCTCGAGTCTACTCTGAATTAGGGTGATCGGGCCTTAGTCGACCACGCGAGCCCAGTGCGGGTTGGTCGACTTCACACACAACATGCGAGTTTCTTCGCAGGCGTGTGCAGGTTTCCTCAGGATGTTTTCCTTCACCGTAAGAGCGTCGGATCAACGTACATATGAAATCTAAATTCGAAATCACATTGGTACGTGGCTGGATCGAACCACGACCTCCCGGACAGGAGGCGGCGGCCCTAGCCATTACGCCACCGACGCGCCGACGATCTTTATATTCGGTCATAATATACAGTTGTAACGAAAATGGAGTAGGAACTGGGTGTTCTACTGATCACACTGAATAACTTTCCCCAAGGAAACCAGTGCCATTTCTCAAAACAAATGCATAAAATTGTTTATTTGTATGAAGATTTCTTTTTTTTTCGCAAGTTGATTAAAAGTCTCAAAAGTTGATCAGTATGACAGAGTTGTTGACAGACTCGGTGGCTCAGTGGTTAGTGCTCTTGAATACTGATCCGAAGGTTGTGGGTTCGATACCCACCCAGGACAAACATTTGTGTGATGAGCAGATTTGTTTGCTCTGTGTCTGGGTGTTAAATATCCATATATGTATGTATTTCATCATCATCACATCAGCTCTCATACAGGTCGACTAAGGCACGATCGCCCTAATTCAGGGTAGGCTCGAGCCCCTCGGTGGGGACGTATATGAGCTCATATGATGATAGTTGCCCTGCTTGCTCCGATAAATGATACTAAGTAACCACCTTCGTGACGTAATGGTTAAGTCCATTAGCTTCACATCAGGAGGTCGCGGGTTCGATTCCCGACCGAGTCTGACTTTGTAAGACTCGGTTTGGTTGGTGGAAGGACATTTTCTAAGTCCGCCTGGCTAGCTACCACCATCTTATCTAAGTCTTGCTGCCAAACATCAATACTAACAACATTGATGTGTTTCAGCTTGAAGATAAGATAGCCAGTTCCTCATTGCGTTGGGCAATCTTGGTAAACCCTCTTCAATCTCCGGCATCATCGTCACTCACCATCAGGTAAGATTATGCCAAGGGATTACCAATTGTGAATTAAAAAAAGTATTTCCACGGTTCCCGGGATGACAGGACTGAACAAAATAAACCAGTGACTCTGTGAGCTCTAGACCTCACGAGTTTTTTCAAATGGCTGAAATATGACATTTGTTATGTTTTCAACTCCCACAGCTCCGAAATTTTGAAAATTTTCCAAAAACTGAATCGACAATAATTATCGAACCTGCCTAAAAAAATTGCACGAGAATCGGTTGGACAGACGTCGGACATACGAAAGCATTGTTTCCCAAGCAGATAGGGAGACGCTTCGCGCTCGCTCGGTCAAATTGGTAGAATTAACAATTATTAATACTCTACCTATTCCAAATAACCCGTCGATCCATTGTCCAGATCCACCCATGGTTCAATGACAACTCCCTCTCTTATTAGAACCATGTACCAGGGCGACAGACCTTTGCTCCGACTTATTATAATAACTAGCTTTTTCCAGCGGCTTCTCGCGTGAGCATATAGTTCCTATGACTGTCTCCGAGGGTGGAGCAAAATAGCCTATAAGTTCATCCAGGTCCTAATTTCATCCAGATAAGTTCAGTAGATTTTGCGTGAAAGAGTAACAAACATCCATACATACAAACTTTCGCGTTTATAATATTACTAAGGATAATAACAAAACTATACTATAAAAAAAGGAAAAAAAAATGTCTAAAATATACAAAGATGCAACTCGACCGGGAATCGAACCCATGTTCTACGAGGAGGAAGTCCAACACTTTGAATTTTCCCAGATACGAGACCAAGCTGAATCCATTTGTCGTCCCCGTACATACCCATAGGTATTGCAAATTCCATCAAAATCGTAAAAGCCGTTTTCAAGAACGTGATCACAAATAAATTTTCCGTAATTACATAAGTAGACTATATCTTTTTTACAATAATAAATATTACCATAAATCATCATTGTCATCATGTCAGCCGAAGGACGTCCACTGCTGGACATAGGCCTCCCCCAAGGATTTCCACGACGACCGGTTCTGCGCTGCCCGCATCCAGCGGCTTCAATTTTTATCATTAAATTAATTTAGTTTAATTGAAGCAACGTGATTCATGTTATCTCAGATAAGCAGAGAAACTTACGATATCTTTCTTTTCACAATTGTGCAAGCTCGTTTTTTTACACGACTGCCCCCTAAAAAGGAGTGTACTATTTCCAGGTCTAATTCATGTATGTATGTTTCTTTATCTCAAACTTCGAAACGGCTTAATGCATTTTAGAGTGCGAGAAATCGTCACATTCATCTTGATCCCGTGAGTCCCATTGAATACATTTTACCCGACTTACCAAAAAAAGGGGAAATGTTTTTGTGTAGTCGTGCGTAGGGACGGTGAGATCACGTCGGGGTCACCACTGTAGAGACGGTATCACGTCGGGGTCACCACTGTAGCAACGGTGTGTCCCTACTCTTCGAGAGCAAAGGGAGGTATCTCCGCCAGGCGAGGTGGTGTGGCTGGCGTCCGGCCGGCCGTGGAACATCCGTTGATGGTTGGTTAATGTATAATATATACTCAATAACTCAGTGCTGAAGAAATGTTAATAGCGCGTTCTAGATGTCGTATTTCTTTTGTCCTCTCGTCGCTTGTGTTAAGGTTCAGTGCCCGCCACTGACTTTAACACGCCACTACTGCAGTTGCCGCCAAACCTGTTTTTATTGAATTTTCAATTTAAAGTTATTATTATTTTGTAAGTATACACAGGTGTAAAAAAATGATAAAGATGTCGTTAACTGGAACGTCTACTCATCAAAACGGAAACGTTCCTCACGGGACCCAATTAATAAAAAAAAACAGAGATCTCGTGTCTCTCACGACCTTCTGGTACATTGAAAATGAATATAGACAAAACCATTTTTTTTCTTATTTTTTATTTAATTTTACATACATCTTATACTAATACTTATGTTAACATGAAAAATATATTTTTATAAGATGTCAGAAATAAATATAATTAACCCCATTTATACGCGCGCCGCGCACGACTTCCGCGCAATCCCAACATTTCGCTACATAAAGGAAAAGCCACAGCCTAGAGCGTAAGAGATAGAGAGGTCCCGTTTTTTGAATTGTAGCCCAACTGAATGCTTAGATAAATCGTCTATTCAATGTAAAAAGACCCCGAAAAAACGCCTCGTTTTTCGACATTTTTCGAAAAAGGTTTTTAACTTTTTAATTATTTTTTTAACATATTGCCCTTGCCAAAGTGCGTCTTTTGACACCTCTATCATTCACGGAACTCTAAAATTGACGGCTCTAAGGGCCTGGTTTAAATTTTGCTGAAAGTAACACCCTACCAACGCGGTCGAAAAAACATTTTCTATGTTAAAAATGAAATAAAGAGCATAATGAATAATAACAAATTAAAGAGCTGAGTGACCAATTTTAAGAAGTTTTGTAAGGAATCCCAAATATTTTTTGATAAGAGACTTTTTTTTTATTCATAATTGGTAAACCCTTGACAACATCTCACCTGGTGGTAAGTGACGATGTTGCCGAAGATGGAAGCGGGCTTACCAAGATTACCCAACGCAATGGGGAACTGACTATCTTAACTTCACGCCGGAACACACCAATGATATCAACATTGATATTTGGCGGCAAGACTTAGATAAGATGGTGGTAGCTAGCCAGGCGGGCTTATAAAATGCCCTACCACCAACCAAACCGAGTCTTACAATTGACCCCGCCGGGAATCGAACCCGCGACCTCCTGTGTAAAGCCAGTGAACTTTGCCTCTGGGCTACGGAGGCGGTTTCTTGGCGTATGAGTAGAAAGTCTTATAGAAGTATTTATTCGGGTCGTAAAAGCTATTTATTAGTTATCCGAGTACCATAATTGTTAACTGCTGGCGATCCGTTTTTACGGATCCGTGCCTCAAAAGGAAAAAAAACGGAACCCTTATAGGATCACTTTGTTGTCAGTCCGTCTGTCTGTCAAGAGCCTTTATCTCGGAAACGCGTGCAGGTATCGAGTTAAAATCGAAACCGTATATTTTGGTCTACAGTCCCTTGAAGTTGTGAAAAAATCAAACTTCTAAGTTAACGTGAAAAAAAAAAGATGCAGGCGTTTATGCCGCAAAAACATATATTTCGACAGTCTTAAGGGAATCTAAATTCATATGGTATTTTCCGTTGACCGAGAACTATGAAATTTGGCAAGTAATACCGTCTTAAATTACAAGTATAGGAAAAAAATCTGAAAACTATACATTTGTAATTAAATCATAAAAAAATATAGTCTTTATTAAAAGTAGGTAATCAATTATGCAAGGAACGGAGGTCCAAATTTTTGATGTGGGATATCGTATGAAAGGGCTTTATTGGTCTAAGCTTAAACAGATTTTAAATTATTTTTTTGATCTATAGTGCAGCCATACTCTAAGTGTGTTCCGCGGAACCCTTGGGTTCCGCGTTACCCCTGTAGGGGTTCCGCAAGGATTTAGAAAAAAAACACCTCTCCACCACCATCCACCACAGTACAATTTTACTATGCCGCCACCGCCGATATGTAATTGTGAGCGCGCGAACCAATTGATGAAAAATAAAAAACTGTTTCATAACTCCCATTACTTAGATTTTTTCTTTTTTAATATCTTCTCTTTCTATTATTAATTTATACTTGTTATGTAAGTAATCAATAAAATAAGTAGATATCTGTTACATTATTCTTTTATTATGCTTTTTAATAAAGAATACACTTTTAAAAACTATTGTTTTATTGTAGGGTTCCGTCAAGTATTTCGCTTTCCAAATGGGTTCCGTCACCAAAAAAGTTCGAGAACCGCTGCTATAGTGTATAGAAATATAAAAGATATATTTTCCTTTTTTATATGTATGTACCTAATAATTGTGCGTATGTACTGTACTGTTATGATTTATAATATGTACCTACAAATTTGTACGGAGCCCTCGGTGGGCGAGTCCGATTCGCACATGTCCGGTTTTTTATTATTCATCATACCAGCCTAGAAACGTCCACTGCTGGACAAAGGCCTCCCCCAAGGATTTGCACGACGCCCGGTCCTGAGTTGCCCGCATCCATCGGCTTTCCGCGATCTTCGCTGGGTGACGAATAAACATATGGAACAAATTCTGTAAAAAAAAATGCAGTATGCAGGCGAGGGGGGGGGGGGGGAGAATTTTTGATTCGCGTATCGTTTGCGGTTTCGTTGAAAATATTTTCAAAACTATTTTTTTTTCTTCGTTCATTATGCGAAAAGGCATTTTGCTTCTTCGTTCATTATGCGAACGGCCAAGGCATTTTGTTTCTTCGTTCATTATGCGAACGGCCAAGGCATTTTGTTTCTTCGTTCATTATGCGAACGGCAAAGGCATTTTGCTTCTTCGTTCATTATGCGAACGGCCAAGGCATTGTGCTTCTTCGTTCATTATGCGAACGGCCAAGGCATTTTGTTTCTTCGTTCATTATGCGAACGGCCAAAGTTCCCCGATTCGTATAATTTAGGAATGTTCAAGACGAGAGTGAATAGGCACTATTTGAACTTATGTGTTACATCCTCGGCCGCATCAGCACTTACCATCAGGTGAAGTGCAGCCAAACGTACTCAAATTTTTAATAAAAAAAAACCTAACCTAACCACTCCGGGAGTACCGTCCGAAGTGAAAACTTTTTAACTTTTTACAGCTTAATAATTTTTGTTTGACCCTCCGAGTGTTCCTGGCAAACGCCTAGGTTGACAAAGTTTTGACCCTGCGAGTGTTCCTGGTACGGTGTCGCGAGTTCAATGGTATTTTCCCATCTTAAAAAATGCCCAACGCGCCTAAAGAAGTTTTTCACTTCAAAAAACTTTCTTAGTTATAAGGTCTTTACTTAATTAATTACTTAAATTGGTTACCCAAAGAGAAATAATTAAAAACCTGACTGCTTTAAAACTTACCCATCTTTGGTTAGTCAGGTAAAATTATATTCTATGTCACTTACGAGATCAAGGCGAATCTAACGACACCTACACCAAACTCCATCAAACCGCTTAGGCTACAGAGCGTGCCAAAGATATAAATATACATACAATGGCAAGGGTCGCTACCTCCTGTCTGAGAGGTCGTGGTTCGAACCCTGCGACGTATCAATGTGTTTTCGAATTTCGATTACATATCTACGTTTATTCGACGCCCTTACGGTGAAGGAAAACATCGTGAGGGAACCTGCACACGCCTGCGAAGAAACTCGCAGGTTGTGTGTGAAGTCGACCAACCCGAACTGGGCCCGCGTGGTCGACTAAGGCCCGATCGCCCTAATTCAGGTTAGGCTCAAGCCTTTCGGTGGGGACGTATATGAGCTGATGTGGTACATACACTCAAAATACTATATAATATAAATAAAAAAGTTATCTGGAAGAGATGACTTGTTAGCGATAAGACCGCCTATATGTACAACTTCCATAATCATTCTTTTTTTTCTGTTATGTTGTGCAATAAAGTGTTTTCAATCAATCAATCAATCAATCAATCAAAATACATAACCCTCCTTCTGGCGATGTCGGGTAATAACATGGCACCTTAAGCACAGATGAGTTACTTCGCCTTAAGTATTAATTGTGTTGGGTATTTTGTGCATCCACTGACTACCAACCTATCATCTCACGGCTAGGCCCCACGAGCCAACTTCCAAACTAGACGAAGTCTGTTGCTTTGGGTATGGAAGGAGCAATAGTCGACCAACTAAAGATGTCCAGTTGGATTTATAAAGTGTTCATACAAATTGTTTCTCCATACAAATTGTTCTATACAAACTGCAAAAACAACTTTGTTTTTTAATTTAAATTATTTTTTTGTAAAGACTACGGAAGTCTACTTTTCACGTGGTCCTACACGCACTTGGCCCTTTTTTTCTTTCGTCCAGTTCGGAATTCTTGGTGCGAGTCCGAGTCACAATTGACCGGTTTTAAAAAAAATATTGTTTAAGTTTGCACCTGTGTGCAAAACTAATTTTACGGCACACGTGCTTTTTACTTTGTCACTTTCAGAATTTCTATTAAATAAAATAAAAAATTCGAGCGAGACCTACAGTACTCGCATATGATGTATAACATGTGATAAAATACTTTAGGTTAGTTAGATTTGATGACGATATTGTACCTGGGTGGCGGATCTGACAGTAACTAAAAAAACCGACCAAGTGCGAGTCGGACTCTCGTAAAGTAGAATTCCGCGCTTTCGCGACTTCCTGTTACACATTTCCGTCCCATGTTACACATTTCCGTCCCATTTCACGAAATCACTCCCACAAATTGCAGGAAAGCGAGAGCAAAGATGTTACACATCAAAAAATTATCTTACCAAAGAAACAGAATCTTCATGCAGACTTTTGAAAGGACAGTTTTAAGAGATGCACACATGAAGCGTTTTAATAGGTCACACCAAGGCCCAAATCATTGCCAAGGAGGTATTATGTATACCTTATACATTCGAGTATGTACTAATATACGAAGGGTTCATCATTCATATCAGCTCATATACGTCTCCACCGAGAGGCTCGAGCCTACCCTGAATTAGGGCGATTAGGCCTTAGTCGACCACGCGGGCCCAGTGCGGGTTGGTCGACTTCCCACACAACCTTCCAGTTTCTTCGCAGGCGTGTGCAGGTTTCCTCACGATGTTTTCCTTCACCGTTAAAGCAATCGGTAAGTATATGTACGTAAGTATTTGAAAAACTCATTGGTACATTGGCCGTCCAGATTTGAACCCGGTACCTCTGGTTAGAAGAACCGAGTCGTTACCGGTTGAGCCACCGACGCTTTTTACGCCTTATGGTAATATTAAAAAAACTTGCGCATGCGCATAAAGAGAAGTCTATGTTCATTTCGAATTCTTCTCAGCAAACTCTTTCATTTGTTACACATTTCATGGGGTGCATAAAAAATAAAATAATACACCATTAAGTAGCACTGAACGTAATAAATTATCTTTTAAGCAAATGAAAATCGTTGTACATTCTCTAATATTTAGATATATCTAAGATAAATATTTAAATTTGGAATTTCGTAGCTATGATTTAAGAAACCACTATAGTACTTGGTACCTACCAACCTATTTAAATCTTTGTAAATTTTTTGTATCGAACTTGGCTCCCTTTCACAGTTATGTTTTGTTGGGATATCATTTATTAAAATAACAAACAATTAAAAAATAGGCGATTTAAGAAAACGGGGTCGTTTTTTCGTCATTGTTCATCATCACTTACATTTTTAGTTTAAAATAAGTAATCTTGGTCATCTGCCGACCCAAGATAAAAAAACCTCATGTCGATCTATTGAGAAATCTAAACAAAAAAGGCGTTTAAACAAGGGCCGAGCGTGCGAGATACCGTGAGTCCTTAGCTACGATGGGCGTCAGCACGAACTGCCATTGAGAAAGCCGCAAACCATACCGTAGTTGCTGTTGTTGGGGAAGATTTGGATTTAGCAGTTCTTCTAATGGCTCTATCACCACCAGAGAAGCAAATATTCCTTGTCTGAGGGTTAAGGGGGGCGGGGGGTTAAAAGGTACATTTTTTCAGATTTTTGCTCATATCTCGAATATCTGTTCGAATAGCATTATGATTACTTCTGATTAAAGTTTCTACATATACTTTTCTACAAAACTTACGATGAGTAACATAATAAAGAAACACTGATCTGGCTTTTCTATTTTTAATTAAAAATTTAAAACCTATTTTGTTTTTACTTCTTAAATCGTCAATATTTTATCTTCTTGTTAACACACCCTGTAGCTCCTAAAGTATTGATTTGACAGTAAAAATGAATATAACAAGTTTTGTAGAAAATTATATGTAGAAACTTTAATCAGAAGTAATCATAATGCTATTCGTACAGATATTCGAGATATGAGCAAAAATCGGAAAAAAGGTACCTTTAACCCCCCCCCCCCCCCACACCCTCAGCAAACCCCCCACCCTTGAGGAATTTTAGTATGTTCATCTGGATACCGCAAGGTATAACTGTACCAATTTACAAAACTACACGAATTATTTCCCCTGATTTTATTAATTTTCTTGAATAACATTGCGTTGGAGAATGTTGATAAGCCCGCTTCCATCTTGGGAATCATCGCCACTTACCATCAGGCGAGATGATGCCAAGGGCTTATCAATTGTGGATTTAAAAAAAATCTTGGAGCAGACCTGGTAAGAAAAAAGTTTTGATTGACCTTCTTTGGAAAATTACGACGGGCCACATTTTGTAAAATTTATAATTTAAGTAGCCTAGGACACAATGTGGATCAAGAAGAATTCAGAGACTCCTCTTTTTTTAGTTCGGTTCAGTATTTTAGGTTATGTGATCCAGAAACGAAACATAACATACATACTGTAGAGATCTTATGTCTCTACATTTATCCATTTGCGCATCCTTTTCAATTTTTCTAAACGCGTGTCGTATTGAAAACTTAAACAACATTTAAATTAAATTATAAATGGAATGTTCTATGGAACAGTTGAGAGTCATTCTTCTTTGGACATCGAGCCAGGATAGAGGTCCATTTCATTATTGAATCGTATATTTTAATTAAAAGAGAAGAGTAGCAAATATAGAAATATTCTATAATCTGATCCAATAATAAGCCAGCCGGCAGAGCAGAATTTAAAATCACTAAATGATACTTTATAAAATACGTACCAATGTGATTTAGATTTCATATGTACGTTTATCCGACGCTCTTACGGTGAAGGAAAAACATCGTGAGGAAACCTGCACACGCCTACGTAGAAACTCGCAGGTTGTGTGTGAATTCGACCAACCCGCACTGGGCCCGCGTGGTCGAATAAGGCCCGATCGCCCTAATTCAGGGTAGTTTCGAGCCCCACGGTGGGGATGTATATGAGCTAATATGATGATAAAATGTTACTTTCAACGAATTCACTAATTATCGAATCTCGAAGATCCCTGAGCTACGTACCCCAGATGACCATAAGGGTCGTCACAATACCATAGGCTGTGAGATTCATAACTCTTCCTGTTGACGGGTACAAATAGGTTGGTAATGTAATGGATAACCCTGTCAACAAACAATTGGAGCACAGCGATGGAGTGGAACTTCTTGCCTGCGTCTGTGTTTCCCGACTCCTACAATTTGGGGATCTTCAAGGCGAGAGTGAATATAATAGAATAATAAACCCAACTGCGTAAATTGCAGCCTACCTTTGATATTCTTGGGCATCAAGACAAACCTAACGACACCTTGCACTCCAGTATAGGCTAGGCTCAGCCAAAGAAACAGACATAATATTACTCACCCGAAAAATGTTACGCTCCTGAAAAATGCTGATGAAAAAAACATTAGCTTCCTCTCTATTTTGGGCAGTCGGGTAAAAATGTATCCTATGTCACTTTTAGGATCAAGATGAATCCAACGACACCTCGTACTCCAAAATCCATTAAGATAAAATCCAAAAGACACACACATACATACATACACTCTTAATTTCGGGCAGTCGGTTAAAAATCGATTGTCGCATGTATGAAAGATCATCACTTGAGAACGACTCGACAAATATAGTGGATTTTTTTCTTATGTTCGTAGTTATCTGGACAAGGTTTGTATATAATGGAAAACCCCGCGCTTCGCTTGCGTATCGCACACCGTGCACCCTAGATATTTACGGGGGCGAAACCGCGGGCAAAAGCTTGTTTACCAATTGTGGATTTAAAAAATGTACAAAATAAAATAAGCTTGCTTATTATATGAGTTTTTTTGATCTACAAACATGAAAATAGAAAATTTATATGAATCATAGAACAGAAGGTATTCTGGGATTATTTGAGTTTGCGTGTACCATCCTCGACTACATCGTCACTTACCATCAGGTGAGATATAGTCAAACGCACTCAAATTAAAAAAAAATGGTTCGGAATCTAGTTCATATTGTTACTGTGCTGATACATTCGGACACGATTGGTTTGGTGTGCATGTGTTAGCCCGTCGAGGCGGCGCGGCGCGGCGTAGGTTGCGCCTAGCCATGACCGCACGGTCAGCTCCTCTAGAAGACGTAAAGCTCCGACGTGAAGCACATCACTGCACGAAACCAAAATTAGGTCACATCACTTAAACTTCAGACATCCTCCGTACGTGTCACACTGCCACTGATTCGCTAGCACCAATCCACCAAAAAAGTCACACAGGCAACTGTCTTAACGCGTATTATCCGCGTTAACTTGCAAAAGTACAGCGTATCCAACGAAAACACGAAGACAAGTGCATCAGTGAGTGCAATTCGTGCTGTCTGAAAGTCACCAATAAGCCCAATGAGGCAGAGATCCCGCTGGCGAGCGCCAGCACCAACCTAAATAGACTCTGATCATCTAAATTGAGTTCAATTAAATAACAACCGAATTTGTTGAAATGCGCCATTACTCCCTCAGCGTTAATCTAAGTGCTAATAGTCAGAGCGAATGTTTTGTTAATAATCTCGGGTTGTTATTGTTAATTAATAATTAAGGGAGCTGTGCGCGATCGGCCGCGTAGCGTCAGTGCGCGCGCGGCCGCCGGGCCTCGCTCGCCGCCGCGCGTTGTCGCCCACCACTCGCCGGGGCTGGCCGTGCAGCTTCAGCACTAGAAACTTGGGGATTTTTCAGACCGTGTGTTTTTCGATAGCTCCAAAGTTTTGTGAACGTTTGAGGAGAAAGCTACTCAGTTCCTTAGAGTGATATAAGGATAATTGAAAAAAATATAGTCTGACTTAAGTGCGATTTATGTGCTACCTGTGGAAATAGGCGTGTGAAATGTTCTAGATGTACCTAAAATACTTACGATATTCATTCTATAATTTCCCACGCGTATAAATCATAAACAAGACAATACTAGCGTGTTGCTAAGAGTTTACAATGGAACTCTATGGACTTTCAAAGTAATGATGTGGGTGTTCGCGCCCCAAACTATGAATGAAAACAAACAAAATATCGGGTGAGCTGTGGGAATCCCGCATGGTGCGGAGCGCGGCGCGTGGCAGCGGGTGCAGCGCGCCGGCCGGCGGAGCGCCCGCAGCGCCCACGGCGCCCACAGCGCCCGGCACAGGGGGCGTGGTCGCGCAGTATGCTATTGGTCCTCGGCGTCTCGCCCCGGCCGGCGTAAGCGCCCTGCTCGTCCAACCCAATATATCCCTTCCCGCGCCGCCACACAGACGCAAATAGCGCTCCACCCGCGTTCTCCGACGGCATGCGTCTCGCTAGTCATTGGCTCGCGTCCACCGTCGACGGTCGCATTATGGTAATATAAATTGACCAACCGTAGAACAAATTCGGTTAGTTCGTTAAAGTTGATTAAAGCCATTTAACCGGGACGGACACAACGGTGCGAACGGCGCGAGCGATCATCGATCCCGGGGGCTCGACTAAATGAAGTCAAATTATTTAATATAGCCGTTAAGTGAGTAGACGGGTCGGCAAGCCCGCGTGCCGGCGTGCCCGCGCAGATCAGCAGAGGGCCAACAGCGAGCGGCGCGACGGAGCCGAGCGAGCGCGTGGAGGTGGCGGGCCCACCGCCCGCCGGGTTCATGTACGTGTGCGGCGACAGCGCCGGCGCCGCGCCGCGCTACGAGTGCGCCTTCGAGGGCGGTGGCGGGCCCGGCGGCGGCATGGACGCGCACTTCGAGGAGCACGTGTTCGGCGAGTTCGGCAAGGAGCGGCACGTGCAGGTGGTGGTGGGCGCGGGTGGCGAGCTGCAGTACCGCGACGAGCTGCCGTTCGACAAGCGCAAGCAGGAACCGCTGCTGCTGCCGCCCGAGCCGACGCCGGCGCAGCACGCCCCGCCGCCGCCCCTGCCCGCGCCCGCGCCCGCCGCTACCACCACTACCAAGAAAAGCGACAAGAAGAAGGGCGATAACAACGGAATCAAGAAAAAGAAAACCAGGTAAGTGTTCACACCTTTGAGTAATGTACACAGGCCAGCACATCAAGCTACACTTTGGACTAAGTACTGTTCTTATGCGGTACGGTACGAGTGTCTAGCTCGATGTGCTGGCCTCTGTACAATGAACAATGATTAGAATTTGGACTGTTTTTACTATGAAGAGTTTTGAAAAAGTGTAAAAGACACAGCTTGGATTCCTTCGTAGACAAATTCGTAGTATAGATTTTACGAGTAACTATGCGATGCTAAGACACAGCGTAGCAGTCATTTTAGTCGAGATTCTACACTAACATTACTGCTACGCTGTTTCTAGACTCTAGAACAAGGTCTCAAAATAGTTGGTCATAGTGGGTTTTAAACAAGGGAGGGATCCTTTTTAGGGTTCCGTTTCTAAAAAGGAAAAAACGGAACCCTTATAGGATCACTTTGTTGTCCGTCTGTCTGTCAAGACCATTTATCTCGGGAACGCGTGGAGGTATCGATTTGAAATTAAAACCATATACTCCGGTCTACAGACCCTTGAAATTGTGAAAAAATTAAACTTCTAAGTTAACGTAAAAAAAGATACGACCGGTTATGCCACAAAAAACGTTCATTTCGACACTCTCAGGGGAATCAAAATTCATAGGTATTTCCCGTTGACCTAGAACTATGAAATTTGGCAAGTAATACCGTCTTAAACTACAAGTATAGGGAAAAATCTGAAAACTGTACATTTGTAATTTAATCATAAAAAATATAGTCTTTATTTAAAGTACGTAATCAAATCAATTATGCAAGGAACGACGGCGGTCTAAATTTTGAATTGAGTTAACCGTGTCATGTGGGGTATCGTATGAAATGGCTTCATTGGCACAAGCTTATACAGATTTTATTTTTAATTTTTAATGTTGCTTATCCTAGAGATGTGGTTGGTGGTAGGGAACACTCGGTGAGCGGGTCCGACTCGCACTTGACCATTTTTAATTTAAGAGCACTGCTCTTGTCTGTGCAGTAATCTCAAATTCTTCCTATCCTCAGTCCTCGTCTTAAGGTCTGGACACGACACGATACCAGCCTTTTCCTTTATTTGCTTCATGTAGTTTCGCCTTGATCTTCTTCTCCATATATATGCTTATAGTAATACAAAACTGAATAAATTAAAATAAAAAAACTTAACGCCTTCTTTTTTGGCCAATAGGGTAGAAATGTGTCCTATATGTCGCAATAAATAATACCAGGGGTCAGGATATAACAAAATTGGTGTAGGTCCCGTTGACTGGGGCTTCTACACGTCATACTGAACAACTTTTGTTTTATGACTTTGCTGAAGTCGCAAAAAAAAAACTCTTTATACAAATCGATCAGCTGATCTACCAATTTTGTGAATTTTTGTATGGAGGGTAAATTTTTTTGAGAATTGACTATGGGCTCCTTGTGGAAAGTTGTTGAGTATGACATGCAGAAGCACCAGTTAACGGGACCTATATCAATTATTTTTTTCCATCCGGTACACATACACTCGAAATACATAACCCTCTTTATAGTACAGTCGGGTAAAAATACACTGATACAAACAATTTTTCCCTACGCGATCGAATCAGAAATGAGGTTTCGCAGGAGAAGCAAAGTAACCGACATAGCACACAGAATCGCTAAACTGAAGTGGCAGTGGGCAGGGTACATAGCTTGTAGAACAGATGGCCGATGGCACCGGAAAACGTAGCGTAGGCAGGCCTCTTACGCGGTAGACCGACGACCTGGTGAAGATCGTGGGAAGCCGTTACATGCGGGCAGCGCAGGACTGGTCGTCGTGGAAATCCTTGGGGGGGGGGGGCTTGTGCAGCAGTGGACGTCTTTCGGCTGATATGATGATGATGATGAGAACAAATTTTGTTGTTGCTTGTTAATGAGGATTTCTGTTGTCTATATCTAAAACGCCACCGACGCTCACCGGCTAGGGCCGCCGCCTCCTGTCCGGGGGGTCGTGGTTCGAATCCTGCCACATACCAATGTGATTTCGAATTTAGATTTCACATGTACGTTTATCCGACGCTCTTAAGGTGAAGGAAAAACATCGTGAGGAAACCTGCACACGCCTGCGAAGAAACTCGCAGGTTGTGTGTGAAGTCGACCAACCCGCACTGGGCCCGCGTAGTCGACTAAGGCCCGATCGCCCTAATTCAGGGTAGGCTCGAGCACCTCGGTGGGGACGCATATGAGCTGATATGGTGATGACTTTGCTGAGAGATTCGGAGGAGCTCCCTCGCTCTCGATGGATAATTGGACCTTAATGAAAGTTGTATAAGACCAACCTAACAGTATAAAACTCTTTGAAACAAAAAAAAACTATAAAACAGTTTACCAACTTCACAGAAAAATCACGATAACAGTACTTCCTCTTTTTAGGGTTCCGGGATCAAAATGGGAGAAAAAAAGAGTGTGTGGTTTTATAAAACCATGGTAAAAGTGAAACTTTTTTTTCCCGTTATAGACATTTACAAAGCACGAAACGATCATGGCTGCTCTCGTCTTGGAGCTACGGTACAGAGGACGAAACGATCATGTAATAAACGTTTCACTCCTCTAAGAGCTACGGTACAGAGAACGAAACGATCATGTAATAAACGTTTCACTCTTCTTGGAGCTACGGTACAGAGAACGAAACGATCATGGCTGCTCTCGTCTTGGAGCAACTATACAGAGAACGAAACGATCATGGCTGCTCTCGTCTTAGAGAACGAAACGATCATGGCTGCTCTCGTCTTGGAGCTACGGCACAGAGGACGAAACGATCATGGCTGCTCTGACGAAAAAGTTTGAGACAATGTAATAATCTTTTTGCCGTCACGCAACACACAGACGAAAAAGCTCGAGACGATGTAATAAAAGTTTCACTTTAAAAAGAAACCTCATAGTTTCATGACGTCCACCTACTCCGTGACAGTGGATTAGCTCTGGTATTATATGAACTGCATTTGTGGAATTTTCTATATAATGTAAACCTATAAAATAAATAAAAAAAATTTTTTTAGGGTTCCATACACCCATAGGTGACCAACGGGACCCTATTACTAAGCCTCCGCTGTCTGTCAGTCCGTCAGTCAGCGGGCTGTATTTCATGAACCGTAATAGGTAGACAGTTGAATTATTTACAGAATGTGTATTTCTGTTGCCGCTATATCAATAAATACCAAAATTTAGAAAATGTGAAAAAATGAGGGGGGGGGGGGTGTCCATACGGTCTGTAGAAGTATTTTAAATTAAGCTGTATAAAAGCGGTGATAGGGTATTTTTTCAGTTACCACAGAAACTTCATCGAACTATGCTATTTTCACGGGATAAAAAGTAGCCTTTGTCCTTCCCCGTGACACAGGCTATCTGTATGCCAAATTTCATCAGTTTGGTCAAGGTGTTGAAGCTTGATAATTGAAAACGCTAAACACGATAAAAAACCGACTTCCATCGCAACAAATTAGTACATTTTTGCATTATTATTTTTGGTTTTTGTTAATTTTCTACTACCTTCCGGTACCAACTAACTCCAACTGTTAGATGCTACAGCTCAAACGACGTCTAACTGCCGGCCAGTAAGTGCTACACCGATTTTGATAAAATTTATATGGGACCACACGGGAAGCACTAGCTTTCAAATAAAAAAAGAATCATAAAAATCGGTTCACCCAATCAACAGTTCTGAGGTAACAAACATAAAAAAAAAACATACAGACGAATTGAGAACCTCCTCCTTTTTGGAAGTCGCTTGAAAAGGTAACAAACAAATAAACACATTTTAACATTTATAATATTAACTAGCTTTTTCCCGCAGTTTCGCCCGCGTGGACACCGTTTTTATGACTGTCTTTAATATTATATGTAAGGGTTAAGATGCTTTACTACGGTTTGTTGTTGTAACGCGACCTATCGTCCGTCATGGACAAGACGTGTGCTACGAAGACGTAGGGCGTAGCGTGGCGCTACGACGAGCACGTAGCCAAGGCGTAGCCGTAGCTAAGGTGTTGGGAGTAATCAGAACGTAACGGAAAACTTACTAGAATAGCTAGGCTCATAATGGCTCGACTGTTTCGCGAAACAGCTGTTTCAAATAAACCGGTTTCCGCTAATTGATTTTAACCACGGCACTCGAGAGGTGGTACTATTCATATTTTAATTTAAACCGACTTCAAAAAAGGAGGAGGTTCTCAATTGGACTCTATTATGTTAAGTTGGTATTGTGATTGCAACAAAAATCTAAGTTGATATTTTGTTGGGGATCGATTGTCTTACTACAGTAATAGAGTCGAGAAAACTAGGTATATGTTTTTTTTTAAAAAAAAACAGCATCACGCGTTTTAAACTACCGAGGTTTAAATAGGTCCGTATTCAGCAGGTGGGGTTTTGTTACAATGTGTATAGTATGTTCTAGGTTATTATATTATTGTGTGCGTGCGTGCGTGCGTTTGTTTGTTTCTGTGTGTGTGCGCGCATGCGTGCGTTCATGCGTGCGTGCTTGCGTGCTTCCGTCCGTTGAAGCTACTGGATTATAATATATTATTTTATAATATTATTATATATTATTTTTATATCTCCAGCTTTTTCAGATTTCTCTGATCTTCATTTTCTACGGTTTTCACTTTAGTAAAAAAAAACACTTTATTTTTTCTCAAAATTGGCTCTAACGATTTTGATGTACGTTACTTTTAATTTATTTGACCTACCACACACCATAATTCTTTATCGCAGGAAAAAATCAGGATCAGGTACCTCTCATACAAACCCAGGTTGTTTGTTACTTTTTGTCAAAAACAGGAGTAACGATTTTAATGAAACTTTGTGAATAACTAGGAATCGACAAGACCTACTGCACTACGTCGTTTATTAATGTACAATAAATTTGAATGAGGTACAACTCAAATTATTTGCAATTTTTTCATCAAGTCTGATATGAAAATGAAATGAAAAAAGTTTATTGCGGTAACTCATTGTAAAAAATATTACATGTTGCAGGAGACTTCTTTTAAGTATAAGAACACTTGTGCCAGAAGAATCCGCTCTTCCATAACTAATATACAACACAGAGATACAAAAAAATAAATAAAAGAGATACACCTACATTCTTTTTTACTAAGTAAACGTTATGTTTATTTTTTTGATTTATGTGTGTGTGTGTATTTGTTCACTAGATGGTGAAAATTTGCGGAAAAGTATGCACAGCCTGGCTGTACAATTTATTTTTGTATGTATGTATGATACCTGATTTCATTGCCGATTATGAACCGATTTTAATGATTATTTTTTATTTATTTTTTCAGGTTAGCCCAATATGAATACTATCAAAATAAATTTCATCCTTTTTTAGCAAATTAACAAAAACAATAAATATATAGCAAAATTGTCTATTAAACAGGATGAAATCTTATTCACTTTGTCTCCTTTAACTGTGGCCTACTCATGAAACTGAGTAACTTTATCCAAGAAACCAATACAATATGAGCAAAAAAATGGTACTCTCCATACAAAATTGGTAATAACTAATTTGATCAATTGGTATGGAACCCAATTTTTTTATATAGGTTACGACCTTGAATTATACTTTAACAAATACAATTAAAATAATTCCATTTTTATTGAACACGTCCTACTAATATTATAAACGCAAAAGTTTGTAAGAATGTATGGATGTATGTTTGTTACTCTTTCACGCAAAAACTACTGAACGGATCTATCTGAAATTTGGTAGGTAGACAGATTAGGACTTGGGTTTACACATATGCTACTTTTTTCCACGCTCGCGAGCCGCATGCTCTTGAAAAGTCACAAAAACGTTGTCCACGCGGGTGAAGCCGCGGGAAACAGCTAGTAAGGAATAATTTCCGAAAACTAGATGCCTTTCGATTTTGATAAGAAAGATAAATCACAGTGTAGATAGGTGTCGACTGTGTCGAATTTGTACTCGACGACTTTTGTGATACACTTTGAAAGATTCACCATAAAAAGTGGCGCATCGGGAGCCGGGTCGTTCCTTTCCCTCTAATATGGTTGATGGGAGCGATGGCTGACTCTCGCGTTATACTCGTGACCGGGTGCTGTCCGTGTGAACTGGCCTACTCTTGTCAAAGGTTTCAATGACATTCAATAATTTTATGTATAACTTTTCGTGTCATATTGTTTTCATGTTCTAATGACATAATTTGGTTTATTTATAGGATTTAATTTTGACATTATTAACTAATGATTGTTAATTTCTTGATTTTTCACAAATGAAATTATGTTATTATTAATTTATGACTATCAGAAAGAGTGTAATTTGCACCTATTTTGAATAGATACCTTGAATCTTATTTTAAATAAATAATAAACGACAAATAATACAATAAGCACATAATAACCAGTTGATGAACACACACTAGTGGCGGCACGTGGCGTTGCGCTTGCGCAGGTGATGTATAGGGGTGCGTAGGGGTGGTAATCCCCTCGGTCGCTCTGTTTGACTGCATCGGAATTAGTTGCGCGCGCGGCGGTCGGCGCGCGGCACGCGGTGCCACTCTCGCGCACCCCACTTTAATATTTGCATAACTAATACGATGAGTATTTAGAAAACGATAAAGTTACATATGGGTTTGGTAACGGAGTTAACCGCTCCGTGGCGTAATCCATAGGTCGCTGGTTCATATCCGGCTCGAAGGACCAACAAATAATGTAGGGGGTGTTCCCTACATTCCGTGGCGTAATCCATAGGTCGCTGGTTCATATCCGGCTCGAAGACCAAAAAATAATGTAGGGGTGTTCCCTACATTCCGTGGCGTAATCCATAGGTCGCTGGTTCATCATATCCGGTGGCGTAAAAATCCATAGGTCGCTGGTTCATATCCGGCTCGAAGGACCAAAAAATAATGTAGGGGGTGTTCCCTACATTCCGTGGCGTAATCCATAGGTCGCTGGTTCATATCCGGCTCGAAGGACCAAAAAATAATGTAGGGGGTGTTCCCTACATTCCGTGGCGTAATCCATAGGTCGCTGGTTCATATCCGGCTCGAAGGACCAAAAAATAATGTAGGGGGTGTTCCCTACATTAAGATGATGATATGATATTGAGGGGTACGACGACTCCGGAGAGTGATAAATAAAAATACCGACCCAGTTGAGTGCTAAAATTAGACTGTTTAATTAAGTTATTTCTTAACCTAAACTGTACAAAGTGCTGTGCGCAATCGCGACCTACTAAAAATAGCGCCACATTGGCATGTCTATTTCTCTAATAAGAAATTAAAATGAAAATGTACGTTGACTCGTACAACATTCGCTTCAGACCAGGAGGTCACGGGTTCGTTTCCGGGGGGTCAACTTGTAAGACTCGGATTGGTTGGTGGTAGGGCATTTTCTAAGTCCACCTGGCTCGCTACCACCATCTTATCTAAGTCTTACCGCCAAACATCAGTGTTAACAGCATTGATGTGTTCCGGCTTAAAGATAACATAGCCAGATCCCCATTGCGTTGGATCTTGGTAAGCTCGCTTCCACCTTCGGCATCATCGTCACTTACCATCAGGTGAGATGACATCAAGGCTTACCGATTGTAAATAAAAAAAAACATATGGATTTGTTTTTGGATTACCCACATTTTTTAGATAATAGAGGATAAGTAAAATAAAAAAAATCCGAGCGAGACCTACAGTACTCGCATATGATGTGTAACAAATCACTGTTACACATTTCCGTCCCATTTCACGAAATCACTCCCACAAATTGCAGAAAAGCGAGAGCAAAGCTCATTCGTCAGATCGAATAGCGCGCGCTTTCGCGACTTCCTGTTACACATTTCCGTCCCATGTTACACATTTCCGTCCCATTTCACGAAATCACTCCCACAAATTGCAGGAAAGCGAGAGCAAAGATGTTACACATCAAAAATAAATCAAGAACTTTACTTGTGTAAGATTACAACCATTTCACAGTAAACAAATCCTAAAAAGCACTATAACAGTGCATTTTGAACATTTCAATAATCAGCAAGAGAAAGCTGAAATACTCGTATATAACCTTACACTAGGAATAATAATGTTTTATGTACAGAGTCCATTCACTTTTTGCGATTCACTTTTATACATAAAACGAATTAAAGGCTACACATAAATACATATATATCTATTTATATATTCAGTTCAGCCCGTGGATTATTCTATCTTTGCCTTTTGGAAAATACCTTGCTATCAGATTCTTGCACTATCGATGTATTGTTATATTTGAATATATCTCATCTACCAATGGTTGTCTGGAAGAGATCACTTTTAGCGATAAGACCGCCTTTGTATACTTAAGTCAGATAAAACCATATTGTAATTATTCTTTGTATTTATACATACAAATACACTATAAATAGTGTTGTAAGTCACTTTTTTGTATAAATTGTCTTTCTAATGTAGGTAATTTCATTACTAGTACTATGAATAAGTGGGTACTGTTGAATTGCCTTAACTACCTGTTAAAAATATTAATTATTAAATAAGATACAAGCAATTGTACAAATGTATACAGGGAAATAGTTCTGAGTAACTTTCATAAACGGAAAAAAGGTAAAAACAAAAAATAATATTTATCTATGTATGTGTATACTAATTGTATTTTCTGTATAAAAAAGGATGTCCAACTTAATTTTTAACAACTTGTTACTTTTTAAATACACGTTTGTTTTTTTTACTATGGAACCCTATTTTGCGCGTGGTCCGATACTTACTTGTCCACTTTTTTACCTGTTTTCTCACAACTGTATTGAAAAACATCGTGTTTACTCGTCAGAAAGTGCGATTCCCACTTACATTAAGGCCTCGTTCATACATATCACATTACTGCCCTCGGTAAACAATGTAGGTATAACTCGTCACTAAAACATTTTTCTTGACATCCTATTTGCGTCACAGAATCATTTTGACAGCGTTACAGATTCAGTCACTTTTTGTCCCAGAAAATTAAATAGTTCCCGTGGGAAAATTCAAAACCTCGACGAGGAGGAAGTCGCGGGCACAGCTAGTTATAAAATAATAGATTATGTAACTGACAAAGATATATACTTATGTGTTGATCCTCCAATAAATACCATACTGTAATCTAGGGTTGCCAAGCGTCCTGTTTTCCCAGGACGTGTCCTGCTTTTGAGGTGTCCTGGATAGTTTTTAAATAGTGTCCTGGGTTTTAGGTGAATTGCCTTATTTGAGAATCGAGTATTTGAGTCAAAAAAGGCCAAACACAAGATTACAGTCTTTGGCGTCCTGTTTTTAAACAGAAATGTCCTGGTATTTCAAATTTGGGGATGGCAACGCTACTGTAATCTGAATCATTACCTAATTTCTAATATGCACTAGTGGATGCCCGCAGCTTCGCCCGTGCAGATCCCGTGGGAATTTCCCAAAATCCTTTCTTAGCGGACGCTCACGTCCTAATAGCTAATTCTACATTTTAGCGAAATCCGTTCAGTGGTTTCGGCTGAGCGTTGATATACCAGTCACCTTTTCCTTTTATATATTTTACGGCTAAAGGTGGGTGTGAACATAAACTTAAGATTAGCCGGCTACACTTTAACCAGGGGGGAGCTCGATCTTCGACTGTAACATCAATCAAATCTGACCGAACCTAATATCGCTCGCTTCGCTCGCTCACCACCAAAAAAACATTATCCAGCCACTGTTGGGTAGATCTTGTTGTGTACGGTTAAACCCCGAATACCAACTAATAATCTGACTTTACCCAAACAACTTTAGTCGGCTAATCTTAAGTTTATGTTCACACCCACCTTTAGCCGTGACATATATACAGAGTAAGGTTTTTTCACCATTTAAAAGTGTGTGTAAACACCTATTTAAAAAAACCTAACCACTCCGGGAGTGCCGACAGAAGTTTTACAGTTTTATAAGTTTTGACCCCGCGAGTGTTCCTGGCACGGTGGCGGTTACATTACAGTGTCGCAAGTTCAATGGTTTTTTCCCATCTCAAAAATACCCAACGCGCCTAAAGAAGTTTTCACTTCAATAATAATTTTCATATTTAAAAAAAAATTATAGCAAATAAAAGTGAATATAGATATTGAACTTCTACATTTAACTGTAGGGCGGTCGGTCGTCACACTCTGCTTGAGATAATTACCCGTATGTCCGCGGGGGGCCAATTGCCTTATCGGCGCATCTCGCGTGGGCCCGTCCCCATGCCAATACTAGATTGCCTTTCATAACCGACTTACCCCAATGTTTAATCATATCCATATTTTTACGATCTTTGTTTGGTACTTTAGAATTGAAAAAGTGTAAAATCACAATAAAGATGGCGACAGATTACAAGTTAAATAAATTGAACTCCCCCCGGAGAACATACCTTCACGCAGGAGCGTCTAACATTATCCAGTTTCTATAAGAGGTAGTTTTTTTAGGGTATTCCTAGATATACCACTGATGGCATATTATAAAAGCTATTAAGTAGACATGGGACGGGTAATGATTTTGCCGGGTACTCGGCAACCGGGTACCCGGCATGAAAAACGCCGGGTAACCGGCCGGGTACCCGGCGACATTAAACATGCTAAGGTACGTATAGCGAACGCTTATTTTCCGAGGCTGGATTAGTTTACGAAAATAAAAGAAGCCGCCTAGATCCGAAAAGGGCTGTAAAGTTCGAGTTTCTTCGGCAGAACTTGCCTCTATTAAATTTTAAATACTAAATGCGGGCAGCGCAGGACCGGTCGTCGTGGAAATCCTTGGGGGAGGCCTTTGTCCAGCAGTGGACGATTTGTGGCTGATATGATGATGATGATGACTAAAATAGAAATTGATGTCAAATTCTCAGAGATTTGTATTTTTCATTATCTTACATAAGTTTGTAATTAAAGACTGTTTATGAATAATTTGAATTATTTTGCTGTTTTTTCCTGCTTATCAAACTACCCGGCAGCGCCGGGTATCTGGCCCCATTATCCGGTACACGGACGGATACTAAAATAAGTGCCGGATCCGCCGGGTACCGGATCCTTACCGGGTACCCGTCCCATGTCTACTATTAAGGTTTCTCGATTGCGTAAATTTGATAAATAAGCTTGGCGCCATTTTGGAGAAATAAAAATTTAAAACTTTAATTTTCTATGACAGATACAATTGTTAGAGCTTTCCCAGATATACCACATATGGAATATGTGTTTATAATTAATAGTGTTGTTGTTAACAAAAAAATTATAAATATCCTTAGCACCGTATTTAAAAAAACTTTTTTGTGAGGGAGTTAAGTACTCTCAATAATTTGAAAATAAAAATCCAAAAATGGTTTCTCTGGAAAATAATTTCAAGTAGTGCAAAATTTCATCAAAATCGTTTCACCAGTTTGTCTGCAAATCGAGGATACGGACAAACAGACGCACACGCTCACACACACACACACAATGTTTTTATACATTTTTTTTATTTGTCGGCCGATCGAGGATACGGACAAACAGACGCACACGCTCACACACACACACACACACACAATGTTTTTATACAAATTTGTTTTGTCGGCCGATCAAAGATAAAAAATAACCTCACATTCGCTCTTTTGTCGCTCGAAGGTAAAAAATTACAGCTGATGCTTTGCAATGTTAATGTTTTCAAATTTACATAAGCCCTTTCATAAGTACAGGCTTTTAGGCACTTGTCCCACTGCAGCGACGAGAAAGCGACGAACTATCGACTATTTCCTCGCTCAAGAAACGCACAATAGATGTAGATCCCGTAACAAAAAAAAGAGATACATATATTAATAGTTAATCGCTGACTGTTCACACACTCTCTCTTTTCTTAGCAATTTGACAATTATTTTTTCTTTGACTGACTCGGTGGCTCAGTGGTTAGTGCCCTTGACTACTGATCTGAGGGTTGTGGGTTCGATCCCCACCCACGGCAAGCATTTGTGTGATGAACAGATTTGTTTGCTCTGTCTCTAGGTGTTAAATATATCTATATATATGTATGTATTTAAACGTATATATGTATGCATATCAGTCTCTGGTTCCCATAACACAGGGAATCCTACTTTGGGGCTAGATGACCATGTGTGATTTGTCCCAGAATATTTATTTATTTTATTTAATTTTCCCGCCTGATGACGGGGTCTGCTTTCCAGCTATTCTTTCTCCGCTTTGCCCTACCCTGGACGTCATCCTCGGTTAGGTCGCAGGTTTCTAGGTCTTTCTTAGTGACGCTCAACCATCGCAGTTAAGGCCTTGTTCTTCGCCTTTGACCGGGTAGGTTTTGGTTGAGTGTTCACACTGCCGGCGATTAAATCCTTACTTATAATATTATAAATGTGAAAATGTGTTTGTTCGTTTGTTACCTTTTCACGCTACAACGCCTTGACCAATCTTTATGAAATTTGGCATGCAGGTAGCCTGTGTCACGGGGAAGGACATAGGCTACTTTTTATCCCGGGAAAATAATAGCATAATCTGATGCAGTTTCTGAGTAAACTCAAAAAAATACTCGATTGTTGTGATTTTTGCACATAGATGGTTGAGTAGGTGGGAAACGACATAATTTACTAATCACCTTTAAAGACAGTCATAAAAACGATGTATACGCGGGCGGAGCCGCGGGAAAAACCTAGTATTAGTATATGTATCTCTTTATTGACACGGGATTCACATCTATTGTACTTTTCTTCAGCGAGTTGAATGATAATATAGTCGATAGTTAGTCGCTTTCTCGTCGTCGGTGGTGGGCCTTACTCGTGAAACTGAAACTTCACCGCTATGTTATACTAACACGTTGATCACCAGAAAAGAGCTCAAGTCACTATATGGTCCATTCAAATAAAAAAAGACTTGTGGCACTCCGGGACTGCCGCGGTAAAGCTATTGCATAGCATTTTTTATCAACTTTTAACACCAAGAAAGTTACACCAATTGACTAAGTCCTTTTAGTACCGCAAATCGCTAATAGATGACACTGTAAGTTTTTTTAGAACGAGGTAGTGTTAGGTTTTTTTCGTTACGGAATTTCTTGATTCGGTCGCCGCGCTCAAAGCCCGCGATAAAAGCTATGCAATAGCTTAAAACTTTAGGAAAAGTTCTTATTCAGAAAATTGCGGTGTTAAACCGATGTGTTCTTCAAGTGATTGGTACATACTACACAGTCTACATCTTGAAAACAACTGTACCAATTTTGATGAAACTTGCACTGTTCCCTAAGTTGAAAGGTGCTTAATCCAAGAACTGGAAATCCTAAACAACAAGACGTAAATGATCTGGTTTACTTACATTCTGATTTTTTGATTGGAATGGCCAGTACCGTGTTGTGAGCAGGTATTTATATACGGTATCAGTACACTTACTTCATCATCATATCAGCCGAAAGACATCCTCTGCTGGACAAAGGCCTCCCCCAAGGATTTCCACGACGACTGGTCCTGCGCTGCCTGCATCCAGCGGCTTTCCGCGATCCTCACCAGGTCATCCGTCAACCGCGTGGGATACCTTCCTACTCTGCTTCTTCCGGTGCGTGGTCGCCACTCGAGAACTTCACTTCCCCAACTTCAGTTTAGCGATTCTGTGAGCTACGTCGGTTACTTTGGTTCTCCTTATTTCTGATTCCATCGCGTAGGGAAATTCCGAGCACAGCTCGCCCCATTGCCCTTTGGGTGACCTTGAGCCTTCTTATGAGTCTACCATGTCTCAGTTCCGTATGTCATCACTGGTTACTTACTTACTACTTCGCAAACTCTTAGAGACCCTACTTTTGGAATAAACTAGGCAAAATCTCCTAGATCCAGCAGGAAAATAGGCCTTTCATACTCCACACACGAATCCAAGTCCAAATTTATAAATTTACAAAAAATACACTATTTAACCTGATAAAATATTAAAATATTACCTGCGTGATGATAGCTAATGAATAGGTGTGATAAACAATGAAATAGCACCACCATGCATGGGCCCTGTCGATTGGAGGGCAATTATGGGAGCGCACGCGCAACAGGGGTGAATTTAGTTTCACGCTCAATCAATTTCTGCGCGCGCGCCGCCGGGGCCCGCAGCCATATTGCACGCGTCAGATGGTTGATGCTCGCTTTGTCGTAGGAATAATTTGTTTGTGAATTTATAATTGAGAGGGCTAGAGTACATCTAAAATCATCTCTAGACTAGAGGCACAGTATGAAAAAAGGAAATACTATGTATTGACTAGAGGCACGCAGTATGAGGAGGTAATACACAGTATTACCACACCCTGGACACTTCATACAACGGGCCAGAAATGACATTTCAAAAAAGGAATGACGAAACAAACAAAATGGCGGCGAAATCCTATACGTACGACAACCAAACTGTATCAATCTGGGTGACTAGGGGGTGAGGTCGCAATCTAGAGAGCGGCAGGGAGTGTCCATACTGTATGTTAGTACTAATATATATACTTTGGTATTACGATATGGTTTACAGTAGCGCAACGGCTTTGATGTCGCACGATGCCGCCACGGCGTAGGTACTAGCCTGTAGCCAGCCTGGTGAACTTGCGGAGTTTGCCAGGCTGTTCCCCGCCGCCCGCTGCCCCGCAAGTACCCTTCCATTGCTCTGCGTACATTCGTTGCACTACTGTAAGCCGCTATATTGTAATACTGTGGTAATACGATGTATAGCTTACTATTAAAACCATTCTCCTTCGCTACACGTAAGCAAGTAAACATACTTTATTGCACGCCAAAAAACAATACAGGACTTATAATTTGTAATATACATCGCTTTAAGCGATTTCTACCGGGCAACCTCCAGGTAGAGTACCTACTTAACTAGGCATTTGTTTTTTTAATCCACAATTGATAGGCTCTTTATGCCATCATCTCACCTGATGGCACGTTGTACGGTACGCACGTACTTAAGGTAATGTTATAAAAGTTTTTCCAATTTTCATAAAAATGTGTTCTATACCGAATATCTCAATTCCGTTTGTTCGTTCGTCCATGCGTCCGTCCATCACGCCTAGCTCTGCTTCACGGATTTTTTCATTTTTTTTTATTCACAATTGGTAAGCCCTTGGCATCATCTCAACTGATGTTAAGTGACGACGATGCCGAATATGGAAGCGGGCTTACCAAGATTCCCCAACGCAATGGGCATCTGGCTATCTTATCTTCAAGCCCAAACACATCAATGTTGTTAACACTGATATTTGGCGGCAAGACTTAGATAAGATGGTGGTAGCTAGCCAGACGGGTCATGAAAACCACTAACCAAACCGAGTCTTACAAAGTTGACCCCGCCGGGAATCGAACCCGCGACCTCCTGTTGTAAAGCGAATGGACTAACCGTTACGCCACGGAGGCGGTTAATTAGTTTTATTTGCCCGCCGACGCGGGGAGCAGAACTGCTAATACTCAACCTTTTGTTAAGTTGGTAAGAAGATTCAGGTAGCTAAATGAGTTTCTCTTAAAAGCATTTCCAATGAATAGACTAAGGATTCACTCATTCACTTCACCTTTGACGGAGAAAATCTGGGCTTCTTTCATCTTTCTGTGGTGTAGAACTATTACCTTCGAGCGACAAAGGAGCGAATGTGAGGTTATTTGATCGGCCGACAAACCAAAATAGTTTTGAATAAAAACATTGTGTGTGTGTGTGTGTGTGTGTGTGTGTGTGTGTGTGTGTGTGTGTGTGTGTGAGCGTGTACCGTGCCTCTGTATGTCCGTATCCTAGATTTGCAGACAAACTGGTGAAAGAATTTTGATGAAATATTGCACTACTTATTATTTTCCAGGGAAACCATTTTTGGATGTTAATTTTTAAATTATTAAGAGTACTCAACTCCCATACAAAAAAGTTATTTTTTTTAAATACGGTGCTAAGGATTTTTTTTTCAAATTTTTGTCATGAACAACACTATTATAAACACATTTCATATCAGGTATATCTGGGAAATCTCTTAAAATTGTACATGTTATAGAAAAATAAAGTATTAAATGTCGTTCTTCATAACATAACAACTTTAATGTAATACAAGGGATGTGTATGTTTGTAACAAGATTCTTTCATTTTTATCATTAATTATCTTATATTTTTATCACTTACAGTGTGAACTCTGTATAGCGTCACTCGATATAACGATTCACTCTTTGAAACGTCAAATTTTTTTGGCTTTAGTTGGTTTACTTTAACGCTAATTTCTCTCTGTATAACGAAAACTCTCAATAACGTCACAAAATGCCCGGTCCCCTGAGTAGCGACATATAGAATTTACACTGTATTTTATTCTGTTGACATATTTCGGTTAAAGTTTCAAATCTGTTATTATTTTTATAATTGCGGACTTAATCTATTTTTGAAGTGAAAACTTCATAAGGCGCGTTGGGCATTTTTTGAGATGGGAAAAAACCATTGAACTCGCTATCATTACCGACACCGCCAGGAAAACTCGGAGGTTTAAAACTTACAAAACTGTTGAACTCGCGACCGTTACAGACACCGACAGGAACACTCGCAAGGTCAAAACTTATAAAACTATTGAACTCGCGATCGTTACCGACACCGCCAGGAAAACTCGCAGGGTCAAAACTTATAAAACTGTAAAAATTATCACTTCTGTTGGCAGTACCTGAGTGGTTAGTTTTTTTATTTACATAATGTCGTTTTAACTTTCTATGTTGTTGACATCTCATATCATTTTGATAGAGGTCTGCGGTTGTGCGCGTATCACGCAAAAACTACTGGATAGATTTCGATATTTTTTTTTAGTTTTACTTCTTAGATACTTGGTCCTTATCTAAAAAACAAATTTACACGCGAGCCGCTTCGCACCCTTGATATCCACGGGGGCGAAGCCGCGGGCAACATCAATTAATTCATTATAAATATTATATTAAAATGGAAAGTGAATTCATATAAATATATGGATATAGATAATAATTACTTTAACATAGACTAAGTTTCGAATAAAAAAAAATCCCAGTCCTTACCACTGTTACCAGTAGTCTGATAAAATAAATTGATTGTATCCACAGGACGACGTTCACGGCGTATCAGCTGGAGGAGCTGGAGCGAGCGTTCGAGCGTGCGCCCTACCCCGACGTGTTCGCGCGGGAGGAGCTCGCGCTCAAGCTCAATTTGTCCGAGTCGCGAGTACAGGTAAGAGCAGTTTGAACACCTGCCTCAAACAAGCTCAAGCTCAACTTGTCTGAATCGCGAGTACAGAAAAGAAAAGTTTGAACACCTGCATCAAACGCGCTCAAGCTCAACTTGTCCGAGTCGCGAGTGCAGGTAAGAAAAGTTTGAACACCTGCATCAAACGCGCTCAAGCTCAACTTGTCCGAGTCGCGAGTGCAGGTAAGAAAAGTTTGAACACCTGCATCAAACGCGCTCAAGCTCAACTTGTCCGAGTCGCGAGTGCAGGTAAGAAAAGTTTGAACACCTGCATCGAACGCGCTCAAGCTCAACTTGTCCGGGTCACGAGTACAGGTAAGAAAGTTTGAACACCTGCATCAAGATTGGGATCGATAGATTTTGATAAGGAGGTAGTTTTTTTCGGGTGTATGTATGTAGGTAAGATGTTTAGCTGAGTCTCTAGCCTAAACGAATTCATGGATATTGGAGTGCGAGGTACATTTGAGGTAGTTGGGTTTCTCGTTAGTGTATGTACCTATATGTGATCTCGTTTATATGAGTATGTGATCTACCACGGAGGCTGAAATTAAAATATGCTGTGAAAAGAAACACTCACGTAGTTAACAGAGACTTGATTTTTTTCTTTCTGTACAACGACACTCGATAAATCTTCGACCAATGTGTGTTGCCAGTGATGACGTACGGAACTGAGACATGGTCGCTTACTGTGGGCCTCATAAGAAGGCTCAAGGTTACCCAAAGGGTAATGGAGCGTGCTATGCTCGGAGTTTCTCTGCCTGATCGAATCAGAAACGAGGAGATCCGTAAGAGAACCAAAGTAACCGACATAGCTCTCAGAATTGCTTAACTTAAGAGGCAGTGGGCGGGGCACATTGCTCGTAGAACAGATGGCCGTTGGGGCAAGTCCATAAGAATGAATAAATTATTGATTTTTATTGGCAGCTAATATATAACGAATCATTTGTTATAGGTATGGTTCCAGAACAGAAGAGCGAAATGGCGCAAACGTGAACCGCCTCGAAAAACTGGCTACATTGGATCGAGCTCGCCCAGCTCCACGACTCTCGGCGGGGGCTTCTCCAACATCGCCGGGAACCTGCCCGCTTTCCCGCAGAACGGCATGCCGGCGCCGGCCGAGCCGTGGCCCTACCAGCACTCCTACGAGCTGTCCTCGCACCACCTCCTGTCCAGCAACGGCGGCTACCCGAGCTTCAACGCGCAGCCCGCGGCGTACTCCTACACGACGGTGCTCAACGGGCACGACGGGCAGATGTTCGCGCCGCGCCATTACGAGTACGGCGAGGGTAGCCCCCCGCCGCTGGGCGTGCGCGACTACCCAATGATGGCTGCACACTCTCCGCAAATGGAGGCCCACACGCACGAAGATAAGTTGGAGTACCGTGCGCACGAGCACGAGGACAAGTACTCGTCTTGTGCGCTGCACGAGGAGCCGCCGCGGTACGCGCACGCGCAGCCCGGCGAGGAGTACGACAAGTGCTCGATGGTCGCGCACGACAAGCACTACGACATGGAGCGGCATGCCAGTCTCGAGCAGCCCGTGGTCGTCAAAATGGAGCCCAGCCCCGGCGGGCAAGCTTACACGACTCTGCCCCCTTTTTTGAATTGAAATACTCCTTTTCAAAACTATCCTCATCTCAAGAATAATTTCGAAAAGGAGTATTCTTTATTTCGCGAATTACACAGAGATTTGAGTTGTTACGATTTAATTATTTACTTAGGGATTAACTACGAAACTATGCATTATTTATACCTAAGGAGAGGACGAATAGAACTTTAATTTTTGATTTGTTGCAATAAAAACGTTTTAGTAGTAAGGACTCAAGAAGTTATAAAAATGTTTTAGTAGTACGGACTCAAGAAGTTATAAAAATGTTTAGTAGTAAGGATTCAAGAAGTTATAAAAATGTTTTAGTAGTAAGGACTCAAGAAGTTATAAAAATGTTTTAGTAGTAAGGACTCAAGAAGTTATAAAAGCGTTAAAGACACTTAAGATGGTATTTATGTCACCGGGATATCGTCAAAACCGCGATATTACAATCTCACTACACTAAACTCAGTTAGATTATAATATGACCGTAAATTGTCAATTGGCTTACAATTTCACGGCCCATCAGAATAAAACCAATGATTTCTTCTTCTGCGAAGCATTCTTCTCCCATGAACCTCGGTAGCGAGGCTCTTGGACTGTTAAATCAATCAAACCTGACCGAACCTAACATCGCTCGCCTCGCTCGCTTATTTATTTAATCGCTTGGTGTTATTGTAATGTCACTAGTGAGATTACAATGGCACTAGTGAAATTGTAAGCAGTATCTTACGGTTTACAATCTTTCGACAGTTCACAATCTCGCGAGATAGATAGTTTTTACAATTTTACGGTGACATTTACATTTTGAGAACAAAAATCCCAAAATATTTTTTTTTCACATGCGATTAATTAACGATCTTGTGCCCAGCATTGTATGTACAATACTGAATAATGATATTCGAGTTTAATGAATAGTGACAAGTAACAGAGAGTTGAGGTCTGGACTGGCGCGTTTGCGCCTCCACTTTTATGCCTTCATCATCATCATATCAGCCGAAGGACGTCCACTGCTGGACATAGGCCTCCCCCAGGGATTTCCACGTCGACCGGTTCTGCGCTGCCCGCATCCAGCGGCTTCCCGCGACCTTCACCAGGCCTTACTTTTGATGAATTAAAATTACATATCAATGATGTCAGCAAAATGTAAAATTATAACCGCCTCCGTAGCTCAGAGGCAAAGTTCACTGGCTTTACACAGGAGGTCGCGGGTTCGATTCCCGGCGGGCTCAATTGTAAGACTCGGTTTGGTTGGTGGTAGGGCATTTTCTAAGCCCGCCTGGCTAGCTACCACCATCTTATCTAAGTCTTGCTGCCAAATATCAATGTTGATATCATTGGTGTGTTCCGGCATGAAGATAAGATAGCCAGTAGTTCCCCATTGCGTTGGGGAATCTTGGTAAGCCCGCTTCCATCTTCGGCAACATCGTCACTTACCACCAGGTGAGATGTTGTCAAGGGTTTACCAATTGTGAATAAAAAAAAAAGACAAAATATGATGTCATATATGTTTTGTACGCAAATTTGCATTTGTTTTTAATTTAAAAATTATAGTTCATGCATTTTAGGTCAAGATTGAGTTGTAAGACATTTTTTTATAAACACGAAAATATTAAACTAATATCCAGATATTATGGCTTTTCCCACTCGTCACTACTGGGATTGCCCCACTGGTGACGAATTGGGATCTGAAACAGTACGGTTTTTGGGATTTTTGTCCTCAAGCTGTAAATACCCCCTTTAACATAAAGTTACATTGTAGTAATTATGTAAAATGGCGAATTTACAACAAAGTGAGTCCTGAACTCGAAATTGGTCAGTTACAGCTGTATATTTTTTTAAATAAAATATATGTTATATGTAAGTATAAATATTGCTTCCTGTGCATTCCCGTGCCTTATAAAAATGAAGACAGGAACTACACCTTCTATGATAGCTTAAATTTAGGTTAAAAATGATAAGACTTGATAGGTACTTAGTTACCTATAGGGTCCTGCAGCCTGCTAGCTTATCGAGGAACATCACCGACTTGTACAGACAGCATCAAAAATATGTATGAATCAACAAGGTTTCAGAAATATGTGGTCTCACTTCGATTTCAGAATCATCTATCAATATCTGACACCATAAAATTGGATACATCAGCTATTTCAGAATGGCGTAAACATAAAGTACTTCATAAATATGTCTTCATAAATGTCTTCAGCAGGGGATCTCATAAACTAGCTACGACTTAAAATCTTGTGTACCCCTTGTTTTAGTAGACATATATATGAAGTATTTTATGTTTACGCCATTCTGAAACAGCTGATGTATCCAATTTTATGGTATCAGATATTGAGAGATGTTTCTGAAATCGCAGTGAGACCACATATTTATGAAACCTTGTTGATGTATACATATTTTTGACGCTGACTGTACCGTGTTAGTAGAGTATGTGCCTATCTAAACTTAACTATTTATTCTGTATGTAATATGAAAAAGCGAATTTTAAAAATACTTTAAAAAATAAAACGTGAATAAAAGTGCCAAATACACAGTAATATAAAATATCTCAGTATTTTTGTAGCAGCTCTTTTATATTTATTCATAGTTACTCATATTAGTAGATGTAGAGACAGGATATTTTACATTTTCGGGCGATTTGTACATACTAGTACCTACCATTAAGTTGATTAAAGTTATAATAATAGTTATTTCGAGTAAACTATATTATATTATGAGAAAAATATCTATGATACCAAAGATTTTATAACTATATAAGTAGGAATACCTGAAAAAATAAGATGGTCCTAGACTTTTTGATAAAAATATAATAATATACGATTGTATTGCATAATAATAGGCATATTTGCTCCAGGGGAGATCAGAACATGTGGCCTGTTCGAGTGAAGAGCCTCACAGGGATTTTATTCCTTAATTTTTGATCTCTATCGAGCATAATATTTTATAAGAGGTCATGCCTACAGCTAGGAACACCAAAGATTTTATAATTATGTGTAGGAAAAGCGTACATAACAACAAACACATTTATTATTTTGAACTCTGAAGTTAAGTAGCATTTAAGAGAGTGAAGCAGCAAGCGAGATTGTTTATGCGTGTGTTGTTTTTATTTTGTAATTGACTTTGAAAATATTACATGTTGTTTAATAAGATAAAGCAATAAATTACTTATATGCATCGTGTGTAGGTACCTATTCGTTTGTAAGTTCGCTATTTTGTACTAAACTCGACCGAAAAAGGTTAATTAATTAATAAAAATATAAATGTGCTTATTAAATGTGTTTTATTTATTTTCATCTATCTGCACTATCTGGTACTACTACCTAAATTATATTAGACTATTAACTAAATTATAACTTGTATAAATAAGTAGTTTTAGTATTTAACAATTGTAGTAATATGTTTACATTTATTTCAAATAACACTGATCAATATTGTCTACGGATATTTCAAAATTGTTTGTTTGTTTGTGAACTCAATATTGTACAGTGGCCAGCACGTGGCGATGGACAGTATACACACATATAACTACGACCGATTTTTAACAGTTGAACACTCGCACACTTCGGTGATTGGTAGAATTCGTCATCTTTACGAAAATACACCAATCGACATTCTTTTCTAAATAAGCGTCTATTTAAGACCAATAACGAATTCACAAAAACTTAGGACCACAGATCTGTGCTTTTGACAAATCATAAGCCACGCCCCTTACAAAGCATCCGCCACAGATCTAATAAACCAAGCATCCGCGCAGTGACACGAGCTAGCAAGCAGTGTTGCCGTTTTAGCCACTTTGTGGCTAGATCTAGCATATTTATAACGGTTTAGCCAAAAATAATTTTAGCTAACCAAACGATTCTAGTTACTTTTGGTAATTATGTTTTTGATAATTACTGTTTACAGTTGACCAAATATTTGACCTAGTTACTGCGGTCTTGTCTTCCTCACTCTAATGCGGAAGTAAGTAGTTAAGTGTCATGAACACACTGAAAAATAAATTATTAAACAAAATGTGTGCATTAACACTTAATTCCATAATTATGATTAAAAGTCAATAAAAATAAATAATAAAAATGCCACGACTATGTTTTGCCACCTGAAGTTTTAAACAAATTTACAGAAGCGGACAAAGCAATCAAAAAAATTGAAACCCCATCTATATCATCATCACAGATCGATTGACGTTGACGTAGAGATTTCAGAATTACCAGATGCCATTGTAGACCTACAATTATTTTTTTTCTACATGTATTAGATACTGTTTTAATTAAACCCACATCCTTATTACAAAATTGGCCACTTTTTCATTTTAATAACCACAAACAATATTGTCCTAACGGCAACACTGCCAGTATATTAAATTCACTCACTCATCCGTCTCCGTCAAAGAGAATATAATACACTACGTTCTCGTCCCGTCCAAAGAGAATATAAGTCACCAATACTTACTACGTTTGTCAGTCCAAGTCCAGTCGCATAGATATTAGATAGCATTTATTGTGAAATTGTGAGCGTACACCGTCTCATTCTTCACTGCTTTTTTTTTATTCACAATTGGTAAGCCCTTGGCATCATCTCACCTGATGGTGAGTGACGATGATGCCGAAGATGGAAGCGGGCTTACCTAGATTCCCCAACACAATGGAGAACGGGCTATCTTATCTTCAAGCCGGAACACATCAATGTTGTTAATACTGATGTCTATCGGCAAGACTTAGATAAGATGGTGGTAGCTAGCCAGGCGGGCTTAGAAAATGCCCTACCACCAACCAAACCGAGTCTTACAAGTTGACCCCACCGGGAATCGAACCCGCGACCTCCTGGTGTGAAGCAAATAGACTACCTACCCATTACGCCCCGGAGGCGGTTAAAGAATTTTAGATTCGGTTCAATAATTACAACCAAACAAATAAACAAACCTTAACACTACCTATAATATTTTATTCATAATAGTCTGGTCTTTTTCACAAATAAATCGGAATTTCCATCAATAAGTATGTATGTAAAATCTTCGGACGAACGCGATCTCCCCCGACCCCGCCTACCCGCACCGGCCAGCGGTAAGCGGCAGCGCAGATTGAAAACAACGCGAAGAGAACAATTACTATCTCTTTTTCGCATTCGCTCTGTTCAACTTCGAACATTTTCAAGGCCATTATGTCCAACTGCATGTGCTGTTCACTGTACAACAAAATATACAATTACAGATATAGAATAGTGGACTAAGGCGGACTTATCCCAAACAGGGATCTCTTATAGCCAACCCTTAATTGCTGCAAGAATTTAAACTATAAGCAAAGAAAAAAAATTATACACAATTTAAAAGAAGTGAAAACAATAATCTAAAGTAAATTAACAGATAACCCTAATTCAGGGTAGGCTCGAGCCCCTCGGTGGGGACGTATATGAGCTGATATGATGATGATGATGAATTAACAGACATTATACTAAAAATAGTTATATATAATAATTGCTAAAATAAAATATATAAATAAATAAACAGTTACATACTATAGTACTTTACAGACTGGCCGAACACCAGTGCCAAGCTGCTCTGATTTTCGTTATCTGGGTTCTCTCCTGCAGAATGATGGAGAAATTGACCGCGATGTCACCAAGCGGATAAACGCAGGATGATTTAAATGGAAACAGGTTACTGGAATGACGTGCGACAAACGAATGCCAGTCCGACTAAAAGGGATTATCTGCAAGACTGTCATAAGACCGGTGCTACTTTATGGAAGTGAGTGTTGGGCGCTGAAAGCCACCGACGAAAAGCGAATGCACGCGGCTGAAATGAGGATGTTACGATGGATGGTAGGGGTAACCAGAATGGACAAGATCAGGAATGAATATATAAGAGGTAGTCTTAAAGTAGCACCGGTAACAGAAGATTCAAAGCCACCGACTGACTTGGATTGGCCACGTTTGCAGAAGAGAAAAGGAGCATGTGACACGTAGAGTGATGGATATAAGAGTGGAAGGATACAGGAGCAGAGGAAGACCGAAGAAACGATGGGTTGATGGAGTGAAGAAAAATATGGAGGAGTGTGGAGTGACGCAGGAGTTGACCAGTATGAGGCCAGAATGGCGACAAAAAACATTTAAAGCCGACCCCAAATAGTTGGGATTAATAAGGCTCGGAAAATGATGAGTACTTTACATACTTGCATATGTAAATAAATACTTAGCTCAAGGAGGAAGACACAAATAAACGGATGTCATGTCTTTACCAGACGGGCCTTCAACGTGGAGATGGAGGGACACATTCTTATTTCCACTGGCACACTGGCACACTGGCAGCGCATTCCACAAGCGGATCGCGAGATTATTCACACTAATCATGGTTTTTGATAAGCTATAAAAATAATTGAGACATGTTATACGGTAGGCACTGGCACATCGTGGAAGTTCCTAGCGTATAACATGTCTCAACTATTTTGAGAAACGAACCCCCACAATTGTAAGAAACGAACGAACACTTGCCCAGCTTAAAAGAATCTACCCTGCACAAGTCTTATGTACCTACTTTTAATAGATTTTTTAAACACCTTTTAAAATGACAATGGTGTACCTTTGTATTATTCATTCTGACCGTCTTTCTTCAAAATATGTGAATAAAAAATAGATTTTCTATTCGATTTATATTTTTCATTAGTACTCATGTTGTCACGCGATTTTCTTTTATTAAGAGCGTCGGTGGCGTAAAGGCTAGAGCCGCCGCCTCCTGTCCGGCAGGCCGTGGTTCGAATCCTGCCACGTAACAATGTGATTTCAAATTTAGATTTCATATGTACGTTTATCCGACGCTCTTACGGTGGAGGAAAACATCGTGAGGAAACCTGCGCACGCCTGCGGAGGAACTCGCAGGTTGTGGGTGAAGTTGACCAACCCGCCACAGGGCCCGCGTGGTCGACTAAGGCCCGATCGCCCTAATTCAGGGTAGGCTCGAGCCCCTCGGTGGGGAAGTATATGAGCTGTAACGACGATGTCACGCGATTTCTATGTACTCATGTATGTCACGCGATTTCTTTAAGTGATTGTTTAGAAAATTAATTAATTTTAAAAAAGTTGCACTTGGCTGTCGCGATTGAAGTCGTTTTATAACCTCTTTAGCGTGGTCCCTTATCTCGTGTCACTTTTATATCATCGTATCAGCTTATTTACGTCCCCCCCGAGGGGCTCGAGTCTACCCTATACTTTTATATACTTATACTTAAATAAACACTTAAAAAAATTACACATCAATCCACACAAATACCATCAACATACTCTACTCAGGGTAGGCTCGAGCCCCTCGGTGGGGACGTATATGAGCTGATAAGATGATAGCTGATCAATTTGTATGGAGTCAAATTTTTTTAACTTTAAAAGTGGTTGAACAAAAGTTACTGCCTCTGACTTCAACAATAAGTTTACAAACAGATGTCAGGTATAGGTATAGGGTATTTGACAGTATCTAAAATAAATTAAAAAATATTATTCACTATACATAATTTCTCCTACAAAAGCATAAAAACTTAATCATTTAATGTTTTAATCCAATTTTACTATCAGAATCACTGAATTAGTTCGTCAAAGATAATGACGTCACAACTTTGTAACACGAACAATTTCAAAACAAAATGTCGTTTTTGACAGTTGATAAAAAGTTACTCAAATGACTAGCAGTCAAATACCGGATTGTAATTTTAAAAATATTACTTAGTTAAAAAGCGTCGGTGGCTCAACCGGTAACGACTCGGTCCATCTAACCAGAGATACCGGGTTCAAATCTGGACGGCCAATGTACCAATGAGTTTTTCAAAAACTTACGTACATATCATTACCGATTGCTTTAACGGTGAAGGAAAACATCGTGAGGAAACCTGCACAGGCCTGCGAAGAAACTCGAAGGTTGTGTGTGAAGTCGACCAACCCGCACTGGGCCCGCGTGGTCGACTAAGGCCTAATCGCCCTGATTCAGGGTAGGCTCGAGCCCCTCGGTGGGGACGTATATGAGCTGATATAATAATAATAATAATAACCTTAGGTTCATTAAAATGACACTTAATTAGATGAGAAAAATAGAAACATACCCTAAGTTTCCTTCCCATACTACAGGGCCTGAGGTCAGCTAGACTCAACTTTTACTCCGTCCTGTCTCGCCCAAATGCCATCGCCGCTGAAATGGTACTTCTTCTCAATGTTGTACAGCACCAAGCTCAATATCTGGTGGTCGTTCAGAGCTTCGTACCGCAAGTTGGAGTAGCCTGCGTCGAGAGGAGTTTCCGATGTCGCGCTCGCTTCTATCTTGTTTTTGCGTTTGCTCAGGAACATGTTTATGTATTGCTCAACATCTGAACTGTAAAAAAATATATATTATATTAATTTACAGGGAACAATATTTCCACCCCTCCCCTGACTTGATGGAGCGATGATTTGCCCAAAGTAGCTGGCAACAGCTGGACGCGTATAGGACCGAAGTTTATAAGCGGCTCGCCTGGCGGAAAGCCTATATCTAACAGTGGACTAATCATCATCAACACATCAGTTAGGGCTTGTGCACAAATCACGCGAGGTATTTTCGGCTAATTTTTGACCCCCTCCCTCCCCCAGGTGATATTTGGTGAGGTTCTTGTCTACCCCCCCTCCGCCTCACAACCTCACGTGTATTTTTTTAATTCAACCTAATTTTAAGATTAATAGTGTTGTATTGTATAATAGCGGGCGGGGTCAAGCGCGGTCAAGACCACTCCTCCTCCTATCGAACCTCACGTGATTTGTGCACAAGCCCTTAATAGACGTCCACTGCTGGACACTTGGAGGGGGGGGGGGGGAGGGAGGGGATAGGGATTGCTATAATCGCTCAACTTAGCATGGCGTTGCACACGAAAATGACGCTGCTGGCCAATCTCAGGCTTTTTCCTTAGTCGTCTCTTACGATACTCTCGGGCTGGTGTTATTCTAGTGCTAGATTACAGTTCAATTCGGACTTATGATGATAATACTGAACGAATAGCATTGCCGTGATACGACTGCTGCTCCATGAAGTCATTGAAGCAATGATGAAAGAAACCACTCACAGCTATACAATTTAGTCATACCATTTGGTTCGTATTTGTATTAGATTAGCTGCTAGATTTCTTAAACTATGAAACAAAATCCATAAAAGTGTGTCTGTCTGTTACTCTTTCACGCTAAAACTACTGAACCGATTTCTATGAATTTCACATAGAAAGAGCTAAAGTAAGTAAAGGGCGGAGAATAACACAGGATACTTTTTAACCCGCAAAAATAGTTAAAAAATACCTTTTGAAGTAAAAATGTTTAGTTATGGGACCTTAAATCGTCGCTCGCTCACGCACTATGCACCCTCAGGCACAGTCATAACAATTGACAAAAACCGACACGAACCGGAACAACCAAGTACAATTTAGCCATTTTTTTAATTTTCTAAAAAAAATCTCTAATTAATTTTGATACAAATTATAAGGAGTATACCGACAGATTTTAACCATGGATTCCTGGTGGTATTATGAGTAAATAATGTTATATCAACATGGGTCTAAAACTGCCTTATTAACTCACTTAATTTCTGGAACAAAAAAAACAATTGACGATAGTAATCCCTTCCGAACGAAACCTTAGTATAAAGAGTGAAAAAGAAAACTTCACACTTCACGAACGACTCCGACAACATACGATAAACGACGAGTGAAGTCAACGTCAGTATGATACTTTGAGGCAACAAACGTCAGATAAGATTAAGAAGAATAAGAAAGTTATCTGAATTACTAATTACAACTACGTCATATTATTAGGGCGTGTTACCCTTGAGATTTTTTGAACTTGTCAATTATTTAAAAAGTTAATATCTCGAAAATTAGGCTTTACTGGCTCGAAAATTAGGCTTTACTGGCCCATGTTTATATTACTTTTTTTGTCTAAATAGGCATTAGAATCTTTGGTTAAAATCTGTCGGTATACTCCTTCCCACCCTGTATATGCCTCCAGTGTGCTTGGAACCACGAAGTCGCAGGCAAAAGATATCCACGAAGTCGCAGGCAAAAGATAATGTATGTACAGAGGCCAGCACATGAAGCTAGACACTCGTAGTGCAATTTTAATCCATACGCATACGGCATAAGAACGGTACAAAGTCCAAAGTGTCTAGCTTGATGTGCTGGCCTCTGTACTTTGCACTAGTGTCAGGGCACACCCTGGGCACTGCACACAACGGTCGTGAAACAACATTTCTAAAAACAAATGACGGAGCAAACAAAATCCGGCGAAATCCTATACGTACGAGAACCAAACTGTAACCAATCTGTAACAATCTGGGTGACGAGGGGGTGAGGTCGGAATCTAGAGAGCGGCAGGGAGTGTCCATACTGTATGTTAATACTAATATATATAGGTACTTTGGTTAGGGTGAGTTGCACCATGTAACTATAACTAACCAAACCGTAACCAGCCGTAAAATCGCCGGTTATATATGGGTTGGTTAAAATGACATCATAACTTAACGCTAACGTTAACCGCCCGATTTTGACCGGTCATGGTTATTAACGGCGATTTGACGGCGGGTTACGGTTAGATTTATTTATTTATTCGCAGGGCTTTCCAAGTCGCTTTTCTAAAAACAGAGTAATAATAATAATGAAAATTACAGTATTATGTCTAAATTCTTCACCCATGCTGTATCTTTATTAAGGGTAAAAAGATCCAGGAGATGGCCAGTGTACTTCCGTTTATGGTGAATGTAACACTTTAAACTTTCACGATTATTCATACTGACAAATTGAAAACGGGGCTTGACGTGATTTTATATTATAATTGATGTTGTTTTTACCTCAACGTTTCGACCATGCTTCGATAGCCGTGGTCGCGAGTAGACTGGAGCCGCGGTGTCATCGCCGCCGGCGCATCGCAGGAACACCTCCATCTACCCTCACTTCATTTTGTAAAGGGTTAGGATCACCACACATTTCACTTAAGGGGGCACTGGAGGGACGAAATCCCATACAAACGTACTTTCGTTTTAATTTCGATACCATAAAACTCATCGTATTCAAATTTTTTACAAGCATTAAGATGATAAATATCTAGATCTGTAATTAGTTTTGGTTCGAAAATAATAAACAAAAAAAAAGTTATAGCAACTTAAAAAATTTGCCCTTTTTATCGACGAAATCGAGTAATATAAGTAATTTTTTTTTGTTTATTATTTTCGAACCAAAACTAATTACAGATCTAGATATTTATCATCTTAATGCTTGTAAAAAATTTGAATACGATGAGTTTTATGGTTTCGAAATTAAAACGAAAGTACGTTTGTATGGGATTTCGTCCCTCCAGTTAACCCTTAAGTGTCAAGCCCCGTTTTCAATTTGTCGATATGGTGAATGGACTGCACAGGTGCACCGCAGTCACATGCCGGAGTGTCTCGCCAGTCGCCACCCACATCTGAACATGTACTCCCCACATCGTCCGTGCTTAGTTCGGAGTCTGTTCCACTGGCACCATTCCTGTCTTGGGGCCGTAAAAAACGTCTTGGGGCCGTAAAAACTTCTTGGGCCGTAAAAACTTCTTGGGGCCGTAAAAACTTCTTGGGGCCGTAAAAAACGTCTTGGGGCTAAAGTTTGGTTATCGTTATAGTGACATGGTGCAACTCATCCTTAGAAAACGGACGAAGTGCGAGTCGCACTCGTGCACCGAGGGTTCCGTACCGAAACGCAGTTTGTTACGAAACCCTAGAACCATCAACGAATACAACGAGCGGACACAAGGACCGACTTCACTTTTATTTGAATAAATTGTCACGTCACAGTCAATTATCCAACTGCAAATGTAAGTTTATAATGGAAAACATATTTTGACGTGAGAACGTCTAATAAATCGATGGACGCCGGCTGCACGCACGAAAAAGGATGACTCAATGTCCCGTTACGTTAGGACGTTTTCACGTTAAACTATCGTCCGTAAACCGACTTAACAGACAACCAATTTTTTCTGTTTTTTTATCACAATTGGTAAGCCCTTGGCATCATCTCACCTGATGGTAAGTGACGATGATGCCGAAGATGGAAGCGGGCTTACCAAGGATTCCCCGACGCAACGGAGAACTGGCAATCTTATTTTCAAGCCGGAAAACATCAATTTTGTTAACACTGATGTTCGGCGGCAAGACTTAGATAAAATGGTGGTAGCTAGCCAGGCGGATTTAGAAAATGCCCTTCTACCAACCAAACCGAGTCTAATTTGTTAGACTCCGTCGGGAATCGAACCCGCGACCTCCTGATGTGAAGCAAATGGCCTTAACCATTACGCCACGGAGGTAGTTAAAACCTATGTGGACCTATGTATGTAGTTACAACCTATTCTATATATATAAAAATGAACCACAATTTCTTCTGGTCATCGCATCACGCGTGAATGGCTGGACCGATTTCGCTAATTCTTTTTTTGTTGAGTTCGTTATTGTCAGGAGAAGGTTCTTATGTAGGGTAGTATAGTGTAGTGTAGGGTAGGGTAGGATAGGGTAGGGAAGAATAGTGTAGTGTAGTGTAGTGTAGGGTAGGGTAGGGTAAGGTAGTGTAGTGTAGGGTAGGGTAGGGTAAGGTATTGTAGTGTAGGATAGGGTAGGGTAGGGGTAGTGTGGCTAGTTTCAAATAAAAGAGATAGCGGACACAGCTGGGCTGATAAGTGAAAGAATGGTCAAAATAAGGATTTCCCAAGTAACAAGGGGGGGGATCTTAAACTAGATCTTAAACAGTAATGCATACATACACTGGGTACAGAAGTAACTGGCAGTTGTTTAATATGACTCTGTCATCAAATTTTCTTCTTAGAGTTTGTATATTTTCGTTAATGACATCTAGCGCAACGTGGAGCCGAAATTTGTGCCTCTTCAACTGCTTTAGAATGTGTTTCTTCATGTCAACATAAGTATATTCTGATTCTTCTATTTGGAGGGAGGACATGATCAGTGTTGCTAGATCTCGTCCACATACTTTGCTGCCAAAACTGTTGATGTAACTGAAAAAGAACACTTCACCTAAATACTTGAACTGTAATACTGGGAGCAAACCAAAAGCAAAATAATCAATTAAATCTAATCAAAATAATTTATTTTAAATAGGTGTTTACAACCACTTTTAAGTAGTCAAAAAAACTTATTGAATATTACAAATAATGTCATGATTCAGATTACAGTCTCAGGCAATGGTATTTGTTACAGAATCAACATATATATCTTTGTCATTTACATAATCTATTATTTTATAATATCCTCTAGAGCACAAGCATTTTTTGACATGAGTCTTGAATTTGTTCTCTAACAAACTAGTTACATTTTCTGGAATTTTATTGTAGAATCTTATACACTGCCCCACAAATGACCTTTTAACTTTACTCAGTCTCGAAAAGGCTATATCTATTCTATTTACATTTCTTAATTTCAAATTATGCCTGTCACTGTTTTTAGGAAATAAATGCAAATTCTTACGAACGTTAATTTTGGACTATACCTGTTAAAGATATCACTAGAGGACTATACCTGTTAAAGATATCACTAGAGGCCACAAGATGGTTCAGGCTGTAGCATTGCTTTTTAGCGGAGTTTATTTTCTCCAGTCGATCCACCATTTTCTTTTTATGTACAACCAACCACAAAACCTAGAAATAAAACAAAATATAGCTAAATGTTCCCATTCAATCTGTGTAGTTCATTAATCCTTACTATTATCCTACCAATATTATAAACATGAAAGTTTGTATGTATGAATGTTTCTTACTCTTTCACGCAAAAACTACTGAACATATCTGGATGAAATTTAGTAGGTAGACGGATTAGGACCTGGATTAACATATAGGCTACTTTTTTCCAAGCTCGCGCACTGCGCACACCCGGAGTCAGTCATAGAAACTATGTTCACGCGAGCGAAGCCGCCAGCAAAAGCTAGTAAATGATAAAAGTGGTTATTGTTTAATTTACCCTAGGATTAGTCCTCAACACTTGGTATTCTTTTAAATTTCTGAGCTCTTCTAGGCGAGCTTGCACTGTTTTTGGGCACATACAGTACACCCTGAGACACTTCCTCTGTGGGCCTTCTGATATTCTGAATTCCTGGAATTGTGATAAAAGTAGAGATTAATTATTTTAAATGTTTGGTATTTATAGTACCTATTATTATATTGGAATCCTTACTAATATTATAAATGTGAAAATTTGTTTGTTTGTTTGTTACCTTTTCATGGCTCAATGCTGATAGTCTGTGTCAAGGGGAAGGACATAAGCTACTTTTTATGCCCTGAAAATAGCATAGTTTGATACAGTTCCTGAAAGAACTGAAAAAAAACTCTTTTCTTGGTTGATTTATTTAACATTGCAACGGAGCAACGGATTGTTGTGATTCTTTGCTGAGACATGGTTGGGTAAAAATGACATAGACTACTAATTAGAATAACCTGATATAGTTCCCGAGGCTACTGGTGAAAACTCATTTCCAGGCACACAGATTAACGAGATTTTTTGCATAGAAATAGTTGAGGTGGGAAGCGACATACACTGCTAATCAGAATAGCCTGACATAGTTCCTGAGGGATCTGGAGTAAACTCTTATCTACGCTCGCGAGCCGCTTGCGGTTCGCGCGCCATTCACCCTCAAAGACAGTCATAAAAACTATACCCACGCGAGCGAAGACGCGGGAAAAAGATAGTCCTAAATAAATATAAAATACCTCAAGAAGACTCTTTATTTTCAGTAATGAATTATAGTTATTCTTCAGAATAGCTGGTTCAATCCTGATGGCATCTCTTATGTCAATTCCTGCAAGTTCTTTAACATTATCCAGGATCAACTTGGTGTTGATGGGATCTGAAGATATGATGAAGCCATTCTTTCTTATTGTAGCGGGGTCGAACTTGATGTCATTCTGCGCTATGTTCAAAGCTTGCTGGATATCAGACATGGGCTTATGTTTCAGTGGTAAGTAATTTCTACAGTACTTGTTGAATTCGTCTGATGTTACTAAGAGTTTCCAGCTTAGATATCTTTCCAGTACGCTCATCCGAATTTTTACTGTAAGATCACAAAATAAAACCCATGAGCATTGTTCTCCGTGAAGATCCCAAGTTGATGAAATGAACAAAACAATACTCACAGATAGAAGTATTCATCTCAGGGAGATTGTGTAAAGATTTCAGACATTCAGGCCACTCACGAAAGTATCCCTGCAAAAGCTCTTCCAAGTTGATGTCATTTCTTAGCAAACCTTCTTTCTTTAATTGATCAATTGATCTAGATCTTACGAGTGTATGATATCTGAAATATAAAGAAAGTATTTAGATATGGGTCATTTACATTTACAATCTTATGTTTTTGATCCAAAAGTTTCTGATTTATTTAAACAAATAATGTTAATATGTATAATATGATATGTTAAACATGATACCATCGTCGTCCTCTGCATTTCTTGGTTATTGAATCAAATGAATAGGAAAAATGTACTGTCAAAATGTCACAAAACCCAGATCACAACATTCATTTTTTATGGTGCAAATATCCATTTTTTTCCAAACCTAATTCTGTACTAACTAATCGATTACTAGATTATGTTAATTTCTAATCAATCTGCTTTGGCATCTTATCTTATCTTTGCAGTTGCAGCGACACTTCGACCCAATGGGATCTTTTATGTCTACCCCTATTACCTTTGCACTTGTACCCCAACCTACTCGAAAATGTGCTGTATCACTGCAGCAATTCCGCTGATAGGAAGGTGCTTGTAGTCCTCCAGTTTTGGGTAGCCATCACCTAGGAGGTACATACGCTTGCTAGCCCTGCTTTGGCATATGATGATGACCATCATCACATCAGCCAAAAGACATCCACTCCTTGACGTAGGCCTCCCTAGACATGGGGGTGGGGTTTCCGTAATTGCTACGGTTGGCGATCATGGTGTATTGGAACAGTACGTGGGAAGGATGCTGCTGCCCATCCTGCGGTTTTTAATCCCTTAGTCACTACTGTATTCTAGGTCTGAATGAGATGCTACATAATTTTAATGAAATAAAAATTTTATATAAATAAAATGTCGTTTTTTTAACCAAAATAGTTTGTCATTATTTTTCGGCCACATATTAATCATATCAGCTAAATACATCCCCACCGAAGGGCTCGGGCCTACCTGAATTAGGGCGATCGGGCCTTAGTCGACCATGCAGGCCCAGTATGGGTTGGTCGACTTCACACACAACCTTCCAGTTTTTTTACAGGCGTGTGCTGGGTTCATTACAATGTTTTTCTTCACCTTAACAGCGTCGGATAACCGTACCATTCGAAAACACATTGGTACATGGCAGGATCCGAACCATGACCTCCCACCATGCTGAAATATGGGTAATATCTCAGAAAGTAGATATTTGAGGTTCTAGTAATGCCACTTTAAATGATAACCAATCGCCATTTGCAATAGTAATTTTTAGTTCTTATTTCACTTTTTTGTAAAGCATAATGCGTCAAAAACATGGTGATGTTGACAAAATCTAAATGCATTAATAAAATATTCAGATAACAAAAGTATTCTTCTCTAAACTCAAATATAAATTACTCTTTTATTGTACATCAGAATGGACAAATACAAGTACAAAACAAAATCAATAATTAAGAGACGTAAAATTTGGACAGTCTTATTCTTCTTATTATATTCCTCTTGAAGTTTATAAAGTGGTGAAAATAACGATGACAAGTATGTATTTAGGACAACCTTTTAGTTAAGTTATGTATGACTGATAAGTTCTGAAAATATTATAAATCTGTTTGTCACACACATGGGAAAAAACTCAAATAGGCACTCGAAAAATTTGCTATGTCCATGTTTGTGATGTTTAATCACATGTTGCTCATCAATTGCTGACCATCTTCAGATGTAAACAAAGGATGCTAGAATGTACACAATACATACTCAAGGTATTTTTAGGAAACTACAAATGTCTCTCAAATACTAGTTGCAGTTTTTGAAATTGTTGTTACATCAAAAGTTGCTACAACAATTAAATGGATTACTATAAATTTCCCGAGCAGGTGGTTAAAGCAACATCACTGAATAGTTTTAAAGAAAGATTAAAAAAGTATCTTGAGCAGAGGGCCTTCTAAAGATTTATTCCTCGTTCGTCCCATTTTTTTGTCCCATATTCCAAAATAAACCTTGTTTGTCCCACACCATTTGTAAGTTCATGGTTTGTCCCGAATTCTCAAATCAACTTTATAGTACAGTGAACAAAATAAAGCTCAGTAGGACGGACGAGGCATAAATCCTTCTATAATGTAGGCGAATTTATAAATTAAAAATTAAATATAAATATGACATTTTAAGTAACTTATTAATTACCCTGTTTATTTAGTGACTGTAGATAATTTCATTAATCCAATTTTTTTTTAGTTTGTAAAATTGACCTGCCTCTAAGCAATGTTATTTGTTGCCTGGTGAATAAATGACTATAAACTATAAACTATTATATCCTATACTTTATTAGTATAAAGTTTAACTGTATATTTAATATTTATCTATAATGTGTAAAATAACTTATTTTTTAGGTGTAATAATATTTAATTACCAATAAATTAATCATGAGTTTATGAGTTAAAAATGTACCCTAAATTTAAGAAAACATTAATGTTACATTGCTATAACCACAGTTTTGTCAATATGGAGGTCCCTTTATATGTAATCTACTGTAGGTTGCCTGGAAGAAATTGCTTAAAGCGATAAGGCCGCATTTGCATATTGTTTGTGTGTTTTGTTAGTTCTGTATTTCATTTCTGTGTATTTGGTGTTCAATAAAGAATATTATAAAATAGTACTATAATACAACCTCCATCAGAAATGTCAACTAAAATTATTTTAATGCACAAGGGCCGTGAATTACTAAAAAATACCCACATAGTCTGACTGCAAATCCACCCTGTGACTGACCAAATCCACCCAGGGACTGATCAAATCCACCCAGTGACTGACTAAATCCACACAGAGACTGACCAAATCCATGCAGGTACTGACCAAATCCACCCTGTGACTGATTAAATCCACCCAGGGACTGATCAAATCCACCCAGTGACTGACCAATTCCACCCAGTGACTGACCAAATACACCCAGGGACTGACCAAATCCACCCAGGGACTGACCAAATCCACCCAGGGACTGACCAAAAATATATTTTTAATGGGAAAAAATCTTATACTTAAAGGTAAGTACTTACTTTATAATATGTTTTGGTAATATTTTGATAAATCCACATTCCTTTAGTATTTCTCCGTAATTGTCTAACGTTATAGGGTTCATAGTAAACACATGAACATTGTCATATGCATCTCTAGCAGTGATTCCAAACTTGTTCAGAATTTCTAGAGTACACTGCAGCCGATCATGAGTTAAAGCTTCAATATTAGGGTATTTTTTTCTAATCTTATGCAGATACTCTTCAGGCATTTGATGGCCTAAAATAAATAAGGCTCGTTAGACTAAGGTAATTAAAGAAAAAGGCTGCTGAAAGAAGAACAAAAAAGATAAAACGAAGTTGGTTTAAGACTGACCAGTTGTTTTTTGATACAAATCCATAAAAGGTATTGTGTGGTAACATCGTTTTATTTGTTTGAGAAATTTGAAAACATTGGTCACCATGGTTTGGTTCGCATTTCATTATTTTCAAAAACACAAGGAACTAAAACTTTTTATATAGTTTTCTTCTTGAAAGAAAAAACATAACCTATGAGATGAGGTTATGTACCTATTTATCAAACAACCACCAAACAACAATGTTTTTTTTTTCGCTGTTAGGGCAGGCAGGCTTAGGCTCCATGGTCATACCGTCTTAACTTCAGTAACATACTTTTTACAAAAAACTAGCCTTACAGCGAAGCCTTACAGTTATAAACAAAACGGACTTTAAAAAAACGGTCCCGTCCGCGAAAAGTAATTGCTAGCTATTTAGCTATTTCATCGACGAAATTCCTCCCATTAGGGGATCGCATCCTTCCACAACCTATTTAACCGTTGAGCCCCGGCGGGACCCACGTGGCTTCCATAGATTTTTACCATTTTCATTGAGTTAAAACTCACACATTACTTAAAACAATATTGTTCAAAGTGACTGCCTCCAGTCTGCAGACACGCTGTAGCCCTCACTGCAACCTGCTGTGTGGCCTGTTTGTCGCGTCTGTATTCCCCGATTCGTACAATTTAGGAATCTTCAAGACGAGAGTGAATAGGCACTATTTGAGTTTGCGTGTCACATCCTCGGCTGCATCGGCACTTACCATCAGGTGAGGTGCAGCCAAACGTACTCAAATTCTTAATAAAAAAAAAATCAACACATTGAGTCACGGCCCTTTTGTACTACTGCAACACACATATGTTTTTGTATTATTTCTTGGCTCTCTTTAATTTATGAAGTTAATTATTAAGTTAAGTTGTTTTATATTATGTACCAGTATAATAATATGTGTGTGATTGCTGTGACATATAAATGTGCTATCTATCTATCTATCTTTATATGAATAAAAAAATTAATCCCGTCTAACCATTCCCAAGTAACAAACCGCGAAGGATCGCTAAATTGGCACACAAAGAAAGAATCTAATGGTGCATAATTTGTTGTCGTCTCAAAATCAATCAATTAGAAAAAAAAAAAACAACACGTTAATAACATTTAATAACCTAATTTTTGCAGTACAGTAAAAAAGCATTTTTTTTGTAAGTTTACTTTCATTAAACATTTTGTGTTCTTTTTTTCTTTATGGTTTTGATTAAATTTATGTGTGGATCACCAGAGAAATTAAATTAACTTCCAAATAAGACCAATTTGAAATCTGTACTGCTGCTAATTCAAGAAAAACACATTTTTCATGAACACCTGCAAAACAAATTGAAAATAAAAATGGCTGCCACTTACAAGAAAGAAGGATGAATCCCCCAGAATATAGCTATGTTTGGCAGAAAAGAAGAAACGCGCATGTCCATTAACGTGATGTGACGCTGTCTAAGAAGACGCACGACCTATTAACGTTCAACATCTGTGCGTTCAACATGATAATACCCGTCGGATAACTCATGTACTAATTTTGAATTATCAGGCTGAGCATTCCTGGCCACTTCTACAAAAACGTTTATTTATTATAATAAGGAAGTAACTAAAATAGACTAGTCTCGCAGTACCTACATCCTTTAACTGCCTTATTTACATACGGCTTAAGCAGCTGAACTCATTTAATAGTTAACAATGTGATTTAGATGAAAGCAATCTAATAATTACTATTTTTGTAGTCATTAATTAATAATTTCAGCAGAATAGGCTGCCCAAGGTCTGGAAAGAGGCTATTGTTACACCTATTTACAAGAAAGGAGACAAGTTTATGACTGCTAATTACCGTCCCATTAGTCTCTGTATCATTTGCAAAGTAATGGAAAAAAAATTGCCCAAGAAATCAGAGAATTCCTTTGGAAGGAAAATATTGTAATAGACGAACAACGTGGCTTCATTCCAAAACGATCCACAGTAACTAATCTTCTGAGTTGTCTAGATAAGTGGACAAGGAACTGGGAACAGCATGTACCAACAGATGTTATCTATCTGGACTACGAAAAAACATTCGATCGCGTGCCAATCAAAAGGCTGATATTCAAGTTAGAACGCCTTGGTATCCGTGGTAATCTCCTTAAATGGATTGAAGACTTTTTGAGTTCAAGAACTTTTAAAGTTAGAGTAGGAGAGAGTTTATCTAAGCCACACAGAGTCCTAAGTGGAGTTCCTCAAGGCTCAGTCTTAGGCCCTGTACTATTTGGGATTTTCATCATGGATATGAAACACATCATACAATCTGACCTCTCAATGTTTGCGGATGATACAAAAATTATGGGTAACCCACTTATCAGTCATAACATTATCCAAGAAGATCTTGACCAAATCGTACAATGGACAAAATATTGGCTATTAACTTTAAATGCTGAAAAATGTACAGTATTACACATTGGAAGTAACAATCCCAACAAAAATACATTATCGATGGAAAAGACATAGAATGTGTAACTGCCCAAAAAGATCTGGGAATGATTGTTACCCAAAATTTGCAATGGCACAAACATATACTGGAAATTTCAAAACGAGCCAATTCCCTCCTGTATATTATAAGGAAGACCTTTTCCTACATAGACAAGGTACTTTTCATCAAGCTCTACAAGACATAAATGTAAGGCCACTATTAGAGTATGGATACCAAATTGGGAGTCCTTACTTTAAAAAAGACATTAACCTATTAGAAAAAATTCAAAGAAGCGCAACGAAAATGGTTACCCGTCTTCGTAACAAGGAGTATGAACAACGGTTGGAGGAATTAAATATTACTTCCTCGAACAACGCAGGAGACGCGGTGATCTCATTGAGACCTACAAAATATTAAATGGTTTTTATAATGTGAGAGAACTAAGTGAGATCTACGTGAAGAGCAAAAATGTGCACCTTAGAGGGCATTCGTTAAAACTATGGCGCTCTGTAAGTGCAAGCAACCCACGCCGTCACTTCTTGCCGCTTCGAATAGTGAACGAGTGGAACAAGTTACCAGAGATATAAGTGCTCCATCCGTGAATAGTTTTAAAAACAGACTAGACAAATATTTATACACTACATAAGTGCTGTGAAATACACGCATCAGCTTTTAAGCTGCTAGTGTATAATCTATAATAATAATAATATTTACATTAATCTCAAATCTCTCTCAATATTATGCACAATTCGAACCAATATCGTTTGTAAAACGGCTCTAAATCTAAATATCATAGTCAATTAGTTAGGTTTTTTTTAGTACTTGGTGGTTGTTTAATCGAAAACAATTATTGGATTTGGGATATACCTAGTATGTTTCGAAGCGTCGGTGGCTCAACCGGTAACGACTCGGTCCATCTAACCAGAGGTACCGGGTTCAAATCTGGACGGCCAAAGTACCAATGAGTTTTTCAAAAACTTACGTACATATACTTACCGATTGCTTTAACGGTGAAGGAAAACATCGTGAGGAAACCTGCACACGCCTGCGAAGAAACTCGAAGGTTGTGTGTGAAGTCGACCAACCCGCACTGGGCCCGCGTGGTCGACTAAGGCCTAATCGCCCTGATTCAGGGTAGGCTCGAGCCCCTCGGTGGGGACGTATATGAGCTGTTATAATATTGTTTACTCTACCTTGCCATACATAAATCGTTTAAATCGATTCTGGGTTTTTGGTCCATACATTTTTGGGCAATCTCTTTAGTGGGACTAGTGTACAGATACAGATGCAGCTGCATTAGATGGCGCTGGATACGGTTTTTTAACTGATACCTATATATATCTCCGGTTCATTCATAGTACTCTGTGGTGGACATGTCACTGTTATGTAGTGCACTAGATCTGTGATGTAGTGTTACTGTCACACAAAGAGAGTTTAGTTTAATACCTACCTGTCACACTACGTTTTTGTGCCGGCCGGGGTTGTGATTTTTGTTTTGCTTTCGCTTTCTGGCCCTTCTTTTCGATTTTTCGATGTATTGTAGTGATAACTGGTGAAAAAGAAAAAAAAAACGAACGACCACAGCTACCACATAAGCACAGCAGTTCAGCAGGTAGCAGTTCTCTAGTCTTGTTGTCTCAAACCACTTAATATTACCAATAGTAATAAAATAATACTTGAGTGTTTCGAAAGATTCTCTCATCATAGCTCACAAGTCCACACCACAGACTACTTGGGAGATACTCGCAAGTTAAAGGTGAGTCAGATTTTTTTCTGAACTTGTGATATCACTCATATTCGTTGAACGGAAGGACGAGCCTATCAGTTTTGGCCCTATTACAGCAGTCTAGGAATACATTGAAAAGACGATAAGTTGATTCATATATTGCTCAGAAATGAGGAGATCCGCAGGAGAACCAAAGTAATCGACATAGTTCACAGAATCGCAAAACTGAAGTGGCAGTGGGCAGGGCACATAGCTCGTAGAACAGATGGCCATTGGGACTGTACAGTTCTCGAGTACCGCCCGCGCACCGGAAGACGCAGCGTCGGACCAACGACCTGGCGAAGGTCGTAGGAAGACCGGTTGTCTTGGAAATCCATGGGGAGGCCTTTGCCCGGCAGAGGACGTCTTTCGGCTGATACGATGATGATGATTTATTGGAGCAGTATAAATGCTTTTGAGGGACTTACTCTTACTTATGTTTGGAGCAGTGTGAGGTTCCTGAAAAATCTTAGGTGACTTATTTAATATCTTACACAATAATTATACATTCCTAGTACCTATATTGATTGGCAGTAAACATCTTGAACATTTTCCTTGAAACAAAATATTAGTGGTGGACACCAGGGATGTTAAGCTTCGACTCCGACTCCGATAAGTTGGAACTTCCCATTATTATTAGACTTTCGGTTCCGACTTCAGCTCCGAAACTTTTAAATCGAAGGTCGAAGCATAGCAAATAGCGACGGTGGCCGCCGTCGACCGTTGGGAACAGGTTCATACTTGTCGCGCTGGGAATCCCCGCCTTCGCTACATGCGTATTGCGTTCAGTCGTCGATTGTTTCTACTTGTTTATTTTTTACACACAAGTGGCTTTATATCAATAAAAGTAAACTGTTTTTGTTTTGGACCATGACACCGAAATCGAGTTGTATTTGGAACTCTTGCCACCACTTCTGACTCTGCCTCTGACTCCGACTCCGGTTCCGACTCCGATAAATCAAATTTAAATACTCCAACTCTGACTTCGGTTCCGATAAATTTACCCCCGTTACATCCCTGGTGGACACAGGGAGCAACCAATGGAGTCATCATTGAATGATATGTTGGTATTTGAAGAAATCTGTAAACTAGTTAAATTATAATACAGTCAAACCTGGATAAGCGAGAGTTCAAGGGAGCACAATCTCATTCTCGCTTATAGAGGTTTCTCACTAACCTGAGTTTCTCGCTAATGCAGGTACATGGGTAGCGTTTCTTTCTTATAGGGGTACGCAGCAATAACAAGTCACAGCTAGTACGAATGTAGTAAATATGATATGCACAACATATATTATGTACATGTATATTTTTAAATGCTTACGAAAATAAAACAAAAATTCATGCACACTTTTATTTTATTCAGAACTTATTTACACTTAAAAAAATCCGTCAATTACGTTTGGGTTTCTGTTTTTGTATTTTGAATGTTTTTCTCTAACTCATAAGTTTTGTTGAATATTGCTTGATTAACAACCGCTGCGTATTCAAAGTACTGATGGACCGTCTCCAACGCATTTAAAGCTAGCTTCATTGGAATGGTCTTTATTTCTGTTTCCGGAATCTGTGCCTCGTCTTCACTGTCATTTCCAGCAATACAGGTGTTCACACAATTCTTAATGATATCATCGTCGGTAGTTACGCATTCGCTATTTTAAGTTTATCACTTAATGACAGTACTTTAATTTTCCGTTTTGACATGATGCAGAACGAAACTTTCCTTCGCAATTGATAACTATAAACTGAGTAAGTCCGACAAACAGGACGGTACACAGGCACACATGTCCACGAAATAGAATAGGTACAATATTGACGAGAAAACAATACAAAAACAATGGTAGGAAGTTCCACGAAAGTTAACAATGAGTCATAAAATAGCAGATGTTAAATTTGTAAATAAAGCTCCACTGTCGCATAAAGAGGTATAGATAAGTAGCAGTCTCACTTACGGAGGTCTATGAGGGAAAAACGACTCTCTCTTACAGAGGTTCCTGTTTCTCGCTAATAGAGGTTTTGGGAGCTTAAAATGATGGGTCCTGGCTATTACTCTCACTTATAGAGTTTTCTCACTTATCCAGGTTTGACTGTAATTTAATTTAACTAGTGAAACCATTAAGAGTAGTTGGATAAACTAGTGCAGTACTTTCTTCTTCTGTGATTTAGTCAAACCAACACAAACACAATAAAATTACATACACACATGCACACACACACACACACACCACACACACACACACACACATACACATATTTTGTCCTTTTGTAAATCTCTTCGCATATTATGTCTAACTAATAAAATTAATTATCTCTCTTAATACTCTCTTTCCATGTCATGTTTTTGTGTCTGCCCCAATGATACAGGCCTAGCCTAGAGTGGGGACCACTACTTACTGTATCATCGTATAACTGTGTTTTGGTAATGAAATAAATTTATTTTTTTTATTTTTTATTTATTTAACTTTGACTGAAGAAGTAAATATAAATATCATTGGGATTTTATGTCATGGCTGCCCAACCAATCACAAGGTTGCAATGATGACTCCAACCATTGCTCCCTGTGTCCACCACTCAATGTTTTGTTTCAAAGAAAATGTTTGCTGCCCAGTATACATCCACTGACTAATGTTTGCTGCCCAGTGCACCCACTGACTAATTTTTGCTGCCCAGTACACCCACTTACTAATGTTTACTGCCCAGTACACCCACTGGCTGATGTTTGCTGCCCAGTAGACCCACTGACTAATGTTTGCTGCCCAGTGCACCCACTGACTAATGTTTGCTGCCCAGTACACCCACTGACTAATGTTTGCTGCCCAGTACACCCACTGACTAATGTTTGCTGCCCAGTACACCCACTGACTAATGTTTGCCGCCCAGTGCACCCACTTACTAATGTTTGCTGCCCAGTACACCCACTGACTAATGTTTGCTGTCCAGTACACCCACTGACTAATGTTTGCTGCTCAGTACACCCACTGACTAATGTTTGCTGCCCAGTACACCCACTGACTAATGTTTGGTGCCCAGTACACCCACTGGCTAATGTTTGCTGCCCAGTACACCCACTGACTAATGTTTGCTGCCCAGTGCACCCACTTACTAATGTTTGCTGCCCAGTACACCCACTGGCTAATGTTTGCTGCCCAGTACACCCACTGACTAATGTTTGCTGCCCAGTACACCCACTGACTAATGTTTGCTGCCCAGTACACCCACTGACTAATTTTTGCTGCCCAGTACACCTACTGTCTAATGTTTTCCAGATGGATTGGACGGCAGTCAAGAATCACTTCAAGCTAACTTGGCTTACTACACTTATGAGCCTCATTCTCTTCTCTGGAGTAACTTATTTTCTCATATGGGCTGAGGTATGTTTCATGAAAAAGCACTTTAGTATAGTCAAATGGTTCAAGCTTTGTTGAATGCATTTTATGAGATGTTAGAGAATTCCTTCTCTCTCAGTAGTTATGTACTTATATTATATAGTTTTTTTTATTTTATTATATCAGCTCATATACGTCCCCACCGAGGGGCTCGAGCCCACCCTGAATCAGGGCGATTAGGCCTTAGTCGTCCACGCGGGCCCAGTGCGGGTTGGTCGACTTCACACACAACCTTCGAGTTTCTTCGCAGGCATGTGCAGGTTTCGTCACGATGTTTTCCTTCACCGTTATTATATAGTATTATAAGTAAAATATTTTATTTCAGATATTTATTATTATATGATATTTTAGATTTTTACTATGCTCATTTACAGTACCTTTATTATATTTTAATATTTACTTGTCATATTAAATGTATGAGTTGTTTTACATTACGAGTTACTATATGTCCATAATACTTATACGCACTTTTCTTGAAAATTTAAGATGAATATTGTATGTATCTCTTAATATATTGCATCTACTGTATGGGCAAAAAAAATATTTCTTTAACTTAATTTTTCATAATGGCACCTCAATCATGAAAAATGTCTCCCGCTGGCCTGTCAATTTCCTGTTTTTACAGTATATCCGTAACTTTATGAAGACCCATGGAATGGTTCAACTTATTTCCTTATCTCCTTACTTCTTTCATCATCATTACAGCTCATATACGTCCCCACCGAGGGGCTCGAGCCTACCCTGAATCAGGGCGATTAGGCCTTAGTCGACCACGCGGGCCCAGTGCGGGTTGGTCGACTTCACACACAACCTTCGAGTTTCTTCGCAGGCGTGTGCAGGTTTCCTCACGATGTTTTCCTTCACCGTTAAAGCAATTGGTAAGTATGTACGTAAGTTTTTTGAAAAACTCATTGGTACATTGGCCATCCAGATTTGAACCCGGTACCTCTGGTTAGATGGACCGAGTCGTTACCGGTTGAGCCACCGACGCTTCGTTGAGCCACCGACCCTTACTTCTTTACATAGTATAAAATGAAGTCGCTTCCGCTGTCTGTTCGCTTAGATCTTTTAAACTATTCAACGGATTTTAATGCAGTTTGCAGCAATAGATAGAGTGTATAAAGGGAAAGGTTTATATGTATAATACGTATATAAGGTCTAACAAAATTAGCTGAAACTATTTTAAGGGCAAGTTCAGTAAACGAAACTGAACAACTTTTTCTTCAGCGACCATACTGAAATCTTAGAAAAAAAATCTACAATAAAAAAAAAGAAATCTTTATAAATCCGGCACTGGCCATCGTACCGTAGCAGTCCACGCGCTGACGCGCCTCCACCGGGCTCCGCCACAGACACAGATGATAGTACAAGCCAGCCGTGTCTTCCGTCGCGTCGGACACAGCGTTGTAGGTATCTAAACCCTATTTGTTTGGAAATAGCCAGACATGTAAACAAAACATGAACTTCAAAATAAACTAGTTTCAATTGGTTTTCAAGTCTTAAATGAACTAAAACACAGTATTTATGTCAATAAAATCCTTGATGTCCAAATGTAAGTGATTAAGCTAAAATGATAAAATGATTTGTTTACATGTTTGGCCATTTCCAAACAAATAGATTTTTCTTTAATGTGACTTGTCCGCAAACAGGCTAAGGCGAACTACCTACCTACTTGCTTCTTATGTCTCCGGTGATTTTCTTGGTTGACCGGCATCTACAGGTCGTGGCATACTCGTAAAAGTACCGTAATCCCGGAATCGCTGCAAAGCACCTATAGTATTGTGTGTAGATGGCATGTAGATGGGGTCTACGGCTATGAAAATCTTGAAACATGTTCCTGGTGTCTATTAGGTTGTGGTTACAAACTTCATATCACACCGCCATGTCCAAATATTGTTGTACATGGCATTTTCACAATAAAACACTTAACTTAGGCACTTAGGTCACAATCTGTAGGTTAGGCTTTGAGAACGTAACTCAATGAGTGCGCGAGAGTAACTGAGATATTTTTTTCGCGCACGCATCGCACTTGTTTGTAGGCGAAATGTACCTACGAGCGAGCAGCAAAATAGTTCAATGGACTCAACTTCAAAGAAGCCGCTCAATTTCTTATTTTTCGAAAAGTGTAAATACCTGTTGGGTTGTATTTTACTACCTACATCTAAAAGGGGAACTATAAGGTTTTAAATAGGTAATATTCGTTTTTAAATAAGAATTGATCGAGAGAACTACCAAAGGTCAACGGCCAGGCACAGCGCAGTTTCGTTGCGGCAAGGCACGAATCCAGCGAAAAGAAAGGAATACTTACAACAAGAGAATATTATAGTGGGCAATAATGGAATGTGGCAATTTTTTTTTAGAATTCGGTATGGTCGCTGAAGAAAAAGTTGTTCAGTTTCGTTTACTGAACTTGCCCTTAAAATAGTTTCAGCTAATTTTGTTAGACCTTATATATTATGGTACAAAAAAACGGAAAAATTCAAAGATATGTAATATTTTCTACTTATTTTCTCTTTACATAGTATAAAATGAAGTTGCTTCCGCTGTCTGTTCGCTTAGATCTTTTAAACTACTGAACCGATTTTAATGCAGTTTTCAGCAATAGATAGAGTGATTAAAGGGGAAGGTTTATATGTATAATACATATATATTATGTTACAGAAAAACTGAAAAATTCAAAGATCCCTACTAATATTATAAATGCGAAAGTAACTCTGTCTGTCTGTTACGCTTTCCCGCAAAAACTACTGAACGGATTTGGCTGAAATTTGGTAGGTAGGATTACAGGTAGCACTAGTAGCAATGCAGGTCTTTTCCCTACGGCTTCTGATTCCATCTTAGAGTACTTATAATATGTATGTAGATAAAATTGTGTATGCAACTGTTGCAATTAGGTCTTACTTAAAACACACTTGTGTGATTATTCAGCTTTGCCTCATTTCGTTAAAACTCACTCATGTTTTAAGACCTCTTATTACATAACAGTTGCATAAACTACTACATATAAACTATCTCTGTGTAAAATATCATGTCAATCCTTTGCTTCGTTGCGGCGTGAAAGAAAAGAGAGAGATAGAGACTTAAAAAACAGCTATCACACGGGAACCATTTAAGCAATCGGGATAAAGATGTCCTCCTCCTCCATGTCACAGGCTACGTGCATACTAAATTTCGTCAAAATTGTTTAAATTCAACACATTTTCACATCTATAATATTAGTAAGGAGTAAGGATATATAAAACAAACAAGAAACTTGCACACAACATATTAAAAAACCTTCTTTGGCTGAAATTCGGTAGGTAGACAGATTAGGACCTGGATTAAGACATAGGCTACTTTTTATCACGCTCGCGAAGAAACTAGCTATATCTAGTATGATGTTACGGAACCTTTTGTGTGCGGTTCTGACTCGCACTTGGCCGCTTTTTTTCTTTTTAATAAAAAAAATTCATGACATTTTGTCCCCCATATTTTGTGTCTTCTCCCATGGCAATTTGTAATCTTAAAAATAGGGTGTCAATTAAATGGTTAGCATAGTATTGTTATTTCTGTGAGCAGAAAAATATAATCGGTGAGCAGAAATAGCTAATTGGTCAGCAGAAATAGCTAATTGGTCAGCAACTCATGGTCAGCAAACATTTCAAAATCAATCAGCAATTTATGTCATTCTGGATGGCTGTAATTATTTTAAACATCCCCGTACTACACTCTTCCTACAGTGTTGAGTGGTCGACGGAGCCCCTTCGGGGCTCCTACTTCTGTGTTCTCATGTTAAACCTAACACTACGACTGTGCGGGGAGGCGAGCTTAGCTCGCCTCCCCGCACAGTCTCCGAACCTAACGGATCCGAGTCGGGGTGCTCCGCAAGTCCGAGCTCGCTTCGCTCGCTCCCGCTTCCATTTAGAACTCCCCGTACCACACTCTTCCTACAGTGTTGAGTTGCTGCTTATAGACATGTTTTTCTGCCGCTCAATCATGAAATGTTGCCGCTCAAGTAGTTATTTTGCGGACTGAATGTTTATTATGCAGTTACATTATATTTATTCCTTAAAAATATGGTATTTGTGATCTTAATTATTTCGATCTTAAACCTAATTAAGATGAAGTTCATTCAATCAAAGCTAACAGCCACAGTTGCAAGGGTAATTTTTCTGCACGTCATTTTGATCCCGCCATTAGTTGCTGGGGATGATATTCCTAAGACATCAATTCTATTTTGTAAAAAAAAAATAAAAACTTCATTTTATTTATGTATTTACTCTAATTTGAGCACAGATATCATTTTTTTTATTTACTTAAAATAAATACTTTTCCAATTATATTTGTTTTGCATGACAAAGTCTATCCCCTGGCATCTTTCCCCTGGCGCACAATAGGTGGTCATTTGAGTTACTTTTTATAATCTGTCAATTTATAATCTTTGGTGTCATTGACAAACTTATTTTGTGAATTTGATCAATTAAAAGTTAAAGACGAGATCGAAAAACAAAACAAGTCAGGTTTTTTGAAACTTCAAGAGCAGAGCAATTTAGGAAATCATATTTCAGAATTTATTATTAATGCAGTCCGATCCCCTATTCGCCAAAATATCCAGCGGAGGTATGAATACTTGTTTATATGAATACATAACTAGTTACATTTTAATTTGCTCATATCTGTAAGATGGCCAGTTATTTATTAATTATTTCTTGTTTTTGAAGAGACCAGGGGAGATATCTACTCTCTGTATTACATAAAAAAGTAGTCTCTCCCCTGCTGGTCTCTTCAAAAACTTGAAAAAAAAAAACGATAAACGAATAAAAAAAATACTTGCCTTTTTGCAGATAACATGCACAAATAAGATGTTCAGTAAAAATGTTATTTTATATTAAAATTCTATCATTTTCCTCCTGCACTTTTCCATGTAAGTGAATATCAGTTATCGTAAAATTACCCGTGTATCTAACTAATTTATCAATTCTTACTAGATATTTCATATTAGTGACCGACTGTAGTTTTGGTTTTGTTTTCGGCCACACTTGCACTCACGAATGTATTATTTTAATAACGTGTAGATAAGAACTATAGCTCACCGGTTCTCTTTTAGAAATAAGTGTCTCAGCGTCTCAATGTCTGCTACATCTAAGCACTAATATAAGCATATGGGGGGCCTGGAGACCTAAAATATAGGAAATTTTATTTTTCTAGTTTTGGCTCCAGTCTCCCACAAACTACGTTATACTAATTATGTACGAAAAATGTATAAATTATGCGAGACAAGTTTGTGGTCAGAAATAAACAAATTGATTGAGTTTTGGACAAAAAATCTTGTTTCGGCCATATTTTCGGTTTCGGCCAAATATCAGCCGAACCTTTCGGCCGCGCCGAAACTGTGTTCGTGAATAGTCGCGCTTCGTTCGGGTAAAACCGTGCCTAAATATTGAAGCGATGGGTTATGCTAACTTAGCGACAATCGTACCATAAAGGAAGATATGTTTTTTTTCAATTTTTTGTTTTTATCGCAAATTATCGTTGTTTTTTGAGAGTTTACTTACATACATTATCTACAGCCTCTATACTACATGTGTCATGTCATTGTGTTCATGTAAAAGTTAATGATAAACAATATTTCTTACATACTTTAATTTTTGTTTTTTGGTTTCCTTACCTCAAAAGGTAAAAGCGGAGACATTGTAGGATCAATCACGTGTCTGCCTGTCGGTCCGTCTGTCTGTCACAGTCAATTTTCTCGGAACTACTTGACTGATTGAGTTGAAATTTGGTACACATATGTAAGTCGATGCGATGACCCAAAGACGGACGTGTAACGTAAATAAATAAATTTTAAACGTAACGGTTGTTGGGTAACCCCTGTTGGTGGGTGAACGGGGGCTTCTACTCATCATACTGAACAACTTTCCCAAAGAAACCCATAGTCAATTTGCAAAAAAAAATGGAACCTCCATACTAAAATGCACAAAAATGGTCGATCAGCTAATCGATTTGTATGAAGAGTATGTTTTTAATTTGCGATTTCAGCAAAGTCGTAGAACAAAAGTTGTTCAGTATGATAAGTAGAAGCCACAGTTAACGGGACCTACACCAATTTTGTTACACCCTGTATATTTTCTTATAATTTTAAGATAAATGGTTTTAAAGTTATTTTAGATCATAGGCGAAAAATGAACATGTACGGAATGTTAATTTTTGCCTATTTTCCTAAATCATCTCCCTTATTTTCGAAACCACTGGGCCTAAAATCTAGAAAAATCACAATATATAAGGTTAAATGTGTAAATTACAGGAGAAATCTTTTCTCATAGGTTTTCCTGTAATTTATACATTTAACAGAAATCCAAAATTTCCAGTATCCAAAATAAATAGACCACTATTTACCTGTAAAATCGACAGTCTATTGTGTTTGTAAACAATAAAATAAAAAATTCCAGAGTCAAGCAATCCAGAGTAATTTAATGCTTGAAGAGCTGATCTCAGCAGCAGAGAGCATTGACGTGCACACCGGAGATGATGCAGCGCACTACGAGGGGCGGGTGGTCCATGTGGTGGGGCCCCTGCGGATCCTGGAGCCTATTTCTGAGCCGGATTACAATATCCAAGTGCAGGCAGTCAAGTTAAGGAAGAGAGTTCAGATGTATCAGTGGATTGAGGAGGCTGCGTAAGTTTAATCAGGTTTCATCAAAGCTTTATTTTAGGGTTCTGTAGCTCCTACAAGGAACCCCTATAAAATTGTTCTATCTGTAACACTAATAAATTTTACATTTTTTTTAACCAAAATGGCATGAAATTTGTCACAAAAATAGTTTGAATATAGATATCTATTTTCAATAAACATAAATCCCACCAAAAACATTTTCATGTAAAATGTAGCAAGTTATCAGATCTACTAATTCTACACGCCCTAATTTTACAAGCCCTAACTTTACAAGCCCTAACTTCACAAACTACTCCTTAGTCAAAAGATGTGACTTGACCGTTTCTCGGATCTCGAGACTCTACTCTCAACAAGTGTGTCTTAAAGTGAAGGGCGTCCACTGCTGGACAAAGGTCTCCCTCCAAGGAACGAAAATGAAAATAGACAAGACGAAAATAATTTGAAAGCTAAGTAGTAAAGAATGAAGTTAGGTATATTAGACTTGATGATTAATTTGGGTTTGTATGGGAGGTACCTCACTCATTTTTTTTTAAACTACCCAGTGCAGTAGTGCCCTAATAAGTTCATTTATTAACAAAGTTTCGTAGAAATCGTTAGAGCCACTTAAAAATAACAAATATCCTGGATTTGTATGAGAAGTACCTTAGTCCGATTTTTCTTAGAATAACAAACTACCGCTTGCTGTAGGCCATGTAAACTTATATTATACACCAAATTTCATTTAAATTGTTATAGCTATTTAGAGTAAAAAATAATGATGACTTTTTACTATGTCTACAATTCTAAAACATATCTAGATGAAAAAAAACCGGCCAAGTGCGAGTCGCACTCGCGCAAAGTAGGCTTCCGAAGTCTTTTCAAAGAGTAAATGGTTAGTTAAAAAAAATCTGGGGGCACGGTAGTGTTCCGACGAGACGAGCCAAGCGAAGCGCAAGGGCACCAATACCTATTATCGAAGCGCTTCGTCGTTTTAGGGTTCAAGGGTAAAAACGGGACCCTATTAATAAGACTCCGCTGTTTGTCCGTCTGCCTGTCTGTCCGCCTGTCACCGGGCTGTATTTCATGAACCGTGATAGCTATACAGTTGAAATTTTCACAGGTGATGTATTACTGTTGCCGCTATAACAAAAAATACTAAAAATTAGAAAAAGTGAAAAAATAAAGGGGTCTCCATACAAAAACGTGTTTCTTTAAAAGTGAAGAAACTAGCGCCATCTAGTATGATGGTACGGACCCATTTTTACTAGCGCCATGTAGTATGTAATGTAATATCAGAAAACATTCTACAAGCAAGCAAGTGAAGTAACTGCAAGAGTGAAAAGAAAACCCGACAGGCTAGTTATGAGCGAAATTCCTAAGACTACTAACTATCAAAAGAATTGTTATTGGATGGGTCACGTTATATATAACAAAATACCGCAGTCGTTTAAAGATCTGCCTTTTAAAAGATTTAAGAAAACCCTACATGAATGGCTTCTTCATAATATGTTCTATTCTCTTGATGAGTTTTTGGGTCACAAATTATGATGTATTGTCAAGGATTAAATTTAAAGTTTTTTTTGTTTTGTTTCTAAACAAGTGATTCCTACTTTAATAACGAACATCATTTTACTTACTGCACCTTGTTTAAAAGCATATAAATACTTTACTTACTATGATGGTACGGAACCCTTTGTTTGCAGTTCTGACTTGCACGTGGCCAGTTTTTTTTAAACCCTCATAACTAGGGTTTGGAGTATACCAGATATACAAAATTTTTGGGATATGATGTCAATAGTAAACTCATTAAACATATAAAGTTTCAATTGCATAGCTCTAATACTTTAGATTTTATTGGTATCTAAAAAAACCCCGATTTCGTCACTGACTCACTGATGATCATCAAAATTCTTAGGATTCTTTCTGAAGTCCTAGAAAGCTGAAATTTGGTATGTAAGCTAGTATTAGTACACAAACAAACAAAAACAATCTAAAACTTGCAACATTTACCTAGGGGATGGAAGTTTGTATAAGACTATTTTTATGCTAGAGGTCCGAAAATATATAGGGACTCCTTGTTATAAATAATAAAATACATATTTCAGAATTTTTACCACCCCCCACCCTTTAAATGAGGGGATGGAATTAAGCGCACGCAAAACAAAATGCCTAATACGTACCCGCTGTGATTGATTGATGATGAATACGAGTGCCATGCCTTTTGAACAGAAACTATTGATGCCGATTACGCCAAAAGTGAATATCAGACAGCGTTCAACCCGAACGGGCACTCGTCGATGCTGTTGGAAAAATGTATCACTTTAATGAGCAGAGCGATTTGAATCTTCTACCTGGAAGGGGTTGTGTACAGGATGTGATCTTGTGCAGGATTTGCAATGTCAATGTCAGTGAGTGTCCTAGAGGTGGTCCCAAATAAAATGCAATGGTCAGATGGATCTCTAATTGAACACTAATTTAAAAATAATAAAATTATGCTAAGTCGTGGTGCGTCAATGCACTCTAACCTGGGTCGAGGGCAACGTACACTGTAGACTGCGACTGTTTCCATATCTTAGCAATATTATTTAAAAATAAATAACATGTACATATGTAAATCGTACAAGTTGAATCACTCATTTAGTTCAGATTAAAAAAAAATATTGTCATAAGAAACTTAAAAAAAGAAGTGAAATCCCAACAAAAACATTTTCATGTAAAATATTGCCAAGACGAGACCATATGGCTCGCACTGTCAAAAAGTTATCAGATCTCATGTAGAGTCAAGCTTCTAAGTCTACACGCCCTAATTCTACAAACCCTAACTTCACAACTGGACTAGAACAACGAGTCTGTCAAATATTTTTGTAAAGATGTAATCCGTCCTTTATAATTAACAGAACATTGTAGTGTTACAATAGGACAGCATCAGAAATAAATTATAAATTCAATTTAGTAAATTGCCCTCCTACTAAAACTTCGCAAAACCTTTCTCGTTTTGTTATCCATCAAGTCTACGATTTTTAACTCACCAAAATCACAAAATGGGTACATATATGACGCTGCTAAACTATGACGTTACGCCTAGGTATTTCAAACATTTTTAGAACAAAATGTCTTTTTTGACAGATGATAAAAAGTAACTCAGATGACTAGCATTCGTCATTCCTATTTGATAGGTAGTGCTTGAAAAATGAATATTGTAAAATTTCAAAAATCTTGCTTGGTTTTCCTTCATCTCCCATTTTTAGGGTTCGTTACTTCAAAAGGTAAAAAGGAACCCTTATAGGATCACTCCGTTGTCCATCTGTATCTATCTATCTGTCTGTCTATCAAGACCCTTTTTCTGTGAAATGCGTGGAGGCATCAACTTGAAATTTGTATCAAACAAGAGGGTACGTAGTGCGGGGAATTATACACCTAAACCACTCAAGAATCACTCCGTCCATTGGTGAAAACCGAATGAAAATTTTACTTAACTTTTAACCTTACTCAATTACATTGTACTTAACTTTTAACCCTACTCAGTAACAGTGTAACGAAAAAAGGTATTTTTTGTATTTTAAATCCGCTACTGGTAAGCCCTGGACATCATCTCACCTGATGGTAAGAGAATATGATGCCGAAGATGGAATTGGGCTTACCAAGATTCCTCAACGCAATTGGGGATATGGTTATCTTATCTTCAAGACGGAACACATTAACACATTAATGCTGTTAACACTGATGTTTGGCGGCAAGAAAAAGATAATATGTTGGTAGCTAGACAGACGGGCTTAGAAAATGCCCTACTACCAACGAAACCGAGTCTTACAAGTTGACCCCACCGGGAATCGAACCCGCGACCTCCAGGTGTGAAGCGAGTGGACTATCTGTTACGCCACGGAGGCATTCAAACGGGCTATCTACAAGCCGGAGCACAACAATGCTGTCAACATTGATGCTTAGCGGCAAGACTTAGGATAAGATGATGTTAGCTAGCCAGGCGTAACATAGTTAGAGTCCACCAGAAATCGAACCCGCGGCATCTTGATGTGAAGCTAATGGACATCGATTACGCCACAGAGGCGGTTAAAGAATAAGATTTTCTTTGACAAATAACCACAAAAGATTTTAACGAACTACTAGTTGTTAAATAATTTTAGTTTAATGTAAGTAATGTTTTTTTTTTATAATTTTGATGTTGCAGTGATAAGGATAGTTTTCTATCCGAGGTAGAAGATCAGAATAACCAAAAGACTTACTGGTACCACAAGGACTGGAGAGACTATCTCGTAGACTCATCGCAATTCTACCACAGGTCGGGCCACGAGAACCCAACATCAGTACCCATTTTCACTGAAACCCACGTAGCAGACAATGTTATGATTGGTTGGCTGTATTTAGGTTAGTAATTAATTACTTTTTTCTTACTCACTATTATCATTACATTTTTTTTTCTTGGTAATAATAGGGATGACGACAGCATCAGAAATAAATTATGAACTCTTGATCACTAAATTGCTCTCCTACTTAAACTTCGGAAAACCTTATTTGTTTTGTTTTCCATCCAGACTTCGATTTTTAACTCACCAAAATCACAAAATGAGTACATAAATTACTCTGCTAAACTATGACGTCACGCCTAGGTAGTTCAAATATTTTTAGAACAAATTGTCGTTTTTGACAGATATTAAAAAGTAATTCAGATGACTAGCATTCGTCATCCCTATTATCCAATAATTCGATGTCAACGTTTTCCTAACAGTCCTTTTAATTATAAACTAAACAAACCGGTGGTTAAGAATCTTAATAAATATGTGAACATTATTATTATCGTTATCATTGTTTATTGTATTCTCTTTATTGCACATCGAATAACAAAAAAAAAGGTTCCGTACCACCACACAACCACATAGTGTAATGACAATGGTACATATTCACAAACAAACGCCTCCGCTGTCCGTTCGTCTGTTCGTCTGTCAGCAGGCTGTATTTCATGAACCGTAATAGGTAGACAGTTGAAATTTTCCCAGAATGTGTGTTTCTGTTGCCGCTATAACAACAAACACCAAAGGCTAGAAAAAGTGAAGAAAAGGGGGGTCTCCATACAAAAAAGTGTTTTGAAGTTTTTTTTTATTTTTTTTTTATTCACAATTGGTAAACACAATTTAAGTAAGTATTTTTGATTTAGTTCTACTGTAAAAACGGTAATACATACAAGTGTGAAACTTGATGTGATTATAGTACTAATGCTGAAGTAACACAACAAATAATAAAAATCAGCCAAGTGTGAGTCGTACTCGCGCTAATGAGTCCGAACTGAATGACAAAAAAACATTTTTGTCGCTCGCGTTGTTGGTTTTTGTTTGTAATGTGAATAGGTATCATTGTCATTATACTTTGTAGTTGTGTGAAGAGTTGTGGTGGTGCGGAGCCCTCGGAGTGCTAGACCGACTCGCACTTGGCCGTTTTTTTCAAGCAACTTCCAAAAAGGAGGAGATTCTCAATTGGTCTGTATGTTTTGTTTCTTTTCTTTTTATGTGTGTTACCTCAGAACTTTTCACTGGGTAAATCGATTTTTATGATTCTTTTTTTATTTGAAAGCTACTGCTTTCCGTGTGGTCCCATATAAATTTTATCAAAATCGGTGTAGTACTTTATTATAAAATTAACAAAAACCAAAAATAATAATGCAAAAATGTACTAAGTTGTTGCGATGGCAGTCGGTTTTTTAACGTGTTTGGCGTTTTAAAATTGGCAGGTTCAGATGTAAAGAGGAAAGTGAACGACTACTACGAGATATGGTCGGACTCGAGGCCGGAGCGCGCGGACATCAAGCTGCACTCCGGGTTCTACTACCACGGCGAGAGTGCGCTCGAACACGAGATTGGCGACCTTCGGGTGCATTTCTCTTACGCGGGACGCGAAGATGATATTGTAAGTTTGTACATTAATTAGTAATTATATATTATTATATTAGTATATATATTAGTCGGTGGCTCAACCGGTAACGACTCGGTTCTCCTAACCAGAGGTGCCGGGATTCAAATCCGGAAGGCCAATGTACCAATGAGTTTTTCGAAACTTACGTACATATACTCACCGATTGCTTTAACGGTGAAGGAAAACATCGTGAGGAAACCTGCACACACCTGCGATGAAACTCGAAGGTTGTGTGCGAAGTCGACCAACCGTGGTCGACTAAGGCCCGATCGCCCTAATTCAGGGTAGGCTCGAGCCCCTCTGTGTATATGTGCTGATATGATGATATATTAGTACTAACATACAGTATGGACACTCCCTGCCGCTCTCTAGATTGCGATCTCAGCCCCTCGTCAACCAGATTGATACAGATTGGTTACAGTTTGGTTGTTGAACGTATAGGATTTCGCCGCCATTTTGTTTGTTGCGTCATTCCTTTTTTGAAATGTCATTTCTGGGAGCAAATGCTACTAATTACCAAAACGGTTTGGTTGTCGCGTAGTTTAAGTTTCACAATCGTTCAACGTATGGTGCAAACGGTACCCTACTATTTTTCTTGCAATACGTAAACTAAAACTTTACTAGCATAACTGCAACGAAACATAAGCTACCTCTTTCCACAGATCACTACTATTTGTAGCAACACCTTTCAAAAACTTACTCTTTGTGCAAGCCGGAAACAGCTGGAAATGAGGTGTTATTTTTAAAAAAGCGAAGATTGTCTATGAGTTTAGTTTTGACATACAATAACAGTAAGGAATGATTAGCTAAAAAGAGATGAAAATATATAATTGGTATAGCGTTTTCCTTGTTTAGTAGTACCACTAAACGCAGAATGAATAAAAAAAACATGATTAAACTCGACTTGACAACTTGTTCTTTTGAACAAAGTAAATATAAATCTTCGTTCGAGCTCTGGCTGGATATTGTTATAATTGTTTGCTGTTTGTTTATAAAGAAGGACAGACGACGACCTGGTGTAGGTCCCGGAAAGCCGCTGGATGCGGGCAGCGTAGAACTGTTCGTTGTGGAAATCCTTGGCGAAGGGCATTGTCCTGCAGTGACCTCTTTCGGCTGATACATTATCCAAGAAGTTTATCCAAATACCTTTTGTAAGCTCATTGATGATAGAAAGAAGAACATTATCCAAGAAGTTTATCCAAATACCTTTTGTAAGCTCAGATCAAAGAAATTCTGAGTTTTGTAAGACGTCTTTTGCTTGGACTGCACTCAGGAGGGCTGCCCTCTCAAGTGGACTCACATGTCACAGTAACCAAAAAGATTTCGATGTAGCACTAGAGTTGCCTGGCATGATGGGCAATCACAATCTCCTGACTTCGTGAGTATATTTTTCTATGACAAGTTTTTAATCTTTAGTTTTCAGAGAAATATATGGATCCTAAATTTGAAAAAAAGCATATGTCATTTTTTATCTACAATTGGTAAAACTGGCACCATCTCACTAGATGGTAAATGATGATGACGCCCTAAGATAGAAGCCGGCTTACCAGGATTCCCCAACGCAATGGGGAACATAAGATAATGGTACCTAACTAGGCAGGCTTCGAAGAATCAGAGCTGCTGGAAATCAAACCTGCGATCTCTTGGTGTGAAATGAGTGGACTGGCCATTACCCGTGGAGGTGATATATTTATGAAATTACCTAATTACTATAGGCGTTGTAAGAAAAGTAGTTAACGTCTTTAAGGATCAGGTTTTCATAATGTTTTTTGGGGTCTCTTTTGATGGACGGACGATCATTGCAGATATTTTGTGTTGTTAATATTGATATGATTAATTATATATTACAGGAAAAGTCTTGAAATCTCCATTCCCTTGGACATACCAAGAGACTTCAGCTCTGTCACCACTGCCACATCGTTATCATATGTAAGTATTGCAGCTGTTAAAATTAAATATAATTTGCTGATGGCTGACTCTTGTGTTATACTCGTGACCGGGTGCTGTCCGTGTGAACTGGCCTACTCTTGTTAAAGGCATTAATGACATTCAATCATTTTTATGTATAACTTTTCATGTCATATTGTTTTCATGTTCTGAAATGAATCTGGTTTATATCAAGGATTGAATTTTGACATTATTAACTAATTATTGTTTATTTCTTGATTCTTCACAAATATAAATATAAATATTCTGGGACAAATCACACATGGTCATCTGGCCCCAAAGTAGGATTCCCTGTGTCATGGGTTACCAGAGACTGATATACATACTTATATACGTTTAAATACATACATATATAGATATATTTAACACCTAGACACAGAACAAACCCAGACACAGTAACAAATGACATTGTTATTTATTTTATGACCATCTATATATATATATAAATCAATTGCTGTTCGTTAGTCTCCCTAAAACTCGAGAACGGCTGGACCGATTTGGCTAATTTTGGTATTGAATTATTTGTGAAGTCCAGAGAAGGTTTAAACGTAGGGTTGGGTAGTGTAGTGTAATGTAGTGTAGGGTAGGGTAGGGCAGTGTAATGTAATGTAAGGCGGTACGTAGTTCGCCAGGACAACTAGTCTATCTATATCTAATATATAAAAATGAATCGCAAAATGTGTTGGTAAGCGCATAACTCGAGAACGGCTGGACCGATTTGGCTAATTCTTTTTTTGTCGAGTTCGTTATTGTTAGGAGAAGGTTCTTATGTAGGGTATGGTAGGGTAGGGTAGGGTAGTGTAGTGTAGTGTAGGGTAGTGTAGTGTAGTGTAGGGTAGTGTAGTGTATGTAGGGTAGTGTAGGGTAGGGTAGTGTAGGGTAGTGTAGTGTAGGGTAGTGTAGAGTAAAGTAGGGTAGTGTAGGGTAGAGTAGTGTAGGGTATGGTAGGGTAGTGTAGTGTAGGGTAGGGTAGGGTAGTGTAATGTAAGGCGGTACGTAGTTCGCCGGGACAGCTAGTCTATAATATTAAAATGAATCGCAAAATGTGTTGGTAAGCGCATAACTCGAGAACGGCTGGACCGATTTCGCTAATTCTTTTTTGTCGAGTTCGTTATTGTCAGGAGAAGGTTTTTATGTAGGGTAGGGTAGGGTAGTGTACTGTAGTGCAGGGTAGGGTAGGGTAGGGTAGGGTAGGGTAGTGTAGGGTAGGGTAGGGTAGTGTAGGGTAGGGTAGTGTAGTGTATGTAGGGTAGGGTAGGGTAGTGTAGGGTGGGTAGTGTAGTGTAGGGTAGAGTAGTGTAGGGTAGGGTAGTGTAGTGTGGGTAGAGTAGTGTAGTGTAGGGTAGGGTAGGGAAGTGTAATATAATGTAAGGCGGTACGTAGTTCGCCGGGACAGCAAGTCTATATTATATAAAATATAAAAATGAATTGCTGTTCGTTGGTCTCGCTAAAACTCGAGAACGGTTGCACCGATTTGGCTAATTTTGGTATTGAATTATTTGTGGAAGTCCAGAGAAGGTTTAAACGTAGTGTAGGGTTGGGTAGTGTAGGGTAGGGTAGGGTAGTGTAGGGTAGGGTAGTGTAGGGTAGGATAGGGTAGGGTAGTGTAGTGTAGGGTAGGGTAGTGTAGTGTATGTAGGGTAGGGTAGGTTAGTGTAGGGTAGTGTAGTGTAGGGTAGAGTAGTGTAGGGTAGGAAAGTATAGGGTAGGGTTGGGTAGTGTAGTGTAGTGTATGTAGGGTAGGGTAGTGTAGTGTAGGGTAGGGTAGGGTAGTGTAGTGTATGTAGGGTAGGGTAGGGCAGTGTAATGTAATGTAAGGCGGTACGTAGTTCGCCGGGACAGCTAGTTTTGAATAAATATAATGAATTGAATCGCATAATATTTGTAACGTTTACTTACACTGAACATGAACAAACAATTGTTTTAAGACAACTTTTATGTTTTACAGGTTCAGTGGTGGTATATGAGGCGCCACCGCAGCATAGTGGCAGTTCATCAGTGGAATAGCAGCAGGACTTGGACCCGTGTGTGGAAAACTGCCAACTGCCCCGAGGGGTACAATAAACCCATGCAAGTCATACTTGTGCTTAGGAATCTGACTTAATGTAAAACATTTCTACTATAGGTCTCGTTGATGTCTTTTATGTTGTTGACCGACTCACAATTCGCAGATTAATGTTATACTAATATTAAACTGATTTACTGGGATATATTAAAAAAGTAAATCCATAGTATTGAAGTCTTTTATTTACTTAGGTACATTTTTTTATTCACAACTGGTATGCCCTTGGCATCATCTCACCTGATGCTAATTGCAAATGAATAGGTACCTACCTATATTGCATAGAAATCTAATACACTGCATAAAACACCCTTATTTAATTTTAGCATTATCCTTCTTCCTTATTAATACTTGTCCTTCCTGCCTCCATCCGCATTAAAATCTTTAGTGCTCTCTTCCTTCTAGCCAAGCCAGACCATAATTGCGACGAGCTTGTAACTCGGGAGCAGTCCCAGCCTAGAAATGCAAAGCAGTTAACATAAGGAATGCATATGGTATTATACAGGGTTTAACAAAATTGGTGCAGGATCTGTTAACTGACAGGGCTTCAATCAGACTGAACAAATTTCCCCAAAGACCAATAGTCTATTTGCAAAATAGACTCTTTATACAAATCCATCAGCTGATTGACCAACAGAAACTGTAACCTATAAGTAGATATGGACTTTTCAAAAGCAAATAGCATATTTTTACAAGCTTTTATTTACTTTCACCTGTCTTGGTGTCTGTGATGAAATCTTGTAAGTTAAATTTGACCCACTCCCGGGTTTCCAATTGAGCTGAAATTTTGCATGCATATGTATATCATGTCGGTTACTTTGGTTCTCTTACGGATCTCCTCGTTTCTGATTCGATCACGCAGAGAAACTCCGAGCATAGCACGCTCCATTGCCCTTTGGGTGACCTTGAGCCTTCTTATGAGGCCCATAGTAAGCGACCATGTCTCAGTTCCGTACGTCATCACTGGCAACACACATTGGTCGAAGACCTTGGTCTAAAGACACTGCGGTATGTGGGACGTAAAGATATTGCGAAGCTTCCCGAACTCTGCCCAGCCGAGTTGGATTCGACGATTGATCTCTTTCTCGAAGATGGACCTACCTAACTGGACTGTTTGTCCCAGGTATACATATTCGGTAACAACTTCGAGTGTAGAGCCTCCAACCTTCAGAGGAGTAGGTATATAACAATAATATAGAGGTATAGGTAGGTAGGTAAAGTAACCGACATAGCTCTCAGAATTGCTAAACTTAAGTGGCAGTGGGCGGGGCACATTGCCCGTAGAACAGATGGCCGTTGGGGCAGTAAAGTTCTCGAGTGGCGACCACGCACCGGAAAGCGTAGTGTAGGCAGGCCTCCCACTCGGTGGACCGATGACCTGGTGAAGGTCGCGGGAAACCGCTGGATGCGGGCAGCGCAGAACCGGTCGTCGTGGAGATCCTTGGGGGAGGCCTATGTCCAGCAGTGGACTTCCTTCGGCTGATATGATGATGATGATGTATATCATGTGACAAAGCAATATTATGATGACATGGAGCTGATCTGATGCCGGAGCTGGAAGGTAGAAGCTATTTAGTTTCATTTGTCCCGGTGTCTGTAATGAATCTTGCAAGTTAAATTAGACCCACTTTCCAGTTTCCGATGAGCTGAAATTTTGCATGCATATGTATTTCGCGTGACAATGCAATATTATGATGACATGGAGCTGAAGGTGGCCATAGGAACTCCGCAATAAAACGACACAACCCCATCGAGTTTGGCCTCGATTGATTCATATTGACGAGTACTTTGATCATAAAAAGCTTGTAGGTACCTACCTAAAAGCTTTTAGGTTTTTCGAAATTTAAGTTAACTTGAGAGAGCGGACCACTGGGGATACCCATAATGCTAGTAAATTCATTACTTAATATGGATTGAAAGTGGTAAACCTGGAGATGCACTACAACCAAAGTATATATATTAGTACTAACATACAGTATGGACACTCCCTGCCGCTCTCTAGATTGCGACCTCACCGCCTCTTCACCCATATTGATACAGTTTGGTTCTCGAACGTATGGGATTTCGCCGTGATTTTGTTTGCTCTGTCATTTGTATTTACAAATGTCATTTCACGACCTTGTACGCAGTGTCCGGGGTGTGCTACAACTTTTCTTAGTGTAACTGATTAGTTTTATGTTTTGTCATATAAGTTGTAGCCATGTGTAATTGTCTTGTACCTGTTTACTTATTTAATATTTATAAAAACTTGATGTTTTATTATTTTTACCTAAGAGATGTACCAGTTCACTACCAGTGGTTACATCATGTTGAAGATGTGGGTGTAGACTGTAGAGGGTTATCTTCCCACACCTTGGAGGCTTGGAGTCATGTACCTTCGGTGTCTGTTATTACTGGAGTCCATAGTCAGTATTTGCATGTTTGCTAAACATATCTAAAAATAAATAAAAAATTAACATGATACCTATGCTGATAAACTACATAGGAATTGTTTAACCATCATCAACTTTACTATCATACAGTTTTAGGAATGATATTGTTTCCTGTTGAAGTACCTTTCTTCATGGGAGTTTGGGCAAACAATGGCCATAATATGGTGTGCTATCAATACAGTCCTGGGATTCTATACATTCTGTGGAAACTGTAAAGGTGATAATAAGTACCTAAAGGTCTGAAAATTTACAACTTTAATCATTTTTATACTTAAGTACTTCAGTGGCATTAGTCATCATTAACTTATCAGAAGATCAATTCAAGTCCTTATTCCTGTTTTACTGCATCTCGCTCCATGCAGCCGGTACCTCCTTAATTTTCCCTTCACACAGCCAACTGGGATAAGGAATTAACCTTTCTCTTACCATTGTCAAATTTAGCATGGTTATGTTGTTATTAGGAAGGTGTCTTAAAAACCGAGATGCACATGCCTATAGGTAGCATGCTAGCTACCTACTGGGATGCCAATACCTTACATGGTGTGTCGAAATGACAACATGCCGTTAAGCATGCAAGAGATGTGAAATTTACTTATAAAGGCTAGCTGTTTAGTGCATGGAATCCCTCCTCCCCATCTTCTCCGCGAGGGTACATGCCAGTAGCTAGCATGCTTTTGAGTGAACGAGTAACAAGCATGCATATCGCGGGTGTAAAGTGAAAAATAGTCGCAGGGTACCTACGTAACCTTAGAACACACTTAACCTACCTTTGTCTCCACGTCGATTCCATCTGACTGACGAGTGACTGAATGTGATGCCTTAGGTCCTCAAATACGTCTCGGGTGAGAGACTTTGTTAGCCTTTATGTTTTCGTTTTGTATATGGTCAGAAAGACCAAGAAAGCCCACATTTTCTTTTCTGGAGAATTTTCTTTTCTCGTATAAACCTTCCAGAAGGCTCCGAACATTTTGTTTGAACATTAATCACTTCACATATTACTTATTTGTACGTAACGTTGTGAATTCGCACTGAAAAAGTAGGTCGCAAGCAACTTTTTCACCACGAAATGAGAACTAATGTTAAATGTCAAAATATGACATTAGAGCGCGCTAAATCGGCTTCCAAAATTTAGTGGCATGCCGCATTTGACGTAACCGAATGGTTCCTGCAGACGGTTCAAATAGTAGCATGTGAAAGCACAGCTTAGTTTAGTTGCCGTTTCGTAGCGCCTGTTACGGTCACTTTTGTTTAGTGGCATACCAAAAGGCAGATTTATGGCTAAAACGGTGTGGTTTAAGTTTGGTAAAGTGAAAAATACATTAGCTGCATTGGCCCCCAGGCCCGTTGTATGAAGTGTCCAGGGTGTGACATTAATGAACTATTTATAACTCTTCGTGTTCCCAAAAAAAAACTCAGTGCCTAACATTTATGTTTATTGATTTCAGTTACTAAAATATATGATATATGTTATACATACACCTTATAATTCTGTATTATAACTAGGCATTTCAATTTTACTGTAAATGGGGGAAACTTTTATTGATTTCTGGGTATTCAACATTCATGATTATTCAGTGGATAATTAAAAAAAATGCTGTCCGTTGGTAAGCGCATCACTTGAGTTCTTCAGTTCTGCTGGACCGAATGGGGTTTTTGGGTAAAGTAAAATAGGAATAGATGCCCAAAAAATTGGAAAAGCCAGAAAAAACTGAAAGTGTTTTTTTATAGAAGTGGTATTTTTGTATAAACTCAATACCATCTCACGATGAGCAAATTAACTCAACGATGAGGACGATGGATATGCGTAATTAACGACACGACATATCTGTTGGGTCAGTTAGTAAATATAGATTTTTTTCTCAATGGTTCGTAAAGAAGTAACTGTTACAATTATAGTAATTAATATTAGTTTACAGGACTCGTAATGTGAGTTTGACTTATTCTAGGTGTTAGTAGTTACTAACCCGGTCGTACTCGCTAGCTATTTCCAAACACGATTACTCGCTAGCTATTTCCAAACACGGATACTCGCTAGCTATTTCCAAACACGGATACTCGCTAGCTATTTCCAAACACGATTACTCGCTAGCTATTTCCAAACACGGATACTCGCTAGCTATTTCCAAACACGGATACTCGCTAGCTATTTCCAAACAGGATTACTCGCTAGCTATTTCCAAACACGGATACTCGCTAGCTATTTCCAAATACGAATACTCGCTAGCTATTTCCAAACACGAATACTCGCTGCCGGGTGATAATACCTTGATTGTCGTTATTTAAGAACATAGCTTTGTGTTTCAAAGTTTGACAGTGCACTGGTGTTGTTGACATTACTTTCCATTAAAACGGCAAATACAAATTGTAATGTTCATTTATTCCAAATGAGAGCGTGTCCTAGCAAAGTATCAAAATTGCTATAAAATCTGTACCATCCTTCAGTTTAATATAGTAAATAAGCGACAGAATTCGCTTGTTTCGTCCGTCGTTGTCAAGCGTCGCGTGCGAAGTTCACTTCGAACTGACTTCCCTTGTGTGGATCGGTAAGAAGGTAGATAGAATTTTGAGTTGTCAGAGGGTCTAGAAAAATAAAAATAATCAAGTAAAAGTACTCTGTAGTATTTTACTTACCCAGTAGCGAGCGCCGCAGGGTTAAATTAAATTGCATATATTGATTAAGAGGGAAGGATAGCACGCACTCTCCACACAAAAAGAGAAAACATTTTGATATGACGAGATAAACGTCTAAATATTGTTTAAATATGTTATTGACACGATAAAATACAAATTTCATAAGTTTTTCTTTTTTCAGTTTTGACAATAAACTAATGCTGATAGGGAACACTGTCATCTTTAGGATGCTGTCCGGGCTGGCCCGCACCCGGCGCACCAGAAACGCGCACCTCTTACGCATCGTTGCGTAAAAACGTCAGCAAACATGCGTGATGTGCTGCAGAAGCAGGGCAGCCCCACCAGCGGTACACGTTGCTATATTGAATCCGGCTGACTCCGTAGACCCTTGCGTATAATCCCTCCACAGGCTACATGTGTACAGCGAGGGGCAGGACGCTCTGAAAAGCGTCAGCTTGACCTTCACAGAGCATCGCGCAAACCTGCGCGAGATGATATTTGCTCGGACCGACAGAGCCATCTATTCCTTTCATTGTGAAATTTCAAATAAAATTATTAATCTTAATTTTCCAATTCTTCGGATTATTTAATTCAATATACTTTATTGCAAAGTGCAAACGTCATAACTGGTCGTTCTATTCATGAAACGGAACAACTTTTATTTACGAGTTTGATGATATCGAAAAACAAATTTTGGAGTTTGTACAAACCTGGGCTTTTCATTTCATTTCATTTCATTTATTCATGAAACAATATAACATTGTATCTGAATATCTTAATTCTACAATTACAGAATAATAAGTTATAAATATTATTATTTAGTTATTCGCTGATTAAGTCCCTTTTTGCGAATTAAGCAAACTTGTAGAACAAAAGTTGTTCAGTTTTATGAGCAAAATCACCAGCTATTTGAAGTTATGTACCAGTCCCCCTGTATATAAAAACACGGAAGAATAAATAATCATCAATTAGTTTAAAAAACTAAAAAACACGCTTTTAGTAAACACGTTAAGTAGTTATCTTGGATGTCCGCCATGTTGGATTTAATTCACCTGACTATTTTTTCGTATTCCTGACAGCAAACCCTTTCATTTGATACCCATATCATGGGGGTGGATTTCAAACAGCCAGTCCGCCATCTTGGGGAGGCCGCCATATTGGATTTGTAATGACGTTTCTTAGCTAGTCATGTATTGTCATCAGAACTCAGAGCGTGTGCAAAATTTCATTCTAATCGAAGACCGGCAAGTGGGTCAAATTAAGATTCCAAGATTTTCTTACATACGTAGTTAGTTACAAGTGAAGCTAATAAAAGCGTGTTAAAAACAATAGGCGGCCTTTTTGATAGGTATCAATTTCTAACAGGCTTGGATAGGAAAGACTATGATAAATATTGGGGGTGGTGCAATAGCGAAAACAAATTAACAACAATTAACACAACAAAAAAATACAGTAACTTTTATATACGTAGTGGACTAACTACATCATCATCATCATCATTTCAGCTCATATACGTCCCCACCGAGGGGCTCGAGCCTACCCTGAATTAGGGCGATCGGGCCTTAGTCGACCACGCGGGCCCAGTGCGGGTTGGTCGACTTCACACACAACCTTCGAGTTTCTTCGCAGGCGTGTGCAGGTTTCCTCACGATGTTTTCCTTCACCGTAAGAGCGTCGTATAAACGTACATATGAAATCGAAATTCGAAAACACATTGGTACGTGGCAAGGTTCGAACCACGACCTCCTGGAAAGGAGGTAGCGGCACTTGTCATTCCGCCACCGACGCTCCTAGCTACATACATACTTTTAAATATACCTCAACAATAATAATAAATTAATAAATGGCATGCACAACCGCGAGATATGCAGCATCAGAAGTTATTTCCTGGCAAATGTCGTTAGTGACTTTCAAAGAGTTGTCATAGATTGTGATAAAGGACTAACCCCTCTATCTATGGCTCAACAGAACTGGTAAGCGCTTGCTGTATTTAGCACTAATGAGCTGAAGCTCCTATGGAAAAACAAAGAGCTGCACGATAGGTTCTTCAAGGCCCTTTTCGGGTTCTTAATAGATCAGAAAGCCTTCGTGCATTGGCTGCACTTCGGAGAACTAGGGTTTAGTATGTGCAATACAGGATCAGGTTGTCAAGACGAACAACTATAGGCGGTTCATAATGAGAGACGGTCAGTGGACGTCTGTCGGTTCTGCCGTCAACCAGGGGAGACTGCGTCATAAACCTCCAGTTGTTCCATACTTGCTGACATAGTGTTTACAACCAAGCAGCCAGGATCCTACATGAAGGGCTCGCTTTGAAATATGGCCTTATACTACAAGTACACGCTGGAGCTGGTTCTCGAGAACGCCCGCGCCAAGTAGGACGATTCCTTCGGAAGAGCCTGATATCGTGTTGACGGATCGGGTGCATTCAAGGGTGTTTTTGGTGGATGCCACTATCCCATTCGCAAAAACCTCGTGTAGGCTGATGCTAAAACAAGGACCAAATACCTGGACCTGGCGCACGAGGGCAATGACACGTGGCAAGTGGAATGTACCGAAATCATCGCAGTCCTATCTGAGTAGCTTCAATTTCATATGTTAAAATAAAAATAATAATATCCTCTTTATTTACTTTTCAGTACACAGCAGTGGGCGTAATTGAGAGAAGCATACTGCAGCCGTACAGCCCTGCACAGTTCCCGACCGCTGATCCCATATCGCTCCTCCGCAAAGGCTCCTACAGCCTGGATCAACTCCACAACTTGGAGAGGCGCGACGCTAACGTACACACGTGGAAGTACAGGCTGCTGGGGCTCGTGCAAGTGTACGCGTCAGCCATGACGCTGCATCCGGAATGGCTTACACTGTGTAAGTATGCGAGACACGACGTTAACGTACACACGTAGACATACAGGTTGCTGGGGCTCGTGCAAGTGTACGCGTCAGCCATGACGCTGCACCCGGAATGGCTTACACTGTGTAAGTATTAGAGACACGACGTTAACGTACACACGTAGACATACAGGCTGCTGGGGCTCGTGCAAGTGTACGCGTCAGCCATGACGCTGCATCCGGAATGGCTTACACTGTGTAAGTATGAGAGACACGATGTTAACGTACACACGTAGACATACAGGCTGCTGGGGATCGTGCAAGTGTACGCGTCAACCACGACGCGGCACCCGGAATGGCTTACACTGTGTAAGTATGAGAGACACGATGTTAACGTACACACGTAGACATACAGGCTGCTGGGGCTCGTGCAAGTGTACGCGTCAGCCACGACGCGGCACCCGGAATGGCTTACACTGTGTAAGTATGAGAGACACGACGTTAACGTAAACACGTAGACATACAGGCTGCTGGGGCTCGTGCAAGTGTACGCGTCAGCCATGACGCTGCACCCGGAATGGCTTACACTGTGTAAGTATGAGAGACACGATGTTAATGTACACACGTAGACATACAGGCTGCTGGGGCTCGTGCAAGAATACACGTCAACCACGACGCGGCACCCGGAATGGCTTACACTGTGTAAGTATGAGAGACACGATTTTAACGTACACACGTAGACATACAGGTTGCTGGGGCTCGTGCAAGTGTACGCGTCAGCCAAAACGCGGCACCCGGAATGGCTTACACTGTGTAAGTATGAGAGACACGACGTTAACGTACACACGTAGACATACAGGCTGCTGGGGCTCGTGCAAGTGTACGCGTCAGCCACGACGCGGCACCCGGAATGGCTTACACTGTGTAAGTATGAGAGACATGACGTTAACGTACACACGTAGACATACAGGCTGCTGGGGCTCGTGCAAGTGTACGCATCAGCCACTACGCGGCACCCGGAATGGCTTACACTGTCTAAGTATGAGAGACATGACGTTAACGTACACACGTAGACATACAGGCTGCTGGGGCTCGTGCAATTGTACGCGTCAGCCACGACGCGGCACCCGGAATGGCTTACACTGTGTAAGTATGAGAGACACGATGTTAACGTACACACGTAGACATACAGGCTGCTGGGGCTCGTGCAAGTGTACGCGTCAGCCACGACGCGGCACCCGGAATGGCTTACACTGTGTAAGTATGAGAGACACGACGTTAACGTAAACATGTAGACATACAGGCTGCTGGGGCTCGTGCAAGTGTACGCGTCAGCCATGACGCTGCACCCGGAATGGCTTACACTGTGTAAGTATGAGAGACACGATGTTAACGTACACACGTAGACATACAGGCTGCTGGGGCTCGTGCAAGAATACGCGTCAACCACGACGCGGCACCCGGAATGGCTTACACTGTGTAAGTATGAGAGACACGATGTTAACGTACACACGTAGACATACAGGTTGCTGGGGCTCGTGCAAGTGTACGCGTCAACCACAACGCGGCACCCGGAATGGCTTACACTGTGTAAGTATGAGAGACACGACGTTAACGTACACACGTAGACATACAGGCTGCTGGAGCTCGTGCAAGTGTACGCGTCAGCCATGACGCTGCACCCGGAATGGCTTACACTGTGTAAGTATGAGAGACACGATGTTAACGTACACACGTAGACATACAGGCTGCTGGGGCTCGTGCAAGAATACGCGTCAACCACGACGCGGCACCCGGAATGGCTTACACTGTGTAAGTATGAGAGACACGATGTTAACGTACACACGTAGACATACAGGTTGCTGGGGCTCGTGCAAGTGTACGCGTCAGCCACAACGCGGCACCCGGAATGGCTTACACTGTGTAAGTATGAGAGACACGACGTTAACGTACACACGTAGACATACAGGCTGCTGGAGCTCGTGCAAGTGTACGCGTCAGCCACGACGCGGCACCCGGAATTGCTTACACTGTGTAAGTATGAGAGACATGACGTTAACGTACACACGTAGACATACAGGCTGCTGGGGCTCGTGCAAGTGTACGCATCAGCCACTACGCGGCACCCGGAATGGCTTACACTGTCTAAGTATGAGAGACATGACGTTAACGTACACACGTAGACATACAGGCTGCTGGGGCTCGTGCAATTGTACGCGTCAGCCACGACCCGGCACCCGGAATGGCTTACACTGTGTAAGTGTGAGAGACACGATGTTAACGTACACACGTAGACATACAGGCTGCTGGGGCTCGTGCAAGTGTACGCGTCAGCCACGACGCGGCACCCGGAATGGCTTACACTGTGTAAGTATGAGAGACACGATGTTAACGTACACACGTAGACATACAGGCTGCTGGGGCTCGTGCAATTGTACGCGTCAGCCACGACGCGGCACCCGGAATGGCTTACACTGTGTAAGTGTGAGAGACACGATGTTAACGTACACACGTAGACATACAGGCTGCTGGGGCTCGTGCAAGTGTACGCGTCAGCCACGACGCGGCACCCGGAATGGCTTACACTGTGTAAGTATGAGAGACACGACGTTAACGTACACACGTAGACATACAGGCTGCTGGGGCTCGTGCAAGTGTACGCGTCAGCCATGACGCTGCACCCGGAATGGCTTACACTGTGTAAGTATGAGAGACACGATGTTAACGTACACACGTAGACATACAGGCTGCTGGGGCTCGTGCAAGAATACGCGTCAACCACGACGCGGCACCCGGAATGGCTTACACTGTGTAAGTATGAGAGACACGATGTTAACGTACATACGTAGACATACAGGTTGCTGGGGCTCGTGCAAGTGTACGCGTCAGCCACAACGCGGCACCCGGAATGGCTTACACTGTGTAAGTATGAGAGACACGACGTTAACGTACACACGTAGACATACAGGCTGCTGGAGCTCGTGCAAGTGTACGCGTCAGCCACGACGCGGCACCCGGAATTGCTTACACTGTGTAAGTATGAGAGACATGACGTTAACGTACACACGTAGACATACAGGCTGCTGGGGCTCGTGCAAGTGTACGCATCAGCCACTACGCGGCACCCGGAATGGCTTACACTGTCTAAGTATGAGAGACATGACGTTAACGTACACACGTAGACATACAGGCTGCTGGGGCTCGTGCAATTGTACGCGTCAGCCACGACGCGGCACCCGGAATGGCTTACACTGTGTAAGTGTGAGAGACACGATGTTAACGTACACACGTAGACATACAGGCTGCTGGGGCTCGTGCAAGTGTACGCGTCAGCCACGACGCGGCACCCGGAATGGCTTACACTGTGTAAGTATGAGAGACACGATGTTAACGTACACACGTAGACATACAGGCTGCTGGGGCTCGTGCAATTGTACGCGTCAGCCACGACGCGGCACCCGGAATGGCTTACACTGTGTAAGTGTGAGAGACACGATGTTAACGTACACACGTAGACATACAGGCTGCTGGGGCTCGTGCAAGTGTACGCGTCAGCCACGACGCGGCACCCGGAATGGCTTACACTGTGTAAGTATGAGAGACACGACGTTAACGTACACACGTAGACATACAGGCTGTTGGGGCTCGTGCAAGTGTACGCGTCAACCATGACGTGCATCCGGAATGGCGTACACTGTGTTAGTTCATACAGTATCTCACTGGTTAGTAAGTTTGTTGTTTGTTTTGAGCAGTCCACTCAGTTTCCGAGGGTCTGCACAATGTTGTGCTCTTCGACACATTTGTAGTCAGGGATCTAACCTAAAGACTGCACTTCATAGTTTCCTTACTATTCTTGATTTAATAAAATAATCGTGACTGTTTGGGCCACCTCTCTGTATGAAAATGTACTGAGAAAACTTAGGTGGCCCTTATTTTGTTTTGAGTAGCACAGTATCAGATTCTTCCGCCTCTCTCTAATAAGATAGGTGAAATAATATTTTATAACTATCCATGATTAAACAAAAATATATTTATATATTTTTCTGAATAAGGAGTTTCTATCTATACACGCAACCAAGGAGTTTGTTTATTGAGTACTCTCATTCCTCTAGTGACATGATAAAGGTCTTATCTCTGATCCAAAATCCTAAGTTATTTAAGTCCTCTCGTTCCTCTAGTGACATGATAAAGGTCTTATCTCTGATCCAAAATCTTAAGTTATTTAAGTCCTCTCATTCCTCTAGTGACATGATAAAGGTCTTATCTCTGGTCCATAATCCTAAGTTATTTGAGTCCTCTCATTCCTCTAGTGACATGATAAAAGTCTTATCTCTGATCCAAAATCCCATTGAGTCCTCTCATTCTACTAGCGACATGATAAAGGTTTTATCTCAGATCCAAACTCCCAAGTTATTTGAGTCCTCTCATTCCTCTAGTGACATGATAAAGGTCTTATCTCTGATCCAAAATCCTAAGTTATTTGAGTCCTCTCATTCCTCTAGTGACATGATAAAAGTCTTATCTCTGATCCAAAATCCTAAGTTATTTCAGTCCTCTCATTCCTCTAGCTACATGATAAAGGTTTTATCTCTGATCCAAAATTATTTAAGTCCTCTCATTCCTCTAGTGACATGATAAAGGTCTTATCTCTGGTCCAAAATCCTAAGTTATTTGAGTCCTCTCATTCCTCTAGTGACATGATAAAAGTCTTATCTCTGATCCAAAATCCCAAGTTATTTGAGTCCTCTCATTCTTCTAGCGACATGATAAAGGTTTTATCTCAGATCCAAACTCCCAAGTTATTTGAGTCCTCTCATTCCTCTAGCGACATGATAAAGGTCTTATCTCTGATCCAAAATCCTAAGTTATTTCAGTCCTCTCATTCCTCTAGCTACATGATAAAGGTTTTATCTCTGATCCAAAATTATTTAAGTCCTCTCGTTCCTCTAGTGACATGATAAAGGTCTTATCTCTGATCCAAAATCCCAAGTTATTTGAGTCCTCTCATTCCCCTAGTGACATGATAAAAGTCTTATCTCTGATCCAAAATCCTAAGTTATTTCAGTCCTCTCATTCCTCTAGCGACATGATAAAGGTTTTATTTCTGATCCAAACTCCCAAGTTATTTGAGTCCTCTCATTCCTCTAGTGACATGATAAAAGTCTTATCTCTGATCCAAAATCCTAAGTTATTTCAGTCCTCTCATTCCTCTAGCGACATGATAAAGGTTTTATCTCAGATCCAAACTCCCAAGTTATTTGAGTCCTCTCATTCCTCTAGCGACATGATAAAGGTTTTATCTCTGATCCAAACTCCCAAGTTATTTGAGTCCTCTCATTCCTTTAGTGACATGATAAAGGTTTTATCTCTGATCCAAACTCCCAAGTTATTTGAGTCCTCTCATTCCTCTAGCGACATGATAAAGGTTTTATCTCTGATCCAAACTCCCAAGTTATTTGAGTCCTCTCATTCCTCTAGCGACATGATAAAGGTTTTATCTCTGATCCAAACTCCCAAGTTATTTGAGTCCTCTCGTTCCTTTAGTGACATGATAAAGGTTTTATCTCTGATCCAAACTCCCAAGTTATTTGAGTCCTTTCATTCCTCTAGCGACATGTTAAAGGTTTTATCTCTGATCCAAACTCCCACGTTATTTGAGGCCTCTCATTCCTTTAGTGACATGATAAAGGTTTTATCTCTGATCCAAAATACCAAGTTATTTGAGTCCTCTCATTCCTCTAGTGACATGATAAAAGTCTTATCTCTGATCTTGGGGGAGTAAGGGGTCCAATTATATCACTAGAGACCCAAGCCAACCTCACCTGCACGTGGTACTCTGGCGTCACTTCAGGTGGTAGGCTCCGTCCGAGGCTTGTCACCACTGAGTAATGAGTGCAAAGTCGTGCCGCCAAGCGTCCCAGACGTGTTCCGGTATGGTGCATTGAGAAGCCATTAGTGAAGGCGGGTCTGTACAGTTACGCTGAGTCAGTATGCTGTGTCGATGTCAGAGTGTCGCTGCACTTGGCGGCTAGTCTAGGAGGGTAGCGGGATCCGAAGCACGGTGCACCGCTGGCCGAGTAGGCTAGCCACCTATCAAAGGCTGCCCCGCCACCTCACGAAAAATCCCGGAATGCGCCAATTGGCGATTGGACGGGAGGACCCGATGGCCATCTCCGGGGGGGGGGGGGGGGGGGGGGTCGGGCGTCCCCGCAGTCTCCAGACTAGTCTATCCTTCAGTGCAGCGATTCTGTGTTTACCAATTCACATCTTAAAAAAAACATGGAAAAGAAATAGAGTTGTACAGCGGCGGCACTTCCTCCCATTAAAAGTGCACCTCGACAACATCAGAGGGTTGCACTCAAATCTCGATGCGGTCCACTACCATCTAGAGACCGACAAGCCGCAGCTACTCTTCCTTACGGAGACGCAAATCAGACGCCCGGCAGACGCGTCTAACTTGCAGTACCTAGGGTACACCCTGGAGCACAATTTCAAAGCGCGCGCCGGTGTCTGTGTCTATGTCAGCGACAACATCTGCTGCCGGCGTCTCCGTAACCTTGAAAACTCGTCTTTTTCGACGCTCTGGGTATTGGTCGACACCGGTGAAGACAAAATAGTCTACGCTTGTGTATACCGATCGCACAGCGGAGATCAGGAGACAACCAGGTTAATTGAATATCTGTGTGAGGCCGCCGATGAGGCTCAACTAAGGTACCCGTCAGCACAACTGGTCCTTCTGGGGGATTTCAATGCGTTGAGCGGATAAGGAGTGGCTGTTCCCATACCAGAAGACCGACCATGCTGGAAGAGAAGCGCTCAAACTCGCTTTGTAGCTAAATCTTACCCAGGTGGTAGACCAGGCGACGCGTCTGCCGGACGTTGAAGGTAAAACGGAAAATTGTTTGAACCTTCTGCTGACAACAGAACCAGACCGATATAACGTGTCAGTATCGTCACCTTTGGGTACGTCTGACCATTGTCTGGTGAAGTCTGTACTGTCTTGTTCACCACCTGATCCCAGCCCTAGGGGTTCTAGACGGGTATGGCAGTACAGGTCAGCAGATTGGGATGAGATGCGCCACTTCTTAGCATCTTATCCTTGGCGGCGAATGTGCTTTTCTTCCAGTGATCCGTCGAGCTGTGCGACAGAAATCTCGAGGGTAATATGTCAGGCGATGTAATATTATATCCCGTTTTCTGACATTTCTCTCGAGAGTAAAGCTCGCCCGTGGTTTAATGCTGAATGCTCAGTGGCCGAAACACTAAAGCATTCAGCTTACCAGGCTTGGGCTGATGCTCGGAATCGTAAAGCTCCGGACGCCCGAGATAAAAAGAAAGCCTTCAATAAAGCCGCCAATTCCTACAAAAAGACGCTGCGTAGGGCACGACTCGACCATATAAGCCGTTCGGATCAAAACTTGCCTCCTACCCTTCTGGGAGTAAGGCGTTTTGGTCCTTGGCTAAATCAATCGAGGCGAACTTTTGCCGCTCGTCTTTGCCTCCACTGCTGAAACTTGATGGATCATTGGCTCACACGGCAACTGAGAAGGCTACTCTGTTTGCCTCTATGTTTGCCGAAAATTCACGTCTTGATACAGCGAATAGAATACCGCCCAGTTTTCTCCTTGCGATACTACTATACCCTCTATTCGTATCAAGCAAAAGGAGGTACTCAAAACACTTCGCAATCTTGACGTGAACAAAGCCAGTGGACCTGACGGTATACCAGCTATAGTGCTAAAGAACTGCGCTCCTGAGTTGTCTCCTGTTCTGACATGTCTGTACCGCCTCTCTCTTGAAACAGGTATAGTCCCAAAGTCTGACACGTCTGTACCGCCTCTCTCTTGAAACAGGTATAGTCCCAAAGTCCTGGAAGCTGGCCAACGTGCAGCCGGTGCCCAAAAAAGGCAGTCGTGCCGATCCCGCAAACTACCGCCCTATAGCAATGACCTCCGTAATCTGTAAGATCATGGAGCGTGTATTGAACACCCGCATTCTGGCATACCTAGAAGACAATGACCTCCTTAGCGATCGACAATACGGATTTCCCCGAGGTCGATCTACTGGACATCTTCTAGTATATGCTAACGCAAAGCATATATGGGGCGAGGCCATCGAGAAGCATGGCGAAGCTCTCGCTGTGTCACTCGACATCTCGGAGGCTTTTGATAGGGTTTGGCACGCTAGCCTTATTGGCAAGCTTCCTTCTTATGGTCTTCATGTGGGATTGTGTAACTGGGTAGCTGATTTCCTGAGGGAACGGTCTATTCGAGTGGTCGTTGATGGCCGTTCTTCAGACCTATTGGCGATTGATGCCGGGGTACCTCAGGGATCTGTTCTTTCCGCAACACTATTTCTGCTTCACATAAATGATCTGCTGAAACCAGGTCTAATTGGTTATGCGGATGATAGCACGGTTGTAGAAAGATACCTGTCCAGTGCACGAGCTAACAGTACTGATACGCTGTTTCTGAGAGAGGTCATGATAGAGCGCATAAACCTATCACTTCAGGCAGTGTCTGAATGGGGTGATTCCAACCTCGTAAGGTTTAATGCCTCTAAAACACAGGCGTGTCTTTTTTCCGCCAAAAGGAGTCCATTCACCTCGACTCCAACTCTCCGGAATGAACCAATTCAGATATCTGACCACCTGGAACTCCTCGGCCTGGATTTAACACCCAATCTTAACTTCGGTCGTTACATTGAGTCCAAGGCAAAAGTTGCTGCAATGAAGCTGGGCATTCTCTCTAAGGTGAGACGGTACTTCACACCTGGACAGCTGCTTACTTTATATCAAGCACAGGTCCGCTCATGTATGGAGTACTGTTCACACTTATGGGATGGATCAGCCCGCTATCAGCTGGATACCTTAGACGCCATCGACCGACGCGCACGGAGACTCATTGGTGCCGACGAGCTAGTCAATGACAAGCTCCAAAGCCTTGAGCATCGCCGCAAAGTCGCCTGTCTGTCGGTATTCTATCGAATTCATTTCGGAGAGTACGCGCAAGAACTACACGACCTTATTCCCCGGCTCCATTCCACCGTCGGTCAACGAGACGTAGGGAGGGGTTGCACCCCTTTGTTGTTGATGTTCCACCTTTTCGCACGAATCGTTACGCTTCTTCATTTATTATGCGTACAGCGCAGGAGTGGAACTCCTTGCCTGCGTCAGTGTTTCCCGATTCCTATAATTTGGGGATCTTCAAGGCAAGAGTGAATAGGCATTATTTGAGTTTGCGTGTACCATCCTCGACTGCATCATCATTTACCATCAGGTGAGTTGCAGTCAAACGCACTAAAATTTATAATAAAAAAAAATCCAAAATCCTAAGTTATTTGAGTCCTCTCATTCCTCTTGTGACACGATAAAGGTCTTATCTGTGATCCAAAATCCCAAGTTATTTGAATCCTCTCATTCCTCTAGTGACACGATAATAGTCTTATCTCTGATCCAAAATCCTAAGTTTGACCTTATCAAAGGAGTATTTGGAATACTTACCAATACTTACCTTTTTGAGCGTTTATAAAATGGTAAAGTCAGATTTGTAGAAAATAAGAACAGAGTACTTAAATATTAATATGTATTCATCGTACGTTCTGGAATAATTAACAGGGAATAAAAACGTTTTTCCGTTATTGAAAGTTCTCACAAAGGCGGAATCACCCAAAGATTCTAAGACTAACGGTTTAGAAAAATCTGATGATGAAACCCTAGGTACATATGACCACATTAAAACATGCATTAGTTTTTCTTGAAAAACCTCACTTTTAGTGGTTTTGCTCTACCTACTTGTAAATAGTAGTTTACAGCTCTAGTATCAGTATTTATTTCTTTCCAGTTCTCCAATGCCATTGGGTATCGAACAGCTTGCGACGTTGCAGTAGGCTTTGGACAAACTTGGTTTTGGCGTTTTCTTACACGCTTCTGGTTATTTCTGTGCCGTGGTAAGTATTTACTGGCTTTTAACTTTCCTTTATAAATAGCAAACAAAATAAAATAGTATCCTTACTAATATTATGAATGTGAAAATGTGTTTTTTTGTTTGTTACCTTTTCACGCTTCAACACCTTGACCAATCTTGATGAAATTTGACATGCAGGTAGCCTGTGTCACGAGGAAGGACATAGGCTACTTTTTATCCCGTAAAAATAGCATAATCCGATGCAGTTCACGAGGGAATTGAAAAAAATACTCTTTTTTGGTTAATTTCTTTAACATTTAGAATAGGGATCTGGAGAAAACCCATGACCTCGCTCGTGAGCCGCTTGCAGCTCGCGCACCACTCACCCTGAAAGACAGCCATAAAAACTATGTCCACGCGGGCGAAGCCACGGGCAAAAGCTAGTATTAAATAAAAAAAGGAAATTAAAAAAAAAAAAAAAGGCCGATTGCGTAAAAAGTGAACATTAAAAAGATGGAAACAAGATGACCTGTCTCCAATCCGACACCCCGCAAGTACGCCCGAACCGCCTCTCGCCAATGGAACCAGTAAAGACCAACTCCTGCACAATCTCACAACAACCTCATGCAGTCGGAGGCAATATGTCTTTATGAATTAAAGAAAATGAAGTCCTTATATGTCAGTATCTTTACATAAAGTGTGTATCGGATAGGGTTACCGATATATTTTTTTAATCTATCGATTAAGAAGAAAAAAACAACACGTTAACGACCTCGTTTTTGCAGTAGTGTAACGCGGCACGCTGTTATGCGTTTTTTTTATTCGACCCTCTTTTTATTCAATCTATTTCTTTTCCACACATGCGCTTTCATCCATCTGACCACATCCCCTATGTATATCTTTTCGTGTCATATTATTTTTATGTTCTAATGACAAAATCTGTGTTATATTAAGGATTTTATTTTGATGTTATTAACTAATTATTGTTTATTTCTTGATTCTTCACAAATGACATTTTTATAATTATTTTATGACTATCAGAAAGAGTGTAATTTGCACCTATTTTGAATAAATATATTGAATTGAATTGTATCACTCAAAAACCAAAATTCGATCATCCAGCAATATTTTTAACAATTAAAATAAACTAATTAATTTAATTTAAACTTATACTCTTTTAAAAGACCCATCTCGAGTAGGATATAATTATATTTCCGTGATTTATGATAATAATTTAACTGTGAAACCATTTTCTAATTCCTGTGTACTTTTTTCTTGGTCTTATATTTCTCTTATATTTACTTCATCACCATTAAACTAAATTGTACGCACGCATTTATTTTTTAAGTCGTGCTACAGTAGGTTCAAAAATAGGAAAATAAAATTATGTTTTTTGCATTTTTTTTCTTTAAACTTTCTTATGTTTTTTACTTAAATACTTCGCTTGATTTTATGTGTGGATTACCAGAAAAAATAAATTACCTTTCAAATGAGACCATTTGGAAGTCTGTACTACTGCTAATTCAAGAGAAAACATATTTTTCATGAACAGCTACAAAAAACAAATTGATAATAAAAATGGCTGCCATTTAGGGGGAAGAAGGACGCGACCCCAAAAAAGGGATTTTTCGTCGAGGAAATGTGGTATATTTCATGTCCTTGAAATATCGGTAACCCTATCCGATACACACTGTATGATATAATAAAGATATGTTGCCTCCGACTGCATGAGATTGTGCAGGAGATGGTCTTTACTGCTTCTATTGGCGAGAGTGTGAATGTGAATGATACTCTCTGCAGAAGAAGTTTAGGGACAACCAGCCAATGGGCATGGTTCTCGGCTTCGGTGTGTACTTACGGGGTGTCGGATTAGAGTGGTCTTTACTGCTTCTATTGGCGAGAGTGTGAATGTGAATGATACTCTCTGCAGAAGAAGTTTAGGGACAACCAGCCAATGGGCATGGTTCTCGGCTTCGGTGTGTACTTACGGGGTGTCGGATTAGAGTGGTCTTTACTGCTTCTATTGGCGAGAGTGTGAATGTGAATGATACTCTCTGCAGAAGAAGTTTAGGGACAACCAGCCAATGGGCATGGTTCTCGGCTTCGGTGTGTACTTACGGGGTGTCGGATTAGAGTGGTCTTTACTGCTTCTATTGGCGAGAGTGTGAATGTGAATGATACTCTCTGCAGAAGAAGTTTAGGGACAACCAGCCAATGGGCATGGTTCTCGGCTTCGGTGTGTACTTACGGGGTGTCAGATTAGAGACAGAATAGGTCATATTGTTTCCATATTTTTAAAGTTCACTTTTTGAGCAGTCGGATTTTTGATTTTTGATTTTACACTTAAATTATTTAATTTTTTTTGGTTGACGTAGTGAATGAATTTGTCATTAAAATATCTGCACGCCAATGAATTCCAACGAAAGTAAGGTTTGGTGTCTGTATGTTAGTATTTTTCTATTGTATGCCTCTCTTTCACAAATAATTTATATAATTGAGCATTTCTCATTACAAATTACATTTAAACATATAAGTTGTGCATATTTTTGTAAGGCTTTTAGCAAACTCTTTATTTTGATATCCCACTCGATGGGCTTTAAAGAAACAAAGTTTTTGAAGACATAGAATTTGGCGCCAAAAATCCGCCATTTTGACTTTTTATAATTAAGATATACGCAGTGTCATTCGCACAATTAAGACGAATACAACGACACCTCTTTAGTTAAAATCTATGAAGCCGTTTAGGCTACAGAGCATGCCAAAGAAATATACATACATTCAAAAAACATAACCCTTCTTCTGGCGCAGTAGGGTAAATAAGGCTAAAGTAACTTTGTCTGCAGGACGTCTGTCGGTCGATGAGATGATTTTTTATTTTATTTTGATTTATTAAGAAAACCAACAGCTACTTAATTACACAGCGAGCGTTAAAAAGGAAAGGTAACAGATCATGAGCAATTTACAGGTTTCCCTAAATTACTTTTACATATTGTGCAGATCTAGCCTAGAGAGCATAGTCTGGTTCAACGTTATTAGAATAATCATTACCTTAAAAAAGAAAATATTTACAATTAAAGAACAGAAGACAAAAAAAAACCAAAAACAAAAAGGGTAAACCAGGACTGTGTGTGTGTGTGTTTAGGTGAGTGAGTGATTTAAGTTAAGCAGATAAGTTCGTAATGAGTTCAGAGAGAATTCTGTTTTTGAATGATGTTCTACTGTGACTAAATATGTCAAATTGTTAAAATGACGATCGTGGGTATTACAAATGCGGGATATAACTGAGTTTTTGATGAACGTTACTTTGTGAGTGATAAATATACTGTTTACGCCATAATAATCTTTTAAAAACTCGCGCGTTATGCTATGTGTGTTCAGGCTTCAATATCCTATAATATTCCTCTCCCTTTCCCACTCACGCATCGAATATGGCGCATCGAGTGAGAAGCATACATAGACGCCGTGTCTGGCGGTGTCGAAATCAAGAACTAACAAGTACAAAATGTCTTCCGCATGACAATGCAAACGAAAGCATGTCGTCCCGCTAATAAAATTATCTAAAATATCTAACCGCCGTGAAAGACCAAAATAACGTGTGTGTGTGCAATCCGAAGTGCTAACCTAAGTACCTGCCACAAGGAGTTCCAACTGGAGAAGGAGGATTTGAGCCAGCGCTGGCTGACCAAGTGCCGCTTTTACTTCGTGATGGTGAGTTCCTTTTCCATATAACTGCTCTGTTTTATATGTCCCCATTTTACCATCCAGGGCGGAGCAGTCTCCTGATTTATGTAAGTTTGGACACACACCTATAAGCCGCAATATTTCATCCGATATATATCAACCCGCTCCGCAAAAATACAGTCCACTTAATTTATCAAAAACCGCGAACCGGCTTCACCATATACTTTTCATTTTGTATTTAAAACGTTGTACTTTAAAATGTGGTACGTATGCGGTATGAAGGGGGAAAATAAACAAATTGGCCTCAGATTAAGATGAATATTAAAAGAAACCGGCACTTGCGAGTCGCCCTCGCGCTTAGAGGGTTCCATACCTTTAAACATCTCCAAACAACCATGTCAACGATACCTGTTCACATTACAAACGAGAGACATCAAAGCGAGCAACAGAAAAATGATGTTTTTTCATTCCTTAGCACGAGTACGACTCACACTTGGCCAGTTTTTTATTATTTGTTGGTTTACTTTAAGATAAGTAACCTCACCAAGTTTCACGCTTGTGTGTATAACCGTTTTTAAAAGCCTTTAAAATCACGTTTTTTGTGTATAATTTTAATTAAATTTTCATTTTTATTATTTGTTGTTACAGCGGCAATAGAAATATACATTCTGTGAAAATTTTATCTGTTTACCAGTGTTTACCTATCACGGTTCATGAAATAGAGCTCGCTGAGAGACAGACAGACAAGAAATAGGGTCCCGTTAGTCACTCTTACAACCGAAGACTAAGACTCCTTGTTACTAATGTCCGCTTATTAATTAATTTATTTAATTATTTAGCTTTAGAAACAAATCTGATATATGAAACCCTTAGAATTGTTAGTCTCCTAAGTTAGTAATGTCCGATTATATTTTAACTACTTTTTCCCGCGGCTTCGCCCGCGTGGATATAGTTTTTAGTACTGTATAGCTGGTGCCAGCGACTTCGGGTGATGGTTCTCTTGGTTATCACTTTATTTCTAATACCCTGTGGTAAGTTATGTCGGGAAGTAGGTGTATGTTGGACATGCTGAAACAGTTGTCCAAAAAAAAACGTTCATAGTTTTAGCATGTTCAATAAACATCGACTTCCCAAGATACCTGCGGTATTCGACACGCCTAATAGGGATGACGACAGCATCAGAAATAAATTATGAACTCTTGATCACTAAATTGCCCTCCTACTTAAACTTCGGAAAACCTTACTCGTTTTGATTTCCATCAAGTCTTCGATTTTTAATTTACCAAAATCACAAAATGAGTACATAAATGGCGCTGCTAAACTATGACGTCACGCCTAGGTATTTCAAACATTTTTAGAACAAAATGTTTTTGACAGTTGATAAAAAGTAAGTCAGATGACTAGCATTCATCATCCCTATTGAAGGAAAAACAATGGGTTATTTCCGGGATTACAAGTATATTTTCGTAACTGCAGTATATTTTCAACTGACTTCAAAAAGGAGGAGGTTCTCAATTCGTCTGTATGTTATTTTTTTTGTATGTTTGTTATGCGATATCTCCGCCGATTGCAAACCGATTTAGGTAAGTGAAATTTAGGTAACTTAAACTTCTTTTGCTTTTACACCTTTAGTGAATTAGGCCAGATATACCTAAGCAATAAACCTAAGCTATGTTCGGCTCAGAATCGTGCCACTCGACTTTACCTATTTTTGCGTTTCCGACCGTGTGAGGTAAAACAATATTAAATTGTTTGTATAAATACATAGGCAGGAATGCAGGTTCCCAAACTTTATCAATTCGCGGCGCACTGGGTTTGCTAATTAAAATTAGTGTAGGGTCTGACTTGTATGACTTTCTATGGCGCTAAAATGAAATCCTATCGTCGATGGTCCAGCCATGGAAAGGGCAGCCTCATTTAGAATAAAATAGAAAATCTTTTATTTAGAGCACAGTGCGACAATTCCCAGGTACAATTAACAAACAATAGAAATCATCTATAAAAAGCCGGCCAAGTGCGAGTTGAACTCGCGTGGAGAGGGTTCCGTACAATGCCAATTTGTAATCCTCACAGTAAGACGCGAGTTAACTACTACTAGCGCTATCTAGTGGTGTTTTAGTGAACTATTTTCCGTAAGTGAACGTATTTTATTGAGTTTACTGCTTTATTTTTAATTGATAGAATTCTTATAGGTTTTCCTGAAATCTATAAGCAATGAACTATATTAAGTATGTTATTAAAAATTTTAGACTCTAGCTTTGGAGATCAGTGGGAAGGGGGAATGGTAAATTTTTGTCTTCTTTCATGAATAAAATCAAAACTATTTAATTTACAATAATAACAAAAATATATTTAAGAGTCTTTTCATTCAATATATGAATATGACACAATAAGGTTTGCAAAACTTTTTTAAATTACCTTTTTGTCTCCCGAAAATGACCCTTAGTAAAAAAAATATATGTATTAACTTTGCACATCTGTGTTTGGGTCATAGTCCTACAATCCTACCAAAATTCACCTGATTTTAATTTAGTAGATTCGGAGCAAATTGGCTGTGAATTGTGATAGACGGACGGACAGGCAGACAGACGCACGGGTGATCCTATACGGGTTCAGTTTTTTTTTGTATGGAACCCTAAAAATGGCTGTACTGTGCACCGAAACGGCACTAGCTCTTTAAAATACGAACCGGACGACAGAGAAATCGCCGGCTAAATATTGGTGAGCATTCCATCCACATATTCCAATCGTATGCATTCTTATCGTTATGGCGTTGCCCGGGGACGTTACCTTGAGTTACACCTAGTCTACGTTCAATGTCTTTTTGTTTACCATCTACACATATATGTTAACTAATGACCCTTATGTGGCGTCGCCATATAATCTGGGCTTACTTACTATCGATAAATATCTGGGCTTACTTACTATCGATAAATATCTGGGCTTACTTACTATCGATAAATATCTGGGCTTACTTACTATCGATAAATATCTGGGCTTACTTACTATCGATAAAAATCTGGGCTTACTTACTATCGATAAAAATCTGGGCTTACTTACTATCGATAAATATCGGCTTACTTACTATCGATAAATATCTGGGCTTACTTACTATCGATAAATATCTGGGCTTACTTACTATCGATAAATATCTGGGCTTACTTACTATCGATAAATATCTGGGCTTACTTACTATCGATAAATATCTGGGCTTACTTACTATCGATAAATATCTGGGCTTACTTACTATCGATAAAAATCTGGGCTTACTTACTATCGATAAATATCTGGGCTTACTTACTATCGATAAATATCTGGGCTTACTTACTATCGATAAATATCTGGGCTTACTTACTATCGATAAATATCTGGGCTTACTTACTATCGATAAATATCTGGGCTTACTTACTATCGATAAATATCTGGGCTTACTTACTATCGATAAATATCTGGGCTTACTTACTATCGATAAATATCTGGGCTTACTTACTATCGATAAATATCTGGGCTTACTTACTATCGATAAAAATCTGGGCTTACTTACTATCGATAAATATCTGGGCTTACTTACTATCGATAAATATCTGGGCTTACTTACTATCGATAAATATCTGGGCTTACTTACTATCGATAAATATCTGGGCTTACTTACTATCGATAAATATCTGGGCTTACTTACTATCGATAAATATCTGGGCTTACTTACTATCGATAAATATCTGGGCTTACTTACTATCGATAAATATCTGGGCTTACTTACTATCGATAAATATCTGGGCTTACTTACTATCGATAAAAATCTGGGCTTACTTACTATCGATAAATATCTGGGCTTACTTACTATCGATAAATATCTGGGCTTACTTACTATCGATAAATATCTGGGCTTACTTACTATCGATAAATATCTGGGCTTACTTACTATCGATAAATATCTGGGCTTACTTACTATCGATAAATATCTGGGCTTACTTACTATCGATAAATATCTGGGCTTACTTACTATCGATAAATATCTGGGCTTACTTACTATCGATAAATATCTGGGCTTACTTACTATCGATAAATATCTGGGCTTACTTACTATCGATAAATATCTGGGCTTACTTACTATCGATAAATATCTGGGCTTACTTACTATCGATAAATATCTGGGCTTACTTACTATCGATAAATATCTGGGCTTACTTACTATCGATAAATATCTGGGCTTACTTACTATCGATAAAAATCTGGGCTTACTTACTATCGATAAATATCTGGGCTTACTTACTATCGATAAATATCTGGGCTTACTTACTATCGATAAATATCTGGGCTTACTTACTATCGATAAATATCTGGGCTTACTTACTATCGATAAATATCTGGGCTTACTTACTATCGATAAATATCTGGGCTTACTTACTATCGATAAATATCTGGGCTTACTTACTATCGATAAAAATCTGGGCTTACTTACTATCGATAAATATCTGGGCTTACTTACTATCGATAAATATCTGGGCTTACTTACTATCGATAAAAATCTGGGCTTACTTACTATCGATAAATATCTGGGCTTACTTACTATCGATAAATATCTGGGCTTACTTACTATCGATAAATATCTGGGCTTACTTACTATCGATAAATATCTGGGCTTACTTACTATCGATAAATATCTGGGCTTACTTACTATCGATAAATATCTGGGCTTACTTACTATCGATAAATATCTGGGCTTACTTACTATCGATAAATATCTGGGCTTACTTACTATCGATAAATATCTGGGCTTACTTACTATCGATAAATATCTGGGCTTACTTACTATCGATAAATATCTGGGCTTACTTACTATCGATAAATATCTGGGCTTACTTACTATCGATAAATATCTGGGCTTACTTACTGTCGATAAATATCTGGGCTTACTTACTATCGATAAATATCTGGGCTTACTTACTATCGATAAAAATCTGGGCTTACTTACTATCGATAAATATCTGGGCTTACTTACTATCGATAAATATCTGGGCTTACTTACTATCGATAAATATCTGGGCTTACTTACTATCGATAAATATCTGGGCTTACTTACTATCGATAAATATCTGGGCTTACTTACTATCGATAAATATCTGGGCTTACTTACTATCGATAAATATCTGGGCTTACTTACTATCGATAAATATCTGGGCTTACTTACTATCGATAAATATCTGGGCTTACTTACTATCGATAAATATCTGGGCTTACTTACTATCGATTAATATCTGGGCTAACTTACTATCGATAAATATCTGGGCTTACTTACTATCGATAAATATCGGCTTACTTACTATCGATAAATATCTGGGCTTACTTACTATCGATAAATATCTGGGCTTACTTACTATCGATAAATATCTGGGCTTACTTACTATCGATAAATATCTGGGCTTACTTACTATCGATAAATATCTGGGCTTACTTACTATCGATAAATATCTGGGCTTACTTACTATCGATAAATATCTGGGCTTACTTACTATCGATAAATATCTGGGCTTACTTACTATCGATAAATATCTGGGCTTACTTACTATCGATAAATATCTAGGCTTACTTACTATCGATAAATATCTGGGCTTACTTACTATCGATAAATATCTGGGCTTATTTACTATCGATAAATATCTGGGCTTACTTACGGTAGTGTGCTCGGAGGGAGTTGAAAACAGGTCTGCCACGACACGCACGCTCACAACGTCTTCTGTGGTGTAGTGTTGTCAGTGTGAAATATTTACATTCGCGCCATCTTAGACAGATGTCGCGACAGAAGCGTCCAAAATAATGGGCGCCAACTAATGTCCGCCACCCTGCTACGTCTGCCGCCTCTAGGCCGCGGCCTATAAGGCCTATTAGTAAATTTAGGACTGGCCTATGTTGAGCAATGGACGACGTCTTTCGGCTGAAATGACAATAATATGTTGCTTTGTCCCAGGTTCATATACAAGCCGTCGTGCGGCGTGCTGGTGGCGTGCGGCGCGGCGCTGCCCCTGCTGCACTACTCGACACTGTTCGCGCGACGGGACTCCCCCCCGCCCCCGCCCGAGCCCCCGCGCAGGCCGCACTACGCTCATGATTAACCACTGCCCATACAATCACATTCAAGGAGATCCTATTACATTCTGTCTATTGTCTTCCGTCCGCCCTCTCGTGAGAGCGTCGGTGGTGTAATGGCTAGGGCCGCCGCTTCCAGTCCGGGAGGTCGTGGTTCGAATCCTGCCACGTACCAATGTGTTTTCGAATTTAGATTTCACATGTACGTTTATCCAACGCTCTTACGGTGAAGGAAAACATCGTGAGGACGCCTGCGAAGAAACTCGAAGGTTGTGTGTGAAGTCGACCAACCCGCACTGGGCCCGCGTGGTCGACTAAGGCCCGATCACCCTAATTCAGGGAAGGCTCGAGCCCCTCGGTGGGGACGAATATGAGATGATATGAATAAAAAAACGCTCTCTCGTACATGTAGTGGATACGCTAAACTGTCGGATTTATGGTATAGCGTCCCCATTCACCAACACCAAGGTTGTATAGTGAGGGCTGCTATTCCTGCCAACGCCGTGAGGTGAAGGCTAGGACTTGCCGCCAAGACTCTAGTCCTGGTAATCTGCAAGGAGAGTGCTACCTTGTGGGAGGAACCACTACCTACTCTCCAGGTATACCGTAGCTGTAGGCACGCTCAGCTCTCGCGGTTTTCGCTGCTGACGACGGGTCGATCCCCGCTCGGGACGCCAGAGAAGCTGGCTCCCACATCAATACTCAATTATTTATTGCATCCATGAGTTTTTACAGGTGTTAGAGAGAATAAAAGTGCTTCATGGACCCAGTTTGGGCACAAAAATATTTGAAGAGAGGAGGACTCCAGTGTAGTGCTGGAGCTGTAGGCACGATAATTCCCAGGCGCCTATCGCACCTGTCCAATTTCATTCCTACGCGGCTGGATCAGCTGGAGTAGTAGGTACTTGCGATTAAGGCAAGTACCGGACATACCTCCATGTTGGCAGGAATAGCGGCCCTCACTGTATGCCCAAGGGTAGGAAAGTGGGGACGCTATATCATAAATCTGGTAGTTTTAGCGTATCTGGTAGATATACGTGAGGGAATACCTCCATGCCAGGAATGGACAACACACGCGTTGATTTCGCCCACTCTGCTGGCTGCAACACTAGTTGCGCTTGTCGAGGACGCCTGGACGTGCTTTCCAAGAAACGGACATTGCCCAACCCCTACCTAACCTAACCACATACCACTACGAGTCCATGACCCAGTCGGGTTCGAAGGACCAACAAGCCTGCAGAAGGCGATAGATCCTTTAGCAGGCAAGCGGTGAGCAACCCCTGACCGCATAGTACCTTAGTCCTAAAAGCCGTTCCCAGGTGCTAGCCGTCCATATTTCATTTCGTGTAAAGCCACAGCACACCCTGGACACTTCATACAACGGGTCAGAAATAACATTTCAAAAAACGAATGACGGAACAAACAAAATGGCGTCGAAATCCTTTACGTTCGACAACCAAACTGTAACCAATCTGTATCAATCTAGGTGATGAGGGGGTGAGGTCGCAATCTAGAGATATGAATAGAGATAATACATATACTTTGGCCACAGATGGCATGACTGAGCCGGGCTCGTAGTTCCGGCTGCGAACTCCACCTAGCCGGGTAGCTCTGGGCAGCGCTACCCTGGTGCACTACTCGACATTGTTCGCGCGACAAGATTCCACGCTTGGGCCTCTGCGCCATTCCACCATTCTTGCAGAGATTTTATTATATTTGTGTTTGGTAATTAAAAACTAATTACAAACAACAAAACAAATACAAAAGTACAACATAAAAAACAAACATAAAAATATGTGTAATAGTAGGTAGGATTACGTAACATAAGTAGGATATCAATTCTAGTAATTCATTGATGACGTTTACCCGCCTCCGTGGCGTAATGGTAACGTCCATTAGCTACACATCAGGAGGTCGCGGGTTCGATTCTCGGCGGAGTCTACCTTTGTATGACTCGGTTTAGTCGGTGGAAGGTCATTTTCTAAGCCCGCCTGGCTAGCTACCACCATCTTATCTAAGTCTTGCCGCCAAACATCAATGTTAACAGCATGGATGTTTTCCGGCTTGTAGATAAGATAACCAGTTTCCCATTGCGTTGGGGAATCTTGGTAAGCCCGCTTGCGTCTTCGGTATCATCGTCACTTACCATCAGTTGAGATGATGTCAAGGGCTTGCCAATGAGGATTATGCATGATAATTGTTTTTTTTTAAATAAAAGCTTATTTATATAAGACGGTATACAAAAAATATTTTTGAATATAACTATAAAAATAACCAAGATATAAACCATTTAAATGTATCTCTATCTCTTTCTAGCAAAACAGAATGTAGCGTAGAGTTTATATGGACCGTGTGTTTTATGTCGTCACATTTACATATCGGACCTCTCTGTCTAATTAGTAGTTAAAAATGCATAGATCTTCCGTCTTTCTTGGCCGATTTAAATTGAAATTTCACTTTTTGACATTGTTTTTATGGAATCTTCATATTTTGTTAATAAATGCGATAAAAAAATCCTGCATAAGTATATCCTATTGCGGTTAAAGAAAAAAATGTACATGTTTCAACATTTATTATATTTGTACTTTATCTAGTCAACGATAGTTTTATTTACAAAATTAATTCATAATTATTCATATAGTTTGTTAATATATTACCATAATTATTATGTTAAGGGATAGAAATAACTTATTCGAACCAATTACTTCTAAGGTGTGAACAGCATATATACTGTACAGGTTGTAACAAAACTGGTGTAGGACCCGTTAACTGGGTGTTCTGCTCATCATACTGAACAACTTTCCCCAAGGAACCCATATTCACTTCTCAATAAAATAATTCGACCTTCCATACAAAAATGTAGAAAATTGTTTAGAAGTAGAAGAAGCCCCAGCTAACGGGACCTACACCAATTTTGTTACACCCTGTATGTATACAAGCCATTGCCCGTGGCTTTTCCTCCGTGGATATCGAGAGTGAGCGGGGTTCTTTTTAGCCTATGTCAATCCTGAAATTCCATTGTAAATATTGGTAAAAGGTTTTTTTTTAAATCAGATGAGTAGTTTCGAAGATTACCTACATACAAACTTTACCTTTCTATAATATCAAACTACAGATTCTCAAATGTCGTCATAGTACAAATGGGAGTGCGCGCATGCGCAATAAAGATCAAATCCGGTCCTAGTATCACACACTTTTAGGGATTCTATTTCTTTCCATAAAAGTTGTCCATAGACATGTTAATACCCAAACCAATTTAATAAAAAAAATCTTAACCTAACTTTCGAAAAACCTAAAATATTTTAGGTACAAGCTTTTAATATTGTAATGTCACGCGATATACATATGCATGCAAAATTTCAGCTCAATCGGAAACCGGGAAGTGGGTCAAATTTAACATGCAAAATTTCATTACAGACACCGGGACAGGTGAAACTAAATAAAAGCTTGTCAAAATGTATCCTAATTTCTGTCACTCCCAAGATCAAGAGGAATCTAACGAGACCTCGAAGTCCACCAAAGGGTTTAGGCTGTAGCTCCTGTAGGCTACATCATCATATAAGACGAAGGAAGTCCACTGATGGACATAGGCTACATACAGACGTACATTCGCCATCAGGTATATCGTAGCGGACGAGGTGTTCAAATGTATCTAAGCAGTGTTGAATTTCAATAAATGTACATATATGTTTATATAATAGTTACTATATACGTATATAATAATAATATTAGCATGTATTATTATTATTAAGTCAGTTAGTTAAGTTGCTTATTTCTCTGCCCTTATTGTAAAATTAAGTATTTCGTGCTTTCCTGTAATGAAAGTTTGTCTGGAAGAGATTGCTTTTAGCAATAAGACCGCCTTCTGTACACTATATTATAGTATCTCTACGTATTAGCATTACGAAATTGTTTTTGGTGTACTATAATAAGTGTAAATAAATAAATAAAATAAATTATTTACACTAGAAGTTGCTATTGACATCTGAACATATAATTTGTCATACATACCTGACTAGCAGATTTTTCAATATGAAGTATTTTAGAATAAGTACCTCACGTTAAGTATGAAGAACATATTTAAAAAAATCTATTGCTTAGTTTTTTTTTTTTTTATTAAAATTTTGAGTGCGTTTGACTGCAACTCACCTGATGGTAAGTGATGATGCAGTCGAGGATGGTACACGCAGACTCAAATAATGCCTATTCACTCTTGCCTTGAAGATCCCCAAGTTATAGGAATCGGGAAATTTATTTATTTATGTATGACAAATTGCCCGCCTGGCTAGCTACCACCATCTTATCTAAGTCCTGCCGTCAAAATCAATGTTGATATCATTGGTGTGTTCCGGCATTAAGATAAGATAGCCAGTTCCCAATTGCGTTGGGCAATCTTGGTAAGCCCGCTTCCATCTTCGACAATATCGTCACTTACCACCAGGTGAGATGTTGTCAAAGGTTTACCCATTGTTAATAAAAAAAAAAGATATACAGATGTCAATAGCAACTCCTAGTGTAAATCATTTATTGAAATTCAACACTGCTTAGATATATTTGAACAACTCGCCCGCTACGATATATCTGATGGCGATTGTACATAAATACATTAATCTCCTTGGTGGGGTGTCGGGTAACAAGAGCCACAAAGCCTACACTGGCTATACAAATTAGTATTACCAGAGATGTAGGTCATATTTACTGCGCGCGCGCTCTCGTCTCGATCCAACAATATAAGTTCCGTTCACCTGCAATAAAGATCTGTAAAGTGTAGTGACTTTTAATGCTACTGCTGATGTATTTCAAAATCTGCTATTATTCTTAACTTTTCCTACTATATTTAAGTGTAACTTGTGTTATATATATCCTTTATTGTACACAAACATTTAAATGACAAGAACTTAGAAAGGACGTGTACATAGGTCTATAAGAGATCTCTTCCAGCCAACCTTACCGGGTGTTAGGAGACTTTAAAGTATGCGAAGCAAACCTGTGTGTACTTAATAATCATATAAACTAAATGAAATACAATAAAATATATACTAACCTAATCTACGTACATAAATAACACATACTTATAATAAATACGATAATAGCATGTAGGAGGAACAGTAGGAGTTTATCCTTAAGCATTCTTTGTGTGCATATATTGATATATATTGTTTTAGTATATATTTATTTATGTATTTGTAATTATCTTTGTTATCTAAATATATATAACTCAAAGGTGACTGACTGACTGACATAGTGATCTATCAACGCACAGCCCAAACCACTGGATGGATCGGGATGAAATTTGGCATGCAGGTGGATTTTAAGACGTAGGCATCCGCTAAGAAAGGATTTTGGGAAATTCTCACGGGAACTGCAAAAATCGGGATCTGCGCGGGCGAAGCTGTGGGTATCCACTAGTTAAGTATTAATTTTTAGTTGCACATGCACCCACCCGCTATCGTTCCACTTTCTTGTCTCCTCCATTCACCAAAGGTTGGCTGAAAGAAATCGCTTAAAGCGATAAGTCCACCTTTGCATATCATTGTGTATTCTGCTAGTTAATAAGTTTTTTCATTTTTGTATATATTTATCTTATCTGTTGTATTTAGTTATTTTAGTTACACGATAATGTTCTATAGTACCTAAAACCCGGTTGTGACAAACTTGCGTTTTAATAAACTTGTACCTAAATTTACGACTTTATTATTTTAAGCATTAATTAAATTTTATTTATACGAGTAAGCTGGACTTTTTAACTTGACCGCATAGAGTGAAACTTTTCTTGAGAAACAGTACTTAGGTACTCGTTAGTGAGTTGTAACGAAATATCTTTTCCACGTACACCTACTTGGGTTCAATGCACTCACACGTGAATCATGATCGAAGAAGGAAACAATTGTGTACCTACGTAGGTAGGTAGGTACGTTTATTAGAAAAGTATTTCCAATAGACATCTTGGAATTAGCACCTCAATATTCCTAGTTTATAATTTTTTGTCGGGTGCTCACTGACGCACCATCTTTTTCATCATATCAGCTCATATACGTCCCCACCGAGGGGCTCGAGCCTACCCTGAATTAGGGCGATCGGGCCTTAGTCGACCACGCGGGCCCAGTGCGGGTTGGTCGACTTCACACACAACCTGTGAGTTTCTTCGCAGGCGTGTGCAGGTTTCCTCACGATGTTTTCCTTCACCGTTAAAGCAATCGGTAAGTATATGTACGTAAAGTTTATGAAAAACTCATTGGTACATTGGCCGTCCAGATTTGAACTCGGTACCTCTGGTTAGAAGGACCGAGTCGTTACCGGTTGAGCCACCGACGCTTTTTAACCGACTTTAAAAAAAGAAGGTTTCTCAATTCGACCATATATACAGGTGTAACAAAATTGGTGTAGGACCTGTTAACTGGGGGTTCTACTCATCATACTGAACAACTTTCCCCAAGGAACCCATGGTCAATTTTCAAAAAAAAAAATTGGACCCTCCATACTAAAATGCACAAAATCGGTCGATCAGCTGATCGATTTGTATGAAGAGTAAAAAAAAATTACGTTTTCATTAAAGTCGTAGAACAAAAGTTGTTCAGTACGATGAGTAGAAGCCCCAGTTAACGGGACCTACATCAATTTTGTTACTCCCTGTTTAATTTTTTTTTATGTGTGTTCGCGGATAACTTCGTCGTTTATGAACCGATTTAGATGATTCTTTTTTTATTGGAAAGGAGATATCCCAAGGAAGGTACCATGACAAGGAAACCAGGATCTGATGATGGCATCCCAGAGAAATCGAGGGGAACCTTAATTTCCTGTTTGAAGTCGTTTTTTTTTTGTTCAAAATTATTAATAGGTAGAACCTGTGTCTTCCAAAAACGTGTTGCTTCAAAATGTGACACATATAGGTGGCTATGTGTGTGCGCAATAGAAATAGATCAAAAGGTAGAAGGCTAAATAACAGCAACGCGTTACCGCGTTACAAACGTTTTAACCGTCTCCGTGGCGTAATGGTTAGTCCATTCGCTTCACACCAGGAGGTCGCGGGTTCGATTCCTGGTGGGGTCAAATGGTAAGACTCGGTTTGGTTGGATGTAGGGCATTTTCTAAGCCCGCCTGGCTAGCTACCACCATCTTATCTTAGTCTTGCCGCCAAACATCAGTGTTAACAACATTGATGTGTTCCGGCTTGAAGATAAAATGGCAAGTTCTCCATTGCGTTGGGGAATCTTGGTAAGCCCGCTTCCATCTTCGGCTTCATCGTCACTTACCATCAGGTGAGATGATGCCAAGGGCTTACCAATTGAGAATAATAAAAAAAAACTTACTTATTTAGAAGACAGAAACTGCTATTTAAAAGGAGGAGATTCGAAGATTAGATGCAAGGTTTATTGTTAGGGTACCGAAGTCAACAAAGAACCCTTATAGTTTCGCTATGTCTGTCTGTCCGTCTGTCCGCGGCTTAGCTCAGAGACTATTAATACTAGAAAGCTGTAATTTGACATGGTTGTACATGTTAATCACGCCGACAAAGTTGTACAATGAATCTTGAAAATTTTTCTTATGGTACCTCCCTAACACGTGATAAGAGGGTGATTATTTTTGCTAACGTACCCTATCTTGTGTGGGTATCGTTAAATAGGTCTTACCATCTTATCTAAGTCTTGCCGCCAAACAACAGTGTTAGTAACATTGATGTGTTCCGGCTTGAAGATAAGATAGCCAGTTTTCCATTGCGTTGGGGAATCTTGGTAATTGATTCAGGGTTCGATTTACGAAATATTAAGCTTTGAAGTGCAAATGTTTGTTGGGAGTCAAGTGTCCCCCCCCTCTTCAAGCAAAAAATTTTTTCCGGACCTTTTTTTTATTCACAATTGGTAAACCCTTGACAACATCTCACCTGGTGGTAAGTGACGATGTTGCCGAAGATGAAAGCGGGCTTACCAAGATTCCCCAACGCAATGGGGAACTGGCTATCTTATCTTCATGCCGGAACACACCAATGATATCAACATTGATATTTGGCGGCAAGACTTAGATAAGATAGTGGTAGATCTGAAAAGAATTGTAAATAGTAGGACATATGTATCAATTTAATGGTTAGTCCATTCGCTTCACACCAGGAGGTCGTGGGTTCGATTCCCGGAGGGGTCAACTTTGTAAGACTTTATTTGGTTTGTGGTAGGGCATTTCCTAAGCCCGCCTGGCTAGCTACCATTATCTTATCTAACAACATTGATGTGTTCCAGCTTGAAAAAAAGATAGCCAGTTCCCCATTGCGCTGGAGAATCTTGGTAAGTCCGCTTCCATCTTCGACATCATCGTCACTTACCACCAGGTGAGATGATGCCAAGGGCTTATCAAAAGTGAATAAAAAAAAGGAAAACTATCACGGCTAAGAAGGCTTTCTTACTTTAGGAGTAACAGTCGACAAACTTAAGAAGTGCAGTTGGATTTGTCAAAATCCATAGATTTTCCATTCAAAATGTTCTGTGCCAACTGTAAATATACCTAAATTTTTTTTAAAAGACTCCCGAACCCTACTTTGCGCGAGTCCGACTCGCACTTGGCCGGTTTTTTATCTAGACATTCACTCAAACCTTGAATGAATTCTACATGTCGCAGCTATCTGGTTAAATCTGCCATTTAATTGAACGGCTGGCCCGTTGACTAAACGGCGACATTTAATCGGATGACTAAAGGACAACTGGCCAAGTCGTTGAATGCAACGTTCAACGACTTGGCTAAACGAGGCTACGAAACGCCGAAAGAAACCGATGATTTCTTCTTCTGCGAAGCATTCTGCTACCCATATGGGGGAGCCTCGTTCCGCGAGGCTCTTTGACTCTATAATAACCCCAACCTGACCGAACCTAATATCGCTCGCTCATTTACAGTTTTTTACTCAGTAGATTTTTTTTCAATCCACAATTGATAACTACATGCTACAAATACCATACAACGAAATGGGAGTTGGCAAAAAATAGTTTTTTCTAAAAAAACTAAATGAGCGAGCGAAGCGAGCGATATCAGGTTCGGTCAGGTTTGATAGACTATACAGTCAAAGAGCTTGCATGCTGGTAGCAGAATGCTGCGTAGATGACGAAGAAATGCTACGCGCTAAACGCTACACACTACTCTACACTAAACTGTTGTTCAATCATCGTTCGGGCTAGCTTACCATCAGCCAACTAGTTGAACGTTGAGTGACGCTTGTTCAATCAACGTTCGGCCTAGTCATTCAATTGTATTTTTCCATTCAATCAACGGGCTAGCCGTTCAAATCACATGACAGATTTAACCAGATGGCTGCGACATACATATACCTAAAATCTTTACTAGCGTCAGTAAAATCCACCGACACCTATATTTTTGAAGGTTTACTTTTAATACTGTGTTTTAGTGTATTCAATCCAATATATTTATTCAAAATAGTTAGGTGCAAATTACACTGTTTCTGATAGTCATAAAATAATAATAATGTTATTTGTGAAGAATCAAGAAATAAACAAATAATGTCAAAATTAAATCCTTGATATAAACCAGATTATGTCATTAGAACATGAAAACAATATGACACGAAAAGTTATACATAAAAATCATTGAATGCATTTAACAAGAGAAGGCCAGTTCACACGGACAGCACCCGGTCACGAGTATAACGCGAGCGTCATCAGCCATCGCTCCCTGTAAATTGTGTATAGGGGGTGGCCGAATTGAGGTCGTTGTGTTTCAATTGCGATAACTACCTACCATGATAAACTAGAACCCTATTAACGTAAGGGAAGGGCCCTGCATCTGCAGCAGCTTTTACGCATGCGCAAAGCCAATTTTATCAGCTGGCTCATTGACCAAGTGGTGTTGGACAAACGATTTTGCCACTCGATGAGAAACGAACGCCTTGTTATAATAGTGGTTGTGATTTTATATATTGAGAAGTGATTTGTGTGATTGTACGCCTGGTGTAAATTGTACGGTGGTTCTCAGAAAATTGTAGTGCCTAACTACATTTTATATAAAGTGTGTGGTTCATAATTAAAAATAACAATGAGAGCTGCAGCTATGTCAGTGTGGGTGTTCATCAACCTTCTCTGCTTTGGCATGTGCGGTTATCTGTATCTGATTTGGTCGCAGTACTGGATGCACATCGAGAAGCAGAGACTGTTCGACCAAACACTGCCTTCTAATCGTCACAACAGTTTGCCTGCACTCAGTTACCAAGATTCATATGGCTCTCACAAATTCAATTTTTACTCCGTTTTCAATAATAGTGCACCATTGAAAATTGAATCTATAAATAAAAGATCCGCGATCGGCTCCTTTTGGGGCGGCGACGGGAAAGTGGTTCAGAAGTCTTCCAGAAGTCAAGCACATCCGTCCACAATAGTTAGAAAGAGCCAAGGAATCCCAAGGTTTCCGAACCTTCATAAGCCAATTTTGGAGTTCGACAGTGAAAAGTATACTTGTGACGAGTTGTCAACGTCGGAATGTGAAGCTCGGACTTTGGAGTTTAGGGAGGTTCTACTGAAGGAGTTTCACAGGGTGTTGATGGGGGACAGCAAAGTGTTCAAATCTGGACTGGAGTCGCAGAACACTTACGACGTTAGGTACGAAGGTGGTAGCAGGCGGGACGCGTCTGGGGCGGAGGTTCTGTGCGCGCTGCGGGCGGTGGCGGTGCGGACCGTCACATCGGAAGACGAACCCTTCAAGCGTCTCGGCTTCCGCATCCCTCGAGACCCTCTGCAGTATGGACGGACGTACAACACCTGTGCCGTCGTCACCAGTGCTGGAGCTCTGCTGGGCTCCAGATTAGGCGATTTCATAGGTACTTATACTCGTACATTTTTTATTTTTTTTTATTCACAATTGGCAAGCCCTTGGCATCATCTCACCTGATAATAAGTGACGATGATGCCTATGATGGAAGCGGGCTTACCAAGATTCCCCAACGCAATGGAGAATTGGCTATCTTAAATAGTTAACATACATAGTTAAACACACATTATTTACACATCTAACACAAAGATTAACTTATTATTACCCTATGATATTTTATACCAAAGAATTCATGTAGGCCTACGTATAAAGGTCCAAAAAGTGGTACAGCTTACATTAATTGCGCAAAAGAATATAGAAGTGAAAACTTTTTTAGGCGCGTTGGGCATTTTTTGAGATGGGAAGAAACTATTGAACTCGCGACACTGTAACCTGTAATGTAACCGATACCGCCAGGAACACTCGGAGGGTCAAAAATTATTAAAGTGTATTTGAGATGGGAAAAAATTATTGTGAATAAAAAAAAAAAGCTGTTACCTGTAATGTAACCGACATCGCCAGGAATACTCAGAATGTCAAAACTTATAAAACTGTAAAAAGATTTACTCATGGTTACGAACTTTTTTTAATTCCCTCGTTCGAAAAAATCAATCGTTCGAAAGAGTTAGCCACAAGGTCGTATAGCTGATGTGGTATGCTGCAACCACGAGCTACTTACGTAGATAAGTACCTCCAGTTCCTCATTTGTACTGTCACTAGTAGGTATTATGACGTCGTTACGTGATGCCAGGGGGTTGGTAGCTTGGTAGTGTACTACCATGAAAGAAAAACACATAAGTACGTATTAATTATAGCTGAAGCGTTTTATTTATTTAATACGTAAAATCAATATAGGCTCTGTCGGCTGACTTATTATTGGTTCTTTAAACGAAACTATTTTAAATACTTTCTTGCCATAAAAATAGATAACTAGGGATCTCTGCCCTGGCGTGCGGTCTTCAATCTATTACACATTTTAAATGGACCTCTGTCCTGGCTCGCGGTCCACCATAGAATGAATCTCAACTGTTTTGGAAAGCTTTCGAACGACTTACTAATTTGAATTTAGATTTTTAATACGATTCGCGCTGGCAAGTAAGTACTAAAGGAGTCGCGAGTGCGGCAACGTAGAGATATACGATCTCTACAGTATGTACTTAATATTGCTATTTATTTACAGTTAGGCTGCGCTCGCGCTGATCTCTAAATATCTCTACTATCTTACTTATTGAGTGTTTATTTTATGCTCACTTATGTCTTCTATGCCATGGAGTAATGACCCACAACGAGAACATTAGCATTCGAGTAACGCGTCGCGTGATGGACTCTTGTTGACTGACGCATTAGGAGAAATTACTCACAGACCAGATAAAACTTAATCTTACCACGATAGAGATTGATATTAGATTCTCTTCTACTACTTTGAATGTAATTCTACCAAAGATTTATTCTGAACTAGCTTTTTCCCGCGGCTCCGCCAGCGTGGACATCGTTTTAATGAGTGTCTTTAAGGGTGATTAGTAATTTATGTCGTTTCCCACCTACTCAACCATCTCTGTGCAAAAAATCACAACAATCGAGTATTTTTTTAGTTCCCTCAGGAACTGCATCAGATTTTGCTATTTTCCCGGGATAAAAAGTAGCCTATGTCCTTCCCCGTGACACAGGCTACCTGCATGCCAAATTTCATAAAGAATGGTCAAGGCGTTGAAGCGTGAAAAGGTAACAAACAAACAAACATTTTCACATTTATAACATTAGTAAGGATTTCTACCGCAGTTTCACACCAAATCCAATCAAAATGTATTAACACGGCACAGTGGGTGATCGACCGCATATTGTGCACTTATCACATCGAATCTTCGCTTTGTGGACGCATTGACATGCGCGGGCGGCGCTGTTCGGCGAACGGGCCCAAACTTATGCGAAAGCCGCCCATATTATGTTGTCATAATGTTATAGCTAGGTATCTTTGCAGCCACGATGCCCGATCCTCGTTATTCACTGGTAGACCACAATGATACATTCGAATTATTGGAAAATGTAACCTGGTGCGTAGGAAATGGCGAATCATACTTTTGCAGAAGTTACTTAGTTAAAGGAAAAGTAAATAATTACCTACTTAAATTAATTGGGTGAAAAATAAGAACGTATGCGAACGGCCAAGGAGTGGAGTTCCCTTCCGGCGTCTGTATTCTCCGATTCGTATAATTTAGGAATCTTCAAGACGAGAGTGAATAGGCACTATTTGAGCTTGCGTGTCACATCCTCGGCTGCATCAGCACCATCAGCCAAACGTACTCAAATTTCTAATAAAACAAAAAAAAACGTAATAAGCGATCCCAACAAAACGTAAATGTAAAGGGAGCCAAGTTTGATACAAAAAAAATACAGAGATCTAAATGCTAGACGTTCTGTAGTGGTTTCTAAAATCATGGCTACGGGACCTGTAAATTGAAAAATTTTTCATAAACTTCTCTCTTTAATAGAGAACTTAAAACGGTTTTTTTTATTTTTTTTATTTTATAGTTGCTTAAAAGAAGATTTGTTATGTTCTGTACTTCTAGAGGTGTAACTTGGCAGAAGTGTATGAAGGTCGCGTTGCACATGTCCGTAGGTGTTAACCTAAATGCCCTACACGCGTGACCGCGGGTGATGCTAAGTGCAACACCAGGTAACCGCCGTCTATCCCTCGGATAGCTCGCTTAATTGTGCCACACGATAAGAAAAAAGGAAGACTTGGCAAGTTTTCATTATTCAATTACGAGTATATTCTACACTGACGTATATTTTGGACACTAAGCTTTGCTTGCTTGGCGGCTTGACTTTTTAAACTTGTCATGTGACACCATTTAGTAGCACAGAACATAACAAATTTTCTTTTATGCATCTAAAAACCGTTGCAAGTTCTGTATTATTTGGAGAAGTTCAAGATTAATATTTCAAATTAGCTAGCTATGATTTTAGGAACCACTTTAGAACTTGGTACCATTTGGATCTCTGTAATTTTTTTGTATTGAACTTGGCTTCCCTTTCACATTTATGTTTTGTTCGGATATATTTATTTTTTATTAAGTTATAAATTAAGTTTCTGTAATGCTTTTTTGGTATGCAATAAAGGATATTTATTATTATTATTTTAATACATAAACTTAAGCTACTCTGCTCACTCGGCACGAGGCGAAGTGGCAGGAGCACCTCCAGCGGAAGCACAGTCGGCTGGAGTTCAGTGCGACGGGGAGAGAAAGCGTCGTTATTATTATTATTAATATTTATTTTCTCTTTATATTCAGATAATAGACATACATAATATATTTTTATAACAAATTATTTATTAAAACACAACGGTGGTGGTACGGAACCTTCGGAGCGCGAGTCCGACTCCAACTTGGCCGCGGTTTTAATTTTTACTTAATACGCCCAATAATCAATTTCGATCCCAAATTTCAAGTTTATAAGTCACCTGGACTTAAATTTTGCTAGACCGACTCGCATTTGGCCGCTTTTTATTTTTGCTTTATACACGTCCAATAATCTACTGAAATGACAAATAAGTTTCCAAACCACCTAGAAGTTGTTCTTTAATTTTTATAAATGGTAGTAGTAAGGAACCTTAATTTCGCAAGCCCGACTCGCATTTGGCTGATTTTGTTTTTTTTTTAATTTTTTTTGGCCCTTGGCATCATCTTACCTGATGGTAAGTGCCGATGATGCCGAAGATGGAAGCGGACTTACCAATATTCCCCAATGCAATGGAGAACTGCAGGCTATCTTATCTTCAAGTCGGAACACATCAATGTTGTTAACACTGATGTTTGGCGGCAAGACTTAGATAAGATGGTGGTAGCTAGCCAGGCGGGCTATGAGAATGCCCTACCACCAACAAAGCCGAGTCTTACAAATTGACCCCGCCGGAATCGAACCCGCGGCCTCCTGGTGTGAAGCGAATGAACTAACCATTACGTCACGGAGGCGGTTAAAACGCCTAATAACTAATATCGATGCCAAATTTCAAGTTTCCATATGTTTGATGAGCAGTGGTGATACGGAACCCTTGGTACTCGCGCACGACTTGCATGGTCGATAATTTTGATGAGGCATTGAGTGAGTGAGTCGTAATAATAGTGATTTTAGAACGTCAATATATCAGAAATGGTAAAAGATATATTTTAAGCTATTGCATAGCTTTTATCGCGGGCTTTGATCGCGGCGACCGAATCAAGAAATTCCGTAACGAAAATAAAACCTAACACCCCACGCTCGGCCGAGTTGTAAAAAACTTACAGTGCCATCTATTAGCGATTTGCGGTACTAAAAGGACTTAGTCAATTTTACTGGTGTAACTTTCTTAGCGTTAATTTATTACATAAACATCCCGCGCCCCAAGGACTATATGGTACTGGTAAATACTGCATAAATAAAAAATAAATAAATAATTATAATTGCATAAGTTGATAAAAAATGCTATGCAATAGCTTTACCGCGGCAGTCCCCGAGCGCCACACGTTTTTTTTTTAAATTGGGGTTCTAGGTGATCGAAGTGGTCTTACTATATACACAAAATCGCAAGTGTGTACAGGGGAGGACCTGTAAAAAGGCTTTTTGGACTTCAGCCCAGGGCCCCTTGGATATGATGCCCCCCAACCCCCATGAAGACAATGGACAATATTGCGAATTTTGTAACTAATCAATCCTGGGCCCTGTTCCATAAAATTCTTACGTTGAAATTGAGTCATGATTTTTTTTTTCTATTTAATTTTGTATTTTAAAATAGGTTGATGAAGTTCCTTTTTAAAGTCCGTATTTTGAAAGAAAAAAAGAATCTTTGTAATAAGATCACTTTGTTGTCCGTCCGTCTGTCTGTCTGTCTGTCTGTCAAGACCCTTTTTCTCAGGAATGCGTGAAGATATCAAGTTGAAATTCATATTAAATACCTACTTAGGCCTAATGGTCCCTTAAAGCTGTGAAAAAAATTAAGCTTTAAAGTCAAAGCTAGAAAATAATATTCGCAATTAAATCTAAACATAAATTTATTTGTGTGGTGGAAGGCACGGAACCCTCGTTGGACGAGTTCGACTCACGCTTGGCCAAGGTAACCGCATAGCTCATGGTGCAGTAAAGTTCTTAAGTGGCGACCGCGCACCGGAATACGTAGGTAGGCCTCCCACACTGTGGACTGATGAACTGATGAAAGTCGCGGGAAGCCGGTGGATACGGGCAGCGTAGAACCGGTCGTCGTGGAAATCTTTGTGGGAGGCCTTTGTCCAGCAGTGGACGTCTTTCGGCTGATATGATGAATTAGGCAGGCCCCCAAATAGTATTAGCCCAAGGCCCCACGAACTCACAGTCCACTCCTGATTGTGTAGGTCTAACAGTTTTTAAGTTACGGGTAAGTCGAAAGTAATTAATCCCAAAAACATTTTGATGAAATATATTAATATTTGAATTTGGAACTTCCGTTACATTATCATCGGTTTTATTTATTATTTATTTATTTATTTATTTATTTTAGGAAGACTAACAGCAAAATATTAGATAGTATATAAAACTTATAAATAAATACAGTGCTATATATAAGTCTCCGCCGATAGGTACATAGGTAGGAGCGAACACATATGAATATTAAAAAGTATATAAAAAGAAAATAAAAGGTATGTAAAAACTACAACATTAAAAGGCGGTTTCATTAACTATTAAAGAATGCAGAAGCCAGCAACTTTCGGACCGTTGTGACGCTGGAGCAAAAGAGGTCAAAGTCGTTATCAATAGAAACACCATTATACGTTTTGAGTACTCGTGATACGAACGAGTTTTTTCTGTAGTTAGTACGAGCAAATGGCACTTGCAGAAGTGAACGCTGTCTAAAATGGAGTTGGTTGGTGCGTAGGCAGATCTTAGATAGTAGTTCGGAACAATCGATGGAGGAATTAGCTACGTTAAATAAAAAAGTAGTATCATTTATGTTACGTCTCAATTCCAAGGGTAAAAAATGATATTTTTTACATCTGTGTTGGTAGTCAATCGACCTTTGCCGAGTTTTATAGTCTAGATATCGAAGAAACTTTTTTTGTATCCCCTCAATGCGTGACTTATATATTTCGTATTGGGGGTTCCAAACTTGAGATGCGTATTCAAGGTGGCTGCGCACAAAGGTACAATATAAAATTTTTATAACCTTGATGTCGTTAAAGCTATGGGATGTCCTCATTACAAATCCTAGTGCTTTGCTTGCTTTGGAGACTATGCATTCAATGTGTTTTTCAAATGTAAGATGACTATCAAATATTACACCTAAATCCCGTATGCTGTCAACTCTGTTAATAATTTGATTTCGTAAGGTATACCTCGCATCAATGGTAGCACTCCTGCGTGAAAATGTCATAACGAAACATTTAGATATGTTAAGGTCCAGTTTGTTTAAAGAACAATAGGAGTCAAACCTAAGTAAGTCATCTTGAAGAAGTGTTGTATCTGCGATGTCATTAACTGTCATTAGGATCTTCATGTCATCAGCAAACAAGAGAACTCTAGAATGAATAAAGCATTGATTTATGTCATTGACAAATATTACGAAAAGTAACGGCCCTAGTAAAGATCCCTGGGGAACACCTGATGGAATAAAGGACCAGTGTGACTTGTAGCCGTTAAGAACTACAGCTTGACTCCGACGTTCTACGTATGAGGAAAACCAACGAAGCAAGTCGCCATGAATACCCATATTGGAAAGCTTAGTGTTTATAATTGAATTATTCCATTGTTTAAACCATAATTATTGACGGAAAAAACTACTGCTACTCAAGGGAAGCTATGTCAATCTTATCTAATAAATGAAAATTGCCCGAAATGGTTCGTGTAATATACCCATGGCCGGTGTCGTCCTTTTCTGTTTGAACTTGGCTGACACACTGCCGTGTGTTAGGTAGTGATTGGGTAGAACTTGATCAACAAAGCCATTGTCGGTGATTTTAAACAGATCTCAACAGTGCATTTAACCTCAGAATAGCAGCTGACAGTAAGTGTTTGAACAATATCCGATTATTAGGGTTCCGAACATAACAAAAAACATATCTCGCCATATCTGTCTGTCTGTGTGTCCGCGGCTTAGCTCAGAGACTATTAGTATGTACAGAAAGCTGTAGATGTTTCCCGCGGCTTCACCCGCGTGGACGTTTCTATGACACTTCGGTGCGAAGTACTCGAGCCGCAAGCGGCTCGCGAGCGTGGGATAAAGTAGCTTATGTGTTAATCCAGGTCCTAATCTGTCTACCTATCAAATTTCAGTCATATCTGTTCAGTAGTTTTTGCGTGAAAGAGTAACAAACATACATCCTTACAAACTCTCGCGTTTATAATATTAGTAGAATTAATCACGTCGAAAAAGTAGTACAATAAAATCTTGAAATCAGAGATATGCTATATATAAGGGGAGGTAGATAGATTACATGCATCTAAAAAGTGAAGCAAAAAAAAAGATGCCAATTGGCATCTCTTTTCTTAGTAACATTCAGTGCAATAGAAAGGAACTACCTATAACAATGTGTGTGTAAATGGCTTCGATTTTCAAATGTTGTTTGTTAGTGCATAACCCATCTATGGTAACAAATCTCTGCTTGAAATAATATTTTTTTAGGGTACTCTCGCCTACATGTACAGAGGGGGTGTACCCTATCGTGGGGGATGTCGTTGAATAGGTCTTTCAAAAGTACTGAGGATGTGCTCAAACCATCTTTCAATTCAGGATCGGTTTGCAAAATATTAAGCTTTAAAGTTTACCGCTATCTCAGGAAATCTGAAAAAAAATGGAAGTACATATCAATAATTTAAAAGGAAAACAATCATGGTTTATTAGACTTTATCTTAGTTTAGGAGTAATTAGTCGACCAACTTAAGAGTCTCCAGGATCCTCGCGTTTCCATACAAACGTAGTTCCGCTTTCATACAAGGACTTCACGCCGGATTGAATCCAAACTTTGCAAATATGTTAAGTAGACATATCGATGTTTGAAATTAGTTTTTATCGCAGTAAATTAAAACATCTCTAAACAAAGGCTTAAATTAGTTTTGTACTGAAAGTTTGAAACTGCTCTTATTTTTTTCCGTTTTATACTAATTTCAAACATAGATATGTGTCTACTCAATATAATTTGCAAAGAAGTTTGGTTTCAAACAAGTATGTAGTTTTAGTATTAAAGCGGAACTACGTTTGTATGGAAACTCAAACCTCGTGGAGACCCTTAAGGTGTGCAGTTGGATTTGTAAAAAGTTAATAGATTTTCCATACAAAATGTTCTATTACCAACTGCAAATATAATTTCATTTTTTTAAATATACTTACATTTGTTTTTTGAAAACACTACGGAACCCTACTTTGCGCGAGTCCGACTCGCACTTGGCCGGTTTTTTTAAATATAACATCTGTCTGACCGTTCCGCGAATTGATTTATCAGTCAAGATAACCCGTTTGACATGGGTTTTGCAGTCCAATTGTGCGATACACGTTGCCTGTTGCCGACACGGCACAGCGCTGCACTTTTAAAAGGCTTTGCCACATTATTTATATGTCACCGGGATATTGTGAAAACCGCGATATTACAATCTCAATCATCATATCAGCCGAAAGACGTCCACTGCTGGACATATTATAGGCCTCCCCCAAGGATATCCACGACGATCGGTTCTGTGCTGTCCGCATCCAGCGGCTTCCCGCGACCTTCACCAGGTCATCGGTCCACCGAGTGGGGGGCATGCCTACACTACGCTTTCCGGTGCGTGGTCGCCACTCGAGAACTTTACTACCCCATCGGCCATCTGTTCTACGAGCAATGTGCTCACTTAAGTTTAGCAATTCTGAGAGCTATGTCGGTTACTTTGGTTCTCCTACGGATCTCCTCGTTTCTGATTCGATCACGCAGAGAAACTCCGAGCATGGCACGCTCCATTGCCCTTTGGGTGACCTTGAGCCTTCTTATGAGGATAGTAAGCGACCATGTCTCAGTTCCGTATGTTATCACTGGCAACACACTGGTCAAAAACCTTGGTCTTGAGACACTGCGGTATCTGGGACGTGAAGATATTGCGAAGCTTCCCGAACGCAGCAGCCCAGCCGAGTTGGATTCGACGATTGATCTCTTTCTCGAAGTGGGACCTACCTAGCTGGACTGTTTGTCCCAGGTACACATATTCGTCAACAATTTCCAGTGTAGAGTCTCCAACCTTCAGAACAATCTCGAAGTTTGATTATAATATAGCGGTAAATTGTGAATCGGATCACAATTTCACGGCCTATTCCTGTACATACGAATACATCCGATAATTTTTTCTGCTGCGAAGCATTCTGCTACCCAGGGGGGAGCCTCGCTTCGCTTTGACTGTTAAATCAATCAAACCTGACCGAACCTAACATCGCTTGTTTCCCGAGCTCATTTATTTAGTGTTTTTCACTTCGCTTAGTGTTATCACTAGTGAAATTGTAAATAATATGTTACAGTTTACAATCTTTCGACAGTTCACAATCTCGCGAAATAAATTACATTAGATTATAATCAAAGAGCCTCGGTGGCGTAATGGCTAGGGCCGCCGCCTTCTGTACGGGAGGTCGAGGTTCGAACCTGCCACGTACCAATGTGATTTCGAATTTAGATTTCATATGTACGTTTATCCGACGCTCTTAAGGTGAAGGAAAACATCGTAAGGGAACCTGCACACGCCTGCGAAGAAACTCGCAGGTTGTGTGTGAAGTCGACCAACCCGCACTGGGCCCGCGTGGTCGACTAGGGGCCCGATCGCCCTAATTAAGGGTAGGCTCGAGCCCCTCGGTGGGGACGTATATGAGCTGATATGAATGAGGATTATAATCTAACGGAATTTACGATCTTACGGTGACATATATATCTCTCCAGTAATATGTGAGGCGCCGCCAGTGCCTATGTTGTGTCTATCAACTTGTACTTACTGATGCATACCGCGAGCGACAGGAAAATCCCAACTACCTATTAATGATTGTAAAGTCGGTATATTAAAGTGTTATCTTTTACAAGAATAGGTACCTGTTTTTAGGGTTCCCGTACACCCCACCGGTGACCAACGGGACCCTATTACTAAGCCTCCGCTTTCTGTCCGTCTGTCTGTCTGTAATAGGTAGACAGTTGAAATTTTCACACAATATATGTTTCGGATCATCAGAAGGGTTTTGGCCGTATCTAAGAAATAAACTCGTCTTTGAGAAGTTTTGGAGTGTACAATCAATATTCACACACGTTTGCAACACGAGGCTTCACGATGATTCGGATGAAAACAGATTATTTTATAGACTGCGATGAGTTCGGCACGGGGCTGGCTTCCCAAGTTGACAGTTCAGCTGCTCGATCAAAAGTGCTAGTAAAATAATTGGCGCCTCTGTCGTAGCCTCTGTAGGTAGGCTGCAATGTCTTTAATGGTTCGTTAATCACAACGATTCTGATTGGCTAACAAACAAGTACCAACACTACCAACTTCCGGGTTCCGGTCTCGCATAGACCACGTCTTGGCCAAAGATGACTTATTACTACTCTAGCTAACCGCTTGACGTTTCAAGATAAAACACACGGTGCTTCGACGCATGCATAGATGGCGCCACGTCCTTGCGCTCCGACATATGTATTTCTGTAGCAGCTTTACCAACAAATACTAAAAATTGAAACCACTGCGGACTGTCGAGAAGCTTATATAGAACTCTAAGAAGGACTGAACTGGTTACGGTGGGATATCGTAGGTTTATGTGAAGTCCGAAGAGAGGGAGAGGACACCATGATCCTTAAATCCGGAAACCTGCTCTATTGCCGGGAGGGCGACCAACAGTCCCAGGGTGGTGTCGGGTTTCCCGTCCACAAGTCAATGTGGTCCAGATCGTGAGCGTTTCGACAAGGGTAGCATACGTTATACTCAGAATCACCAAACGGTATTCGATGAAGGTCGTACAGGTATTCGCTCCTACCACGGAACACTCCGGCGAAGAGGTAGAGAGTCTGTATGAGGACGTCTAGCACCAGGACCCATTATAACGTTATGGGGGACTTTAACGCGAAACTGGGCAATTTGGATACGGAGTGAGAAATGCACGTGGTCAGATGCTGGCCGACTTTATGGAGAAGGAGAGCCTCTTTATGATGAATTCCTTCTTCAAAAAATCAAAACGGCGGAAGTGGAAGTGGTTGCATCCCAATGGCGTAACGAAGAACGAGATTTACTTCATCTGGTGACAAGGAAGCATATTATATTCAATGATGTCTCTGTGATCGATTTAATAAAAACAGGAATAGATCACCGGATGGTAAGAGGCACATTGAATTTAAATACCAAGCTATGTCGACTGGCCTACTCTTGTCAAAGGTATTAATGACATTTATTGATTATTATGTATAACTTTTCGTGTCATATTGTTTTCATGTTCTAATGACATAATCTGGTTTATTTCAAGGATTGAATTTAGACATTACTAGCTGTCCCGGCGAACTACGTACCGCCTTACATTACATTACACTGCCCTACCCTACCCTACCCTACATACACTACACTACACTACCCTACCCTACACTACACTATCCTACACTACACTACCCTACCCTACCCTACACTACCCTACCCTAAAATAAAATAGATGTTGGCCGATTCTCAGACCTACTCAATATGCTCACAAAATTTCATGAGAATCGGTCACACGTTTCGGAGGAGTACGGGAGCGAACATTGTGACACGAGAATTTTATATATAAGACTAATGATTGTTTATTTCTTGATTTTTCACAAATGAAATTATGTATTTTATGACTATCAGAAAGAGTGTAATTTACACCTATATTGAATAAATACATTGAATCTTGAATCTTAAGAATAGTACTTAACTATGAGAAATGTAAAACAAACGTAGGTGTATTAATATACTTGCTATCTACATATTTGAGGCGGAAGGCATAGGTCGTGTCGTGTCGTGTGTGATTCATTTATACAAACAAAATATTGTGGCATCGTAGGCATTACTTAGTCACTTAAAACCGCAGCCCTGCCGATGTCCTTTCTCAAGGTTTAAGATAGGTATGATAACTTTTAACATCCGATGTCAAACTGATATACGAGACAAGCCCATGTGTATTCAAAATACTTACAAAGTATAATGGTTTAGCAAGTAACAGCGGCGGTTAGCTTACAGAGAGCTTATCTCTCATTAATTACATCTCTCCAATCCAATTTTTAGGTAACAAGCTCCAAAGCCTTGAGCAAGTTGCCTGTCTTTCGGTATTCTATTCCAATGGATTTCGAAGAGTGTGCTCAAGAACTGCACTACCTCATTTCACCAGCTCCATTCCACCTTCGGTCAACGAGACGCAGGGAGGGGTTCCACCTCTTTGTTGTTGATATTCAGCCTATACGCACGTAGCGTTACGCTTCCTCATTTATTATGCGGACAGCGATGGAGTGGAACTCCTTGCCTGCGTCTGTGTTTCCCGACTCCTACAATTTGAGGCGAGAGTGAATAGTTATTATTTAAGTTTGCGTGTACCATCCTTGACTACATCGTCACTTACCATCAGGTGAGATGTAGTCAAACGCACTCAAATATTTAATTTAAAAAAAACCCCATGACATAGCCATATTAACTGTTGCGGCTTAACATGTATTGCACGCCGCGATGATGAAGATAGCATAGGATTTACCCAGTGTTATCAAGGTCGCTATCTTCCACTTGACGATGTCTCCGCTGAACCTGATGGTCATAGAAAGAGGTAACGTCTAAATGTGTTACCTATATTGTTAGATATAGGTAACACTCAGTGGTAATTTAAGTACTCTTGACTACTGATGAGAGAGTCGTAGGTTCGATGTCCACCCAGGGCAAACATTTGTGTGATGAGCAGATTTGTTTGCTCTGTGTCTGGGTGTTAAACATCTATATACTTATACGTATGTATTTAAACGTATATAAGTATGTATATCAGTGTCTGGTTCCCATAACACAGGGAATCCTACTTTGGGGCCAGATGACCATGTGTGATTTGTCCCAGAATATTTATTTATTTATTTACTAGCTGTCCCGGCGAACTTCGTACCACCTTACACTACACTACCCTACCCTACACTATCCTACACTACACTACACTACACTACCCCACCCTACCCTACCCTTCCCTACCCTACCCTACACTAAACTACACTAAACTAAACTACACTAGCGAAATCGGTCCAGACGTTCACGCGTGATGCCGTGACCTAGGGAAATAGGGATTCATTTTTATAAACATATATAGATTTATATCGAGGATCACATTTTGCGTTCATAAGCAATGCCTCGCCGGCCAGAACTCGGGTATTGTTTAGACATCGCGGAGTGCTATGGTCTGCGCTGCGTTTGCGCAGTGTCATCAACCCACGCGGTGCTGGGGTTGTGCATAATTCATGTGCACCATTGTGTGTCCCTTTCAACGCCCTGTGCAGCGTGCATCCGACACACAATACCTACCTACATTACATATTACAACCCAAGGCTGTAGCTAGAGTCGAAATTGAAGTAGGGCATCAATTAAATAGACCTATCTCGCTTCATATGATGGCGCTTCAAATGCCATCTATACAGAGAAAAAAGAATTATTATAATATGAAATGAATGTCACAAACTGTGGTATGTTCGGAAAAGTTTAGATACCTATCGTTACAATTTTTTTTATCCTTAACTATGAACAAACAATTTAATTACGATAATTTATCTTAGTTTTTGGTATTTTTAAGGTAGGGCATTGTGATTTCAAGGTAGGGCATCGCCCCACAATGCCCCCCCTAGCTACGGCCATGTTACAACCTCTTACACCCTACGTATGTTTTGATATGGTAAGGCTCTATGTAATAAGATTAAGTAAAAATTTACTAAAATTTTGATTCTTTTACTTAGGACGTCGCTACAAAATAAAGGTCTACCCACAGCGGAAACACAATAAATTCATTTTTCCAAGAAGTGGTAGGTTATTATTATAATACTAGCTTTTTCCCGCGGCTTCACCCGCGTGTAAATCGTTTTAATGAATGTCTTTAAGGGTGATTAGTAAATTATGTCGTTTCCTACATACTCAACCATCTCTGTGCAAAAAATCACAACAATCGAGTATTTTTTCAGTTCCCTCAGGAACTGCATCAGATTATGCTATTTTCCCGGGATAAATGCCAAATTTCACAAATATTGGTCAAGGCGTTGAAGCGTGAAAAGGTAACAAACAAACAAACAAACACGTTTTCACATTTATAATATTAGTAAGGATTAAGTAGCTCATAGGTAGAGCTATGAAATTGCGCAAATGCATCTACTTTAGATGTAAGGAGTATTTATTATCTTAACGTTAATCTCTGGTAGGAGATAACAATGCAAGTAAATCTAATTGATCAATAACTGATCAGATTACGCGCACGTTTGTTGCGCCACCCCGTATCTCGTCGCGAGACAATGGAACAAGGGACGCTTGACGCGCCGGCCAGCTCAGGGCTCCAATGCCCCATACATTATTGAACACTTTTGTTTTCCATTTAGCTTGGTCAAAGTATACATTATATTAGTACTAACATACAGCATGGACACTCCCTGCCGCTCTATAGATTGCGACCTCATAACCTCGTCACCCAGATTGATACAGATTGGTTACAGTTTGGTTGTCGAACGTATAGGATTTCGCCGCCATTTTTTTTGTTCCGTCTTTTCTTTTTTGAAATGTTATTTCTGGCCCGTTGTATGAAGTGTCCAGGGTGTGGCTTGGTTCAGATCCCCACGCGCCTTTCGTCGTTATTACAGCTCCTCGGGTGTACGTGACCCGCCCTCCAATGAGGGTTTATAATATTGTGATAAAAAGATTTTTTTCATTTTTGAAGTGAAAACTTCTTTAGGAGCCTTGGGTATTTTTTGAGACGGGAAAAAACCATTGAACTCGCGACACTGTAATGTAACGTAACCGTACCAGGAACACTCGCGGGGTCAAAACTTATAAAACAGTATTTGAGATGGGACAAAAAAAACATTGAACTCGCGACATTGTAACGTAACTGACACCGTACCAGGAACACTCGCAGGGTCTAAACTTATAAAACTGTATTTGAGATGGGAAAAAACCATTGAACTCGCGACACTGTAATGTAACGTAACCGTTCCAGGAACACTCGCAGGGTCAAAACTTATAAAACTGTAAAAATGTGTTCACTTCTGTTGGCACTATCGGAGTGGTTTTTATTCGTGTCCAACTCTGAGCTAAACATTGGTACTTATTGTAGGTAGAGTAAGGTGCACGAATTTTTCTACGCACAATCACGTTTTTGTAGGAGAACCAAAGTAACCGACATAGCTCTCAGAATTACTAAACTTAAGTGGCAGTGGGCGGAGCACATTGCTCGTAGAACAAATGGCCGTTGGGGTAGTAAAGTTCTCGAGTGGTGACCACGCACCGGAAAACTTAGTGTAAGGCAGGCCTCCCACTCGGTGGACCGATGACCTGGTGAAGGTCGCGGGAAGCCGCTGGATGCGGGCAGCGCAGAACCGGTCGTCGTGGAAATCCTTGGGGGAGGCCTATGTCCACCAGTGGACGTCCTTCGGCTGATATGATGAATCACGTTTTTGACTCACTTATTTTGTGATTACAATCCACTGTACAGTTTTTCTAGGAAGAATGTAATATAGCGAAGAATATTTATTTTTATTTTGATTGATTGGAAAGTCTTAGTTAATTATTTGACTGACTCTGTGGCTCAGTGGTTAGTGCCCTTGACTACTGATCCGAGAGTCGTGGGTTCGATCCCCACCCAGGGCAAGCATTTGTGTGATGAGCAGATTTGTTTGCTCTGTGTCTGGGTGTTAAATTATATCTATTTAAGTATGTATTTAAACGTATATAAGTATGTATATCAGTCTCTGGTAACCCATAACACAGGGAATCCTACTTTGGGGCCAGATGACCATGTGTGATTTGTCCCAGAATATTTATTTATTTATATTTATTTATTTATTTATTTAAATAAATGAATGTTTATGATGATTCAGATAGAGCGATAAGACATTTATTCTTTGCCACAAAACAAATACACAACGGTAAACAAACGTTAATTTACGTACAATAAATACACTTATCTATAACTAAGAATAACATGCTACAATACACAACATGATAGTGATAGTTAATAGCAGAGATAGTATAGTAAGCCATTATTGTGCCGAAGCATAGAGAAGGCCCCGATCCAGCATAATCTGTGGCAATCTACAGCGCTGATACTCTGTGGGCACCGTAATGAAAGCTTTACTTTGTAAGCTGCTTCTTGGGTTATAAAATATTCGCTTCATAATATTTATACTCTTTCTTATCGTGTGGCACAATTAACCGTGCTATCCAAGGGATAGGCGGCGGTAGCCTGGTGTAGCACTTAGCATCACCCGCGGTCAAGTTTTACGCCTACGACGGACGTGTGCAACGCAATCTTCATACACATCTAGAATCAGATGTGCAGGTTTCCTCACGATATTTTCCTTCACCGATAAAGCGATCGGTAAGTAAGTCATCATCATCATCATCATATCAGCCGAAGGACGTCCACTGCTGGACATAGGCCTCCCCCAAGGATCTCCACGACGACCGGTTCTGAGCTGCCCGCATCCGGTACGTACGGTAAGTACGTAAGCTTTGAAAAACTCATTGGTACATTGGCCGTCCGGATGTGAACCCGGGACCTCTGGTTAGGAGGACCGAGTCGTAACCGGTTGAGCCGCCGACGCTTCTAATATTTATTAAAGTAGCGCAATAACTATAATTATTGTTTACCTACATATCAGCAATATCTTGATCTAGGAAAAAAGTGGTCGTTTTACTCAATAACTGATAAATAATGGAGGTTATTGTTGCCTATTATGTGTAATTAATTAGTAATTATGTGGTCCATTGTTCCACTCTCACATGCACTGCGCTGCGTGGGACTTGCGAGTAGGAGGACGCGCCACTGTCTCCGTCCATCTGTCTGTCACATCATATCACATGTCCAATGCAACGTGAAGAAAACATTTCGTAATCACTCGATTTAATTAATTACGTACCTACCTAAGATTCAATGAATATACGGACAAGATGCTATCCCATATAACCGCCTCCGTAGCTCTGAGCTGGGTTTCATTCATTTCATTACAGAAAGTTTCATTACAGGAATTTTATTGTATAACAAGAGCTATTATATTTCACGATTAGTATTTCCTGAATTTCCTGGAAACATATTCGTTGGTGAATAAATTCTGCTACTTATTAAAGCACGTCACTAGTTTAGTTTAGTAACTAGTATCTCAGTTATATATGACAACTATGTTATTTATTCATCATATCATCATATTAGCTCATATCATCATTATTATACCGCCTCCGTAGCTCAGAGGCAAAGTTCACTGGCTTTACACAGGAGGTCGCGGGTTCGATTCCCGGCGGGGTCAATTGTAAGACTCGGTTTGGTTGGTGGTAGGGCATTTTCTAAGCCCGCCTGGCTAGCTACCACCATCTTATCTAAGTCTTGCCGCCAAATATCAATGTTGATATCATTGGTGTGTTCCGGCATGAAGATAAGATAGCCAGTTCCTCATTGCGTTGGGGATTCTTGGTAAGCCCGCTTCCATCTTCGGCAACATCGTCACTTACCACCAGGTAAGATGTTGTCAAGGGTTTACCAATTGTGAATAAAAAATATATATAAATAAATTTATTTAGCGAGTAGTTATTACCTTATTAGTATTTGATATGTAGGAACGATGTGCTCCCACTCTTCGAGAGCAAAGGGACATATCTCCGCCAGGCGAGGAGGTAGGCCTGGTGTCCGGCCGTGGTCCAATTGATGATTGGTACTTCTATTTATACTCAGTGCTAAAGAACTGTTGATAGCGCGTTCTATTTTTTTTATTCACAATTGGTAAGCCCTTGGCATCATCTCACCTGATGGTAAGTGACAATGATGCCAAAGATGGAAGCGAGCTTACCAAGATTCTCCAACGCAATGGAGAACTGGCTATCTTATCTTCAAGCCGGAACACATCAATGTTGTTAACACTGATGTTTGGCGGCAAGACTTAGATAAGATGGTGGTAGCTAGCCAGGCGGGCTTACAAAATGCCCTACCACCAACCAAACCGAGTCTTACAAGATGACCCCGCCGGGAATCTAACCCGCGACCTCTTGATGTGAACCATTACACCACGGAGGAGGTTAAATAGATGTCACATTCTTTTGTCCTTTCGTCCCTTGCAGGTATTAAGGCGAGAATGAATAGGCATTATTTGAGTTTGCGTATACCATCCTCGACTACATCGTCACTTACCATCAGGTGAGATATAATAGTCAAACGCACTCAAATTTTTAATAAAAAAAATTGGTTGTCTGTAAAGTCGGTTTACGGACGATAGTTTAACGTGACATCTTCATAACGTAACGGGACAACGAGTGTAACGGGACAACGAGTCATCCTTTTTCGTGCGTGCAGCCGGCGTCCATCGATTTATTAGACGTTATCACGTCAAAAGTTTTAGTGGCGGATTACTGCAGTTGCCGCCACAGATACATACTTGAGGTTAAGGTATGGAATCCTTCTTATGACAAGTATAAATACAGAATTGAAATGATTCAAAAAAAATTTATGCGTTATTTACAGTACAAAAGTGGTTGTGTCGATATTAATTATGAGGCTAGATGTAAGAGATATCACTTTTTACCCCTATATACACGAAGAAATGTAGCGGATGTGATATTTCTATACAAAATCGCTAATGGCTATATTGACTCACCTTCTTTACTTAAGAATATTAACATCTATGTGCCGCCGCGATCTGTAAGAATGAGGCCACTCCTGTCTACTCCCTACGCTCGTACCAATTACCGTAGTAACTCGTTTTTCTGCAGAGTCCCAAATATATATAACAACCTAGTAAATGAACATACCGAGATTGATATATTTAACACCTCCATAACTAGTCTGAGGCGCGCACTCTCAGCTGGTTTTTTCGATTCCCAAGATTATTAAAATAGTTACTTTTACTTTACCATCTAATCCCTACTAATATTATAAATGTGAAAGTAACTCTGTCTGTCTGTTACGCTTTCCCGCAAAAACTACTGAACGGATTTGGCTGAAATTTGGTAGGTAGACAGATTAGGACCTGGATTCAGACATAGGCTACTTTTTACCACGCTCGCGAGCCGCTTGCGGCTCGCGCACTGCGCACCCTCGAAAAGTCATAGAAACGTTGTCCACGCGGGTGAAACCGCGGGAAACAGCTAGTTTTTATAATATATGTATTATATCTATAGCTCTATCATATAGATACTTATATTGTTGATCTTTAACGCTTCTTTGTTTTGAGTTCTTTCTTTTTCTATTTCTTTTTCTTTTTCTATTTGTTTTATATTTTTTTTACTGCATGTGTGAATAATCTATTTTGCGAAAACTTTATAATGGCTTTTTAGATGCCTACCATTTTTTTATATACTTATGTTGTTAAAGCTGTATGTTTTCCGAATAAAATAAAATAAAATAAAAATAAAATAAATTAAGAGCTTAGATATTTTATGATTTTAGTGGTTTTTTGCACTTGCTACTATGTATTTGCAAATAAAATAGAAAAAAAAACACGTACCTATCTAACCGACACCGTACCAGGAACACTCGGAGGGTCAAAAGTTATAAAACTGTAAAAAGTTTTTACTTCGGTCAGCACTCTCGGAGTGGTTAGGTTTTTTTATGATTTATCGGATTTAAAATAGAATTTCCGGTTAATGGCTAATTTTCGTACATTTTCTATAATAACTTTTAGAACATAGTATAAACTATAAATTATAAAAAAAAATTTAATCATCACAAGCCCTTTTATTTGATACTAGTGGGTGCTCGCGGCTTCGCCCGCGCAGTTCCCTTTTTTGTGTTCCCGTGGGAATTTCCCGAAATCCTTTCTTAGCGGATGCCTACGTCATAACATCTACCTGCATGCCAAATTTCAGCCCGATCCGTTCAGTGGTTTGGGCTGTGCGTTGATAGATCACTATGTCAGTCAGACACCTTTGAGTTTTATATATATATATAGATGTCACACTTTATATATTTGGGTAAATTTTATTTTTTAATTTTTCTACTCTCGGTCGGACGGTCAGAAAGACACATGATTTATGAAATGAAATGATAATTTATTTCCATCAAACATGGTAGTAGGATGTTTAATATAATTTTGTAGTGCAATCATGTTTCGCCTGTGCAAGGCATGCAAATGTTTAACATACCTACATTATAATTATTATGTCACGTAAATCTTTAAAAATAAGAAATTCAAATGTCAACAAGTTTGTTTTTGTCAGAGAGATATTCAACAACACTATAATATTTTTTTTTGTCACAGCCATTTAAACAATTTTGTCTTGAATGTATTAGATTCTAGCTTCCTTAGTTCAATCGGTAAGTTGTTAACGTAAAGTTGTAGTATTCGAACTAGGGTTTGTCTAGTCTCGAGGTTTTGAAAGTCCCGGGACTTTCGAGACATTCGAGACATAAAGTTTTTTATTATAAAATAGGTACTTATATGTTAAATCTCAGTTATATCTAACTTAATCATTTACGAAAATTGACAAGTTAGGTGATTGATACACTGTACATACTGTAATGTAAAGTAAAGTCATCAGAAATACTGTGATGTAAAGCAAAGTCATCCGAAAGGAAGGGTGCTTGAAAGGATATATTAATATAATGTGACCCATTATTAAACAGTTCTTTTAGGGCCAGCAATCGCGTAGATATGTTAGGTACTGTAGAGATCGTATATCTCTACATTTCCACGCTTACAACTCCTTTAGTTACTTTCTTGCCAGCGCGAGTCGAATTAAGAATATTAATTTAAATTTGAATTGGCATGTCGTTCGAAAGCTTTCTAAAACAATAGATATTCATTCTATGGTGGACCGTAAGCCAGAACAGAGGTCCTTTTTCCAAGTCTATTATATTTGTTATCCGCTTGTCAGGGCTGAGATCCCTAAAAATGGCAAGAAAGTAACTAAAGGAGTTGCAAGTGTGGAAATGTAGAGATATACGATCTCTTCAGTACTGAACTAGTGACCTCATGCATCTTCGTCTGCGTGGACTTTATTGTAAATTTTAGCGCGTTACCATAATAAAAAGTTACAAGTTTTAATATGTGCCAAATTTCAGCTAAGTCCTTTCATTTTTCAGAGCGTGATCGAGTAAAAAACAATCATACTTTTTTAATATTAGTAAGATAAAAACTGCCTTGAAAATTGTTTTGATATCAGTTCCAATCCAAGTCAAAGAGTAACATGAAAAATACTCAAGTAGGTGTAAAGTATTAATATTGCTTACCTTCTTACTTAAAATGATTATATTGTGCGCCTTATTAAGATAAATAAAGGAATGTTATTACTTACCTCAATCCGTTTTAACCAAAAGTTATAGTTATGTGTGCGAAAACTGCAAAATTACGCTAAAATCACTGACTAGTCAGTACGCGTGCACAGTAAGTGCATGCTTATATGACGGGCGGCGCGGCGGTGCAGGATGGGTGGCGGCGGTAACTCGCTGCGCTTCAAAAGACTCCGCAGCCTCTGTGGCGGGTCCTTTGTCGGCAGTGACACGCGTCTACATTGCACTCTCACATATTTCAAATTATGTCTCGATGTCTCGAATGTCTCGAGCTAAAAGTCTCGAGATCGGGATATGCTAAAGACCCGAGAGTCCCGGTACACAAACTCTAATTCGAACCCTCATACACACACAATTTCGGCTATACATTTCAGTCAATCGGATTATTGGATTTATAATAGACTTTTCAGTAATATTTAAGTGAGGTTTTCTAAAGGTTCTACACTCGAAGTTGTTGACGAATATGTGTACCTGGGACAAACAATCCAGCTAGGTAGGTCCAACTTCAAGTAAGAGATCAATTGACGAATCCAATCGGCTGGGCAGCGTTCGGGAAGCTTCGCAATATCTTCTCGTCCCAAATACAGCAGTGTCTCAAGACTAAGGTCTTTTGCCAGTTATGACATACGGAACTGAGATATGGTCGCTTACTATGGGCCTCATAAGGAGGCTCAAGGTCACACAAAGGGCAATGGAGCGAGCTAAGCTCGGAATTTCCCTACGCGATCGAATCAGAAATGAGGAGATCCACAGGAGAACCAAAGTAACCGTCATAGCTCACAGAATAGCTAAACTGAAGTGGCAGTGGGCAGGGCACATAGCTCGTAGAACAGATGGCCGTTGGGGCAGTAAAGTTCTCGAGTGGCGACCGCGCACCGGAAAACGTAGCGTAGACGGGTCTCCCACTCGGTGGACTGACGACCTGGTGAATATCGCGGGAAGCCGCTGGATGCGGGCAGGGCAGGACCGATCGTCGTGGAAATCTTTTGGGGAGGCCTTTGTCCAGCAGTTGATATGATGATGATGAGGTTTTCTAAACCGTGTTTTTTTTTCGGCGATAAGAGGGGGATGACAGATTTTCGCACACTTTATTTAATATCTTCTCAAATATAAACGATGAAACTAAAAAAAAATATTTGTATTCCTCACATCGTGCCCTTTCATTTGATATTTCACATCATAGATTTAAAAATCTTTTTAGGATTTCGTGATTCAAAAGGAAAAAAAACGGAACCCTCATAGGATCACTTTGTTGTCCGTCTGTTCGTCCGTCTATCTGTCAAGACCGTTTATCTCGGGAACGCGTAAAGTTATCCGTTTATCTCGGGAACGCGTAAAGTTATCCAATTGAAATTAAACCCATATACTCCGGTCTAATACAGTCCCTTGAAGCTGTGAAAAAAGCAAACTTCTAAGTTAACGTTAAAAAAAAGATACAGCCTTTTATGCCGCAAAAAAAAATGTATTTCGACACTCTCAAGGGAATCAAAATTTATAGGGTATTTATATGTGGTATTTTCCGTTGACCTAGAACTATGAAATTTGGCAAGTGATACCGTCTTATAAGGAAAAGTCTGAAAACTGTACATTTGTAATTAAATCGTAAAAAATATTATAGTCTTTATTTAAAGTACGTAATCAATTATGCAAGGAATGGCGGTCCAAATTTTGAATTGAGTTAACCGTGTCATAAAAGCGTCGGTGGCTCAGCCGGTAACGACTCGGTCCATCTAACCAGAGGTACCGGGTTCAAATCTGGACGGCCAATGTACCAATGAGTTGTTCCAAAAAACTTACGTACATATACTTACCGATTGCTTTAACGGTAAAGGAAAAACATCGTAAGGAAACCTGCACACGCCTGCGAAGAAACTCGAAGGTTGTGTGTGAAGTCGACCAACCCGCACTGGGCCCGCGTGGTCGACTAAGGCCTAATCGCCCTGATTCAGGGTAGGCTCGAGCCCCTCGGTGGGGACGTATATGAGCTGATATAATAACCGTGTCATGTGGGTTATCGTATGAAAGGGCTTCATTGGCACAAGCTTAGTTTTCGATTATGACGAAGAATGAAAAAAAAAAATCTTTTCCCTTTTTTACATGTACATTTTTTAAATAATAATTTTGGTGTATGCAGTGCCTAACAGTTTGCACTGGTATGATTTATATTATGTACCAACAAATTTGTACGGAACCCGCGGTGGGCGAGTACGACTCGCACATGCCCGTTTTTTTTAAATTTCCTACTTTCAAACGGACAGACACAATATTTATCGGATCATACAATTTCATACAAACTTTCAATTAGATTTAAGTAAGGTTCTTTAATTTATTTGCTTATTTCAGAGTTTTTGGCTTAGTGGTTTCGGAGATAAGGGGGCCGGGTAAATTTTCGTACATGTTCTTTGACATTTTTAATTAGGTATCGAAAAACAAATTTTGTAAATCTTCCAGCTAGGCAGTTGATAATTATGGTACCTATCACATCATAGATTTGGTAAAATTTTCTGGACTCAGACTGACGGACAGATCGACACATGATAAAAGTAGTTTAGTAAAAATGATAAATTTATCCAGCTAAATTATTTTACCATATTATTGCTTATTTTATACTTTTAGTTCACTTTTTGTTACGATGACGGTTTTTTGTAATATTTTTATTATACTTTTTCTATTTGTGCCTTTTAAGAGTACCATCCGCCCCCTCATCATCTCATCATTTAGTGAGATGTACGATATTTTCATTCTTCGAAACTCTTGTGGCGACATCTGCAGTACCCGCCACTAACAACCACGTTGCCACAGCTCAAGACTGAACCATCGATCATACTATATGGAGAGTTGCATCTTCACTCCCCCACCGAGACCGGCATCTGCAGTACCCGCCACTCTCTTATCGAAATTCAAGAAGAGGAGATTAGGGTCATGTGGGGTATCAAAGGAAAGGCCTCTAATTTTTTTATTACTTTATTTGTATTTTTATGCCGAAAAAGTAAACTGATCTCCGAAGTTCCCACACCAAAAAATATGATAAAAATGAAACTTACAAAGATCTGTTTCTATTTACAAGAAGATTATACCAAACATCCAGATATTTGTAGTTTTAGAAATTTTGAAAAACAACATTTATTTATAAGCAATCCTTATATATACAGATATTACAAAAATCTTCCACACCTCAAACTGGGGCTTGTTCAAATTTTACGCAACAAGTTTCTCTTAGAAACCCATACAATTAAAAAAAAAACGGTTCATACAAAGTTAGACTCCACCGAGAATTCGGCGTGCCTCAAGGTTTTACTTTGGGACGTTTCCTTTTTTTAGTTTATATTAATGATCTACCATTGATGTTTGAATCACTGTAGAAAATTGTGTTGTATGCGGATGACACATCACTAGTTTTTAAGGTTGACAGAAAAACTGATATGTCTGACAAAGTAAACGACACTCTTTTAAAAGTGTACAATTGGTTTACTGTAAATATCTAAGTCTTAAATGCAAAAAAGACCAAATGTATTAAATTCACATTGCCTTATGTTATTGAAGTAAACAACTATGTATCCTTAGCTGGTAATATATTAGAATTAGTAGATTAACTGTTGATTCAAAGCTTCAATGGGGCCCGCATATGTAGAAACACTAGCTGGCAGGCTTAGCTCAGCCGCATACGCAGTCAAAAAAATCAGGCTCCTTACAGATATAGACACCACAAGGCTGGTATACTTTAGCTACTTTCACAGTATTTGTCCTTTATGTGATACTTTTGTTGGGACAATGCAGCTGATATAAATACCATATTTGTTCTGTTCTCCTGTCAGTATATTTATGAAAATATAATGTATGTTCGTAAAAATCTATATCTCTTCTTACTGAATAGTGACAGGCACAGACATAATCTTCGGAACAAAAATAACTTCAATTAACTTATACCAGACTTAGCAGAATCAATAAGTCCTTCGTGGGACAATGCACACTTCCTATCAGCTCATATACGTCCCCGCCAAGGGGCTCGAGCCTACCCTGAATTAGGGCGATCGGCCGACCATGCTGGCCCAGTGCGGGTTGGTTGCAATGCACACTTATATATAACAAATTTTCCGATAATGTCTTAAATTTGACAGAAAAACAGTTTAAAAATTTTGCCAAAAGAACTCTTCGTAAAAAGGTTACTAATAAGACATCCGAATATTTAAATGACCAAAATGTTTGGGCACACATTGGTGTCCATTCGGCGTAACACGATTTTACTAACTTGACAGGACTAAACTAAATTTAAACATTCTGTCCTTGTCTTTTCCACACAGCATGAAAAAGGCAGCATGCTTACATTTAGTTTAGTTCTGTCAAATTAGTAAAATCTTGTTACATCGAATCGACACAATTTATATTGTTTCTTCTATTAAGGCAAAATCATAAAATGACAACAATGTAATGTGAGAATTGACGTGGAAGCGAAAAAACATGACAAGTCAAGTATTTTTTTTAAATGACGTATAATTTTTGATTTATTGATTTTAGCATTGACACGAGTGGTGCATGCTCGCTTAAATGTTCGTGCGGATGGTGGCGCATCGAGAGCCGGGTCGTTCCTTTCCCTCTAATATGCAGATTTTTACGAACATACATTATGTTTTCATAAATTTGCTGACAGGGGAACAGAAAAAGTATGAAGGTAAGCTCCACACAAGGGGGCCAGCTGTAGGGCTAGGGCTAGTGGCCACCTTGTAAGGTATCTGACGCGGCTTAACTACTGCCATCTAGTGGTAGCAACCAGCATCAACGGCTTAAAATGCCTTGCAAATCACAGAAACGGTCGAGAAAAATGTTACTAACAGTAAAACCCATCCAGGCAGTGACCGTGCTGCAGGTCAGTTAACTGGCGTGATCGACCCGACCACGCAGTTGTACAGCCACGACCGCTTGTTGGTTTAATTAATACAATTTAATTCGATGTTCACAGATTCACATGACATGGTGCTGAGGTTCAACAATGCTCCAACAGAAAACTACACGGATGACGTGGGATCTAAAACTACATTTCGTGTGTTAAATTCGCAGGTTTGTAAAATTGAGATTAGGCATGGATTAGATAAGCGTGTTTGTTTCATAAACCGACCTCAAAAAAGGAGGAGGTTCTCAGTTCGACTGTAAGTTTTTTTATGTGTTTTACCTCAGAACTTTTCACTGGGTCAACGGATTTTGATGATTCTTTTTATTTGAAAGCTAGTGCTTCCCGTGTGGTCCCATATAAATTTTATCAAAAGCGGTGTAGTACTTTATTAGAAAATGAACAAAAACCAAATACAATAATGCAACGTAGTACCAAGTTGTTGCGATGGAAGTCGGTTTTTTAACGTGTTTAGCGATTTAATTATTATCCTGTAGAGTACTTACCTACTTAAGTATATAAATAATCATAATAATATTCAGGGACAAATCCATATTAATTTATTAAAGTACTTTATGTAACTGTTTATTTGCAATTTTTTCTATTTTAAGTTATTGCACCACCCCTTAAATTATACTATGGCTGTATGCCAAAGGTTACCTCGAAGAAATTGCTACCTAGCAATAAGGCCGCCTATTTTATAGGCTTTCTTCTATGTTGTTCATTTCTTTTTTATGTTGTGATGCAGTAAAGAATATTGCATTGTATTGTATTATATCCATACGCTCATCTAGCCCCAAAATGAGATCCCCTATACTGTGGGAACACAATGCAAAAAACTATATTTACAAATGTATCAAGTTTGGTAAATTTACATAATTAAAGTTTTCAATTCGCATATTTCGAAAATTTAACATAGGTATAGCATTGATGTGTTCCGGAATTGTGTTGGAGAATTTTAGTAATCCCGCTTCCATATTCGGCGTCATCGTCACTTATTATCAGGTGAGATGATGCCAAGGGCTTACCAATTGTGGATAAAATAAGGTACATAAAAATGTTAGAATTTCCTGTAAAACTTTAAAAAAGCACGTCACACGTTATCACGTAAAACTATCGTCCGTAAAACGACTTTACAGACAACATTGGGGATTTTTTTCAATGAAATGGGAAGTTTGCAAGTTTTTCTTCTTTCAGGTAGTCACAAAAGCAGAATACAATTTCTTGGAGAGTCCTCTTTACAAGAACGTGTCAATACTGATGTGGGACCCCGCCAACTACTCCTCGACCTTGGAGGAGTGGTACCGGTATCCGGACTTCCCTTTGTTTCCTGTTTATCAAAAGTAAGAACCTAAATACATAGAAATACTTGTAATCTCCTTCTTTCTTATCGAGTGGCACAATTAACCGTGCTATCCAAGGGATAGACGGCGGTTGCCTGGTGTTGCACTTAGCATCACCTGGGTCACGTGTAGGGCATTTAGATTAACACCTACGGACATGTGCAACGCGACCTTCATACACATCTGGAATCGGATGTGCAGGTTTCCTCACGATGTTTTCCTTCACCGTTAAAGCAATCGGTAAGTATATGTACGTAAGTTTGGAAAAACTTATTGGTACATTGGCCGTCCGGATTTGAACCCGGGACCTCTGGTTAGAGGACCGAGTCGTTACCGTTGAGCCACCGACGCTTCTGAAATATAATAAAAATAAATAATACATAAATAGATTTATTTTGTAACTTCACTTTTAACATTGCAGGATCCTCGAGCGAGGGACTAGTGCAGACGTCCACATCTTGAAGCCGCAAGTTCTTTGGGATTTGTGGTCTGTCCTCCAGGACACCTCACCTTATCGGCTTCGGAAAAATCCTCCATCATCAGGTTTTATAGGTGAATTGTAAATAATAAATATATAAATAAAAACGTATTATTTCAGAATTAATGAAGTAGGTACACTTATTAAATACAATACTTATTAATACAAAATACAGGTTAAGGCGTGTGCAGGTTTCCTCACGATGTTTTCTTTCACCGTAAGAGCGTCGGATAAACGTACATATGAAATCTAAATTCGAAATCACATTGGTACATGGCAGGATTCAAACCACGACCTCCCGGAGAGGAGCCCAGCCGTTACGCCACCGACGCTCCTATATTTATTAGTCCAATGTTATAGGGAAACCTGTTTTGGGGCCACATGACCGTATGTGATCGTCTGATCATTTATTGTTTTCAGGTATCTGGTTCGCCCTACACCGCTGCCGCCGCGTGCGCGCGTTCGAATACGTCCCTTCTGCGCGCGCGACCCGCCGCTGCCACTACCATGCCGAGCGCGACGACGCCGCGTGCACCCTCGGCGCCTGGCACCCGCTGGCCCAGGAGAAGGCTTTGGCGGAGCGCATGCGGGACAATTCGGATCTGGACGTTTTCCAGCGGGGGTTCGTGGACATACCAGGTTTCAGCACCATGAGCTGCTAATAGTCTCCTTGTGTGTATCGCTCTCATCATAGCTGAGGCACAGTAGATGTTAACTGCTGCGCCAAGTGCCTGGCACCCGCTGGCCCAGAAGAATGTTCTGGTGGAGTGCTTGTGAGACAGTCCGGACCTAGACGTTTTGGAGCGGGGGTTTATCGACCTATACGAGGTTTCAGCAACATAAGCTGCTAATAGTCTCCTTGTGTGTATCGCTCTCATCATAGCTGAGGCACAGTAGATGTTACCTGCTGCGCCAAGTGCCTGCCACCCGCTGGCCCAGAAGAATGTTCTGGTGGAGTGCTTGTGAGACAGTCCGGACCTAGACGTTTTGGAGCGGGGGTTTATGGACCTATACCAGGTTTCAGCAACATAAGCTGCTAATAGTCTCCTTGTGTGTATCGCTCTCATCATAGCTGAGGCACAGTAGATGTTACCTGCTGCGCTAAGTGCCTGGTACCCGCTGGCCCAGAAGAATGTTCTGATGGAGTGCTTGTGAGACAGTCCGGACCTAGACGTTTTGGAGCGGGGGTTTATGGACCTATACCAGGTTTCAGCACCATGAGCTGCTAATAGTCTCCTTGTGTGTATCGCTCTCGTCATAGCTGAGGCACAGTAGATGTTAACTGCTGCGCCAAGTGCCTGGCACCCGCTGGCCCAGAAGAATGTTCTGGTGGAGTACTTGTGAGACAGTCCGGACCTAGACGTTTTGGAGCGGGGGTTTATGGACCTATACCAGGTTTCAGCAACATAAGCTGCTAATAGTCTCCTTGTGTGTATCGCTCTCATCATAGCTGAGGCACAGTAGATGTTACCTGCTGCGCTAAGTGCCTGGTACCCGCTGGCCCAGAAGAATTTTCTGATGGAGTGCTTGTGAGACAGTCCGGACCTAGACGTTTTGGAGCGGGGGTTTATGGACCTATACCAGGTTTCAGCACCATGAGCTGCTAATAGTCTCCTTGTGTGTATCGCTCTCGTCATAGCTGAGGCACAGTAGATGTTAACTGCTGCGCCAAGTGCCTGGCACCCGCTGGCCCAGAAGAATGTTCTGGTGGAGTGCTTGTGAGACAGTCCGGACCTAGACGTTTTGGAGCGGGGGTTTATGGACCTATACCAGGTTTCAGCAACATAAGCTGCTAATAGTCTCCTTGTGTGTATCGCTCTCATCATAGCTGAGGCACAGTAGATGTTACCTGCTGCGCTAAGTGCCTGGTACCCGCTGGCCCAGAAGAATGTTCTGATGGAGTGCTTGTCAGACAGTCAGGACCTAGACGTTTTGGAGCGGGGGTTTATGGACCTATACCAGGTTTCAGCACCATGAGCTGCTAATAGTCTCCTTGTGTGTATCGCTCTCATCATAGCTGAGGCACAGTAGATGTTAACTGCTGCGCTAAGTGCCTGGTACCCGCTGGCCCAGAAGAATGTTCTGATGGAGTGCTTGTGAGACAGTCCGGACCTAGACGTTTTGGAGCGGGGGTTTATGGACCTATACCAGGTTTCAGCACCATGAGCTGCTAATAGTCTCCTTGTGTGTATCGCTCTCATCATAGCTGAGGCACAGTAGATGTTAACTGCTGCGCTAAGTGCCTGGTACCCGCTGGCCCAGAAGAATGTTCTGATGGAGTGCTTGTGAGACAGTCCGGACCTAGACGTTTTGGAGCGGGGGTTTATGGACCTATACCAGGTTTCAGCACCATGAGCTGCTAATAGTCTCCTTGTGTGTATCGCTCTCATCATAGCTGAGGCACAGTAGATGTTAACTGCTGCGCTAAGTGCCTGGTACCCGCTGGCCCAGAAGAATGTTCTGATGGAGTGCTTGTGAGACAGTCCGGACCTAGACGTTTTGGAGCGGGGGTTTATGGACCTATACCAGGTTTCAGCACCATGAGCTGCTAATAGTCTCCTTGTGTGTATCGCTCTCATCATAGCTGAGGCACAGTAGATGTTAACTGCTGCGCTAAGTGCCTGGTACCCGCTGGCCCAGAAGAATGTTCTGATGGAGTGCTTGTGAGACAGTCCGGACCTAGACATTTTGGAGCGGGGGTTTATGGACCTATACCAGGTTTCAGCACCATGAGCTGCTAATAGTCTCCTTGTGTGTATTGCTCTCATCATAGCTGAGGCACAGTAGATGTTAACTGCTGCGCTAAGTGCCTGGTACCCGCTGGCCCAGAAGAATGTTCTGATGGAGTGCTTGTGAGACAGTCCGGACCTAGACGTTTTGGAGCGGGGGTTTATGGACCTATACCAGGTTTCAGCACCATGAGCTGCTAATAGTCTCCTTGTGTGTATCGCTCTCATCATAGCTGAGGCATAGTAGATGCTAACTGCTGCGCTAAGTGCCTGGTACCCGCTGGCCCAGAAGAATGTTCTGATGTAGTGCTTGTGAGACAGTCCGGACCTAGACGTTTTGGAGCGGGGGTTTATGGACCTATACCAGGTTTCCGCAACATAAGCTGCTAATAGTCTCCTTGTGTGTATCGCTCTCATCATAGCTGAGGCACAGTAGATGTTAACTGCTGCGCTAAGTGCCTGGTACCCGCTGGCCCAGAAGAATGTTCTGATGGAGTGCTTGTGAGACAGTCCGGACCTAGACGTTTTGGAGCGGGGGTTTATGGACCTATACCAGGTTTCAGCACCATGAGCTGCTAATAGTCTCCTTGTGTGTATCGCTCTCATCATAGCTGAGGCACAGTAGATGTTAACTGCTGCGCTAAGTGCCTGGTACCCGCTGGCCCAGAAGAATGTTCTGATGGAGTGCTTGTGAGACAGTCCGGACCTAGACGTTTTGGAGCGGGGGTTTATGGACCTATACCAGGTTTCAGCAACATAAGCTGCTAATAGTCTCCTTGTGTGTATCGCTCTCATCATAGCTGAGGCACAGTAGATGTTAACTGCTGCGCTAAGTGCCTGGTACCCGCTGGCCCAGAAGAATGTTCTGATGGAGTGCTTGTGAGACAGTCCGGACCTAGACGTTTTGGAGCGGGGGTTTATGGACCTATACCAGGTTTCAGCACCATGAGCTGCTAATAGTCTCCTTGTGTGTATCGCTCTCATCATAGCTGAGGCACAGTAGATGTTAACTGCTGCGCTAAGTGCCTGGTACCCGCTGGCCCAGAAGAATGTTCTGATGGAGTGCTTGTGAGACAGTCCGGACCTAGACGTTTTGGAGCGGGGGTTTATGGACCTATACCAGGTTTCAGCAACATAAGCTGCTAATAGTCTCCTTGTGTGTATCGCTCTCATCATAGCTGAGGCACAGTAGATGTTAACTGCTGCGCTAAGTGCCTGGTACCCGCTGGCCCAGAAGAATGTTCTGATGGAGTGCTTGTGAGACAGTCCGGACCTAGACGTTTTGGAGCGGGGGTTTATGGACCTATACCAGGTTTCAGCACCATAAGCTGCTAATAGTCTCCTTGTGTGTATCGCTCTCATCATAGCTGAGGCACAGTAGATGTTAACTGCTGCGCTAAGTGCCTGGTACCCGCTGGCCCAGAAGAATGTTCTGATGGAGTGCTTGTGAGACAGTCCGGACCTAGACGTTTTGGAGCGGGGGTTTATGGACCTATACCAGGTTTCAGCACCATAAGCTGCTAATAAGTCCTCTTTAATTTATTGCACTTATCAAAGTATCGTTATCGTACTTTAGGAGAGAGTCAGGGGAAGTAGACGCCAGCTGACATGGGGATCTGGCATCCGTTAGCGCTAGCAGAGCGCATGCGTGCTATAAAATATAAATGGCAGTTAATTGTTCAACAAGAGAGCAAAGTTAGTATTTGTTTTTAGTGCCACGTTTGAGTCATCATCATCATCATCATATCAGCCACAAATCGTCCACGTTTGAGTACCCAGCAAGATTACAAGCGTAGCGAATGATTAGTATTTTTTGAAAAACCTTAATGCTTTCTAGGTACAAGCTTTTATTTGAAAAGTTTTAATATATATAAAAAAACATACGGTTCCAATTTCATAAAAGGGACTAAATTAAAGTCTAGTTGTTTGGAAATGGTCAGATATGTATACAAAACATTAATTAAGTACATTTTATCTTAATCACATTATATTTTGGACAACAAACATGTTTTCATGACCATTTTATTCATTTAACCACCGTGTGTAGTTAGTTCATTTGAGACTTAAATACCAACTGAAAATGGTTTATTTTAAAGAATACAAGATTTAAAATGAATTTTTACATATTTGGCCATTTCTCAAATACGAGACTGCATTGCCTACGATTCTATTGAAAAATAAAAAAATATTCTGGTACTATGATTCTTCCTCCAAAGTTCATCATCAGATCAACTTCAAAATACCAAAAAGATCTATTGTCACCGGGAATATGGCTTCATTCCAAATTTTAGATCAATCGGACCCCTGGCAGTCACTCTTAAATCGATCGCAAGATTTGAACTAAACAAACATACATACATACATACATAAAAACATTGCAAATTAAATGAAAGCTTTTAAAAGTCACAAAAAAAAAACTTAGCTCTCGTGTGATTCGTAGAACTTTTTACCTTACTAGCGAGAAAATACAAGATGAAAGGAAAACACTTGTTAACTAAATACAATTAATATTCTTTATTCGCCATTAAACAAGGTACATAATAGTGATGTTTGTTTGAAGACAACAGACTCTCTTGTTTAGCCATATTCACTCACAGCATGCAAATTGATAACTCCAAACGTAAAAAAAAGTAACACACACTTACTTCGTTTTATGAAACCACGGTAAAAATGAAACTTTACAGAGGACGAAATGATAATGGCTGCTCTCGCTACGGTACAGAGGACGAAACGATCATACAGTCAGACGAAAGCGACCGTCACGCGACATGCAACACACACACGAAAAAAATTGAGACGATGTAATAAAAGTTTCACTTTAAAAAGGAAAGAATAGATTACACTGGTCTACATTGGTTTTGTTGCCCTAGACTAGATATAAGATCGATTTTGAATATATTTATGCTCACAATTGATGAAACTTTCAATGATTTTGTAAGATTTGTTCTCGTTTTTTTGCGCAGAACTCTAATCATGACTGGGGTTTTTTTTATTACTTACAATTTGTCAAAATTGATCAAAATACAAGATAGCAATAATCATACAAACAAGAGCACATTCAATACTTTAATAAATAAGCTCTTCTGGGCACTTGAAAACATCAAAATTTTCTAAGATATCCAGGGCAACAATTTTTTTTTGTAGAGCTTTGACCAAACAATCAAATAATTGATTTCACTCCATATTATAGAATACAAAAACATGTCATTGTACTTATTAAATAAATAAGTAAATTAATTCACATCATGTCATGTTGAATTGAATATAGTTAATAATAACAATAATTTCTATTAGGGTCATTTATGTGTCAAAAATTTATTGACTGAATAAAACATATTTTGAAGCAGCCACGCATGCAATTTGTTTTCAAATTTATTAAATGGTAATGATGTAATATCATCAGGTAGTTTGTTAAATATTTTTTGTCCCATCCAAATATAACTATGTCCTCTACAACTAATCTATTGGGGTTTCTCCTATTTCTTTGCACTACATCTCTAGCCTCTTTATAGAATACCTCACGATTTATCTTAACGAATTTAGCCGTTTCGAATATTATGTACAAGCAAGGTAACGGTAACACATGAAGCTTTCTAAATAATGGTTTACATGAAGTGTCAATCGCTACACCAAATAATGGTCTACATTAAGTGTCAATCACTACACCAAATAATGGTCTACATGAAGTGTCAATCGCTACACCAAATAATGGTCTACATGAAGTGTCAATCGCTACACCAAATAATGGTCTACATGAAGTGTCAATCGCTACACCAAATAATGGTCTACATGAAGTGTCAATCGCTACACCAAATAATGGTCTACATGAAGTGTCAATCGCTACACCAAATAATGGTCTACATGAAGTGTCAATCGCTACACCAAATAATGGTCTACATGAAGTGTCAATCGCTACACCAAATATGGCCCGTATGCATTTCTTTTACGAAATGAAAGCTTTGCTAACACCTTTGCTATTTAAGGCGAGGTATTGATTGAAACAGTTGTCTCTGTCTTTTTGTTTACGTGTAAAGAGTAAAGAAAATAACCACACTTTTTCTAAAATGAAAGTATAAAAAATAATAACATTACTCACTTTGTATTATCATAACAAATATTGTTGTTCTTATGCTTTTTTAAATTTATACTTTAAATATTAGTCGTAACTAAAATTCAACTCTTTGAAAGTAACGGTCAAAATATCTGGGATTATTTTCATTCGAGCCAAAACTGCTCAATCGTGTTTCTAATAGCTTTTGACTTTAAGGAACATCATCAACAATAAGGGCATTTTTTCCTACCTTGAGTTTTCTATCGTTTAGGAGTAATTGACGTCAAAAATAGCGAAAATCTGTAATATTACCGCCTTAACAATATAATTATTTACAAACGCGATTGTTTTAAACGCACCATTTCATGATTCATGACAACAAACTAAAATTGCGCACCTACATACTTAGACTTAACTAAATCCAAATGAATCTTCAAAACTTCTCAAACTCATATAATATGTCCCCACCGATGGGCTCGAGTTGAGCCTACCCTGAATTAGGGCGAATAAGAACATTACTTTTTAAATAATAATAGGAACCTTTTCTTAGTTAGTGTTTTAGTAATATTTTAGGTTTTTACGTTTTTAGTCTCATTTCTTAACTAAATGAAATGACCAATAAGTTGTAGAAATGTCATAGTTTTCTAAAAAAAATGAATGTCTCAATTATTAGGTACCATTAGGTACAAGAGCGTCGGTGGCGTAATGGCTAGGGCCGCCGCCTCCTGTCCGGGAGGTCGTGGTTCGAACCTGCCACGTACCAATGTGATTTCGAATTTAGATTTCATATTATGTATGTTTATCGGACGCTCTTACGGTGAAGGAAAACATCATGAGGAAACCTGCTTACGCCTGCGAAGAAACTCGCAGGTTGTGTGTGAAATCAACCAACCCGCACTGGGCCCGCGTGGTCGACTAAGGCCCGATCGCCCTAATTCAGGGTAGGCTCGAGCCCCTCGATGGGGACGTATATGAGCTGATGTGAATGAGGTACAAGAGAAATTGATAAATTCATGTCTTACATAACCACATCATCATAACCGTATAAATATAGGCACTTACTAACTAATTTTCATATGACAGTGGCAGCTATCTGTCTAATTAACTAAGCTTTTCCCCTGCAAAAACAATACAAATTCGACAAACAGTATTAAATTTTGTCAATGTAAAGGTCCCACCTCTTTAGTTCTGATGAAATGAAATTGAAATTAAAAGGAAATGAAACTGAAAATGAAATGAAAATGAAATTTCGAGCAATTGTATTGAAAAATCTTTTGTCACGAGTAGGTACTCAACTGAAAGTAGGAAATTGTTAATAAATTATGTTTCTTTCTATTTAAGTTTGATACTGTATTTTATTTTTCTAGAAACGTTCCCCGAGTCGAAATTTAAAATTTGACGCGTCAAATTTAACTAAAACAAATTTCAGTTGATAAAAACAATCATAGTCCAGTCGATTAGTGGATAAGTTAGTTCCTAAAGATCGTGACTTAGTTATCCCACCGTGGGGGGCCTTCAGATAATGTTTTGAGGACATGCAGCATGTGTGTTATCAAGTTGTATATGAACATGATGTCAACGTATAGAGACAAGCTAATTAACAGCCTTTTAATGATCTCAAATATTATAAATGTGTTCGTTTGTTTGTTACCTTTTCACGCTTCAACACCTTAACCAATCTTAAAGAAATTTGGCATGCAGGTACCCTGTGTCACTTGGAAGGACATAGGACTCTTTTTATAGCATAGTCCGATGCAGTTCCTGATGGAACGGAAAATATACTCTTTTTTCGGTTAATTCCTTTAACATTGCAACGGAACAATGGATTGCTGTGATTTTTTGCACAGAGATGGCTGAGGGGGTGGGAAAAGGCATAATTTTTGCACAGAGATGGCTGAGGGGGTGGGAAATGGCATAATTTACTAATTAGCATATCCTGACATGGTTCCCGAGGGATCTGGGGAAAACTCATTTCCGCGCTTGCGCACGTCAGCGTCGCAACGGAGCTATGGACTGAAGTGGTTTTTTGTATAGAATTGGTTGAGGGGGTGGGAAGTGACATAGATTTCTAATCAGAATAGGGTGATATCGTTCCTGAGGCATCTAAGGAAAACTCGTGCTCGCGAGCCGCTTGCGGCTCGCGCACCACTCACCGTAAAAGACAGTCATAAAAACGATGTCCACGCGGGCGAAGCAGCGGGCAAAAGCTAGTGATCTCATATTACCGATGTTGATACAACCTTTAACCACCACTGATACCCTTATCAACCTCAGAAATTAAGCCATTGTTATTCAACGGATTGAAGTTATTTTTGTATAGATTTGGTTGTGGGGGCGGGAAGTGACATAGACTGGTAATCAGAACAGCCCGGTATAGTTCTAAAGGCCCAATGGTACCTAAAAATCCACTTAAACAGGTTTTTAGACTTCGTTTTTGAAGTAGTTAACAGTAAATTTAAAATCTAGGAAAACATACTGGTATTATTGAGAATAGTTACGAGGGACTATATCGAATGAAAACACGATTTAACAAAGTTGGCTCGATAAAATAATTTCGCAAAGGTACCTCTTTTCGAGCCATTTTATCGTCTATTTTCGGTTTTATTCTTAAAATAAGTCATTTGATAATATGATTTATTTACTAAAATAAAGTTCATAGGTGACTGAAGGGAAAACATCGAATGGATTTTTATTTAAAATAAATATGATGAAAATAAAAATGAAAACATCGAAAAAGTGCAAAAATGTGGTTATTTTCTTCCCTCTTTACACGGAAAGAAAAAAAAAAGTTTAAAAAAACTTAAAACCGACTTCAAAATGAAATTCACTCAAAATTGTGAAATAATATTATTATACTTAAATACACAACTTAACCAACAATAATGAAATCAAAGGTGGGTACGAATTAAATTAGAGGCTTAAAATTTTTATTGAGGTCGGTGTCAGCAAACCATCGAATCTATTACGAATACGTAAGTAACTGTGTGCTGGTACCGATCTCAAAAAAAATTTAAGCCTCTAATTTAATTCGTACCCACCTTTGATTTCGTTATTGTTGGTTAAGTTGTGTATTTAAATATAATAATATTATTTCACACTTTTGAGTGAATTTCATTTTGAAGTCGGTTTTAAGTTTTTTTATTTTCTTTATTTTTAGTGGTAATGCTATCTATCTAGCAACGTTAAATCCAATCTCCTATACTCACCAATAGGAATTATCAAATCATAATACATGTGTTTCATAAACAGACACAGAGTCCTGTGGCTTCCATCATCATCTCAACAGCATGAAAGTTAAGGAGTTAAATCGTCCATCATCAGCTCATCTGAATAACCTGAAGGAATACAACTATCGGTCTATGCACACCTACGTATATATCTATGTATAACATTCAAAAGAATTTTCCTGCAACTCCTAACCGTTAAGGAGTTGTACATTCCTATATCAGCTTATCAACATGAGAATATGACTAACAGACGCAAGTATATTAATAGCTTTAGAAAACATATGAATCACGTAATTAGTGCCTTTAAAATAAAAATTTTTCATTATTTTTGAAGGGTTGCCCTCGATTTCCCTGACTTGGTGACAATGGAACCCCCTCGGGAGTATACTCTTTCGAATGAAAAAAGAATTTTGAAAATCGGTCCACAATGGACGGAAAAATCGGTGAACATACATCAAAAAAATATATATATACAGTCGAACTTAGTACCTCCTCCTTTTTGAAGTCGGTAAAAAAAGAGAAAGACAGATTTTTAAGTTCCACTGCGCCTTACGGATCTGGAGAAAACCCATGTCCACGCTCGCGAGCCGCTTCTGTGATTTGCGTGTGAGTCGATCACGCAAGTTAGCTGACCTGAAGCACGGTCATTACCTAGATGAGTTTGACTGTGACTTTCGTGCTTCGCAAGGCATGTTAAGCCATTGTTGCCGGGTGCTAGCACTATGGATGGCAGTCGTCAAGCTGTGTCAGATGCCTTAGCGGAATGAAAAACTTCTGACAGTGGGGGGTTACCACTAGCCCTGCAACATCCACCGACCCCCTTGGCCCCCGTGTGTGGAGTACGACCTAACCTTCCCGAGCCTGGGAAGAGGCCCGCCGTGCCCCAGCAGAGGGCTTGTGCACAAATCACATGAGGTTTTTTCGGCTAATTTTTGACCTTCCCCCACTCCTCTTGGTGATATTTGGTGAGGTATTTGGCTAACTCCCCTCCCCCTGACAACCTCACGTGTATTTTACTTAATATTTATATGTAACCTAATTTTAAAAGTATTAGTATTGTATATATCGGGTGGGATCAAGCGCGGTCAAGGTCACGCGCGCCAAAATTTTGTAAAATAGACTCGCTATTATGAAGTACAGTGTAAACTCTGTAAAACGTCACTCGATATAACGATTCACTCTTTGAAACGTCAAAATTTTCTGGCTCCAGTTGGTTTACCTTGACGCTTATTTCTCTCTGTATAACTAAAACTCTTAATAACGTCACAAAATGCTCAGTTCCTTGAGTGTCGCTATATAGAGTTTACACTGTATTTAACAAGTGAAGATTTATTTTCAATGAAACCGAGAAAAACTATCTACTCATGTGTTAGATTTTTTTCTTTGTTTTTTCACTATAGAAAAAGACACTTGAGGTCTCCTATATCCCCCCTTCCCCCATCGTGATCTGTCGTGATTTTTTCGTGTCCCACCTCCCCCCTATCCCCTATCCCTATCGAACCCCGGGTGAATTGAGCACAAGCCCAGTGGGTTGGTAACGATGGAAGGACACCTTAGCGTTGAACAACGAGACACACCCTTAAAGTAACCAGGAACTAAGATTTTTATGTGATTAAGGTAAGGTCGCGACGACCATGACGTGCCCTTGTGGTATCTCTGTATTTTTAGCGATTTTCCATCCCGAGAGGCATCGGCGGCGGCGGCCCGCTCTGCATACTGATGTGCCCGCCGCACCACCTACCTACTTTGTACCTACTGATTACTTATTTATTATAAAGGATGTTTCAAAAGTAACTACAGTAGAACGCCGATTATCCGAATAAATTGGGACCGGGGTCGATTCGGATAATCGAAAATTCGGATAATCGGACATAGACTGGTAATAAAGAAAAACGAACTGTCACACATAGAATAAACTTTATTAAGTTTAACAAACACAGTTCTACAATAAGGCTGACTTAAATATCTCGGTCAGAGTAAGGTGCAACCCCATCAGGCCTTAACAAAAATACTAAGTAATCTATAATATAATAAAACTGTAATAAAACTGTAACGGGGCTGTGTCTGTACATGAAATATTTTTGGAAACTAATAACTGTGGTGGACATTACTAACGATACAGAGGCCAAAACAACAACTTTTAGAATTTTTGTCTGTCTGTCTGTCTGTCTGTCTGTCTGTATGTTCGCGCATCACGCAAAAACTACCGGGCCGATTTTGATGAAATTTTGTATGGTGTTTCCTTATAGCCCGGGTTAACATATAGGATACTCTTTATCCCGGAAAATTCAAGAGTTCCCGTGGGAAAATCAAAAGTATTCATTTATAGAATGGCTCACCACGCAAATTTTGCTTGATTTATTACAATTAAATTTTACACGTTGATTCCTTAAATCGTCAACTAAAACTAGGACATTGTGAATCCCAAAAAAATTAAGGGTTCCTGCAGGAATGCAAAAAATATTATCTTTAGAATGGCTCAACGTAACAATATGAAACCTTTACATTGGGATGGGGTGTTTTGACCATCATTGCATAGTTGGGTATTCTTTATCCCGGAAAACTAAAGAGGTCCCGTGGGAAATTAGATCTATTACTTACTTACTTACTTACAATAATAACAATAGAGTACTTTTTTCCCCATATTAGCACAGATTACTAAATAGTTACTTCGTTAATAGCTACTCATACTGTAGGAACGGATGTGTTCCTACATGACGAGGACAATAGGAGATATCTCCGCCAGGCGAGGTGGTGTGCCTGGGGTCCGGCCGTGGACCAACCGTGTATGGTTGGTGCTTGTATATATGCTTAGCGCTGAAGAAATTCTAATAGCGCGTTCTAGATGCCATCTATCGAGATGAAGATGTAATTCCATATAGTATGACCGATGGTTCAGTCTTGAGTTGAGGTATGTAGTTGTTAGTGGCGGGTGCTGCAGATGTCGCCACATTACTCCCCCTCCGAGACCGGAGGTCGATATCCATATTGAGTTGGCTGTCCAATGTTGCGGTGCGGCGGAGCGACGATACGCGTCGCGATGCGGCGTCTGCGGTGAGTCGAGACGCCAGGCCAATGTTGCTCTACTCGAGTCCACGGTGAGTTGGGACGAGGAGGTGGTTTAGGCGTACGGTGCAAGGGAAGCAGGTCACGTGGAGCGCGTGCTCTACAGCGTGAGCTGCCGACGACTTGCTGCCTGAAGAGTGAAGCTGCAGGTCCTTGATGCTGCGTCGACGGCTGCGAACCTGATGAGGCTTCGGGTTGAAGTACACAGGGCCAGGAAGCTCGATATGACGGCTGCGATGGTCCTGGTAAACTTCGCATTGGACTGCTATGCTTCTGTTGGCTTGCTCTACCGGCTGGAGGTCTGTTGAGGAGTTGTTGCCGAAGGTGCTTCAATGTTCAGCGTCGGGGTCACCAATGTAGGGACGGTGTTGCTGGCTGAAGGTGCGTCGATGTTCTGCGTCGGGTCACCAATGTAGGGACGGATATGTTCCTACATGATGAGAACAATAGGAGATATCTCCGCCAGGCGAGGTGGTGTGCCTGGGGTCCGGCCGTGGACCAACCGTGTATGGTTGGTGCTTGTATATATGCTTAGCGCTGAAGAAATTCTAATAGCGCGTTCTAGATGCCATCTATCGAGATGAAGATGTAATTCCATATAGTATGACCGATGGTTCAGTCTTGAGTTGAGGTATGTAGTTGTTAGTGGCGGGTGCTGCAGATGTCGCCACAATACCACACATTATAATCATAGCAGCAGAATGTCAATAGATGGTACTGCAGGTATAATAAAACGCGCTTAAGTTGTATTAAAACATTAAAATATTATTTCATACTTTTAAGTGGATTTCTTTATGTATTTTTCAGTATAATACGCTACTTTACACAACTCTAACTCTGGAACTATGGCACGTAGCGATGTGAACAGATATTTTTTTACACATTCCAATCGTGTAAAAAAAAATAAAAACACAGAAGTCGAGTTTATAGTATCTTTTAAAAGAAGGCATAGATATGGGAACTCTTTTGACGGCGACTATTTGCGTGTGGCAGTTGCTCTCCGCCTGGGCTGCAATATCTGTAAACCTCATCAATGTATTTGCGGGTCCACGGTGGAGGCAATTGGCCATCACGCACTGAGTTGCGGTCGTTGTTTGTGAAGATTCCCATGTCACCAATTTCTTAATGACCTCACTCGGAGGCCACTGGTCTCGGCCAGATGGAATATTCCATCCTTGATGCAGCTGCCGGGCTTTAGTCGATGTGATGGCAAAAGGCCGGACGGTTTAAACAGGTGCCATGGCAGAGAGAAACGTGCCTGCTTTGGGATGCCACTTTTTCCTCCTCACACCTCACCCGTACGGTACTGCTGCTTAATTTGCGGCGAGAAAGAAGCTTAATAAGTACTCTGTCATGGAGGAAAATTACTGCTTTGTGCTGCTGGTCTGTGAGACAACCGGCTGCTGAACCCTCAGAGGCCTTTGCCGTCACTAAGCACATTGGCCGTCGCCTTCAAGAGAGGAGATGTGACGCCCGCTCCGGGTCCTACCTGCTGCTAATGTTGTCTATTGCCATCCAGCGCGGAAACGAGAAGTGCGTCATGGGCTCCTTTGGAGCTGATACGACTCGAGATTTTTAGGAAATTTTATTACTAGATTGATATAATGATTTGAATTAGTTTTTTGATAATATAGGTATATGTGTTATATCATCATGTTAGTTTATATACATACACACCAAGGGTTGATTGACTTCACACATAAGCTTCGAGTTTCTTCGCAGTCGTGTGCAGGTTTCCTCACGATGTTTTCACTCACCGTAAGAGCGTCGTATAAACGTACATACGAGTATGAAATCGATATTCGTATAGATATTGGTAAGTGGCAGGATTCGAACCACGGCCTTCAACTTCAACACCTCTACCAATCTTGATAAAATTTGGCATGCAGGTAGCCTGTATCACTAGGAATGAAATAGTCTACTTTTTATCTCTGGAAATTATCATAGCCCGATGTAGTTTCTGAGGAAACTAAAACAATACTCTTAATTCGTTAAGTTATTTAAAATCGAAGCAAAAAAATGGATTGGTGTGATTTTTAGCACAGGGATGAGTTGGAAAATGATATAATTTACTAATTAGTATATCCTGATATAGTTCCCAAAGGAATCTGGGGACAACTGTTTTCTACGCTCGAGCACGTCGGCAACTCTTTATTATACTGTGACGTCGGTGGCGTCGCAACGGAGCAACGGATTAAAGTGATTTTTTGTATAGAATTTGTTGAGGGGGTAGGAAGTGACAAAGACTGCTAATCCGAATAGCCCGATACAGTTCCTGAGGTACCTGGAGAAAACGCATGTCCACACTTGCGAGCTGTTTGCCGCTCGCGCACCACTCACCACTCACCCTTAAAAAGAGTCATAAAAGCTATGTCCACGCGTGCGAAGCCGCGGGCAAAAGCTAGTATAAAATATTTTTACCAATTGTGAATTAAAAAAAGGACCGATTCGGATATTTGGCAATTCGGTTAATCGGCGTTCTACTGTACTTATTTATTTATTTTACTTTATTTGGAAAACAAACAGTATCTTTATGACTATTTAAAAAGGTAGTTAAATAACTTAGTAATTATTATATGTTTTCACATGCACAAATCTACACAGTAGCTAAAACTTAAAAAAGTTAAATAGAAATAAACTTAAACAAAATCTAAGAGGGTGTTTAAACATGAACTTAAAAATAAAAAAAAAGATGAATTATAACAATTGGGGAACCATATCGAACCAGTGTTTAGAAAGAAGAGCTTTTACTGTTACGGACCTTGGAATTAAATAAATCAATTTGGGGAAAATCTCTTAATTTGTTGAATTCTTTTGGATTCTTTACCCAAAATCCTTACTAATATTATAAATGTGAAAATGTGTTTGTTTGTTTATTGCTTGTTACATTTTCACGATTAACACCTCAAACAATCTTGATGAAATTTGACATAAAGGTAGCCTGTGTCACTGGGATGGACACAGGCTACTTTTTATCTCGTGAAAATAGCATAGTCCGATGCAGTTCCTGACGGAACTGAAAAGATACTCTTTTTTGGTTAATTTCTTTAACATCGCAAGGGAACAATGTTTTGACCATATTTTTTTGCACAAAGATGGTTGACAGGGTGGGAAATGACATCATTCACTAATAAGCATATCCTGACTTAGTTCCCGAGGGATCCGGGAAAAAATTCATTACGAAAACTCATAACGTCGCAACGGAGCAAAGGATTGAAGATATTTTTGTATAGAATTGTTTGGGGGGGTAGGAAGTGACATAGACTGCTAATCAGAATAGCCCGATATAGTTCTTAAGGATCTGGAGAAAACTCATGTCCACGCTCGTGAGCCGCTTGCGGCTCGCGCACTTCTCACCCTCGAAGCCAGTCATAAGTATGATGTCCAAAAAGGATTTGTGGTGGAGCTCTGATCTTGAAAAAATGAGGAGAGACACAAGACGGGCATTCAATGAAGCCAAGAAGAAAAATGACTTCACTGAGTACACAAGAGCTCTTACTAAATTTAACCTAGAAGTTCGTAAGAGAAAAAGGAAAAAGTGGAGAGAACACTGTCAAAGTATTGACAATATTCCTGAAGGAATGAGACTCTCAAAGGCGCTCTCTATTACAAAATCAGATCAGCTAAAATCTATTAGAACCGAAGAGAGAAAACTGACTGAATCTGGGAAGGAAACATTGGAAGTGATGTTTAAAACCCACTTCCCGGGCTGTGAAATAACAGATAGCGGAAAGGATGACCCAGTAACTCGGAATGAGCTGAATACTCAAACGAGGAAAAAAGACTCGGACGTAGCTAAGAAGGTAGTAAATGAGGAAAAGCTACTATGGTCTATAGGTAGCTTTCAACCATTGAAATCGCCAGGACTAGATGGGATCTACCCCATCCTACTACAAAGAGGATCAAAGGCGCTACTTATGCCATTATGCAGGCTATACAAAGCGTGTATCGCCTTCGGTTATATTCCTAAAATCTGGAGACGTATGAAGGTTGTCTACTTGCCAAAGCCAGGAAGAGAGATATGATGAACCGAGGTCTTATAGACCCATAAGCCTTTCGTAATTACTGCTAAAGGCTTTGGAAAAGCTGGTCGACAAACATATAAAGGAGGGTCCTTTGCGAAAAAAACCACTTCATGGACTACAATGTGCATATCAGTCTGGCAAGTCGACTGAAACAGCACTTCACCTTGTAGTATTACGTGCTGAAAGAGCGTTGGAGAACCAGGAAGTATGTGCTGCTGCCTTCCTTGACATAGAAGGAGCCTTTGATCGCACTACTTTCGAGGCAATCAAGAATGCAGCTATCTCCCATGGCATAGACCAAACGTTATGCAAACGGATAGATATCATGCTTAGGAAGAGAAGTATAACATCTTCACTAATGGGGGACGAGGTTACTGCCACCACTACAAAAGGATGCCTACAAGGTGGCGTTCTGTCACCAACACTTTGGAGCCTAGTGGTCAACTCGCTCCTACAGGAGCTGAACACCGGACCTCTTTACACGATTGGTTATGCTGACGATCTGGCTATACTAATCAGCGGCAAATTTCCGAACACAGTATCGCAAATAATGCAAAAGGCCTTGCGAAAAGTTGAAAGGTGGTGTGGTGAAAATCACCTGTCGATTAACCCTAGCAAGACAACGGTTGTACCAATTCACAAGGAAAAGAAACCTACAAGGTTTACAAACTCTCAAACTGTATGGTACAGAACTAAAATGGTCCACGAGCGACAAATATCTAGGCATGACCTTGGATAAAGAACTAACGTGTAGTCTGCACACAGAAAGGATCATGGTCAAGGCCACAAATATCTTTGGTATGCTAAGATCTGCGTACAGAAAGACCTGGGGCCTGAAACCCAGAGTCATTTATTGGCTATACACAATGATAGTAAGACCCATTATTACTTATGGCAGCATTGTGTGGTGGCCTAGAACGGAGTTAGGCACGTGCGGGCAAACACTGACAAAACTTCAGCGGTTGGCCTGCCTGGCAATTACCGGAGCATTTCGTACAACACCTACTGCATCTATGGAAATGCTGCTAAATCTAAAGCCGCTTCAAATACACATTCAAACAGAGGCGGCCAAGGCCCTACACAGGTTATCGTTAAATGGCATGTGGAATTTTGACATGCCCAAAACCAGACATACCAATCTACAACTAGACACATGTATGGAAAGGCTTATGCGCATGGGATGTGACAAAATACAGACTGTGCACATATTCAAAAAAGAATATAAAATCTACGTTCCTACGAGGGAAGAATGGAGTAAAGGACTTAAACAACAAGGACCAAACACTCTTACATGGTATGCAGACGGATCGAAAATGGAGTCTGGTGCTGGAGCAGGCGTTTATGCTAAGGATTAATAAGCGAGTAATTAGTCTAGGGAAATATGCAACAGTCTTCCAGGCGGAGACTTATGCTATCATTGCATGTGCACATGAGATTATAGACAAGGAAGTCAAAGACAAAACCATCTATATTCTCAGCGATAGCCAAGCTGTTCTTAAAGCTCTTGACTCCTTCAAGGTTGACTCCGGGCTAGTGCTAAATTGTGTAAAGGTCCTCAATAAGGTGGGCCGACACAACAAAATGCAACTGGTCTGGGTCCCTGGACACGTAGGAGTGGAAGGCAATGAAGAAGCAGACAAACTGGCTAGAATGGGATCACAAACAACAATGTGTGGTCCAGAACCGAGGATAGGGCTACCAAGGAGCACTATTATAAGGGCATTAAAGGAACAGGCCAAGGGAAGACACAGATTGACATGGCTATCCAGAGATGGACATAAACACTCTAAGCTCTTCATCGGTGAGGTCACCACAGGGGCAACCAAGTACATTTGGAATAACAGCAGGACGCGAGTCAGGGCGATAACAGGAGCGTTGACGGGCCACTTTGCCACAAACGCACACCTGCAAAAAATCGGCCTGACGCACGACCCGACCTGCAGGGCCTGCGGTGAAGATATAGAATCAATGGAACACTTACTGTGTCACTGCGATGTCCTGGCTAGCAAGCGTATGTACCTCCTAGGTGATGGCTACCCAAAACCGGAGGACTACAAGCACTTTCCAATCAGCGGAATCGCTGCATTAATGCAGCACATCTGCGAGTAGGTTGGAGTGCAAAGGTTATAGGGGTAGACACAAAAGATCCCATTAGGTCGAAGTGTCGCTGCAACTGCAGCCCCCACTTACAAAGATAAGATAAGATAAGATGATGTCCACGCGGGCGAAGCCTCGGGCAAATCCTTGTCTGTAATGATCTAGGAAGCTGAATACATAGGCCACACCGAAATGATTGAGAATCAGATACTTTTTGCAGATAATTGATGAAACCTCTTTTTTAACATGAATATGCAACCTCTTTAGTTATATATTTCGTTTAAATAATAAAAAAATAATGCGAGGGAAAACTGTTATGTCATTATTAAGTTTTTTTAGAAAATCATAAAAATGAAACTCAGTAAGGAACATTTTCGTGCGATAATTTTTCATAACTTTCGTTGCGGTTTATTGCAAGAAGAATGCTTGAATGAACTTTTTGGTTTATATGGCACGGACGCACCATCAAAGGCGACTGTATATCGTTGGTATGCTGAATTCAAACGAGGTCGTGATTTCGTCAGCACCCTTCCATCTTCAGGTCGACCAAAAACAGCCGTTACGCCGGAGAACGTCGCTGCCATCAGAGAATTACTACATGAAGATAGGCATGTCACATATGAGCAGATTCGGGCTGAACTTGGGATTGGAATGACAGCAATAAAAACAATACTACATACAGAACTTGGTGTAAGAAAGTTAGTTTCCCGCTGGATACCACATAATTTAACAGAAGAGCACAAAGTCGCCCGTGTTGATTGGTGTCGAAAAAATCTGAAACGATTTGACGGAGGACAATCAAATGCTGTTTATAGCATAATATCAGGTCTTGGATCTACTCTTACGAACCGGAAAGAAAGCATCAATCGGCTGTATGGGTCTTCGAAGGCGAGACAAAACCTACCAAAGTAGTTCGTTCCCGCAGCGTGTCTAAAAAAATGATCGCTTCGTTCGTCGCTAAAACAGGACATATAATGACAGTTCCTCTTCAGAATCAAAGAACAGTTACCGCCGATTGGTATACTACCGTTTGTTTGCCCCGTGTCATCGCTGAACTTCGTAAATCCAATCCAAACCGTCGCATCATCCTTCATCACGACAACGCTAGCTCCCACACCGCCCGGAAAACTATTGAATATTTAAATACCGAAAACATTGAGTTGATGGACCATCCTCCGTACAGCCCCGATTTAAGCCCCAACGACTTTTTTACATTCCCAAAAACCAAAGATTTGTTGCGAGGAAAACGATTTGAGGACCCCGATTGTGCAGTCGAAGCTTACAATTCTGCCATTTTAAATAGGCCAATTTCAGACTGGCATAGCTGTTTCAATGATTGGTTTAATCGTATGCAAAAATGCATCAATTGTAAAGGTGAATAGTTCGAAAAACAATAATTAAAAAATAATAACATAAAATGTGTAGTTTTTTTTATTCTCAATCATTTCGGTGTGGCTCGTATAAAAAAAAAACTAGATCAAATTGTGAAAAGAAAACCACTAGGCTAGCTAAAAAAAAGCTCGATTACCTGTCGTACGAAAGCTTTTCTCGGCATTTTCTCTGCCTAATATGGATTTACCTACTGTTTGAATCACCAAAAGTACTTTTTGGAACGTTCTGTATTGTTTGTGGTCGCCATCGGCTCTGGCTGCTGATTAGGCATTCTGCGCGGGCGCGCGGAATTAGCGCGACATTCGAGATACGCAACCAGCGAGCGCATCGACTTGCTTGAGAGGCTTCCTTCTTAGAACATCCTGTGGATTATAATTATCACTTTAAATATGTAATATCGTGTCACATTTGGGAATACAAATAGGTTTATTATTTACTAGCTTTTTTATGAGGACATCGTTTTTATGATTGTCTTAGACGGCGAGCGATGCGCAGGCCGCCAGCGGCTCGCGAGCGTGGACATGAATTTTCTCCAGATCCCTCGGGAAGTATGTCAGGATATGCTTATTAGTAAATCATGTCATTTCCCACCCCCTCAACCATCTCTGTGCAAAAAATCACACAATCCATTGTTCCGTTGCGATGGTAAAGAAATTAACAAAAAAAAGTATATTTTCAGTTCCCTCGGGAACTGCATCGGGCTATGCTATTTTCACGGGATACAAAGTAACCTATGTCCTTCCTCGTGACACAGAATACCTGCATACCAAATTTCATTAAGATTGGTCAAGGCGTTGAAGCGTGAAAAGGTAACAAACAAACAAACACATTTTCACATTTATAATATTAGTAAGGATTAAAGGTTAATCAAATTATGAAGAAATGGCAGCTAAATTAACTGACAAATTATTTCATTGTCTTTATTTTAAAATGATTATTACAATGAATAACATTATGCATATTTATGTAAACATTTATTATGTGAAGGCACTGACTGTGCACTAGGAAATACTGAAGACGCCTTCTGCATACTCTTTGGCTCATCTCCAGGTGATTGTATTGTAATAACATCTTCACTTCCACGTTCCTTATATCATACTCCTGCTTCTTCTTTGTACGTGGTGCAGCGTGATTTAAATAAATAAATAAAATAAAAATTTAGTTTATTAACAAAAACACATGAAATCAGCACATTAATACAATAATCCCACACTAGGCTACGCCTGTCTTGTGGAGATCAATAATACGGTTTACAAATTGAAATGCGGCTGCAGATATACACTAAGAAAAGTAACTAAATAGATGAAAGCTGGATATTAGGAACACATTAAAAGAAAAAAAAAATGATTTTAATACAAAAAATTATTTTGCAGTTCTTAAGCACACTTTTTGGTATTAAATCTCCTTTTTGCGTTGGTAGCTTAATGAAACTTTTTATGAAACTAACATAGAAAAAGAATAATTTAAGGGTTGAAATGTGATTTATGTTTCATTTTTGGGGAGGATTGAAAAAATGTTAAACCATCTTATTTTACGTGTGTTTTGATCCCTCTGTCCAGTAGGATCCACCATCTCTATCCACCAGTGGATTGAATAGCACTGTGATCCACCATAGATCTGGGTGATCCTGTGATACTTGCATCTCTTAATATGCTCCACCAGTTGAAAAGGTAGATAGTTTTTTTATTTGATAGTATTTAGCGTAATAACTGGGATTATTTTACTTTGGTTTAATATAGGTCTTTACCTTTTTTGAAGTTCAATGCCAATTTTTATTTAAAATAAAAAAGTTATTCTTTTCTATTGTTGACCTTATGTTAACACTACTTATAGTCTTTTATTAGTAACTAGCGGCATGTCTTTCATTTTCCAATTCCCTGAGCTATGTACCATTGAATGAAACTAAGGCGTTTTCTTTGTTGTCAGATAGGGCATTTTTTAGACTATTTAATTTTCTTGAATTTTCCTGAAAGTGACGAAATCTTATGCGGAGTATTCCCAAATATGACATTAGTAACGAAGAAACTGCTGCGATAACTCTAGAGCTTTAAAATTAGCCTCAATAAAGGCGATTTTTTCAGGTGGAAAAACCCGACTTAATGGGGTTAAAGCCACCCTGTTCTCAAAATATCTAAACAATAGGCATATGTTTACCACCATTTAATATCTAATAGTCTAATGCAATTTTCAGAATAAATTTTGTTTTAATAACTTTTGTTCTTATTATTAATTTTCATTATTAGACTTTTTTATACAATCAGTAATTTCATTGGTAAAGACCTAATATCTATTACAAATATAGAGTGATGTTTAGCAAATATATTAAAAGCTGTATGACGAGTAGGTACTTCGGTTTCAGAGATTTGTTGTGTAAACCGAAGTTCAGCTTCAGACGATAGGCGTCCAGTCTGCTTTAATGCCCATAATAATTTTACTTATTTCTTCACGAAAAGTTTTCATACAAAGGATCATTGCGGTGGCCGCAGACTAGCGACGCGCTTCAGGCAAAGCGGAGATTGCCGCTGATCACACACACCTTCGATTGGAACTACTAAAAAGCCTTAGGGCATTACCTATGGGTCCATAGTGTAAGCAGAGCAGATCAGTGCAGCAAGGCAAGTTATTCCATGTTTCAGTGGTAAAGCTTATGCGTATTTATTTGTGAAGCAAATACATTTTTCATCCCCCCATCTCGGAAATTGTATTTTTGCTCTTCGATATCTGAGTGCAAAAACCGATTTTAATCGCTAGAGGATAATGTAAATATCTGAGTGCAAAAGCCGTTTTTCTTCGCTAGAGGAGAAAAGTAAATTGAATTTAGAACATCGTGAATTCAAAACGTTATTATACTTATTTACTTCTACCTCCATAGTGTCGAGTTTATCATACAACCTTTTTTAATTTGTTAAAAACTCAGACTCGGAACCTTCTTGGTGTACTTTTTTTTATTTGCTTTGCGAGCGCCATTGTCTTTTCACGTCATATTGTTAAAACCTTAGGTTAAAAACAAGAAACTTGAAAAAAAATGAAAAACCTAAAATGAGTGATTATAGTGACGAGGAAGTTTATTTGACGCCAACAGGATTGACTGAAACTGTTTGTAATGCGCAAATGTTTTTTTATCCATTTAGTCATTTCCTCGCTGAGGTGGAATGAAAAGTTACGTGTTGCACTCGAGTGCAAATATTTTTCACCTCGTACTCTTTTGATTCCCTCGCTAACGCTCAGGATTCTAGTTTCTTCCTCCTTCGCTTGCTCGGTCATTAAAATTGAGCACGCAGTTAAAAAGCAACTTTGCACTCTTTTATAACAAATAACTATTTTTGTTGATCTTAAATGTAAATAGTTAGATTTTACAAGTTTAGCGAACTCTATGTGCTCTTTGCTAAGTATTACTTTTCAAAATACTGAAAGGGATCATTTAAGGCCTGATCATCGTTCTTTGATTTCCTTTTCGGTATTTTCACTTTTCTAACGATTTAACTTTGAAATTTCATGTGTTTAATACCGTCCACGCGTTTTGTATTGTGCTTAGCGTTGTAAGTTTCTTAGCTGTACATGAGCGTATCGTTTTTTACTTTTTCTTGCAATGTAACTGGTAAATTTGATGTATTTCATACCGTTAAGGCATAGTAACAATTTAATGCGCCAATACGTCAATTCGTTGCGACGCCGACGTACGCAAACCTGAAAATGAGTTTTCCCCAGATCCCTCGAGAATTATCTCAGGCTATGCTAATTATTAGTCTATATCATTTTACATCCCGTTATCTATCTCTGTGCAAAAACTTACAACAATCCGTTACTCTGTTGCGATGTTAAAGAAATCAACCAAAAAAGAGTCACTCACTTTTTTTCGCAATAACAATACTTCTTCTACCCTACGTACGTGTCAAGAAAGTAAAAAAAATAAAAAAAAAATGTCGAGAAAGTATATTTCGGATCATCAGAAGGGTTTTGGCCGTATCCAAGAAATAAACTCGTCTTTGAGAAGTTTTGGAGTGTACAATCAATATTCACAAACGTTTGCAACACGAGGCTTCACGATGATTCGGATGAAAACCGATTATTTTATAGACTGCGATGAGTTCGGCACGGGGCTGGCTTCCCAAGTTGACAGTTCAGCTGCTCGATCAAAAGTGCTAGTAAAATAATTGGCGCCTCTGTCGTAGCCTCTGTAGGTAGGCTGCATTGCCTTTAATGGTTCGTTAATCACAACGATTCTGGTTGGCTAACAAACAAGTACCAACACTACCAACTTCCGGGTTCCGGTCTCGCATAGACCACGTCTTGGCCAAAGATGACTTATTACTACTCTAGCTAACCGCTTGACGTTTCAAGATAAAACACACGGTGCTTCGACGCATGCATAGATGGCGCCACGTCCTTGCGCTCCGACATATATAAATGCGGGCTGTCGTACAGTTCATTGCTTTCTCGACCCCGTAGTACGGCACGTACCTACATAAGGTAGAAGAAGTATTGTTATCTAGCACTGGACGTTCTTCGGCTGATATGATGATGATGATGGATCCTAACAAGATTGGCATCGCCCCAATTGGAGACCGCCTGTTTAAGCGCTCAATCGTGGCCTCTCTTTGAGATGGTATCTGCACTCCTAGCGCGATCACTAGATAAGTCAGATATTTTTCGCAAACGTATATATATTAGTACTCTACCGGTTTGTAGCAGCTCGTTAACAAGTGAATCAAAAAAAAAAGTATGCAGCAAAAACAAATCATCAATAGCCAATAGTTCAGACGAGCAGCCATCGACGACCACTTTAAAGTCAGATACCTACTTACACAAAACAGTAATTCGTAGGAAGTTTACCAATAAGGCTAGCATGCCATGGCTTGGAGACAGCAAGAGACAAGGCGAGAGCTTCACCGGGCTTTCTATAGTATCACTCTATACTTGCGTGCTATAGAGGAGAACCGCAGGAGAACCAAAAAAGAATAGCTAAACTGAAGTGTTCGTGGGCAGGGCACATAGCTCGTAGAACAGATGGCCGTTGGGGCAGTAAAGTACCGGAAAACGTAGCGTAGACAGGCCTCCCACGCGGTGGACCGACGACCTGGTGAAGATCGCGGGAAGCCGATGGATGAGGGCAGCGCAGGACCGGTCGTAGTGGAAATCCTTGGGGGAGGCAGTTGTCCAGCAGTGGACGATTTTCGGCCGATATGATGGTGATGATGATGCGTAGAACACTGGAAGGTCTACCGTCGACTGACGCCGGCAAAAACCAAACTGATGGTGACCCAGGAATTCGTCCAAGCCAGGAGGTCATTGTCTCAGGTAGGTATGCAAAGAGGCGTGTGTGTAACGCTCCATAATTTTTGAGGTATAGCTATAGCATACCCTGGACACTTTATAAAACGGGCCAGAAATGATATTTCAAAAAAGGAATGACGGAACAAACAAAATGGCGAAATAACCAAACTGTAACCAATCTGTATCAATCTGGATGACGAGGGGGTGAGGTTGGAATCTAGAGAGCGGCAGAGAGTGTCCATACTGTATGTTATCACTAATGTATATACTTTGGCTATATAATATATAGGTCAATTAAAGGATTTTTAACAATTATTATTGTCATGTGACAGTGTTTGGATTAGTAAGAACGGCTCAACTGATTTGGCTGTTCTTTTTTGTTGCGACATGGATTGTATATCGTATATTCAAGCCGCGGGCAACATTATGTTAATCATAAAAATATGTTTCCGATACATTACTTTCAAATCACCACATCGTGAGCAAGGCGCGATCTTGTGAATGAGATGTGTGGGATGGCGGCGCCTAACGGTTCGAGTCGTATGCTAATCCATTCTCTATAAAAATAAAAATATGAGTCACACACAGTACCAGCATCTCACCTGAGCTAAGGAATTACTAGGGATGCCTCGATACGCCTTTTTGCCGATACGATACCGATACTCTTATAAAAATATCGGCGATACTGATACTGATACCGATACGCTTATTGAATTCAAAAAGCAAGGTAAAATAAATAAAACACAATTAATTAATAGTTTCAGTAATCAAAATTAACATTTTTAAGATTTTTATTTAAAAAACAAAGTATTCTTAAGTTTTGCGGGCAAAGGCGATTTCGCAAGTCTGTTTGAATAAGACCTGCGGTGGAAAATAGTCTCTCAGATGCGACAGATGCCTCGTTTGCAACGAAATAGATGGGACAACACGCGCGTTTACATTACATTTTTAAAGCGCGAAATTTGAAAAGTATCGTTGAATCAGCCATAAAAATATCGCCGATACCGTATCGATATCGGATGCATCCCTAGGAATTACCCGTTTAGAATCAATGTACAGTCCAGCAATTTTATTAAAAACATTGATGTTTTCCGGCTTGAAGATGGGATAGCCAGTTCTCCATTGCATTGGGGAATCTTGGTAAGCCCGCTTCCATATTTAGCATCATCGTCACTTACTATTAGGTGGGGTGATGCCAAGGGCTTAATTGCTATCCTTACTATTATTATAAATGTGAAAATGTGTTTGTTTGTTTGTTACCTTTTCACGCTTCAACGCCTTGACCAATCTTTATGAAATTTGGCATGCAGGTAGCCTGTGTCACGGGGAAGGACATTGGCTACTTTTTATCCTGGGAAAAGAGCATAATCTGATGCAGTTCCTGAGGGAACTAAAAAAATACTCGATTGTTGTGATTTTTTGCACAGAGATGGTTGAGTAGGTGGGAAACGACATAATTTACTAATCACCCTTAAAGACAGTCATTAAAACGATGTCCACGCTGGTGAAGCCGCGGGAAAAAGCTAGTTTGTGAATAAAAAAATATATTTGGCCCTGTCACCATAATGACTGATAGACCTACTCGTACGTATTAGCAAATTTTATTATAGTCTTCTTAAGTCTATCCATCTGACCAGTGTTCCTGTATACTCGGATAACTTTTTGAAACTTTTTGCCCATAGGAAACTTGCGCATAACCTTACTAATATTATAAACACGTAAGTTTGTATGTCTGGATGTTTGTTACTCTTTCACGCCACAACAGATGAACGGATCTCGATGAAATTTGGTAGGTAAACAGATTAGGACTTGGATTAACATATAGGCTACTTTTTTCCACGCTCGCGAACCGCTGGCAAAAGCTAGTGTGTGTATAAACGTCACGTTGCACAGTCCTTAGGTGTAAATCTGCATAGCATTACACGTAACCGCGGGTGGTGCTGGCAGTGGGGTCTTCTACACCTTTAGTGGAACGGTAGGTTAGTGGGTTTCTAAACTTATCTCCCAGGTACACCGGTGGATTCCTGTTTCGTTTTTCAAAAAAGTAATGCAATACGGACACAGTTAAACGTCACCCAATTATCGATGTAAAATTATTTCAAAATCAAATGAATCAAATACTACGTTTGTATGGGATTTATGAACTCGAGCGGGCTCTTAAACAAAAGTGCTACCTTAGACTCCGTATTAATTAACAAAGATCCTAAGATTGATTCTCATCCCATTATTCGTGCGTCAGTCCAAAAGGAAAAGCATCGTATTGGAGGATCGTGACTCACACTTACCAAGACCACTCTAAATGAGTCATATGGTAACCCGATTGTACGCCAGCCCACACTAATAGCTTTCAAGTAAGTAACGGACCTACATGACATTGCTAAATTTGATTTAAAATAATGAGTACGAGAAATTATGAGTACTATAAATACGTCATCATATCATCATCATCATTTTAGCCGAAACACATCCACTATTGGCCAAGTATATACAGTATGGACAATCCCTGCCGCTCTCTAGATTGCGACCTCACCCCCTCGTCATCCAGATTGATGCAGATTGGTTGTCGAACGTATAGGATTTTCCCGCCATTTTGTTTGTTCCAGTATTCCTTTTTTGAAATGTCATTTCTGGCCCGTTGTATGAAGTGTACAGGGTGTGTTATTCTACAGAGGCCTCCCCCAAAGATTTCCATGACGACCGCTCCTTGGCTGCCCGCATCCAGCAACTTTCCGCTACCATAACCAGATCGTCGGTCCACCGTGTAGAAGTCCTGCCTACGCTACGTCTTCCGATGCGCGGTCGCCACTCGAGAACTTTACTGGCCCAACGGCCATCTGTTCTATAAACTATGTGCCCTGGCCAATGCTACTTAAGTTTAGCGATTATGTGAGCTATGTCGGTTACCTTGGTTCTCTTACGGACCTCCTCATTTCTGATTCGATCGCGTAGGTAAATTCCGAGCATAGTTGGTTTAGTTTCCGAACATGCATACATACTTACATTCATTTAGCAAACAAAACGTAGCGTAGGCAGGCCTCCCACGCGGTGGACCGACGACTTGGTGATGGTCGCGGGAAGCCGCTGGATGCGGGTAGCGCAGGACTGGTCGTCGTGTGGAAGTCCTTGGGGATCGAAGCCTTTGTCCAGCAGTGGACGTCTTTCGGCTGATATGATGTCAATGATGATGATATCACATATTTTGATACTTTCATGTAAATCAAAACCTTAGCTAACGTTCATGGGGCGAGGGGCAAGCGAGGCAGTTTCCGTTGACCTACAATCATGAAATTAGGCAAGAAGCAAGGTCTCACAACACAAGTAAAGGGGAAATTCTAAAACTGAAATTTGTTGTTGTATCTTATTTTTTGGGATTACCTACAGATTGAAATATGCAGTTGCAGAATTGACCGTGACGATATATGTATGGGAGAATTGTTTTTTAACTACGAAGTTGAAAAATGGAAGATTCAAGATTAAAGGTATTTATTCAAAAAAAGGTGCAAATTACACTCTTTCTGATAGTCATATAATAATAATTTTGAAAAAAAAATTAACCGACTTCAAACAGGAAACTAAGGTTCCCCTCAATTTATCTGGGATGCCATCATCAGATCCTGGTTTCCTTATCATGGTATCACCCTTGGGATGTCTTCTTTCCAACAAAAAAGAATCATCAAAATCGGTTCATAAATGACGAAGTTATCCACGAACACACATAAAATATCGAAATTGATAAACCTCCTCCTTTTTTTAAGTCGGTTAAAAATAACAATAACATAATGTCATTTGTGAAAAATCAAGAAATAAAAAATCATTAGTTAATAACGTCAAAAAGTTGTTGTTTTCAATACTATCTTTCAATCTTATAGTTGTACACTTGATGTTTTTAAGGTTCCACGCCCAAATGTGTTTTTATTCAGCAAGTTTTGAGCTTGTACGTACGAGTATGCCGTTTTGTGATAGATAAAGAAACCTTCAAAAATTCACCTTTTTGTATGGGAACGGCCTTATTAATCATATCAGCCACAAATCGTCCACTGCTGGACAAAGGCCTCTCCCAAGGATTTCCACGACGACCGGTCCTGCGCTGCCCGCATCCATCGGCTTCCCGCGACCTTCACCAAGTCATCAGTCCACCGCCTTATTATTGTTTAGTAAATTGGACTAGGACTTGAAAAGCGTCGGTGGCTCAACCGGTAACGACTCGGTCCATCTAACCAGAGGTACCGGGTTCAAATCTGGACGGCCAATGTACCAATGAGTTTTTCAAAAACTTACGTACATACTTACCGATTGCTTTAACGGTGAAGGAAAACATCGTGAGGAAACCTGCACACGCCTGCGAAGGAACTCGAAGGTTGTGTGTGAAGTCGACCAACCCGCACTGGGCCCGCGTGGTCGACTAAGGCCTAATCGCCCTGATTCAGGGTAGGCTCGAGCCCCTCGGTGGGGACGTATATGAGCTGTAATGATGAAATTGGACTAAGGCCCGATCGCCCTACTTCAGGGTAGGCTCAAGCCCCTCGGTGGAGACGTATATGAGCTGATATGATGATGATGATGATATTCGTAAATAGAACACATATTTTGTATAAATTTTAGCCAGTTACCTGTTACGGTTCAAAAGATGCAGTTTTTTAAGAGGCGGACGATTGGACATACAGCGTAGGTTTAGTAACGTTACCTGGTACGGAACCCTAAAAAGTGCGCAATGCGTGAGCCGCTTCGCTCTTGTATGGTGAGAATCAACGAACTATCGAACCTTCCCGCAGAGCAATTATCATTGTTTCGTTTTTTAGAAGCATGTTAATACATAAAAGTAAGTGTGTATGAAACCACGGTAAAAGTGAAACTTTACAGAGGACGAAACGATCATACCGTCAGACGAAAGCGACCGTCACACGACATGCAACACACAGACGAAAAAACGTGAGACGATGTAATAAAAGTTTCACTTTAAAAACAATTTGGAGGTATTTTTACAATTTGATACTAAAAAGAGCACATTAATAACATTGTATATTATATATATTTTTAAATCCTTTAATTGATATTAGTAATGAGTATATTCATTCATTGATATTCATAGTATTTTGGCCTGTGACGTCACAACTTTTTGGGATTTGAAAAATCATATAAAACTAAACAGTGATCAAAAGATAGTACTAATATACAATATATGCTTTGTCAAAAGTGTTCAACTTAGTTTCTTAAAATAATCTCCATTTTCATATAAACAAAAAACTGTTCTAAAAGAAATTTTGAGTGCTTCTCAGCGAGACTACAGGTGATCGCAAGGCTGGCAGCTTTTTAGGGCAACGCATAAGCATCGCCATCCAGCGCGGAAACGCTGCCAGTATGCTGGGTACCATGTCATGTAGGAATGCAATGGACGGCATTTATTATTTACTATCTTTTGCCCGCGGCTTCGCCCGCGTGGACATCGTTTTTGTGACTGCCTTAGAGGGTGCGCGGTGCGTGAGCCGTAAGAGGATCGCGAGCGTGGACATGAATTTTCTCCACATCCCTCGGGAATTATGTCAGGATATGCCTATTAGTAAATCATGTTATTTCCCACCCCCTCAACCATCTCTGTGCAAAAAATCACACAATCCATTGTTCCGTTGCAATGTTAATTAACCAAAAAAGAGTATATTTTCAGTTCCCTCGGGAATTGCATCGGGCTATGCTATTTTCACGGGATAAAAAGTAGCCTATGTCCTTCCTTGTGACACAGGCTACCTGCATGCCAAATTTCATTAAGATTAGTCAAGGCGTTGAAGCGTGAAAAGGTAACAAACAAACAAACACATTTTCACATTTATAATATTAGTAAGGAGAAGCCTATGGTTTGAAACGAAAAATCAATGATTGTATGTAATAAAATAAACTAATGGTTTATTAGATCTTTGCAAATTATGCGCCAGTGTACCTAACTACCTTAAAGTTATAAAAAATTACTTATTTTTTCAACAATGTCATTGTACAGTGAATAACAATGTACAATGGCCTTGTGATTTTGGGGTTCCTTGGTAACCTTTCGTGCGTGATGTCGACTTTTACTTACTGTCTGATAGCCTGTTAATGAAAGTGTTACTTTACATAATACTTTTTTCACACCACGTGCTCGACGATGACTATTTACATATCATACAACCCTTACCGAAAGCAAATCATTTTAGCCCTTGACTTTAGCCGGGTTGTAATATGGTACTGAATTTCATTATAACCCGCAGGTTAATAATGAAATTTCACATCTCATAGTTCTTATTGTTATGCCTTTAAAGTCTAGTTTCGTGAAGTCCGCACCGAGCACGCTCACTGTCGCCGTCTCGCCGAACTTATTTGAAAATCGAATTTATTCGAAAATCGCGCTGGCCGCGACATGCTGAATGGAACACATTTTAAGAAATCTAAAACAAAAGACGCGAGCGTTACAAGACGCTGCAGTATACGAAGTTAATAGCTATATACCATACCACCTACCAACGATACCAAGGTGGTGTTGTGGTATGGTATGGTTGTCGGTCGTCGGTCGACTTCACCGACGACCTGGTGGAGATCGCGGGAAGCCGATGGATGCGGGCAGCGCAGGACCGGTCGTCGTGAAAATCCTTGGGGAAGGCGTTCATCCAGCAGTAGACGTTTTTCGACGATGATGATGGTATGGAGAGATTTTGTTTCTAGTAATCTTCTTTTTTAATTGTCTCGCAAAAGCTGAGAAAAGTAGAGTACACTCCTCGGGGATAAAGCTGTTTATGTTTTGGGCGCGCTTGAACCCCTCACTGCGCTCAGGACTCGTGTTAATTCCCTCGCTTCGCTCGGGAATTGACTCATAACAGCCTCGCTGCGCTCGGGAGTTAAATCTAGGGTCCTTCGTTACGTTCAGGATTCAAAATTGCGCCCGTGCCATAAAACAGTGCTTTATCCCCTCGGTGTATAATCTACTATTACCGCCTCTGTGGCGTAATGGTCAAATCCATTAGCTTCACATCAGGAGAACGCGGGTGCGATTCTCAGCGGAGTCTAACTGGGTAAAACTCAGTTTGATTGGTGGATGGGTATTTTCTAAGTCCAACTGGGTAGTAACTACCATTTTATCTAAATCTTATATCTTCGGCATTATCGTTACTTACCATCAGGTGAGGTGATGCGAAGGACTTACCAATTGTGCAGAAAAAAAATCGCAATTATGTATTTTGGAAACGGCGGCTTATGGTTGGGTCGATCACGTACATTAACTGAACAGAAGCACGGCCACTGTTAGACAGGTTCGACTGTTAGTTAACAGGATGGATTCATTCAGCCGTGTCAGAGGCCTTATAGCTGGCCACCACGCAAGTATCAAGCGCGCTCGCTCCCTCCGTCACGCCGTACAATATGTCAGATATCGACTTTGAAAGCATTCGGTCCAGTAACTAAAAAGTTCAAAATGGCGGCCACTTTTTAAAATTCTGAGTACGGATTCGTGATAAGGGACCTCAGGGACCCTCAAATATCGATTTCGGAAGCAAGTGGTCCAGTAACTAAAAAGTTCAAAATGGCGGCCACTTTTTTCAATTCTGAGTACGGATTCGTGATAAAGGACCTCAGGGACCCTCAGATATCGATTTCGGAAGCAAGTGGTCCAGTAACTAAAAAGTTCAAAATGGCGGCCACTTTTTTCAATTCTGAGTACGGATTCGTGATAAGGGACCTCAGGGACCCTCAGATATCGATTTCGGAAGCAAGTGGTCCAGTAACTAAAAAGTGCAAAATGGCGGCCACTTTTTTCAATTCTGAGTACGGATTCGTGATAAGGGACCTCAGGGACCCTCAGATATCGATTTCGGAAGCAAGTGGTCCAGTAACTAAAAAGTTCAAAATGGCGGCCACTTTTTTCAATTCTGAGTACGGATTCGTGATAAGGGACCTCAGGGACCCTCAGATATCGATTTCGGAAGCAAGTGGTCCAGTAACTAAAAAGTTCAAAATGGCGGCCACTTTTTTCAATTCTGACAAGACAAATCTAACGACACCTCACACTCCAAAATCCATCAAGCCGTTTAGGCTACAGGACGTGCCAAAGAAACAAACATACATACACCCAAATAAGTTGCACACAAAATTAATAACTACATATACTATACAACCAAAGCATAACGCATAACGTCTGATTTTACTCCTCATAAATGTTCATACCCCGGGCATATATATGAAAATCAATTCTTAAGGAGTAAACTCCAAAAATATTGGGGTTTCCTGAATACATTTAGCGGTATACTGAAAATCCAAGACGCATGACTGTACAATGATTCCCCCTTCGAAAAATAAGTAGCGGATAGACAGATGTGCTCAATTGGTTTAAATGAACTGGTCCAAATCGAGTGAGATTCACGAGTCCTAGGAACTGTTTCGGCGTCTGACTCATAGAGTGCAATACTGCATGAAATATTTTTAATGTGAGAATAAAACATCTGCATTATATTTTGCCCAAGGATTTTTTTCTTAAAGTGAAGGCGCGTTGGGCATTTTTGAGATAGGAAAAAAACATTGAACTCGCGACACTGTAGTGTAACCGCCACCGTGCCAGGAACACTCGCAAGGTCAAAACTTTGTCAACCTAGTCGTTCGCCAGGAACACTCGGATGGTCAAAACTTATGAAACTGTAAATAGTTTTCACTTCCGTCGGCAATCCCGGAGTGGTTAGGTTAGGTTTTTTATTTACAATTGGTAGGCCCTTGGCATCATCTGACTTCTGATGGTAGTAACGATGTTGCCGAAGATGGAAGCGGGCTTACAAAGATTCCCCATCGCAATGGAGAACTGGCTATCTTATCTTCAAGACTGAACATATCAATGTTGTTAACACTGATGTTTGGCGGCAAAACTAAGATAAGATGGTGGTCGCTAGCCAGGCGGGCTTAGAAAACACCCCACCACAAACCAAACCGAGTCTTACAAAGTTGACCCAGCCGGGGATCGAACCCGCGACCTCCTGGTGTCAAGCGAAGGGACTAACCATTACGCCACGGAGGAGGCGGTTAAAAGGAAAGGCGCCTAGGCGGTTGCCTAAGGAAATAGTGGTGTTAACATATCTACGCTGTTTTCAGGGTTCCGTACCCAAAGGGTAAAAACGGAACCCTATTACTAAGACTTCGCTGTCCGTCTGTCCGTCTGTCTGTCTGTCTGTCCGACTGTCACCAGGCTGTATTTCATGAACCGTGATAGCTAGACAGTTGAAATTTTCACAGATGATGTATTTCTGTTGCTGCTATAACAAAAAATAATAAAAGACAGAATAAAATAAATATTTAAGTGGGCTCCCATACAACAAACGTTATTTTTATAGATAATGGTATGGAACTCTTCGTGCGGGAGTCCGACTCGCACTTGGCCGGTTTTTTGAACAAAGCTAATTGCTTCGATACATTGCAATTAATCGTCATATCACTCGATTGACAACTGCCTTCAGGATCTTACTGCCTTGTTAGCAGCAAAAGCCGCGGGAGGTGAGCGTGCCTGTAGCTCCGGGACCTTCCTGGACAGTAGGTAGTGGTTCTCTTCCATGAGGCACTCGCCTTGCAGAGTACTGGGACAAGCGTCTTGGCGGCAAGACCTACCGTAACTGGTCCTTGTCTTCACCTCATGGTGTTGGCAGGAATAGCGGTAATCACTGTATGCCCAAGGGTAGGAAAGTGGGGACGCTATATCATAAACCTGGTAGTTTAACGTATTTGGTAGATATACGAGAGGGAATGCCTTGTTAGAAGTCTGGACATCGCAGATAAATTAGGAAAATATTCTTACTTAGTCTAAAACTATATCTCACTAACGGCTTCAGATGAATCAGCTTTCCCCTGGCATCCAATGACGAGGATTCTACTAGCAACATGTAACTGAACAGTTACAAAATGTACAGTTAGACAGTTGCCAACACTACGGCCAACACCGTAACAAACACAATATAATCTTTTGTTTCAGTAACACTGACGCTGCACTGAAACAGCTCAACAAAACAATGTATAAGTTCAGTCGACTTTTCGAGGCTGTTTTGTTTTCCAATTATGGAATGTAGCCGAAGATATGCGAGGAAGTTACTGTTCTAATATACTCGTACACTCACGAGCGTTAAAACTCTTAAGGCCCAGTGGTACTTCAAAATCTGTCTTTGTCTTTTTCTTTACGTGTAAAGAGGGAAGAAAATAACCACACTTTTACACTTTTTCGATGTTTTCGTTTTTATTTTCATCATATTTATCTCAAATAAAAATCCAATCGACGTTTTTCCTTGAGTCACCTATGAACTTTATTTTAGTAAATAAATCATATTATTAAATTACTTATTTTAATAATAAAACCGAAAATAGACGATACAATGGCTCGAAAAGCGAAATTATTCTATCGAGCCAACTGTATTAAATCGTGTTTCCATTCGATATAGTCCCTCGTAACTATTCTCAATAATAGCAATATGTTTTCCTAGATTTTAAATTTACTGTTGACTACTTAAAAAATGAATTCTAAAAACCTGTTTCAGCGGATTTTTAGGTACCACTGCGCCTATGTCTTAGCAATACTCCAAATTGCAAATGCAAAGATTGCTTACCTCTGAAGGTTGGAGGCCTACACTCGAAGTTGTTACCGAATGAGTGTACCTGGGACAAACAGTTCAGTTAGGTAGGTCCAACTTCGAGAAAGAGATCAATCGTCGTATCCAACTCGGCTGGGCAGCGTTCGGGAAGCTTTGCAATATCTTTACGTCCCAGATACCGCAGTGTCTTAAGACCAAGGTTTCTGACCCGTGTCTGTTGTCAATGATGGCATACGGAACTGAGACATGGTTACTTATTATGGGCCTCATAAGAAGGCTCAAGGTCACCCAAAGGGCAATGGAGCGTGCTACGCTCGAAATTTCTCTGCGTGATCGAATCAGAAACGAGGAGATCCGTAGGAGAACCAAAGTAGCTCTCAGAATTTCTAAACTTAAGTGGCAGTGGGCGGGGCACATTGCTCGTAGAACAGATGGCTGTTGGGGAACTAAGTTCTCGAGTGGCGACCGCGTACCGGAAGACGTAGCAGGCAGGCCTCCCACTTTGTGGACCGACGACCTGATGGTGAAGGCCGTGGGAAGCAGCTGGATGCTGGCAGTGTAGGTTTGGGTGTTTGTGGAAATCCTTGGGGAAGGCCTCAGTCCAGCAGTGGACGTCTTTCGGCTGATATATGATGACGATGAATAAAATATATAAATTCAATATTTTATTGCTATTTGAAAGACCTTTACTTCACATCGGCACATATGTACGTCCCCACCGAGGGGCTCGAGCCTACCCTGAATTAGAGCCATCGGGCCTTAGTCGACCACGCGGGCCCAGTGCGGGTTGGTCAACTTCACACACAACCTATGAGTTTCTTCGCAGATGTGTGCAGGTTTCCTCACGATGTTTTCCTTCACCGTAAGAGCGTCGGATAAACGTACATATGAGATCGAAATTCAAAAACACATTGGTACGTGGCAGGACTCGAACCACAACTTACCGGATAGGAGGTAGCGGCCCTTGCCGTTGCGCCACCGACGCTATTTGAAAGACCTTTACCTTAAATAATGATATTTTATCAAGCGACTTCCAAAAAGGAGGAGGTTCTCAATTCGTCTGTATGTTTTTTTTATGTGTGTTACCTCATAACTTTGGACTGGGTGAACCGATTTTTATTATTCTTTTTTTATTTGAAAGCTAGTGCTTCCCGCGTGATCCCACATAAATTTTATCAAAATTGGTGTAGTTATTCGAAAATGAACAAAAACAAAAAATAATAATGCAAAAAGTACTAAGTTTTTGCTATGGAAGTCGGTTTTTCAACGTGTTTAGCCTTATTTAATTATTTTCAGTTTTTGCTTGACATGGATTTTAAGAATTTAGAGTGCAATATCTTATTTGAGTTCCTTAGTTGCCTCAGGGCGGTTCGCATAGATCTTAATTAGCCAAAAATCACCTTTGCCAAAAAACACACAGAAAGTAATATCTAAATAAGTTTAATCGCAACTTCTTGGCGGCCAATAACGAGAGTTTTCACGACCTCGAAACTTGCTTTGTAACAATGTCATTGTTTCGCGAGCGTGACACTTGGCGCCATCGCCATCCTGTTCAAACCACATCTCACATAAGTCCATTCCCTCCAATTCATTCTAAAAAATATACACGAGTCAGCAACGATTGCCGTCGACAGTCACGGTGACACCTTCATCTATAGATATAAAAATGAATCCCTATTTCCCTTGGTCACGGCATACGCGTGAACGGCTGGACCGATTTCGCTAATTCTTTTTTTGTCGAGTTCGTTATTTTCAGGAGAAGGTTCAGTAGGGTAGGATAGTGTAGTGTAGGGTAGTGAAGTGTAGGGTAGGGTAGAATAGGGTAGTGTAGTGTTAGGGTAGTGTAGTGTAGGGTAGTGTGGTGTAGGGTAGGGTAGGGTAGGGTAGGGAAGGGTAGGGCAGGGTAGGGTAGTGTAGTGTAGTGTATGGTCCGTTTACCCTTGCCCACGGAGCACACCAACCTGTCACTTTTTGATATCGTGAGTTTTTGAAAGGTTTTTTTTAATAAAAACTTGAGTGCGTTTTGGCTGCACCTCACCTGATGGTAAGTGCCGATGCAGCCGAGGATGTGACACGCAAGCTCAAGTAGTGCCCATTCACTCTCGTGTTGAAGATTCCTAAATTATACGAATCGGGGAATACAGACGGCGGAAGGGAATTCCTCTCCTTGGCCGTTCGCATGATGAACGAAAAAGCAAAACGCTTCGTGCAACAAGGTGGAACATTGACGACAAAGGGGTGGAACCGCTTTCTGCGCCTGGTCGTCCGATGATGAAATGGAGAGGGGGGAATGAGGTCGTGAAGCTCCAGGGCACACTCTCCGAAATGAATCCTGTAGAACACCGATAGACAGGCGACTTTGCGGCGATGCTCGAGGCTTTGGAGCCTGTTTGATACAAGTTCCTCGTCGTCAATGAGTGTCCTAGCGCGTCGAAGGCACGTCCTCGACATGTGAGTTTTCATCTCCCCATCTCCAATTCAGCTTGTTTATGAAGCCGTTACGTTAAGGTGAAAATGCGCCTCGTCACTAAAGATGATTTTGTTGTGAAATTCATTGTCAGTTTGCAGTTCGGCCAAGATCTAATTGTTAAAGTTTCTGCGCTGTTTATGGTCCTCAGGCTGTTGAGTTAGCAAGATCTTGTAAAGCGATAGAGGTGTAATTCCTGGCAACGATGTCGGCTGGAGATGTGAGGGTGTTCTACCACACTGACACTGCTGATCATTTAGACTGATGGTGGGTAAGGGTTTTTTTCATATTTCAATAAAACCGGCCAAGTGCGAGTCGAACTCACGCATGAAGGGTTCTGTTTGTTGTATGGTCCCTTTTAAATATAATTTTATTTTAATTTAATTATATATTTTTAAAGTGAATAATACAACTCAAATCCTGTGAATATTTCAAGCGTCCTACCTGTTGCCGTTATCAATATCGAGCAAAAAATCGCGTTTGCTGTATGGGAGCCCCCTTAAATATCTGTTTTATTCTGTTTTTTCGTATTTGTTGCTATAGCGGCAACAGAAATAAAACCTAAATCAACCTACTAAAAAGTAGCAAGTAATACAGTACGAATGGTATCTGTGAAAATTTCATCTGTCTAGCTATCACGGTTCATGAAATATAGCCTAGTGACAGACGGTCGGACGGACAAACAGACAGCGAAGTCTCAGTTATAGGAACCCTGAAAACGTCCACTAAAATTCATCAATGTCTTAGTCAAAAGCGTCGGTCAACTGTGCACGCCGAAGTGATCACGTAATTTGCGAATCGTCACAGTAAAATTTTACCCATTTTTGTAATGCGTTTTCACTATTAACAAACGTTCTTTCAAGCTGTAACGCAACACTTTCGTAACTGTCTACGTTTTTTATAAGCAAATACTAAATATGACTGACTCTACAATCGACAGTTGAAAATTCAAACAAAAGAAATCAACGCTAGCTTTAGAAACATGCGATTTTCTTTTTTATTCAGTTCGGACTCCTTAGCGTGAGTTCGACACACGTTTGGCTGGCTTATTATTTGTTATTTATCTTCAGTATTAGTACTCTAAACACACCAAGGCCCCACGCCCTAATGTATTAAACTTTTTACGATACAAAAATAAAATAAAGAAAAACCTTTAAAACCTTTAATTTTTTTTATTGTTTTTGGTGGTAAACTTTTCATTATAATTATTATTATGTCATTATGTTCTGTGAAAAATTCAGTCGGCTAGCTATAACTACACACTGGACACTTCATACAACGCGCCAGAAATGACATTTCAAAAAAGGAATGACTGAACAAACGAAATGGCGGCGAAATCCTATACGTTCAACAACAAACTATAACCAATATGTATCAATCTGGGTGACGAGGGGGTGAGGTCGCAATCTAGAGAGCGGCAGGGAGTGTCCATACTGTATGTTAGTACTAATATATATACTTTGCTATAACGGTTCTAAGGGTAAAAAATACTTTTAAAAGTCGGACAGTCAGATGGACGGACTGACGGACGGACTGATGGGCAGCGTAGGTGTAATAGGGTCCCGTTACGGAACCCTAAAACAATGTTTTGGTTGCAATATTGATGACATGTCCTCCATGGACATTATATCTATAATATAATAAAACTGTAACGGGGCTGTGTCTGTACATGAAATATTTTTGGAAACTAATAACTGTGGTGGACATTACTAACGATACAGAGGCCAAAACAACAACTTTTAGAATTTTTGTCTGTCTGTCTGTATGTTCGCGCATCACGCAAAAACTACCGGGTCGATTTTGATGAAATTTTGTATGGTGTTTCCTTATAGCCCGGGTTAACATATAGGATACTCTTTATCCCGGAAAATTCAAGAGTTCCCGTGGGAAAATCAAAAGTATTCATTTATAGAATGGCTCACCACGCAAATTTTGCTTGATTTATTACAATTAAATTTTACACGTTGATTCCTTAAATCGCCAACTAAAACTAGGACATTGTGAATCCCAAAAAAAATTAAGGGTTCCTGCAGGAATGCAAAAAATATTATCTTTAGAATGGCTCAACGTAACAATATGAAACCTTTACATTGGGATGGGGTGTTTTGACCATCATTGCATAGTTGGGTATTCTTTATCCCGGAAAACTAAAGAGGTCCCGTGGGAAATTAGATCTATTTCTTACTTACTTACTTACAATAATAACAATAGAGTACTTTTTTCCCCATATTAGCACAGATTACTAAATAGTTACTTCGTTAATAGCTACTCATACCACACATTATAATCATAGCAGCAGAATGTCAATAGATGGTACTGCAGGTATAATAAAACGCGCTTATGTTGTATTAAAACATTAAAATATTATTTCATACTTTTAAGTGGATTTCTTTTATGTATTTTTCAGTATAATACGCTACTTTACACAACTCTAACTCTGGAACTATGGCACGTAGCGATGTGAACAGATATTTTTTTACACATTCCAATCGTGTAAAAAAAATAAAAACACAGAAGTCGAGTTTATAGTATCTTTTAAAAGAAGGCATAGATATGGGAACTCTTTTGACGGCGACTATTTGCGTGTGGCAGTTGCTCTCCGCCTGGGCTGCAATATCTGTAAACCTCATCAATGTATTTGCGGGTCCACGGTGGAGGCAATTGGCCATCACGCACTGAGTTGCGGTCGTTGTTTGTGAAGATTCCCAAGTCACCAATTTCTTAATGACCTCACTCGGAGGCAACTGGTCTCGGCCAGATGGAATATTCCATCCTTGATGCAGCTGCCGGGCTTTAGTCGATGTGATGGCAAAAGGTCGGACGGTTTAAACAGGTGCCATGGCAGAGAGAAACGTGCCTGCTTTGGGATGCCACTTTTTCCTCCTCACACCTCACCCGTACGGTACTGCTGCTTAATTTGCGGCGAGAAAGAAGCATAATAAGTACTCTGTCATGGAGGCAAATTACTGCTTTGTGCTGCTGGTCTGTGAGACAACCGGCTGCTGAACCCTCAGAGGCCTTTGCCGTCACTAAGCACATTGGCCGTCGCCTTCAAGAGAGGAGATGTGACGCCCGCTCCGGGTCCTACCTGCTGCTAATGTTGTCTATTGCCATCCAGCGCGGAAACGAGAAGTGCGTCATGGGCTCCTTTGGAGCTGATACGACTCGAGATTTTTAGGAAATTTTATTACTAGATTGATATAATGATTTGAATTAGTTTTTTGATAATATAGGTATATGTGTTATATCATCATATTAGTTTATATACATACACACCAAGGGTTGATTGACTTCACACATAAGCTTCGAGTTTCTTCGCAGTCGTGTGCAGGTTTCCTCACGATGTTTTCACTCACCGTAAGAGCGTCGTATAAACGTACATACGAGTATGAAATCGATATTCGTATAGATATTGGTAAGTGGCAGGATTCGAACCACGGCCTTCAACTTCAACACCTCTACCAATCTTGATAAAATTTGGCATGCAGGTAGCCTGTATCACTAGGAATGAAATAGTCTACTTTTTATCTCTGGAAATTATCATAGCCCGATGTAGTTTCTGAGGAAACTAAAACAATACTCTTAATTCGTTAAGTTATTTAAAATCGAAGCAAAAAAATGGATTGGTGTGATTTTTAGCACAGGGATGAGGTGGAAAATGATATAATTTACTAATTAGTATATCCTGATATAGTTCCCAAAGGAATCTGGGGACAACTGTTTTCTACGCTCGAGCACGTCGGCAACTCTTTATTATACTGTGACGTCGGTGGCGTCGCAACGGAGCAACGGATTAAAGTGATTTTTTGTATAGAATTTGTTGAGGGGGTAGGAAGTGACAAAGACTGCTAATCCTAATAGCCCGATACAGTTCCTGAGGTACCTGGAGAAAACTCATGTCCACACTTGCGAGCTGATTGCGGCTTGCGCACCACTCACTCTTAAAAAGAGTCATAAAAGCTATGTCCACGCGTGCGAAGCCGCGGGCAAAAGCTAGTTTTAAATAAACTGCACGGCAATTTTTCTAGAAAATTTTATTTCTATATTTTTTTTACAAAAATTGAATATATATATATATTTTTTAAAATTTTTGATAACAGTTACATGGTCAAATGTATACTTATTTGTAACCAATTATATCAATCAATCATCATATCAGCTCATATACATCCCCACCAAGGGGCTCGAGCCTACCCTGAATTAGGGCAATCGGGCCTTAGTCGATCACGCGGGCCCAGTGTGGGTTGGTCGACTTCACACACAACCTGCTAGTTTCTCCGCAGGCGTGTGCAGGTTTCCTCACGATGTTTTCCTTCACCGTAAGAGCGTCGGTGCGGCGTAACGGCTAGGGCCGCCGCCTCCTGCCTGGGAGGTCGTGGTTCAAATCCTGGCACGTACCAATATGATTTCGAATTTAGATTTCATATGTACGTTTAACCGACCAAATATATACTTATTCGTAATACATGACCATTCAATAACTCCAACCATGTAAGTAAATCGCAAGTTTCAGTTTCATTTGTAGGAGAACCATACAAACACGATTTTTTCCAGACCAATGGGTATTACTATGTAATAGACAAACATAAGCAACTACAACGTGCAAATTTTTATCAAAATAGTTACAGCCGTTTTTGATATAAAGTTTTTGTTGTGTGACAGCTACCAAAGATAATTATATCGTGCGGATGGTGGCGCATCGGGAGCCGGGTCGTTCCTTTCCCTCTAATATGGTTGATGGGAGCGATGGCTGACTCTCGCGTTATACTCGTGACCGGGTGCTGTCCGTATGAACTGGCCTACTCTTGTTAAATGCATTCAATAATTTACAAGTATAACTTTTCGTGTCATATTGTTTTCATGTTCTAATGACATAATCTGGTTTATATCAAGGATTTAATTTTGACGTTATTAACTAATTATTGTTTATTTCTTGATTCTTCACAAATGACATTGTTATTTTTATTTTATTATTATTTGCACCTATTTTGAATAAATATATCGAATTGAATTATAGTTCCTAACAGCTATTCTTTGGTTTGACGTTACGAAGAAACTTTTGATAATATGTACTTCGATTACATAATTTAAACTTTTAAATTCCAAATTTGGTCCCAATCGGACTAAAGATTTAGGCTCCAGACGGACGAACGCACGCACGGACAGACGGAATTGAGATGTTCGGTTTTTCGGTATGTGTTAATGGTATATACAGGGTGTAACAAAATTGGTGTAGGTCCCGTTAAATGGGGGTTCTACTCATCATACTGAACAACTTTTGTTCTACGACCTAGTTGAAATTGCAAAAAAATAATTGTACTCTTCATAAAAATCGATCAGCTGATCGACTAATTTTGTGAATTTTAGTATGGAGGGGCCAAATTTTTTTTTGAGAATTGACTATAGGTAGGTACCTTAGGAAAAGTTGTTCAGTATGATGAGTAGAAGCCCCAGTTAACGGGTCCTACACCAGTTATTTTACACTCTGTTTATGTATTTTTATTAAAAATTTGAGTGTGTTTGACGACATCTCACCTGAGGGTAAGTAAAGATGTAGTCGAGGATGGTACAGGCAAACTCAAACAATGCCTATAGAACACATTTTCACGAAAATGGGAAATTTATTTATTTATTATTTATATATTTATTGTACACACACAGTTGAGTTGAGTTAGACTTTTTTTTTCGTGACCAAAATACTTCCTCTACGATGCGTACGCACTGTACTACGGGGTCGAGAATAAATAAATAAATAAGTATCTTACCTTATCTAAGTCTTGCCGCCAAACGTAAACAACATTGATGTGTTCCGGCTTGAAGATAAGATAGCCAGTTCTCCATTGCGTTGGAGAATCTTGGTAAGCCCCCTTCCATCTTCGGCATCATCGTCACTTACCATCAGGTGAGATGATGCCAAGGGCTTACCAATAGTGAATAAAAAAAAGTAATAAATTGTATGGCAGGCCAGCGACAATCTTTTAATTTTTTTTATTTACTTTTGTCCTCACCCCGTAGTAGGGTATGTTACGTACGTAGGGTAGAAGGATAAAAAAAAATGACGTACATACACACACACACAGCCTCGTTACAGTTGTATTACTATTGTATAGATTGGAAGGTATTTTCCGTTGCTTTGCTACCCATAATCTAATAAGGCCATTTAACGTAAGTACTACTTAGCTACCTAGTTAGGAACATCGTCAGAACAACGACATAAACTACCGTGGAAAAAACTGTGACCGGGAAAACGTATCTTTACGCGTGCCTATACTTCCAAGAAAGTTATTTGTTCGATTCCTATGAGTTACTAAAAACCCCAAAAGCGTGCGAAACATCTGCTGTGGTGTATGTGTGTATGTGTGTGTGTGTGTGTGTGACACATTCGGTATGAACTAAAATTAATTACTTAATAAAATGACATCGTTTATTTGTGTATTCCTACTTGAGCTAAGGACGTATTTATTATATGTATGTAAAGTACTATAGTATGTATATATATATGTATATATATATATATATATATATATATATATGTAATATTTTATTTAATATGTAAGTGTGTTTAATAAATGTATCTAATTGTAATATAACATCTGTTTATAACTTAAGATTATTGTTTTCACTGCTTTTAAAATTTGTACTAATTATTTTGTTTCTATCCTTTCAGTAATTAAGGGTTGGCTGGAAGAGATCCCTGTTTGGGATAAGTCCGCCTTTGTGCATGCTACTGCTATTATGTATCAATAATTGTATATTTTCTTGTACAATAAAGAGTTTACAAACAAACAAACAAAATATGATTCCGTGCTTGACTGTAGCTGCGGCCAAGTAATAAACCCACCGATGTAAATAGGATAATTATATTGTATATTCCTTGAATTCTGTTTACAATTATTTAGATTGAATAAAGTATAAAGTTACGGAGCGGGCTACGCTCCCTACGCGATTGAATCACGAATGAGGAGATCCGCAGGAGAACCAAAGTAACCGACATAGCTCATCGAATCGGTGAACGGAACTGGCAGTGGGCAGGGCACATAGCTCGTAGAACATATGGCCGTTGGGGGTAGTAAAGTTATCAATTGGCGACCGCGCACCGGAAAACGTAGCGTAGGCAGCTCCCATGGGGTGGACCGACGACCTGGTGAAGATCGCGGGAAGCCGCTGGATGCGGGCAGCGCAGGACCGGAAACGTGGAAATCCTTGAGGGAGGCCGTAGACTTAGGCGCAAAAATAATTTTGTTTCTTAAAATTTACATTTACTTCTTGAAAAAATTACGGAACCCTAATTTGCGCGAATCCGACTTGCGCTTGGTCTATAGAAGTATTATGATCACTCGTGTTTCTGTCTGTCCGTCCGTCTGTCACAGCCAACTTGCTCGAAAACTACTGGACCGATTGAGTTGAAATTTGATTCACAGATGTAAATCGGTGACCCAAAGACGGACGTATAACGTAAATAAATTAATTTTAAACATCGGGGCCACTTTTAAGGGCTAAATTTGAAAAAAAAAACAAAATGTATTGTGTAACATATCAAGTAGCTTGTTGTGAAGATTTAAAATATATTATTTATAATTTCAAGATGAATAGTTTTGAAGTTATTCAAGTAGTTTTCTAACAAGTTGACTGTGACAGACGGACGGACAGACACACGAGTGATCCTAATAGTTCCATTGACCATTTACTTCCTTATCTACGAAACTACTGTGCCTAAAATTTTGATTTTTTTTATATGAGGTTGAATGCATAGATTACAGGGAAAATCTAAAATCCTTCCGTTTCCAAAGGAAAGTGAAATTTCCATGATCCAGAATAAGTAAACCCCTATACTGAGAGGTCCTGTTCTGTTGGTAGTCAAAGTTTTAGTGCAGAACTCTGTTTGTATGACCCCGAGTCTCACTTGGATGGTTTTTTATGTTAGAGTCCATAACTTTCTAGAATACAAAGCTTACTCATTGTCTGTGGTCATAAATTTCATTTACCTACTCGCTATAAAATAAAACAATGTTTAAGGTAAGTACCCAAGTTTCGCTGAACGCACCAAACAACCGAAGAATACCTGGAATTCTTCGCTGTACATGAGTATTTTCTTGTAAGCTCAAATATGTATGTAAATCAGTAATGTGCTTTTTACGTTAGCATTCGTCGTTATTGTTCTTTTTTACCCGACTACGAAAAAATGGGGGTTATGTTATGGTTAAAAATGGTTCATTTGTGGGGCAGTGTATAAGATTCTACAATAAAATTCCAGAAAATGTAACTAGTTTGTCAGAGAACAAATTCAAGACTCATGTCAAAAAAACTTGTGCTCTAGAGGTATTATAAAATATTAGATTATGTAAATGACAAAGATATATACATATATGTTGATTCTATTACAAACACTATTACCTGAGACTGTAATCTGAATCATGACATTATGTAATAGACAATAAGTTTTGTTTTGACTATTTAAAAGTGTATGTAAACACCTATTTAAAATCAATTATTTTGATTTGATTTGATTTGACAGTCTATGTATGTATGGATGTTCATCTGTTCCCTTGTATTTTTCCTAAACCACTTAACCGATCTTGACTAATGTGGTGACTTTGGATTCGTGCCATCACTCCGCGTGTCATAGGATATATGGCATTTAAAAAAAATGAAAATGGCGGATTGTATGGGTAAATTAAACCAAAAAAAAATTGTTAGATATTAATATCATATTTGGTATCAAAAGATAGGTCTTGACGAGCACATTCGAAATTTATATATATACATATGCAAATATTTATAATTTCTTAGCAAATGGTCTCACAAGCGATGTTATGAGACGGCTCAATGTACGCGCGCTACAATCAAGCGTCAAGACACGCGGCCGCGGGTAGCGAGGTGGGGTGGCGTTTTACTCTGAGCACAAAAAATATGGAAATAAAATATAAGTTAAAAAAAACTAAAACCCGACTACGGAAAAGTATGAAAACAAGAGTTTCCACGTAATCAATATCGTAAGTACCTACCAATTAGATAAGATAGCCAGTTCCCCATTGCGTTGGGGAATCTTGGTATGCCCGCTTCCATCTTCGGCAACATCGTCACTTACCACCAGGTGAGATGTTGTCAAGGGTTTACCAATTGTGAATAAAAAAAATAAAAAAATAGGCTTGCGACCACGGCTATTACCCCAGATGAAGGGAAAAATAAAGCCTATGATTTCAGGCGGAAAATTTTGTTTTCATACTTTTCCGTAGTTGGTTTTTAGTTTTTCTTAATTTTATTGACGTGCTAACGTCTAATAAATCGATGGACGCCGGCTGCACGCACGAAAAAGGTTGACTCATTGTCCCGTTACGCTCATTGTCCCGTTACGTTATGACGTTGTCACGCTAAACTATCGTCCGTAAACCGACTTTACAGACAACCAATTTTTTTTATGGTTATTTACTTGCACTGAATTTCTTGTATCATTCCTTGATGTCTTTCCTATGAAGCAACTGGCCGTTACAAAAGCTTTAGTATATTTTTATGCTTATCAAAAATAACTAATATCTATTCTGATGAATCGTACCTTTCCCTCTAATATGGTTGAGAGGAGCGATGGCTGACTCTCGCGTTATACTCTTGACCGGGTGCTGTCCGTGTGAACTGGCCTACACTTGTCAAAGGCGTTCCTGACATTCGATAATTTTAATGTATAACTTCTCGTGTTATATTGTTTTCATGTTCTAATGACATTATTTGTTTCTTTTTAAATCACGGATTGGATTTTGACGGTATTAACTAATGATTGTTTTTTTTCTTGATTTTTTACAAATGACTATTTTATGACTATCAGAAAGAGTGTAATTTGCACTTATTTTGAATAAATATCTTGAATCTTGAATCTTGTTACCTACAAAATAATTGTATTCAACTTATCAATATACTGAGCTAATCAAATAGCTTAAAAGGGTTTGGCTCTTAATATGGGCGGGGCGCACACGCGCAGCGGCAGCGTGGCGAGGCAGTGAGCTGCGCGCGCGCACGAGTTGAAAAACCTTCGTCCGTGCAAGAATTCGGCAGCGTTTTTTGTTTGTGCCAGCGGCGGGTCCGTCGACCCAGAGAATGTGGTCTCGTCGGGTCCTTCTAATAGCCATTGTTTTGGTCATTTAGCGAGTTGGCTTATTAAAATTGAAATTTGGGAAATTATAAACCTTGGATTTAGAGTTTTAATCATCTTCTTTTAAATAACATCTTATATCAGTTCACCTAACCAATAATAATTTCATTTCATTTATTAATTGCAGTGTTACAACTAATTATGTACAAACATATTAATAGGTGTTTTTCAAATAACTATGACTCCCCGTAAATAGCAATGTGTGAGGGGCTTAAGTGCTTCAATTATAAAAAGACCTAAGTAACTGTAAATTAATAGTATCTATTACATGCTATTACATAATCTAAAAAGCAAAATTTGAACATTTTTATGAAACATTTTTTATAATCCATAATCCATTTACTCATAATTTGTAAATTACAGGTCAAAGTCAAATTTTAAAAATACTTAAAACTGACAAAATAAAATATAGAACAATAATTAAAATGTCAATATTCATAATGGAATTACACGTCGGTAAGTAAATAAATCGCGTTACACATAATAAAATAATACTTTACAATGTCAGAAATCATAACAATGTCATGTAAAATAAAATATGTAAAAGCTATAAAGCAATTTAGGAAGAATATTTGAACTATTTTTATTGCTATAATTATGCGTTTGGCGTCAACTACCTTCATAATATTTAATATTCTTCGACTTCTGTGCAATACAAAAACCCGATAGTACTGTGTTTACATCTTTATGTTTGTTTTTTTAAGCTATGAATAAAAAAAAAATGAAAACCCGACTACATAAAAACATCCCTTCTTTTTTGGGCAATCACGTAAAAAAATATCACGGGATAAAAACGAATCTAACGATGACGCTTCGCATTTCAAAATCCATCGAGCTGTTTAGGCTTAGAAAAAGAAGCAGACATACATAAACACATACATACACGCGAAAGACGTTACCCTTTTTTTTGGGCATTCGGGTGAAGAAAAGTAAATTTTTCTTTTAACTACTAGATTAGCTACTGTTCGTGGGCATCTAAAAATTTTTTTTTACCGACAAGTTTACTGGTTTTCCGACTATATTATTGAAAACAAGCTTAACCGCCTCCGTGGCGTAATGGTTAGTCCATTCGCTTTACACCAGAAGTTCGCGGGCTCGATTCCGGCGGGGTCAACTTGTAAGACTCGGTTTGGTTGGTGATAGGGCATTTTCTAACCCCGCTTGGCTAGCTACCACCATCTTACCTAAGTCTTGCTGCCTAACATCATCGTTAACAACATTGATGTGTTCCAGCTTAAAGATAAGATAGCTAGATCCCCGTTGCGTTGGATAGTCTTGGTAAGCCCGCTTCCATCTTCGGCATCATCGTCACTTACCATCAGGTGAGATGATGCCAAGGGCTTACCAATTGTGAATAAAAAGAAAAAAAAGCTCCAGATAATATCACTCAGAAATGCAACACAGGACAACGGTTCTGAAGTAACCTTACCAATGTCAGTTATAAGATTTTTTTGTTAAATCTACAATTAGTAAGCTTTTAGCATCATATCTCACCTGATGGTAAGTAACGATGATGCCGAAGATGGAAGCGGGCTTACCAAGACTATCCAACGCAACGGGGATCTAGCTATCTTATCTTTAAGCTGGAACACATCAATGTTGTTAACAATGATGTTAGGCAGCAAGACTTAGATAATGTATTGGTAGCTAGCCAAGCGGGGTTAGAAAATACCCTTCCACCAACCAAACCAAGTAAGGGAAGATACATGAGTAGATTAGGTGATAGGTCAAAGTGGATTCTAGGTGGGGCAAGGTGAGAGTCTTTGGCAGGGTTGTGTTGCTGAGGCTTGTTTTCATAATTATAAAAACAGGACTTTTATAAACGCTCACAGATGATATTTATAGAGTTCCTATTTGGCACCTTTAAATTTTAACCAGGCTTTTTATTTGCAAGATGGATTTTATTCTAACGACAGAAGCTCTGAAAAAATCTGCTTTTAGTAAAAATAAAGTGAAGATCGCGGAAAGCCGATGGATGCGGGCAGCGCAGGACTGGTCGTCGTGGAAATCCATGGGGGAGGCCTTTGTCCAGCAGTGGACGTTTTTCGGCTGATATGACGATGATAAAGAAGTGGCAAATAAATGTGTACCTTGCGGGTGGCACATTGAGATTGGTCAGTATGGGGACCTTGGAAACTTTAAGAGATAGAAAATTATGTCCTAAGGAACCCTTTCGTTGATTTTAGACAAGAAAAACAGCATTCATAGATTTAATAAAATTGAAAATAGGAATTTTGTTCTAAAGGAGATTTAGTAGAATTCATTTTTAAAAGAAGTATATGCATTTAAATATTTTTTACATTTATGAAAAAAGATAGTCTCAAATTTTCTTATTTTTCTTATTTCACCGGTTCGATTCCCGGCCAAGGCAAGAATTAAAAAAATATGAATTAGATTTGTGTTATCTCTTAAATAGACATGGTTGCTTGATTTTTAAAGAACACTATTTTGCAAAAAGTGATTTTTGATAAGTATACTGGCAAAATTCATTGAAAGGTAGCTGCCACAACAAAAAACGAAAATTGTAAACATCTCAAAAATGACTACAGCGATTTTGATAAAATTTTATAGTAAGTAATAAGTTATTACTAATAACTTATTTTGTACATGATTGCAAACGATAAATAAATGAAATAAAATGAAATGAAACTATTTGTGCTATTAAAGGGTAGTATTAGTTATTCTGGCAAAATTAGTTAAGGGAACCCCCCATACAGCAGCAATTTTGTTTGAAATTTTCTTTAGGAATCAATCCATTGCTTCATGCCTGCCTATATTTTGCTACTTCCATTTTTAGTAGTTTAGAAACGCTGTTGTTGTTTTCGCGGGAAAGTAAGTGAAGTGTTGCTGCGTACAATTTATTTATAGTATTATGATGACACTGTGATGTCAATGACAGTTGTGTTTTTGGTGGTGTCGAAGGCTGCTCACTCATACATAGCCCAGCGTGCGTCATGGCGTCATCGTGCGCCGGCGCAGATCGCAGGCTGCGAATTCAATTCAATTCAATATATTTATTCAAAATAGGTGCAAATTACACTCTTTCTGATAGTCATAAAATAATAATAACAATTTCATTTGTGAAGAATCAAGAAATAAACAATAATCAGTTAATAACGTCAAAATTAAATCCTTGATATAAACCAGATTATGTCATTAGAACATGAAAACAATATGACACGAAAAGTTATACATAAAAATCATTGAATGCATTTAACAAGAGTAGGCCAGTTCCCACGGACAGCACCCGGTCACGAGTATAACGCGAGAGTCAGCCATCGCTCCCATCAACCATATTAGAGGGAAAGGAACGACCCGGCTCCCGATGCGCCACCATCCGCAATAAGGAAGGCCGCACAACGTTGAAATGTTCCGACTCTACAAGTTCGTTGAATCGCATTCGTTCCGGTGGAAGGACACATTTCAAAACTCTTTGGACATATTTTAATTTGCTTCTAATACGTATTTATCACTTATTTCAACTTAATACGTATTTCCACTGCTTTCACTGCGTTGCAGTTCTGGCGCTTGGTTAACTAAGGCTGTCTGTGATTTCAAAGTTGTTTGCGCAGTGGCTAGGTGACTCGACTGTGCAATGAAGGTCATGGGTTCAATCCCATTGGAAATGAGATATACAAAAAAATATTTTTTGAATAAAATCTGTATAAAGTATTAAATTACTCACCGGTTGCTTCAACGCTGAAGAAAAACATCGTGAGGAAACCTGCACACACCTGCGAAGAAACTCGATGGTTGTGTGTGAAGTCAACCAACCCGCACTGGGCCCGCGTGGTCGACTAAGGCCCGATCGCCCTAATTCAGGGTAGGCTCGAGCCCTAGGTGGGGACGTGTATGAGCTGTTAAGATGATGATGAAAATAATAAATAATTTTAATTAGGTAGAGCCTAAATTTATGTACTTACTTGGGTTTAAAATGAAACAAAATTACTCTGAGAAACGAACGAATTGTCCCACTGTTTCCCTTTCCGGCCCGGAACGGCTTACTCGATCGTGCTTTCAAAATACAAACAAGTTTGAACCTTATATACTTAGTTTTCCTCACAAATATATAAATTACTTGTACAAGTACTGTATTTTTTTTAAAGAAATTGAATATATATTTTTTCCTGTTTTTTTTTTGTTAATTAAATGACTATTATGTCACAGTACAAACACTATGATTAGGTATGTATAGGTGTACTGTGGCAATAGAGTTTATTTAAAGAGTACATTTCCTTCAATATCCGGCCTTAAAGGGATATCTTAGGTGTTAAAGAAAAGCTGCAATAAAAAGTAATGCTGTATAAAGACTAAATGAAGTAATAAATAATTTGTAATCATTGCCATTGTGTGGCCGGTGTAATTAATAATCTGAACGCCTACATTAATATGTTGTTAACGCGATAAGGTAGGGCAGTAATTACAGGAGAGCGAGACGCGACACGCGACTGTTTGAGCAATGCAGGAACCGGCCGTTATTAACACCTTCGTATTGACAACCAGACACCGAGATGTTCTCAGGGTGAAACACATTTGACATTTGCTGAAACACTTATCGTCGCCAACCGTAGGCACCTATACATTAATGAGTATGACAACATGAAATGTTTCTTACATTGTCAACTGACACATAGCAAAATTCCTTTAAAAACGTAGTATGTGTACTTAATACATAGTCGCATTAGGTATTTAAAAGTATTCAAATAAGGAACTAGCGTAGGTAATTTGCGTTTCTGCCACTATGCGTCTGAAGCCTTTTACCTACCTGGAGATTGTTTCTATGACTGTATTAGGTTTTGCTCGCAGCTTCGCCTGCGTAGACATCCTTTTTAAAGTGAAACTTCTTTTCGCACGCTTGACTTGGAGAGTAAGCTTGTAGATGCGTGACGAGAGTTACGGAAGTTTGATCGGGCGAGGCGAACGGAAGTTGAGAGGGATATATAAATTAGTGAAGATAGAAAGAGAGATACTATTTATTTTTGTTCACCAACAATATCGGTTGCCAAGGCAACGATATCGGTTATCAAAACAACCAAAACAAACATATAAGTTTACAAACATTTTCAGAGGATAATAAAACCATTTCATAAACTGTCTAAACCTCCATATGACAAAAAAGATTTGATTATTTTCTGAAGACTAAGTATTTACTTTCATCATACATATAAATGGAGCTAAAGAAGTTTTACTTCAGTCGTGTGGTCTAAAGCACACTCGTATTTTTTAAATTCATTATTAATTCACATTTGACGAAATTGCAGCATAAAAGTTATCATTTTTTGTTGCTAACTAAACAAAATGTAAAGAATCCTTTCTAATATGTTATTGATTGCGTGCAAAGGGTTCACAATTCACGAAGGTGGTACCATAATGTGCGGCGTGGTGTGGGGTGGCTCGAATCAGCGACCTTCACCCGCGGCGCGCCTGACTGCGCGTTGCCTCTGATTCGCAGAACCACACAACTACTTTTTACAGAAAGTTTCATTACAGGAATTTTATTGTATAACAAGAGCTTATAATATTTCACGATTGGTATTTCCTGAATTTCCTGGAAACATATTCATTGTTGAATTAAAATTCCTGCTATTTATTAAAGCACGTCATTATTTCAGTTTAGTAACTACTATCTCATCTGTGGTTTAGTTATATATGACACACTATGTTATTTAATTCATTACATCATCATATCAGCTCATATACCGCCTCCGTAGGTCAGAGGCAAAGTTCACTGGCTTTACACAGGAGGTCGCGGGTTCGATTCCCGGCTGGGTAAATTGTAAGACTCGGTTTGGTGGGTGGTAGGGAATTTTCTGAGTCCGCCTGGCTAGCTACCACCATCTTATCTAAGTCTTGCCGCTAAATATCCATGTTAATATCATTGGTGTGTTAAGGCATGAAGCTATGATAGCCAGTTCCCCATTGCGTTGGGAAATCTTGGTAAGCCCGCTTCCATCTTCGGCAACGTCGTTACCAGGTGAGAGGTTGTCAAGGGTTTACCAATTGTAAATATAAAAAAAAGTCCCTACCGAGGGGCTGGAGCCTACCCTGTATTAGAAGACAAAAATTATTTCTTACAAATTATGGTCCGCTGAAACTCAGTGAAAGCTTTTAGAATGTTGATGACTGAATGTGTGTATGCATGAGAAACGGCTTCACCCGCGTGGCCATCGTTTTTAGGGTTCCAAAGTCAAAAGGAACCCTTATAGTTTCGCCATGTCTGTCTGTCCGTCTGTCCGCGGCTTAGCTCAGAGATTGTTAATACTAGAAAGCTGTAATTTGCATGGTTATACATATTAGTCACGCTGACAAAGTTGGACAATGAAATCTTGAAAAAAAAGTGATGGTACCTCCCCTACATAAAGAGGGGGTGAAATTGTTTTGCTATTGCGTGGGGTATCGTTGAATTGCTCTTTCAAAACAACTTTTTCATTCAGGGATCGGTTTTCGAATTATTAAGCTTTAAAATGTTAACTTTTGTTCGAGTCAAGTGTCTCCTCCCCCTCCCCCCTATAAGCTAAACCCCTATTTAAGGACATCTGAAATTTTGTTAAATAGTAGGACGTATAATCAATTTTAAAGGAAAACTATCGCGGCTTAGTAAGCTTTTTTAGTTTAGGAGTAATAGTCGACCAACTTAAGATGTGCCGTTGGATTTGTGAAAAATCCTAACTAAAAACTAAAAGTTAATATATCTATTATAAACTGTAAATATAATTTTCGTTTTTAAAATAAACATTTATTTTTTGAAAAGACTTCGGAGCACTACATTGCGCGAGTTCGACTCGCACTTGGCCGGTTTTGTTGTGACTATGTGTGAGGGTGGTTGATGCGCGAGCTACAAGCGGCTGGCGAGCGTGGAAATGAGTTTTCTCTTTTTTATGTCGGGCTATGTTGATTAGCAGTGAATGACACTCCCCAAGTTTCCACCCACTCCACTCCACTAGATGTCTGTGCAAAAAATGTATTGCCCTGTTGCGACGTGCGCGAGCGTGGAAGTGATCATCACGTTGTAGCGTAGAAGTTGTCTCAGTAGTATATGTTACTGCCAACCCCTTCAATCAACCAACCAACGTAGCGATGTTAAAGAAATCAACCAAATAAAGAGTTTTTATTCAGTTTTCTTGAGAACTGCATTACGATAAAAACGGCCTCATTTCCTAACTCCTCAACTATCTCTGTGCAAAAAACCGTGTTGATCCGTTGCGACGTGAAAGAAGGACAAACAAACACACTTGAATTTATCCTTACTTAATACTATAAATGTGAAAATGTGTTTGTTTGTTTATTTGTTTGTTCGTTTGTTGCCTTTTCACGCTTCAACACCTTAACTAATCTTGATGAAATTTGGCATGCAGGTAGCCTGTGTCACTGGGAAGGACATACGCTACTTTTTATCCCGTGAAAATAGCATAGTCCGATGCAGTTCCTGAGGGAACTGAAAATATACTCTTCTTCTTCTTCTTATTCGTGTGAGAGTCACAGCTGCTTTAGCCAATATACTCTTTTTTTGGTTAGTTTTTTTAACATTGCAACGGAACAATGGATTGTGTAATTTTTCGCACAGAGTTGGCTGAGGGGGTGGGAAATGACATAATTTACTAATTAGCATATCCTGAAATGGTTCCCGAAGGATCTGGGGAAAACTCATTTCCGCGCTCGCGTCGCAACAGAGCTACGGACTGAAGTGGTTTTTTGTATAGAATTGGTTGAGGGAGTGGGAAGTGACATAGACTTCTAATCAGAATAGCCCGATATCGTTCCTGAGGGATCTGAAAAACTCGTGTCCGCGCTTGCGAGCCGCTTGCGTCTTGCGCACCACTCACCCTAAAAGACAGTCATAAAAACGATGTCCACGCGGGCGAAGTCGCGGGCATAAGCTAGTATATTACTAAATAAGGAAGTAAGGATTTATTAAATTTAGTAAACATTTCATAATCTAAGCGAACGACCTCATACAAGCTAAGGTGTTGACTCGTCACATTCTTCGTTTGATGCAATCACGTACGGCTTTTCAGTTCAAGGGCTTAGTGACAGCGACCTTGGCCTCTGCGCTGGCGCCATGACCTCACACGTACTGTTCAGCTTATTGCCTACTGCTGCCTCGAGCTGCTCCCTGCCTGGTGCCCCCGTGACCCCATGCCTCCTTTATGGTGGTTCACATGACCTCATGGGGTGGCTTTAGTCACTGCAGACAAAGGCACCGTCACCACCAATTGGCTGAAGGTCGCAGCAGTCATCCAGCAACTGCCCTTTGTTTGTGTCGATTAGTAATCGCTAGTTATTGGAAAGCTTTGTGATTGGTGCCTGTTTATACAAATACTAGTTTTTTCCCGCGGCTTCGCCCGCGTGGACATCGTTTTTATGACTGTCTTTAAGGGTGATTTGTAAATTATGTCGTTTCCCACCTACTCAACCATTTCTGTGCAAAAAATCACAACAATCGAGTATTTTTTTAGTTCCCTCAGGAACTGCATCAGATTATGCTAATTTCCCAGGATAAAAAGTAGCCTATGTCCTTCCCCGTGCGTGACACAGGCTACCTGCATACAAAATTTCATAAATATAGGTCAAGGCGTTGAAGCGTGAAAAGGTAACAAACAAACACATGTTCACATTTATAATATTATAAGTAAGGAATAACTAGATTGGCATTGCAAATGCCTAACGTAACATGTTGGCTTTAAATGTGTTTTGTTGTACAACTGTTGGCAAACACACTGACAGGAGGAGGTACTGAGGCTGTAAGTGAGAGTAATGTAATTGTGTTGCCAAATATGAGAGTTAAGTTTTATTACTGCAAATGTTGCCAGAGAAATGGGTAAATCTACTATTATTAATTTAACTTTGCTTTTTGTCGCGTATTTACTTATAACTCTCATTAATCGCCTTCATGGCGTAATGGTTAGTCGATTCGTTTCACACGAGGAAGTCGCGGGTTCGATTCCCAGCGGAGTCTAACTCTATAAGACTCGGTTTAGTTTTTTCATCATTCATATCAGTTCATATACGCCCCCACCGAGGGGCTCCAGCCTACCCTGAATTAGGGCGATCGGGCCTTAACCGACCACGCGGGCCCAGTGCGGGTTGGTCGACTTCACACACAACCTGCGAGTTTCTTCGCAGGCGTGTGCAGGTTTCCTCACGATGTTTTCCTTCACCGTAAGAGCGTCAGATAAACGTACATTTGAAATCTAAATTCGAAATCACATTGGTACGTGGCAGGTTCGAACCACGACCTCCCGAACAGGAGGCGGCGGCCTATGTGGTTAGTCCATTCGTTTCACACCAGGAGGTCGCGGGTTCGATTCCCAGCGGAGTCTAACTCGGTTTTGTAATTGGTAGTAAATTTTTCAAGCCCGCCTGGCTAGCTATTACCATCGTATCTATATCTTGCCGGCAAACATTAATGTAAATAGCATATAAATAGTCCAGCGTTGGGGAAGGTCTATGTCCAGCAGTGGACGTCCGTTGGCTGATATGATGATTCCAGCGTGAAGATAAGGTAGCCATTTTCCAGTTGCCCGCTTCTATCTTCGTCATTTACCATCAGGTGAGATGATGCCAAGGGCTGAATTGGTTCTTTACCTTGTAATGCCTTGTAGTTACCGAACACGTGATTGTCGGATGTTTTGCTTCAGGTGAACTGTTAATTTATCATACCTACATACTTTAAAATTGATACTTGGAATTGATTACAGTCTCTGTGGTAAACATCGTCTTGCATAGAATATTCCGCAACAATTTTAAACTATGAGAAAACTGTTAGTAGATGCATCACTGCTGTTATTGATGGGACAATTAGTGATGGGATTAAACGGTGGTACAATTACTGTGATCAACTGATGTGTCTTTTAGCTTTACTAGTTAACAAACGGCTTTAACTGTTCCAGGAAATGGGCAATCGGAAATGAGGAAAACGATCCAAAATTCAATACAAATAATATAACAGACGATGTAGTTATTTTTTAGGGTTCCGCAAATACAACGGGTGACCAACGGGGCCTTGTTACTAAACCTTCGCTGTCTGTCCGTCTGTCAGCGGGCTGTATATCATGAACCGTTATAGGTAGACAGTTGAAATTATCATAGAATGTGTATTTCTGTCGCCGCTATAACAGCAAATAAAAAATAAGGGGTTCTCCACAAAAAAAACGTGTTTTTATAGGTTTTTAGAAGTTTTTTTTTCAGCTCTCCGGTAATACATACAAACGTGAATCTTGATGTGATTAAAGTACTAATACTAAAATAATAAAACAACAAATAATAAAACAACAAATAATAAAACGACAAATAATAAAACAACAAATAATAAAACGACAAATTATAAAACAACAAATAATAAAACGACAAATAATAAAACGGCAAATAATAAAACGACAAATAATAAAACGACAAATAATAAAACGACAAATAATAAAACATCAAATAATAAAACAGCAAATAATAAAACAACAAATAATAAAACGACAAATAATAAAACGACAAATAATAAAACAACAAAACATATTGTTCTATTTTCTGACAAGTAGCTTGTCACTTAACACTTGTTACTTCACACTTAACACTTAGGAGGCTCGAGTTTCTATACAAACGTAGTTCCGCTTTAATACAAAAACTACACGACCGATTGAATCAAAACTATGCAAATATATTGAGGAGACACATATCGATGTTTGTATTAAAGCGGAACTACGTTTGTATGGAATCTCGAGCCTCCTGGAGACTCTTAACACTTGTCACTAATCAAAATGTAAACCGGGCTTAAGTGTGCCTGCAGGGCGGGCGGAGGTCCCGGTGAGTAGGGCGGGCGGCGGCGCGGGGCGGCGTGGCGGCGGGCGTTATAAGCGCGTGTGGGCGCCGCGGCGCGCACTCTCCCAAGGTAGCGGACTGCGATAGGTCGTGCCGTGCGTAGCGCACACGATCGCAGTCGAACGTCCTCCCGATTCGAAACCCGTCGCGAAACACGCACATTTTCTTTGAAATTTCGTGCAATTGCAAAGAATAAGTGAAAAAACGGGAACTTGTGGTGACTTCTAGAGGTGGAAACTGTGATTGAAATCCTTTGACTCTATTTGTACCGATATCTATACTGGTGTAACAAAGTTTCGGTGACGAGATAGAGACGGACGAGTTCGCACTAGTGTGTCCAGATTATTCACTGGTGAGGATCACGCGCATCACCGTTTATGGGACCACATTCTGAACTAAAAGGCAAGTAGTAATACTAATCATATTTAGATATAATTCAGTTTCCTAACTTTGAATTTATTTTTATTTTATTTTATTTTATTGAGAAACAAACAGTCGTAACTTAATATATAAATATTTCTTAAATTTGGTAGATTACAGTCCTATAGTTTCCTATATTTAAGTTTTAGCAAAATTAACCCCAAATGCGAAGCGCAAAAACAACATATTTACTACACACAAGTTTGAATTACTTTATATATATAGCAAGGTTATATGATTTAAGTTTAAAATTTAATTAAATTAAATTAAATCTTGAAATTTGTTAATTTTTCACCATATCGTTTATCTTCACTAATTCGTTATACAAACGCAACACAAAAATCATAAATGACTTAGTGTAGTTGTTTGTTTTGTCTCCACGAACACAGGAAACTGAGATTATCTATGTACATAGTCACGCCCCATATTACCAAGGCGTATACAGGGTGTAAAGAAATTGGTATAGGACCCGTTAACTAGGGGTTCTACTTATTATTCTGATCAAATTTCCCCAAGGAACCCGTAGACAATCTCCAAAAAAAATTTGGAGCCTCCATACTAAAATGCATAAAATTGGTCGATCAGCTGATCGATTTGTATGAGGAGTAAAAATATTTCTTTTGCGATTTCAGCAAAGTCGTAGAATAAAAATTGTTCAGTATGATGAGTAGAAGCCCCAGTTAACGGGACCTACACCAATTTTGTTACATCCTGTATAAAAATCTGTATTTATGAAGATGTAAGCATGGCATAATGGTTAGTCGATTCGCTTCACACAAGGTGGTCGCGGGTTTGATTCCCGGTGGGTTCAACTTTGTAAGACTGGGGTGGGTTTTCATAGCCCGCCTGGCTAGCTACCACCATCTTATCTAAGTATTGCCGCCAAAAAATCAGTGTTAACAGCATTGATGTGTTCCGGCTTGAAAATAAGATAGCCAGATCCCCATTGCGTTGGAGAATCTTGGAAAGCCCGCTTCCATCTTCGACATCATCGTCAATTACATTGGATAAAAAAAAACAAATAAACACCTGATCAACATTAAAAACCCGCTCGTGTCAGCTTTACGATAAGATTTTTCCTGTGTATTGTGATCGTAGCGGTGATTATCCATTGCCTATAATTGATGGCGATCACTCATGGATTAATATATGTAAAAAAAAACCCTTTGTTGTACTTACGTGCAATGTATAATAGATATTAACTACTTCCTACCTTGGGATTACTTTCTTAAGTATAATGTAAATCAAGAAAGTAAAATATTCGGATTCTGATTCGGATGATATTCGGAGTTGGAAAAACGTTTTAACTTTTTGTATGGAGAGTGCGTACTATTAGGTCATGGGAGACATCTTCTGGCTGATGATGATGAAGTTTTAGAGTTAACACGTGACGACAGGAGTAGGTAATGTCTGTGTACCCAGCGTAGTGTAGCGCGGGCTCAGTGACAACGACGGTAATCAGATAAAACCGCGCCGTCGGATAACAATACTGCTATCTGCTGATAAAGCGGATCTGTGCTGCGTGCGGCCTCTCGGCCATATTACTATTTTTTGATACGGGCTGCATGCACGAAAAAGTGTCCTGTTACGTGACGCCATTGTCCCGATACGCCAGTACGCTGAGCCAAACGTGCAAGCGAGAGTTGTACTTGCTTAGGGCTTGGGGCTTGTCAAGGTTAAGTTAAAAGGATTAAAAGTACTAGGCTTCCAGGATCCACAAGAGGTGTTCCAATTCGGTCCATTCTTTGTAAGGAAATGCCAAAGAGTTAACTCACCCCACTATATGGGCGGTATCTTACATTTCCTTAAACATGGAGCTGAAAAAGTTTAACTTCAGTCGTGTGGTCTAAAGCACACAAGCGTTCGGCTTGTGACACGTTATCACGTAAAATTGTCGTCCGTAAACCGACTTTACAGACAACTTCGTATTTTTTTTAAACAAACCTTTTTAAATGCCCCTAGTTCGGAGAACCTCAAAATCTTGATAAACAAAACTTGAAGCCTGTTTTTAGTTTCTTAGTTGTCCTAAATATAGCTGCCAAGTTTGTTATTTGTACAATTTTTCTTGTTATTATACGTGAGACTTGAAAAAATGGCCAAGTGCGAGTCGGACGAGCACTCCGAGGGTTCAGTACACGTCTCCACACAACTAACAACGATACATATTCACATTACAATTAAAAGACATCAACGCAAGCAACAAAAGTATGCTTTTTTGTCATTCAATTCGGACTCCTTAGCGTGAGTACGACTCACACTTGGCCAATTTTTATTATTTATTGTTTTACTTTAGTATAAAAGTAATATAATCACGTCAAGTTTCACTTATGTATGTATTACCGTTTTTACGATGGAGCTAAATCAAAAATACTTCTAAAGACCTATAAAACACACGTTTTTTTTGTATAAAGACCCCCCATTTTTAAATTTTTCCTAATTTTTAGTATTTATTGTTATAGCGGCAACAGAAATACACATCCTGTAAAAATTTCAACTGTCTACCTTCACTGTTCATGAAGTAAAGCCCGCTAATAGACGGACAGACAGCGGAGGCTTAGTAATAGGGTCCCGTTGGACACTCTTTGGGTCAACGGAACCCTAAAAAACGTCCCTGCTTGTTTAGATAAGCAGTAAATCCTTCTTAAATATCTGCACCTATTTTTATCTTCCCTCTAGTCCTTTGTTCGACTCGCTTCCAACCAACATATTTTTATTTGCAGTGATAAAAACAAGCAGAGTGTGCAACAAAGAGTCGGAGATCTCTATGAACGAAAATAAACAAACAAGTAGATTATAGTCGTTGGACACTTTATTTTGTACTAGCTTGTGCCCGTGGCTTCGCCCGCGTGGATATCTGATTAGAAGTCTATGTCACTTCCCACTCCCTCAACCAATTCTATACAAACAACCACTACAGTCCGTACGTCTGTTGCGACGCGAGCGCGGAAATGAGTTTTCCCCAGATCCCTCGGGAACCATGTTAGGATATGCTCATTAGTAAATTATGTCATTCCCACCCCCTCAGCCATCTCTGTGCGAAAAATCACAGCCATCCATTGTTCCGTTGCAATGTTAAAGAAACTAACCAAAAAAAAGAGTATTTTCAGTTTCCTCAGGAACTGCATCGGAATATGCTATTTTCACGGGATTAAAAGTAGCCTATGTCCTTCCAAGTGACACAGGCTATCTGCGTGCCAAATTTTATCAAGATTGTTTAAGGTGTTGAAGCGTGAAAAGGTAACAAACAAACTAACAAATAAACAAACAAACACATTTTCACATATATAATATACTAGCTTTTGTCCGCGGCTTCGCCCGCGTGGACATCGTTTTTGCGACTGACTTAGAGGGTTCGCGGTGCGCGAGCCGCAAGCGGCTCGCGAGCGTGGACATGGATTTTCTCTAGATCCCTCGGGAACTATGTCAGGATATGCTAATTAGTAAATCGTGTCATTTTCCACCCCCTCAACCATCTCTGTGCAAAAATCACACAATCCATTGTTCCGTTGCGATATTAAAGAAATTAACCAAAAAAGAGTATATTTTCAGTTCCCTCGGAAATTGCATCGGGCTATGATATTTTCATGGGATAAAAAGTAGCCTATGTCCTTCCTTGTAACACAGGCTACCTGCATGCCAAATTTCATTAAGATTGGTCAAGGCGTTGAAGCGTGAAAAGGTAACAAACAATCAAACAAAGTTACAAATAAACACATTTTCACATTTATAATATTAAGTAAGGATTAGTAAGGATGAATCATAAGTCAATGTTAAAAAGATTGTTGAACCTATGACTTGAATATTGCAAAGTTATGAACCGCGCAGTACGTGTGAGTAGGTGTCATGTCAATATTATTATTAGTATGTTTGGTCATCCATCATTAATTATATTCCTGTAAATAATATATTTTTCCGTGACAGGAAATAGATAGAATAGGTAGATAACAAGTTTATTTGCCACTACAAACACACACAGATACATTATACATATTAAAAAAACTAAACAAATTAAAAGATTAACAAAAAAAAAACAGAGATTTTTAATGTTCTCATTAGATAAAAAAAGAAAAATGAAACAAAAAAGGAAAATAATTTGAATAAATAAGTTTACACGAGTGTGATGCAGTGCAAATGTGTTATAGCTCAGTAAATAGCTTTGCCCCTGTAGAAGCAAAACACTGATTTTCTGCCACGACCCGAAAGTAGATCAAAAAAGTTGTACAAAAAAAATTAAAATGAACCAATACTGTGCATTATCAAACAAGAGAAAATCGAGCATGAATAATTAGTTATCTACTTAAAAATGAACCGCACATACAAATAAGTAGTGTGTAGAACATTGCACATACAGTTAAGTAGTGTGTAGAACATGGGCGTAGCACGGAGCCGTCCACATCTGAAAATTGGATAGCTTACTATCGCAATTTTCACCCGATTGCGCCAGAAGGAGTATTATGTTATTCATGTGTGTTATAGTGTGTGTGTGTGTGTGTGTGTGTGTGTATTTTGGCGTGGTCGACTAAGGCCCACGCGAAGCATTCTGTTACCCAGGGGGAGGGGGGCAAATTTATCAAGATTAGTTAAGGTGTTGAAGCGTGAAAAGGTAAGAAACAAACAAACACATTTTCACATTTATAATATTACTAGCTTTTGCCCGCGGCTTCGCCCACGTGGACATCGTTTTTGTGACTGACTAAGAGGGTGCGCGGTGCGCGAGCCGCAAGCGGCTCGCGAGCGTGGTCATGGATTTTCTCTAGATCCCTCGGGAACTATGTCAGGATATGCTAATTAGTAAATCGTGTCATTTTCCACCCCCTCAACCATCTCTGTGCAAAAATCACACAATCCATTGTTCCGTTGCGATATTAAAGAAATTAACCAAAAAAGAGTATATTTTCAGTTCCCTCGGGAATTGCATCGGGCTATGATATTTTCATGGGATGAAAAGTTGCCTATGTCCTTCCTTGTAACACAGGCTACCTGCATGCCAAATTTCATTAAGATTGGTCAAGGCGTTGAAGCGTGAAAAGGTAACAAACAATCAAACAAAGTTACAAACAAACACATTTTCACATTTATAATATTAGTAAGGATTAGTAAGGATGAATCATAAGTCAATGTTAAAAAGATTGTTGAACCTATGACTTGAATATTGCAAAGTTATGAACCGCGCAGTACGTGTGAGTAGGTGTCATGTCAATATTAATATATTTTCCGTGTCAGGAAATAGATAGAATAGGTAGATAACAAGTTTATTTGCCACTACAAACACACACAGATACATTATACATATTAAAAAAAACTAAACAAATTAAAAGATTAACAAAAAAAACAGAGATTTTTAATGTTCTCATTAGATAAAAATAGAAAAATGAAACAAAAAACAGGAAAATAATTTGAATAAATAAGTTTACACGAGTGTGATGCAGTGCAAATGTGTTATAGCTCAGTAAATAGCTTTGCCCCTGTAGAAGCAAAACACTGATTTTCTGCCACGACCCGAAAGTAGATCAAAAAAGTTGTACAAAAAAAATTTAAATGAACCAATACTGTGCATTATCAAACAAGAGAAAATCGAGCATGAATAATTAGTTATCTACTTAAAAATGAACCGCACATACAGTTAAGTAGTGTGTAGAACATGGCACATACAGTTAAGTACATAGGTTACTAGATAAATTTTGCAAAACGACTTTGTTTTTTACAATCGCTCAAAGTAATTTCCGTTACAGTTAATACATGCGTAAAAACCTATCATCAAAAATATCTATCAATTTGTTTTCTGGAAGTACAGCATACTTATGATCCCAAGCTCTCAAAAGTTCCTCGTCGCTGGTAAATTTCCGCCCTTTCAGCTTATCTTTGATAATAATAAATAAAGCAAAGTCACAAGGGGCTAGGTCGGGGCTGTATGGTGGATGCTCAACCATTTTTATCCTAGCAGTTGTCAAAATATTCACTGTGAGAGCCACTCGATGTGCCGGTGCGTTATCATGGTGAAAATGCCAAGTACCGAGTCTGGAGTTGGGACGCATTTCCTTAAGTTTATCAAGCACCTGAGGTAAACATTCATTAGTTTACCAGTTAGCTGTTACAGTACGCTGACTGTCCAGAACTACTCGATCGATTATACCACGGCTAGTAAAAAATACAGCTATCATCTTCTTTTTAACAGATTTTGATTTGCGGGGTTGTGTTGGCGTAGGCTCATTTTCAAAGAGCCAAAGTTTAGTTTTACTTTTAGATGACACATCATAATAATATAGCCAAGTTTCATCACCAGTGACGATGCTGTCAACATAAGCACTTGACCCGTTTTCAAATTTTTTTAACATTTTTTACACCTAAATACACGACAGTCCTTTTGCTCCTCCGTTAGGTTGTGAGGTACCCATAGAGTGCAAACTTTTCTTACTCCAAGAATTTCGTGCAAAATTTTGTGAACACTTGGTGCACTGATGCCCAGGGCTTCTTCTATTTGCCTATAGGTCATTCGACGATCAACTCTTAACATTTCTTCTATTTTGGCAACGTTATCTGGAGTACACACGTCACTGGGTCGTTCCGATCTTGGTGCATCAGAAACTTCGAAATTTCCACGTTTAAACTCACAATACCAACGGTAAACAGTCGTACGATGAGGGCAGTTTTGTTTGAATACAGATTGCATTTCCTTGAGACAGTCATCTAACGACAGAGCCCTCTCAAAGTTGTAACGAATTACAACTCGTAAGTCGTCTCTGGACCACGCCGACATCTTTAAATATTCAATCTATTTTTTTAATAAAAAAATAATAAAAAAATAAAACTTTTTCCCGCCAAACTTTGTCTATGGAAATATAGTTTTAAAATATATTATATATATGATATGCCACCTCTTTGTTTCATATTTGTGTATTGCAAAACTTATCTAGTAACCTAGGTAGTGTGTAGAACATGGGCGTAGCACGGAGCCGTCCACATCTGAAAATTGGATAGCTTACTATCGCAATTTTCACCCGATTGCGCCAGAAGGAGTATTATGTTATTCATGTGTGTGATGTGTGTGTGTGTGTGTGTGTGTGTGTTTTGGCGTGGTCGACTAAGGCCCGATCGCCCTAATTCAGGGTTGGCTCGAGCCCCTCATATGAGCTGATGTGATATATTTTATATGTCCCCGGGATATTGTGAAAACCGCGATATTACAATCTCACTAGTTAGATTATGATGATCTATCCGACCGATTTCGGTCATGGCGACCACTTCGACTCCTAGTCGGTTAGCCGCGCGTGCGCTCGAAGATGGTTTATGTAGCCAATCTTCGCAGCGAAACTCCTCGCGCGCTGAGGGCATTTAAGTATGCCACCCTCGTAATTGTATGAAATGGTCTCAAGTGGTCGGGCCTTTAACTGGTCGCTCTTGGTATCAAGGTCAGCTTTACGCTGATCCTCGAACTCGCGCACGTCACTTCGCGTATTATATATATATAGCCAAAACCTATACCCCTCGTACTATTTTAAAGGTTTACTTTTTTCCACTTGGATTAAAAGAATTGTTACCTAATGTCGTAAAAGCGAATTTAAAGTATGACACGTCGTAAAAACATCATTAGGTTTTTATGCTATGCTGAACAGTACATTATCTTTTTCGCTAAAATGTTTTGCACAAATAGCTGTTCCGGAACCAGGAAACCCTCCCAGGGTCGATATTCCGCGCACGTCGTCCGCGCAGCCCCCCCTCCCCCGCGCGGCGCACAGGTGCGTCACCTGCGCCTGCGACGCTTGCGAGCCGCGTCTGCCACGCTTATCGAACCCATCTCGCCACTTCCTCCACGTTTGCAACTAAGCGATATGTCTGTATTTTATGATTTTACCAGGAAAACTGGCAGACAGAAGGCATAAATTGTGCAGTGATATGATGCTCAAAAATGTTAACGTTATCGCTTTGTTAGGTATACGTCACGTAAGATAATATATGTGTACTTTTATTTATCTGGAGATATCATTACAAATAGGTATTACCAAATCTGTATTTTTTTTTATTCACTCTTCTATGAAGACCATACAGAAAGAGTGTAGTAAGTAACACGATTAATATTTTTCAATACAGTTGCTCGGAAAGTGGTCCTTTATATACCAGTCAAGTGTGCGCAAAATTAATTTTACCGCACACGTGCTTTTACTTTATCACTTTTTTAATTTCTAGCTCAGAGGAACAAAATATTTGTAGCAAAAAAAATATGATAATCAAAGATACAGAATCTTCTTTGAGACTTTTGATAGGAGGATTTTTCTAAGAGATAGGTTGTAACTCCGTACCGTAAGGTTAGTACATAACGCTAGTGACAAATGGTAAACCCTCGCGTGTGGCTCGGGCTTACAAATGTCACTCGTTTGTTATTGACCTTTTTACCACCCCTGCATCATAAATAACTATTAGGGTTAATTCGAATTTAACGTTTACGGCCTCGTCCATTTTTGCTTCTGTATTTTTTTTAAACGTCTTGTATCTTATTGAATATTTTATATTTTGAGCAGATAGTAGTTAGGAGGTACAAATAGCAATCAAATTATACAGTTTTTTTATTTTATAAAAAATCCTTAGACATGCATATACTTACTAGTAGTATTATAAATGTGAAAGTGTGTTTATTTAATTGTTTATCCTTTTTCACGTCGCAACGGTGTAACGAATCAAAGTGGGAAGTGACTAGGAAGTGACAAAGACTCCTAATTAGAGTAGCTGGATATTATTCCCCAGCAATCTGCAGAAAACTCATTTCCACGCTTGCAAGCCGCTTGCGGCTCGCGCACTACCCACTCTTAACGAAAGTCATAAAATCGATGTCTAAGCTTGTCGTTTTTATTTCAAGAATAAAAGTGATATAAAGTAGATAGATAGATAGATAAACATTAATTCAAAGCTACATTACAGTTAATACACAAAAAGAAAACAAAAAATAAAAAAAACTTCTTATATCTAAGCTTAAATGTAAAAAGAGGGTAGATACATAAAATTGTGCCGCAACTTCGAAATGGCTCCGACTCAGCATATGCTGCAGCTACTTATGTACCTACAGCGCTGATATTCTGTCGGTACATTTTTTATTAACCGTTAGTTGTGATTTTTTACAATAACTCATCCATCAATAACAACTTCCGTTTCGTTGTGACTAATCGTGATTAGACACTGGTTGAGATTTCAATTTGGTTTGACGAAACCATCAAGCCGAGCACTAAGACATCGCCGCTAAAGCTTGCCCTACAGCCACTACAGCCGGGCCTGGCTGGCACGATTTGTGTAAAATCGTTTAGGTGAATAAAGTGTTAGGTAAGCGTGGTCCAATGTCGCGGGTGAAACCGCCGCGGTGCTGCGCGGGCGCCGCCACGCTTCGGCGAGCAGAACATTGCTGGCGAGTTGGCGACACCTCCGACACGGCTTCGATACACGAAAATTACCCAAAATGTTGTCTCGTCATTGCTATCTGGGCATGATTCTGAAGTTTGTGGTCCCATATTGTGTTACCCACACATACAGTAGGTAGGTGATGTAGAGATCGTATATCTCTACGTTTCCGCACTCGCGACTCCTTTAATACTTACTTGCCAGCGCGAATCGTCTTAAAAATATAAGTTCAAATTCAGATTCATTTCTATGGTGGGCCGTGAGCCAGGACAGAGGTCCATTTTCAAGTGTGTTAGAGATTGAAGACCGCGCGGTCTTCAATCTAATAACACACTTGAAAATGGACCTCTGTCCTACCCGAAATACACAGTACCTACATGAAATGAAATGAAATTTATTTTTAACAACATTTGTTGCAAGTCTATTAAACTAAATATACTCAATACTACACAAAATACACCTATATGCTAATTCAAGACCAATCAAAATAAATGTCAGGAATTTCACACAGTAAATGATAGTTGATATGATAAGTAATACTTATTAATAACGTACTAAAACAACTCCAGACCCTACGCATACTATACAGGATGACTTTTAATTAGTTCTTGATAACAAAAGATATGCATGTACTCGTGATTACAAACAACTTTCCCAAAGAAACTATATGTCAAATCAGAAAAAATATTTTTGGTCCTCGATACATTACAAGTTATTAAATCGGCAAAAATGTATGAAGCAAAAATCAAGAACTAATCAAAAGTCACCCTATATACCCTATATTAGTACTAACATACAGTATGGACACTCCCTGCCGCTCTCTAGATTGCGACCTCATCCCCTCGTCACCCAGATTGATACAGATTGGTTACAGTTTGGCTGTCGAACGTATAGGTTTGCGCCGCCATTTTGTTTGTTCCGTCATTCCTTTTTGGAAATGTCATTTCTGGCCCGTTGTATGATGTGTCCAGGGTGTGCCCTACGTGAGGTGGAGCTTTGTCTACAATAATTATTTTATGTCATTTTTGACATTAAAATATTTTTATGTCATAATACTGTTTTTCTTGAAGCCACTCTTTAAGTCTGTTGTTAAAACAGTGGGTAGAGGATGCATCCCTTAAGTCATCTGGTAGCCGATTGAACACGGCTGGTCCCATAACATACCCAAACTGAAAATGAAGTTACCTGTACCTATTAAAAAACAGGACAAGTGCGAATCGGACTCGCCCACCGAGGGTTCCGTACAAATGTGTAGGTACATATTAAACATCATAACATAGCAAAAGTTCGGTACTACACTTACAAAAAGGGATTTTTTTTTCATTCTTCGTCATAAAATGAAAACTATACATCATAAAAATAATTAAAAATCTGTTTAAGCTTGTGCCAAAGTCCTTTCAAACGATACCCCACATGACACGGAAAGAAGAAAGAAAGAAAGAAAGAAGACGCCTGTCTATCGGTGTTCTACAGGATTCATTTCGGAGAGTGTGCCCTGGAGCTTCACAACCTCATTCCCCCCTCTCCATTCCATCATCGGACGCCAAGGCCGCGGAGGGCGGTTCCACCCCTTTGTCGTCAATGTTCCACCTTTACGCACGAAGCGTTTTGCGTCTTCGTTCATCATGCGAACGGCCAAGGAGTGGAATTCCCTTCTGGCGTCTGTACTCCCCGATTCGTATAATTTAGGAATCTTCAAGACGAGAGTGAATATACACTTTTTGAGTTTGCGTGTCACATCCTCAGCTGCATCGGCACTTACCATCAGGTGAGTTGCAGCCAAACGCACTCAAATTTTTAATAAAAAAAACATAGGTACATTTAGTTCAATTCATTAGTCTCCTTCTGGGCTTCGCCGCAGTCGGGTAAACCACCTTCACATTCAAACATAGAAACTGAAATAAATTCATACATAGGTACCACTTACATACTCGCAGATACATTCAGGAGAACACACTCGTTTTGGGCTTCGCTGCAGTTTGGTGAAAATAATCTAACAATTAACCGTGAGTGATATTTTTGGTAGGTAACTAAAATATTATGTTCAAATACGTACCGTGTAACACCTGCTTATGTGTATATTTTAACAATGATAAAGTTAGAATAATGCCTGTTGACGCACTATGTAACGGTATTTCAAATATATTTTTATAGTGCCAGTATGTAGGCCATCGCATCAATATCTTGGCGATAGTTGTCTCTGTCACCAAACATAGTCAAGTTGAAAACAACGGTAAATCCAATTTTGTTTCTTTTTATTTTATACCTACTTGATGATATCAACATGATAACGTCAAGTAAATCCGGTCAAATTCTGACGTACACCGTAGACTTCTGGAATTCCCTGCATAAATTGATTAGATTATAAATTCTTTAAATATATTATAAAGAACTCTTAATATTAAGGTTATATTAGGGTTATTTACTACTTACATGAAACCAATATCGTGAGTCATCACATCACATCACTGACGCGTCGTTTCGTCGGCTGTAAACGTAATCATTTCTATACTCTTTGGTCGGCTGTGCCATGACCTTAGTGCCTTAGTGAGATCAGCTGTTTGTTCGTTTAGACCAGGGTTACCAGACGAGTGCAAGTGAATGATCGTACCGGTATTCGAAAATTATCGTACCAGATGAAAAGTTATCGTACAACTGCCAGAACCGCGCGAAACGCGCTATTTCGCAAAACAAAAAACAAACTTAGTCACTTACGAAAGTTGAAAGTACTTTGGAACTTTTGTTATGTTATGTTAATTTTTTTTTACATTTAAGTACACTCTAAGGAATAAGAATCTAAAAAATAAGAATAAATGAAATTTGTTGATTTGGTAGATTCGAGGGGAAGTCCCCGACAATAGACATTATTTAGTATTTTTTAATTATTTTAAGGCACTGGATACTATTCTTTTGACCCCACTTCGGAGGAGGGTTGAAAATTATCGTAATTTGACATTTGACGTACGATATTACATATTGTATCGTACATCGTACCGGTGTCGAAATTATTGTACATGTACGATAAGTATCGTATGTCTGGCAACGCTGGTTTAGACTGAGCACGATAAGGTAGGCGGGCGCTGCTACCATACAGGGTGTGACATGAAGGTGCAGTGATACTGTAAGGTGGGCTTGTACTCATCAAATTGAACAACTTTTGTTCTACACCTTGCTGAAATCGCGATTTTTCATACATTGAAATATATAAAAAATCGCTGATTGGCCACTTTAAAACAAAAAATTGAGAGCGTTTGGCTCAGCCGAGGATGTAACACGCAAGCTCAAATAGTGCTTATTCACTCTCATATTTGAAGATTCCTGAATTATACGAATCGGGGAATACAAACGCCGGCAGGGAATTCCTCTTTTTGGCACTCTTTGTATGTAAAATATTAAAAAAAAATTAGCAATTTTAGCAAAATTGTAGAACAAAAGTTGTTCAATTTGATGAGTAAAAGCCCACCTAAAAGTATCATTGCACATTTATGTTACACCTGTACATAATACATGCACAATTTCGCAAGCTTACAATGTATTTTTGTTGGTTCCAGGGAGGACACGAACACCCATGCTCCACAAACACGAGAGAGGAAACCAATGCCTTATTAGCTGATATTACTTACAAATATATAGAAATAAGAGTAATGAGAATCCGTCCACACTGAGGAGATATTTTTGATATAATATTTAGTGAACACATCAATGAGTATATCGTCACGAGAGCAAGGCATGGCGCGCACCAGGAGTTTGCACGTGCTGACGCTGGCGATGGGCGCGCTCGTGCTCGTGGCCAGGAGTAGCGCGGCGCCGTTCGGGGACACCAACAAAGCCATGGTGAGTAGGCTTTTACGACTACGTTTGTTTACCTACTATGTTTACATTCATGACTAATACTACTCACGTATGGACAAAGTTAACACTTGCTGTAACGTCATATGTCTATTGGAATTTTTGTAGTGAAAACTTCTTTAGGCGCGTTGGGCATTTTTCGAGATGGGAAAAAACCATTGAACTCGCGAGTGTTACCGTTTTTACCAGGAACACTCGCAGGGTCAAAACTTATTAAACTGTAAAAAGTTTTCACTTCTGTCGGCACTGCCGGAATGCCTTTGTGTGTTTTTTTTACTGTGAAAGCTAACATACAATAATTTACGAAACACTTAAAAACTTGTAGGTACAATATTTTAATAGAAAAGAGTTTTTATAAATTCAAAAAAGGCAAGCACATAATTTCTTATGATTTTATTGAAAATAAAAGACGATCCCGGGACCTTGATTCCACCTCCAAAATTCATCATCAGATCAACTTAAAAATACAAAAAAGAATTATTGTCACCGGCAATACGGATTCACACCTACCAAATTTTAGCTCAATGGGATTTCTGGAAGTCGCTCTATAATCGTTTGCAAGGTTTGACTCAAACAAACTAACATACAATAAATGATACATACATACAAACAAACATAACAAGTTAAATAAAAAAACTTTAATTTCTCTTTTTGATCGACTTCCAAAAAGGAGAAGATTAAAACTTCGACTGGTTTTTTGGATTTCCGTGATTCTTTTCATTCAACAAGGCATAACCTTCAGGTTGATTCCATATAAACTTTATCATAATAATCATTTTATCTTAATTAAGTACTTTCTTTGTACATTTCATAATATCGCCCGAAGGTCGTCCACTGCTGGACATAGGCCTCCCCAAAAAATTCCACGATGACAATTAACAAAAAACAAATAGCAAAATTAAAGGTACTAAGTTAGTGCGGTTGAACTCGGGAAGAGTTTAGCGTTGTCACCAAGTTGTCAATAACTATGAGGTAGATACTGAGGCCGAGTGATAACCTTAGTACCTACAGTTAGTACAGTCATCATATTGTGACTCACTAACTCGTAAAGTAGGAACCTTCACATAATGTCTACTAGACATCAACGATTGAGAACGCTAAAAACGATAAAAACGAACAACAGACTCCGATCACAGAAAATTGTGGCGCTAACCCGGCGACGTGTTTTCCAGTGATTGGTACAAAGTTCCATATCTCAAAAACTACTGATCCGATTTTGATGAAACTTGCAGTGTAAAAGATACTTAAACCAATAAAAAAAAATACGGCATTTAAATTTTTAGTTTCTAAGAAATTACAAAGGTATCCACTTATGAAACTTCGCTTACTTAGAGGAGACTGAATAGGTACAATTTGAGCTTGCAAATCACATCCTAGGCTGCATCGGCACTTACCATCAAGTAAGGTGCAGCCAATTGTACTCCATTAAAAAAAAAAGGCACGAAAATATTCGCACAATAGTGCAATAGTGCAATTTTTATGAATTCGGTTAAAAATGGATTAAAGTCTACATTATTTAAAATCCTGCTCTAGTGAGTCATTGGATATCTAGCACCTAATACTAACTATCAATAGCTGCAACCAGCTCTAAAAATGCAGTTTTCTAATGTAATTATAGACATTGTCCAAACCTATTCATGATATCAACAACAGTATGCCCATATAGAACAACGGTAAGTATACATAAATCATCTTTATCTACCTTCGAATGATAACGAAATCGGAACTGAGTAGTTACCTACATATCTACCGCCTGACTCAGCGTTCTCCGAACCATACGCAGGAGACTGAAAAATTGACTAAATTGGATCTGATAGTAGCAGGTTGTAAGACCGTCCATTCATAAGCAGCGTCACACCCAGCTAAGATGTGGTGAACGCTTTCCGCGACCACTCGAGAGGAGATCGGCAGCCCGTTCGACTTGTTTGTATCACACTTACTATGCGCATGCGTGAGTCACACTTGTATAGTGAACATGTGTGTAGCGATTTGTCATCATAATACTTGTATGTGTTCTTCAATGGGTGCTGCGTCATTTTTTTTAGTAACTAATTTAGTAAAAGATATAGCTGTGCGAATCAGCTGCAGTTGTCTATCAACACAATAAAAAGGGTTAACGAAGTATATAAAAAAGGTTATCTTTGTTTACTTACCATTAAGGTAATGTTGATATCATTGGTGTTTTCCGGCATAGCCAGTTCCCCAATGCGTTGGGGAATCTTGGTAAGCCCGCTTCCATCTTCGGCAACATCGTCACTTACCACCAGGTGAGATGTTGTCAAGGGTTTACCAATTGTGAAAAAAAAAGTCGAAAGAGATCTAATTCCTGCGAAAAAAATATTAATAATTATTTTTTTATTTATTAATAAATCTACGATCTTGCATTAAAAGTACTTATTTGAAATCGAAAATTACTTTATTATACGACCTAGTTACTAGGTTTTTGGTCATAATTCTTCCCCGTCGTGACCATAACAATTGTGCAAAGTTTCATCGTAATCGGTAAAAAACTTTTGGAGATTTAGGGTTTTGTACAATTGAACATTTAAATTTTAAGGGTTCCATACCAGGTAACGGAACCCTATTACTAAGCCTAGGTACGCTGTCAGTCTGTCTGTTTGTCTCTCTGTCCGACTTTTAAAAGGATGTATTTTTCAAATGGTAATAGGTAGCTGGCTAAAATTTTCACAGACTATATAACTATATCTTTTATTAAGGGGAATTAAACAACAAAAAAACGTTTCAAAAACAAGACACGTGTTTTAAAGTTTTTTTTTGCTCTATCACAAGCGTAAAACTTGGTGAAATATCCCAAAATAAATCTGACTAAGTGTGAAAAGTACTCACTCTAAGGAGTCTGAACTTAATAAAAAAACGTTCAAGTGCGTGTTGGACCATGCGCAAAGTAGGGTTCTGTAGACTTTACAGTAAGTAAATAAAACTAACGTACATTTTAAAAACAAAAGTTATTTTTGCAGTTCGTATAGAACATTTTGTACGGAAAATCTATGAACTTATTACGAATCCAAATACACATCTCAACTTGTTCGACCATTACTCCTGAACTAAGAAAACCTACTTAGCCGTGATATTTTCCTTTTAAATTGAATAAATCCTCTACTATTTCCAATACTTTCTGATTTTCTGAAATAGAAGTTTAGCAGTTACGGGGTGGAGACTGTAGGTAGCTATAACAAAAATCACCACTTTAAAAGTTAATGTTTTTGTAAACGAACCATTTATCGGAATAAAAACGATAAACACGTTACAAAACCGACTTCCATCGCAACAAATTAGTACATTTTGCATTACTATTTTTCATTTTTGTTAATATTCTAATAAATTACGATTTTGATAAAATTTATATGGGACCACACGGGAAGCACTAGCTTACAAATAAAAAAAGAATCAGGAAAATCAGCTCACCCAGTCAAAAGTTCTGAGGTAACACACATAAAAAAACATACAACTCTAACAAAATTTAGCACTTTCAAGCCTATTTTTTCGAATACAGAACCCTAAATTACAAACTGTTCTTAAAGGACTCACAACTACTTTTTAAGCTTTTTTTGACGAGTAAAAATAATTTATCCCCACTTTACTTGTAGGGGAGGTAACCCCAAAGAGTATTTTTTCCAATTTTTTTTTACAGTTCTCTCCGCGTTATCATTATATATATGCAAAATTTCAGCTCTTAACTACTATTAGTCTAGGAGTTAGGCCGCGGACAGACAGACGTACAGACAGACATGACGAAACTATAAGGGTTCCTTGTTGTACTACGGAACGGAACCCCAAAAAGGGATTTACAGGTGTACAATCCCCATGCCCAGAGTGATCAAGGAGAAAAGCTTGTTTCCGCAATCACTTTCCGCAGTAGACACCTCCATAGGGGCGATGTATAGTATATCTGTCTGCTATGGTATTTAGGATGCTGTTGGGACTATCTGTGTATCAGAGAGCTGGTGAAGTGCTTTTTAAAAAAAATAACAAAATCCAAAATTATAATGCATAGACATACACATAGACATCATTTATTAATAATATACATTACACGTCAAGAAATTAAAGAAATAATATAAAATAAAAATTATCAGATTAAATTACATAAAAATGTCTTAGTCCGCCTTTATACCGTACTTATATCTGTTTTATATTCTGTATTCAAATTGTTAATAAAGAGTTTTCAAACAAACAAATGTCATTTAAATATAGCTATATCCAAGGTACACCATACTAGTAATTTACAAAAGGAAAATAAAAACAAAATAGTAAAATTTTCCATATTATAATGAATAATTATACTAAGTTGAGTTGGTTTTGAACGTGTTCAGCGCGAGCGTCTCCAATTACGTACCTATTCACTAAAATTAAATCGTTTTTAGCTAGGTAACTGGTTTTTTTCCTTGGAAATGTGCAAATATACTGGTACATGAATGAAGTGACGTGAGGTGCTATAACTGTTCTGTCGATGCTCTGTGACCTACAAGCTGGCGGCGAGCGAGCCATCGACTGGTTTCTGGGCTGACTCACGGCGGCGCGCGCGCATGTTTCTGAGAAACTGTTTAGTTTACTGCCGCTTCCCTCTCAGCGGGACCAGCCCGCGACTGATATGATTCATAGATTCATAGATCCTCGATTAGATTATATAATTAGAGCCTTATTAAAAGAGATCAACATTTTTTTTCAAAATTTAATCCAACAGAAAAGAAAATAACCTGTTAAATACTTATAAATAAATTTGAACAAAAAAAACCGACTTCAAACCAGAAACTAAGGTTCCTCTCGATTTCTATGGGATGCCATCTGATGGGACCGACTACTAAAAACTAAAAACAGGAGGAGGTTTCTCAATTCGACCGTATATATATATATATATATATATATATATATATATATATATATATATATATATATATATATATATTTTATGTGTGTTCGCGGATAACTTCGTCATTTGTGAACCTATTTTGATGATTCTTTTTTTGTTGGAAAGGAGATATCCCAAGGGTGGTACCATGGTAGGAAACCAGGATCTGATGATGGCATTATTTATTTATTTTACCTTAGTTTCCTGTTTGAAGTCGGGTTTTTTTTGCAGAAAATTATTTGAAGTCGGTTAAAAATTAGGTATCCTTTATCCGACAATCAGGTAGGTATACTATCTCTGTGAGTTGTCCTCGGCGAGGTTTGCTCACTCTCTGTGTCACCACTCACCTGTGAGTTGTCCTTGGCGAGGTTTGCTCACTCTCTGTGTCACCACTCACCTGTGAGTTATCCTTGGCGGAGGTTGCTCACTACAGCTAAACCCAAAATAATATATGTGCAGTTATCTTTATCTACCATCTGACATTGTGCTTAGGTAAAATTGATTAGTTTCTTTTGATGAGAAATAATGAAAAATGTGTAATAATAACGAAGCAAGGCGTGCACGGTGTCAAGGTGACAACGCGTTCCACTAACCCCTTTGAGGCTCTGAACTTACGGATCACTCAAACCATACCTTACACCCAATTAATTTTTAATACATATCTTACATTATAAATGTTCATCATCATTAAATTCCGACGCTCTTGCGGTGAAGGAAAACATCGTGAGGAAACCTGCACACATTTGTGAAGAAACTCGAAGGTTGTGTGTGAAGTTGACCAACCCGCACTGGGCCCTCGTGGTCGTCGACTAAGGCCCGATCGCCCTAATTCAGGGTAGGCTCGAGCCCCTCGGTAGGGACGTATATATGAGCTGATGTGATGAATCATTAAATTGAAAAAAATTGCTTACTCTACGTGGCGCGCCCCGCGTTTCTGAAATCGATGGTTTATAATAAAACTGTAACAATGTCGTGTATACATGAAATAATAACAGTAGGGGTCATGTTTTCGATACAGCGGGGGCGGAAAACTTTTTGGGGTTCCATGGTCAACAACGAACCCTTATAGTTTTGTCATGTCTGTCTGTCCGTCCGTCCGCGGCTTACATCGGAGACTGTTTGTATTGTACTAGAAAGCTGTAATTTGGCATGCGTATTCATATTAATGACACCAACAAAGTGGTACAATAAAATCTTAAACATATTTTTTTAGGGCACTTCTCCTACGTGAAAATAGGGGGTGTTCTTTTTGTTGTTGAAGTAGTCTATGAGCGTCGGTTGCGTAATGGGAAGGGCCGCTACCTCCTGACCGGGAGGTCGTGTTTCGAATCCTGCCACGCCACTGATCCGCACTGGTCGACTAAGGCCCGATCGCCCTAATTCAGGGTAGACTCGAGCCCCACGGTGGGGACGTACATGAGCTGATATGATGATGATGACGTACTCTATCGTGGGGATATCGTTAAATAGGTCTTTTATAACTACTGAAGGTTTTTTACAGTCATTGTTTGATGGGGTTTCGTTTGAGAAATATTAAGATTAAAAATGCAAATTTTTGTGAGTCGAGTGTCAAAAAAAAAACTAAATTGCTGTTCAGGATATCTGAAAAAATAATTAAATAGTAGAACATATAATCAATTCTTAAGGAAAACTATCACGGCTAAGTAGACTTTCTTAGTTTAGGAGTAATAGTCGACCAACTTAAGACGTGCAGTTGTATTTTTAAAAACTTCCTGATTCCTTACAAAATCGTTGATCAAAAAGTTCCTAAAGAAAATTTAGAAGTTATGAAATTTGGAGTAACTTAATTACCTATTATTTCTCCAGTATTTTACTAGTTATTGCTTAATTTCTCATTAATTTGTAGATAATAAGAGTAAAAATAAAATTATTTTTTAATGACCTCGACGACGTAAGTTCTTTTAGTATTTTTTATTAGGTTATTGAAAAACTTTATCTCCACGCTCCACAAACCCTCGAAAACATCACAAAACTTCATCTCCACGCTCCAACACCCTGGAGAACATCACAAAACTTCATCTCCACGCTCCACACACCCTCGAGAACATCACAAATCTTCATCTCCATGCTCTCGAGAACATCACAAAACTTCATATTCACGCTCTAAACACCCTGGAGAACATCACAAAACTTCAACTCCACGCTCCACACACCCTCGAGAACATCACAAAACTTCATCTCCACGCACCACACCCTCGAGAACATCACACAACTTCATCTCCACGCTCTACATACCCTGGAGATCATCACAAAACTTCATCTCCACGCTTAAAACACCCTGGAGAACATCACAAAACATCATCTCCATGCTCTACACACCCTCGAGAACATCACAAAACTTCATATCCACGCTCTACACACCCTGGAGAACATCAAAATACTTCAACTCCATGCTCCACACACCCTCAAGAACATCACAAAACTTCATCTCCACGCACTACACCCTCGAGAACATCACAAAACTTCATCTCCACGCCCTACATACCCTGGAGAACATCACAAAAATTCATCTCCACGCTCCACACACCACGGAGAACATCACAAAACATCATCTCCATGCTCTACACACCCTCGAGAACATCACAAAACTTCATCTCCATGCTCTACATACCCTGGAGAACATCACAAAACTTCATCTTCACGCTCCACACACCCTCGAGAACATCACAAAACTTCATCTCCATGCTTCACACACCCTGGAGAACATCACAAAACTTCATCTCCACGCTCCACACACCCTCGAGAACATCCCAAAAACTTCATCTCCACGCTCCACCCTGGAGAACATCACAAAACTTCATCTTCACGCTCCACACACCCTCGAGAACATCACCAAAACTATGTTTACGCGGGCTAAGCCACGGACAAAAGCTAGTCGACATATTAAAGTATTTTTTTTATTTGCTAGTACTCTAGATTTGTAGAGGACATTTTTATTGAAAAAGAATATTAAAAAAATGCAAAATAGATCAAGCTCAGAGCAATCTTTGATGTAATTAGCAAACCGGTTCATCAAACACATGGTTAAAGGTTTTAATTAAGTCTGCGGTTTTCATTTCTAATAAAATTATAGCTTGTGACACGGAAAAACCTATTTACGTCCAGGAAAAAATTCACACGTCAGCGTTAAGTTTCAATGGAATGGTATTTATTGAAGGGTTTTAAATATATAACTTTTAAAAAAAATCTCCTCTCCTAATGAATTGACCACGCTTAAAACGTGAGGAACAACCGACTTCTCACATAAGTGCGGCGTTAAACCGACGACGTATTTTAACAGTCCATATCTTGAAAACTGCTTAACCGATTTTGATAAAACTTGCACTGTTCCCTAAGTTAAAAGATACCTAATCCTATAAAAAAAGAATTATTGCATTTAGATTTCTAGTTTCTGAGAAATACGTGTACAAATATACATATATCCAAACACATATATACAAAACTACCTATATTCACATATTAAATTTGGCACACCTGTTTAGAAGCCCACATAGAATAGCTAATACGAATATTGTGTATGTCCAACAATAATACACACATACGGGTCTAAACTTACTATAGATACTTTTGTTATCCCTACTATAATATAATATAATATATATATAATATATATAATATTTATAATATAATATTATAAATGTGAAAGTAACTCTGTCTGTCTGTTACGCTTTCCCGCAAAAACTACTGAACGGATTTGGCTGAAATTTGGTAGGTAGACAGATTAGGACCTGGATTCAGATATAGGCTACTTTTTACCACGCTCGCGAGCCGCTTGCGACTCGCGCACTGCGCACCCTCGAAAAGTCATAGAAACGTTGTCCACGCGGGTGGAACCGCGGGAAACAGCTAGTTTTATATAACTTTGCTTATCTCAAATTGTATACATACCAAAAATGATTGTTTATTTCTTTTTTTCCTTATGTAAGTATACGTTTTAACGGGAACAACATTCATTTAATATGTCAAGAAAGAGGCTGTTTATGCTTAAAATGAGATACCGACCCCATCTCAAAATATACTTCTTGTTAAAAATAATAAACATATATTTTTTTATATACAAAGTAGGTAAGTCAGCGTTAAAGTATGTACAAAGGCCAGCACATCTCATAGTGCGATTCTGGTCCATACCCATTCGCCATAAGAACGGTACAAAGTCCAAAGTGTGTAGCTCGATGTGCTGGCCTGTGTACCTTGCTGTATGAAATGATCGCAACCATGAAACATGAAGTAGATAGTAAAGTATTGAAATGCAGGACTCGTTACTAGGAAACAGTGCACACGGCTATCGTGAGTCAACACGATATCGTTATGGTGCCTTCAGGAACATTCCACTGATCGTTGACAACGATAAACACTTTTAAAAGCAACCTACATATAATTGCGAAACCTTTTTAATTTAAAATTTTTTTTCTTTTTATTATTTTTATTATTCACAAGTGCCTTTGGCATCATCTCACCTGATAGTAAATGTCGATGATGCCGAAGATTGAAGCAGGCTTACCAAGAGTCCCCAACGCAATGGAGAACTGGCTACCTTATCTTCACGCCGGAAAGTACTTATCTTATTTTGATACAATTTATAATCTACATATTATATGAGAATCAATTGCCACATGTGTAAGTTGTGTAACGGAGCATCCCCGGATTGACCAATTTGAACATTTCTTTGTTGTGTTAGTAATTATCAAACAACCGCTTGCGGCTCGCGCACCGTGCAACATGTAGTTTATTGAATAAAAAAAGAATCAATAAAATCGGTTCATAATTGGCGAAGAACTCGCTTTCCTCATTTCAACTGGTTTTTTGTTTGTAAAGTTCGTTTCGTTTATTTAACCACGTCCTTGACGGCTCCCGATAAACACTGTGCGGCGGGCGGCACGATTGAACTCGGAGCGGCACCTTTGACGGAGTGTTTGTCGGGACCCGCCAAAGATACGGTTAAATGAGCGAACGAACTTTACACACAAAAAAACCAGTCGAAATGAGAACCTTTCGAACTCGGAAAATACTTAAGAATAGTTTTTTGTGTAAAAAGGGGACAAAGTAATATTTTGTTTCAAAGGCGTTAGTGATAATTCTGAGCTAAAAGAAGGATTTTATAGTTTATGAAGTAGAGTAGAATCCTTAGCTTAGCGTGGGATTCAATATACGTCTTCCGAGAATAAAATGTTTAGGGCTCGAGTGACACACACATTTTTTTTATCACAACCTATAAGAAAAAGAAGTGAAAAGAAAGAATAATGCACATGACCGTTATTTTTTTTTGAGCGCGCATTGCCGCCAAAACCTAATTCTCTAGTAACTTCTTCATACATTATGCGTTCGACCTCCTTGGGTAACTTCACATACTAGCCAAAAATGAGTTCAATTCAATTCGATATATTTATTCAAAATAGGTGCAAATTACACTCTTTCTGATAGTCATAAAATAATAATAACAATGTCATTTGTGAAGAATCAAGAAATAAACAATAATTAGTTAATAACGTCAAAATTAAATCCTTGATATAAACCAGATTATGTCATTAGAACATGAAAACAAAATGTCACGAAAAGTTATACATAAATATCATTATATTTAGTATTATAATACAAACTCCTTGCTAACCAATCACAAAAGTGAGTTTATTACCATAGAGAATTTAATGTTACTTTGTGATATTTACATTTTTTAACATTCAACCTTCACAAACGCGGACCAATCTCAAGAGAGAAACAAAACTCCTTACAGAGAGCAAAGTAGAATTTTATTCGCACTTATTGAGGAACCAATCATGGTTTTTCGAAGAGGTGTGGATGATATAAAATTATCTTTCGGGTCGTTATCTTGTAATTAGTCACGTGATAGCAATAGGCAAGTGATTGTCACGGACCACGTATTTCCTGTCGTTTTGTTTGCATAGATACTCTGTTATGATGATTAACGACTCCATATAGAGGAGGTCGTTATCCTGGCCAGCGCAGACGAGCGAAACAATGGCACGACCAGAAAGTGCCAAGAACCTGTAAAGTTCTTTGTTTCTACTCCTTTTGCCTTCTACGTTGTAATGCAATATAAAAATTCAACTCGCGCCCCTGTGAGCGGACATCTCTCGTAAAATTTTCTACCATCGTTTTAGAGGAACAATGAACTCGTGGAATGTGTGTGATGGAGGGGCCTTAAATGGTAATCTTCAGGCCATTTATTTTTTTTCCTTATTACCTACGTGTCCGTTTGAATTTACTTGGTGCAAGAAGTTATTATCCTATGGGGTTAACAACTTAAGTGTTGCATGGTTTTCATTTCATATCGTCCAATGTACTTTCTTTCTTTCTTATCGAGTGGCACAATTAACCGTGCTATCCAAGAGATAGACGGCGGTTGCCTGGTGTTGCACTTAGCATCACCCGCGGTCACTTGTAGGGCATTTAGATTAAGGGTCCCCAGGAGGCTCGAGTTTCCACACAAATTTAATACAAAAAGTACATGCCGGAGTGAATCCAAACTTTGTAAATATATTGAATAGACACATATCGTTGTTTGTAATTAGTTTTCGATATATTAATATATAAAATGGGAAAAAATTAATGCAGTTTCAAGCTTTCAGTATTAAAACTAATTAAAGCCTTCGTTTAGTTATGTTTAAATTTAGTACGATGAAAACTACTTACTTATTACAAACATGGTTATGTGTCTACTCAATATATTTGCAGTTTGGCTTCAACCTGGCATGTAGTTTTTGTATTTAACCGCCTCCGTGGCGTAATGGTTAGTCCATTCGCTTCACACCAGAAGGTCGTGGGTTTGATTCCGGCGGGGTCAACTTGTAAGACTCGGTTTGTCTACTTCTTGCCGCCAAACATCAGTGTTAACAACATTGATGTGTTTCGGCTTGAAGATAAGATAGCCAGTTCTTGGTAAGCCCGCTTCCATCTTCCAAGATGATGCCAAGGGCTTACCAATTGTGAATTAAAAAAGTATGTTTGTATGGAAACTCGAGCCCCCTGAGGCCCCTAAAGCAATCGATAAGTATATGTAAGTCAGTTTCGAAAAACTTAATTGGTACATTGGCCGTCCGGATCTGAACTCGGGACCTCTGGTTAGGAGGACCGAGTTGCTGCCGGTTGAGCCACCGATGCTTTTCCAATTCTTCTCCAATGTACTGTACCTACTCGAATGGCAGACTTAGCATGCACGAGGTACAGAGTACTTAACTGTGAAGTAGGTGTGTGACGGCAAAAAGCTGTTTGTCATGCGTCTCAGGGAGCGCGTATCTCGAGCGGCATCTCCGGGCGCTGCTGACGAGACCTCACCAACGAACCAACGTGACCAAATATTTTTAAAACTTTTGCAAAAGTCGTTGAGAACTTTTAAATATTGTAGTCACGAAACAATTCTTGGGAAGACATTTTTACAACCTAACTTCGTAGAATCTCGTGGCAAGTTTATTTTGGATTGCATAAGTTAATATGTGACTAAAATCAAGTTATAAAACCGGAAAAAAACGAAAACTTTTATTAATAAATTGTACAGTCACGCTGTGCATTCGTGTAACGAAGCCTTCACTGTTAGGCGTCGTCGGGAATGCACAAGGCGACAGTAAAAATCACGCTTAGATACCTAGTAACAATAACAAGAGGTGTATTCGATTTGATGAAAATTTTACAAATAATTGGGTTTGTATGGGAGGTAGCTTATTCAGTTTTTTCCTAAAATAATGAATTACCCAGTGAAATAGGCCTTATTAAATGCTTGTTATTCACAAAGTTTTGTTAAAATCTTTAGAGTTATTTTTGAGAAAAAGTAACATACATCCTGGATTTGTATGGGTGGTAACTTATTACGATTTTTCCCGGAATAACGAAAGTAGGTTAAATAAATTTAAGTCATTTAAATAAAATTATTCTTATTACTATGGTAGCGACACAAAAAAATCAAAATTTGAAAAAAATTGCTGGAGATATAAAAATAATATTATTTATTTATTAACCTAACCCAAGTTTCCCCACATCCAGCGGCCGCGATCATCACTAGGTGGTCGTTCCACCGTGTGAGAGGCCTGCCTACGCTACGTCTTCCAGTGCGCTTTGCATGCGGGCATCGCGGGACCGGTCGTTGTGGAAATCCTTGGGGAAGGCCTTGTCCAGCAGAGGACGTCTTTTTGCTGATATAAACTCAAATTTCACCCAAATCCATCCAGTAGTTTGGAAACTAGAGCACCGGACGGACACACAGACACACACACACATTTTTATTTTTAGTTTTTACACTCTATTAGTGTGAAAAAATCGATCCCCATCAAAATTTAAACTTAGATTTTTTGGCATCACAATGCCTTCTTGTCACTTGTCGCTCGAAAGAAAAACATCCCATCCTATATACAGGGGCATTGACCTTGTTCATTGGACTAAATCTAAGATAGGGCATGCTCTGAATACCATATTTCTGTATTCCTTGAGTGCCTTTATGAATTTTGAGTCATAATTTGGCTTAGAGTTCTTTTTCACTCAGTTGAACAATAGGCCGGCAGCAGGCGGTGGGATTTGCACAAAAAGAAACCCGGTCACCTCACGGCGTCACGGCGTCACGGCGTCATGGCGTCACGGCGTCGGACGTAGCCTCAATGAACTTATTTCGCAAAAGTAACGGCAGCTCTCACAATGTCAAGAGACAATGCAAAAACTTTGCGGAGCCATTTAGCAACTGCCCAATTTATATATTTATACTTATTTGATAATCTTATACGATAAAATAAAAAAAAAACCATTATCATCACAACTTAAGAGCCGCGCTCTTGTCGGTGTAGCTCTCTCCAGGTTTCAATAAAAAAATATATACGCACAAATAAATATTTCCAGAAGTCCTTAAGACTTCCAGCATCCAAATGAACGGCTGAGTCTCTGTTTTCATTCGAAAATCGACTTTAGAACCATTCCTTTAAGCTTTGTAATTACTAAAACTGTTCACTATTATTTTACGTGTTGATATATTTATAGTATGTATGTGTATAAGTATATAGTATTGTATATATGTATTTTTGTTTAGTATTGAAAATATATTTTCATCTTTTTATTTCTAGTTACTTAACTTCTTTTAGTTATGACAGTTAGTTAGTTTTTTATAACTTGAATTTTCTACCACCTTGTACTAGTTTTGCTGTCTTTCTATCTTTACTGAAGGTTGCCTGGTAGAAATCGCGGTTCAAGTGATAAGGCCGCCTTTGAACTTTGTGTATGTCTACTAGTAATTGCAAGTACTGTATTGTTAATTGCTGAAAGTGATCTTTATGAAACTGAACTAGGTTTTCCATAATTTTGCCCGATTTTGCTATAATAATCAAAAACTAATAGATGGTTTAATCTTCTTAAATTAACACAATGAACACACTGAAAACGTAAAAAAAGTAAAACCGACATCACTAACACTTTTTCATACACATTTTTAGTTTTCATGCGTCTTGGACGGCTCTCGACAAACACAGTCAAAGGCACGATTGACCTCAAAGTGGCACCTTTGACAGAGTGTTTGTCGGGTGCCGTCAAAGATGCAGTTAAATGAACGAACGAACTAGCCGATTTAAATAAAATTTATATGGAACCACATTGGAAGCATAACTTATCGAATATAAAGAAAAGAATTATTAAAGTCGGTTTAAATCGGTGAAGATATCACATTACACACATACAAAACATACATTCGAATTGAAACCTGGTCCTTTTTGAAGTCGGATTCAAAAGGATATATATCGTCCTAGCACAACTGAGTACAACAAGGTATTCTCGATGAGACTCATTGCTTTTATAAGAGAATCCACCTAGGTACTACTTTATCTCAATATTGTTAACTGTTTGTATTGTAAATTATCGTGAACTTAAAATTGTGGAGATAATTAAAACTAAGTAATATTTGCAACATGCTTTCTTTGAACTATTGATTGATTGAAAACACTTTATTGCACAACATAAGAGAAAAAAAAATACAATGATTAAGGAAGTTGTACATATAGGCGGTCTTATCGCTAACAAGCGATCTATTATAGGCTCCGTTGCGTTTAGAGTTATTGGTCTATAGGTATCTGAAAAAAAACATATTCCGTTAGTTTTCATCGAATTAGTGTAGCATTTTCAAACCGCCTCCGTGGCGTAATGGATAGTCCGTTCGCTTCACACCAAGAGGTTGCGGGTTCGATTCCCGGTGGGGTCAACTCTGTAAGACTCGGTTTGGTTGGTGGTAGGGCATTTTCATAGCCCGCCTGGCTAGCTACCACCATATTATCTAAGTCTTGCCGCCAAACATCAGTGTTAAAAGCATTGATGTGTTCCGGCTTGAAGATAAGATAGCCAGATCCCCATTGCGTTGGGGAATCTTGGTAAGCCCGCTTCCATCTTCGACATCATCATTACGTACTATCAAGTGAGATAATGCCAAGGGCTTAGCAATTGGGTATGCTAAAAAAAAATGTATTTTTTTTAATTTTTTTTCTGATGGTTTAGACCATCTTGAAAAACTAATTTGAATATTTCATTTTTTAAGCCTCTAGATATTTTTAAATATTTTTTTAAATTTTGAAACCTTGATGACGTCATCGGTTCACATTACTATGAAACGAACAGCCCTATTTCACTCAAGTCACTCAAGTCAATCATTCCCAAAGGTTTTTTGGCGGGATTTGTGGTAGACGCATTCGTAGTTTTATTTTGTTGTTTTTTCATTGCACCGGCACTAGCATTACAAATCCAACAGCTAAGGAAGCCTAAATACGTCAGACCTGGCTGTATGGTCTTAGTAACCTTTGCCTTTTCCGAAACGAAACTATCACAAAGCCAACAACGAAACGTCAAAGTCAAAATTTACTTGTCATCAAACATCATAATCTATGTATGGACAAGGCCTTCAGAGTTTAAATGTTTTTTAGAACCACAATAAAAATTGGACCTCTAATGAATATCTTACCCATTTAAGTATTTAATTTGAATGACGTTCTAATAATATTTGATTGTTTCAAACGTAGTTTTTGGTGGATGATAAATAAATAGTGCCTTTTTCAGTGCTCGACGAAAGCTCGTCCTCAAATGCAAGGTCCGTAATTGATATGACAAGTAAGAGTGCACGTTCCGTTCAGTGGTGAAATAAGGTTTTATTGTAAACTCGTGACGTCATAGGGGTCAAATGAAGGTTATTGTCCTTTTCCGATTTTTTTACGCAATCTTTTACTTTTTCGAGTGGAAAATGAAAAAATATGGCTTTAAATAAAAATATCTCGAAATGTTTTTTTTATTTTCATGGCTTATAAAAAATTTAGCATACCCAATTGTGAATAAAAAAAAAGTATTAGCGGAGATGTCATACCACCTAGACATGTCACAAACGCCCGGCGGAGTGCAGCGGCCGTCGGTCCTGCCAGCATGCCGGTCACGCACGCAGGAAGCGCGCGGCGACCTTCGGCACGCGCGCCACGGCCGCCCCCCATCGCCACTGCGGTGCTGCTCGCCTGGTACCTGGTCATTGTTCTGTGGAACCTCCACCAGTGATGGACCGACCATTCGGCTCGCTCTGCTGAGCATGGGATTCGGTTTAGTGATAGTTTACATTTTAAACCGATAAATTAGTATGAAGAAGGACGTTACGAATCTATATTATATGACAGATGCAAAGAATATAGTAATAGAACATTATTACTATACCTATATCATTGTAGATATAGATAGGTTGAATAGGGATAACGACAGCATCAGAAATAAATTATGAACTCTTGATCACTAAATTGTCCTCCTACTTAAACTTCGGAAAACATTACTCGTTTTATTTTCCATCAAGTCTTCGATTTTAAATTCACCAAAATCACAAAATGAGTACATAAATGACGCTGCGAAACTATGACGTCACGCCTAGGTATGTCAAACATTTTTAGAACAAAGTGTCGTTTTTGACAGATGATAAAAAGTAACTCAGATGACTAGTATTCGTCATCCCTATTGGGCAGTATAAAAATAAACAAATGATCCTCGATATAATCGTTATTCGTTAGCTTAGAGGAGTGAAGTGCTATCTTTTATTTTCATATTAAATTAAACTAGTTAATGCCCGTGGCTCCACCAGCGTGGACATCGAGGTTACGCGGTGCTTAAGTTTTTTTTGTCATAGATCTTCCGTGGCGTACGCACAACAATTTCATCGTAATCGGCAAAATCTTTCTCAAGTTATGGTGTGACCGAGGGAAACTGGGATTCATTTTTATATATTACTAGCTGTCCCGGCGAACTTCGTTCCACCTTACACTACACTATACTACGCTACCCTACATAAGAACCTTCTCCTGGCAATAAAAAGTTCTATAAAAAAATAAGTAGCGAAATCTGTCCAGCCGTTCACGCGTCATGCGATGACCAAGGAAAATGGAGATTCATTTTTATATAGATAAAGATTTTACAAACATTAAGTCTCATGTTATTTTTTTCTATTGCAGGTCAGATAAGTTAAAGTTTTGTATGTTAAGAAAACAAATAGAATAAAAATGGATAGGTTAGTTAACTGTCAGGCCAGTTAATAACTAACAGTCACTCTGGCCTGGTCCTTACACATCCTTGAAATGGCGCCGTCCACGTGTACCTGTACGTGTGTACGTGTGTACGTGTGTATAGCAAGATGATTGGCGAGCAATCAGAGGATCAGAGCCTATTATATCAGTAATAAGACAATGCCATCGCCAACGTGAGCCGCGAGACAAAGGGCTCGCCCGCGCCCTGCACACCGCACCCCGCTCCAGTTAAAAAATACATTTTCTACATTCTACCGCGGAAAAGTGGACTTTTGCACGCGATATGTTCTATTTTAATCTTCTGTCAATCGCGATATAATTGAAAGTAATTGCGAATGTAATTATCCTGTCAGTTTGCACGTGCTGTGCGGATGAGTAAGCCTGTGCTGCCGCGCGTCGCGCGCCCAGGCCCGTCTGTGGGGTTGTCACTGGATGATGGCCTGATATCCTTACTTATTATTCTAAAATGTGAAAATGTGTTTGTTTGTTTGTTACCTTTTCACGCTTCAACGCCTTGACCAATCTTTATGAAATTTGGCATGCAGGTAGCCTGTGTCACGGGGAAGGACATATGCTACTTTTTATCCCGGGAAAATAGCATAATATGATGCAGTTCCTGAGGGAACTAAAAAATACTCGATTGTTGTGATTTTTTGCACAGAGATGGTAGAGTAGGTAGGAAACAACATAATTTACTAATCACCCTTAAAGACAGTCATAAAAACGATGTGCACGCTAGTTCACAGTAAAAGCTAGTTCACAATAAACCTCAAAAGACATGTAAAGATAGTCTCTGTATAAAATAAAACTGTAACATTAAAAACACACCTCCAGTAGCAGCGATTAGTCAATTTAAATGTTACAGAACAGAGTCTGTCATACATAAAAGACTTAGTTTAATTTGCCATTTGTTAGTAAATTTAGGTTTTAATTTGTGTGTATACGAATTTTTTTGTTGTAATTTAAAACAAGGGACTATCAACGAGTGTATTTTGAACACACCATTCGAGCGACAATTTAGGATGAGCATTTAAAAAGTGTCGACAGGCTTCTTGTAAAAATAATATGTCTAATTCTTATAATATTCTAAATTTTAAATGACTAATTGAGTTTTAACTAAATTTATTCGTGTCTCTCTAGAGGTTTGTATATACTAATTTGTCAATAAAATAATTATCACAACGAAATAAAAACCTACTTTTCCCCAGTCGGTTGACAACTTGACATATATACTTTTGTATTGTGATCTGCTGCTAGTTGTCTTCCTACTGCGTTGATATCTATCGATCTAGTATACACTGCTTAGGCACAAAGTCTCATCTTTAATTATAAGTTACTTGATTAACATAAAGAGCGCCAACAGTCATGTACGGAATGATCACAAATTAAATATTCACTACGTGGAGCCTGCTGAAGCTTGTTTCTTTACGTTTGTTAGCGCAAGATGAACGCATTCCTTAAACAATTCACGTTTTCTTGGGTATATAATAATATTTTAATTTAAACGATTGTCCTATTTACTATAAGATAAGGATCAAAACATATTATTAAAGATTTATTTATACCATACCTACTCCAATACATACAAATTTAAAATTCATCCATTAAACATTGCGCCCTTATTATACACAATTAGCAAAACAAATACTATTCTCATATAGATTACTTAGACGATATGGTCAATAAATTGCTATGTGATCTACTTGTGGATAAGTATCGCGCAGTTCAGAAATGATCACGAGTCCACGAGTCTTTGGTGGCGTAGCGGCGAGAGTCGCTCCATACTGGGACAAGTACGTACGTACGTACATACATATTGTATAATACATACTTGTCGTCGACATGCGTTTTCTGACACACGCGTACTCATACGAATGAGCGTTTAGAACTGATTTAACAGTATAATGTAGATAACTTAACTCAATAAATTTACATGTTTTGCGCATCAAAAAAAATACACAAAAACAAATACTTAGAAAAAGGTCGACAAATCCGAACCTCCGTATTTGATAAGCATTAAAAGTATTAGGAGCTCAATTTTTTTTTTTTCCATGCGAGCTCTTCACAAGTTGGTCGGGTTGGATACGAACTGCTGAGTGCTGGTGGTCAGATGTACATGCGAGCAACGGAAGTGGTTAGTTCCTTGTCGCCGGCTGGTTGCTCTACCGCCGTCGTTGTTCTCCATTCTTGTCCCTAAATATTACATCGACACTTATCTTTTTATAAAAATATACAGTGTGTAACAAAATTGGTGTAGGTCCCGTTAACTGGAGCTTCTACTAATCATACTGAACGACTTTTGTTCTACGACTTTGCTGAAATCGCAAAAAAAAAAATTACTCTTCATACAAATCAATCAGCTGATCGACCAATTTTGTGCATTTTAGTATGAAGGGTGCAAATTTTTTTTTAGAATTGACTATGGGTTCCTTGGGGAAAGTGGTTCAGTATGATGAGTAGAATCCCCAGTTAACGGGTCCTACGCCAATTTTTTTACACCCTGTATATAATATTTTCTTTTACATTAACTATGTCTTAACTCAGTTACCCCTGAAATTTTGATCTTTTTATGACTACATGTGCTTTGCTATCATTTTTCTGATAAAGAAAAAAATATTAAACAATAAAAAAAATGCACGTTAGAACCGCCAGGAGGGGAATCCGACTTGAATGTCTTGTAGCCTTAGTAGCAATATTTAGTATTGTTTATATGTTAGGCACTATAGTATAACATGTGGCAGGAATATTGTATTATTATTCATTTTACAAATGGTTAGGCAAGTTATATAATTCGTCCGTATATAAACGGTCAGGTAAATTATAAAATGCTGTACGCAGATTTTAAAATGCGAGCCAGGCATATTGTAAAATGCCGTATGCAGATTGTAAATGAGCGAGCGAAGTGAGCGATGTTAGGTTTGGTTAGGCTTGATTGATTATACCGCCTGGGTAGCAGAAATTTTCCGTATGGTATTTTATAATTTGCCTGACCTATTGTAAAATGACGAAATACATTATGCGTGCGACATATATACGCTGGTAGCACGTTTGTTTACGAGCATAGCATCTGCAGACGCGTTACATGATGACTTTGACACGGTGCTCGTGCTCGTGCGTACCTAATGCACAGAGCAGACACCCTGGACCTGGTGGCTGGTGCCTGGTGGGCGTGCATTAGCTGTCTCCATGAAAGTGGCACTGACTGTTTATGCCTATAATTGCAGTCGAGTACCTATAACAATAAATTACATTGCTTGATGTTTTTTTTCCGAATTGATAATTTTCATGCTTTATGATTTCGAATCTTTAAGTATTTTCCAAAAGGCTAATTTTCATTTACTAGAGATTGTACGAATCTTTTATAGATTAGTTTTTGTTTCCTCCTAAAAAGCCGGCCCTTTGCGAAACGGACTCTCGCTCTGCAGGATCCGTATAAAACAAAATCTATATAATTAAAGTAAGTGTGTGGTTTTATGAAACCACGGTAAAAGTGAAACTTTACAGAGGATGAAACGATCATGGCTACTCTCGCTACGGTACAGAGGACGAAACTTTTATACCGTCAGACGAAAGCGACCGTCACGCGACATGCAACACACAAAACGAAAAAAATTGAGACGAATGTAATAAAAGTTTCACTTTAATAATTATATACTACCTTTAAACGAGCAATTCTTGTGTATATATAATCTGAATCTCGGAAACGGCTCCAACGATTTGCTTGAAAATTGGTAAACGGGGGTTTTTGTGGGCGAAAAGTCGTTCTAGATGGGTCTCATCTCTGGGAAAACGCGTATTTACGAGCAAAGCTCGGTCGCCCAGGTATTATACTATTTGTACGCAACAAATGTTTATTTCTTTAAAAAAGACATTAAAGAGACCGATATTAAATTCATTTTTTACTTAGCAATTATAGTCCAGCGCACATTCAGCCAGTTTTTATTATTACAAGCTGTGTATAAGCTTGCCGTGTTAGTAAAACAGTTTGTCTGTCTATCTGTTCGGGACAAATCTTGGAAGCTAAATTAGAACCATTTTCCGGTCTCCGAATGAGCTGAAATTTTGCATACAAGTTAAGTTTGGAGAATAATGCATGGTAAGATAAGTGATGTCATTCTAAATCCAATATGGCGGACTCCCAAAGAAAGCGGATCAGTTATTTTTTATGCACCCCGATGATATGGGTATAAAATGCTAAGAAAAATACGAAATAATTAAAATTCTTTTCAAATTAAAGCTTGTACCTAAAAGTTTTTCGACAATTAATTTTACAAGCCAAGATTTACACTTTTATGTAATTGTCGTTTGTACGATACAGCAAGAACGATAAAATGTTGTTTTTTTAATAATTGTTGGGAAATTCACGAGTAAAATATGCTTAACATGTTTTTTGAAAAATGTAACCAGCTAAATTTATAAAGCTTTTTAAACAAGCGACAGACAGACGAACGGATGGGTCATGCTCACATTGGCATCCCTAAAAATGGAACACTTAAATCAAGCTCATAATTTCCCTAACCACAGGCAATCTTTCGTAGCTGAAATTTTTTTTTAATTTACCTATTTCAAAACAAAATACAAAATTGATTAATTGATTAAATCATGATTAATCATTTAGATTTAATTAATTAGATTTTAGGCATTCTTCGTTAGCACTATCTCGATTAGACTTATTATAAAATAAAATAGAGGGTCCTTTACCAAGATAGTAGTTTCCTATCATGAATAGATACATTACAAAAAAATGGCCAAGTGCGAGTTGTACCCGCGCACCGAGAGTTTCGTACCACTACATCTCTCCACACAAGTGTAACAATAGTACCTATTTATTACGAACAAAAGACATCAACGCGAGCGTAAGAAAATGAATTTTTTCTTTTTTTTCTATCATTGTCACTTACCATCTGGTGCGCTTACAAATTGTGAATAAAAAAAGTTGGGACTTTTTAGCGTGAATACAACTGACACTTGGATGTTTACTATTATTACTATTATATTATTTAATTTCAGGATTTTTTCTATATTCAGATTTAGTTTTACGCTTGTATGTATATTATTGTTTTTACGATAGAGCAAAAATTAAAAAAACGTGTATATGGAGAATTGGAGACCTCCTTTATTTTTATTTTTTATTATTTGTTGGTAAATCACCCATAATAACACATATCTATTACGTAAAAATTACAACCAGCTACCTATTAATACGTATCCAAACAGGTGGACGGATGGACAGCTTATGGGCTTAGTAATAGGACTTCGTTACCTGGTACGGAACTTTAAAAAGAAGTTATCTAAAACATAAGTGGATTTATAAACCAAAACGTAGACAAGTTGTACTAAACTAATTAAAATTATCTATCTCACCGTTCCCGAGTAGGAATGCATCAGGAAGTGCTTACAAATATTTTCACGGACCAGTTCCCAGGAAGGACATCGGTACCACTAGTCCGGTGAAGATAGCTCGCGTGCTTCCTAGAATAATATCGCAGCACTGTTTTAGTGGGTAACATTTGTTTTGTTTGACGCGTGCTCAGATCGACGATTCTTGATCCGAAGACACATGTTTTGTTTTCTTTGGTTGAAAGTTCGTTATACATACATACGAGTATTCGTACATATACCGTTTTGTTCTCGGCAACATATACAGTAGTTCAAATTTTTAAATAAATACTTTAAAAATGTACGTAAGTTTTTGAAAAACTCATTGGTACATTGGCCGTCCAGATTTGAACCCGGTACCTCTGGTTAGATGGACCGAGTCGTTACCGGTTGAGCCACCGACGCTACAATACATAATCGCCCTGATTCAGGGTAGGCTCGAGCCCCTCGGTGGGGACGTATATGAGCTGTTATAATAATAATAAAACTTTAAAAATGATATGAGGTATATTGTCTATCATTTATATATTTATTTGATACTAGCTTTTGCCCGCGGCTTCGCCCGCGTGGATATCGTTTTTTTGACTGCCTTAGAGGGTGCGCGGTGCGCAAACCGCAACGCAAGCGTGGACATACATTTTCTCCAGATACCCCGGGAACTATGTCAGGATATGCTTATTACTGAATCATTTCATTTCCCATCCCCTCAACCATCTCTGTGCAAAAAAATCACACAATCCATTGTTCCGTTGCGACGTGGTTGCGACGTTAAAGAAATTACCCAAAAAAGAGTATATTTTCAGTTTCCTCAGGAAATTCATCGGGCTATGCTATTTTCACGTTATAAAAAGTAGCCTATGTCCTTCCTCGAGACACAGGCTACCTGCATGACAAATTTCATTAAGATTGGTTGAGGCGTTGAAGCGTGAAAAGGTAACAAACAAACAAACACATTTTCACATTTATAATATTATAGTAAGGATGATATATCTAAATTCGTAACTGTTATCAGAAATCATTTTTTTTAACAAAAAATCACGCATTTACGTTAAGTAAATTCATTAATGTTAGTAAGTTTTATACACGTGGCACACTTAAATGGACTGATAACTGACTTATCATCATCATCATATCAGCCACAAATCGTCCACTGCTGGACAAAGGCCTCCCCCAAGGATTTCCACGACGACCGGTCCTGCGCTGCCCGCATCCATCGGCTTCCCGCGACCTTCACCAGGTCATCGGTCCACCGTGTGGGAGGCCTGCCTACGCTACGTTTTCCGGTGCGCGGTCGCCACTCGAGAACTTTACTGCCCCATCGGCCATCTGTTCTACGAGCTATGTGCCCTGCCCACTGCCACTTCAGTTTAGCGATTCTGTGAGCTATGTCGGTTACTTTAGTTCTCCTGCGGATCTCCTCGTTTCTGATTCGATCACGCAGAGAAACTCCGAGCATAGCACGCTCTATTGCCCTTTGGGTGACCTTGAGCCGACTTATATCATCATTATATCAGCTGACTTATATCATCATCAATCTCAGCGGTATCCAAAGCGGGCGTTGGACGCAATCATGTGCATGTGAGGGTGTCATTAACGGCCCGTATGGTTTACACCGTAATTGCACAGAAAACGACCACACTATGTGTGTTGTTACATATATCCACATAATACTTGCTTTGTTACAGTATTTGTTTAAGTATGAATGCGATTTTAATGTAGGAATGTGTTGTAGCAACTTACGAGTTTTTTTAAAGTCTTGATATTATTGGTCTTAAGGCGAGGCACCGGTGGAGAAGCGGAGAAACCCTTTTGCTAGATCAAATTTTTTGGGTAATTACTACTAAATATCGGTCTTGCAAAAAATATTAGACGTACATAAGGATATTGTCTAAGGTATGTGCTAATATGTTACACGATAGTGTGTACTTTACTCGATCATAAAAAATCCCAAAAGCAGGTCTAAAACGTCTAAAAAAAAGTCTAAAACGAATTGTTTATTAATAAAATTTCTTAATTTGCACATAGTTTTTAAATGGAGATATTTCTTTTCAAGTACTACAGAGAATCTGCTAAATTTTAGTTTTTAAATTGAAGTCTTAAGAGAAATAACAACGTATAACATTGAAAAAGTGTGGTTATTGTCTTGACTCTTTACACGTAAAGGAAAAAACAGAGACAACTGTTTTACAAATGCCTCGCCTTAACTCTTAAAAAATGTTTTACATTTCATGCAATACATTGTGAAATTTAACGATAACTGGCCCGTCGGTCCAGTCGCAGCGCTGCTGCCTGCTAGGCCGAGTGTCGTGAGTTCGATTCCCACTTAGGGCAAAAATTTGTGTGACGAACAGGTTTACTTGGTCTGTGTCTGGGTATTAAATATCTATATTTACGTAAATATATATACGTATTATAAGTATGTAACAGTCTCTGGTTCTTATAGTACTATTTGCTTACATAGTTTGGGGCCAAATAAAGGTATGCGTTATTGTTGTTATGGGCGGCCTGGTTTCCGCAATTAGGCGACCACTGCGCCCATTTTGTGTGATTAGCCGGCATCACTGCCAGGCCAACTCCTCCAAGAAGTCCAGTAGCCCCCGTAGGTTGCCGACGACTTCCTGGAGCGACCTCAGGTCACCGAGGTGCACGACCCTGTACTGAGCTAGCTCCTTGCAATCCAGTAGGATGTGGGCAGCAGTCTCCTCAGCTTCCATACACGCTCTTCATTGGGGGCTGTCGGTGATACCTAGAGCGAACAGGTCCAGTAAATATAGCGGCTGTAACGTAGCGGAGCTGAGCTCTCCCAAGTATCAGGAGCTTCCTGGATAGGCCAGGGTTAGTTGCCGGCAGGGCCAACCTCGCTTGCCTGTAGGTTTCCAAACCAGACGAGTACACATTGTGTTCATTTCTTGTGTGCTGCCTCAGGGTGGACCATAGCCAGCCAATTGGGAGGGATAAAATAGGTTCTGGCCCCATAGTCATAAGTACTGACCCTTTCCTAGCAAGCTCATCCGCCGCATCGTTGCCGCGTAAGTTGCTGTTAATCCATCGAAGAGTTACGCCGTCGTGTGCGTTTTGTCCCTGAATATTATGATTATCACATTATTTGAAAAATAACAGAACAGATTGTAAACGGACCCGTAAGTGATGATCTATCCGACCGATTTCGGTCATGGCGACCACTTCGACTCCTAGTCGGTTTGCCGCGCGTGCGCTCGAAGATGGTTTATGTAGCCAATCTTCGCAGCGAAACTCCTCGCGCACTGAGGGCATTTAAGTATGCCACCCTCGTAATTGTATGAAATGGTCGCAAGTGGTCGGGCCTTTAACTGATCGCGTTTGGTATCAAGGTCAGCTTTACGATGATCCTCGAACTCGCGCACTTGCCCATTCACAATCCTGCGCCATTCTGGCCGTTCTGCTGCCAAACTCTTCCAATTGAGAGGGTTCTACGTTGCATCCTTTCATATGTCGCTTCAGAACATCTTTGTGCCGGAGTAGCTGTCCGCCATGTAAGTACAATATTATCAGTACCTAGTATAAATATATCCACGATGGAATTCCCAACATCACCGCTGATAAAAATTAATCTTTGAAAGTCCAAATTAAGATGTAGGTAGGTACTCGATCGCTCTCCGAGTGGTTTGTTCACCGTATCAGTGGCTACATACTAGCCAGATGCACTGTAATTGTAGTGGATTTATATTTTTATGTTATCTCATCATCAGACGTCCACTGCGGACAAAAGTCTCCCCCAAGGATTTTCACGACGACCGGTCCTGAGCTGCCCGTATTCAGCGGCTTCCCGTGACTTTCACAAGGTCGTCGGTCCACCGAGTGGTAGGTCTTTCGCCACTCGAGAACTTTATTGCTCCAACGGATATATGTTCTATGAGCCGTTGCCACTTAAGTATAACGATTTTGTGGGCTATGTCGGTTTATTTTGGTTCTTCTACCTCATTACGTCATGTCTCTATTGTAACATATTTTGTGAATTTCAATAAAAACAATAAAATTTTGACATGAGTGCTTTCATAAATACACTTTAGCTTTTGGCAATATTTGGTAATTTTGTGTGGGGGACACTATAATTTTTCAATTATGCTATTGGTATTTCTACTGGCCCCTATCATAATATCGGCATCAGTTGTATCACCAATATGCGTAGACTACGACAGACGGCACTGATTCAGCCACTAACGCATTGTGCAAACAGAAGGTGGGTCACAGCACAGAGTCACGGCGGATGTGATGTGTCGATACAGATAGGTTCTCTTTGTGTCTTTTTGTACGTAATTAGTAAAAACTAGTCCATTTGAAATTAAAGGTCCACCGTAAATCGACTGAATGACGTCAGTGAAGACCTACTAACGGTGTCTTAATTTCGGTAGTTAGATAACAATATGTCGTTTTTGGCGGGTCGAGAGTAAATTTAAATAAGAATCTATTGTAAAAAATAAACATATAAATTCTTTATACTGAGCAGGTTTATATTTTTAGGGTTCCGTACCTTAAAAGGTAAAAGCGGAACCAGGATCACTCGTGTGTCTGTCCGTCCGTTTGTCACAGCCAATTTGCTCGGAAACTACTGGACCGATTGAGTTGAAATTTGGTAAACATATGTAAGTTGGTGACCCAAAGATGAACGTGTAACGTAAATTAATGAGTTTTAAACACGGAGGCGTAAATTATATATTTTTATATTTAATCTTTAGCTATAGTTTATTTAAATTAATTACCTAATACTGTAATTATTTTTCCATTTATTTTTTGCCGAAAAAACTTCATTTCTTTCTTTCTTCTTTCTTTCTTTCTTTATAAAATGAAAGGGATTTTTGTAAGAATCTCAAATATTAAAAAAAATAAAATAAGATAAACAGTTTTGCAGTAATTTAAGAAAATATAGGCGAAAATTAATCATTCCCATTCTTATTTCCGTAACTATTGGGCCTAAAATCTAGAAAAAATCATAGTATTTGGGGTTGAATGCATAGATTACAGGAATATCTATGAAAAAATCTAAAGTAAAAAGTACGTAAATGTAAGTAAAATATACTGAGATGTCTTGTTCTCTTGGTAGATAAGTTTTGTTGCGGAAACCTGTTTGTGTGACCCCCAATCGCACTTGGCCGGTTTTTTGGTACATGATGCGACTAGGGTCATCAAAACCGATAAACTACAACTTCAGCCGGGTAAGACATATTTGATAACATTTACACAAAGAATAAACCGTGTCTTAATTTCGGTAATTTAAATTTGAATCGTTATAGGTCGAATGTGGATTGAAAATTAAAATACAGTTTAAACTCTATATAGCGACAATCAAGGGACCGGACATTTTGTGACATTATTGAGAGTTTTCGTTATACAGAGAGAAATTAACGTAAACCAACTGAAGCCAGAAAATTTTAACGTTTCAAAGAGTGAATCGTTATATCGAGTGACGTTTTACAGAGTTTACACTGTAATACAATATGCAGTGTGAAAATAAATTCATGATACAGCCCTTGAACATTGACATCATTCGTCACTTTTCATCAGGTGAGATGATGCCAAGGGCTTACCAATGTGAATAAAAAAACCAAGTACATGTTTTGTATGAACATAGTGTGACCAGGGTCAACAAAAGAGATACACGTTTGATAACATTTGTACATATTACAAATTAACTTACTGATTGATTTAACGGCGAAGAAAAACATCGTGCAGGAAAAAAGATGTGTGTGTTCTTTAGATAGGTACATGGAGTATAATGAAACTAAATTTCATTGTTTAATTATATATTTTTTTAGTTTGTCTTAAATTGTCTTAAATAATGATTACCTATCTGGTACTTACATGCTAGAAAATCAAGTTTAGGAGCCAACTATAGGTAGTAAAAAAATTCGAGCGAGACCTACAGTACTCGCATATGATGTGTAACATGTGACAAAATACTTTATAAAAGGACGGCAAAGATACGGCAGACTAGGCTGTATGGTCATAGATATCTTTGCCTTTTCCGCGCTTTTAAAGCCTGAAAAAACGCGACTCCCTGTTACACATTTCCGTCACATGGGACACTTTTCCGTCCCATTTCACGAAATCACTCCCGCAAATTGCAGGAAAGCGAGAGCAAAGATGTTACACATCAAAATGGTTTTCGAGCAGGACTGAAAAATAATTCTTTTAAATCTTAATACGACTACAATCAAAAAGATAAAAAATAATAAATAAAAAAAACAACAAAACCGGAAAAAAAAAACTAAATTAAACACATATTTTTGTTGTTTTTCATACCAGTCATGAAAAAAATTAGAACCTGGTACATAGTAACAATTATCTTATCTGTGACTTGGTACCTAGATGCAAGCGAAAATAAATCAAACTTATGTAATGTCTAAACCTTCGTTATGTCTTTGTTTACTCGCACTTCTACTTATAATTTGTTTATTACATAAAGGATCTCTGGAACATACTTAGTATTAGGAATCAAAATTATGTGAGCTCTGGGTTCATCTGGTCGTCTGGTCCAAAGACAGCGGCCGCGCGCCCACAGCCACAGAGCCCACAGACTCCGACCGTTATGTTAGTGAGGCACACTGACCTCGATACGGGCTCAGATTTTTTGTCGCTATACCAAAACACTTGGTCACACAGTTATGTATGCCGGGTCTGGCTCAAAACTGTAGCCTTAAAATGTGTAATAGGATTTTAAGTTATTCCATTTTAGTACTACTATAACCAATCAGCCTGACTTGGCTTGTGATGATGACGACCATTATCATCATCATCATATCAGCCGAAGGACGTCCACTATTGGACATAAGCCTGCACTGCCCGCACCCAGCGGATTCCCGCGACCTTCTCCAGGTCATCGTTTCACCGAGTGGGAGACCTGCCTTCCGGTGCGCGGTCGCCACTCGAGAACATTAATACCCCAACGGCCATCTGTTCTATGAGCTATGTGCCCCGCTCACTGCCACTTAAATTTAGTTATTTAGTTAGTTCTCCTACGGATCTCCTCGTTTCTGATTCGATCACGCAGAGAAACTCCGAGCATAGAACGCTCCATTGCCCTTTGGATGACCTTGAGCTTTCTTATGAGGCCTATAGTAAGTGATCATGTTTCGGTTCCGTATGTCATCACTGGCAACACAAACTTGTCGAAGACCTTGGTCTTAAAGACACTGCGGTATTTGGGACGTGAAGATATTGCGAAGCTTCCCGAACGCTGCCCAGCCGAGTTGGATTCGTTCATTGATCTATTTCGTGAAGTTGGACCTACATAGCTGGACTGTTTGTCCCAGGACCATTAAGGCATCAGCCAAAATACCTCCCACTTGGCAGGCAAGCGATGTGGTGGCACAGTACAGTACAGTACCACACCCTGGACACTTCATACAACGGGCCAGAAATGACATTTCAAAAAAGGAATGACGGAACAAACAAAATGGCGGCGAAACCCTATACGTTCGACAAACAAACTGTAACTAATATGTATCAATCTGGGTGACGAGGGGTGAGGTCGCAATCTAGAGAGCGGCAGGGAGTGTCCATACTGTATGTTAGTACTAATATATATACTTTGACAGAGCTTTGTCAGTACAGTATCCGCTTTAGTACCATAATCGTCTCTTAATACTAATTAAATTTCATTCTACACACACACAGGTGCAATGCAAAACTTTTTTAGTTGAGTCTGTTTATGCCAGTTATACGTGCTGCTTTGTTTTATTGTATTTGATGTAATATTTGATGAATTACTTTGTCAAAGTAAAGAAGATAACAACCTTTGATTATTTACTCTGTAGTTATAGCGCGGTGGAGAGGATGCGCCGAAAAAATACCTGACGACGCGATGGTTGTCCGGTAATCCACGCACACCGAGACAAAGAGTATGGTGCGCGTGTGTAAGAGTTGTAAGACAGTGGTTGTCACGCAAACGACCAAAACAAATAGAGTTAAAAAAAACTAAAAAACACGCTTTTAAAGTACATCGAACTAAAAAGTAAAAAATAATTCTTAATATAAGTTGAAAATAATAATTAACAAAATACTAGTATTATTGTGAAAAAGCGCTCTGTGCGATATTTTTCGTCTATCGAGTAACCCACACTTCTTCACAATAACACTAGTAGTTTGTAAATTATTATTTTCTACTTATATTAAGAATCCCAACGTAAGTCAATTGTATTGGAGAATCAGTGCGATGGGACGCTCATTTGCTTGATAGGCTGATACCTGTTTTCAACGCCGGCACGTGCGTGCGGCCACATTCGTTTGTTGGGTGAGGACCCAAGGATTCGTGGACGACGGGTTTGAGACCACCATAGTCCAGGCCTTCGTGGCACCTGAAGCGTACGGATAGGACTGCATAGGTGGAGTGGATTTAGAGCAGCTCCACCCCGGCAACTGCATTACTGAGTAGAAACGGACTCCCCCTAAAAGCGTCGGTGGCTCAACCGGTAACGACTCGGTCCATCTAACCAGAGGTACCGGGTTCAAATCTGGACGGCCAATGTACCAATGAGTTTTTCAAAAACTTACGTACATATAATTACCGATTGCTTTAACGGTGAAGGAAAACATCGTGAGGAAACCTGCACACGCCTGCGAAGAAACTCGAAGGTTGTGTGTGAAGTCGACCAACCCGCACTGGGCCCGCGTGGTCGACTAAGGCCTAATCGCCCTGATTCAGGGTAGGCTCGAGCCCCTCGGTGGGGACGTATATGAGCTGATATAATAATGATAATAAAAAAAATAAGAATTATTTTTTACTGTTTAGTTCGATGTACTTTAAAAGCGTGTTTTTTAGTTTTTTTAAACTCTATTAATTTTTATTTTTTAGTTGAATCTTATGAAATTATTATATTGTCGCTGATTCTTGATAAGTCTACAAAGTTTGAATTAAATCTGTCCGTTTAAAGTGGGTCAAAATCGAGTCCAAAGGAGTCGGTTACATACAAACATACAGGTAAAGCTAATAAAAGCGTGATAAAAAAGCTGGCCACTCGCAGTGATTACAGGGTGACGCTCTGTCTAGAGATGATCAGAGATAACAGCAAAATGGGGGGTTTACCGTAATCACCACGCTTGGCGGGTGGGTGGGCCGAAAAACGTAGTGTCAGCCGCCCCCGCCAGGTGGACTGATGATTTGATGTAGCTCGCGAATGCCACTGAGCCGCTGTATGCAAGACTTGCAAGAGGCTCAAAATGGTGCTCAGTGGAGGTCCTTGGGGGGAAGCATATTATTATGTTCAACAGTGGATGTTTTTTTGGCTGAGATGATGATGATGATGACGAAATGAGGTACATGGGGACTTGAACGTATTCTAGGGAAATGTGTGTAATGCACGCAATGCACGCGTTGTGCAACAATTTGCACGCTGGCCACGCGCCGACGGGCACTAGGAAACTGATAGGTCCACTCGCTCAAGGTTATTTTTAATATAAATTAAGTCTAGGTATAGCTTACAATTGTTCCTATCGTGTGGCACAATTAACCGTGCCATCCAAGGGATAGACGGCGGTTGCCTGGTGTTGCACTTAGCATCACCCGCGGTCACCACCTACTCACGTGTGAACGCGACCTTCATACTCATCTGGAATCAGATGTGCAGGTTTCCTCACGATGTTTTCCTTCACCGTTAAAGCAATCGGTAAGTATATGTGGTAAGCTTCGAAAAACTCGTTGGTACATTGGCCTTCCGGATTTAAACCCGGGACCCGTGGTTAGGAGGAACGAGTAGGTACCGGTTGAGCTGACAATTATATAACCATAGAAAACAAAGCCTTTACCTGCCTACTTACATATTCAAATTCGGTCAAGTTCGATGAATCGAGTCGAGGTGTTAACACCTGAAGGTTGAGGGCTTGTTTCATCCAGATGCTCAAGTTGCACACAACTAACGATAAACGCACATAATCTTCTTTATCAAGATTTGCGTTTTTTGTGTGGCATCAAGTGTTTCCTTTTTTTATTGAAATAAACAGTTAATTATTTTTTTTATTGCGTTGGGGAACCTTGATGAAAGGGGGAAGTGAGATGTTGTCAAGGGTTTACCAATTGTGAATTAAAAAAAAAACTTGGTAAGCTCGCTTCCATCTTGAGCATTATCGTCACTTACCATCAGGTGAGATACCAACGGCTTATTAATTGCGGATAAAAAAGCAGCGACTTTCCCGCCTTTTTACGCTCCTGCAATTGTGCCCCGGAATCAGTAGCATTGCAAGTCGATCAATCGAATCTCTAATTGTATCAATCGAATCTCTAATTTCAATTCTTTATTTATTAAACGACTTCCAAAAAGGAGAAAGTTCATAATTCGTCCGTATGTTTTTTTTAAATGTATGTTACCTGATAACTTTTGACTGGGTAAACCGATTGGTATGATTCTTTTTTTATTTGAAAGCTAGTGCTTCCCGTGTGGTCTAATATAAATTTTATCAAAATCGATGTATTACTTTATTAGAAAATTAACAAAAACCAAAAATAATAATGCAAAAATGTACTAAGTTGTTGCGATGGAAGTCGGTTTTTTAACGTGTTTTGCGTTTTCAATTATGCGTAGTCAGGTTATAAGTCGTGCAAGTGGTGAAAGTGTCAGTTCAACTTTTCAATCACCATTTGTTATCGCTAAGTGATGAACAAAAGAGAGCCACACACTAACCTTGCAGATAACGTTAACTTCGGCCCTGAGATAACCATCGTGTGGCTTAACTTCTTTGTTAATTTTTAGGGTTCCTTAGCCAAAATGAAAAAAAAAAACTGAACCATTATTATTATTAGCCGTGACCGTTCATTCGTCTGTCTGTTTGACCGTCCGTGAGTCACCGAAAACTATTAGACCTGTATTGAAATTTAGTTCACATTATGTACTATGACCTGAAATGGAGACTGAAGTCGATAAAAATATACAATTTGCTAACTTGAGTACCTGAGTGGGCTATTGTTGAATAGATCTCGTAAATTAAATTAAAGAATTTCTTAACATTTACGAGATATTGATCTCTAAAGTGACGGTATATGCCATCCATTCTAACTTTAGAACTAGGGACTTACAATTCTAAAAAAATACCGGTAATAAAGTACGGGGCTTGGCTACAACAAACAAGGAAACAGACAATATAGTCACGGAAATTTTTTTTTTTACAGCTTCTCCTATACAACTGAAACTTGTTTTTGATTTACTACGCAAAATAAACACTGGAGTCATTTTGTAAAAAATAACATATTTTAGGGGTGCCTCCGATACAAGTAAATAAAGGGGACATGAAAAAATATATATTTTTGTGCATGGGTTATATGAAACTGGTCTTATAAATGGTGTAGTGTTTGCTATTAACATATCTTTATCAAGCTTTCCGTTCTCAAGACATAGAAAAAATGAACAACTGAAAAAAAAAATTTTTTTTTCGCTCGCTCTGGACGCATAAACAAATTTGATGCTGACTGTACAATATTCTCACTAATCAAGATACGGTGTTTTTACATTTTGGTTTAATACTTCTTTGTTTACACACTTTTGTAGTTCACGGAGGGTAATAAAAACTGGTTGTCTGTAAAGTCGGTTTAAGGACGATAATTTTACGTGATAACGTCTTAAGGAAACATTGATCACAAGCCGAACGCTTAGGCCGATCTTGCCTCTCTATCGCTTGTTCCGCGCTCTCGCTTGCACGCGGAACGTGATACTTTTTCGTGCATGCAGCCGGCGTTCATCGATTTATAAGACGTTGTCACGTACCTACTTATGCATGATTGAAAATCATATGATCCAAAATATTAAAGTCATTATAGGAACTGACGATGCTGGACAAAGGCCTCCCCCAAGTATTTTTCCACGACGAGCGGTGCCGCGCTGCCCGCAACCAGCGGCTTTCCACGACCTTCTCCTCCAGGTCGTCGGTCCACCGGCCGGTGTCCAGTAGTGGACGTCTTTCGGCTGATATGATGAAGAACTGACACAAAAATACAAAAATATGCAAAAACCTCAGAACTGAAAATTACGACCGTGAGTTACATTTTGTGACGTCAAAACCAAGTGATCCCACATGGTGACACAAATGAGTTCAGAATCATCATATTAACACATGTACGTCCCCACCGAGGGGTTCCAGCTTATCCTGAAATATCATCATCAGGCCTTAGTCGACCACGCGGGCCCAGTGCGGGTTGGTCGACTTGACACGCCGTAGTATTTTCAAAAAACCAATGTATATTTTAAAAACGAAGTTATTTATGCAGTTGGTATAGAACGTTTTTGTGCACGATGGACACTTAAAAACGTAAAGTTTCTTTGTTGATAAATTTTGTGTGTAAATTTGTGTAATGTATTAAAGTTGCGATACGTTATATTTTTGAATTGTTATATGTACATAGATATAGATAGTTAAGTTGTAGTTTTAAGTTATCTTGTTTTATAAGCCTTTTGTATGTTTTCTAAATAAATGTGTTTTGTAACTGTGTTTTGCTTGGGGAGGCTTAGAGGGAGGTCTAGGTAATTAGTTTGGTAAAGGTGGCGAGATGGAAGCCTGGTAGAACCCCTGAGGAGAGGTAAAAGGTTTTTGGTAAGCAGCGAGCTGCCTCCGCGACCGTTATTTCAAAACGGCGCGGCGCGGAAATTGGTCGTAGGCGGCTCTCTGTACGGTATTGCTCCAAAGGGGTGGGTAAGTGCACCATCTTCCGTCTCGCTTCCTCCTATGGCGCCATCCCGCTCTGGAAATTTAATATAAATATAGCGTAGGCGTCATAGAGCGTATTCATTCAAATCCAACATTTTCGACAAGCCACCGAGTAACAACGAGACCTCCCTCGAGCTCCCATAAGCAAATCAACCACTGAAATTGTTCAAGACTGAAGATATCACGGCTGTTTTCCTTGTCTCTACAACCTCCGCGTCGCCCTGCATTTCCTGTACCATCATCGAAGGGGATCAGCAACATTTTATGGTCCTTCGTGAAGCCGGATCCCTGGACAACATTTTATGGTCCTTCGTGAAGCCGGATCCCTGGACTGAAGAGAAAAAACCTGAAGAACTACGTCGTCGAGCCACGCCGCCATGACGAGATCCACGCGTTCCAAGACCGCGTCCAAGCAGGCTGCCCAAGAGACGACGGATTCTGAAAATACCACAACTGAAGGTACGGGAAACACGACTTCGGGAGAAACAGCGACCTGGAGCCACGGCACTACGCAAACTGGGGAAACCGTAACGGAAACTACGAACACCGAGGCTGACGTCACGGTTGTGGAGACCCGACCTAAATCAGTTAGGTCAGACCGCTCCAAGGCTTCTCGCAAGAGGTTCCTCGCGGAACTGGAAGCCAAGGAGAGGCTGGCTGAGCTGGCGGTCAAAGCAATCGCGGCGGAACGGGCCTTAGAGGAGGCACATTTGCGGAGAATTATGGAGGACTCTGACCAGGAGCTGGACCCTGCAGATGAATCGGCTGACGAAGAAGTCAGGCAGGGCTCAGAGCGAGTGGCTGAATGGATGGAAAAGCACACAGGAGCGAAAGGACACGCTCACACCCAACCGGGGCCTGCGGTGACCGAACGACTGCGGCCTGCGGCCTCACGAGAACCCGTGGGGCAGGGTGGGGAGGAGTCCGCGAAACCGGAGAGCACCCCTCAGAAAACCGAGCCGGCTGCGCCGCAAACCGACATTGCGGCCCTCGCAGCGGCCCTACAGAGCGTCATTCGCACATCGGCGAGAGGGGCGCCCAGATATCTCCAGGAGCTGCCTGGTTTCGACGGGAGAAGTGATAGCTGGCTTGCATTTAAGACAGCATTCGTCGAAACAGAAACAAATTTCACAAGAACAGAAAACGTCGCAAGAATTCGAAAGAGCCTCACCGGAGCAGCAAAGGAAGCTGCCAGCTGCTTACTAATCAGCAGCACGGAACCCAGAAAAATCATCGAGGCTCTGGAGCGGCGGTTCGGACGAGCAGAAGCGCTAGTCCTGCGCGAGATTGAGAAAACCCGCGCGCTATCCCGCATAGGAGACAGCCCACGAGAAGTGTGTGTTTTTGCGAACAAAGTAGCAAATGTTGTGGCCACCATCGAGGCGCTGCGGAGAGACGCGTACCTATGCAATCCCGAGCTGGTACGCACAATTCTTGAGAAGATTTCACCGATACTCCGAAACAAGTGGTATGACTTCGCAGCGCGAGAAGACAACACGCCAGACCTCAAAAAACTGGCATCTTTTCTCAACGAAGAGGCGGACAAATGCGGCCCCTACGCTCCGGCTGAAACAACACCAGCCGAGACGCCACGAGAGAGAGCGAGAAAGAAGATCGTAGAGAAAAACTTTGCTGCAACGGCAACTACGCCTACAACCACGACATGCCCACAGTGCAGCGGCAGTCACAAACTGTTGGAGTGCCGACAGTTCGTCGAGGCTGATGTCAACGGACGCTGGGACCTGGTACGCCGGCACCGCCAATGCTTCCGGTGTGTGAGGAGCAACCACAGACGCTTCAGTTGCCGAGCGAAGCCGTGTGGAACAAACGGCTGTCGCGCTCCCCATCACTCGCTGCTGCATTCAGAGCGGCCAAGAGAAGAACCCAAGAAGGCGGAAGAAGTCGCGTCGGCCCTCGAGTTCGCCCACTCCACTCGGGCGGGCTCACGCCGGGCCTACTTGAAAATCGCGCCGATCGTTCTCACCGGTCCGCGAAACACTGTCGAGACGTACGCGCTGCTGGACGAGGGCAGTACTATCACCATCATTGACGAAGACATCGTCGAGTCCCTCGGCCTGGAAGGGCCCACTAACAACCTGTGGGTCATAGGAGTCAACGGCACGCGGCGCAAGCACGAAAACAGCAAAACAGTCGACGTGCGAGTGAGAGGGAAATACTCACTCGATTCTTACGAACTGCAAGGGGCACGCACGGTCGAGCGACTCGATTTCACTACTCAGTCGCTCGGCGAAGAAGACCTGGAGGACTGCCCACACCTGGAGGACCTCAGACATGAACTGATGTACCAAAATGCCAAGCCGAAAGTTCTCATCGGGCAAGATAACTGGGAACTCATCGTGTCGCGCGATGTGCGAGCAGGACGGAGAGACCGACCCGTAGCCTCACTCACACAACTCGGGTGGGTGCTACACGGGTGCCGCTCGTCGCACACAGAGCCCGTTTCGTTTTGCGGGTATCTGTCTACCAAGGAGGAATCCAGCGACGAAATGGAAAATGCTATGCGGAGATACTTCGCCCTGGAGTCGCTGGGCGTTGAGCCAAGGAAGACGCGCGATGACCCGGAGCAGCGAGCGCTACGCTTGCTAGAGGAGACAACCACACGCCTCCCAGATGGTCGCTTCCAAACTGGCCTTCTATGGAAAGAAGACAACACAAGAATGCCCGACAACTATGGCAATGCAAAGAAGAGGCTGCTCAACATCGAGAAGCGCCTAGATCGAGATCCTGATCTGAAAACAAAGTATGAAGAAAGGATGCAGAACCTCTTTACCAAGGGGTACGCCGAGCCCGCCACGACGCAGTCTACACCTGGAAAGGTGTGGTACCTACCTCACTTTGCTGTGGTCAACCCAGACAAGCCGAAGATACGTCTTGTGCACGACGCAGCTGCCAGAACTGAGGGGAGAAGCCTGAACGACGCGCTGCTGCCCGGGCCCGACCTACTACAATCTCTGCCCGGCGTAGTTATGCGCTTCCGGCAGAGCCCGTACGCTGTGACTGCGGACATTCGCGAGATGTTTATGCAAATACGCATAAAACCAGAAGACAGAGACGCCCTGCGCTTCCTGTGGAGAGGGAGCGAGAGAGGAGATGTGCCGCCGTCAGAATACCGAATGACGAGCGTGGTGTTCGGTGCGACCTCATCGCCGTGCACAGCTCTCTTCGTCAAAAACAAAAACGCAGCTGACTATGCAGAACAGTTCCCGGAGGCGGCGCAGGCTATAGTGAAAAGTCACTATATGGATGACTACATCGCCAGCTACGGGACAGACGGAGAGGCCCTCGAGACAGCCACGGCGGTCGAACACATCCATCGGCAGGCCGGCTTTGAGTTGCGCGGGTGGGCATCCAACTCGCCCTCCGTGCTCCGTCACTACGCTACGAACGAGGCGGAGGCTACCATCCCTATCGGCGGGAGCGAGACAGAGCGAACACTGGGCCTGCTCTGGGAAGTAGGGCCGGACAACCTAGGCTTCAGACTCAACCGCAAGAGGGCGCCACTGGAAGTCATCGACGGGCTGCGCGCGCCGACGAAACGAGAGGCCCTCAGCGTGATCATGTCCCTATACGATCCGCTGGGGCTAATAGCACCTGTAACTACGCCGGCCAAGCGCATCATGCAAGACACCTGGCGCTACCACACTAACTGGGACGCCGATCTGCCAGACGAGCTACACGAAAAATGGTACGAGTGGCTACGCACGCTACGCGCTACGGAGCGGCTACGCATCCCACGCTGTTACGACACGGGCGCCGTGACCAAGCGGGCGCTCCACACCTTTGTCGACGCGAGCGAGGAAGCCTACGCCGCCGCTGTGTACTGGCGGAACGAGAGGTCCGATGGAAGCGTGAGCGTCGTGCTGGCTGCCGCTAAGAGCCGGGTGACACCACTCAAACCCGTGTCGATCCCGAGGCTCGAGCTGCAGGCGGCGCTGCTGGGAGCGCGACTAGCCCACACTGTCGCGCGCGAACACGACTGGGAAGCAGAGGCGCGACACTACTGGTCCGATTCTCGCACGGCTCTCGCATGGATACGAGCCGAGCCGCGAGCATTCAAGTGCTTTGTGGCACACCGGCTGGCAGAAATCGAAGAAACGACGAAGAAAAACGAGTGGAGATGGGTCCCAACAGCCCATAACGTCGCTGATGATGCTACGCGAGCCACCCCGGCGGACTTCGGCGCCGCACACAGATGGTTTCACGGCCCCGAGTTTCTATATCAACCTGAGGAATGCTGGCCGCAAGAAAACCGACGCGCCGCGGCCTCAGTCACCGGGGAAGAACGAGAAGCTTGCTACGCGACTACGACGACTACGACGCTACGAAGCCACGCCCACCTGCCCGACGTAGCGAGATTTTCACGCTGGACACGCCTCATCCGAGCAACAGCGCGTGTTCTACAGTTCGTCGAGCAATGCCGAGGCCGCACACAACACATTGCAGCCGCGAAGAGGAAGCGAACTGCCAAAAATGAAAACAGAGATCCTACGTGGGGAGAGGCTAAAAAGAAAAAGAAACTGAAAAAAAGCCTTTCAGTCGACACGCCGGACCGCTTCATGGGAATCGAAGCGCACCTACTCATACGCGCAGAAAAGCTATGGGTGCGAGCAGCGCAGGAAGACTCGTATGCGAGAGAGAGACGGAGAATCGAGAGAGGAGCCCTACCTACCGGCGACGATAAGCTAGCCGCCCTAAGTATTACGGTGGGCACCGACGGAATCCTGCGACTCAAAGGACGAGTGGAGAAGGCCGTCGACATATCAGAAGAAGCTGCAAGCCCCGCAGTGCTGGACGGCAGGCACCCCTTCACCCGCCTGTACCTGCAACACCTGCACGAGCGGCTGAGCCACGGCGGAGTGGAGCTGGTGGTGAACGAGGCGCGCCAGCGACTATGGGTCACGCGCATCCGGCCTACAGTCAAAGAAGTCCTGCGAAGCTGCCCTGCCTGTCGCCTGAGGAAGGCGAAACCCGCCAGCCCGTCGACTGGCAACCTGCCGGCGGGCCGCCTGGCGCATCACGCGCGCCCCTTCACGTTTACCGGCCTAGACTACTTCGGTCCGGTGACTGTGACTGTGGGGCGCCGCACCGAGAAGCGATACGTGGCCCTATTCACGTGTCTGACGTCGCGCGCCGTGCACCTGGAGATTGCCGCGTCGCTGAGCGCCGACTCAGCCATATCAGCGCTCCGGCGTTTCATCGCGCGGCGGGGACCGCCCAAAGAAGTCTGGAGTGACAACGCGACCAACTTCAAGGCGGCGGATCGAGAGCTAGCTGCAGCAGTCGAGACCATGGGAGCGGAAGCCAGCGCGCAGCACATCGTGTGGCGGTTCATGCCACCCTCAGCCCCCTTCATGGCAGGCGCCTGGGAGCGCATGGTGCGCACAGTCAAGGAGGCGCTGCGAGCCACGCTGCAGGAGCAGCGGCCGAGCGAGGAAACACTCCATACCCTGCTGGTGGAGTGCGAGAATGTGGTGAACTCGAGACCGCTGACCCACGTGAGCGTCGACTCAGCGGAGCCCGAGGCGCTGACCCCGAATCACATCCTAGTCGGGCCCAACTGTCATGTGCCACCCCCGGGCACGTTCACTCCCGAAGACATCAACGCGCGCACGCACTGGAGGCGCGCACAGCTGCTAGCCGACAACTTCTGGCGGCGGTGGGTGAGAGAGTACCTCCCCACACTCCAACACCGGCGGGAGCCCAGGGCCTCCGGAGAGGCCCCCAAAATCGGTGACCTGGTGGTCATCGCCGACAGCAACCTGCCACGCAACTGCTGGCCCAGAGGACGCATCACCCGGACGTTCCCGGGCGAGGACGGCGAAGTGCGCGTGGTGGAGGTGACCACGAGCCGAGGACGCGTGCTGAGGCGGCCCACCAAGAAGATCATCGTGCTACCAGTGCTGGATCACAAAGGTGACGGCGGGAGAATGTGCACGATGGACACTTAAAAACGTAAAGTTTCTTTGTTGATAAATTTTGTGTGTAAATTTGTGTAATGTATTAAAGTTGCGATACGTTATATTTTTGAATTGTTATATGTACATAGATATAGATAGTTAAGTTGTAGTTTTAAGTTATCTTGTTTTATAAGCCTTTTGTATGTTTTCTAAATAAATGTGTTTTGTAACTGTGTTTTGCTTGGGGAGGCTTAGAGGGAGGTCTAGGTAATTAGTTTGGTAAAGGTGGCGAGATGGAAGCCTGGTAGAACCCCTGAGGAGAGGTAAAAGGTTTTTGGTAAGCAGCGAGCTGCCTCCGCGACCGTTATTTCAAAACGGCGCGGCGCGGAAATTGGTCGTAGGCGGCTCTCTGTACGGTATTGCTCCAAAGGGGTGGGTAAGTGCACCATCTTCCGTCTCGCTTCCTCCTATGGCGCCATCCCGCTCTGGAAATTTAATATAAATATAGCGTAGGCGTCATAGAGCGTATTCATTCAAATCCAACATTTTCGACAAGCCACCGAGTAACAACGAGACCTCCCTCGAGCTCCCATAAGCAAATCAACCACTGAAATTGTTCAAGACTGAAGATATCACGGCTGTTTTCCTTGTCTCTACAACCTCCGCGTCGCCCTGCATTTCCTGTACCATCATCGAAGGGGATCAGCAACAGTTTTGTATGGAAAATCTATGAACTTTTTAAAAATCAACTGCACATCTCAAATTGGACTACTATCCTTGATGTTATCAGCTCATATACGTCCCCACCGAGGGGCTCGAAACTACCCTTAATTATGGCGATCAGGTATTAGTCGACCACGCGGGCCCAGTGCGGGTTGGTCGACTTCACACACAACCTGCGAGTTTCTTCGCAGGCGTGTGCAAGTTTCCTCACGATGTATTTCTTCACCGTAAGAGCGTCGGTTAAACGTACATATAAAATAAAACTCAAAAACACATTGGTACGTAGCAGGATTCGAGCCACGATCTCTCGGACAGGAGGCAGCGGCCCTATTCGTTAACGAGTTTAGAATAATTTAAGCTTTTCTATAGTGTGTAGCAAACTTAAGACATACTATCCTTGTAATGTACGCATAGGTAGTGGTGGATTAATTTCACTAGGTAGGTACATTGGTCAGATCCATGATAGATCTATGTGATTTTACTTTTAGATCATCCTTTTGATAATGCCAAAAACAGAGTATTAAGAAGATTTCCTTCTTCCAGATGTATCTGGCGCAGTACGGGTACCTGAGCCCGTCAGTGCGCAACCCCTCCAGTGGACACATCATGGACGAGAACTCGTGGCGCCGCGCCATCCAGGAGTTCCAGAACTTCGCTGGACTTAATGCTACAGGTACGAACTTTAGGTGATTCAGTATTTGAACTTTCATCCTATAACCTAAACCCGTCAGCATACTACCTTTTTATTGTATATCAAAGATGAAAGCTCGTAGCGCCAGCTATCCAGAATTCCCGGAGCTCTAGCAGACTCAACACCACAGGCACAGTCTAAAGAATCCATAGTCAGCCGATGGAGTCGTCTAGACAGGGAAATCGTAAGGGTGAGAGGTGAGGGGCGAGACGGAGCAGGCTGAGCCCAAACTGCCTTACTCACCGTTGTTCGGCCGTTAGGGACAATTGATTCCAGGAGGCGGAGGATGAGGAGGACATGAGCAGTGACTGGGACGCTAACATTATAGGTGTTAGACCATTGAGTGTTTCCTACAATCCCACAATGTGCCACCGCACGCATACGTACACTGGTGATTTTAGAAAATGATCTTATCGATCCTGTTAGCGATCAAACTGAAATACTTAATCACACCATAAACGAGAGTTCCTTACAAGTTTCAGGTTCCAGCTTTGCCGTCCTTAACATCGCATACATGCACGGTTTTCGCGTTCCGGTCAGTTTTTCATTCCCGGGAATCGGTATTTTTTTTGGTCTCGGGTACACGGGAATTGCCTATTTACAAATGAAACTCCCTTATGAATTGTATGTTTCTTCATTTAATATCAAAATCAATGAGAATATCAAAAAATACTTCTTACAACAAAAATAATTGTCTTCTAGAATTAATCATAAAAATCAATCAATCAATCAAATATGCTTTATTGTACAATTACAAAAATTACAAAATGCAAGTACAGAATAAATAGTAAAATTTTAAATTGTACAATGTAGGCGGCCTTAATGCTTAAAAATCAAAGTTTTATTGCAGAAAAGTGAGGTTTTTAGAGTCATAAAATTCTTAAATTAAAGTCTTGCTGGAACAACGAGCCTTCAATACCACTGCGCTTAAAGAGCGAACGATCGCAAAGCCTGTTGTTTGCTTTTTAACAAAACTTCAGCGAAGAACCCTCTTGCTACCTGTAAACGTAGGCTTCACTGATAGAAGTGCTTAATAAATTAGATCCAAATTGGGTGAACGTTTTTTTCCTTTTCTTAGCGTGTCGATGGCAGACACTACACTGTAGCAGCCCAGAATTTGGCCACGTTAACAGCATTATCAGCCGCTGTCATGAGGTCTTCCTGCGTGCAGATGTAGGGGCACGCAGGGCACGATGTTAAGTGTGTCATCGTTTGAACTGCACGGCACAAACAGTTTATATCACAGTCGCCCAGAAATCCGAAATTTTTAACCGCCTCCGTAGCTCAGAGGCAAAGTTCACTGGCTTTACACAGGAGGTCGCGGGTTCGATTCCCGGCGGGGTCAATTGTAAGACTCGGTTTGGTTGGTGGTAGGGCATTTTCTAAGCCTGCCTGGCTAGCTACCACCATCTTATCTAAGTCTTGCCGCCAAATATCAATGTTGGTATCATTGGTGTGTTCCGGCATGAAGATAAGATAGCCAGTTCCCCATTGCGTTGGGGAATCTTGGTAAGCCCGCTACCATCTTCGGCAACATCTTCACTTACCACCAGGTGAGATGTTGTCAAGGGTTTACCAATTGTGCATAAAAAAAAAAAATCCCCACTTGACCATGTTTGTTTAAAGACTTCCAAACCGGCCATGGCAAGCCATGTCCAGGGGGAAGGCTTTCTGATATCGGGACGAAGGGTGTTCGTAAGCTTACTTTGTCCTACGTTTTATTGTACCTCGTATGTCTAAAACAATAATTTACAGTATAAGAACTAAGCAATAAAAATTTAAGATAGCGTAGCACTCGCAAAATGCATAACTATAACTAAAAATAATTCGTAACAAAAAAACAATCAAAAGAAACTGAAATAACTTATTCAGTTTAATGCTTGTTACATCGGAAGTTGCTGGTCCAAGTGTGGTTGCGTGGTTGATAGCTTCATTCAACTGCATTTCGAACGATATATTATCAGATAATTCTTGCAGTGTCAGATTATCTTCTTCACTTGAGTCTTGAGTTGTTGTCTGTATCATGTACATTGTTTAAGTTTTAACAATCGCATTAATAGATTTTTGGCATAAGCGACAATGCTAGTTTTCGAAGCATTTGGCAAGTCATGTGATGTGAAAATAGTAGGATTGTGTGAGTAGTTACATAGTTAAGGAAATGACGGAACAAACTGTGTTGAAACAGGTTTGCTCTATCGTTACTTTAAGGCGTTTTAGCAAAGAAATATCAATCTTGAACGGTTCCCGGGTACCCGGATATTTCGTAAAATTATTCCCAGTTTGGAAAACGCTTCAATTCCCGGGAAATCCCTAACCCTAATCACAAGTAGAGACGAACTGTGACTGGACCTATCGGTACTTATACACATCGTAGTGCTATTCCTCTAGTTCAAAATGTCCAGAGCTTCGCGTTTATTTATTCTCTACCTAATACAACGTCATAAGTAGTATAAAACAGTATGTACAACTGGCTGACCATGTAATGCATTTCTTAGATTGCATGTGTTGACGTAATTAATCAGGTGTGATATTAGCCCACATCCGCGCCACCTTGACCTTCCAGGATGGCAGGTAACTCACCCGTAGCTCTGTACGACTACATTTCATGACCTATAGTTAGCTCTACACTCAGCAATTGTGCGACCCTGGCAACCTTATTACTGATATCAAGATCTGCAGAAAACGCTATTCGACTCTACCACAGTCGCATCTAACTATTCATACGTCGTACCATTATGTGGGCAGTGTCTGAACTGTCCCGGGCGGTACGTGCCTTGACATTGGAAGTGGTATGTTGGTCGCGGGTATGCGCTGAGGGCACTGTTATTATGTAAGCAGCGAAGGCTAGAGCGTTGGTAATACATAATTCATTACCATTATATGTCGAAGCACAGTTTGTTAGCTATTTGTGACCAGTAATTTGGCTGGAATTTATTGCTTCGCATATTTAAATACAATATGCCGATTTAGAGTCACTGGTACCGTAGGTCAGATCTAGCAAAAAAAAAATGGCACTCGGGGACTGCAGCGGTAAAGCTATTGCATAGCATTTTTTTATCAACTTATGCAATTATAATTATATATATTTTTTTATTTATGCAGTATTTATCAGTACCATATAGTTCCTGGGGCGCGGGATGTTTATGTAATAAATTAACACTAAGAAAGTTACACCAGTAAAATTGACTGTCCTTTTAATACCGCAAATCGCTAATAGATGGCACTGTAAGATTTTTGGAACTCGTGGGGTGTTAGGTTATTTTAGTTACGGAATTTCTTGATTCGGTCGCCGCGCTCAAAGCCCGCTATAAAAGCTATGCAATAGCTTAAAAATAACGAATTTATACAATTTATGTATCCAGTGTACAATAAATGATAAAATAAATGAACAAATGATTTGTCTATCTGTAAAAAGTCACGTTGATTTGCTTGAAACACAATACATTGGTACTATTGATGGAATGGTGTTGGTGTTGTATGAAGATGACCACGCGGCTGGCTCTATAGCCGTTGTTCCTGTTTATTCACAGTTTTCCGCGTGCGCGCATCGCGGTCGCGCTCAGTGTGATTGTGTAATTACTTCCTCGTCATCGGGCGCGGCAAAAAAGTGGAATTTTGTCGCGTCAATATACCATTAAATTTTGATGAGTAAAGAATATAGATTTAAGTAAAGGTTAATCGTAACAAAAACGAATAGATGCTACCTGAATTTATACTAAGTATGCATAACAGCCTTTGTCCAGCAGTGGACGATTTGTGGCTGGATGATGATGCATAACAGCGTGGTTGTATCGTTAGATCCATCAGCTATAAATTTCTAGTGTGTGAAACTTCATGGCTGATTGTTTATCAAATTATTCATCTTCATTTTATCAGCTCATATACGTCCCAACCGAGGGGCTCGAGCCTACACTGAATTAGGGCGATCGGAGCTTAATCGACCACGCGGGTCCAGTGCGGGTTGGTCAACTTCACACATATCCTTCGAGTTTCCTCGAAGGCGTGTGCAGGTTTCCTCACGATGTTTTCCTTCACCGTAAGAGCGTCGGATAAACGTACATATGAAATCGAAATTCGAAAACACATTGGTACGTGGCAGGATTCGAACCCAGACCTCCTGGACAGGTGGTAGCAGCTGTAACCGTTACGCCACCGACGCTTTATCTAATCAAACTCTATTGTAACTTTATTGTTAAGTATTCTTAGGAGATAATGCGCTTAACTTTTAAGTTTAAATAAGTATATTTTGTTTTCAGGCGAGCTTGATGATGAGACTGCACAGGTGATGTCCCTGCCGAGATGTGGAGTGAAGGACAAGGTGGGCTTCGGGGAGAGCCGCGCCAAGAGATACGCGCTGCAAGGTACGACAGCAGAGCCTTCAACAACATACTTTTTGTTGAGTTCCCAATAAATAACAAAGTCGCCACGCTTTCACTGCGTTAGGCAATCGATTCGTGTTGCTGATCAAAAGTGATTACACTCGATAAATATCAATATTTAACTTCTAGATGTTTTTTTCTGTGGTAACTTTTATCAAAATGACTCCAGATATAATAAACAGTTAAGTATTTCAAATTCAAATTATTTATTTCAGATAGTCAATCAATGTGTTAGTAACAGACATCTTATAAAACTAAGTTAGTATCAACAGATATGTCAAAAATATCAATCATAATAATGTCAAGCAGTCAAACTACAATAATGGTCCAATTAAATAATATTTATTTATTATTTATTTATTTATTATATTTTATTTATAATATATATAAATAAAATATAATAAATAAATAAATCTGGACGGCCAATGTACCAATGAGTTTTTCAAAAACTTACGTACATACTTACCGATTGCTTTAACGGTGAAGGAAAACATCGTGAGGAAACCTGCACACGCCTGCGAAGAAACTCGAAGGTTGTGTGTGAAGTCGACCAACCCGCACTGGGCCCGCGTGGTCGACTAAGGCCTAGTCGCCCTGATTCAGGGTAGGCTCGAGCCCCTCGGTGGGGACGTATATGAGCTGCAATGATGATTTATATTTGGAAAAATCACTAAATCTGTTTGAATTGAGGCCGGTTTTGTGGCCTAGATTTTGCTTGAAAGTACAAAAACATAACCATCAACTTGTTAGCCATTACGTGGGGTCCGTTCTAGATTATTTTCGTCTCCTTCGTGTAAACTCCTTCATCACTCGACTCTCTTTCATATTTTTAGGGTTTCTTACCTCCAAAGGTAAAAACGGAACCACTATAGGATCACTCGTGTGTCTGTCCGTCCGTCTGTCACAACCGATTTGCTCGAAAACTTCTGGACCGATTGTGTTTATATTTGGTATACAATTTTAAACTTTGAGGGGGCAAATTCGATTTTTTTATAAAGTTTTTAAACATTTCTTGTATATCAAATGTAAGGGCTTGTTGCGAGAAACTTAAAAATATTTTTTATAATTTTAAGATAAATAGTTTTGTGTTATTTAAGAAAATAGGCAAAAAATAACCATTCCCCTCCCTCGAACCTAATAATATTCGAGATATCCGTAACTACTGGGCCTAAAATCTTGAAAAAATCACAGTATTGAGGTTGAATGCATAGATTACAGGAAAATCTGTGAAATAAATTTAGAGTCCTTCCGTTCCCAAAATGAAATTTCTAAAGTATAAGTGAACCCTAGTTACCTACATCAAAGTATGTACTGAGAGGTCTTGTTCTGTTGGTAGTAAAGGTTATGGTGCGGAACCCTGTTTGTGTGACCCCGAGTCGCACTTGGCCGGTTTTAAAAATCCTTCTTACTATTGCTTCTTTCTTTGGTCTTTATCTCTTTCTATATCCGTCTACCCTCATGTCCATTACTTTTGTTGTCACGTTCTCCTCTTTGATTCTGCATCGTGACCAAAATCTAGTAGCAGTTTTTATCTTCTCTGATACTGGTGCTATTTAAGTATTTTCATTGCTAATATCCCATAAACATCAATGTTAATACCATTGATCTGTTCCGGCATGAAGATAAGATGGCCAGTTCCCCAACGGATTGGGGATTCTTGGTCAGCTCGCTTGGCCATCTTCGTATCATCGTCATTTACCATCAGATGAGATGATGCCAAGGACTTAACAAATGGCCACGCACTTGGCCATTTGTTCTGGCCAAGCATAGTATAGGCTTCTGAATTCACAATTTCATGACTTAAAAACTGTTTAACATCCGGAGTAATTTTCATTGAGAGTTCCTTTTAGGGCCTACTTAAGTAATTTCAAGTTCCAAGATCAAAAAGCGACATGGACGACGATGACACTTTTCAACAAGTTTGGGGCCTATATCTTGCAAATATTTGATAATAATATGATCTTAGAAAACTACTTAATTTCAAAATATTATGTATGCAAAGATACCCCATACGAAAAAGAAAATGTTCATTCCCCTATACATGTATGAGTAAACAAGAGGTACTTAAAAATATTTATTATTTATTTATTTATTGTTCAATAATAGTTATTGATATTATACATTCTGAACATAAAATAAATTCATTACACTACTTACACACAAAAGAAACAAACAATTATTACAGTTTTTAGTCAGAAAAAAAAGAACATCTTTCATACGTCACGCTTACAAAAACTCAAACAATCACGCATTATTTTATTCCAACTATCCACAAACAAATCAGTTTCAGGGGAATGGTTATGAAATGCATTCAAAGCAGTAATCGTCCGACAGATTGGGGACTGCGCAAAAATATATTTTTTTTAGTTATTAAAAATAGAGATGTCTAATTTAAATTTGTGTTAAATTTCATGTTATTCGGTTCAAAAATGTTAAACTTATGAGTTTATGACTGTAAATTAATGACGGACGAATGGAGAGAACTATATTATAAAACTATTTGTTTTGTCTCATAGGATCAAGGTGGCGTGTGAAAAACCTAACATATAAGATCGCCAAATACCCGTCAAGACTGATTAAGGCAGAGGTAGACGCTGAGCTCGCCAAGGCGTTCTCTGTGTGGTCCGACTACACGGATCTCACCTTCACGCAGAAGCGCTCCGGCCAAGTCCACATTGAGATAAGGTCAGTGGTAAATGTCTGAAATTAATGCATAGAAAAGTTATTGTAGGCTTAAACTAAGAGAGAGAGAAATCATTTTGTTTCTCTGTAATACGCCCGTCGTGATATACTTAGATGACTAATATTACTATGCATTGATGTGTGGGCTAATATCTGCGTTAAAACACTATCTACGTTAACATTCCCACAACGTCCCCACTGCTGGAGCACAGGTAATATTCCCAAACTCTGGAGGGTCAAGCCATACACCCCCCCCCCCCCCCCCACGGGGGCCAAGTCCACGTTGTAGGGGAAGTGGCGAACCTCGGCCACAATCAGCTAAGCTTTACAAGCCGCTTATATATGTCACCGTAAGATTGTAAATTTCGTTAGATTATAATCTAACGAAATTTATTTCGCAAAATTGTGAACTGTCGAAAGATTGTAAACTGTAACATATTGTTTACAATTTCACTAGTGACATTACAATTACATTTCTTCTTCTTATCAGCTCCTATAAGTCCCCACCGAGGGGCTCGAGCCTACCCTGAATAAGGGCGATCGGGCCTTAGTCGACCACGCGGGCCCAGTGCGGGTTGGTCGACTTCACACACAACTTTCGAGTTTCTTCGCAGGCATGTGCACGATCGATCCGACCACGCAAGCCGCACTGAGTTCCGACTGCTTCTATATCTGCAAACTTTCGAAAAATGTAATCCAATTAAGTTTTCTTGTGAACAATATCTTAGCATGAAACACATTGCAAAAATGACATCTTAATTTATTGTAACTAAAGAACCCACGTACCTATACTTAATATCTAACTGTTCAATTGTTAATATAATATCCCATAAAATCAATCCTTTGTTATGTTAAGTAGCGTAAAATTAAAAAAGAGATAAAATTGAAAATTGGGACAGCGACTGCGTGGTTTCAGCTATAGTTATAGAGGACGCAATCGCAGTATCTATCTATTTATTACTAAAAAGTACTTACTGGTACGCCCACAAAACGTATTGAGCCTGTAACTGTTTGATTCGGTATAATAATGCGTTTTTCGTAACAATGCCAGGTAATTTGTGTTGCGTAACTGAACATAAACAGTTGTCATTGAAAAGCAATGTTCATGTGGCACGAACTGTGTGGCGATGTGTCCTTGCACTGCACTGCACATCGTGTTTGTACTTATTTTTTCATTTTATTTATTTCCATTTATTAAGAAAACCAACAGCTACTTAATAACATAGCATTGAAAAAGTCATGGTAAAAGATCATGAACAAATTACAGGTTTCCCTAAATTACTTTAACATATTGTGCAAATCTAGCGTGGAGAGAATAGTCTGGTTCAACGTTATTAGTACAATCATAAAAAAGAAAACATTTGAATCAAAACAATAAAAGAACAGAAGACAAAAAGGGCAAATCAGGATTGTATGTGTGTGGTGGGTGTGTGTGTTTGAGTTAAGAAGTTAACTTAGTAATGAGTTCTGAGAGAATTCTGTTTTTCCTGTTTTTGTTTTTTCTACTGTGATTAAATATGTCAATACTGTTTAAATGACGATCGTGGTTGTTACAAATGCGGGATATAACTGAGTTTTGCGCATAGTTAGTACGGCTAAGTGTTGTACAGAAGAGCCTTGTGTGTCTAGTTCTTCGTGTAGGTGTAGATAATTTTATTTCACCTAATAAGTTAGCACTATCCAGCCGTCCATGCACAACTGCATCTGATTGTGATATTGTTGGCAGGTTCGAAAAGGGGGAGCATGGAGACGGGGACCCCTTCGACGGACCAGGAGGCACTCTTGCGCACGCCTACTTCCCTGTAAGTGCCGTCATTATGGTATTATCGTCATACCAGGCAAAGGACGTCCACTTTTGGATATTTTTTATTTATTTTTTACTAACAATTGGTAACCCCTTGACATCATCTCAACTGATGGTAAGTGACGATGATTCCGAAGATAGAAGCGGGCTTACCAAGATTCCCCAACGCAATCAATGTTACTAACACTGATGTTTGGTGGCAAGACTTAGATAAGATGGTGGTAGCTAGCCAGGCGGGCTTAGAAAATGCCCTACCACCAACCAAACTGAGTCTTTCAAGTTGGCTCCACCGGAATCGAACCCGCGGCCTTCTGGTGTGAAGCGAATGGACTATCCATTACGCCACTGAGGCTGTTAAAGAGCACTCCCGAGGATTTTAACAACGACTGTTTCTGCGTGGTCCGCATTCATCGGCTTCCCGCGACCATCACCAGGTCGTCGGTCCAACTTTGTTAGGGCTTCCGGTGTGCAGTTGTCACTTGAAAGCTTGAACGGCCCAACGGCTATCTGTTCTACGAGTTATGTGCCCAGCTCACTGTCACATGAGTTATAAATCACACATTTTATTAAAATCCTTTTTTAATCCGCACTTGGGTCTATTACGTACGAGCTGTTTTCCGCGGCTATGCTCGCATGTATTTCAACGCCCGCGTGGAAATCGGATGAGTAGTTTCGGTTCCCAAGCTTACATACCTACCCACAAACTTAACCCCTTTATTATAATAATAGAATAAATAAAATACGGGTGGCGTAAGTTGTTACTCTATCTATTATATCAAGGGGTCATGGAATGATACGTATGAAATTCACTCATCATATCAGCTCATATACGTCCCCACTGAAGGGCTCGAGCCTACCCTGAATTAGTGCAATCGGGCCTTCGACTTCACACACAACCTTCGAGTTACTTTGCAGGTGTGTGCAGGTTTCCTCACGATGTTTTCCTTCACCGTTAAAACAACCGGTGAGTATATGTAAGTACTTAAGTTTCGAAAAACTCATTGGTACATTGGCCGTCCGGATTTGAACCCGGCACCTCTGGTTAGGAGGACCGAGTAGTTCATGGTTGAGCCACCGACGCTTTTTATTCATTCAAATTGGTAAAAATCACAACCGCACTTAATAAACGTCATCAACGCGGATGTAACACATTGACGTTTAAATAGTGAAAGCCACATAAAAAGTTTATCGACAATATTTTGCAATCGCTAGACCAAACAGTTCATTCGTAATCACGAGCATTGTCCTCAGGTATACGGGGGCGATGCCCACTTCGACGATGCTGAGATGTGGTCCATCAACTCGAGGAGGGGAACCAATCTTTTTCAGGTAACTCAAAACCAGCTCCAAAATCATCACCATTAAAATCGGTAAACGTTTGTTTGTTTGTTTGTTTGTAAACTCTTTATTGCTTTTAAAATAAATACATTAAATATTTAAACAAAAGGAAATACATTTAGCAAAGGCGGACTTATCCCTTTCGGGATCTCTTCCAGTCAACCTTGGAATGCTGAAAGGACTTCAGAGCATACGGTCAGGTAAAGTTTACGAGTAAAAAATAATATATTTAAATATCATATCATATAATCGTCTCTAGTACTTATATTAATATATACATAGATAACTATATCAATACAAAATATATACTTATATATAATAAATACATACTCTACTTACATATTATAATATATTTAGCTTAAGGGAGGAGGATTAAGGTAATGTTTTTTGACGTTTGTTTATCGTTCAACATATCAAATTGATATCAAATCTCTCCATTGATATCAAATCACTTAGCGCGATTCTGGGCTACAAGCTATCAGCGACTTCCCAAGAGCATCACCAGCTCTTTAATCTACCTGTTCGAGGATAAGGATTCCATGATGCGCGACACGAGCAAATTTTCTCGCTATGATAGATGATTAATAAACTATTGTATCCTTACTTATATATTTTAATAGCTTCTTTATTTGTGTACATGTCTGCCATTTCAACTAACACTTACTCTTTCCCGGGTTTGCTGGAAGAAATTTCTAATTAGAAACAAGTAATGCCTATTGTGTAATTTTATTTTCTGTCTGTTATGTAATCTTTTTTGTACACAATAAACTGTTAAATAAATAAAAAAAATTAAAGTGAAGCTTTTGGATTGCGAGTTTTCCGATTCTACGCCGGCTGTGGACTGTTTTTGTTGCCGTAGCAGATATGCGAATACATGTACACGACGTTGCATGTTAATTGGTTATTGCTCACGAAAGTGGTTCACTGGACCTACTATCATCATATCAGTCGAAAAACGTCCACTGCTGGACAAAGGCCTCCCCCAAAGATTCCCACGACGACCGGCCCTGCTTTGCCAGCATCCATCGGCTTCCCGGGATCTTCACCAGGTCGTCGGTCTACCTGCTTAAGCCACGTTTTCCGATACTCGGTCGCCACTCGGGAACTTTACTACCCCAACGGCCATCTGTTCTGTTCTGTTATAAATATACAGAGTTTTAACCCGTTCCAATCTAGGAACAACTTGTTCTGCAGGAATCACCAAATTATATATTATAAGGACAATTGTGATTTCGTAGGTGGCTGCGCACGAGTTCGGCCACTCGCTAGGGCTGTCGCACAGCGATGTGCGGTCCGCGCTGATGGCCCCCTTCTACAGAGGGTACGACCCCGCTTTCCAGTTAGACCAGGACGACGTCCAAGGCATCCAGGTATTATTATAAGGCTTACAGAATACGATATTTAGATATTGTACATCACTTTGGTGTTAAATATGTTGTGTGACATTAAATGAAATTGAAACAAAAAATCGGAAGAAGTTCACACAGCGAATAATAAAAAAACATAGTATCTCTTTGGAAGAAATGTTTTAATAATTGCTACAATATTTCTTTGATAAAAAATATTTTGGAAACGTTTCATACAAACTTTCTTTTAAGTATGACTATGTTTATTACTCGTAAGTTTAAATTTAAAATTTTAGTTTTTTTCTTTACTGTCGGCTTACTTTAAGCATGGAAATTGTTTGCACTCACGGCCCCTACGATACAGGCTTAGCATAGGCTTAGATTTGTCAGGAAAAAATACAATATACACAATATATAAAACAGTGGTCCGACCAATGTTCTATAAATTGTGTATATTGTATTTTTTCCGGACAAATAAATAAATAATAATAAAAATAAAATAATATGTAGCTTTTTTAGTAAAAATAAAATGTTTTTTACGAAGGCGCTGTACGGCCACAAGACTCAAACTGACATCGGGGGTGGCGTGCCCTCATTCCCGCGCGCGACCACGCAGCAGCCATCCGCCGAGGACCCCGCCCTCTGCGCCAACCCTAACATCGACACCGTCTTCAACTCTGCTGACGGAGGCACTTTCATATTCAAAGGTAATGGGCACTTAATTTATCTAACAACCAACGTCATAACCAGGGATGTTACGGAGCTTCGACTCCGACTCCGATAAGTCGGAACTTCCGATTATTATTACACCTTCGGTTCCGACTTCGGCTCCGAATCTTTTAAATCGGAGGTCGAATCATAGCAAATAGCGACGGCGGCCGGCGTCGACCTTTGCGAACAGGTTCATAATAAAAAAACTAGACCAGATGGGTCTCGACCCCTTTCGTACCTACCTATGTATAACTTGCCAAAATGTAATAATGAATACGGGAGAAGGGTCTGGGTGTATACCCTGCCCAATGTCTTAAACAAACTACCTAAAGACTGGGTCACGAATCATAAACATGACAAAAACCCTAAACAAATAAAAAATAATGTAAAGAAATTACTTCTGCATGGTTCGGAGGTGCACCCGGACAGTTCCCCCGTATCAGCGGATGTCGGGCAGCATCCAAATTAGCTATAAACGCGCATTATTAATATTATTATTATTTTTAGTGTTTAAGTTAACCCGTGTGTGTAGTGTGATCCATCAGGCGCACACAATCTTAATATTAGATTTAGCGTTCTGATGTTGTCTTTTTTTATATGTAACTCAAAAAAAAAACAGATAATTTTTTTTTTAAACTTGTCGCGCGCTGGGAACTTGTTTATTTTTTAAGCCCAAGTGACTGTTTATATCAATAAAAGTGATCTGTTTTTGTTTTGGACCATGAAACAACTTCTGACTCTGCCTCCGACTCCGACTCCGGTTCCGACTCCGGTTCCAGATCCGATAAATCAAATTTAAATACTCCGACTCCGACTTCGGTTCCGATAAATTTACCTCCGTTACATCCCTGGTCATAACCGCTGAGGCCAAGGCAAATATTGCTGAAGCAAGAATCTCTTCCCAAACTCGCGAAGGTTAGGCCACACTCCCCCCACACGGGCCAAGGCCGGGTTGGTAAAGGTTGTGGTGCTCACGGATCAGATAAATAAGGTTGGATTGGAAATGTGCGCTGGGCAGGCGCGCCACAAGTATGATTAGACAATCATACTTAACCGAAGCACGCGTTCATACTTTTTATTTGCGTGTGATTGTGTGTAACGTACAGACTCTCGAAATGGTGTGAGACACAATTGCAGCCCTGTGTTCTAAGTGTGTTTTGTTTATTAGTGCGCGCAATTCTTGTATGTGTATTATTATTGCTTGTGTAGTGGAGTTGATGGGTGGGAGACAGGCTGCGACGTTGGTTTTCAAACAAAAGTGTGACTATTGCCAATCCAACCTTCTTTATCTTATCCATGGTGGTGCTAGTGGCAAACCGCACTGTCAAAAGTTTTTGAACCGCCTATAAGGTATCTGACACGGTTTAACGATAAAGTGATAAAGATTAACCGCCTCCGTGGCGTAATGGTTTGTCCATTCGCTTCACACCAGGAGGTCGCGGGTTCGATTCACGGTGGGGTCATCTTGTAAGACTCGGTTTGGTTTGTGGTAGGGCATTTTCTAAGCCCGCCTGGCTAGCTTCCACCATCTTATCTAGTCTTGCCGCCAAACATCAGGGTTAACAACATTGATGTGTTCCGGCTTGAAGATAAGATAGCCAGTTCTCCATTGCGTTGGGGAATTTTGGTAAGCCCGCTTCAATCTTCGGCATCGTCGTCACTTACCATCTGGTGAGATGATGCCAAGGGCTTATTAATTGTGAATAAAAAAGAAAACCGGCACCAATGTGTTAACGTGCCTTGCCACCTGTGGCGACATCTGCACTACCCACCACTAACAACTACATACCTCAACTCAAGACTGAACCATCGGTCATACTATATGGAGAGTTGCATCTTCACCTCGATAGATGGCACCATCATCGCAAGAAGCATCATCATTAACAAAGCATCTACAACGCAGTATCAACATTTCTTTGCTCATAAGCATATATACAAGCACCAACCATACACGGTTGGTCCACGGCCGGACCCCAGGCAAACGACCTCGCCTGGTGGAGATATCTCCCTTTGTTCTCGTCATGTAGGAACACATCCGTTCCTAATATAACTAATAGCTTACCACTTAAATGTACTTTACTTACGGCATTCAAAACGTGTAAACATGGCATCTCCCTAAATTCAATCGCTTCAATGAAAACTTGCATCTTGTTCTCAATTTTCTTTTTTATTTATAAATCACGATAGGTAAGTCCTTGACACACAACAGTGCCGTGACAAGGTTTCCCTTGTTGTAAATTTTCACTTTCTCTTAACAAAATAAATAAAGTGAGCATATCTTATCTAACTGTATCATGTATTTCTTCAAGGGCTCTAGTTTGAAGGTTAAGCGTATGGTTATATTTATTTTAGTACCTATTCAGTGACGTAAAGTTGGTATGTACCCATTGTTCATCATCATCATATCATCGTAAAGTTGGTATGTACCTCTTGTTCATCATCATCATATCATCATAAAGTTGGTATATACCCCTTGTTCATCATCATCATATCATCATAAAGTTGGTATGTACCCCTTGTTCATCATCATCATATCATCGTAAAGTTGGTATGTACCTTTAGTTCATCATCATATCATCGTTAAACGTCCCCTTTTCGAACATAGGACTCCTCTAATGATATCCACAACGACCTGTCCTACGTTGCTCTCATCCTGCACCGGCTTCCTGCGACCTTCACCAGGTAGCCGGTCCATCGAGTAGGAGGCCATCAGCATACGCTACGTCTTCCGGTACATGATTCCCACTCGAGATCTTTTCTATCCCAACGTTCATCCGTTCTCAAGGTTTTGTAACACGAAAGTCATATTTAAAATGACTATTTTAATCGCCTTCGTGGCGTAATGGACAGTCTATTCGCTTCACACCAGGAGGTCGCGGGTTCGATTCCAGCGGGGTCAACTTGTAAGACTCAGTTTGGTTGGTGGTAGGGTATTTCCTAAGCCCGTTTGGCTAGCTACCACCATCTTATCTAAGTCTTGCCGCCAAACATCAGTGTTAACATTGATGTGTTCCTGCTTAAAAATAAGATAGCCAGTTCTCCATTGCATTGGGGAATCTTGGTAAGCCGCTTCCATCTTTGGCATCATCGTCATTTACCATCAGGTGAGATGATGCCAAGGGCTTACCAATTGTGAAAAAAAAAAAGAATCCTCTAATGATTTTCACAAAGACCTGTCCTACGTTGCCCTCAACCAGCGTGGCTTCCTGCGACCTTCACCAGGTAGCCGGTCCATCGAGTAGGCCATCAGCTTACGCAACGTCTTCCGGTACATGATTCCCACTCGAGATCTTTCCTACCCCAACGTTCATCCATTCTCAAGGTTTCGTAACATGGAATTTATATTTAAAATGCATAATGTTATTCTCCTCCAGGTGAACACTACTGGCGACTGACAGAGGATGGTGTAGCTGCGGGGTACCCTCGGCTGATCGCGCGCGCGTGGCCCGGCCTGCCCGGCAACATCGATGCCGCCTTCACTTACAAGAACGGGAAGACGTACTTCTTCAAGGGATCCAAGTACTGGCGGTATAATGGGCAGAAGGTGGATGGGGACTACCCCAAGGAAATTAGTGAAGGTATGTTCTTACGGTTCTTATATAATCTATAATATAAAAATGAATCGCAAAATGTGTTGGTAAGCGCATAACTCGAGAACGGCTGAACCGATTTGGCTAATTATTTTTTTGTCGATTTCGTTATTGTCAGGAGAAGGTTATTATGTAGGGTAGGGTAGGGTAGGGTAGTGAAGTGTAGGGTAGGGTAGTGTAGTGTAGGGTAGGGTAGTGTAGGGTAGGGTAGTGTAGGGTAGGGTAGGGTAGTGTAGGGTAGGGTAGGGTAGTGTAGTGTAGGGTAGTGTAGTGTAGGGTAGTGTAGTGTAGTGTATGTAGGGTAGGGTAGTGTAGGGTAGTGTAGGGTAGGGTAGTGTAGTGTAGTGTAGGGTAGTGTAGGGTAGGGTAGTGTAGTGTAGGGTAGGGTAGTGTAGTGTAGGGTAGTGTAATGTAAGGCGGTACGTAGTTCGCCGGGACAGCTAGTTATTAATGAAAAAGGGTCATTTAATTTTTTTATTGCATTTCACGGTATAAATTATCGTCATCATCATATCAGCCGAAGGAGCTCCACTGCTGGACATAGGCCTCCCCCCAAGGATTTCCACGACGACCGGTTCTGCGCTGCCCGCATCCAGCGGCTTCCCGCGACCTTCACCAGGTCATCGGTCCACCGAGTGGGAGGGCTGCCTACACTACGTTTTCCGGTGCGTGGTCGCCACACGAGAACTTTACTAGCCCAACGGCCATCTGTTCCACGAGCAATGTGCCCCGCCCACTGCCGTTTAAGTTTAGCAATTCTGTGAGCTATGTCGGTTATTTTGGTTGTCCTACGATCTCCTCGTTTCTGATTCGATCACGCAGAGAAACTCCGAGCATAGCACGCTCCATTGCCCTTTGGGTGACCTTGAGCCTTCTTATGAATTTACAAATACCAGACGATAATGGATGGATGTTACTGGAGGAGTGGATCGTCCAATCTCGAATAGTTCCTATCCCATTTACTCTCAAAAAATTCTGTCTATCGCTCTCGCTTTAATATAATCTAGAAGTGTCTTATACTGGTACAATCACAAGACAAGGAAATCCTACTGGGGGATGGATCGTCCAAACTGAAAAAGTGTATATCTTTTCCTACTAATATTATAAACGCGAAAGTTTGTGAGAATATATGGATGTATGTTTGTTACACTTTCACGCAAAAACTACTGAACGGATCTGGCTGAAATTTGGTAGATAGATAGATTAGGACCTGGATTAGGCTACTTTTTCTTTCACGCAAAAACTACTTAACGGATCTTGCTGAAATTTGCTAGGTAGACAGATAAGGACCTGGATTAACACATAGGCTACCTTTTTTAACCGAAAAGTCATAGAAACGTCCATGCGGGTGAAGCCGCGGGAAACAGCTAGTTCTATCTAATCGCAAAAGTTCTATCGCAAAATGTCGCTTTAGTTTAATCTAGTAGTATTATTTACACTTGTTTGATGAAAATGTTCTAGGTTTCACCGGCATCCCGGACAACCTGGACGCCGCTCTAGTCTGGTCGGGCAACGGCAAGATCTACTTCTATAAGGGCTCCAAGTTCTGGCGGTTCGACCCGGCGCAGAGGCCGCCCGTCAAGGCCACCTACCCCAAGCCCCTCTCCAACTGGGAAGGCATCCCTGACAACATCGACGCGGCGTTGCAGTACACGAATGGATACACGTACTTCTTTAAGGGAGGATCGTATTGGAGGTTCAACGATAGAACGTTTAGTGTAAGTTGAGAATGTAACATAAAATTTGAGTGCGTTTGACTACATCTCACCTGATGGAAAGTGACAATGTAGCCGAGGATGGCAAATAGACAATAGACAGATTTTTATTTGACACAAACACACACCTATTACACAACATAAAAAAGAAGTTAAACATATAGAAACAGAAAAAAATCAAAAAAAGTAAACACAAAAAACAAATAAGACCAACGGAATCGGAGTAGTGCGATGTCAAAATGGACTTTTCTCAGCATTAGCTGCAGGAGAACTGCAGAGCTAGTTTTCAGAAAAGCCAATACTAGCTAAAATAATGCCTATTCACTATCGCCTTGAAGATCCCCAAATTGTAAGAGTCGGGAAACACTAACGCAAGCAAGGAAATTAATCCAAAATATTTAGAATCAACACTCAGCTTTAGCTGAAATTTTGCACAGAGGTTTCCTTTAATATGTAGACAAGGAATAAGGGCGGATTTTTTTAAATGGAATAAAACTAGTAAAGTATAAGTAATCTCAAGCCATAAAGTTCAGAATACAGAAAAAACCAGAATGCGCGTTAAGTCAGAATAGTATGACGCGCGCTGAAGCCAAAATCTCCACGAATACCCTCCTTCCCTTGGCTGTAATGTTGCTATATTAGGTCGGATTTTAATACTTTTTAAATTAGGCAAGTTGGCCGTATGGCTCCCGGCTTAGAATAGGGCCATCCTATTTCATCCAATAGGTGTCGTAAGAGCCGACTAAGGGACTCAAACCGGAGGATGGGCAGCAGCGTCTTTCCGTGATTTGCAGCCAATCTGCAACACTGCGATCGCCAACCCGTCTGCCAAGCGTGGCGATTACGGCAACACCCCCCAAATGACCGACACAAAGAAAAAACGGCCCCTAGTCCCCGGCGGCCCCGCTTTTCCTGGCTCCGGTAGCGGTCAAGGTAACGGCGGGGCATGGGGTGCGAAGAATCCCCGGCAGATGCCAGGCTACCTCAACAAAAGACCTCTGGCCCTGGCAACCTACAACACGCGCACACTGCGAACCGACGTAAAGCTAACAGAACTCGAGGAAGCATTGAGCAGGTTACGATGGGACATCGTAGGATTGTGTGAAGTCCGAAGAGAGGGGGAGGACACCATAATCCTTAAATCAGGAAACCTGCTCTATTTCCGGGAGGGCGACCAACTGTCCGAGGGTGGTGTCGGGTTTCTAGTCCACAAGTCCCTCATTAACAATGTGGTCCGGATCGAGAGTGTCTCGACGAGGGTAGCGTACCTTATTATCCGAATTACCAAACGGTATTCGCTGAAAGTTATTCAGGTATATGCACCGACCGCGCAACACTCCGACGATGAAGTGGAGCTCCTATATGAGGATATCTCTAGAGCTCTACATAATAGCTCCCGGACTCAATACACCATTGTTATGGGGGACTTTAACGCGAAACTGGGCAAACGAAGTGATGGGGAGCTGAGAGTGGGGCAATTTGGATATGGAGAGAGAAATGCACGTGGCCAGCTGCTGGCCGACTTTATGGAGAAGGAGGGCCTCTTTATGATGAACTCCTTCTTCAAAAAGCCTAAACAGCGAAAGTGGACATGGTTGCATCCCAATGGCGTAACGAAGAACGAGATCGACTTCATCTTGTCGACAAGAAGACAAATATTCAATGATGTCTTTGTGATCAACTCAGTCAAAACAGGAAGCGATCACCGAATGGTAAGAGGCACATTGAATCTAAAGACCAAGCTAGAAAGATGTCGACTGATGAAGTCCACACTCCGACCAGCGCCCATCCAGCTCCAAAACCCCGAAAACTTTCAGCTCGAATTGCACAATCGCTTCGAATGCCTAGGAGACTGCGAGAATGTGGACGATTATAACGACAGGTTCGTGGAAATTGTCCAAACGGTCGGGTCTAAGATTTTCAAAACTCGCCGTTCAAACAGAACCAAAAAAATCTCTGACTTCACCAGCAACCTCATGGAAGAAAGACGCAGATTGGTTTTGCAGTCCTCTGAAGACGCTACTCAGTATCGGCAACTAAACAGGCAGATCTCTAAGTCTCTAACTCGCGATTTGCGCCGTTTTAATACAAATTGTATTAAAGAGGCGATTGAGAACAACAAAGGCTCAAAAGTGTTCGCTGGAGATCTGTCTGTTGGTCAAAGCCAGCTGACCAAGCTGAAGACTGAGGACGGCAGGATCATATCGTCTAAGACTGAGTTGCTGGAGGAAGTTGAGAAGTTCTACGGACAATTGTACACGACCACACGTCTGCCTGTCAGCGATCTGGCTAAAGACCCAAGAGCTAGACTTACCCGACACTATACCGAAGATATCCCGGACGTCAGCCTGTACGAGATTAGAATGGCTCTTAAACAGCTTAAAAACAATAAGGCACCGGGTGATGACGGAATTACGGCTGAACTTCTGAAAGCAGGTGGAACACCGGTACTTAGAGCTCTTCAGAAATTATTTAATTCCGTTATACTTGAGGGACAAACGCCTAAGGCATGGCACAGAAGTGTGGTCGTGCTTTTCTTCAAAAAGGGCGACAATACCCTGCTGAAGAACTACAGACCCATCTCACTTCTGAGCCATGTCTACAAACTGTTTTCGAGGGTCATAACGAATCGTCTCGCACGCAGGTTTGACGACTTCCAGCCTCCCGAACAAGCCGGTTTCCGAAAAGGATTTAGTACCATAGACCACATACATACGCTGCGGCAGATTATACAGAAGACCGAAGAGTACAATCAGCCACTATGCTTGGCGTTCGTGGACTATGAGAAAGCCTTCGATTCGGTCGAAACCTGGGCTGTGTTACAGTCTCTCCAGAGGTGCCAAATTGACTATCGATATATCGAAGTGCTGAAGTGTTTGTATGAAAACGCCACCATGTCGGTTCGCCTCCAGGATCAAAACTCGGAACCTATCCAGCTGCAGCGAGGGGTGAGACAGGGAGACGTTATATCTCCGAAACTGTTCACCGCCGCCCTGGAAGATGTTTTCAAGCTTTTGGACTGGGGTGGACTCGGCATCAATATCAACGGCGAGTACATCACCCACCTTCGATTCGCTGACGATATCGTGGTCATGGCTGAGACTATGGACGACTTAGGCACAATGCTCGATGGCCTCAGTAGAGCCTCTCAACAATTGGGTCTTAGAATGAACATGGACAAGACGAAAATTATGTCAAACGTCCGTGTCATACCTACTCCTCTGAAGGTTGGAGGCTCTACACTCGAAGTTGTTACCGAATATGTATACCTGGGACAAACAGTCCAGTTAGGTAGGTCCAACTTCGAGAAAGAGATCAATCGTCGAATCCAACTCGGCTGGGCAGCGTTCGGGAAGCTTCGCAATATCTTTACGTCCCAGATACCGCAGTGTCTTAAGACCAAGGTCTTCGACCAATGTGTGTTGCCAGTGATGACGTACGGAACTGAGACATGGTCGCTTACTATGGGCCTCATAAGAAGGCTCAAGGTCACCCAAAGGGCAATGGAGCGTGCTATGCTCGGAGTTTCTCTGCGTGATCGAATCAGAAACGAGGAAATCCGTAAGAGAACCAAAGTGACCGACATAGCTCTCAGAATTGCTAAACTTAAGTGGCAGTGGGCGGGGCACATTGCTCGTAGAACAGATGGCCGTTGGGGCAGTAAAGTTCTCGAGTGGCGACCACGCACCGGAAAGCGTTAGGCAGGCCTCCCAATCGGTGGACCGATGACCTGGTGAAGGTCGCGGGAAGCCGCTGGATGCGGGCAGCGCAGAACCGGTCGTCGTGGAGATCCTTGGGGGAGGCCTATGTCCAGCAGTGGACTTCCTTCGGCTGATATGATGATGATGATGAAATTAGGTAAGTTATAAAGAACCACTGCTTGTTTACTCATAAAAATAAATCGCCTGCATGCAGGGTTTAGAAGGAACAAAACGTCAAAACTACACCGATTTAGAGTAGTTTCATACAAGCACAATTTGCCTCACTTTTATCGCCGTACGCGTGTTCTGGTTTTTTATGTATTCTGAGCCATAAAGCTGGTTTCACATCTATCCGTGAGACTCGTACGGGCTGCCTGTATACAAGGCTGCCAGAAGACGTAGCGCCAGGATAGCTGTGAAACGAGTGTTCATTTAATACGAGTAGGTACTATGACTTGTACGGATTCCACCTGGAGCGTGTTCCATGCTGGATTATTCTGCGTTTCTGTGAAACTATGTTCTATTACGTGTGTCTCCGCTCCGGAAGCCGGATTGCTCCTGTACGAACACACCCGGACTCCCGTACACTCCCACACTAGCATTTCATCATATCAGCCGAAGGACGTCCAGTGCTGGACATAGGCCTCCCCCAAGGATTTCCATGACGACAGGTCCTGCGCTGCCCGCATCCAGTGGCTTCCCGCAACCTTCACCAGGCCTGCCTACGCTACGTGTTCCGGTACGAGCATTTATCGTATAAGGGCAGCCACGTATACGGGCGGCCCGTACGGGTCTCCCGTAGAACTTTGAAACCAGCCTTATAGTAGAATCGTACAACAAAACCTGTCACTTGCATTAGGCCATTATAATTAATTGCAAACCACTTACCCCGCAGGTGGATACGGACAACCCAGCGTTCCCGCGGTCCACCGCGTACTGGTGGCTGGGCTGCACGAGCGCGCCGCGCGGCACTGTCGGAGGTAACGCCAAACTGTCGGCCGACCGCCCGCCAGCGGACGACGACGACGTCGGGGACATACTGTTCGACGCAGGTATGCGGGGCCCGGCAGCCGCCACGACGACTCATTGACTGACTAATAGACTTTAGGCAAACGGCTTTATATCCTGGTTTAGTCATCTACCAAGTATTTTGTCTCTCTTATCGTAAATGGGTGAAATGAGGATTACGATCCATGTACAACTCAAGGATCGACTTGTTTTTTTTTATTCACAATTGGTAAGACCTTGGCATCATCTCACCTGATGGTTAGTGACGATGATGCCGAAGATGACTAAGATGAAGAAGAAGTCTCTGTAAGCCAGTGTGCAAACGAACACATATCTACTAAAAACATAAATAAAAATTTAGAAAATAATAATATGAGTGTTCTATATACTAGAACATAATCCTCATCAATAGAGATGTTACAAAAACTATATCATAGTAAAAAGACAATGTAATTGTTGCTCTCGTTAAACTGTATAAAATATGAAACTGTACAGATACAGAACAAAATACATCAACGCGAGATTAATACGAAATGTTAAGGATTCAAAATTTGGAGACCCCTGATGGAAATTATGTTAACTTGATTCTTTTACCAAATTCAATAACGAAATATAGCCTGTACCCCTAAATCAATAAGATTGACAGAACTAAGCCGTAGCCGTTTGCCGAACAACAAGAAAAAACAAATGGATCCGCCTACTCCACTGTTGTGAATGTTTGCTACCTTGTTACTTGTTTCTCGTCTGTGTGTGTGTCTCATCTGTTAGTTTTTTTATTTATCCCTCTGACATTTTACTTCTTGCTATCTTCAGTTCAATAAGTTAATTGTTTGTTTTTCAAGTCATGCACAGTTACCTACTCTTTTTTATTCACCTGATTTGTAATTTTTGTTTTTCCTGAAATGTGATATTGTACATACATTTTTTTCATTTTTCATGCACCCTTTTGTTTTCTTAAGTAACATACTAACAAACTATCACACTGACGTTCTAATAATTATTATCTGAAACCTTGCGTGCTAATTTTATTGTTATATATCGATACTAACAAAAAACTAATCTTAACATTAACAATACTGATGCTTTCTTTTAACGATTTTGGTGTACGTCTACAGTGTCATTAAACCTGATGAAATTTTAAACATTCGAAAACAAATGTTACTGACAAATGCGACCAACTATACGTGTCTCAACAGTTTAGAAAATTAAAAACTGATTTTATCTGCGGATTGGTTTAAATTTAACCTGCCACATATTTATGTGGAAAATGACTCAAGATGTAAAAAGTAGATTTTAGACATTTGCTATCGACATTCTTGGTCAATAATTAATAGAAAAAGTTGTTTAAAATTTTATCTCAACACTGGTGCTTCACTAACGAACGGTCTCGGTGGGGGGCGGTGGCAGTGGGGGGCGGCGGTGGTTCGCGACTTGACGACGACGCGGCTTCTGGGCGCCCACATCCTGCGCGCTGCGAGCACACATGTGGCTAGTCGCTGTGGGATATACAGAATAGAATCACGAATCTAGAATCGAGAAAGTAAATCAACTTTGTATATAGGGTTCTTCTGAAAAACCTGAAAATAATTTAAAAGAAGTTTGAATTCATGAAACCGATCAACTTTCCTCAAGGAAACTCTACTCAATTCGCTAAATATTTGTTGGTTTTGTCATAAATAGATCAGCTGATAGCGAATTTCGTGTGCCTGGTACAAATTCAGATAAAAAAAGTTCAGATAGAATGCAGCAAACTATCAAGTTGAAGCCACTTTTCGATTGAAACATGTGTGTGTGTGTGTGAGTATTGTGTGTGTGTCATCGACGACGACGTCTCAGCACACACTATAGATTATTTTGGAGTGGTTTTGATGTGTACTTGTGCGTGTAGTGTACGCACAGATTCGGAGTGGTTCTGATTGTCTTCTCATTGAATTTATGTGAGTTTCTATCTGAACTTTTTTTGATCCGAGAGTCCAAACTTTTTTGCCAATTCAGTACCTATAGCTTCCTTGGGAAGAGTTGTTCAATTTTATGAGCTGAACCCCGCTTTAAATTATTTTTAGGTATTTCTAAAGGGCTCCGTATGCATCGTAGTAGGCATTTCATTGACATGGTAAAGCTTTTCTAAGAGCATGCCAATAGCGTTTAGTTGTTAATCAGTTACAGGGATCGCTTGCCACATGTCTACTCGCAGAGCTTACACAAAAATGACACAAAGTTTTTGTACAGAGTTCAAGTTTCAAAACCTGAAGTACAATTTGTATCCCTTACCTATAGTTTTACCACCAGTAGAGTTTTGCACTTTGAGTTAAAAATTATTACTGTTTGTTTGTCGTCACAGAGCACCGTTTTATTAAAAGCTTCTGTCAAACTGTTTTTCAGCGTAACTAGATGTAAACTACACACAAATTGTTAATATTACTGTTCTTTCACTGCATCAAGCACCATATTCTTAATGGGGATGACGAATGCTACTCATCTGATTTACTTTTTATCATCTGTCAAAAACGACATTTTGTTCTAAAAATGTTTGAAATACCAAGGCGTGTCGTTATAGTTTAGTAGCGTCATTTATGTACTCATTTTGAGATTTTGGTGAATTAAAAATCGAAGACTTGATGGAAAACAAAACGAGTAAGGTTTTCCGAAGTTGAAATAGGAGGGCAATTTAGTGATCAAGAGTATTATTTCTGATGCAGTCGTCATCCCTATTGTGCGAATTCAAAATTAAACAAAGACAAAAATCTGGTCGTAATCGCAACTGTTTGGAGTGTGGTGTTTGGGCGTGGCTCACTGTTCGATGTGTGTTTGTGTTTTGTTTATAGGTTTAAAATCATCCGCTCCTAGATCGTTCTTCTGGTTCAGGAAGTAGCCTCGGTGCAGAGTTCCTGAACACTGTACATAGGCAGACTTTGCATAAAGAAAAGACTCATAGTAAAATAGAGAACATATGCGAATACCAGTGAGATTATAGAAATAAGCGGTGATTTAGTACCGGCCAGCTCGTCACGCGCTGCCTGTACGTTATCTCTCATTCCACGTTTGCATGCTGCATGGTAGGGAAATACTTAGTTAATTGTAAGGATAGCTGCTTCCTCATGGTTAGGTGAGCTTTAAGTAATTGTAACTTCGCTTCGGTGAGGGTCATTTCATTCATTAATCACACGAATAGAGTTAGAGAACGTTCACAACCTAGTTAATTAGTGGTGACGTGGGGTTGACGTGGCGCACTAGGCGAGTTCATTACACGTAGATATTCGGGCGAATGGTACATCGCACGATCCACTCAACTTAAATATAAAACATTGGTTTGTAGATGTTGTCAAGCCTAGAATACCAGTACGTATTGGATATAAAACCAACCGAGTAGAGAAACGCCAGAATCAATTAATTACGTAAGATATTTTCAAGATCTTTGGAAGGATAACGAATGGTTGCACTTTTCACATTTGATTTGAGGGCACCGATAATCACGGGTTTAAAATAACTTGTTAAACATATAAACGAAAAGTCAAATATTTATTTTTCTGTTATGTAAACTTAACGAATTAATATTTTAGGTTATTTTTTTACTATAATGTATGGATTGAATAAGTGTTTTGTAATTAACAATTTTTATATTTAAAATTTAAAACGCATGATGCTGACCTTAGATATGTACCAATAGACTTACTAACACAAACGTCACGGTTTCTGAAGTGTTCTACTTGTTTTTATTTATTTCAATCAGAGATATTGCACATGTGACATTTCACATGATAATACAGTTTAAGTAAAGTTATCGACTGTATCTTAATTTTCTTTTCTTGCAATGTAAATTTCAAGAGAACATCTAATCTATTTGAAATGATGATGATGATTGTACGTATGCAGACTTTGCATAAAGAAAAGACTCATAGTAAAATAGAGAACATATGCAAATACCAGTGAGATTATAGAAATACTTGATGAGCGTAAGCCCAACATTTTAAATTTCAAAAATCTCATGGTTACAGAATTAGGAAGATTTAAAATTAAATGCAAGTTTAATTAAAGGTATCTACCGTATCTTAATTTTCTTTTCTTGAAATATAAATTTTAAAAGAACGTCTTGTCTATTTTAAATACTCGATGGGCGTAAGTCCAACATTATAAATTTCAAAAATCTCATGGTTACAGAATTAGGAAGATTTAAAATTGAATGCATGGATTGTAGATTGTGTTGTAGTTAGAGCAATAGTTAGGGGGGTGGTTCGGTTACGACTCGCGAGTGAGGAGTGTTGTATAAAAGTAAGTTATGTTTCAGTGGTCAGCGTTCACTCGGAGGGGGCTCGACTGTAGCGTAGTGCCCGTCGGCCCGTCGGCCTGTCGGCCTGTCGGTCGGCCTCTCGCTAGGGGGCTCGTGCCTCCGCCGCGACACCACTCACTAACACTTGTAGGTTTATTTTCATTTCCTAGTTTCAGCATTAGTTACACTAGTGTTTTTGATGCGGCACGGGTGTTTCGTTCTTCTCTACCGGCTACATTATGACTTTCACACTTATTTTGAAGTAATCATAAGGTACGAGTTAAAATTGAAGATACGTCAACGCTCGTTCCATATCAATATTCATTTTCATAGCATTCATTTCTTACATAATGACGTCAGTTATGTGTCTGTAGTAAAACTGTTATGCAAATAGTTACCGTTGTTTTTAAATACTTGTTTGTACGTTAGTAATGCCACCACATGCATGACTGCACCGTTTGTGTCTTATTTACTGTCTGCACTGTTTAAAATACTCGACGACTTTGATTGGACAGATGCGGAGGAAACCTCCGGTGGATCTAGTGGGGAGAAGGGTGGCGCGGCCAGTGTTCAGCCCCTGGCGACACTGGTGGCAGCGATAGCGCTAGTGTGCGCACTGTGTACGCGTCCCTAGCGCTAGGCACTGCTAGCTTGTCGTGTCCCATGCCGACGCCACTGAAGCCGCTGTCGCTGGCCCCGCGGCCGTTGCTGCCGCCGCCGCTGGCCCGCGGCCGCTGCTGCCGCTGCCGCCGGCCCGCGCCCGCCTGCCGCCGCGGCCGCTACTGCCGCCGCCGCTGGCCCGCGCGTTAACGACTGTGATCGTGTGTAGAGTGCCTGTGTTCGTTCGGTATATTGTGTATAGCGAATGCCCTGCTGTGATGACGAATGTTTTTTTTATACTAATGCGTGAACAATAATTTAATTGGAAGTCATAGTTTTTATACATAATATAAATAGATGATGTAAGACAGAGTGTGATATTGACATAAGCGAACATTTTTGTATTAAAAATATCAAAAAGCCTGATCGGTTCTTTTAATTTTAACTTTTTCAAAATAGAATATACCCACCCTATTTAATCAGTTTGAAATGTTGAAGTTTTGGTAGGTAGGAATTGCTTAGTAAAATAATAATAAATAACAGTCACATTTATTTTTTAATTGGTTTATTTAACGTTTTTCTGTTCTTCCAATATTCCTCTTAAGTTAGTAATTACAAGTTTTATGACAATGTTTTTCGTTTTTATTCCATTTTCATAAACGTATTTCTTAATAAACATCTCCACAATGCATCATAACACGGTCGTGCGACCTACTGTCTCAATCGTTCTAATTTTTAGGAAAATGCAAATAATATTAAATTTTAAATCTGTCTACATATTTGAACATGATTAACCTTATGAAGTCCGAGAGAAGAACTAGGCTACTCTGAATGCGCGTGCGACGGTGCACTGCGTAACGGGTTAACGCAAGATTTACACGACCACTACTCGAGAACACTACGATACGTCGTCCTAGATCATATTAATATATGTGTCCCGCGTGGAGTGGCAGTGATGCAGTGATGCGGTGATGCAGTGATGCAGTGATGCGGTGATGCGGCCCGCCGCCGCCGCCGCCGGCGCCGCCTCGATTACTCAGTTATTATTGGGTATTATTTATTTATGTAAGTATGAGTTTAACTTACTACGCTACCTCTCTCACTATGATGTTAGGCAATTGATATTATTATAGTGATTAAAGTACTTTCAAGCAGTCACGAGGACAGATTGATGAGTGCAATTCATTAACATACAAACTGAATCAAATAAATACCCGTTAAGACTTTTCATGTATATTTATATGATCTAGCGAAGTTACTTGCAATATAATTTTGAACTTCAAATGAATAGTTAAGTTGGAGCATACCGACTAAAAGTGAGTTTAGAAGCACTGCCAAACACTGACTAAGTATAGTAAGTATGCACAGTGAAACGATATCTGGGTAGAGTCTACAGTTTCTCTAGTCGAACATAACGCTAAAGATTCAACACAAATATTAATATGTACTTAATTGGAAGTAACACTAATTACATACATTATATTTATATTAATTTATGAACAGATACGTTAATGAAGTACATTTTCACCCCAGCGCCAGATTAGCTGTGTTCAAATTTCAAAAAAAAACTTGAAATGCTTGATTAAATTGACAAAATGTTATCTTTGATTCGCTGGGAACATTCAAATAACTTAATAAGACAAGCAACCATATTCGGCAATTACCAGCATCTGCGGTGAACTCAGCTTTTCAAAATTTACACAATTTATTTTCTTCATTGCCATTGATTGGATTTAATTTTACAAAGAGAAATCTTTCGGGGCATCGAGATTTGGTTAATTATGTGAACAGTGGTTTTTACAATACTGAATCCCTATTTCATACAATCATCATAATACTATTTTTTGGTAATATGAATCGCTCTTTATCTAATTATTTTGCCTTTATTATTGTTTTAAAGGCGATGTTATGCTGCGAGAGGAGACACGATTTAATTGTAAAATAACATAAAATTATTTAAAAAAATAACAAAATTTCACTTTAATCGAAGTGATATTTTGATAAATTTACATTTATGTTAGCAATAACATATTTTAACACAACTTTTGAGATATGTTAAATCATCATCGTTTGTTTAGTCATATTTTAAGATGACAATTTTTTTCCACTAATTGGTGGAAAACGTGAACCAACTGGATGCGGGCGGTCGTTGTGGAAATCATTTGGGAAGCCTATGTCCAGCAGTGGGCATTTTTGGCTGCTATGATGATGATGATTACCTACAACTGAATTTTGACAATATGTTAAAATATACAATAAAACTACCGAACCCAATTAAAACAAATTTATCATACAAACTGTCATATCATGACACATGTGAGCTCGTACGGTCAAGGCTACAAATTGGTGTTTCCCTTACTTGTTTGTACTAATAATCACTATTTTAATGGAGTAAATTAGTTATCTGTTATTAATTACGAGAATTCACGTGTGTCAAGTAATTGACGACCCCGAAAGCACTTTCTCTGAGTTTTGTGCGTGTGAGTGACAGTACGCTGGCCGGCCGTGTGAGTGACAGTACGCTAGCCGGCCGTGTGAGTGACAGTACGCTGGCCGGCCGTGTGCCGCGCACCGCCTGTTAAACAGTTGAACTCCAGTGAGGAAGAATTATATAAGTTGGAACATCGAGATGGGTGAGTATGGGGACCTTCGAAACTCTATGAGATACAAAATTATGTTCTGAAGAGCCATATTGTTCGATTGTAGAGATACATTCATAGATGTTTAAAGAATTGCTTACTTTAGCCGGAAATCGAACGTAATATTGAAGACAGGGATTTGTTTAAACAGTAGAATAGGGGATCGGACTGCTAGTCATTTGAGTTACTTAATGATCTGTCAAAAGCTAATTTTGTTCTAAAAATGTTTGAAATACCCACAAGTAACGGCATAGACTTTTAGCGTCATTGACGAACTTATTTTGTGAATTTGATCAATTTAAAATTGAAGACGTGATGGAAAAACAAAACAAGTAAAGTTTTTTGAAACTTCCCGAGGAGAGAAATTTAGGAAATCATATTTCAGATTTTATTTTTGATGCAGTCCGATCCCCTATTGCTTGCAAAGATACAAAAGCTAAACTCGATTACCTTGACAAAACTTAGAAAGTATTTAAACATAAAATTGTATGGGGGTCATTTGGTTTGAACCATCATGTTTTAATTTGCAATTTAATTAACTATGCATCAATTTTATATTCAAAACTCTATAAATTAAGTTTTAATTTATTATTTGTAAAATCGACGTCATGATTCCTTAAAACATATTTTCAATCCTTTATATACATATTCTCGGAGGTCCCTATACTGACTAATCTCATCTAATCGAATATGCCACTCAGTGTAAGAGGAAGGGAAAGAGAACGTAACGTAACGTAACGGTGACATACTACCTTATAGAAGCGCTTCAAACCAACAATGGGCGCTACAGAGAGAGCGGAGCATGAAAATCACTACATCCGTAATCCTAATCAATACTCTCCACTTACAGTTTACAGCTAAATACATATATTTTTCGTACAATGATTTACATTTTCAGCTTCCCTTTTCAATAATATTTGTGCGTTAAACATTTACACTTTATTTATGTACATCAAAACATACGTATGTATATTATAAACGTAAAGTACACACCATCGCCGAACCTTCAACTAAACATGAAAAAACCCGTGCGATTAGCGTAGGGGCCTGTACGTACACAGGCCAGCACATCAAGCTACACACTTTGGAGTTTGTACCGTTCTTATGCCGAATGGGTATGGATCAGAATCGCATTATGAGTGTATAGCTTGATGTGGTGGCCTCCGTACATTGTGTGCGTGTGGCCGCCTGGCCTACACTTGGCGCCTCCGGGTTCGGGCGCTTCTCAAACACTCAGGGATCACTTGTGATGTCTACATGATTTATCAGTTATTTACTACGAATTATTGCTAAGTTTGTGTCCCTACGAAACAATGTTCACAAACAAAATACATACTTATTTAAAGAATTTGAGAATTGGAGTGATTATAATGAGGATAATAGTGTCATTGTAGGGTGTTTTTTCAATACCTTAATTTTGGAATCAAACTTTTTGGCATTATTAAAGTGTTGTTGATCTATATGAAGAACGGCTGTATGCAACATCCGGACCGGACCTTTCTTCTTTGGTCTGTCTACGAGATAGCAGATAGTGCAGATATCGAGAGTGAAGAGTGAAGAGATATCCACAAGAAGGAATGTACGGTCAGCGTGTAAGTTTTAACGAGTGCTCAAAATTGTTCCAATTATTTATGTTCTAGTAATTCATTTTCTATTACTAAGTTTTAGACACTTGATAATTAGTTAAATTTACATTATATCAGTAGATAACTTGAAAGTTGCCCAAAATGAGGAGATATTGTTATTGGTACAAGCTTTTATTTTACTTCACGACGAGGTATTTGTTTGTTTGTCCGAATCAAATCTTGAAATCTATTTTAGACCAACTTCGAGCGGTCTGATTGAGCTGAAATTTGCTGCGAAGCTGTGTTCCCGGTGACAATAGATCCTTTTGGTATTTTGAAATCGATCTGATGATGAACGTGGAGGTGGAATCAAGGTTCCATGATCTTATTTTGAATTCAATAGATTCCTACTGTGTTCGCCTTTTTGAATTTGGAAACATGCATTAAGGGGTCCCAATAATGCACGGCCTATTAATGTACAGCCTGGTGATGGTTTCATGGACTTGAACTGCAATAAAAGCTTGTACCTATGTTTTTTTAGAGTGTGATTGATTACTCTACCTGGAGTGTAGTAACATGCACGTGGCACGTGGGTAGACGGGTAGACGCATAATGAGTGGATGGTGTTCCTCCGTGAGTGTAGGTATGTATATGTCTTTTCGGCACAATTGGTAAAGAATCAACGTTGAACTTCAATATCCATTATGACCGCTACTATAATATATCTACTTTAGAATTCTCTTGAAGAGACTATTTCTATTAATTCCAACTTTTTAATCGCTGAAATACCTACGATTGTGATTTTTCAAAATTACATTAAAATGTGTATGAACAATTAAATAAATTATTTAAAGTGAGTATTCATTGCTTACACGGATGGATTGATTAATAGGCTAGATTTTTAGTAAAATTAGGGCAGACCTGCGGTCCCCTGCAGCTCCTTGCACCAATTTGTCACGGAAAATAGTTCCAAATTAAAAACACGATCAAATATTGTTTTTTTTTACAATACTGAAAGATGGAATACAATAGTGATAAAGTCAGTTGTAACTTAGGCTACAAAATGTACCGTGTGGTGTGAGATCCTTAACTCTTGCTACCTAATAGTTACCCATAATATACATATGTACTCATAATATTATATCCAAAACTGGGGACCAATGAAGAGATACTGGGAAGTGATCAAACAATATTGTAAGAAGCGATAATAGACCTTTAGCACCTTCGGTGACTTTATATATGGGAGTGGGAACAACAAACCTTCTTGACATTATGTACACGATAAAAACGTAAAAAATAACTTACTTAATATTATTATCATCATATCATTGAATACAACAACTACATCCCCACCAGAGGACAATACTCTCAACAAATGTCCCTTGAATAAAGTCTTAATAACCATTTATTAATATTTCTTTTCGATCACACAATCTTCAACGAGATCTCTATAATTTAATATTTTTCAAAAATAAGATGAACCAACAAATTCTGTTACCTACAATATGAGAACGACTATACCCGAGTTGATGGTTTGCTATAATAATTATCGTGTATTAGACACAGTATACATAATATGTATAATCATACATATGTATAATCAATTCATATAAAAATCATTTAACGATGCTTCATCTGCATTATGATGATAATTCATAAGACGGATATAAAACATATAACTTTCATTATACGTTTACTCACATTGTACTTCTCTTACAAAACAACAACTACGTTTAATTATTCCTAGAATACGTTAATCATTTATTTATAACATAGACCAACTATTAGGCGCTGCGGCGGGCGGTGGGGCGGTATGGGGCGGCGGGGAGGGCGGCGGGGCGGGCGGCCGTGCTCGTGGGGCGGAAAACCATACATGGTTAACATAAAAATTGTGTATATCTCAAACAAAAGCACACCCTGGACACTTAATACAACAGGCCAGAAATGACATTTCAAAAATGGAATGACGGAACAAACAAAATGGCGGCGAAATCCTATACTTTTGAGAACCAAACGGTAAATAATCTGCATCAATCTGCGTGACGAGGGGGTGAGGTCGCAATCTAGGGAGCGGCAGAGAGTGTCCATACTGTATGTTAGTACTAATATATATACTTTGACAATAGTCAAATTATGTGATACATCTTTTAAACCGTTATTTTCGTTGGATTTTAGTTTTATAAGATTTCTGCAATTCGATGGGTCGTTGTGGCTTGTGTGGTCGCGTCGTCGGTTACGCAGATAAAAGCGACTAGGAGCACATAGAAAGTCGGAGCTGAGCAGTATTTTTCGAGTATTTCAGTGGCAAACCGCAGTATGGTAGTAATGCCGTTATCAGACATGACCAGATGACAGTTATTAAGGCGTGTCAGAGGCCTGATGGGCGGTTTTGATAGTGTGACAGTGAGGTTCGCTGTTATAATTATATTTTAATTAATGAAATCCAGCATAAAACTCTTACGAGTTTAAGAACGTTCATTAAGTAGAGACAGAAGCCTGATGAGTGGCTTGAAAACTTGTGACAGCGCGGTTCGCCACTAACTTTAGAACTACTACCGATATACACACATGGCGTAATAAGACCCTTCCCGGAAACTAGGGATCACCGCCTCGGTTGACACGTTAACAATTAGGAGTTGGTTGTGTGTGGTTTCATAATAAGTTTAACAATAAATTCGATACGGAGTGGCCCCGCTCGCCACACAGGCGCGCCTGGCTCCGCCCACAACGAATGCAAATATCTATTACAAAAATAACTCTCTGAACCGATCCGTGATATCTCTAACGGCTTGTGACTGAAGGGATACTTGTTCAAAATTATATCTTAGGTACATAGGAAATAGAACACATAATCGTTCGCACAGAAAGAGTAATTATAAGTAGAGAGGGAAAGTATCGCTTGTTCACTCACTTAGTTTATTACAAGCTTTTAATTAACTTGCAATGTATGTATGATTGTTCGGGTGAAATATTGCTAGTTAAATTTTTCCTGGTTTCCGATTAAGCTGAAATTTTGCATGCATATGTATATCGCGTTACAATGCAATATCAAAAGCTTGTACCTAAAAGTTTTTAGGTTTTTCGAAAATTATTTTGTATATTTGACGAGCGCTTTTAATCCTTATTTAGTTTGTCATTAGCTCGATACATTTTGGATTCTTATAAATACAAAATAAGAGTAATATTACGTGAACCAGTAAATAGGTAAATGTTCATATAATATTGTGACACTACACCAGAACTTTGCACAGATTGTCTTGCACTCGCCTGACTTCATTAACGATTCCGTGGGAATTTCTAGAAACCCTACATTATTCCTTGTTTTTATCTTAAAGGGAATAAAGTGAACCTCTGTGCAAAATTTCAGCTTCCTAGGTCCAAGGGATTTGGCTGGTCGTTGTAGTGAGTGTGTGAGTCACGACTTTTTTTGAAGTTTATTCCTTAAGAATTAATTTTCATATATAGCACGAGGCAGGAAAATATATAGGGACTGTAATTAAGTGTTAATCACGTTTTATGTCAGTCACCTTTTTATATGAGGAAGGCTATGACTCCATGGCCATACAGCCTAAACTGTGAGGCCGCAGGGCGCAGCCCGGAGCGCGACCTGTGAGGCCGGAGACCGCGCTCCGCGTAGGGCGAAGCCCGGAGCGTTTCTCCTGTAAGGTCAGGGTAGTGAAAACTAGACATTTCACGATGAAAGGAAATAAAAAAGAATTAACACCAATTCAATTCTATTCGATGAGTAAACTCCAGTGGCGCCTCGGAGCTGACACGCACACTTTTTTATATACATATAAGGTCTAACAAAATTAGCTGAAACTATTTTAACCGTTGCTTCTACCCATAAAACTGAACAAATTTCCCTATGAAACCCATAGTCAAATCTCAAAAAAAAATTTGAACTTCTCATACTAAGTTGGCTGATCAGCTGATCGAGTTAGTATGGGAGAGCCAAATTGTTTTTTGCGATTTGACTATGGATTCCATGGGGAAAGTTGTTCAGTTTCATGGGTAGAAGCACCAGTTAAAATAGTTTCAGCTAATTTTGTTACACCTTATATAGTGATTTTCGTAGCCAGGTCGAGCACAGTACTCAACTAAGGCGTAGCAGGTGACGTAGCTTTCAGCAACGCGTTGATTTGGTGAACAATAAACATTCATGTTAAGGGTCCCCAGGAGGCTCGAGTTTCCATACAAACGTAGTACCACTTCAATACAAAAACCACACGCTGGATTAAATGCAAACATTGCAAATATATTGATTAGACACAATATAGATGATTGTAATAAGTTTCATTATAGTTAATTTAAACATACCTAAACGAAGGCTTAAATTGGTTTTGTACTGAAAGTTTGAAACTGCTTTTTTTTCAGATTTATATTAGTACATCGAAAACTAATTACAAACATCGATATGTGTCTACTCAATATATTCGCAAAGTTTGGATTCAATCCGGTATGTAGTTTTCGTATTAAAGCGGAACTACGTTTGTATGGAAACTCGAGCCTCCTGAGGATCTTTAGCTCATGTTATATGAGTTGTCCTTCAGTCACAAGTGGTAAAAGAGATGGTTTATTATAAAAACAGTGAAATTCAAGATCGTTATTGCAGGCGAAAACTCATTTTAATCAGACCTATTAAATGGTCCGTATAAAAATTGTGACACAATCCATATAGCTAACTATAACACAAAGTACGCGTCGTACGTATGTACATTTATTCATTCAATTTCAATTAATGGACAATATACTCGTATATATATTCTAAAAAATCTTTGCCGTGTTTGTGTAAAACTTTTACTATAAAACTATAGCAAAACAATCTAAAATACAAATAGTGTGTGCCTATAAACAATAGAGTTTGTCGTAAGTAGGACACTATTTTAAAACATACGTAACATCTCAAAAGCAACGCTACATCCGTTTAAAAACCGATTCGTAAAAATATCATACATCTGGCCGGAATGACGGCTAACAGCGCTTAAGAGATAAAACGCATAAGTAACATGTAACATCGTAGTCATCAGATTCTTTGGTGTTTCTATGTTTTGGGTGTATTGAACAAACGGACACAAATATTGTAACTTACTGTCTATATCACCTTCGCGCTCGGCCGGCGAGGTGGCGAGGTGGCCAGGTGGCGAGGTGGCGCCGGCCGCCCGAGACGCGGGGATCATCGAACTTGGAACCGCGCATTATTTATTATCATAAGTAGTACAGCACTAATAATGTTTCGATCGTAGTCCGGCGATCGCGGGACGTGGAAGTGGCTCGCACGTGAACGTTAAACTATAACCTGGGGCCGCGCACATGCACTAGAGTGGGCCAGTGAGTCCGCGCGCGCGCGTGGGCTGCGAGCGCGAGCAGCAGCGCCGCCACCAGGAGCGCGGGGGGCGGCGGTGGCGCGGCGGCGGCCGCCTGGTAGGGCACCGAGCACTCGGGCACGCGCCCATCCACCACCGCGCACTGCTCCACCTTGGGCCGCGGTGGCTCCACCAGGCGCGCCTCGCACCGGTAGCACAGCCTCCCCTCGCAGTACCAGTAGCAGCACTCGTCTGCACCGTAGTTGGACTTGTTCGCCTGACCACCCGTCTCTGGTATTCGTGAATCTGAAATGTGACGTGGCGAACAGTTAGACTGCAGCCTTAGATGAAAACTCAATTCTAAAAAGTCCAACTAGAATATTTTAGTTCCTATTCTAAGCATATGCTTCAAAGGTATCTCAGAGAAAACACAAAATGTCACTGGATACTTGAACGAGTGCCAGATGGTGTGAGATGCACCGGCCGGGCGGCCATGTGGATGGTAAGTGAAGCAACTGGTCTGAGGAGACACAGTTTCTGGCCACGAAAATGAAAAATCCTTGCAGCTGATACAGAGAGGCGTCGCGTTGTTTTGTTTCCGTTCCAGGATTTGAATCGCGGCCAACGCCGGCCGGACGGAAGCTGCCTAATTTATTTAACGCTTCTGGGTTTATCTTGCTTTACAATAAAATACAAATTTCGTTACGGCCGCGTCCAACCTGAACCGCGGCATGTGGTAACATTTATATTCAGCCGTTAAAAAAAAGGAAAAAGTAAGTGTGTGGTTTTATGAAACGCTCTCGCTGCGGTACAGAGGACGAAACGATCATACCGTCAGACGAAAGCGACCGTCACGCGACATGCAACACACAGACGAAAAAAATTGAGACAATGTAATAAAAGTTTCACTTTAAAAGGGAATTTGTGTTAACAACTGAGGGATACAATCGATGACAGCATAATTAGAGATTCTATCTTTAACAGGTTAATGCCAGAGCTAAACCATTATAACTACCGAAATGGGTACTTTAACCATATTTTCTGAGATCGGTAATGTCAAACAAACAAGTCGTCGTCCTTACCGAGGCATAAAAAGGTTGGCTCGCCAGCGTACTGAGTTGGGTAGGCAGGTGCGCGGTCCGCCGGCAGGAAGTAAGGGCAGTGCTGCTCGACGAGCTGGCAGACTGACAGGCAGGGCTTGAGCCGCACAAGCGGCCGGCCAGGGCCTGCGGCGGCGGCGCGCACCCAGCGGCCCACCACGCCGCCGCCGGTGCCGCGCCGCCGGTCCAGGTGGCCCACGCGCTCCAGGTGCCGTGCGCGCCACCGCGCCGCATGCTCGGCCGGCGCCCGCCGCGCCCGCCCGCCCTCCTCGCCCTCCTCCTCCGCGCCCTCCTCAACCCATAGAGGCACCATCGTGCTGCACGCCCACCTACGATAAGTTTCCTGCAAACAAAGATACGAGATGTTGCAGGTTGCGACTCTAAAAGGTGTTTGGGGCATATAGGACATGAATTCAGATGGACCATCTTCCTTTTTAAGTTGTGTTATGTTTACAATGTTGTTTTGTGTGTGTTATTTTTTCCTACAAAAATTAACGATTAAGTATTTCTGTTTAAATTTTAGCACAGTTTTTTTTACAGCGTTTTCCATTGACTGCGTGCAGAGTCCGTCATTTGACGGCGTTACACAGTCATACAATGAGTCAGTGATTTTTTAATCTACAATTGGTAAGCCCTTGACCGTAAATTACGTTAAGTTACATTAAGTAACCACCTCCGTGGCGTAATGGTCAGTCCATTCGTTTCACACCAGGAGGTCGCGGGTTCGATTCCCGGTGGGGTGAACTTTGTACCTAAGACTCGGTTTGGTTGGTTACTCGCCTTGCTAGCCACCGCCATCTTATCTTAGTCTTGCCGCCAAACATCAGAATTGATGTGTTCTGGCTTAAAGATAATATAGCCAGATCCCCACTGCGCTGGGGAATCTTGGTAAGCTCGCTTCCATCTTCGCAATCATCGTCACTTACCATCAGGTGAGATGATGCCAAGGGCTTATCAATTGTGGATTAATAAAAAAAAATGTTATTTTGTATTGCTTAGTTTTATATTGTGTTGAAGTGCATGTCTATGGTTAATAAATACTTGAACTATTATTTTCTCGATTTCGTATTACGGTACGGTACGCACGTACGTAGGGTAGATGAAGTGTTGTTATTGCGAAAAAAAGTTTTTCCAATTTTCGTGAAAATGGGTTCTAAGTATATCATAAACAAATACAGAAAAACCAAATATCTTAATTCTGTCCGTGTGTCAGTCCGTCACGCTTAGCTCTAGAGGCTGTATGTTTAGTCCGATTGGGACCAAATTGGGAAGTTTTCAATTATTTCATCGTAGGAATTATCAAAAGTTTCTTCGTAACGTCAAACCGAAGAGATACTCTTATGCAACAAAAACAGATTTTTTTTTCTCAATAATGACTTTTACGATTTTCATGCAACTTTGCATGTCGGAATTGCTTATTTTTATTACCGACTTCAAAAAGGAGGAGCTACTAAGTTCGACTGTATATATATATATATATATATATATATATATAATTTATGTATGTTCACTGAATTTTCCGTCAATTGTGGACCGATTTTCAAAATTCTTTTTTCATTCGAAAGAGTATACTCCCGAGGGGGTCCCATGTCACCAAGTCAGGATCTGATGATGGGATCCCAGGGAAATTGAGAGAAACCCTCAAATTACTCATTACGTAGGCACTTAGTACGAGATTCATATGTTTTCTAAAGCTATTAAAATATTTGCGTCTGTTACTCATCATCGCATGTTGATAAGTAAGTAAGTAAATATACTTTATTACAAGCCACAAAAACAATACAAGAATTATAATTTGTAAAAAACATAGAGTGCAAAGGCGTACTTATCCCTTTAAGCGATTTCTACCAGGCAACCTTAAGTTAGGGATTGAAAGACAGGTAAACTAGTACAGTATGGCAGCAAATTCAACTATTAAACGATCTAATTAATATTATAACTAATAGAAGTGCTATAACAAAAAGTAATAAAAAATAACAAGTTTATAGACTTATTTATATTCTAAACAAAAAAAAAACATACTAAAATACATACATACACATACATACTATAAATATATAAACACGCAAAATATCATTGAACAGTTTCAGTAATTACAACACTTAAAGTAATGATCCTTGAGTCGCTTTTTAAATGAGTACAAAGAGTCAGCCGTTCGGATGGAAGCAGGAAGTAGGTTCCACAGACGCACTGATTGAACCATAAAGGATTTGCGCAGAAAGTCTGTATGGCACGTAGGAAATGTCAAGAGAAATTCATTACATGACCGAGGTTGACGGTCAGAAACAGCCTCTCTGCGCTGAAAATTAGTCCTGAGATACGGAGGAGCTGCTGGGCTGTGCAATATGTTAAAAAGCATACAAAGTAAGTGCATTTCACGTCTCAAACGGATGGGAAGCCATTTTAGCTTAATTCGATACTCTGACACATGATCGAACTTCCTTAACCCAAAAACAAATCTGATGTACACATTCTGCAAACGTTACAGTTTGTTTAGCTGCTCCTCCGTAGCATCCAGTTAACAAATATCTGCGTAGTCCAGGATCGGAAGCAAGAGCGTCTGTGCAAGTACAGTTTTGGTGGCCATGGGCAAAAAGTTTTTGAGGCGCTTCAGAGACGCAATGGAATCAAAAATTGTTCTGCTGACTTCGCCAATTTGACTGGACCAGGACAGAGTTTAGTCAAAAATGATACCTAATTTTTTGACATTCTTGCTGTAAGGTATGGGAATGTTATTAAGAAGCTGATAAGCTGATTAAGGAAGGTACAACTCCTTAACGGTTAGGAGTTGGAGGAAAATTCTTTCAATATTATACATAGATATATACGTAGGTATGCATAGACCGATAGGTTATATTCTTTCCGGTTATTCAGATGAGCTGATGATGATAGAAGCCACAGGACTTTGTATCTGTCAATGAAACACATGTTTTATGATTTGATAATTCCTATTGGTGAGTAGGTGTTTAACGTTGTTAGATAGATAACATTATTACTAAAAATAAAGAAAATAAAAATAAAAGTTTTAAGAAACAAAAAACCGACTTCAAAATGAAATTCACTCAAAAGTAAGAAATAATATTATTATACTTTAAAAATACACAACATTAACCAACAATAACGAAATCAAAGATGGGTACGAATTAAATTAGGGGCTTAAATTTTGTTTGAGGTCGGTGTCAGCAAACCATCGAATCTAAAACATTTGATACGTAAGTAACTGTGTGCTGCTACCGACCTCAATGGAATTTTACTTCCACAGTCGAACATGACACGATTACTAGGATTAATAATTGATTGTGACTTAAACTGGAGGCTGGAAATGGAGTCTGTTGAGGGCAGTTTGAGTTCTGCATGCTATGCCTTGACTAGTTTAAGGGATGAATTGACTACTGAACAACTGATTACGGTGTATTACTCCCTAGTGGAATCCAGACTTAGGTATAGCATTGCCACATGGGGGGCTAGCTACAAATATAATATACAAAAAGCTTTTGTTGCACAGAATTTTAAAACTAAGATCAATGATCTTTTGCTAAAAAAAAAACCTGTAATAAACTGGAGGATTTCTAATCAAATCAATATAAACCTGCTTATTAATGGAATTTTTACTTTTACGATTCGACAAATTCTGAAAATTATTCTTATGACTTTATTTTATTCAATAAGATCATTCATTATGCACTCATAGTGACTCTCTTACTTTTCATATAACTATTGTAATGTGTTCTGACATGTATTTGGACTATTTTGTGTGTGTTTAGAGTTGACGTTATGTTATTATAAAGATTTTCAATGTTTTCCTTTCTAATGCAATTGAATCGAACACAAAATGTATTTTGTATGCGATCTAATAAAAATAGAAAAAAAAACTGTCGAGAAAGTTTAGTACAGGATGCCGTACAATTTATTCATCTTAATGTGAGAATAGAAAATTAGTTTCTGACGCATCTTCGGGCTCTATTTTATCTAAATTGTTCTGGATTCCCTCAAAATACAAAATCCGAAGGCGTTACACAAAAGATTATCGAGGCAGATAAGCGTTTCCCGGCGCACGTGGCACGCTAGCGACGTCGTCGAGGTGCCAGGCGGCTGGCGGCTGGCAACTGGCGGCTGGCGGCTGGCGCTCACAGCGAACTCGCGTCGACGACGGGCGCGCCGCCGCTGACCCTTTTCACTGTTATCGTGGCTCAGAATTTTTCACTCCCGCAGGAAATCACGCCGCTCACGCCGCTCACCAGGCGGTGATTAATTAGCTTTCAAGCCCGCGGTGTGAGTGCGACCTACGCGCTCGTCGTGGAAACAGGAACAATAACTTGCGAAAAACAAGCTCGGATTTTTCGCTATATTTTGATATTCATTCAAACGGAATTATCGAATGAGCGGCCGAGGCTCACGCGGGGAGAGTGATTTGGCCGCACGGTTGTCCGTTTGGCGCTTTGCCGATATTCAAGGTTTTCTCTGTATTGTTGTATAGAACCTATAAAAAACTAATTACTGTTCTAGTTAGCTAATTGTTTCATATGGTAGGTCAGCTTGCCGAGAGACGCGAATGAAATTGATACAACCGTGGCTTGTTGCAGACTGCTTTATTCGCCAAAAAACATTTACTTATAACTTATTTAACACAATAGGTAGCCAATTACCGCGCATCTATCAATTGCTACGCTAGATAGATAAACATATGTAACACTACTGAAATGTTATTTCTATCTACGAGTATATCAATTAAAGCAAGGTTCCATTTTTTTGTTTTCTTGCCTTTTTTTGCTAGCAACTTTTTTTTTGACGTTTGTGTGAAATGTACCACTAAAAAGTTTAGAAACCTTTATTTTGGAAAAAAAAACCTATGGAATTACTCAAATAAACGATAAATATTGATGTATCAGTCCTTCCAAAGTATAACGGAGATCAGAACAGTTTAAGTATGCAAAATTGAATCGTCCATGAGCGCGCTCATTTTTCATCCGATTCGGATGACGCCGTAACATAACCGTGCCGGTTCGGATGGCGCCCCGCTTGAAAAGATATTCATTCATTTGATATTTGTATGGTCAAAGTTTCATAGAACACACTCCTACGCACTAGTCTACGCGTCCAAGGTGCCAGCGGAGCAATATTTCAGTTTGTAACGTGAAACGCGTATATCCAATGTGTTTCTAATTTATGTTGGAATTAATGTTGGAATAATATACCACCACCTATACAACAAATGCCGTCTAAGCATTCTTTTAAAAAAAAAATTAAAACTTTTCTTTTAGGAAAACAAAAATTAGGCATACCTAGTGGCTATTCGGTGGCGGATTTTGCTGTGTGATGTGGCTGTTGACTGACCGTCGTGACGATTTTTAGTGTCTATAGGTAGATATGAGTCTAACATCTAACCTTGTATGTGTTCTATGCTTTTTTTTCCACCCTTTCACACACCCAACCACACACACACACACACACACGCGCACGCACAGAAATACACACTAAACATATTTGTATTTTCATTACGTTAGTTTTGGTTTTGTTTGCTCGTTTTTATTTTTATTTTTCTTGTAATCGACACAGTCTTCGGGCTGTGGCAGAATTACCAGTGTATTGCTCGCAAGAGCAAATCAACACACTGAGTCACGGCCCTTTTGTACTACTGCAACACACATATTATTATGTTTTTGTATTATTATTTTTTTTTGCTCTTTTTAATTTCTTATGTTTTGTTTTATATTATGTATGATTGTAATAATATGTGTGTGATTGCAGTGACAAATAAACGTGTTATCTATCTATCTATCTTCTATACCTCCAGACGGGTATTCTTGTCACGTCAATAACCCCAAGTGAAGTACTCCTCCTCACAGGTTGCTGTAGTGAGATAGAGATAAATCTTAGTGTTTTAGTTTTTCAGCTACTTCTTTGAATGGACTCCACTTCTCCGTCGAGCTGTGAAAGACATTGCTTCTCTATTGTAAGACATAGAGCCTCATTGCGCAACAGTATCTAGCTCAATCAAAAATAATCATCAATTAGTTTAAAAAACTAAAAAACACGTTTTTAGTAAACACGTTAAGTAGTTATCTTGGATGTCCGCCATTTTGGATTTAAGTCACGTGACTATTTTTTCTTATTCCTGACAGCAAACCCTTTCATTTGATATCCATATCATGGCGGTGCATTTCAAATAGCCTGTCCGCCATATTGGATTTAAGTCATTTAAGTCAAGTGACGATTTTTTTCGTATTCCTGACAGCAAACCCTTTCATTTGATACCCATATCATGGGGGTGGATTTCAAATAGCCAGTCCGCCATCTTGGGGAGGCCTCCATATTGGATTTTTAATGACGCTCCTTAGCTAGTCATGTATTGTCATCGGAACTCAGAGCGTGTGCAAAATTTTATCCTAATCGAAGACCGGCAAGTGGGTCAAATTAAGATTCCAAGATTTTCTTACATACGTAGTTAGTTACAAGTGAAGCTAATAAAAGCGTGTTAAAAACAAGATTTCAAACATTAAGTTTCGTAAACTGCTAGAGTTACAGTTACAATATCAGTGTAATACCAGTTACCAGCTTATCACCCCTCACGGAAAATTAAAATTAAAATTTATTTGCTTAAAACATGGTTTTAAAGCTGTTAACATTTTTTACCATATTTCTCTAGATTTGCCATGCAACTATAAATCTTACTATAATCAACCGACTTCAAAAAGGAGAAAGTTCTCAATTCGACTGTATGTTTTTACTTTTAAAATTCACAACTGATACTTATTTATTTATTTATTTAAGGCAATCAACAGCGAACTTATTTAACATTAAGCTTATTGAGGAGAGAAACAGCAAGGCAAATAATAAATTACCCTAGATAAGCCAAACACTGTGCACAAAAAACAGACAGGCTAGGTAGCACATAAATTTTACGATAATATACACATATAAGGTTGTCTGGAAGAGATCGCTTGTTAGCGATAAGACCGCCTATATGTACAACTTCCTTAATCATTGTATCTTTTTTTTTTCTCTTATGTTGTGCAAAAAGTGTTTTCAATCAATCAATCAATCAATATAAATTACAAAATAGCTCAGATACTCATAGTGTGAAAAAACCTGCGTTTGTTGCTACGAGTTAATATAGGTTGTCATGTATGCATAAGGTAATTAACTCTCTTTAATTAATTCTTTGAGAGCAGGTAAGGATCGCAATCGGAGAATAGTTTGTTGTATGTATCCGCAATACATGTCAGGGATTAATTTCTTCCATAGTTAGTGCGGTGTGAGGGTATGTGCAGAAGGCGAGTATTGCAAGAACGCTTCGCCGTCGGGGTGCGCTGAGCCCCATGGCTGCGACTAGCTCCGGGCAGTCAAGGTTTGAGTTTAGTATGTCATATAAGACATTCATATCTAGTTGAATACGTCTCTTGTCAAGATGAAGTAAACTATGAGTTTTGCAACTGTCATCACATGATTTATTGGGATTTTTTGTGCGATAATTCCAAAATCTGACGAAACGTTTTTGAATTTTTTCGATATTAATTGAGTATTTGTCACAAATAGTATACCAAACAACAGAACAATATTCAAGGGCGCTGCGGACGTACGCAAAGTAAACGCTTTTAATGCTGGTGGAATTACGAAATGGGGAGCAGGTTCGCATAACAAAACCTAAAATTTTTAAAGCTTTATAAGTTATTTTATCTATGTGGTGAGTTATGGAGAATTTATAATCAAATAGTATACCCAGATCACGAACTAAGTTAACACCTTCCAAAATTGCGCCATTCATGTGATAGTTCTCGTAGGATGATGTTTCAATGTAAATGAAATTACTTGACACTTGGCTGTGTTGACTACAATACGGTTAGATTTATAGTACTGACTTAGTCGACCAAGGTCTTGCTGTAGCTTCAATGTGTTCAAAATATTTTGGTATCATCAGCATACATCAGGAATTTTGAATAAAGTTAAAAAGGTCATATAGGTAGGCATTGTAGAAGAGTGGGCCCAGAAGAGAGCCCTGGGGTACACCAGAAGGTATAGTAATATAGTCTGATTTAAACCCACCGAGAACAACAGCTTGGAATCTATTAGTCAGGTATGATTTTACCCACCGAAGAAGATCACCATGGATACCCAGTGCGTTAAGTTTTGAAAGCAGAATGACGTGATCCACGCGATCAAACGCCTTCTCAAAGTCGGTTTAGACAACGTCAACCTGACGAACCTTTTCCATAGACTCGCGCACAAACTTTGCGAATAGAATGAAAATAGTTGTAGTTGATCTGCCAATGATAAACCCGTGTTGTTCTTTAGGGATACTGTTTACTAATAATACCGACTATACTACAAAATATAGTCATAGCTACAATCGCATTTGTTATAGTCAATGTTAATTGTCAAAATGTCTATCTAGGAGTTCATATAATGGGATAAAAAATAACGGGGTGCATGCAACTCTTAGAAAACATGAGTAATAATAATTTTCGAAAAACCTGAAACCTATTAAGCACATGCTTAAATTTGAAAATGATTTTAATTTTTCCGTATTCTTCTGAGCAAACCCTTTCATTTGATACCCATATCATGGGGGGTGTGTCCACCATATTGCATTTATAATGACGTCACTTAGTTAAACATATATTGTTCTTCAAACTGTAGCACAGTGTGTGGCCAGTGTAGCACGTCGTTGCAGGTACGGTAAGGGAGTGAATTATAAAGCGATGCGTGCTCACAGATAATGTTTAATGACGGAAATAAGACGTAAAAAGAAATATACAAGAATTAAAAAAGGATTTCACTCGTTACATTAACATCAAAAATCACAAAAAACATCATTGAAACTTACTTAACCCAAAATGAGTCTTTTAAGAGAGAATTAGTTTTAAGATAGGTATTTTAATTTACAGTGTAAACCCTTTAAAATGTCACTCGATATAACGATTCACCCGTTGAAACGTCAACATTTTTTGGCTCCAGTTGGTTTACATTGACGCTAATTTCTCTCTGTATAACGAAAACTCTCAATAACGCCACAAATGCCCAGTCCCCTAAGTGTCGCTATACAGAGTTTACACTGTATTTTATACTGAAATATATTATGATTGTGAACGACGGATAGAATTTTGAATCACATGTGGCCCACTTTGTTTTCAAAATGTGACACATGGATTGTTATGTGCCACCGCATTAGAAATAGATCGAAAGGAAGGAGATTAAATAACAGCGTTACTGCTTTACAAAATTTGTCGTGTATGCAAAGTGTCATCTCAACTGGAAACCGGGAAGTGGTACTAATTTATCTTTCAAGATTTGTCGTAGACTAATTAACAAGCAAAATAACTAACACGCCAAGTTAATATCAAGCTTTTCAAATTATGCAATATGATATTTGAAACAGATATTTTAACTGCCTCCGTGGCGCAATGGTTAGTCCATTCGCTTCACACCAGGAGGTCGCGGGTTCGATTCCGGCGGGTTCAACTTGTAAGACTCGGTTTCGTTGGTGGTAGGGCATTTTCTAAGCCCGCCTGGCTAGCTACCACCATCTTTTCTAAGTCTTGCCGCCTGATCAGTGTTAACAACATTGATATTCTCCGGCTTGAAGATAAGATAGCCAGTTCTCCATAGCATTGGGGAATCTTGGTAAGCCCGCTTCCATCTTCGGCATCATCGTCACTTACCGTCAGGTGAGATGATGCCAAGGGATTACCAATTTTGAATAAAAAAAAACAGTCGAGTACATTTTTTCAAGCGACTTCCAAAAAGGAGAAGGTTCTCAATTCGACTGTATGTTTTTTTTTTGTGTGTTACCTCAGAACTTTTGACTGAGTTAACCGATTTTTATGATTCTTTTTTTATTTGACAGCTAGTGCTTCCCGTGTGGTCCCATATAAATTTTATCAATATCTATGTAGTACTTTAGTAGAAAATTAACAAAAACCAAAAATAATAATGCAAAAATGTACGAAGTTGTTGCGATGGAAGTCGGTTTTTTAACGTGTTTAGCGTTTTTAATGTAATTTGCAAACAACATTTCCACTCCCCACTCAAAACTCAAATCGTTTGCTAATTATTCGACATGATCGCGTATAATAAGGCCGTAACACACGGGGCCGGGTGCTGGGAGGGCGTTTCAGGCGTCTCAGGCGCCGCCTCTACCCTTAATGGCTAATACAACGTCCTTTTACGGACGTTTGTTCACGTAATCACCGGGTGCCACGTACTCTGTGCAGTTGAGCTCTATTAATAGAGAAATTTGGACTTGCGTGGTACCTATCTGTAAAATTGAGAAATTTAACGATGTTTTGTCTATGGACAGTTAAAAGCTTGACTAGATTTTTTCATATATTCACCTAAAATGTAGCCTAAAATAACATGTACAGTATTGCATAGAAATAGGGGATCGGACTGCTAGTCATTTGCGTTACTTTTTATGATCTGTCAGAAACGAAATTTTGATCTAAAAATGTTTGAAATACCCACAAGTGACGTCATTGACGAACTTATTTTGTGAATTTGATCAATTAAAAATTGAAGACGTGATAGAGAAACAAGTAAGGTTTTTTGAAACTTCAAGTGGAGAGCAATTTAGGAAACTATATTTCAGATTTTATTTTTAATGCAGTCCGATCCCCTATTGGATTGCAAACTTGAAGCTGTTTTAGGTATTAAGGAGAAAATTGGTTGGATATAAAAATGTAGAAACGACGCAGGCAGAAAGTGACACCCGTATTGCTCTCCTAGGCAGCCAGATATCTATAATATGTGTGTCGTAATCGCAGTTCCGCGGTTTCTAATTAAGTGCGTGGCGCAGAGGGAGCAGCGGGCTCGCGTCGCGTCGCACCGGTGCCGTGTCGTCGGCGACCGGCGCGGGCGGCGCGGGGGACGCGGGGGACGCGGGCGGCGTGTCGGGAGCAAATAGGAACAAATTTCCGTTTATATATTAAGTAATCTGTGGGAACAAATAACAAATGAGCGTCGTACGAACACCGCTGCCACACCAGGCATCGCGGGCAGCGTGCGTTGTTGCGAGCCACTATTTTAGATTGTCTAATATTCGTTGGTGAAAAAAAGGAACTGTGAAGTAAACTGTTACTAACCTACTTTTATTCCATGATTTTGTTACTATTGCTATGGATTATGGTGAACAAGTTGACGTCATATTTACTGATTTCAGCAAGGCCTTTGACCGGATTGATCACAGTATACTACTACAAAAGTTATACCACGCTGGAATCCATGGAAACTTATACAGATGGTTTACTTCATACATATACAATTATACAATCGCAGTCAGGCTATAGCAATAAATGGTTGCACATCTTCCTGGAATCTTATCCCTTCGGGTGTCCCCCAAGGATTCTTATTAGGGCCTTTGCTTTTTATTCTATTTATAAATGATGTCAGTAGGTGTTTTCACCATTCTGACTGCTTGTTGTACGCTGAAAATATTTAAAACCATCCGTAGTATTAACGATTCACTACTTTTACAAGAGGATTTAAATCGGTTTCAGGACTACTGTATCTTAAACAAACTTGACCTAAATGTCTCCAAGTGTTACTTTATCACATTTACCCGCAAAATCTTACCGACTAGCTACTTTTGAAAAGACCATCTTGATCTTGAGAGATCTTGGAGTTTTCGAAGACTCTAAGTTTATTTTTGACCAGCCACGTCGATAACATAGTCAAGATACACTTGGTTTCATCATAAGATGTTGTAAAAACTTTTCCAAACTTAAAACTTTAAAAATTATCTATGGCAGTTTCGTACGCAGTATACTTGAGTATGCTTCTGAGGTATGAAATCCTACTTATGAAAAGTATAAATGCAGAATTGAAATGATAAAAAAATGAGTTATTTACAGTACAAAAGTGGTTGTGTCGATATTAATTATGAGGCTAGATGTAAGAGATATAACTTTTTACCCCCATATACACGAATAAATGTAGCGGATGTGATATTTCTATATAAAATCGCTAAGAATATTAACATCTATGTACCACCGCGATCTGTAAGAGGCCTCTTCTGTCTACTCTCTACGCTCGTACCAATTGCCGTAGTAACTCTTTTTTCTGCAGAGTTCCAAAAAAATAGAATAACCTAGTAAATGAACATACCGAGATTGATCTTTTTAACACCTCCATAAATAGTCTCTCAGCTGTTTTTTTCGATTCCCGAGATTATTAAAATAGTTACCTATCTACTTCTACTTTACTATCTAATTTTTATTATATATGTATTATATCTATAGCACTATCATATACATACTTATATTCTTGAATTGTTTCGATTCTTTGTTTCGAGTTTCGTTACATTTTGAGTTCTTTCTTTTTCTTTTTGTTTTATAATCTTTAACTGCATGTGTAAATCTATTTTGTGATAACTTCTTAATGGCTTCTTCGATACCTACCATTCTCTTAAATACTTATGTTGTTAAAGCTGTATATTCTCCGAATTGAATAAAATAAAAAATAAAATAAAATATTTTTTATTTTAAAACAGAATTTTATAAAACTTCAAACAAACAAAATAAGTCAAAGTCATCGAATCTAAAACATTTGATAGTTAAGTAGCTGCGTGCTGGCAACATGAGATGATGACTACCAGACGCAAAAACTTGAATAGCTTTAGAAAATGCATGAAACACGTAATACGTGGCTATAAAATTTGAGGGTTGCCTTCGATTTCCCTGGGATTCCATCATCAGGTCCTGACTTGGTGACAAATACAAATATCGGTCTATACGTGGTTCCGTATCTACGTATAATATTTAAAGAATTATCCTCCAACTCCTAACCGTTATGGAGTTGTACCTTCCATCATCAGCTTATCAACATTTATCAGACGTAAATACCCTAATTGCTTTTGAAAATACATGAAACACATATTACGTGTCTATTAAATTTGATAGTTGCCCTCGATTTCCCTGGGTTCTCGTCATCAGATACTGACTTGGTGACAACGGGACCACAATAGGGAGTAAACTGTTGAAAAAAAGGATTGAAAATACATAAAAAAATATATAGTCGAACATAGAACCTCCTCCTTTTTTGAAGTCGGTTAAAAATTTAAATTTTTGTTTTAAGATGGATTTTTTGTTTATTTTTCTCGTGATTTTTTTACCACCCTGTGTAAATTAAATCGTTTGCGGATAAATTTAAAAAATGTAAGTAGCTACTATACCGAAAAGGTTCGTACCCCATAGTTTTCCATTCATTAAAAGCTCCACTAATTCCACCATTTGATCTGATGCTACTGAATGACCCTTAATTACCCTTAACCCGGCGTCATAGTGGTAAAAAATATTACAGGACGTGGGGGTTGGGTCATTATTACTCGACATTTTCATAATATGATATTTTAATATTCTTATAGAATTGAGTGATATAACGTGACACGTCAATTCGATGTGTAGTGGTTTAGAAAATAAAAGAAATAGGTTAATTACAAAAAACTTCTTTAAAAATCCACAGATCTCGTGTCTGTTACGAACTTCGGGTACATTGAAAATGAATCTGCCAAATGAACTATTTTTAGGGTCCCATAACCAAAGGGTAAAAACGGGACCTTATTACTAAGACCTCGCTGTCCATCCGTCTGTCTGTCACCAGGCTGTATTTCATGAACCGTGATAACTAGACAGTTGAAATTTTCACAGATGATGTATTTCTGTTGCCACTATAACAACAAATACTAAAAATTATAAAAAGTGAAAGTCTGCATACAAAACACGTGTTTTTTTTAATGTGAAGAAACTAGCGCCATCTAGTATGATAGTACGAAACTGAAGAAATTAGCGCCATCTAGTATGATAGTACGGAACTGAAGAAATTAGCCTTATCTAGAATGATGGTACGAAACCCTACGTGTGCGGTACAGACTCGCACTTGGCAGGTTTTGTTTGTGACTGAAACCAGGCAAAAACTACCGTTTTTTTTTCACATTTCTTTCGATTTTAAAAAGTTTTTGAGTTTTTTCTTTTTTATTGCTTTTTGTAGCCCTCGTCGAGTCGTGTTTTTGACAGCCACGTAGTCTGCAAGTCCATGACACCACGACCACCAAGGCGATGGCGAACTTTCGCTGAAAATCTGGTCTACACCAAAGCGACAAAAATAAACATTTTCAATTTTAAAATACTAAATGAATTATCAAAATTGGTACTCCTTAGCCTTATTTCCCTTTATTAAGGGTTTTGCATTATTTGAAAAATACATACAAATATAAATAAAAGTTAAGCAATAAAAATATATTTAATAATTAAATAAAACAAATTTATGTATATGGAATATTGTCACTGTCTGAGATCTCTTGATTTGTGTAGCCGGGCACTCCAGAAGAAATGATAAAATATCCAAATCATATTTTAACCGCATTTCATATTTTAATCATCGTCACTTACCTTCAGGTGAGATGATGCCAAGGGCTTACCAATTGTGAATAAGAGAAATGTATGAGAATTATGACGTAAATATGATACATTGAATGCGGGAACGGGTTTTATCTTTTTTAGCTTTGCGCAAACATAGCCCCCCAAACCCAGCGTGCGGCGCGGTCACCGTTCAACTAATTCTTTGTGAACAAGCAGTTACCTAAAGCTACTACGGAGAGCACCAACAGAACTAGCGTTATTACAAAAGTTTAAGCAAATCAAAGCAAGCCGGGTAACTTTGACCCAACCCTCATGAAGGCGGGTTAATGATTAGTTAGTCATGAATGAGAGTCAAAATCAAACCGAAATGAAAATAAGTATTATGCGTGCCACTAAAGATGACACTTGACACATATCTTAAAACATTAAAAGGACAAAGTAGGAAAATGATTTACAACGCGCACACCTATATGTCTAAAGAAGCAGAGTATTATGGATAACTATATATTGTAGAGATCGTATATCTTTACATTTCCGCACTCGCGACTCCTTTGCTATTTTCTTGCCAGCGCGATTCGAATTAAGAATATTAGTTTAAATTCAAATTGGTAAGTCGTTCGAAAGCTTTCCTAAACAGTTGATTTTCATTCGATGGTGGGCCGTGAGCCAGGAGTATTATATTTGCAATCCGCGCGTCAATGCAGAGATTCCTATACATGCAATCTCATGGCAAGAAAGTATTTTGAATAGTTTCGCTAAAAGAAATAATAATCAGTCAGCCAACAGAGCTATTTCCGTTTTATTTACGTAATAAAAATAATCTTATCTTCGATGATATTTAATACGTAAATGCATCTTTTACCTAAAATATTAATCTACCGAACTGCGACCCCACGGCGTCTCGTTGACGACGTCTCAATATCATGAAAAACTATTTCGTACACTTTCTATTTTGCCTTTTAATGTTTTATGTGGTGTGTCAGGTCTCACCTTTAGCAGCACGCATTATACTTTTTAATGTTTTTTATGTGGTGTGTCAAGTCTCACCTTTAGTAGCACGCATTATACTTCTTAATGTTTTATGTGGTGTGTCAGGTCTCAACTTTAGTAGCACGCATTATACTTTTTAATGTTTTATGTGGTGTGTCAGGTCTCACCTTTAGCAGCACGCATTATACTTTTTAATATTTTATGTGGTGTGTCAGGTCTCACCTTTAGTAGCACGCATTCTACTTAATGTTTTATGTGGTGTGTCAGTTCTCACCTTTAGTAGCACACATTATACTTTTTAATGTTTTATGTGGTGTGTCAGGTCTCACCTTTAGTAGCACGCATTATACTTTTTAATGTTTTATGTGGTGTGTCAGGTCTCACCTTAAGTAGCACGCATTATACTTTTTAATGTTTTATGTGGTGTGTCAGGTCTCACCTTTAGTAGCACGCATTATACTTAAATGTAATTTCCTACTACCTAATTAAATGCATGTCAAAATGCTACTTATTTCGTCATTTGCTGGGTTTTTTTAGTATCATCATTGGAGCCTTTTGAACTCGTACTGTTTTTACATGTTTCTTAAATTTACATTCCAATAATTCACACAGTTTAGGTAGGATTTATTAAAGCGTCGGTGGCTTAACCGGTAACGACTCGGTCCTCCAACTCGAAGGTTGTGTGTGAAGTCGACCAACCCGCACTGGGCCTGCGTGGTCCACTAAGGCCCGATCGCCCTAATTCAGGGTAGGCTCGAGCCTCTCGGTGGGGACGTATATGAGCCGATATGATGATGATGTAGGATTTATAATAAACCAATGTAAACTCCCTTTTACTTCAGTGATTTTTTGTGATTATTTTGTGATTATTAAAGTGAAACTTTTATTACAGCGCTTCAAACTTTTTCGTCTGTGTGTTGCATGTCGCGTGATGGTCGCTTTCGTCTGACGGTATGATGATCGTTTCGTCCTCTGTGCCGTAGCGAGAGCAGCCATGATCGTTTCGTCCTCTGTAAAGTTTCACTTTTACCGTGGTTTCACAAAACCACACACTTACTTTTGGTCTAATGAACGATTAATGAAATCTAAAGAATTCAACCCGCGGCGCGAGACAACCCTAGATGCAATCAATCATTGGAACGCGCTCGATAATCGCGCCGCCCGCCGCCGGGCGGGATCCCGTCCGCGTGACTCCTGTGTCAACTCTATTACAGCACCCACAAACGATGCTGATTTTTTTCTATCATCATCATCATATCAGCTCATATACGTCAACACAGAGGGGCTCGAGGCTACCCTGAGTTAAGGCGATGGGGCCTTAGTCGACCACGCGGGCCCAGTGCAGGTTGGTCGACTTCACACACAACTGTCGAGTTTCTTCGCAGGTGTGTGCAGGTTTCCTTAGGATATTTATCCTTCACCGTTTTTTCTGTACCCTACAGTTATTAAATAGTTTTCAAAAAATCCAAAAACTTTTAGGTATACGAGCTATTATTTAAAAATTATTTAATTTATTTGGAATTTTTCTTAGCAAACCTTTTCATTGAATATCCACATCATGTCGCTGCATAGTAATAACTGATCCGCTATCTTTGGGAGTCAACCATATTGGACCTAAAATGACGTCACTTAGTAACCATGCATTATCATCCAAAATAAAAGTTCATGCAAAATTTCAGCTCAATCGGAAACCAGGAAGTGGATCTAATTCAGCTTTCAAGGTTTAACCTAAACGTCTAAAAACTCATTTTTAGTAAAATAAAAGCTATCACAAAATTTCATACAATTATGAGACCAACCTGTCAATTAAAAAAAGAATTATAGAAATCGGACTACTTTGAAGAACTATGCGTGGTCAATTAGGATCACCAGAAGGATTTTGGCCGGATCTCATAATAAACTCGTGTTTGAGAAGTTCTGGAGTGTACATAAATGTAGAAAACATTAAATAAAAATATTTAAATAATCACACACGTTTACAACATAATCAGGATAACGCGGATGAAAACAAATTATTTTCAGATATGCGGTGAGTTTGGCACGGAGCTGGCTTCCCAAGTTATATTTCGTAAACACATTTGTATGTAGCAAGATTCGAACCACGACCTGCCGGACAGGAGGTAGCGGCCCTAACCGTTACGCCACCGACGCTTCTTTACGCCTTTAACCATAGCCTCCGTAGGTTGGCTAAACAGTGGGTATTCGATTATCACAACGATTCCAATTGGCTAACACTATCAAGGGTAACAACTAAAACTGGGCTCCAGGCTCGCACCGACCACATCCAAGCCAACCGCTTGACGTTTCAAGACAAAGCACATAGGTGGCGGTACTGTGCATGCAGTAGTACCATCATTTTGATGATTTCAGCTTATATAAGTCCCCACCGAGGGGCTCGATCCTACCCTAAATTAGGGCGACCGGGCCTTAGTCGACCACGCGGGCCCAGTGCGGGTTGGTCGACTTCACACGCAACCTGCAAGTTTCTCCGCAGGCGTGTGCAGGTTTCCTCACGATGTTTTCCTTCACCGTAAGAGCGTCGGGTAAACGTACAAATGAAATCTAAATTCGAAATCATATTGGTACGTGCAGGATTCGAACCATGACCTCCCGGACAGAAGGCTGCGGCCCTAGCCGTTACGCCACCGACGCTCTATCATTTTACGTTATTGTAATTCATTTAAAACAAGGAAGGTGGCGCTTCGACGTATGCATATGTAGGTGGTGGCGTACGGGTCGGGTTGATTTGTGAACCTCCTCTTTTTTTGAAATCGGTTGATAACCTTGATTGTGATGTTTCATTTAATTACGAAATTGAGTGTTGTTCTCCACTCAAGGGAATATTGATGGAGTGTTTTAGATTCATCTGTGACCAGTTTTAGATTGGAAAGGGTACATGTACTAACTAAAGCAGCTTACATTCATCAATATCCATTTTCATAGGACGTCACATTATTAATTTTCATAGGACGTCACATTAGTAATTTTCATAGGACGTCACATTAGTAATTTTCATAGGACGTCACATTAGTAATTTTCATAGGACGTCACATTAGTAATTTTCATAGGACGTCACATTAGTAATTCTCATAGGACGTCACATTAGTAATTTTCATAGGACGTCACATTAGTAATTGTCATAGGACGTCACATTAGTAATTTTCATAGGACGTCACATTAGTAATTTTCATAGGACGTTACATTAGTAATTTTTTTAGGACGTCATATTAGTAATTTTTATAGGACGTCACATTACATTAGTAATTAACCGACTTCAAAAAAGGAGGTGGTTCACCAATCGGTTGTATTCCTTTAAATGTTACGTCAGAACTGATTTAAAAACCGATTTGGAAAATTCTTTTTTCATCTAAATTTAATTTTATCTTCGGATTGGTGCATTGAAATTTCATCAAAATCAGTTCAGTATTTTTCTAGGTAATTAAAAAAGAGAAACAAATGTAGCAAAATTGTGCTTGTCGTTGTGATTCAAGTCGATTTTAAAAGCTTTTGTGCATGTTTGTTCGGGTGGAATCTTGCAAGTTAAATTTAACCTACTTCCCGGTTTCCGATTGAGCGGAAATTTTGCATGCATATGTATATCGCGTGACAATGTAATATTAAAAGCTTGTACCTAAAAGTTTTTAGGATTCCCGAAAAATATTTTAACGTGCTTGGCACTTTTAATTATTTCATATAATAAGTATGAATAAGGAAATAATTTGAATATTTGAATGAAGTGCTCGTAAATCGCCTAATTCAAATTGCCCATGTAGGTACCAATTGCATACAAGTGTTCGCAATACGTGCCTGTAAGTAGGTGTAAACTGTTTTAAAGATCAATAATTAATAATTATTAACTAAAATGGTGTTATGTCTTTTACAAATTTATTTTAAATGTTATGCCCATTTCGTCACGTAACCCGCAGAACAGATAGCCATTTGGTTAGTAAAGTTCTCGAGTGGCAAACGCGCATCAGAAGACAACGCGTAGAAAGACCAACTAAAATGGTGAAATGAAATGAAATGAAATATTTATTCATAACATTGGTTATACGTCAAAAATCAGGAGTAATAATAATAAAAATTACAATAGTATATTAAAAGTACTTTCATTTCAAGGTACGTTCTCAATAGAATTATTAAAGAAATCTTCGTAGCTACAAAATAATTACTCCTGGAGCCTCTTTCTTAATTTATATTTAAAGGCAGATGTAGACGCTGCATTCTGGATTCCGGCAAACGATTGTAGACGACGGGGCCGGTGAAAAGTTTATGTCAATTTTTCCCATTTCGTCACGTAGCTCGCAGAACAGATAGCCATTGGGTTTGTAAAGTTCTCGAGTGACGACCGCGCATTAGAAGACGTCGCGTAGGCAGACCGATAACCTGGTGAAGGTCATGGGAAGCCCCTGGAATTCTTGATATCACAGCTTGATATCGTCAGGCATACCACCTCTCCTGGCGGAGATATTTGCCTTTGCTCTCTTCGAGTAGGAACGCACCGTTCCTAAAGGCGCAGGACCGGTCTTGTGGAAATCCATGGAAGAGACGTTTGTCCAGCAATGGACGTCTTTCGGCTGATATGATAGGTAAGTACTTTAATTAACTGCCTTTAGTTTATAGCCGCCGTCACGCAGGTCAATAAATCAACTAGTCTCAACTCGATACTAGCTGGTTGTGGAAGGAAGCACTAATGCTCTCTAATAGTCGAAGTTGGGCAATAAACCGACGCGATGTAGGGCAACGCTGTGAAACTGCTGTGAGTGCTGTCGGTACTCCAGATGACGACACCGAGTCAACACAATGACTCACACAGTTATCAATTTTTAAAAGCTTTTAATTAACTTGCAATGTATGTATGTATGTATGTTTGTTTGTTCGGGTGAAATCTTGCAAGTTAAATTTGACCCACTTCTCGGTTTCCGATTAAGCTGAAATTTTGCATGCATATGTATACGCCTGACAATGCAATATTACGAGTAAAAGCTTGTAACTAAAAGTTTTTAAGTTTTTCGAAAATTATTTGATTTGATTAGCGACCGCTTCTAACGACATAAGTTTTATTGTGCGTTCTGGCGTATCACAATAAATTTTGGCACGTTTTGAAACACATCTACTTAGGTTTTTAACAAAATTGGTAAAGCATAAAGGATGTTTATGCAAACCCACAAGAAACCTTTAAGCAGGTGAACAAGAGACTAAAACTAAACAACATTCCCCAAGAAACCCATCATCATATCAACCGAAGGACGTCCACTGCTGGACATAGGCCTCCCCTAAGGATTTCCATGATGACCGCTTCTGCGCTACCCGCATCCAGGAGGTCATCAGTTTACCAAAAAACCTATGGTATTTAAAAAAATTGAGTTCCCATAGAAACTTGGCTTGTCAGCTGATCGATTTGTATGGGAGGGTTTTTTTAATTGACCAGTTTCTTGGGGAAAGTTGTTTTTATTTCGGTCTCTTATTCACGTACCTAAAGGTTTCTTGGGTTTGCATAAACACACTATATAATATATTTATAACCTCGATAAAACTGATGAGCTCATGGCATCATTTCACCTGGTGGTAAGTGACGAGGATACCGAAAATGGAAGCGGGCTTACTCGTATTGATGTTAGATGGCAAGACTTAGATTAGATAAGGCGGGCTTAGAAAATGTTCTACTACCAACCAAACCTAGTGTTACTAAGTAGACCACGATGGGAATCAGACCCGCGGCATCCTGGTCTCCAAGCAAATGGACTAAGTAACCATTTCGCCAAGGAGGTGGTTAAAAATACAACAAATACATTTAAATTTAATATTCTGTAGCACTTTCTAGCGGACTACGGTCGCGTAGCACGTAGCACGTAGCACGTAGCGCGTAGCACGTAGCACGTAGCACCTATATTTACTGCTCGCTGGCGCGCGCGCAAAGACCACAGCGAATACCCTCACTGCCATTCTCAGTAAATAAAGTAACATTATTTTGAGGCGCCTACCGGACAGTTTTTTTTTAAATTATTTTTTTATTTACAGTTAGTAAGCCCTTGGCATCATCAGTTGTTCAGTATGCTGCGTACGTAGAAACCTCAGCCAGCTACACTCTACACTACGCAACTAACATATTTTCCTCAAACATGCTTGGAAATTTGAGCATTATTTTGACAACATTCTTCGAGATAAATCTAAATTACTAAACTCGCCAAATTCATGCGAACAACGGCCGACCAAAGTTGTATAAAAATCCATATTTTTAGTGTCAAATAAATAACTATATAAACTTATATCTGTCATGTAATTTAAAAATGGAACGATCTTTTATTTCGAAACCTGGCAACCAAGGAGGTAACTTATCAAAGATTTTTTAAATTTCGAACTGGCTTGCAAACAGAAAGCTGTTTATTGAAAAAAAAACAAATAAACACTTTGGCGCGTGAAAAGTTATAGTTGTTCGTTGTTCGTCATTGATTTTGAAAAGTAATTGTATTTTTAAATAAAAACTTCTGCCTAGGTGCAGTCTAGGTATTTAATTCCCTACCCATTTCAAATGTCGTTAGACATTCGCAATGCATGAAGGTCGAAAATTCTATTTCAGTAATAGTATTGAAATGTCAGTACGTATTGTTTGACACTTTAAATTACAGTTAACCTCTTTGCGAAAAGTCATCATTTGCTTTTCTCCGTGTTAGTATCTATCGAAAATAGCTCTTGTGGAGACAGTTTGCTATACGATGTTGAACCTTAGTGGGTTGGAAATTAAATTCCTTGACTGTACAATGACAATACTAAACACCACACTGTATAGTACATTAGTGAATGCAAGTGTTTCATCAGCTATATTGTTTGTTCGGTACAGACAGGTCAGCGTGCAACGTGCAGCGTGCAGCGTGCAGCATCGCGTTTAAGTAACAAAGGATAGGACACGTACTTCCAGTTAAACGCACCTGCGTATTATAACAAGTTAAAAAAAAAATTGAGTATGTTTGGCTGCACCTCACCTGATGGTAAGTGCCGATGCAGCCGAGGATGTGACACGCAAGCTCAAATAGTGGCTATTCACTCTCGTGTTGAAGATTCCTAAATTATACGTATCGGGAAATACAGACGCCGGAAGGGAATTCCTCTCCTTGGCCGTCCGCACGATGAAAGAAAACTTAAACTTAAACACGCCAAAGGAAAAATGATCATGATACGATAATAGTTATTTATGATACAAGAGTGGTAAAAAGGTAAATAGCAATTTAGTAAAGTTTGTAAGCCCGAGCCGCAATTGCCATTTAAATTATATACCCATGTATCATACGACGTTTTTCAATACAGTTGTAAGAAAACAGGTAAAAATAATAAAAACCGGCCAAGTGCGAGTCGGACTCGCGCAGATTAGGGTTCCGTAGTCTTTCAAATAATAAATGGTCATTTTAAAAACCAAAATTATTTTTACAGTTGGTAATAGAACATATTGTATGAAAGATCTATGAACTTTTTACAAATCCAACTACGCATTGCGCATCTTAAGTTGATTGACTATTACTCCTAAACTAAGAAAGCCTACTTAGCCGCGATAGTTTTCCTTTTAAGTTCATTGTATAGTTTACTTTCATGATTTTTCCTAAATTTACAAATACAGCGGTTTAATTGTTAGGGGGTGGGGACAATCGACTACAACAAAGTTTATCACTTTCAAGTCTATTTTTTCAAAAACGGAACCCTAAATTATAAAATGGTCTCAGAAGACTCACAACCATTTTTTAAAGCTCTAACCAACAATACCCCACATGACTGGGTTGACGTGAAAAAAAAAATATCCCCACTTTACTTGTAGGGGTACCCTTAATTATTTTTTTTAAACAAACAGTTCTCTCCGCGTTATTATTATATATATCTTTGCAAAATTTCAGCTCTTAACTACTAATAGCCTAGCAGCTAGGCCGCGAACAGACGAACAGTCAGACATGACGAAACTATAAGGGTTCCTTGTTGTACTACGAAACCCTAAAAAAGGATCGTTAGAAAATCAAAATACCCATGTATTGTACATACTTATTAAGATTTCGGCAACTGAAGTTAATTTTACATGACTTTTGGCTCATTCTAAATGTCCGGGATAGTAATCTCACTTTGTTGTTTCTACACATAATTATATTTTTTATCACACATATTTTTTTCGTAATCACAACTAAAATAACTCATCATCATCATCATCATATCAGCCGAAGGAAGTCCACTGCTGGACATAGGCCTAAAAAACAACAAATAAAATAAAACAACTCAATTCAGTTTAAAAAAAAAATCGGCTTAGTTTAGCTACTCAGACTTTAGCTAGGCACACATAGGCATGCGTCAGTTTTTTTTAAATTTTAGCATAAATAGATTACAATAATGATTGGGATAATATTTTAAGCATTATAAACTCCTTAGAAAGGTTGACCTATTCCTTGGTGTAACTGTGCGTTTCACGCGTCATCAATTTATCTTCTTCTGATACAGGCTTCCGTGTTATTATACTCCTTTCTTCACAAAGATAAAGATAAAGAATAAAGACAATCTAGCGTTATGTAACCTCTTGGAGAAATAAAAAATATCTCGTCTAAAATTGTCCTTTCAAAAGTCTGGGAAGAAGATTCTGTATCTTTGATTATTCTATCTTTTGTTTGCTAGAAATGTTTCATTCCTCTTAGCTAGAAATTAAAAAAAATTGGCAAAGTAATTTTGCGCACAGTAAACTGGCGTATTAAGTAGGTAACACGTTTCGAGCAACTGTATTGAAAAAATATGTAACACTTTGATACATTTACTGTTTTATTTATTTCTCACTTTGGCTATTTGAATTGAAACCACAAAAATAAATTTTACAGACACGCTGTGCATACTTTTCCCATAGCCATCACCCTCTGGCATACATAAATTAACTTTTAAAACTGCAAAAAATCTATATATTATAAAAGGATTGATGAAATCTAATACAAGTGCGTACGACCGTTCTATCCAATCGAGTTGCCAATGAAAGGTATTTAAGCATAGATTTGTCACCAAGCATTAAAAATCACCTAACTTTCGCCTTTCTCAATTAATACTCAATACTCAATAATTTATTGCTGTCATATACAGGGTACAGAAGATCTTAAGTGTACTTAGTTACATATTATAGTATGTATATGACACCAAATAAATAAACAAAATGAAAAAAAAATGAAATCTATTTCGAGCCCGTCCGGCAGTTCTATCAGTTATTTGCTTATTGTTTTAAAAAAACGCTAAACACGTTAAAAAACCGACTTCCATCGCAACAAATTAGTACATTTTTGCATTATTATTTTTGGTTTTTGTTAATTTTCTACTAAAGTACAACACCGATTTTGATAAAATTTATATGGGACCACACGGAAAGCACTAGCTTTCAAATAAAAAAAGAATAGTAAAAATCGGTTCACCCAGTCAAAAGTTATGAGGTAACAAACATAAAAAAAAAAAAACATACAGACGATTTGAGAACCTCCTCCGTTTTGGAAGTCGCTTGATAAAAGGTATTTAATGCACAGATTTGTCTTCAAGCATAGAAAATCATCAAATTTTCGCCCTTCTCAAGTTATATCCAAGACTCAAACGCGATTTTGTACCTTTCTCTCTCGCGTCTCTCGTTCTAATTGAAGTACGTACGCGGTTTATTTTGGTCTGAGAACACTCGCTGGAATAAGCTCTTTCGTTTGAGCTATTGCCCATCTAAATTGGTTGAGTTGGAGGGAGGCTAGGTGCATTCTTGCACACCGCGCAACAACGAAGACGAGCCGCTTGCGCTGGTTGCGGGTCGCCTGCCGCGCACTCTTGATTCTCATAATAAAAAAAAATGCTTCGGAAGAGTACGGGGCCTTCTCGTGATATATATTATTACGATTTATATGGAATATATAACTACGAAGTGTATTATATCTTAATTAGTTCTAATAACTCCCTAAAATCATAAAAGATAATTTAAAAAAAAACTGGCCAAGTGCGAGTCGGACTACCACTACAGTAGTTTCTACTACTACACCTCTTCACACAACTATGACAAAAATACTTATTTACATTACAAACAAAAGACATCAACGCGAGCGACGCAAAAATATTTACCGTAGAAAGAGTGTATTTTAATTTATAATAAACTACCTGACGAAATTAAATCACTTGACATCAAAATTATAAGGGTTAAAATGACCAAATGGCTTTTAAGGATTTTTTTTGTATTGTAAATGACTTCATCAATTTTACGAAAAAATCAGACATTTATAATGATAATTGATGAGACGATTATAATTTTAATTATTTTAAGAGGATTGTGAAGCTGCGACTTTTCATACAAAGGGCTTTAACGATTTTCACCTCTTAAATGTTAACCGATTTGGACCAATTTTTCATAGGTTGTCAGTCACAACAAAAGCTAGGCTTGTACGTTTTTTTTTTGATAAAGTTAATAAGTTTAATTTTATTGTCGTTCACGTGTTTTTAATAAAAAAACTAATTTCGTCCATTTTTTGTTTATTTATAATCAGTATTTTAAAAAACTAAACGTATCAGCCTCGCTTTTGTTCTGACTGACAACCTTTAAGAAAATGTGTCCAAATCGGTTAACATATAAGAGGTTGAAATCGTTAACGCCGTTTGTATGAAAAGTCTAATTTTAGAAGTGGGTTTACAGTCCTCTTAAATTATATTTTATCTTCTTTATATTGGCACATCTGCCTGCAGATTGAACACTAGCACTAAGAAAATATCAAGATCCTGTACCTACAGTGTTCTAGCAAATGAAGCCTTTCGAGTTTGAGTTTGACAAAAAAAAAATTTTTTTTGGTCATTCAGTTCGGACTCCTTAGCTCGAGTAAGACTCACACTTGGCCGATTATTATTATTTTTTGTTTTACTTCATTATTATTACTGTAATCACACCAAGTATAACGCTTATTGTTTTACGATAAAGCTCAATCAGAAATATCTCTAAAATACCTACAAAAACACGACAGACAGACAGACGGACGGACGGACAGCGGAGGCTTAGTAATAGGGTCCCGTTAGTCGCCCTTTGGGTGTACGGAAACCTAAAAAATAGCCAACGACCTCAATTTGTATGAGAAGTCCCGGAATAGTGAACTCTATAGTGCAGTAGGCCTTATAAAAAACGGTTAACACGTTAAAAAACCGACTTCTATCGCAACAACTTCGAACAATTTTGCATTATTTTTGGTTATTTTTGGTTTTTGTTAATTTTCTAATAAATTTCTACACCGACTTTAATAAAATTTCAAATAAAAAAATAATCATCAAAATTGGTTCACCCTGTGAAAAGATCTGAGGTAACACATTTAAAAAAAAACATACAGTCGAATTGAGAACCTCCTCCTTTTTGGAAGTCGCATAAAAAGTACCAAATTGTATTGAAATCGTTGGAGCCATGTAAAAGAAGTAATACAATTTTTTACTGTGATGGCTAATCTAAAAAAAAACGGCTACCGATATTAAAATAATTAACCCAAATTTAACCAAAATCCGTTCAGTCGTTTATCATTAAATGCTACCTACTCATTGTCTAATTGCAACCAGACAGAGGCCTATACAAACATTCTGTTCTCTACGGATATTTGAAGTCAATACATCATAGTTAGACAACAGATCCATGTACAAAGTATCCGCCGCGGCAGGTTCGGCGGGCCTCCGCCCCTTGATGGATGGGGGCGGACGAGCGCCGGGCGCCGAGTCACGCTGATCGAATCATACCAGCGGCAGCGTCCCGTGATACATTATAACAAGTAGCCCACACAGTGCCGGCTCGAGCAAATTTTTGGAACAGGGCAATAAGAAATTATGGGGCCCTATAAACGGAGCCAGAATAAATTATGGGGCTCTTTAAACGGAGCAAGAATAAATTAAAGCGCCCTTTAAACGGAGCAAGAATAAATTATGGCGCCCTTTAAACGGAGCAAGAATAAATTATAGCGCCCTTTAAACGGAGCAAGAATAAATTATGCCGCCCTTTAAACGGAGCAAGAATAAATTATGGCGCCCTTTAAACGGAGCAAGAATAAATTATGGCGCCCTTTTAAACGGAGCAAGAATAAATTATGGCGCCCTTTAAACGGAGCAAGAATAAATTATGGCGCCCTTCAAACGGGTGCAAGTGTATCAAAATTTGTGTATGATTGTTCTGTACCAATCATATCGCATTTGATAAAGTCGATCATAGACAGTAGACAAAACGCTTGAGATAAACGTTTATCTACCCCAGACGTAAAACATTTTTTACTCAAAAATGGGTGTAACAATTTCAATGAAACTTTGCAGGCTATAACTTTGTATGGTCTTCTATACAGGGTAGTTAATCCAGGAAAAAAATAGTAAGTTACCTTCTACACAAAACCAGGGAGATTTTTTTCTCAAAAACTCCTTTAACGATTTTGATGAAATTTTGTACACTACTATACTTTTATCCTGCTAAATATTTTATTGTTTCAGAAAAAATGGTTATGTTGTTTCACTTTTTTTGTACAAATAACAACAACATAATAAGGCCGATTACATTGCTTAGATATTTTTAAAAAAAAAAATGAAAAAAAGGTACCCTCCATACAAAATCAGAAAATTTATAAAAGCTACTAATTAAGTGTTATTAAACCTCCAGCGGACAGCGGGGGGCTCTGTCCACACTACGGAGCCGGCCCTGCACATAAAGGTTTTTCCCCGTTCCCAAGTGAGTGCGCGATCCTTTCTGCAATTACCTGTCTAATCTAAGAAAGAAACTAAAATATATTTTGACATTTGTAATTAAACTGAGCATTAATTAACATCACATACATATCAGCCGAAAAACGTCCACTGCTGGTTAAATGCCTCCCCCTAGGATTTCCCCTAAGATTGGTCCTGCGCTACCCGCATCCAGTGGCTTTCCGCGACCTTCAGCAGGTTGTCGGTTACCGTGTGGGAGGGCTGTCTACGCTACGTCTTACGGTGCGCGGTCATCACTCGGAACTTTACTACCCAAATGGCCATCTGTTCTGCGAGCTATGTGCCCCGCCCACTACCACTGAAGTTCAGCGATACTATAAGCTATATCGGTTATCTAGGTTCTCCTCAATTGAAGAATTGACTCACTATACATCGAGGTGTTGAAGTGTTTGCATAAAAACGCCGCCTCTAGCACAAGCATTTGAAACCTATCCGGCTGCAGCGAGGGGAGAGACAGGGAGACTTTATATCTCCGGAACTGTTCACCGCCGCCCTGGCAGATGTTTCAAGCTTCTGGACTGGGGCGGACTCGGCATCAATATCAACGGCGAGTAGGTATATTACCCACCTCCGATTTGCTGACGATATCGTGGTTATGGCTGAGACCATGGAAGACTTAGACAGACACTCAATGGCTTCAGTAGAGTCTCTCAATGATTGTGTCAACAAGACGAAAACAAATTTTAATGTCCGTGTTGCACTCACTCCTCTGAAGGTTGGAGACTCTACACTCGAAGTTTTTGACGAATATATATCCTCAATACGAAAATATTCATTGGTATCAGATCACATACGTCCCCACCGTGAGTTAGGACGATCGGGACTTAGTCGACCAAATATAAAAAAGTTAGCTTAAATGAAAATCGTCAACTAGCTAGATCAAGTATTTATTTTGATCAACATACATACACCGTGAGTATGTACACCTTTACAATAAACTACAAAGGCTCAGAAAGAATTTTAAACTGCACAATATGCACAATATCTACAATATGTTTTGCTCTTTGGAACTACGATATACCCGGTTATTCAGTATATCAAACCTAAAAGGAGCACTATTTTACAGTGAACTAGGATCAAAAGGGAACATTTAACGAAATAGACGGTGGGCTAACAAGCTGGGCGGGTAGCTGACTTTGGGCGGGCGGCTGTAAGCCTCTTATCGCCACTCCGGACGCTGATCGGGTGGGGTGAGTAATGCGTCGAGAAACTAAAAACAAACTAGACACAAAATAAAATTAAATGGTTTTTAATTTATTAAATATGCGCAAAATTTGACGTAGGTAAAGATCCTTTATGTATCCTCTCTACCGTTGAAGAACAAAGGAGTTTTTAACACCAATTTTCACGTCACTGTATGTTTACAGAGAAAAGCATGTCACAAGCGACTTCCAAAAAAGAGGAGGTTCTCAATTCGACTGTATGTTTTTTTTATGTGTGTTACCTCAGAACGTTTGACTGGGTGAACCGATTTTTATGATTCTTTTTTTATTTGAAAGCTAGTGCTTCCTGTGTGGTCCCATATAAATTTTATGAAAATCGGTGTAGTACTTTATTATAAAATTAACAAAAACCAAAAATAACAATGCAAAAATGTACTAAGTTGTTGCGATGGAAGTCGGTTTTTTAATGTATTTAGCGTTTTTAATTATAGAACCCTCACTTGCGGCTCGAGATTTAAACACACACTTGACCTGCTAACATGATTTTATTCCCGGAGTGCTCCTATTGTTGTGTATAATTAAATATGATAAGTTAACGTTATCTGAAGGTACTCATTAATTTGTTTAAGCAGATGATTTTTTTCCAGAGGATCACCTAAAAACTTTCTCATCATATCAGCCGAAAATCGTCCACTGCTGGACAAAGGCCTTCCCCAAGGATTTCCACGACGACCGGTCCTGCGCTGCCCGCATTCATCGACTTTCTATTTTATACTAATTTGTATTTTTTATTTATCCTAATCTTTCAACGATCTTGAGTATCGGTGGCGTAACAGCTGGGGCCGCTACCTCCTGTCAAGGAGATCATGTTTCGAATCCTGCCACGTACCAATGTGTTTTCGAATATCGATTTCATATGTACGTTTATCCGATGCTCAACTCAAAGGAAAACATCGTGAGGAAACCTGCACACGCCTGCAAGGAAATTCGAAGGTTGTGTGTCAAGTTGACCAACCCGCAGCGGGCTTGCGGGGTCGACTAAAGCCCGATCACTCTAATTCAGGGTAGGTTTTAACCGCCTCTATGGCGTAATGGTTAGTCCATTCGCTTTAAACTAGGAGGTCACGGGTGCGATTCCCGGCGTGGTCATGACTGTAAGACTCGGTTTGGTTGGTGGTAGGGCATTTTCTAAGCCCGCCGGTCTAGCAACCAACATCTTATCTAAGTCTTGCCGCCAAACATCAGTGTTAATAACATTGATGTGTTCCGGCTTGAAGATAATATAGCCAGATCTCTATTGCGTTGGGGAATTTTGGTAAGCACGCTTCTATCTTCGGCATCATCGTCACTTACCATCAGGTGAGATGAAGCCAAGGGCTTAACAAAGTGCATACAAAAAAAGGCTCGAGCCCCTCCGTGGGCACGTTTTTTTTTATTCACAATTAGTAAGCCCTTGGCATCATCTTACCTGATGGTAAGTGACGATAATGCCGAAGATGGATGCGAGCTTACCAAGATTCCCCAACTCAATGGAGAACTGGCTATCTTATCTTCAAGCCGGAACACATCAATGTTGTTAACACTGATGTTTGGCGACAAGACTTAGATAAGACGGTGGTAGCTAGCCAGGCGGGCTTAGAAAACGCCCTACCACCAACCAAACCGAGTCTTACAAATTGACCCCGCCGGGAATCGAACCCGCGACCTCCTGGTGTTAAGCGAATGGACTAACCATTACGCCACGAAGGCGGTTAAACGTACTCGTATATGAGCTAATATGTGGAAATCAACGATCTAACAACATTAAATTATTGTTTACTGTTTAAGATAAGTACCTACTACCAACAATGCGCGACCCAAAAATGCACGACCTATGAATTTACAGCCCGTTAACTTGTGTCGTTGGTTTTGAACTGAAATAACAGAGATAGAGAGACAAAAACTGAGATACTTTCTTAAATTAGTTTTTTAAGACAGTATTTGTTGGAGAAGGTTTCAAAATTATGTGACCAAAGTATAATAAACCATTGACCTAAAATGAGTGATGGCAAAAAGTTCTATTCTTGTTGAAATTAATGATCCCGCGCCGATCTGTGTACTTGACGTTTAAAGTTAATCACTAATTATACTTCTTTTATAAAAATATTGAATCTCTTGCACACTTTGAGAGACAACTGGCTTACGAAAACACGGATTCTTACCAAAATGTTCGCTACTAACAGACTAGGCAGACTACTCAGACTTACTAACAGACTAGGCAGACTATTCAGACATACTCCTAAACTTACTTCATTTTATGAGAACGATAAATGTGTATAATTTCGCTGTAGTTTTGCTGTAAAACAACGTGTTAATTTGAAACGTGAAAACTTTAAACATTTTTATAAGTTTTGTCCCTGCGAGTGTTCCTGGTAAGGTTTAGGTGACGGTGTTGCGGTGTCGGTGTCGAGAGTTTAATGGTTTTATCCCATTTAATTTTACAGTTTCATAAGTTTTGATTCTGCGAGTGTTCCTGGTAAGATTTCGGTGTCGGTGACGCGGTGTCGGTGTTGCGAGTTACAGTTTTATAAGCTTTGACCCTGCGATTGTTCCTGGTAAAGTTTTGGTGTCGCGGTGTCGGTCTCGCGAGTTCAATGATTTTTCCCATCTCAAAATAACTAACGCGCCTAAAGAAGTTTTCACTTTAAAAAACGATTCAGTGGGTGTCCGTCTTCCACGCCGAGGATTCCGCGCCGCCACACCGCTCCACACAGGTACGACAAAAATACCTAGGTATTCATTTCAAATTAAAAAAAAACTTCAACGCGATCGACAGAAAAATGCATTTTTTTATTCGTTCCTTACCGCGGGTAGTACTCACACTTGGCTCCATTTAATTATTTGTTATTTTACTTTAGAATTGGTTTTTAACAATCACCCAAGTACAACGTTTGTATGTTTTACCGTTTATACGTTAGAGTTTTTGAATTTCGTTTCTTGTATGGGAACCTCATTTTCTTAAATCTCTATTATTATTTTTTAAATCTTCTTTAAAAACATATTCCTTGAAAATTTTAGCTGGATACCTATCGCGGTTCAAAAAAACAGACTTTTAAAAGTCACACAGACAGACGGACACCGTAGACTTAGTAACTTTACCTGCTAAGGAACCCTAAAGACAACAAGCATTATAATTGAAAACGCTAAACACGTTAAAAAAACAACTTTCATCGCAACAACTTAGTACATTTTTGCATTATTATTTTTGGTTTTTGTTAATTTTCCAATAAATACTACACCGATTTTGATAAAATTTATATGGGACCACACGTAAAGCACTAGCTTTCAAATAAAAAAAAATCATAAAAATCGGTTCACCCAGTCAAAAGTTGTGAGGTAACACACATCAAAAAAACATACAGACGAATTGAGAACCTCCTCCTTTTTGGAAGTCGCTTGAAAAGAACATTTACGCACTGAGAAGCGTGGGCCGGCTCGTGGCTGTGCCGCGGCGAACTGGACATCATCTCACCTGGTGATAAGTGACGATGATGCCGAGGGCTTACCAGGATTCCTCAAAGCAATAGGAAACTGGCTATCTTACCTTCAAGCCGGAATACATCTGTGCTGTTAACATTGGTGCTTGGCGGCAAGACTTAGATAAGATGGTGGTAGCCAGCCAGGCGGGCTTATAAAATGCCCTTTCACCAAACAAACCAAGTCATACAAAGTAAGACTCCGCATGGAATCGAACCCGCGACCTCCTAATTTATAAGCTAATAGAAAATATTTTAGTGTAAATGTTATGTACTGAACCCTAACACAGGCTTTGATCTTTTTGGAACACTACTGTGTTTTACCACATACTAAGCATAGGCTATCTGTGGCGCCTATTTTGATACTTTATTTTTGGTGATGGTAAATGTGTTACGTACATTTTTTGGTGATTTTAAATTTGTTACATACTTTTTTGGCTATGGTAAATGTGTTACATACTTTTTTGGTGATGGTAAATGGGTTACATACTTTTGTTAGTGATGATAGATGTGTTACATACTTTTTTTGTGTTTGTACATGTGTTATATACTTTTTTGTTGATGGTAAATGCGTTACATACTTTTGTTAGTGATGATAGATGTGTTACATACTTTTTTTGTGTTTGTAAATGTGTTACATACTTTTTTGTTGATGGTAAATGTGTTACATACTTTTTTGTTATAATAAATAAATAAATTTCTTCTTAAGTTACCGTCAATAATAATATGAGTTACCGAGACAGCTCTCATTACGTTAAAACACTAGGAAAATTCCGCAGCCCCTGGCTCCTGCCTCCAGCTCATAAGTTAGGCCCGCATTAATTATCAACAGCTGGAAGTGTAAGGTGTCTCCCCGGCACGGCGCGGGCCTGAGCCGAAAGTAAAATTGCCCAACGATACTCAACTTCCAGACGCAGTTAATAATGTATGTCATAAAATTATCACGTACCTACGAGTAAAGACGGCGGCGTAGCTAAGTGGCGATTGGTAAATAAAGTTGAACAAAACTTTTTAAGGCGGTAATATTACAGATTTTCGTTATTTTTTGACGTCAATTACTCCTAATCCACACCCCGGACACTGCATACAACGGTCGTTAAATGACATTTCTAAAAACAAATGACGGAGCAAACAAAATCCCGGCGAAATCATATACGTCCGAGAACCAAACTGTAACCAATCTGTATCAATCTGGGTGACGAGGGGGTGATGTTGGAATCTAAAGAGCGGCAGGAAGTGTCCATACTGTATGAGTACTAATATATATACTTTGCCTAACCGATAGAAACCCCAAGGTGGAAAAAATAATACTCTTATTGTTCATGATGTTCCTTAAAGTCTAAAGCTATGGGAAACACGATTCAGCAGTTTTGGCTCGATAGAAAAAAATCCCAAAGACAGGTCTACACCGTTACGTCCATCTATAGTTATGACTAATATTTTGAAGTATAAATAAAAAAAAAATATAAAACAATATTTGTTACGATAATACAAAGTGAGTAATGTTATTATTTTTTATACTTTCAGTGTAGTTTTCGATTGAAACGAAAAACCATTGTAAAAGTGAAAAAGTGTGGTTATTTTCTTTACTCTTTACACGTAATTAAAGAGACAGAGACAACTGTTCCAATAAATACCTCGCCTTAAAGAGGAATTATAAATTGAGCAACAGAAATGCTGAGTGAGCAACAGAAATACTGATAGACAGATAACTTCCAACAGCAAACCAGCACCATAGAGCAAACAAGCGATAAAGATAAAATAGTTATTTGTTATGTACGAGTTAGGTTGCTAAGTTGTCATGGCGCGATAGTTACCCCTTATAGTGCAACCTGAGCAAGCGAAGGGGTCTGGGATTCAACCACGAGGAAGGCGAGTCGCTTACTTAGTATTTCAATAACCCATGTACATTACTTTATAGTCACTTGTTTGAATACTCCCCATTTTTAAATAATGATGTGACCTTTACTAATTACTCCTACACAGACGCACACACACACACACAAACACACACACACACTTCTCCCTCCCACCCCCCCCACACACTTACAATATATATGTCACCGTAAGATTGTAAATTCCGTTAGATTATAATCTAACGGGACTTATTTCGCGAGATTGTGAACTGGCGAAAGATTGTGAACTGTAACATATTGTTTACAATTTCACTAGTAACATTGTAATCTCAGTAGTGACATTACAATAACACTATGTGAAGTGAAAAACACTAAATAAATGAGCTCGCGAAGCAAGCGATGTTAAGTTCGTTCGGTGACATATACAATACAAGACAACCATGCAAGTTTCCAGTACATGATATCTGTGATTTTATAATTATTATTATTTACTTTATCGCAATATTACTTTATCGCAACATTACTTTATCGCAACATTACTAAATCTCTGTTTTTATAGCGAAATTTCCATTAACTTGAAAGTATGAATAGTGTCAAAAACTGGCCAAGTACGAGTCAGACTTTCACACGAAGGGTTCCGTACCATCCTATACAAGAAAAAAATACATTATTTATTTATTGTTTATTTTACATTTTTAATTTAATTGTATTCCTTGTTGTTCTAGCGGCAATAAAAATACACACTGTAAAACTGTCTTTCTATTGCGGTTTATGAGCCGGCAGACATACAGACGGACAGCGGAGACTTAATAAGTAATAGGGTCCCGTTGGTCACCCGTTGGTCACCCGTTGGTCACCCGTTGGTCACCCGTTGGGTGGACGGAAACTTGATATAATTAAACATGATGTAACACAAATACTATCATTAACTACAAGCACACGTTTGCAGAATACAATTACGAATCATTAATACCCAGTGTGCTTAAATCAGGACAAAATAATATATTACGTTGTATTCTTATTTTTGGAATACCTACTAGCCCATACACGGTACTTTTGGAAGCAGCTCAGACAACGAAACCGCACGATTTGAGACTGGCTCATTTATTTATCTGAGGGTAGCACAACCTACAAGTACCCACAACTGACGTACACCACTGTCTACCACCTTAATTATTTGACAAACCATCATATCAACCGAAAAACGTCCAGTGCTGGACAAAGGCCTCCCCCAAGGATTTTCACGACAAATCATCATATCAACCGAAAAACCCCGAGTGCTGGACAAAGGCCTCCCCCAAGGATTTTCACGACGAATCATCATATCAACCGAAAAACGTCCAGTGCTGGACAAAGGCCTCCCCCAAGGATTACCACGACGAATCATCATATCAACCGAAAAACGTCCAGTGCTGGACAAAGGCCCCCCCCAAGGATTTTCACGACGAATCATCATATCAACCGAAAAACTTCCAGTGCTGGACAAAGGCCTCCCCCAAGGATTTTCACGACGAATCATCATATCAACCGAAAAACGTCCAGTGCTGGACAAAGGCCTCCCCCAAGGATTTTCACGACGAATCATCATATCAACCGAAAAACGTCCAGTGCTGGACAAAGGTCTCCATAAGGATTTTCACGACGAATCATCATATCAACCGAAAAACGTCCAGTGCTGGACAAAGGCCTCCCCCAAGGATTTTCACGACGAATCATCATATCAACCGAAAAACGTCCAGTGCTGGACAAAGGCCTCCCCCAAGGATTTTCACGACGAGTCATCATATCAACCGAAAAACGTCCAGTGCTGGACAAAGGCCTCCCCCAAGGATTTTCACGACGAATCATCATATCAACCGAAAAACGTCCAGTGCTGGACAAAGGCCTCCCCCAAGGATTTTCACGACGAATCATCATATCAACCGAAAAACTTCCAGTGCTGGACAAAGCCTCCCCCAAGGATTTTCACGACGAATCATCATATCAACCGAAAAACTTCCAGTGCTGGACAAAGGCCTCCCCCAAGGATTTCCACGACGAATCATCATATCAACCGAAAAACGTCCACTGCTGGACAAAGGCCTCCCTCCCTCAAGGATTTTCACGACGACCGGTCCTGCGCTGCCCGCATCCAGCGGCTTCCCGCGATCTTCACCAGGTCGTCGGTCCGTCAGGTGGGAGGCCTGCCTACGCTACATTTTACGGTTTGCGGTCGCCACTCGAGAACTTTAGTGCCCCAACGGCCACCTGTTCTACGAGCTATGTGTCCTGCCCATTGCCATTTCAGTTTAGCGCTTCTGTGAACTATGTCGGTTACTTTGTTCTCCTGCGGATCTCGTGAGGAGGAGATGCCTCACTTGGTACATAAATTCAAAGAAATGGCACTGCGTATACGTTCACAAAAGTGGTGCCGTATTTTCGACAATGTAGGTACGTGGCAGAAGCCGTCACCGATATCAACCTCGGACGGAGTATTGCCAGGGCTGTAGCTAGAGTCGAATTTGAGGTAGGGCATCACAGATATTATAATTAAACAGACCCATCTCGCTTTATGTTATGGCGCTTCGAATGCCATCTATACAGAGAACAAAGAATTATTATAATATGAAATAATATCTCAAACAGTGATATGTTCGGAAAAGTTCAGGTACCTATCGCTACAATTTTGTTTTATCTAAACTATGAACAAACAATTAAATTATAATAATTTACCTTAGTTTTTGGTATTCTTAAGGTAGGGCATTGTGATTTCAAAGTAGGGCATTGCCCCACAATGTCCCCCCTACCTACGGCCATGAGTATTGCGATGCAGGACACGCGCCGCCCGCGCTGCCGCCGGCGGGTGCGACATCCAATAACGCAACTACCACCAACCAACTCCCTCCCCCTCCACATTGAGTTTTATCGCAACTATTGTTCAACACCACAGATTATCACTACCGAGCCTCTTCGATTGCGGCACGTGATTAGAACCTCACCGTTGCCGGGCAGCGGAATTAATCGCAGCCTCGGATATTGCAAGCGGGACCACAGATGGGATACTAGTTCGGCGGGACTATGCGGGACCACAGATGAGATAATAGTTCGGCGGGACTCGAGAGCAGCTGTCGACAAACAATGCACCAAGCACTCAAATTTGTTTACGTCCGATTTTAACGATAACATCGAGTCGGACTTCGTGTTGCTGGCTCCGATGAGGCTAAAGTTGTCCCGAGACATATCATATACATGTCGGAGCGTCATTGAAAACGCGACCAATACCAGTTCGAGATACGTTTACATAGATCGTTAAACTTTATTTAGATCAAACGTCAGGTATTAGTACCTGGGTGAAACCGGTGGTGGCGTGACAATCGCTTGTACTCGTGAGACGATCGTTTGTGGTAGCAAAGATGAACTATTGACGGTAGGCTGTTTGTGATTAAGGTGGCAGCACTGAGTTGAGAAGCCGTATTATCTGGACGTCAGTCTCGGGGCAGACACTTTTTGACGGAGCGTCGAGCAGAACACAAGTAGTGGTGATCTGTGAGCAAAACGGACGTGTCATGCTATCGCTGGGATCACCGCGTTTGCATCCATCGTAACCCAAGGCATACTGTACAATTTCGATTACCGAATGATCAAGATTATTGAAGGAGAACCTCTGCGATATAACTGCATTGTTATTTCGACGCCCAAGACCGAAATAGTTAAGGACTGAACCACAAGGCCATCCATAACCTCACCACCCCCTTCGACATACACATTTTCCACTGGTAAACATCGCCCCGTCTTCCAGTAGACACAATTAGATATATCGACCGCAGTGGATATCTTAATGCTGCTGACTTGACAGGTGAACATGATGGGCGTAGCTCGACTAGACATCGACTACCGAATGTGTCAGAAACTATTTTGGACTCCTCCGTACTGGGCTGGGATGTAGGGAGTAAAGTTCCAGAATATGTTATAACTGTTTCCGTCAAGAGTGGTTAACGACTGAAGCTTGTGTTGTGATTCATATTATAATCTTACATGTAAAAATCAATGGTGGAACATTATATCACTCTGAGGCAGAGTCTGCCTGAAGATGGTGTTCGAAACCGGTCGCTGACAAAATATAACCTTTAATTTTATTTAATATCTGTGGAATCAGTGTAAACATATACCAAAATGAGCGACTGCGTTAGTACATCACTGATGAGGTCTGTAACAATCATTACTTTTATTACGTTGCATTTTCACACAGATAAGTGCTTTTTAGTATCTTCGAGGAGCTCGTCGGGAAGTTAGGTAAAAACTGATCGCAACATTTGTACTGAACAAACAAACAGAGGAAAAGGCGATTTGTTAATAACACCAACATACATACTCACAAGAAATGTTACCCTCGTTTTGGGCAATCGGCTCAAAGCTGTTTGTGTTAAAATGGCAGGAGTCGAAGCGATTTCATTCGGGTCGAGCCCACCTGCAGTCGATTATGACGACCCAGTACCCAGCAATTTAGTGGGGGCTGTGAGGCCACTCGGGTGACCGGGCCCCGGGGCAGCCCCTGCGACTGAACTGGTCATGCACATAAGGGACAAGAAAATTTTGCATCGTTAAAATTTGATTAAGCTCATAAAAACAAGTGACTTGCATAGCTTTTATCGCGGGCTTTGAGCGCGGCGACCGAATCAACAAATTCCGTAACGAAAATAAAACCTAATACCCCACGCTCGGCCAAGTTCTAAAAAACTTACAGTGCTATCTATTGGGGATTTGAGGTACTAAAAGGACTTAGTCAATTTTACTGGTGTGCCCCAAGGACTATATGGTACTGGTGAAGAATTGGGGACCAAGAGATGGAAACACTTCTTGAAATACAGATAGGTTTTTATATTTTGTTCGGTAGGTACAGATTGAGAATGGACGAACAACTCAGTACAGTGTTTTTATATATTAATGTTAATCAGGCGCCCTCTGTGGCATTTATGTGAAAGACAAATAGAATTTACATATTGTATCGATAGTAAGATAGGCGTTACGAGATGAACGTAGAAAATGAGTTACAGGTTAGATGGCGCTGTAACATGCTCCGCCTCAAAAAAAATATAATAAAAATAAATTTACGTATGTGATGGTAATGGGCAAATATTATTGAATGCACGCTTAATTGTCCCTCCTTGCGTTTTTATCGTAGCCACTCTGGTCACGCCATCCGTCCCGTCGTGGTTGTGTGTGATGCGGCCCAGTCGCCACTGGCAGGGCGGGAGTCGGTCATCCTTCACCAACACCAAGGAGCCCACTTGTAGGCCTGGACCCTTGGAGCTCCTCCACTTCGTTCGTTGTTGTAGCAGTCCGATGTAGTCTCTTGACCACCTTTTCCAGAAGTCTTGCTGGAGCTGTTGGAGTTGTTGGAAGTGTGTTAGGCGACTGGTAGGTATATCTTGGTAATCGTAGTCCGGCAGAGATGTGGCCGATCTACCTATCAAAAAGTGAGCTGGTGTGAGGGTGGGAAAGTCATCTAAATCTGAATTCGGAATCGGGCAAATTGGGCGGGAGTTTAAAATTCCTTCCACTTGGCATAACGCGGTCAAAAAATCTTCGTATGTTAACAATGCTTGACCTAATACCCTTTTGAGATGATATTTACAACTTTTAACCGCTGCTTCATGTAAACCACCCATATGAGGAGTATAGACTGGTAAGAATTTCCATGAGATACGTTCGGTAGCACAGGCAGTTATAATATCATTAGAGTAGGTATTTATGAACTGATATAATTCACGCAGTTCATTATTTGCCCCGTGAAATGTTGTAGAATTATCACTTACGATTTCCTTTGGTTTACCCCTTCGCGCTATGAACCTGCGGAGAGCAGCTATAAAGGCTTGTGATTCTAGACCTGAAATCAACTCAATGTGGATTGCTTTGGTACTAAAGCAAATGAAAATACAAATATAGCACTTATACGTTTTGTAACCACGACCCTTCCGATCACGGATCGTAAAGGGCCCAGCATAATCGACTCCAGTTGTATGGAACGGTGGTGACGGTGTAACACGTGCGTTCGGTAGGTTTCCCATTACAGGGGAGGTGGTACGTGGCTTGGCTCTGAAGCACGTCACACAATCGTATACTACCTTAGCGGCTAAAGTCTTACCATGTGTGGGCCAGAACTGCTCCCGTACTGATGACAATAACAGTTGTGGTCCAGCGTGGAATAATCGTATGTGTTGGTTTTTCATTATCAGTTTGGTAAGGGTGTGCTTATGGTGTAGAATAATTGGATGTTTTTTATCATGAGTGTAATTTGAAAGCTCTAATCGACCCCCTGTTCGAATTAAACCATTTTCCATGTATGGTTTTAATGCTAAAATGTTGGATTTTTGGGGTATTGGTTTATTTTTTTGTAATAGCTGATATTCTTTCGGAAAAGATTCTACTTGGGCGAATCGTACTAAATTTAATAGGGCTTCATTCAATTCCTTGACAGAAAACGGCCCTGTTTTTTTATTATTTGGATATTTCGTGTTGTGTATAAATCGGTATATAAAGGCGACTACTCGTGTCAGTTTTGTTTCACTTCCCCATTTGTTAAACAAATCTTGAACAAATGTATTTTTTTGATCTAGAGTTGTTATATTACAGATTGTTTCTGTTTCGATTTCTGACTGAGAGAAGGAGGTTGTGACCTGACCTAAGTAAGCAGATTGTGGCTGTGACGGCCACTCTGCCTGCGGAGTGCTCAACCATAGTGGCCCCTCCCACCAAATATTATTTTGCAATAGTTTCTCAGCTGGGATGCCCCTAGACAGAACGTCAGCTGGGTTGTCCTTAGAGGCGACCCAGTGCCAATCCTCAGAGTCGGTTAAGGATTGAATTTCCATTACTCGGTTACTGACAAAACATTTTAATTTTTGAGGTAGGGTATTTATCCATGCCAAAGCTACATTGGAGTCTGACCATAGAAACGTTTTGTTTACCTTTGCCTTTAACCCTCTTTTTACGTTATCGGTTAACCTTGCCAATAGTAAACAGGCACATAGCTCGAGTCGTGGAATGGTTTCCCTTTTTGCGATTCTCGATTTTGAACATAATAATCGTACAAGTATATTGTTTTTTTTATCTATGGAGCGTACATAAATAGCGGCCCCGTAGGCGGACTTCGAACTGTCCGCAAACCCATGTAGTTCAATGGTTATGCAATCATTTATCATCACATGTCTTGGTATTATTAGCGAGTTTAAGTTAGTGATCGTTTTATAGAATTGCTCCCATTCATAAGCTAATGAAACGGATAGCGGGTCGTCCCAACCAGTTTTATCAGACCACAATTTTTGGATAAATAATTTTCCCGTAACGACCACGGGACCCAGTAGACCTAGTGGGTCAAATATGGTAGACAAAATTGATAATACCTTTCGTTTCGTTAATGGGTTCGGTGTTGATTGCCTTTGGAGTGTGAATTTAAGAACATCTAAATCACTATCCCAGGCTAGCCCCAATACCTTATGAGAACTGTCCCCAAACGTAGCGGTGGGACCACCATGGGGCGAGCTAGTATCGTGTATATTTGATTGGTTACTCACGATATTTATAATGGTTTTTGAGTTCGATTTCCACTTTCGAAGCTTAAAGTTGGCGCTCTGGAGGATCTGGCTGACCTGGACAGCTGTCTCTGCCACCTGCTTCTCCTCATCGCCCGAGTGGATCATATCGTCGATATAGAAATCTGAAGCAATAACAGCTGACGCTCTTGGAAACTGGTTTTCGTATTCGATTGAAAGTTGAGCTAAACACCGCGTAGCCAAATAGGGTGCACTCTTTAGCCCAAAGCTAAGTGTAGTTAGTTTGTAGGTAAGAATCGGTTCTTGTGGGTTTTTCCTCCATAAAATACATTGTGTTTTTTGTTGGTTGGGGGTGATATAAATCATTCGGTACATTTTTTCTATATCGGCAATAATAACATATTTATTTTTTCGAAATCTCAATAATATGTTTATTAACTCATCCTGGTTCATAGTGCCTTTATATTGTATGTCGTTTAGTGATAACCCTGTATCGGTAGGACTAGATGCGTCAAAAACAACTCTAAGTGGTGTGGTGGTTTTTTGATAATTTATTACTGCATGGTGGGGTAGGTAGTTACATGAGCCATCAGGTTTATCCAGTTTAATCATATGGCCCGAATCTTCGAATTCTTGCATAAATTGTACATAATTTTTTTTGTAATCCAAATCGCGCGAAAACTTGGTTTCTAATGACTTAAATCTCCTATAAGCAACGTGTCTTGAATGACCAAGACAAGATATAGGGGATTTAAACGGTATTTCTACCACAAAATTACCATCAGAGTTACGAGTGTGTTTACTGAAAATTTTTTCACACTGCTGAATTTCATCATCTGGTAAATATGCACAATTATTTTCGTTTGAATCAAAAATATTTTGCATTTGGTTTTCAATAATAAAGTTGCACCGTGTTTTAGCGTATGGTTGCACATTCTTTATCGCGATCGCTCCGGACACTATCCATCCAAGACGGGTTTTTTGCATAATAGGTAATCCGTCACCGAGCTTGTGTTGACCGATACACAATAGGTTATAGAATAACTCGGCACCTATAATTATATCTATCTCACCGGCCACATAGAACCTTTCATCGGCTAATTTATATTTTCGCGGAATCTTAAGATCGGTTATATTATTTATTTTTGGTACATTACATATACTTGGCACAATAAAGCAGGACATACTAGAAGAGAATGAGTTGTCTGTTGATTGGAATGTGATATTACAATATTGGTTTATTTTGGTAACACTATCATTAAATCCCAAGACCTCCATATCTAGATTTCGGTTCGGTAAGTTAAGTTTCTGGAAGGCGCTTTGGGTAATGAAATTCGATTGGGACCCCGAATCGAGTAGGGCCCTAAAAGTGTGTAATTGGTTATTACTATCGACCACATTTACGAGGGCAGTTGATAAAATAACATTCTTTTGTTGAATGTTACTATTCGGTTGTGTGAGGGTAGTATTAAGTACCTGAGTCGCTGTACTACGAGAACTGGTTGAACGAGGTTCGAGGTTCGATTCCTGCTCCGTGTACAAAGTCGATATTTGGTTTCGATTATTCGGTTCAGTGCTCTGGACATTGTTTTGTGTTGATATCGGTGTGATATGCAACAATGTGTGATGTTTACCTTTACACGTTCGGCAAGTACTCGAACGGCAGTTAGCTAACATATGATTAGAGGCTAAACAGTTAAGGCAAAGTTTCAACCTCTTGATAGCGCGAATGCGTGACGGTACGTTCAGAGCCAAAAATCGAGGACATTGATTAATATAGTGGGGTTCCATACAATAAGGACATCGATCATTACTGGACTTACCCTTAATCCATGTCTTCACAGTCGGTTGGGTCGTGGTCACCAGTGCCTTTTTGGAAGGTCCCGCTCGAGCCTCGGGTTGCTCAGCTGCTTGGCTGGAGCTCGTTGCTTCCAAAAGATCAGCTCGGGACTTCAGGAATGATTTGAATTCCTGTAATGTAGGTAGCTCCTTTGAGTTGATTCTCTCCTCCCATTTAGTTTGTAATGTTTTTTCGAGTTTAGAAGATAGAAAAAATATAATTAATATATCCCAATCGTCGGTAGGTATATTTAGCAATTTTATTGTACTAATATGTTTGGATATGTTATCAACCAAACCTCTTAAGGAAGCTGGAGTTGATGGGACAGTATCAATGTTAAAGAGTGCCCTTAAATGGTTATTTACAAGGACCCTGGGATTATTATATCTCTCACACAAAAGAGTCCATGCAATTTTATAGCTTTCCTCTGCATACTCTAATGAACCTATAACTTCGAGTGCACTTCCCCTTAAGCAGCTACGAAGATACTTATATTTTTGTATAGGTTTAAGGTTACTTTGGTTAATTAAGGCGTTGAAGGTATCCCTGAATTCTATCCAGTCCTTTACATCCCCACTAAATTCTGGCAATGATATTTCTGGATATTTGATTGCCTCAGAGGTCTCTGTAGTGGTTGTGACAGGTACCTCTGTGACCTTAGTGCACTTTTTTGCTAAATACTTCTTTGCTAGAGCTATAGCTTGGTACCATGTCGTCTCAAAATTTTCTCTTTCTTCTAATTGTGCATCAACGTCTGAGCATATAGTTTCAATTTTATCTTGAAGCGAATCAAATTCATCAAAAATTTTAATAGCCCTCTCAGTTCTTAGTTCTAAATCGATTAATTGATCAGCGTTAATTTGTTTCGGATCCAGTGTATTCAGAAATTTTTTGAATAATGTGAGCTTCCTCTTAATTACACCACGTTTGCTAACTAAATCCTTTAACTCAACATTTTCAATAACGACTCCTTGACTTGTTTCGGAATCAGTAGGCATTTTGAAACAATTATTACTAAAAATAAGCTAATGAGAAATCTTTTTTTATTTTTTTTATTTTTTAGAGATGTAGGTAGGTAGGGAAGTAGGTATAGTTACTTAATACTTAGCACAGAGATTAAATAAATTATTAGGTAGTGAAATTAGTTCGGAATATTGAATTACGCCTTGTGGAAACACATTGAAAATTAATTAGGAACAAGATATCAACAAAGGGTCAACTCACTAATTGATGGGTACTTAGCTCAATCTGTCCGGTGATTTTTCACTCTTGCTGCGGTGACAAGATGATTCTTCTCGGTTGATTATTCGGTTAAACGTGCTGCAGTGATGACGATTCAATCTCTTTCAGGTCCTTTTTGGAAAAAAAATCCTTTTTGGAACGATTTTCTTGAAAATTTCCAATTTCAAGTTTTTGGCAGTTGAAAAAAAGGTCCACTCGGCTTCTGGCATGTGAAGAAGGGCTGGAAATCTCAGGAAACGCAGTGGAATTCCCACGACGACGCTATGTGGTTCGGGTCACCATGAAGAATTGGGGACCAAGAGATGGAAACACTTCTTGAAATACAGATACGTTTTTATATTTTGTTCGGTAGGTACAGATTGAGAATGGACGAACAACTCAGTACAGTGTTTTTATATATTAATGTTAATCAGGCGCCCTCTGTGGCATTTATGTGAAAGACAAATAGAATTTACATATTGTATCGATAGTAAGATAGGCGTTACGAGATGAACGTAGAAAATGAGTTACAGGTTAGATGGCGCTGTAACAACTGGTAAATTATAATAATAATTATAATTGCATAAGTTGATAAAAAATGATATGCAATAGCTTTACCGCGGCAGTCCCAGAGTGCCAAACGTTTTTTTTTATTCCCAATGGCATCATCTCACCTGATGGTAAGTGACAATGATGCCAAAGATGGAAGCGGGCTTATCTACATTCCTCAACGCAATGGTGATCTGTCTATCTTATCTTCAAGCCGGAACACATCATTGCTAACAATGTTAACACTGATGCTTGGCGGCGAGACTTAGATAAGATGGTGTTAGCTAGCCTGACGGGCTATGACAATGCCCTACCACCAACCAAACCGAGTCTTACAAAGTTGACCCCGCTGGGAATCGAACCCGCTACCTCCTGGTGTGATGTGATGGACTAACTATTACGTTTCGAAGGCGGTTAAATCAGTCATAGGGGCTGCCGACGGTGGTGAATATTTGAAAACATGAAAAAAACTATGGTTAAGACAACAAAAAAACTGTGGTTTTCACCATTTATTAAACGACTTCAAAAAAGGAGGAGGTTCTATGTTCGACTGTATATTTTTTTTATGTATAATCACCGATTTTTTCGCCAATTGTGGACCGATTTTCAAAATCCTTTTTTTCATTCGAAAGAGTATACTCCCGAGGGGGTCCCATTGTCACCAAGTCAGGATCTGATGATGGGATCCCAGGAAAATCGAGAGCACCCCTCAAAATATTCATTACGTAGGCACTTATAACGTTATTCATATGTTTTCTAAAGCTATTAAAATACTTGCGTCTGTTATTCATCATCTCATGTTGATAAGCTGATGAAGTAAGGTACATTTCTTTAACGGTTAGGAGTTGGAGGAAAATTCTTTCAATATTATACGATGGACGATTAACTCCATAACTTTCATGTTATGGAGTTAAATCGTTCATCATCATCTGCTGAAATGATGATGGAAGCCACAGAAGCAAACCATCGAATCTAAAACATTTGATACGTAAGTAACTGTATGCTGGTACCGACCTCAAAAAAAATTTAAAGCCCCTAATTTTAATCGTACCCACCTTTGATTTCGTTATTGTTGGTTAACGTTGTGTATTTAAGTACAATAATATTATTATTTAGCATGTCGGCGAGTTGAACCCATAATATTTCTCCCTTACCAAAAATCGCTTTACGCGCTTTAATAAGTTTTCTCTTGTTTTCGCTTCGAGCATGTTGCTACGCGAGCCCATAAGATTTTCCACTACTAAAAAAAGCTTAACGCGCTTTAAGAAGTTATTACTTCAATAACGTACCTACCTACTTTATTACAAGGTTTAAGTTAATTGGTTTGCCGTGTAAGTTAGTCTGTCTGTTGTAACTAAATTAAACCACTTCCCGGTTTCCGGATAAGCTGAAATTTTACATACACGTTAAGTTTGGAGAACAATGCATGGTTAGCTAAGTGACGTCATTCTAAATCCAATATGGCGGACTCCCAAAGGTGGCGAATCAGTTATTATCATGTACCTCCATGATATGGGTATCAAATGAAAGGGTTTGCTGAGTTGTACCTAAATGTTTATAGGTTTTTCGAAAATTATTGTTTACTGGCTTTTGCCGGCGGCTTCGCCCGCGTGGACATCGTTTTAATAACTGTCTTTGAGAGTGAGCGGTGCGCTAGCCGCAAACTTTGTCTTTCCCCTTGATACAGGCTACCTACATGCCAAGTTTCATCAAGTTTGGTGTTAAAAGGTCAAAAGCGTCAAAAGATAACAATTAAACAAACACATTTTCACATTTATATTATTAGAAAGGACTTAGCAGTAAACTGAATGCCAGTCATTTAAACGGGAAATAATAAATGTAAGCTCTGATAAGTGCTACATTCAATTGTTTATTCTCATATAGGTTCCGACAAAAAACTTTCTCATAGAAATAAAATTAACGAGAAAATATGCACTCATTATAACCTTTCTGGGTCGAGAGAACTAATGAGAGCCTACAGAAACCGAACGAGATCGTAGATAGCGTCCGTCGTTATGGTATAGAGGCCGAGAAATGACAATATTATCATATTGTCATTTCTCGGCCTTACTTAAATATGATATGACAATGATGCCAAGGGCTTACCAATTGTGATTAAAAAAAAATGTATTGACAACAACTTTTGCCCGCGTCATCGCCCGCGTGGACATCGTTTTTATGACTGTTTTTGAGGGGTGAGTGGTGCGCGAGCGTACATTTCTCCAGATCTCTACCCCAGATCGTGCTATTCTGGTTAGCATTAAAGTCACTTCCCACCCCTCGACCAATTCTATACAAAAAATCACATCAATCCAAGGCAAGGCCTTAAAAAGAGTTGCAATACTAAGAGGAACCTACGCTTCAATTACTACACGAATAAAAACGATTCTAAGAGACGTAAATATCTTAATTACAATAGATTATTTAAGAAATGCGTTAGTCATGCTAAAAAGTACAAAAACAATAAATATATTACTAAAAGCAAAAATATCGTAAGGGCAACGTGGGATGTTATTCAAAGTGAAACCGGAGTATTAAATACGAATAAATATATAGATACAATTAATTATAATGGTACAATGTTAGATGAACCTAAAGCTATAGCTGAATCATTTAATAATTTCTTCATAAACCTAACTAATACTACTGAAAATGTATGTGGTAGAAATAGAAATAGTGTTTTGAAAAGCAAAATACAAAACACTATATATTTGACTCCTGTCGACGAAGCAGATATAAATAACGTTATTTTTAGCCTAAATAACACAAATGCTGAGGGTTATGACAACATTAGCACGAAGGTAGTAAAAGCATGTAGTCACCAAATCAGTAAAGTTTTTGCCTTTTTAGTGAACCTCTCTATGGAATCAGGTACTTTCCCTGACAAACTTAAGTTATCTGTTGTTAAACCACTTCACAAAAAAGGTGAAAAAACATTAAGGGAAAATTATCGCCCAATAACCTTACCAGTTTTCTCAAAACTTTTTTGAAAAAGTTATGCATGGAAAAATTATGGCATTTTTTACTAAATACGACGTTATTGATAAAAATCAGTTTGGTTTTCAAAAACAAAAATCCACGTCATTGGCAACGTTTTCTTTAATAAAGACGATTTTACAAAGTACCAACAAAAAATCACATACAACTGTGTTATTCTTTGCCATGTCAAAGGCGTTTGACTTTGTTACACAGGAAATACTACTTTGTAAACTGCATCACAATGGAATAAGGGGGCCAGCCCTTAATTGGCTTCAAACATATTTGCAGAATAGGCTACAATGCGTTGAGGTGCAAAAAATTAACAAAAAACATACATGCTTGACTTTTCGTTATGAATTTCGACAAAATCTATTTGGAGTTCCACAGGGTAGTATCCTTGGGCCTCTGTTATTTTTAGTTTATGTTAATGACTTGTCAGAAATGACGAAGCATGATAGTGGTTAATTTGCGGATGATATTTCAATTGTAGTGACAACGAATAAAACTATGACATGGGAACAACACGAAATTGACATAAATAATGTATTGAGCACAACAATAAAATGGCTTAATAATAATAATTTAAAAGTAAATATAAATAAAACAAAGTACATAAATTTTAATAATTATAACAAAGTTTTTTCTATAAATTACAAAAATGAACTTCTCTCGAGGGAAATAACTACAAAATTTCTTGGCATAGTAATTGATGAAAAACTAAATTGGAAGGGTCACATAGAGAAGATTTGTAGTAAAATTAATAGATTTATTTTTCCCTTGTATAAGTTGACGCAAATTGCAAGTAGACATACAGCTATGACAGCATACTACGCTTGATATTTAATCTGTATTAAGGTATGGTATCATAATCTGGGGTAATAGTACTGATATCTCTAAGGCATTTATTGCACAGAAAAAGTGCATCCGAGCAATTTGTAACGTTGCTCCTGATATATCATGCAAACCCCTGTTTAAGTCGCTGAAGGTACTACCGCTTCCATGTCTGTATGTTTTGATTGTGCAAAATTTGTGAAACAATATCAGTCCAGTTTTTACACACAGGCAAAGGACACAGTGCCAAGAAGTAGACGATTTCCGGAATTCTTAGTCCATGATGAAATACCTAAAACTACTAGATATACCAAAAATTGTTACTGGATGTGCAGGTTAATCTATAACAGACTTCCAGCAAATATGAGCGAGTTACCCTTGACTCAATTTAAAACTAGCTTGCATAGATGGCTGTCTCAGCGTTATTTTTATTCAATTCAAGAATTTCTAGAACATAAATTGTAAATCTAGTTTTATAAATAAATATGATACCTACTCGTATACGTGAATAATAATAGTATTAAATGTTATCTAAAATGTGTTAAATAATGTTTGCATGCTATATTTTATGGCTGAATTGGCGCTCTAATTTTATGCAGTACCTCCATGTAATGTTACCCAATTCAAGGCGAATAAAGATCATTTCATTTCATCTAGCTGGTAACGAGCCGATCCGTCAAATAAGTGAGAGCAGTACTCCATACATGACCGAACTTGAGCTTGGTATAATATTAGAAGCTGCTCTGGCGTTAAGTAAAGTCTCACCTTCGAGAGGATACCAAGCTTTTTGGCAGCCGTTTTTGCCTTGGATTCAATGTATCTCCCGAAATTCAGATCGGATGTTAAATCTACGCCAAGGAGCTCAAGATGGTCCGAGATCTGGATTGATTCATGTAGGAGTATGCTACTGGCATACCATATTTCATTAAGATTGGTCAAGGTGTTGAAGCGTGAAAAGTTACATACAAACTAACAACACATTTTAAGGATAATGTTTAAGAAATGGTTTCACTAGTGGCATTATGAGATGGCTCAATGTACGCGCGCTACAATCAAGCGACACGACACGTGGCTAGCGAAAAATATAGCTTAATAAAAGTTAAAAAAAACTAAAAACCGACTTCAAAATGAAATTCACTCAAAAGATAATATTATTATACTTAAATACACAACATTAACCAACAATAACGAAATCATAGGTGGGTACGAATTAAATTAGGGGCTTAAAATTCTTTTTGAGGTCGGTGTCAGCAATGCCATCGAATTTAAAACATTTGCTAAGTAAGTAACTGTGTGCTGGTACCGACCGCAAAAAAAATTTTGAGCCCTAATTTAATACGTACCCAACTTTGATTTCGTTATTGTTGGTTAATGTTGTGTATTTAAGTATAATAATATTATTTCAAACTTTTGAGTGAATTTCATTTTTTTAAACTTTTATTTTTTTATCAGTTATATTCCGTTCACAAGATCCAGCTCATCAAAGTCATTAAAATAGGGACGACGACAGCATCAGAAATAATTTATGAACTCTTGATCACTAAATTGTCCTCCTACTTAAACTTCGGGAAACCTTACGCGTTTTGTTTTCCATCAAGTCTTCGATTTTTAATTCACCAAAATCACAAAATGATTACCTACATAAAAGACGCTGCTAAACTATGACGTCAAGCCTAGGTATTTTTAACATTTTTACAACAAAATTTCGTTTTTGACGCATGATAAAAAGTAACTCAGATGACTAGCATTCGTCATCCCTATTGTTAGGTAGCTATTCCTGGCGTTCAGAACTCTACGCGTGGTCCGCCACCCACTTCGCCGATTTTCGTAGGCTCCTGTGAATTTTGTAGGCTCCTGTGAATTTTTTAGGCTCTTGCGAATTTTGTAGGCTCCTGTGAATTTTGTGCTCGTCGAAACATAAAGGTAAAACGCTGTCGAAACGTAAAGGACACTTACTATACTTTACGAGTATATAAGTACGAGTATATTAGCTGAAACTATTTCAACTGGTGCTTCTACCCATGAAACTGAACAACTTTCCCCATGGAACCTATAGTCAAATCCGCACCGACGACCTGGTGATGATTGCGTTAAGCCGCTGGATGCGGGTAGTGCAGGACCGGTCGTCGTGGAAATCCTTGTGGGAAGCCTATGTCCAGCAGTGGACGTTTTTCGGCTGATATGATGATGATGATGAGTATGTAGGCGTGCAAAGCATACTAACATCCTCCTCATATCACTTGTAATAGTAGGTAACTTCTTAAATAACTATTTTGTACGTACAAAACTCCCCAGGAATATGGCTCTTAATGGCATGTAACAATTTCTGAGCTAAACCTTTAAAATTACTAAATTTTTTTAAAATCAAAATTTGCTCTACGCACTCAGATTTAAGGTTGAGATTGGTAGGACGTCGTGTTGAGGGTCAGGCGGCAGGCGGGCGCGGGACAGGGGTGAGGCACGGGCGCCGGGGAAGGTCATCGCTCCCCGCGCGTTCTACATGGCGAAGGCCCAAGCGTAAGCGGCCTAGCGAAGTCTTTGACGGACTCCACCGACATCGGCCGGAAGTCGCGGATGGATAAATATTTTAACAACGGCAAAGTATACAATTAGTATGGACACTACCTGCCTCTCTCTAGATTGCGACCTCACCCCCTCGTCACCCAGAATGATGCAGATTGGTTACAGTTTGGTTTTAGAATGTATGGGATTTCGCTGTGATTATGTTTGCTCCGTCATTTGTTTTTAGAAATGTCATTTTACGACTATTTGTATGCAGTGTCCAGAGCGTGACAATGGTTCACCAATCTATAGTTTTTTCTGGTCATCTCGATCAGAGGATTTTTTAAAATTGTATTTAATTCATTAAATAAATTCAACTGAAAGTAAATGCAATAATTGTTAAGGCGGTATATTGGCAAATAAGCAGTGAGAAGCGCTTAGCAAAAAAATCAGGATAATTATTCCTGCTTAATTTTACGGCCTGAAAAAAAGATCTGTTATATCCAAGGATCAAGGGCCCTTGTTAGTCCATTACACGATTAGATTAACTTAACTCGATCATAAAAAAAACCCAAACATAACATAAATTGAAGCAAAGCCTGTAAACATTTGTAGGAGAAAATATTTCTTTTAAATTTGAAATTTACATCATAATTTTCTTCTTTTCAAACTACGTAGTCTATGTTTGTTGAAATTTAATTTAGATCACTTTTTCGAAACTTTTCAACGAAAAAACATTGAAAAAGTGCAAAAGTGTGGTTATTTTCTTTACTCTTTACACATAAAGAAAAGACAGAGACAACTGTTCAATCAATTCCTCGCCTTAAAACAAAAACAAGTAAGACGTGGTGTCGTGCAGCGCGGCAGTCGGCGGTCGGCGCTGCGAGTGCAACTTCATGGTACATTCATTTTGGTATATATAATATACACTAATTCCACAGAAATAAAATAAAACTACACGTTATAATTTGTCAGCGACCGGTTTCGAACACCATCTTCAGGCAGACTATTTATTAACACAATGTGTGGTTAGGTTTCTAACGCCATCTTCAGGCAGACTATTTATTAACACAATGTGTGGTTAGGTTTTGTAACGCCATCTTCAGGCAGACTATTTATTAACACATTGTGTGGTCAGGTTTCGAACACCATCTTCAGGCAGACTATTTATTAACACAATGTGTGGTCAGGTTTCTAACACCATCTTCAGGCAGACTATTTATTAACACAATGTGTGGTCAGGTTTCGAACACCATCTTCAGGCAGACTATTTATTAACACAATGTGTGGTTAGGTTTTGTAACGCCATCTTCAGGCAGACTATTTATTAACACATTGTGTGGTCAGGTTTCTAACGCCATCTTCAGGCAGACTATTTATTAACACAATGTGTGGTCAGGTTTCTAACACCATCTTCAGGCAGACTATTTATTAACACAATGTGTGGTCAGGTTTCGAACACCATCTTCAGGCAGACTATTTATTAACACAATGTGTGGTCAGGTTTCTAACACCATCTTCAGGCAGACTATTTATTAACACAATGTGTGGTCAGGTTTCTAACACCATCTTCAGGCAGACTATTTATTAACACAATGTGTGGTCAGGTTTCTAACACCATCTTCAGGCAGACTATTTATTAACACAATGTGTGGTCAGGTTTCTAACACCATCTTCAGGCAGACTATTTATTAACACAATGTGTGGTCAGGTTTCTAACACCATCTTCAGGCAGACTATTTATTAACACAATGTGTGGTCAGGTTTCTAACACCATCTTCAGGCAGACTATTTATTACAACATTGTGTGGGTACAGTGGGTAATTTTTTTTCGTATGTAACCAGTGGTTACAAATTCGGTCGCTGACAAATTATAACGTGTAGTTTTATTTAATTTTTGTGGAATTAGTGTAAATATATATCAAAATGAGTGATATAATGTTCCACCAAGAACCTACAATCAAAAGTATAAACTATTTCATGGGACATGCCGAGGGAGACGTGAGAATGAGTAGCATCTACACCGATAAATGGGAGTACCTATTAAACGAAAATGGTTAAAAATTGGGTTAAATACCCTTTAAAATTCCGTTACATTATACATAGAATTTAGGGGGTTATATGGCCAATGTTGAAAAATGGAAAAGGAAATTTTGTGGTAATAAATAAAAATATAATTTTAAATTTTTAAAGTTTGTACAGCTGGTTTAAAAAAATATGTTGGTCACCCTTTTTATTCGTACACGTAATAACATTAAATTTAGTAGTTATAAAACTATGACTAAAATTGAATAGAAAAATATCACGTGTGATCACACCTTTAGTCCATTTAGAAATTTTATCAAAAGTAGCAATGACGATCTATACGTATAGATTGTTTCCAGTTATTTTAGTGAAAATACCTCGAGTTACTTAAAAACTATCACACTGTTAAATTTATAAAGTTCATTATAAGCAGAAGCAATCTTGTCCGGGAAATAGGAAAATTAGATAAAAAGGCGTGTACTTCCCTTATCAGCTGACGAGAAGATGGTATATCCCTTTCGCTGACTGATGGTATATCTGTTTCGCAGCTGACACAATGGTGGTGGATTTTATCGGCTTGGGACGACCTTGTTGGAAAAAAATCCCTCCCCACTGGACACGTTAAGGGGTATGCTAAAAACCCTAGAAATATGAGAGAAATCGAATTTAGTATAGCGCCATTCGCAAGGAAAAATCAGAAAGAAAGTAGGAAATTCGTACCTTGTAACAGCGGCAAGGGTTCCGTTGTATAAATTTAATTCAAGTTGTATACGTTGATTCACATTAAAATTTCCAGTTAAAAACACACAATGACCAGCATTATTTTTTTTTTCTTCAATCAATCCAACTCTGTCAGAAAACGCCTTTTTAGAATTTCGCATGAAAAAGATTCTGAACCCCAAAAAGGTTTTATTTTGTAACGAAACCAAAAAGATTACGTTACACTATTTATTATTATTGTTACCCGCCAACAGGTAGCGTTAAGAATAAGTTGAAGAAAACCCTAAAATCTTTTAGGTACAAGCTATTATTTTAATATAGTTTTTATGCTCACGGCACGTTTCCATATTCATAATAAAAGGCGAGCACAGTATTTCCTACGATTCTTTTGAAAATAAAACACGATTCTTTTGTTCTTGATTCCTCCAAAGTTCATCATCAGATCAAACTTCAAAATACCAAAAGGATCTATTGTCATCTGGAATACAGTTTCATACCAAATTTTAGCTTAATCGAAGCCCTGGAAGTCGCTCTAAAATCGATTTCAAGATTTGAACTAAACATACATACATACAAACATTGAAAGTTAAATAAAAAGCTTTTAAAAAGGAGCATCTTTCATCCCTAAAATAAAAAATGTTTAGATAGAATGCTGTGTACGGTCAAGTTGAAGCCACTTTTTGTAACATGTGTATGGTATCGGTGTGTTGTGTGTACGTGTCTTCGACGACGTCTTAGCACATGCAACATAGTATTTTGGAGTGGTTTTGATATCTAGTGTACGTGTACAGTTTACGTACAGTTTTGAAGTAGTTTTGATATCTAGTGTACGTGTACAGTGTACGTACAGGTTTGGAGTGGTTTTGATATCTAGTGTACGTGTACAGTGTACGTACAGTTTTAGAGTGGTTTTGATATCTAGTGTACGTGTACAGTGAACGTACAGTTTTAGAGTGGTTTTGATATCTAGTGTACAGTGAACGTACAGTTTTGAACTGGTTTTGATATCTAGTGTACGTGTACAGTGTACGTACAGTTTTGAAGTGGTTTTGATATCTAGTATACGTGTACAGTTTACGTACAGTTTTGAAGTGGTTTTGATATCTAGTGTACGTGTACAGTATACGTACAGTTTTGAACTGGTTTTTATATCTAGTGTACGTGTACAGTGCACGTACAGGTTTGGAGTGGTTTTGATATCTAGTGTACGTGTACAGTGTACGTACAGTTTTGAAGTAGTTTTGATATCTAGTGTACGTGTACAGTGTACGTACAGGTTTGGAGTGGTTTTGATATCTAGTGTACGTGTACAGTGAACGTACAGTTTTGAAGTAGTTTTGATATCTAGTGTACGTGTACAGTGTACGTACAGGTTTGGAGTGGTTTTGATATCTAGTGTACGTGTACAGTGAACGTACAGTTTTGAAGTAGTTTTGATATCTAGTGTACGTGTACAGTGTACGTACAGGTTTGGAGTGGTTTTGATATCTAGTGTACGTGTACAGTGAACGTACAGTTTTGAAGTAGTTTTGATATCTAGTGTACGTGTACAGTGTACGTACAGGTTTGGAGTGGTTTTGATATCTAGTGTACGTGTACAGTGAACGTACAGTTTTGAAGTAGTTTTGATATCTAGTGTACGTGTACAGTGTACGTACAGGTTTGGAGTGGTTTTGATATCTAGTGTACGTGTACAGTGAACGTACAGTTTTGAACTGGTTTTGATATCTAGTGTACGTGTACAGTGTACGTATAGTTTTGAAGTGGTTTTGATATCTAGTGTACGTGTACAGTGTACGTATAGTTTTGAACTGGTTTTGATATCTAGTGTACGTGTACAGTGTACGTACAGGTTTGGAGTGGTTTTGATATCTAGTGTACGTGTACAGTGAACGTACAGTTTTGAAGTAGTTTTGATATCTAGTGTACGTGTACAGTGTACGTACAGGTTTGGAGTGGTTTTGATATCTAGTGTACGTGTACAGTGAACGTACAGTTTTGAACTGGTTTTGATATCTAGTGTACGTGTACAGTGTACGTACAGTTTTGAACTGGTTTTGATATCTAGTGTACGTGTACAGTGTACGTATAGTTTTGAAGTGGTTTTGATATCTAGTATACGTGTACAGTATACGTACAGTTTTGAACTGGTTTTTATATCTAGTGTACGTGTACAGTATACGTACAGTTTGGAAGTGGTTTTGATATCTAGTGTACGTGTACAGTGTACGTACAGTTTTGAAGTGGTTTTGATATCTAGTGTACGCGTACAGTGTACGTACAGTTTTGAAATGGTTTTGATGGCTTCACATTGAATTGACGTGAGGTTCTATCTAAACTGTTTCTTACCTGACCTTTCATCCGTGATCAGGCTATGTGCTATGTGCTACGTATGTATTTTTCGTGTGATGGATTAAACAAATGACGTGTCCTTTATTTTGTCTAGATCAGTTTTATCCGTTTCATCAAGTGACGTGAACAAAGTTAATATCTATGCAGTTTTATCTGTTTCATCCAGTGACGTGATCAAAGTGTATATCTATACAGTTTTATCCGTTTCATTCAGTGACGTGAACAAAGTGTATATCTATGCAGTTTTATCCGTTTCATCCAGTGACGTGAACAAAGTGTATATCTATGCAGTTTTATCCGTTTCATCCAGTGACGTGAACAAAGTGTATATCTATGCAGTTTCATCCGTTTCATCCAGTGACGTGAACAAAGTGTATATCTATGCAGTTTTATCCGTTTCATCCAGTGACGTGAACATCGTTTATATCTATGCAGTTTTATCTATTTCGTCCAGTGATGAGAACAAAGTTTATATCTATGCAGTTTTATCCGTTTCATCCAGTGACGTGAACAAAGTGTATATCTATGCAGTTTTATCCGTTTCATCCAGTGACGTGAAAAAAGTGTATATCTATGCAGTTTTATCCGTTTCATCCAGTGACGTGAAAAAAGTGTATATCTATGCAGTTTTATCCGTTTCATTCAGTGACGTGAACAAAGTCTATATATATGCAGTTTTATCCGTTTCGTCCAGTCATGTGAACAAAGTTAACTCATAATCCAACACCCAACTTACACAAAGATGATTGTTATAAATAGCAGGTGAGAAAAGAGTACTATGAATTGAATATGAGATTTTTATAAGTAAACTATCTTTTTCCCGCAGCTTCGCCCGCTACGATCCCGGTTAAAAACATTCTGTACCTACTCTCAGACCTACCGAATATAAACAGAAAATTTCATGGAAATCTTTCCAGACGTTTCGGAAGTGTATGGCAAGTAACACTTTGACACGAGAATTTTATATACAGGGTGTAAAAAATTGGTATAGGGCCCGTTAACTGGGGCTTCTACTCATAATTATTAACAAATTTCCCTAAGGAACCCATAGTCGCAAAAAAAAATTGACGCTCCATACAAACATACACAAAATTTGTAGATCAGCTGATCGTTTTGTATGAGAGTTCCAATTTTTTTTGCGATTTCAGCAAACTTGTAGAACAAACGTTGTTCAGTATGATGACTAGAAGCCCAAATTAACGGGACCTACACCAATTTTGTTACAGCCTGTACAGATAGCAAAAATAATTCACATCACTGTAAATAGCAGATAAGAAAAGATGACATATATTTTATCGTAATGATATTTCATTTCATTTATTTCAAGAACAAATTACATTGTGTTTGAAAGTACACAAACAATTACAAAATATAAATTAATAATAATAGCTAATACCTAAGAAAAATACAAAATGTCAAGTTTTCTAAAAGAGTTAAATAATAATAATAAAACAATTCATATAACACAATGTCGTAATGAAATTCACAAATACCACAAAACAAAACAAAAAATATTAGCATGTCATTGAGTATTAATAATTTCAAATAAATGTCGCAATAGTAATTATAATTGGCAATGTCTTTATATTCATGTTTTAAAATGGTCATCCAGGCTATAATAATTTTTTTTTCTATCAAAAATGACTTGAACTTGGACCGAAACTGACTTGTATATAATAAGTTTTTCAAATCTATTGGCAACTTGTTAAACAACCTAACAGCCTGATATTGTGAGCCGTGCACAACAACCTCGAGTGTTGGTTGTATCTTATTTACAACGTCCTGCCTTCTCGTAGATTCTCTTACTTGCCTTTCTTGTCTACTTTCAAATACTGTTATGTTTTTTGCGAAATTACACAGAACTACCATTATATATAAACTAGGTACTGTCAAAAACCCTAACTTTCGAAAATAATCTTTACACGATTCTCTTTAAGAAATACGTGCCATAGTTCTGATGGCACGTTTTTGCAGAACAAATGCTTTCTGTACATTGTAGCTGTAGCTGTTACCCAACAGCTGAATACTATATCTTAGTTTAGATTCTACGAGGGCATAATAAACTGTCTTTAAGTGATCCATGCTAACTTCGTCACGAAAACTTCTTAGGGCATAACATGCAGAACTTAGAGTACTTTCTATATTTGTCAGCTCACGTTTCCAGTTTAACTAAGCATCTATGTGAACACCTAGAAACTTCACATTTTCAGCTACTTCGATGCTATTGCCATTAGAAGGTACATTTAATGTTTTTTTTGTTTCGAGCAGTTGTACGAAAATAATAACATTGGTTTTACTTGCATTCATTGTAAGGCTGTTCATTTCAAACCATGTATTGAAATTTATCATTTAGACTGGTTAAATCATAAGCAGATAAAATGGCATTTGTGTCGTCGGCAAAGAAACAGATAAGAGCGTTTTTTCGTTGACGGGTTTAACTTTTTAAACTTTTAACTTGTTTCAATCATCAAGCAATGACTCTGGATCTGTTTCATTGCATAAGTGTCGTAGGTAGCATAAGTGACGTAGTACGTAGCTCGTAGCTCATGGCACGTAGCTCGTAGCACGTATCTCGTAGCACGTAGCTCGTATCACGTAGCTCTAAGGCGTATGAGCACTTAAAATTATCTTAGGTATCGGTTTTTTTCTGACCACGGCAAAGCCAACAGAAAGGGTTATGAATCTTATAGGCTATGTATGTATGTGTTTTTGATTTCTTACCTAAAGTACTAAACCGATTTTAACAAATAATTATAAATTAGTCACAATTTTTACCGGACAACCTCAGTATATCCAATATTAGTGCGAATCTGCTAAAATTACACTGAATTATCAATTTGTTATTTCAAGCAAAGGCAACCAAATAGTAGCTTATGCAACTGTTATGTAATACAGGTCTTAAAACACGAGTGTGTTTTAACGAAATTCGGCTTCGCCTTGTTTTGTTATAGAATTTATTTCCCCGATGATGTGGGTCGACTAAGATATCGCTGGAAAGATGAAGTCGCCAAAGATCTCACAGAGTTGGGAGTGCCTGAATGGTCAAACTTGGCACAAAATAGGATAGTGTCGGAGGCCAAGATCCACTTCGGGTCGCTGAGCCAGCGAAGTAAGTAACTACCTATATTTTTGGAGGTTTTAAAATGGCAAAGTGAGGAGTATAATTATATACAGGGTCTCAATAAAGGTACGCACTTTTTTTAACTGGAGCTTGTACTCGTGAAACTGAACAACTTTTCCCAAGAAACCCATTGACAATTCGTATTTGTTTTAAATTAAATTATTAAGTTGCGCGGAATACGCCAGAATAGGTGTCACCGCGCAGGCGGCGGCGCGGTCATTGAACTTTGTCAATACGCGGATACCAGCTGGGAGTTGTATTCTGAGCAGTTTGATAATTTATTTAAAAAAATTGCGAATTGACCATGGTTTTCTTTGGGAAAGTTGTTCAGTTTCGTGAGTACAAGCTTCAGTTAAAAAAGTGCGTACCTTTTTAAGACCCTGTATATCACATCAAAATTATGTATTTAAAGTACAGGATAATTATGGATTAATTAAGAGCGTTTTTTTTATTGGTTGGTCTAAGTTTTTAAACTTTTAACACACCCTGGACACTTCATACAACGGGCCAGAAATGACATTTCAAAAAGGAATGACGAAACAAACAAAATGGCGGCGATTTCCTATACGTTCGATAACCAAACTGTAATCAATCTGGGCGACGAGGGGGTGAGGTCGCAATCTAGAGAGCGGCAGGGAGTGTCCATACTGTATGTTAGTACTAATGTATATACTTCGCTTTTAGCTTGTTCTGATGCGAACGGTCGTAGAAATCCTTTGGGCAAGTCTATGTCCATGGGCGGAGGTCTTTCGGCTGATATGATGATAATAATGATGAGAACGGCCAAGTGTGTCTGCAAATATTTAAGGTACCTCGCAGAAACAAATCCTGACGTAGCTACCTAGCACTTTAAATACATTTACGAATTATTTCTTGCGAAGGGAAAGATTTTAAGAAAAAAAAGTAAGTGTGTGGTTTTATGAAACCACGGTAAAAGTGAAACTTTACATAGGACGAACGAAACGGCATTATCGTTACGCTACGGTACAGAGTACGAAACGATCATACCGTCAGACGAAAGCGAACGTCACGCGACATGCAACACACAGACGAAAAAATTGTGAGACGAAGTAATAATAGTTTCACTTTAAAAACCTCAGTTGAAAGGTTGCAGACTTTCCTTTTCAACCGACTTCCAAAAAGGAGGAGGTTTTCAATTCGACTGTATGTTTTTTGGGTATGTTTATAACGCGATATCTTCGCAGATTGTGAACAGATTTTTATGACTCTTTTTTTATTCGATAGGGTATACTCCCGAATTGGTCCCGTATAAGTTTTATCAAAGTCTGTGTAGAACTTTATAAAACAATTAACAAAAACCAAAAATAATAATACAAAATTGTACTAAGTTGTTGCGATGGAAATAGGTTTTTTTAACGTATTCAGCGTTTACAATTATAGTGATAGCAGTGAGTGGCCCGTGTAGGTGCCGTGTTATCGCGGCGTGACGAGCACAATCCGCACTTGCCACAACTGTTTCGGGGTCAAGTCGCACGCGCCGCCGGCCGCCGGTCGCCGCGCCGGCCGCCGCGCCGGCCGCCATCTAGAATACCCACCTTATTGGTATTGTACAGAGGCCAGCACATCAAGCTCTACACTCGCAGTGCGATTCTGATCCATACGCAATCGTCATAAAAACGTTACAAAGTCCTAAGTGTGTAGCTTGATGTGCTGACCTGTGTACATCGATTGTAATCACCGAGCGAGCGAAACGAACAAAGGATTTAGAATTAGGTGTTGCATTTATTTGTTTGCACTATTTGTTTGTCCGGGGATAACTTTTGAACACTTTATCTTTTTGTTGAAAATGGCACCATCCAATAATCTCTATTGCGGTCAGGTTGGCAATGGATAGGAGAAGATGGAGGCAATACGTGCGCTTCAAAGTGTATCAAACCACGATTCACAGTTATGAGGGACCGACTCCTTTTTTTTTTTTTTTTTATTAAAAATTTGAGTGCTTCGGAGAGATAGAGAGAGATCTAATTGTTATGAAATTTTCACAAATATTGGTATATATCTACAGTGTAGATTCTACACTAATACCACATAAAATAAATAAAACTGTGTTTTTAGTTTGTCAGCGACCGGTTTCGAACACCATCTTCAGGCAAACCAGATATGTTGGCACTTTTTCTTGAGTTTGAGTTTTAAAGACTCGAAAAGTACAATCAATTCAGCCGTGCTTGCTGTTTTCAGATAGTTGGTACTTTTGATTGTAGGTTCTTGGTGGAACAAATAACTAGATAATTTGTATGACTGAACTTGAATATGATTGGTTTGTGCGCGTGAACCTCAGTTCGAGGCAAACGGCCAGTTTTATTTAAATGTAAGTATGATAGGAAAACGTTGGTGTACGGAACGGTTTTGGGCCGCTACTTCCTTTCTGGGAGGTCGTGGTTCGAATCCTATACCACGTACTAATGTGTTTTACGAGCAGAATTTCGATTTTATATGTACGTTCATCCGATGCTCTTACGGTAAAGAAAAACATAGTAAGGAAACCCACACACACACACCAGCGAAGAAACTCGAAGGTTGTGTGTGAAGTCAACCAACCCGCACCGGTCCCGCGTGGTCGACTAAGGCCCGATGAAGTATGATGAAGTATAGAAGTAATACAACCCTGGATTTTGGACCCCGTGTGCGGAAAGAAACGAATCTTTCAGCAGTTGGTTCAAAAACCTGCAACTATCACCTATTGCATTATAAATAAACTAGGTGAGTTATTGATAGTATGCATAAAACTGTGAATAATTAATATTTTATAACAATTGTTCAAATGTTGCTTCTTAGAATATGCATGTTATAGTAAATGTATTTCCCTTTATTTACTATTATTAAGGTACACTTAAGCCCTCACACATCGTGGGGCGTCATAATTAATTAAAATAACACATCACATCATCACATTATTTACATTATTAGTTGTGACACTGCAATAAATCAATGAAATTAAATAACTACTTATCAGCCTGCTTTCGTATCTGATGATGGCGACCATCATCACTCCAGTCAAAAAACGTCCACTGCTGGACAAAGGCCGAGTTTTTTTTTTTTTTAATTCACAATTGGTAAACCCTTGACAACATCTCACCTGGTGGTAAGTATAGTATAATCTGGTATAGTTCCTTAGTCGTCTCTTACGACACCTACGAGAAGAGATGAGATGGCTCTGTTCTAAGCCGGGAGTCATACGGCATGATGATGATGATGATGATCTATCCGACCGATTTCGGTCATGGCGACCACTTCGACTCCTAGACATACTATACAGGTTACAACAATCAACTTTTCAGGGTTTTTTTTGAACTGTAATAGATACACAGTTGAAATTTTCACAGAATGTGTATTTCTGTTGCCGCTATAACAACAAATACTAAAAATTAAAAAAACGAAGGTAGGTCTTTATAAAAAAAACCTGTTTTTTATAGGTCTTTAGAAATAATTTTGATTTAGCTCTATCGTAAAAACGGTAATACACACAAGCGTGAAACTTGGTCTGATTATAGTAATAATATTGAAGTAAGACAACAAATAATAAAAATTGGCCAAGTGTGAGTCGTACTCGCGCTAAGGAGTCCGAACTGAATTACAAAAAAAATCAAAAAAAGCATTCTTTTGTCGCTAACGTTGATGTGTATGGTTTGTTATGTGAATAGGTATCATTGTCCTTATGCTATGAAGTTGTGTGGAGATGTGTGGTGGTACGGAACACTCTGAGTGCTAGTTCAACTCGCACTTGGCCGATATTTAATAAATATCATCATCATAATTAATTGTAACTTTACGCACCGGTTCAGATGAACAGGCTACATTTAGATATTTAAGTTTTTTCTTCAGTTACTCGTAAAGTGTACGGTGTGCCAGGAAATCAACAGAAAAATGTTGTATTCCAGTACATTATATACATATTACAGAAAGGTTTCTCTAGAGATTGTTTGAAGAATTGACGAGTAGGTATCTCGATTGTTTCTCAGATGACGACCAGCCTCGACCTGCTCCCCACTTAAGCAAAGGTTTCCCTCTTACGTAGGTACTTCAGCACTAAACACAGTGTCACGAGTCAATACTTCAACAATATTTTGAATAAGAAGCTAGGTAAATGTAATATTTTTAAGGGATCCGTACTTCAACCATAAATAAATTTATGGTCGATGGACCAGTATTCAAACAGGACCCAAATTCAAACTTACAAACCATACAAACGTAGTTCCGCTCTAATACAAAAACTGCATGCTGGATTGAATCCCAACTTTGCGAACGTATTGAGTAGACACATGTCGATGTTTGTAGTTAGATGTACTAATATTAAAAGGAAAAAATAAGAGCAGTTTCAAACTTTCAGTACAAAACTAATTTAAGCCTTCGCTTAGTTATGTTTAAATTTACTACGACGAAAACTAATTACAAACATTGATATGTGTCTACTCAATATATTTGCAAAGTTTGGATTCATTCCGGTATGTGTTTTTGTATTAAAGCGGAACTACGTTTGTATGGAAACTCGAGCCTCCTGGGCACCCTTAAAGTATGTTGTCATAATTTTTCACTTAATAATTTAAAATTAAATAGCGATCGAGATATATATGTGGCAGGCAAATTGTACGATTAGTCATTTCACAAATGTTCAGGCAAATTGTATAATTGGCCCGTATACGGTCAGGCAACATGTAAAATACTCTATGCTGATTTTAAAATGAGCAAAAAAATGTATCATTAGTCATTTTACAAATGGTTAGGAAATTTGTAATAATTCTTCCGTACGTAAACGTCCAGGCAAATTGCAAAATTCTGTACGCAGATTGTAAAATGTCGAGCCAGACAAATTGTAAAAATGCCGTACGGCAGATTGTTAATGAGCGAGCGATGTTAGGTTTGATCAGGTTTGATTGATTTAACAGTCAAATAGCCTCGCGAAGCGACGTTCCCCACCTCGCGATTGTATAATTTGCTAGACCATTTGTAAAATAACTTATCATACAGTATGGCTGTGGCATATACACAGGTACATTTATATAAATGGCAATCGATATTGGTGCTCTCTACCCTCATCAACGATTAAATTACAATCCAATCTGCCCATAATTACACGTTTTCAATATGCTTTCATCGTCTATTTAACTACTTAAAAGTTACGTAATAAAAGCCTCGGATGTTTCAAAATAAATAAGTTGTGGGGAATTCCTTTCAACCTCGTATTGTTATCTTATTTGCATCTAAATCGCTATCTTTATGTATAATCGTTGACAAACTATTCTTTGAGACAATGAAAATTAAAGTGATATTTAGGTTATTGTGGTATTTTAAGAACAACTTTTGTAGTAGAAAGCAAGCTATCTATGTATATGAAAAAAAATCGTGTTAGTTACACCGTTTATAACTCAAGAACGGCTGGACCAATTTTTATGAATTTTGTGTTTTTGCATTTGTCTTCGTCAGGAATAGGATAATAAATATTAAAATATTTTGATATTAATCAATAAAAAATTTAGGGTAGGGTAGTGTAATGTAGTGTAGTGTATTTAGGGTAGGGTTGGGTAGGGTAGTGTAGGGTAGGGTAGTGTAGTGTAGGGTAGGGTAGTGTAGAGTAGGGTAGGGTAGGGTAGTATAGGGAAGGGTAGGGTAGGGTAGTATAGGGTAGGGTAGTGTAGTGTAACGTGGAACTTAGTTCGCCGGGACAGCTAGTTATATACAAATAATCCCAATTATACAATTTCAATAACACCGAAAATAAACTAAGATAAAATATTTCTCGAAAATCCTTAACACTTTTAGGTTCAAGCTTTAACACGAAAATAACATTAATTATTTCGTATTTTTCATTTGATTACCCTTTTATTTGATGCCCAAATCATTGTAAAAAATAACTGGTCCACCACGTCACTTAACTAACCATGCATTGTGCTCCAAAATTTCAGCTCAATCGAAAACCGGGAAGTGGTTTTAATATAGCTCCCAAGATTTATATGGAGCAAAAAAAGCCTATAAAAACACGTTTATTTTTCGGGAGCTATATTAAATTTCCACTTTTTTTTATTTGTTGGTAAATCGCCCGTAATAACACATATTTTTATTTGTTGGTAAATCGCCCGTAATAACACATATTTTCAAAGGTTGGTCAGTAAGACAGACGGACGTACAGCATAGACATAGTAATAGGGCCTACCACGGTAGGAAACCCAAAGAAACGTAAATATTGTAAATGTGTTTGTATGTTTGTTACCTTTTCACGCTACAACGCCTTGACCAATCTTTATGAAATTTGGCATGCAGGTAGCCTGTGTCACGGGGAAGGACATATGCTACTTTTTATCCCGGGAAAATAGCATAATCTGATGCAGTTCCTGAGGGCACTAAAAAAATACTCGATTGTTGTGATTTTTTGCACAGAGATGGTTGAGTAGGTGGAAAACGACATAATTTACTAATCACCCTTAAAGACAGCCATAAAAATGACGTCCACGCGGGCGAAGCCGCGGGAAAAAGCTAGTTCCTAATAAACATTACAGTGGTTACAAAAAAATCATAGGTAGGGTGTCCAAGACAAATTGAAACAGAAATCAAATTCCGTGATTCTTGCACCACACACACACACTCACACACACACACACACACACACACACACACACACACACACACACACACACACACACAAACACATCGTACTTTGATAGTTTTTTTCTCTACTTGTAATGTTAGGTACTGTTATTTTGTTATTTCTCTACTCTCATTTTTTATTTAATTTATTTCCAATATTATGTGTGCGTGTTTGGTGACAAGGAATCAATAAATCTCTTATGTCAAATGAAAAGGGAGACAATAAAACATTCCGCAAGTCGCCTATGGTCTTCCGGGGGAAGTGTTTCAGTTCCATGGGTGCAATCAACCCCGGCGGGGTCACGGCTCCACGGGCCCCTAAGTTAACCGCCTCCGTAGCTCAGAGGCAAAGTTCACTGGCTTTACACAGGAGGTCGCGGGTTCGATTCCCGGCGGGGTCAATTGTAGGACTCGGTTTGGTTGGTGGTAGGGCATTTTCTAAGTCCGTCTGGCTAGCTACCACCATCTTATCTAAGTCTTGCCGCCAAATATCAATGTTGATATCATTGGTGTGTTAGGGCATGAAGATAAGATAGCCAGTTCCCCATTGCGTTGGGGAATCTTGTTTCGCGCGCTTCCATCTTCGGCATCATCGTCACTTACTACCAGGTGAGATGTTGTCAAGGGTTTACCAATTGTGAATAAAAAAAAAGTACTTTCTTATCAAGCTTCTGTTCAACGAGGAGACACAGATATGTTTGAATGTAGACGTACAATGTAGGGGTAGGGTAACTAAAGCCATTCGCGTCCGGGTCGCGAAGGGTACGGCTTGAGAAGGGTACCACCGAGCGCCGAGCGCCGAGCGCCGAGCGCGCGCCCCCGGACACTCGTAACATGACGCGTAATCACCACACAATCAGCCTGCTACAGTTAGTCTCAGCTGTATCTAGTCTGAATTAATTCTACTGTCTATGCGTGTCTGATCGTTTCGTTTTTGAGACTTATAATAAAGAAATAATTTTCGAAAAACCTAAAAACTTTTACGGAGGATTTTCCTTTCGGCAACCAGGAGTTTATTCTCTTCCTCAAGTGTAAGTGTCCAAGCCTCACATCCATACATTAAAATCGGTCTTATTACAGTCTTATAGATATAAACCGCACAAGACCGGGACGAATGGCGAGTTCTCGTGTCGGAGGCCACGACACACTTTGGCTCGTTGAGCCAGCGGAGCAGTAGTAAAAACTTTTAGGTACAAGCTTTTAATATTGCATTGTCACGCGATATACATAAGCATGCAAAATTTCAGCTCAATCGGAAACCGGGAAGTGGGTCAAAATTAACTTGCAAGATTTCAGCCCAACAAACATACATACATACATACATTGCAAGTTAAATAAAAGCTTTTAAAATTGCTTTTGCCCGCGACTTTGCCCGCGTGGACATCGTTTTTATGGCTGTCTTTGAGGGTACGTGGTGCGCGAGCCACAAGCGGTTTGCGAGCGTGGACAATAGTTTTCTCCAAACCCCTATCCCAGATAAAGAAAGAAAGATCCAGATTTCATTTTCCACTCCCTCAACCATGTCTGTGCAAAAAATCACAACAATCAATTTTTTCGTTGCGATGTTAATAAAATGAAACAAATTGCTAGTATTATTGTGAAAAAGTGTGGGTTGCTCGATAAACGAAAAATATGGCACAGAGCGCCCCACGCTTTTTCACAATAATACTAGTAATTTGTTAATTATTATTTTCAACTTATATTAATAAGTCTACAAAGTTTAAATTAAATCTGTCCGTTTAAAGTGGGTCAAAATCGAGTCCAAAGGAGTCGGTAACAAACATACAGGTGAAGCTAACAAAGGAGTCGGTAACAAACATACAGATGAAGCTAACAAAGGAGTCGGTAACAAACATACAGGTGAAGCTAACAAAGGAGTCGGTAACAAACATACAGGTGAAGCTAACAAAGGAGTCGGTAACAAACATACAGATGAAGCTAACAAAGGAGTCGGTAACAAACATACAGGTGAAGCTAACAAAGGAGTCGGTAACAAACATACAGGTGAAGCTAACAAAGGAGTCGGTAACAAACATACAGGTGAAGCTAACAAAGGAGTCGGTAACAAACATACAGGTGAAGCTAACAAAGGAGTCGGTAACAAACATACAGGTGAAGCTAACAAAGGAGTCGGTAACAAACATACAGGTGAAGCTAACAAAGGAGTCGGTAACAAACATACAGGTGAAGCTAACAAAGGAGTCGGTAACAAACATACAGGTAAAGCTAATAAAAGCGAGATAAAACGACTATTTTAGGGTTTCGTACCCAAAAGGTAAAAACGGGACCCTATTACTAAGACTCCGCTGTCCGTCCATCTGTCTGTCTGCCGTAAGTCGTAGTGACAGACTAGGCTATGTTTCTTGAACCGTGATAGCTGGACAGTTGAAATTTTCACACATGATGTATTTCTGTTGCCGCTATAACAAAAAATACAAAAAAAAAACAGTTTACCGGTTTTTTTTTCATTTCCCTCAAGAACTCTATTGGACTATGCTATTTTCACGGGATCAAAAGTAGCCTATGTCCCTCTTCGTGACACAAGCTACCAGCATGCCAAATTTCATCAAGATTGATCAAGGTGTTGAAGCGTAAAAATGTAACAAACAAACAAACACATTTTCACATTTATAATATTAATAGTTTTTGCCCGCGGCTTCGCCCGCGTGGACATCATTTTTATGGCTGTCTTTGAAGATGAGTGGTGCGCCATCCGCAGATCTCTCAGGAACTATATCTGACTAATATTCTGATTAGCAGTCTAACTATGTCACTTCCCACCCGCTCAACCAATTCAATGCAAACAATAACTTGAATCCGTTGCTCCGTTGCGACGTCGACTGCGCGAGCGTAGAAATGATTTTTCCCCAGATCCTTCGGGAACTATGTCAGGATAAACTAATTATTCAATTATGTCATTTCCCATCCCTTTATACATATCTGTGCAATAAATCACAACAATCCATTGTTCAGTTGCGATGTTGAAGAAATTAACCAAAAAAATAGTATATTTTTTCAGTTCCCTCAGGAATTGCATCGGACTATGCTATTTTCACGGGATAAAAAGTAGCTTATATTCTTCCCAGTCAAACAGGCTACCTGCAGGCCAAATTTCATACAGGTTGGTTAAGATGTTGAAGCGTGAAAAAGTAAAAAACAAACAAATAAACAAACAAACACATTTTCACATTTATAATATTAGTAAGGATAAGGATGCAGTGCAATTTTAACATCAGGAGGTTGCGGGTTCGTTTCCGGCAGAGTCTAGTTGGTAAGACTCGGTTTGGTTTATGGACGGGGATTCCCTTAGCCCGCCTGGTTAGCTACCACCTTTTTTGTAAGTCTTGCCGCCAAACATCAATCGTAGAAGACGCCATAAGCCTTCCCCGCGATATCACTTCCATAGTGAGAGTTGTTTTGACAAGAGAGACAGATACATTTGTTTAGTTACCAAATAATGTTGTTTGTTTAGATTTGAACTGAAGCTGTTGCAGGTTAATAACTTTTCTCAAACATTCTTGGAAATTTGAGCATTATTTTTACAACCTTCTCTGAGATAAATCTAAATTGCTGTACTGGCCAAATACATGCGAGCAGCGGCCGGCAAAAGTTGAATGAAAATCTATATTTGTCGTGTTTAGCGGCCAAAAAAATTAATGTAAACTCATATTTGTCGTGTAATTGAAAAATGGAAGTACATTTGACTCCGAAACACGGCAATGAAGGAGGTAACTTATCAAAAGTTTTATTTTAATTTTGCAAATAAAACGCTGTTTATTGAAAAAAAAAAACTTTGGCGCGTGAAAAAATATTGTCGTTCGTTGTTCGTCATTGATTTTGAAAAGTAATTAATGAAGTTTTAATTTCCGCACATTATTTGTGAAAAGTACTATACAAGCCTTGGTCACAACTAGGCATTGAATGGCTTACGTATTTGTGCCTTGGCTTCGCCGCGGCCCACGTTAACACGTTCGTCCATCAATGCCTCTTTTGCTGGCCGCTGCAGTAATGTACTAATATTGTAAGGAAAAAATAATTTTATATCACAAGTTATGTGAGATAGTATACATATATTATTTTCAATAAAAATCATATTATATTTTCAGTTTACCGCATTCAGACAGACAGGCGCGGCGGAGGAACTTAGTTTTATTTTTGTAACGTAACAAGCAAGCGACTCTAGCTGCAGTAACCACTTCTTGAGCATCTACATCACTGACGTCGTCCCACTGTAGAACTTCAACACCAACCACCTTCGTGGCGTAATGGTCAGTCCATTCGCTTTACACCAGGAGGTCGCGGGTTCGAGTCGGTTTGGTTGGTGGTAGGGTATTTTCATAGCCCACATGGTTAGCTTACCACCGATCTCATCTCAGTATTGCCGCCAAACAGTGTTAACAGCATTGATGTGTTCTGGCTTGATGATAAGAGAGCCACATCCCCATTGTGTTGGGGAATCTTGGTAAGCTCGCTTCCATCTTCGGCATCATCGTCACTTACCGTCAGGTGAGATGATGCCAAGGGCTTATCAATTGTAGATAAAATAAAAAGCAACACAGTCTTTATCACGCCAAACCATTACAGAACAAGGCAGAGTTCAAGCAAAGTTGGTGCAGTGACATTGCGAGCCCGCACCACAGACTATACAGACACGCAGCGGTAGCGTCACAGGTACCTACGTGGCGTCAGTTACGACCACGGATCAGATAAATAAGGTTGGATTGGAAATGTGCGCTGGGCAAGCGCGCCTCAAGTATGATTAGACAATCATACTTAACCGAAGCACGCGTTCATACTTTTTATTTGCGTGTGGTTGTGTGTAACGTACAGACTCTCGAAATGGTGTGAGACACAATTGCAGCCCTGTGTTCTAAGTGTGTTTTGTTTATTAGTGCGCGCAATTCGTGTATATGTGTTAATATTGCTTGTGTAGTGGAGTTGATAGGTGGGAGACAGGCGGCGACGCTGGTTTTCAAACAAAAGTGTGACTATTGCCAATCCAACCATATTTATCATATCCGTGGTTACGACCACCGCCGGTGAACTCTGCTCCTCGCTGAGTTACTGTGCTCGTTAAAACGCGCGTACCTCATAACGTTACTTTTAGTACCTCAATGGCCACATCAAAACAAAAGACTGTCTTTGCTGTTGTGCAGTCGTGCAAAGAGACTGTAAAAGTTTCTGCTTCGAGCACTATGAGAAAACCAGCCAAGTTAGAGTCGGACTAGCACTCCGAGGGTTCCGTACCGCTACACCTCTCCTACTACACAGTATAATGACAATCATACCTATTCACATTACAAACAAAAGACATCAACGCGAGCGACAAAAATATGCTTTTTTGTTATTCAGTTCGGACTCCTTAGCGTCAGTACGACTTACACTTGGCCGAATTTTAATATTTTTTGCCTTACTTCAGTATTAGTACTAATAACACCAAGTTTCAGGCTTGTATGTATTACCGTGTTCTTTATTTTCTTACTTTTAGTAATTTTTAGTTTTTTTTGTTATAGCGGCAATAGAAATACACATACTGTCAAAATTTAAACTTTCTTCCTATTACGGTTTATTAAATACAACCCGCTGATAGACGGACAGATGGACAGATAGCTGAGGCTTAGTAAAAGGGTCCCGTTGGGCGTACGGAACCCTAATAGTTTTGAATAAAAAAACCGACTTCAAACAGGAAACTAAGGTTCCCCTCGATTTTTCTAGGATGCCATCATCAGATCCTGGTTTCCTTATCATGGTACCACCCTTGAGATATCTCCTTTCCAACAGAAAAAGAATCATCAAAATGGGGTTCGTAAACGATAAAGTTATCCGCGAACACACACATAAATATACACACACACACATATATATATAGGATGACTTTTAATTAGTTCTTGATAGCAAAGGATATGAATGTACTCGTGATTACAAATAACTTTCCCAAAGAAACTATATGTCGAATATGAAAAAAAATTTTGGTCCTTGATACATTTTTGCCGATTTGATAACTTATTATGTATCGAGGGCGAAAATTTTTTTTTCATATTTCACATATCGATGGTCTAGAAGACAAACGTGATAATTACAGACTCATCAACTTTTCAGGGGGACTGTTTTTAGTAACTTAAAAGTTCTAGATACTATAACTTAAAATTGAACATTGGAATCGTGTATATACTGCCTATATTTGGTTAGGGTATTTATCTTTTTAATTATTTATCATTAACTTGAACATCAATATCCCAAGGTATCAACAAAAAAATCAAAATAGTAAAAAAGGACATTACTTAGTATGTTTGTACATAAACTTTAATACATAATGTTCACTTAACACTTCCGTGTATTGTATATAAAGTTAGTTTTTATTGAAATTTAATGTCGTTTGATGCCGGCTTAGAATAGCATCACCTGTTTCTTTCCCGTGGGTGTCAGAAGAGGCGACTAAGGCACTCAAGTCGAGGGTTTGATGTATTGCAATCTTAGGCGATGGGCTGATAACCTGTCATTAACTGTGATACACAATTTCTGAGATGATCGTCAACATTATCGGATGTGATGAAAACGACCTTTTAGGTTTTTAACGCTCTGCCTACCTCGCAAAGGATAAAGACGTGATTGTAGGTAGGTATGTATGTATGTTGTTAAAAGTTACTGCCGATGTATGAAAAAAAAAATACAATTGGTATTAAATTTTCTTTATTAGCAAATCAATCAAACCTTAAATTTTAAGTAATGAAGATTAACAGTGGATTCGTATAATCGTTTTAAACTTAATCACAGTAAAGCTTACATATTACCCGTATTCGATGTACTAGGTAGTGGTGACTGTCTAGAAGTGCGTGAACTTTGCATATAAATGGGTAAAGTGTTAACTTGTTCTTCAGGAATGGTGCTCAAGGCTTTATTTAGATCATCAATTGCGTTAGCGGTTTCTGTAAGAGCGTCGGTCGTTTTTGTTGGAGAGTCTGCGTTTATTTCAGGCAGACACGGCAGCACCTGGGCAGCGGAAGCAAGCAGTGAAGCAGCGGGAGCTTCAGGGGCTACTGCAGGAACGTCGGCGTTTACTTCAGGCGGGGATGGTGGCACCGGGGCAGCGGAGACGAGCAATGAAACAGCGGCGGCATCAGGGGTTGCTGCAGGAACGTCGGCGTTTACTTCAGGTGGGGACGGCTGCCCTTGGGCAGCGGAAACGAGCAGTGAAGCAGCGGCGACTTCAGGGGCTACTGCAGGAACGTCGGAGTTTTCTGCAGGCGGGGACGGCAGCACCGGGGCAGCGGATGCGAGCAACGAAACAGCGGCGGCATCAGGGGTTACTGCAGGAACGTCGGCGTTTACTTCAGGCGGGGACGGCGGCACCTGGGCAGCGGAGACGAGCAGTGAAGCAGCGGCGACTTCAGGGGCTACTGCAGGAACGTCGGAGTTTTCTGCAGGCGGGGACGGCAGCACCGGGGCAGCGGATGCGAGCAACGAAACAGCGGCGGCATCAGGAGTTACTGCAGGAACGTCGGCGTTTACTTCAGGCGGGGACGGCGGCACCTGGGCAGCGGAGACGAGCAGTGAAGCAGCGGCGACTTCAGGGGCTACTGCAGGAACGTCGGAGTTTTCTTCCTTCTTATGATCATTGTTTTCTATTTCCAGGCTTCTCTTCCGTTTCAGTGTATTATTTGTACTTTTCTTCTCCACTTTAGCACACTCCATTCGCCCTGAAATTAAAACATTTATTAGTATATAATGTAAGTACCCAATACCATTACTTACTTTGTTCAAATTACGACACTTACTTAGGTTTACTTTAGGCGGGGACGGCGGCACCTGGGCAGCAGTGACGAGTAGTGAAGCAGCAGCGGCAACGGGAATGTCAGCATTTACTTCAGGCGGAGACAGCAGCACCGGGGCAGTGGTGGTGGAAACAGGATACTCGATACATTCATGTGTTGTCGTGGATGATTTTCTTTTTGGAGTTTTTCTAGAATGTGGTTCGATCTGTAAATCAAAACTTCTCTTTTCTTTCTCCTTATGATCATTGCTTTCTATTTCCAAGCTTCTTTGCCGTTTTCGTGTATTATATGTAATTTTCTTCTCCACTTTAGCACGCTCAATTCGCCCTAAAATTAAAATATTAATTAGTATGGTAAATAATAACATTATTATGTTCAAAATACCAGACTTCAAAGGTCAAGGTTAGTAATTTATTAATGGCCTTTAAACTACTTTCCGTCTATTGCCATTCGTGACAACTGAACCTATAAAATCACTTACAATTATTACTACGTATAAGACAAAAGTATTAAGTGCGCTTATGATAAAGGTCAACGTAAGTATTGTTTCTCATGAAAGACAACTATACCTATAAACTTGTTTAAACTATTTAATAATTAATCACAATAATGTTATTCAGACTGTATTTATTTAGATGTCATCTCATCTTATACGACAATGTAAGTAAATAGCTATTAACACCCAGCGAAAACCGAAAACTTACCAGGATGCCTGGTGTTAAAGTACCTACCTACCTACCTGCCGTACGACTTCTTTCATTAGCACAAAACCTAATATTCACAAATACCTACCTAGTTAACGTGTGTTCGTCAATTACGATAACCATAAGCAATTATAATAAATTGATGACTTACTTTGAAAAGTAGGCATAAATCTCCAATTTTCGTCGTCTTCCATTTTTGCATCACTTACTCACAGCAAATAGAGTATTGTTGTTGTTCTAATGTATCACTAAAGTAATTTTTGAGACACTAAGAAAACAGTAACAGGAAATGAGCACCCAAAACAATTAAAGAATTAGTAAATCCACCGGTAAATCCTAATCCCGTGACGTTATGCGTAAACAAATACCTAGTGCAAGTGTGCGGTGAGTACTGAGAGGGGTGAGGGGCGCGCTCGGCGCGTGCCGGCCGCCGCCGAGCCGTCCGCTAATCATCGGTATCTTTCGTCAAAGTTCATGCAACGTCAAATCGCGCGCCGGCCGGTTTCCGACTAGTCGCTATGACAAGATTCCCGCCAAAATAAAATCATTTCATTTTCCAATACTAACATCCGATAATGTGAAATGCAACGTATAGTATGAAAATATCAATCATATTAATATACTTTTTAATATTTGTCAATAGCTTGGTAATCAACATAAATAACTTTAATACTCTCGGGCTCCTACTGTTATTTTAGTAGTTTGTGGTTAAATCGTTTACAACATTTGTCTACATTTTGTTCTTTCTTGTCTGTTGTTTTTAAAGCACTTAATATATTTTACTATTTGCTGACGAGTGTTCAGTAGTATTTAAACCACTTAAACCATTTGTCTACCGGCATCTTGGAAAGATTAACATCGTTTAATATAATTGGGAATCTAAATTGGCCAAATGATAAAAATAATAAAAACATTTAGCTTATTTGTCTATCGTGGTGAATGCAAGCGAAATGTTATAAATCTATTTATCATTTTTTATGATTTAAATTGATGGTAAATAATGATAGTTATTTTATTTGGCATCAAAATGACATCACTTGCTATAAGTGTACACCTACAGTTTAGGAAGAAAGAGACGGAATTAGGATATTTGGGTAAGTGCAAACGGTAGAGCATCTTCATTTAATACATTTGGCATTAAAATGTCAAAATATCGAAATTTTGTAATTAGCACGTTTGTCTTCTAGACCATCGATATAGTTTCTTTGGGAAAGTTGTTTGTAATCACGAGTACATTCATATCCTATGCTATCAAGAACTACTTTGAGGTCACCCTATAAATACGGTCGAATTGAGAAACCTTCTCCTTTTATTGAAGTTGGTTAAAAATAAACTATAGGTACAGCACCGTGGTGCATACTTTCTCGCGAAGCCCTCTGGTATACATAAATGCGCATTAAAAACACGCCTATCTAGTACCTAGTAGCAAAGAAAATAGACTTGATGAAAAATTTACAAATAGGTAATCTGGGTATGTACAGAAGAAACTTATTATTACATTTTTATGGAATACCCAGTGTAAAAAGCGTTATGAAGTTCTAGTAACCCACAAAGTTTCATTAAAGCCGTTAGAGTCATTTTTGAGAAAAAATAACAAAGACCCTTTGGATTTGTATCGTCACTTACCGCCAGGTGACATGTTGTCAAGTGTTTACCAATTGTGCTTAAAAAAAAGTACCTTATACCGATTTTTTCTGTAATAATGATGAACATAGTAGTAGGGTGTATATAGTTATAGTAACATATAAAATTTTATTAAAATCGTTATAAAGCTATTTTTGAGATTTTTTTTTTTACTACGGTGACAACCCTAAGAATCGGGATAGAAAAAAAATTACACACATACCGACTTTTTTTTTGGTTTCTATTAGTGTAAAACAATCGCTCCCCTTCAAAATCTTAACTTATTTTCCTTCGTCGCTCGAAACTAAAAATATAGCTATCTGTCTTCTCCAAGGAGTCCATGACATGTCAATGAAACATCCACGTCACAGCCCTAATGTCACAATTGTGTTGTGTATCTACCTACGATATCGTAGGTGGCGTAACGGTTACGGCCGCTCCCTTCTGTCCGGGAGGCCGTGATTTGAATCCTGCCACGTACCTTACGCTCTTATGGTGAAGGAAAACGTCGTGAGGAAACCTGCACTCGAAGGTTGTGTATGAAGTCGACCAACCCGCACTGGGCCCGCGTGGTCGACTAAGGCCCGATCGCCTTAATTCAGGGTAGGCTCGAGCCCCTCGGTCGGGACGTATATGAGCTGATAAGAATAGAAGAATCTACCTACGAGTATACAGGGTTTAACAAAATGAACATAGTACCCGCTAACTAGGGCTTCTACTCATCATACTGAATAACTTTTTTTGAAGAACGTGAGGCTGTTTGACCATCTGTGTGAGGCCGCCGATGGGGCTCAACTAAGGTACCCGTCTGCCCAACTGGTCCTTCTGGGGGACTTCAATGCCCACCATAAGGAGAGGCGGTTCCCGTTCGGAAAGACGGACCACGCTGGGAGAGAGGCACTCATACTCGCTTTGTCGCTAAATCTTTCCCAGCTGGTAGACCAGGCGATGCGTGTGCTCGACGTTGATGGCCAAACGGAAAATTGTTTGGACCTTCTAACTAATTAGTAATCTGTGCTTCTGCTGACAACTAAACCAGACCGCTATAATGTGTCAGTATCCTCACCTTTGGGTACGTCTGACCATTGTCTGGTGAAATCTGTACTGTCTTGTTCACCTCCCGATCTCAGCCCTAAGGGCACCAGACGGGTATGGCGGTACAAGACAGCAGATTGGGATGAGATGCGTCACTTTTTTGCATCTTATCCTTGGCGGCAGGCGTGTTTTTCTTCTAGCTATCTGTCGAACTATGCGACGGAAATCTCAAAGGTAATATGTCAGGCGATGAAATATTATATTCCATTTTTTGACATTCCTTTAGAGAATAAATCTCGCTCTTGGTTTATTCCGAATGCTCAGTTGCTGAGCACAAAGGCATACGGCTTACCAGGCGTGGGCTGATGCTCGGAGACTTGTAACTCCAGACACGCGAGACAAGGAGAAGGCAAACAACAAAGCCGCCAATTCCTACAAAAAAACACTGCGCAGGGCACGTTTGGACCATGTTAGCCGCATTGGATCAAAACTAGCTTCGAATCCTTCTGGGAGTAAGGCGTTTTGGTCCTTTGCTAAATCGGTCAAGGCGAATTTTGCCGCCACTGCTGAAACCCGATGGATCGCTGGCTCACACGGCAACTGGCAAGGCAAACCTGTTTGCCACTATTTTTGCCGAAAACGCTAGCGAATAGAATACCACCACAGTTACCTCCTTGCGCTTCTACTATGCCCCCTATTCACATCCGCCATAAAAAGGTACTCAAAACACTTCGAAATCTAGTAAAGCCAGTGGACCTGACGGTATACCAGCTGTTGTGCTAAAGAACTGCATGAGTTTTCTCCAGTTCTGACACGTCTGTACCGCCTCTCTCTTAAAACAGTTATAGTCCCAAAGTCCTGGAAGCTCGCCAACGTGTAGTTTGAGCCCAAAAAAGGCAGTCGTACAGACCCGGCAGAGTATGGAGCGTGTATTGAACACCTGCATTCTGGCATACGTAGAAGACAATGACCTCCTTAGTAATCGACAATACGGTTTTCGTCAAGGTCGGTCCACCGGAGATCTTCTAGTGTATGCTACACATATATGAGGTGAAGCCATCGAGGCTCTCGCGGTGTTTCTTGACATCTCGAATGCTTTTGAACGAGTCTGGCATGCTAGCCTTATTGGCAAGCTTCCTGGCAAGCCTGTGGGCTTGTGTAACTGGGCATCTCATTTCCTGAGCGAAAGGTCTATTCGAGTAGTTATTGATGGCTGCTCCTCTGTCCTATTGGCAATCGATGCCGGGGTACCTCAGGAGTCTGTTCTTTTCGCTACTCTTTTCCTGCTACATATAAACGATCTGCTGACACCGGGTATTATTGGGTATGCAGACGATAGCAAAGTTGTGGAAAGGTATTTAACCGGTGCACGAGCGAACGGCGCTGAGACGCTGTCTTTGAGAGATGCCATGATATCAGGTGTAAACCTATCGCTTCAGGCAGTGTCTGATTGGGGTGATGTCAACTACGTAAGGTTCGCATTGAACAAGCGTGTCTCTTTTCTGCTAAACGTAGTCCTTTTAACTTGAGTCCTTCTTTCCGGGGTGAATTCATTCAGATATCCGACTTCCTTGAGCTTCTTGCCTAATCTCAATTTCGGTCGATACATTGGGTCCAAGGCAAAAGTTCCTGCAATGAAGCTGGATATTCTCACTAAAGTGAGACGGTACACCTGGACAGCTTCTATATTATATCAAGCACAAGTCCGATATTGTTGTCACCTATGGGATGGATAAGCCCGTTATCACCTCGATACCTTAGACGCCATCGACCGATACGCCCGGAGACTCATTGGCGACGATGAGCTTGTCAAAAAAAAAGTTGCCTGTCTTTCGGTATTCTATCGAATTCATTTTGGAGAGTGTGCACAAGAACTGCACGACCTCATTCCCCCAGCTCCATTCCACATTCGGTCCACGAGGCGCAGGGAGAGGTTCCACCCCTTTGTTGTTGATATTCAGCCTATACGCACGTAGCGTTACGCTTCCTCATTAATTATGCGGGCAGCAATGGAGTGGAACTCCTTGCCTGTGTCTGTGTTTCCCGTCTCCTACAATTTGGGGATCTTCAAGGCATCTTCAAGGCGAGAGTGAATGGCCATTACTTGGGTTTGCGTGTACCATCCTCGACTACATCTTTACTTACCATTAGGTAAGATGTAGTCAAACTCACTCAAATTTTTAATTAATAAAAAATAAATATGTATAGGCAATTTACAAAAAAAATACTCAAAATTGGTACATCTGACCAATTTGTATGAAGATTCCAAAATTTTATAAAGAACTAGCTGTCCCGGCGAAACTTCGTACCATCTTACACTACACTACCCCACGTTACTACACTACCATACCCTACCCTACATAAGAACCTCCTCCTGACAATAACGAATTCGACAAAAAAAGAATTAGCGAAATCGGTCCAGCCGTTCACGCGTAATGCGATGACCAGAAGAAATGGCGGTCATCCTAACTAATATTATAAATGTGAAAATGTGTTTGTGTGTTAGTTTGTTTGTTACCTTTTCACGCTTCAACGCCTTGACCAATCTTAATAAAATTTGGCTCGCTTGTGGCCTGTGTCACGAGGAAGGACATAGGCTACTTTTTATCCCGTAAAAATAGCATAGTCCGATGCAGTTCCTGAAGGAACTGATAAAATATACTCTATTTTTGGTTAATTTCTTTACCATCGCAACGAAACAATTTACTGTGTGATATTTTGCACAGAGATGGTTGAGGGGGTGGATAATGGCATGATTTAGTTCCCGGGGATCTGAAGGAAATTCACGTCCGCGAAGCCGAGGGCAAAAGCTAGTTTTTGTATAATTACGAGCTGTCCCAGCGAACTTCGTTCCACCTTACACTACACTACCCTATACTACCCTACCCTACACTACCCTACCTTACGCTACCCTACCCTACACTACACTACACTAAACTACACTACCCTACATAAGAACCTTCTCGTGACAATAACGAACTCAACAAAAAAGGAATTAGCGAAATCGGTCCAGCCGTTCGCGTGTGGTGCGATGATCAGATTCATTTTTATATATATAGATTGGCGATGGGTTTTTGTAAATCCCTAACTATCGGTTCGTAACACCGATATCGTTATACCCCGTATCGCCGCGAATCGAACACCCACTAGCTGCGAGTACATCCCTTGGGATTTCAAGGCCAATATCTAATTCCGTACGATAAAAGGCTACGAATCAAATAATTTCTTCATACTTTTATATAAGATTCTGTGTAAATACCCACCCAGTGATAGATAAATGTTCCTTCCGTCCTCGGATATAAATTGTTACGTTACTTAGTATATAAATATAACTTGTTACGTTACGTAGTATATAAATATAACACATATATAAGTTGCCACATTTGGACATATAAGAAATAAGGGAAGGCATTTTGTCAGAAAGGTTTAACCCTCATAACGAGCGTGACTTTTATTGGCTCTTACCTTGCAGCATCCCCCCTTCAATTCATAAATTTTAATCAAGTATCCACACAATATTTTTCTCGTGTAACAAACTTTTTTTTCACAATTGGTAAGCCCTTGCCATCATCTTACGTGATGGTTAGTAACGATGATGCCGAAGAAGCGGGCTTACCAAGATTCCCCAACGCAATGGTGATCTATATCTTATCTTCAAGCCGGAACACATCAATGTTGTTAAGACTGATGTTTGGCGGCAAAGACTTAGATAAGATAGGGGTCGCTAGCCAGGCAAGCTTTTTAATCTTTTAACGTTTTTGATGGTAAGTATGAAATAATGAAGATGGAAGTGAGCTCACCAAGATTCCCCGACGCAATAGGGATGTGGCTATCTTATCTTCAAGCCGGAACACATCAATGCTGTTAACACTGATGTTTGGCGGCAAGACTGAGATGAGATGGCCCTACCACCAACCAAACCGAGTCTTACAAGTTGACCCCGCCGGGAATCGAACCCGCGAACTCCTGGTGTGAAGCCAATGGACTAACCATCACGTCACGGAGGCGGTTTAACAAAATTCATTTACCCTTTTACTTGATTCGAACTTTTCACGTTTTATTATTAACTATAGCTTTTTCCCGCGGCTCCGCCCGCGTGGACATCGTTTTTATGACTGTCTTTAAGGGTGATTAGTAAATAATGTCGTTTCCCACCTACTCAACCATCTCTGTGCAAAAATCACAACAATCGAGTATTTTTTAGTTCCCTCAGGAACTGCATCAGATTATGCTATTTTCCCGGGATAAAAAGTAGCCTATGTCCTTCCTCGTGACACAGGCTACCTGCATGCCAAATTTTATAAAGATTGGTCAAGGTGTTGAAGCGTGAAAAGGTTACAAACAAACACATTTTCACATTTATAATAATAAGTAAGCATTTTATAAATGTAAAATTTTGTCAAATAATGAACAGAGTCGGGTGAGCGGTGAGCACACATGTAACTCATAAATTTAATCTTAAAAGCAACAAAGCGTCGTACAAGATCGTCATGAGAAAAGTTGCGGAGGAGAATTGTCAAGTTGGACGAGTGGGGGGTGTGCGGGGCGCGGGGCGCGGAGGTCACGGATCAGCTGGGCGGCGGCCATATTGATTCCCGGCCTGTTTGATCGGCGCCGCCGCCCCCGCCCACGTGCCGCCCGCCCCGCCAACACACTTCGCCCATGGATTAATAGACGAGAACAACTTTTATGATTTCAACTCAAACACGACGTTTGGTCAAATATTACGCATTTAATAAGCACTATGGGATTCTTTTATTCGTCGAAGAACAAGCGTCGTCGGTGGCTCAACCGGTAACGACTCGGTCCTCCTAACCAGAGGTGCCCGGTTCAAATCCGGACGGCCAAAAGCACTATGGGATTTTTTTATTCGTCGAAGAAGAAGCAACGGTGGCTCAACCGGTAACGACATAGTCCTCCTAACCAGAGGTGCCAGGTTCAAATCCGGACGGCCAATGTACAATGAGTTTTTCGAAACTTACGTACATATACATCACCGATTGCTTTAACGCGGTGAAGGAAAACATCGTGAGGAATCCTGCACACACCTGCGAAGAAACTCGAATGTTGTGTGTGAAGTCGACCAACCCGCACTGGGCCCGCGTGGTCGACTAAGGCCCGATCGCCCTAATTCATGGTAGGCTCGAGCCCCTCGGTGGGGACCTATATGAGCTGATATGATGATGGGATTTACTTACATTCACTGTTTTCTGAATCTAAAGGGACATTGCTTTTCCGTTGCACATTTTCAATCGTTATTGTGTCAACCACAGACCACCATGTGTCAATAATGTTCATTTCTCAATGACAAGTAGGGAGTTGGAGTTGTTACTTTGTAAACAGGTGCAAACAAAAGGTCGTTTTTATTTGTTGACTCTATCATAGGATCTCTGTGGCGTAATGTTCAGTCCATTTGCTTCACAACTGGGTGTCACGGGTTCGATTCCCTGTATAAGGTCTTACTTTGTAAGACTCGGTTTGGTTGGTGGTTAGGCGTTTTCTTAGCACGCCCGGCTAGCTACCACCTTTTTCTAAGTCTTGCTGCCAAACATCAATGTGAGAGGATTGATGTGTGAAGATATACGTAGCATAGCCAGCCCCATTGCGTTGGGGAATAATGACTTTTAAAAAATATATAGAAATGAGAAAAATGTACAATTGAGAAGTAGAATATCAAGAAAAGGTAGTATTTCACCAATGACTTCTATATTACTGGCGTATTCAGTTACATCAAAGATTATCAGACTGTTCGTTCAGTCTACTTGCTAAATGCTGTGAACGAGGCTCGGCTGCGACTGAACGAGGCATACAGTTAAGGAGCGCCGTAGACGAATTTCGAGTGTTTCTTTTGCGCTCAAGAAGAGGCGCGTGCACGAGTAGGTCGCCAAGCGGGAGTAGGCTCCAGCCTACTGTACCTATGTTCACGAGGTACTAATTTATTAGCTGTCTTCCTTTTGATTGAGGGGTTCTACCCGCGACTCTGAACAACTGCACCCCGGGAAAGTATGGTCGACTCGCAAAAAAGATGACTTCTCAATCAATTCTTAAACAAATCGATCAGCTGACACAAGTCTTAGCGTTATAGACGGTAAGTTCCAAATATATTTTGAAATGTTTATATTGTAGTTTCATTTGATAACATGTGGATGTTCAAGTCGAAAAATTTGTTTTAAACACTGAAACGGCTTTTTAACAGACTTCAAGAAAGGAGGAGGTTCTTAACGCATGTCGATAAAGTCACGCGCCGTAAACTTCCGTTAGAGACTAGCGGTCAGCCGTCAATAGAGGATCGGACTGCATCAAAAATAAATTCTAAAATATAATTTACTAAATTGCTTTTACTCTTGAAGTTTCAAATATCCCTAACTTGTTTTGTTTTTCCATCACGTCTTCAGTTTTTAATTAATCAAATTCACAAAGTAAGTTCGTCAATGAAGCTAAAAATCTATGACGTCACTTGTGGGTATTTCAAACATTTTTAGAACAAAATTACGTATTTGACAGTTTAAAAGAAGTAACTCAAATGACTAGCATTCCGATCCCCTATTAAGTACATCCTCTTTGTTTTGTCACTTTGTGACGTTTGGCCCGGCACAGCCCTTAACAAAATGTCAAAGGATTAATTCATAATAATGTATCTTATGTCACTCAAGGCAGTGGACCTATGATACAATTTTATACATTCGGGGTTTAAATTTTTTATTTAAATTGGTTAAGTTATTAAGAAAAAATGTTTTCAGAAAAATTAAAATTTTTAAAAAAGCCCACACCGGGTGTAATTGAAAAAGGATGAAATAACTTTTTTAAGTCCCCCGACTAGAGGGAAGTAAGAAACAAAAGATAAATTTTTAAAAGCCAAGAAAATCCGTCGGGGACCGCCATCGCACTCTTTGTTCCCAATTTCAGTTTTAAATACAGCAATTTACCTAGGTTGTTCCGAAAATTGTTAGCCACAGAATAAATACAATCTCTTCTTTCCTGAAACTATTTTGAATTGACGGCTAATTTAATACAAATCTCCTTGGTGAAAGTCATTGGCCACCTATGTAGTTCCTTTTTTAATATTTTTAAAGATTATCTATCACTTTTTTTTTGTTTGCAATAATGGAGCTTTTCGTGCTATGATTTACTATGATATATAAACGAACCTTCAAGGAATCTCACGAAAATTTACAAGGTGCTTTTGAGGAGTCTGCTCCTGCGTTTGCAGCATTTACTTAATGGTTTCGTAAATTTAAACGTGGTCGAGAGAACCTAAACGATGACCCCAGACCAGGAAAATGTCATCAGAGTAGCTATTTAGCGGTGAGACACATGACATATGGGGTGATTGAGGCTGAACTGAAAATTGGATCACAAGCAGTTTCCGCCATCCTGCATGAACATTTTAAAGTTAGGAATTTATTTATGTATACAGAATTACAGAAGGTTTACCTATTCAATATGTTTCAGAGCAGAGAATGGTAGTCCCCGACGGATTTACTTGGATTTAAAAAAAAAATATCATTCGTTTCTTACTTCCCTCTAGTCGGGGGACTTTAAAAAGTTATTTAATTCTTTTTCAATTACGTTTTAACACCTTCCTGGGCTTTAAAAAAAATACTTTTTATTATAATATTCTTACGTTCAGTAAGTTCTCCTTCCCATTTAAAGCCCATACTTACTCTCAAAGATTTTGTTCTCCGTATGTCTTAGATTCTTTAAATTTTTCACAAATTTTTATTACATAATGTGCATGCTTTATGAGTTATATAAAGCTGCTGCGCCCCCTGATGTTCTACGGCTGTAAAACATGTCAAGACTTGCTCTGAATAACCTCACTAATTTATAAAGGGGTTTGAAAATGTTTGTATTGAGACTGGCATACTGGAGTCCGCCATATTTTATTTTATTTCAAAATGACGTCGTACAGTGAAGCCTATATATTTGGATAGGGGGGATACATACAAACAAACAAAAAATGTCATGTAACATAGTGTCCTAAAACGTCACGTTACGGAGATAATTGAATATATATATTCCATAATAATTTTGATTATTTTTAACTTCTATATTATGTCAGAAACGTGACACTTTTGGGCCAAAATGTTATATGACATTTTTTGTTCTTCTATAGGTCCTCTATCCTAAAACACAGGTTAGATTGTGCGACGCCATTTAAAAAAAAACCAAAATGGCGTATCCTTAGTATGCCAATAACTTTCAAACCCCTTTAAAAAACGACTGCACAAAAACATTACTCCTCTTTTTGGGCAGTCGGGTTAAAATGTATCCTATGTCACTTGCGGGATCAAGTAAAATCTAACGACACCTCGCCCTGCAAAATCCATCAAACCGTTTAGGCTACAGGGTCGACCAAGGAAACGGACATACATACATACATACATACACCCGAAAAACATTACCCTCCTTCTTGGGCGACAATTATACAAATCAAAAAATCACATCGGAATCGGTTGAATAGTTCCTGAGAAGCCCTCCAGCCCCAACTATCCTGCTAGAGCACCCCCTTGGTAGTCTACAGCTGTAAAACATGTCTAAAAAACTGTTCTTAAATGACACCTATATAATGCAAAAAAAACTCATCAAATTCGGCTAAATAGTTTTCAAGAAACCCTCACGTGCCAACCATCCTGACTGCTGCAGCGTTCTCTGATGGTCTACCGCCATAAAACATACCTAAGAACCTGCTCTGAAATGATGCTTTTTAAATGCAAAAAACGCTGCTGCAGCGCCCTTAGTGGTTTACTGCCATGGCTTAGAACATTCTCTAAAATGATACCTTTCAAATGCAAAAAACCGCAAGGTAATCAGCCCAGTAGTTTTTGAGATATAAATGGCAACATTCGTTTGCACACATAAACAAACAATCAAACAACCTATAACCCTGAACGTATAGCCCTTCTCGGTATATAATTAGGGAAAGGGCATTATTGGAATCCTCTTTTTTTTTTAAATTTAAAATGTCCCCAATTAACAACTATTTCCGATACTTTTTCCTTTTTAATGAGTGGATGTAAAGTGGGCGAAGACGTCAACGTCTAATGAATCTAATGAACAAACTATTTTCACGGCAATGGAATGGGGTAATTAGGATTAGCGTAAATAAAAACAAAATAATGAAGTAAACTATCTGAAATAAAATACTAGTTAATTATTAGAAAGCGTCTGAGCATAAATATACCAACGAGTACCTACACTAGATAAAAGGGCAGAGATTTGTTACCATAGATGGGTTATGCACTAACAAACCACATTTGAAAATCGAATCCATTTACACACACATTATAATAGGTACCTACCGAATGCTACTATGAAAAGAGATGCCAATTGGCATCTTTTTTTTGCTTCACTTTTAGGATGCATGTAACCTATCTACCTCCCCTTATATATAGCATATCTCTGTAAAAGGGTGTATAAATACACCTGCGGTAATGATACTAGATACAAGAGTGCATAAATAAACCTGCGAGTACTGATACTAGATACAAGAGTGCATAAATATACCTGCGAGTACTGATACTGATACAAGAGTGCATAAATATACCTGCGAGTACTGATACTAGATACAAGAGTGCATAAATAAACCTGCGAGTACTGATACTAGATACAAGAGTGCATAAATATACCAGCGAGTACTGATACTAGATATATATATATATCCTCCTCCTCAGCCGATTTCGGCCATGGCGACTGCTTACTACTCCTAGGCCAGGTGTGACGTTCGTGCGCTCTAATGTGGCTAAAATAGCCGATCTTAGCAGCAAATTCCCACGCACAGTGGGGGCACGTGAGAACGCCGTTCACAAAGTTGTAATTTATAGCCGATGGTGGTTGGGCTTTTATTTCGTCGCGTTTTTTGTCTAAGTCTATCCTGCGACGGTCTTCGAAAGAGTCAGTTTTTTTCTTTACCAAGTGTCGCCATTCGGGGCGCTGTGCCGCCAGTGCCTCCCATTGCGAGGGTTCAATGTCGCATCCTTTCAGATGATACTAGATACAAGAGTGCATAAATATACCTGCGAGTACTGATACTAGATACAAGAGTGCATAAATATACCTGCGAGTACTGATACTAGATACAAGAGTGCATAAATATACCTGCGAGTACTAATACTAGATACAAGAGTGCATAAATATACCTGCGAGTACTGATACTAGATACAAGAGTGCATAAATATACCTGCGAGTACTGATACTAGATACAAGAGTGCATAAATATACCTGCGAGTACTGATACTAAATACAAGAGTGCATAAATATACCTGCGAGTACTGATACTAGATACAAGAGTGCATAAATATACCTGCGAGTACTGATATTAGATACAAGAGTGCATAAATATACCTTGACTGACTCGGTGGCTCAGTGGTTAGTGCCCTTGACTACTGATCCGAGAGTTGTGGGTTCGATCCCCACCCAGGGCAAGCATTTGTGTGATGAGCAGATTTGTTTGCTCTGTGTCTGGGTGTTAAATATCTATGTATGTATGTATTTAAACGTATATAAGTATGTATATCAGTCTCTGGTAACCCATAACACAGGGAATCCTACTTTGGGGCCAGATGACCATGTGTGATTTGTCTGAGAATATTATTTTTATATTATACCTGCGAGTACTGATACTAGATATAAGAGTGCATAAATACACCTGCGAGTACTGATACTAGATACAAGAGTGCATAAATACACCTGCGAGTACTGATACTAGATACAAGAGTGCATAAATACACCTGCGAGTACTGATACTAGATACAAGAGTGCATAAATATACCTGCGAGTACTGATACTAGATACAAGAGTGCATAAATATACCTGCGAGTACTGATACTAGATACAAGAGTGCATAAATATACCTGCGAGTACTGATACTAGATACAAGAGTGCATAAATATACCTGCGAGTACTGATACTAGATACAAGAGTGCATAAATATACCTGCGAGTACCTATACTAGATAAAAGGGTGTATATTATACCTACCTATACTAGATACAAGGGTGTAAAAAATAAGGCTATTTTTTCTTATCTCGTATCGTATAATTCGAATTAAAACTTTAAAACGAGTTTATATTGATTTACTTTATTGAACACTATACTAAAATAAAAAAATGTTATTATTTTGTTTTTCATTACAATACAGACAAATCCAAGTAAATTCAATGATGCGATCTGTTTCTCTAAAATTATGAGAATAAAAAATAAATTTAAAAAATATCGAACTAAAAATAATCAATTACTTTAAACGTGTTCCAAAAAGTTGAAACTAACATTTTTGTTTTTTAAAAAAAAAACATTAATATACAACATTTTTAATAAGTACTTACACGTAAATAACTACAATATACAATCACTTATTTTAGAAGACATTGCAGCCAAGGTAAGTTTATTAACCCACAGTAATTTGAGTTTTTTAATCTAATTACGTAATAAAATTATGAAAACGTCGAATTAACGAAATTAGTACAGCGCAAGACGAGAGACGAGTGGGCAGAAAATTGGCCTTAAATTGTTTTTCTTTGTTTTTATTCCTTAGCTGGCACCGACTCTAAAAAGAACTGATTAGATATCTATCTATAGGTATACTCATCATCATTATATACAGGATGTAAAATAATTGGTGTAGGACCCGTTAACTGGGGCTTCTACTCGTCTTTGTGAACAAATTTGCCCAAGGGACCTGCAGTCAATTCTCGAAAAAAAAATTGGACCCTCCATACTAAATGCATAAAATTAGACAAATACAAAATAAAAATACAAATATTCTTTATTTGCCATTAAACAAGGTACAAAATTTAAAGACCGTAGACTCTCTTGTTTAGCCATATTATGTTATAGCATGCAAATTTATAACTAGAAACATAAAAAAGCAAGAAAAGAATAGATTAACAAACAAACAAACAATTAATTTCACTCCACATATAGAATACGAAAACATGTCAATATTTTAAATTAATTCACATCATGTCATGTTTAAATATAGTTGTAACAATAATTTCTATTAGGGTTATTTATGTGTCAAAAATTCATTGACTGAATAAAACATATTTTGAAGCAGCCACGCATGCAATTTGTTCTTAAATTTATTAAAAAGTAATGATGTAATATCATCAGATACTTTGTTAAATATTCTTTGTCCCATCCAAAAACAGTTTTTTTGAAAACTAGTGCTCTGGGGTATGTCCTCTACAATTAATCTGTTGGGGTTTCTCCTATTTCTTTGCACTCCATCTCTAGCCTCTTTATAGAATACCTAACGATTTATTTTAACGAATTTAGCCATTTCGAATATGTACAAGCAAGGTAACGGTAATATATTAAGCTTACTAAATAATGGTCTACATGAAGTGTCAGTCGCTATACCAAATATGGCCCGTATGCATTTCTTTTGCGAAATGAAAGCTTTGCTCACATCTGTGCTATTACCCCACATTATTAGACCATATCGAAGGACAGATTCGACGTAAGCATGGTAGGCTGCTACTGCTGTAGGTCTTGATGCCACTTTTGTTAATTTTGTAAAGGGCGAAAGTAAAACTATTCACCTTAGCACATACTCTTTCAATTTGACCTTTCCAATCTAACTTATCATCTATGATAATACCGAGAAACGTAGTCTTGTTAGTGCTCTGTAATGATTGTCCACTGTAATTAATATGTAATGAGTTTTTGGAATTATTGTAAGTAATGTAATATGTTTTATTTAAATTAATTTGCAAATTATTATTTTGTAGCCATTGAACTATTTTAAATATTGTACTATTTACTTCTTATTCATGTCTCTGTTATGTCATTTTCTTATCAGTTGCAACTATTACTGCAATGTCGTCAGCAAATAAGATAGTTTTATGATTGATCAAGTCAGGTAAATTATTAATATAAATTAAGAATAATAGTGGTCCAAGTACACTACCCTGTGGTACTCCGAATTCATTTTTCTGGAACCCAGATTGGTATTTTTTAGTCATGCCTTGTTCATCCAGTTTAGTGATTTCAACGCATTGCTTTCGATTTTGTAAATACGTTTTTAACCATTCATAGGCAGGACCTCGAATCCCATTGCTTTCTAGTTTACATAATAAATGCCTATGCGAAACAAAATCGAAAGCCTTAGATAAATCAAAAAGCTGATCAGCTGATCGATTTGTATGAAGAGTAAAAAAAAAGTCGATGTGTGTATATAAATGTACGTATAGGTATGTATGTAGGTAAAATTTCGATGGTTTTCAAGTTAAGTTTTTCTAGTTTTGTATGAAAAACGCATTTTTCAAAAAATGTTTTGTGATTTTCCAAAAAAAAGTTATACTATACTTGACGTGAAAAATACAGTAGAATCTTCCTCATTTTATCAGCTTTCCAACAAAGTTAAAAGTTAAGAAAACACAAATTAGTTGCAACAAAAATAATTGATTGCTGTCAAGGGGGTGTCTCAAGTACCGTACTAATTTTTCAACAATTTTCTGTTGAAAATAATCAAGTGAATCAATGATGCTAGAGTGCTAGATGGTCACAAGATGTCCGATAACGCGAAACACGATAAATCTTAGAATAAAAAACATGAAAATAATGTTCCTTGTGAGTGAAATTGACCAAGCCGCACTGGGCCCGCGTGGTCGACTAAGGCCCGATCGCCCTAATTCAGGGTAGGCTCGAGCCCCTCGGTGGGGACGTATATATAAGCTGATATGATGAATGTTTCTTGAAAATTTGTTTGGGACTTGTTTATTTAGTTTAGTTTTATTTATTTCACGTCACAAATTCATTATTATACATGTTAGTAAGTAGCTTATTAGAATATTAATATCTAGATACAGAATAATAGCTTACAAAATAAACACAATGAGGTACTTATGTCTGGTCATAACATAACTTGTCAGTAGTGATATGATCGTCAAAGAAATCAATCCAGAGAATCAACTCAAAAAAAAACTAATTAAATTACCAAAATGTTAAAGTAAAGTAGAAAACTACATTAACGCAGTAATAAAAGAATACATATTACATAAGAGTACATATCGGTATAAAATTTTAAAATGTCACAATTATTATTAAATTCTTTCAAAAAATTCTTCAACAGAATAAAATTTACTTTCAAACAAGAAGTCTTTCAACCGCAGAGTGGACGGTAGTTGCTCCTACATACTAGGCCCTATGACACGCGGGTTTCTTGTGGCCAGTGTAGTGTGTCGGGGCACACATTTTAATCGCCCAGTGTTTCTTAGTACGCCATTCAGGAATGTTGAGATAGTAATATTTTAATCCAACAGTCGTCGCGTAGGGGGACCGCTAAGTTGTAAATTATCAATAATTACTTGTAGTAAAGTGAACCAGTTGTATTCTGTTTTTATTTTATTTACTAAACGGTCCCCTAAGCGACGACTTTTGGATTAAAATATTACTACTTGTATAAAACTCAAAGGGCCAATACCTATTATTTTTTACTATATAAAGGTTTTTTCGGGGGTTTCTCGAATTTTTTATTTAATTTTTATTTCGTGCTTTTATAAACTTTACGTACCTATTACATTACAATCGAAACTCTATCCCCAAATTTACACAAATAGTTTCCAGGACGAAAAACGACATTGCGGCTCGAAATTAAGCCTATTTTGAATCGATCAAACCTGTGGAAGTTACTCACCTCCCTTGTTTGAAGCTGAAATTAAAATTAATAATTTGATTAATGTGTTTTCTGTAAACTTTTAATCAATTGGACCTGTGGAAGTTTTTCTCTTTTTTTACCTCTGCTTTAGCATATTCCAGGAGATGCTGCAGCATCAGATCAAGGTTACCATATTATATCTAACACCTATTGATTGAGACTATTCTAATGAGCCCAAACGTTACTTCCACTGTAAGTTGTTAAGGAGATGTTGCAGAATCAGAATTTCGGGAGATGTTGCAGAATCAGGTCAAGGTTACCATGTTCTATGTAACACCTATTCATCGTGACTATTATAAAACACAATACCTCCGCTGCAAATAGGTAAGAAGTTGGGTATCCTGCAGATTACAGGAGATGCTGCAGCATCAGGTCAAGGTTACTAATGTACTCTATCTATAACCTATTCATTGAGACTATTCCAATGAGCCCTAACACGATACTTCTGCTGTAAGTTGTTGAGAAGTTATGTATTCTTAGGATGCCAGGAGATTCTGCAGCATCAGGTCAAGGTTACCATGTTCTATCTAAAACCTGTTCATTGAGACTATTTCAATGAGCCCAAACATAATACCTCTGTTGTAAGTTGCCGAGGAGTTGGGTATCCTACAGATTCAAGGAGATCCTGCAGCATCAGATAAAGGTTACCATGTTCTATTTTACACCTATTCATTGAGACTATTTCAATGAGCCAAAAGAAAATACCACTTCTGTAAGTTAGCGAGGAGTTGGGTATCCTGCAGATTCCAGGAGATGCTGCAGCATCATGTCAAGGTTACCATGGTTTTGTAATGTTATTACAGTAACAAAACGCACTCAAATTTTTAATAAAAAAAAACAGGGCATCAAATTTTGAATCGATCAGACCTGTATAAGTTGCCCAGATTGCTTCATCACCTAGATAAGAGCTGATGATACTCAAACGGCTGAACAGATCTTCATCAATTATAGCTAAGAACCACCACAAGGAAACTTGCTTTCACGGTAAAAAAAACCGCATCAAAATCGGTCCATCGGTGCGAGAGCTATGATGCCACACACAGACAGACAGACACACATACACACAGACATTGGCGTCAAACTTATAATACCCCTTTTTTCGTCGGGATTAAAAAATATATACTAACAATCATCAGTTAATAATGTGAATAACATCATTGATATAAAACAAATACGGAAAAGTTCAATACGCCACCTATTACGGTTCAAATGAAACAGTTAAATTTTGAACTTACGGACGGACAGAGAACTAGGCTTAGTAATGGTTTCCGTTACGTACTATTAGGTGTAAAACCCTGAAGAAGACACAATACAGTCCAATGTCTACACCGACCGTTAAAACTATACCTATTAAAACTATACCAATGTCTACACCGACTGTTAAAACTATTACCTATGTCTACACCGACCGTTAAAACTACACCTATTAAAACTATACCAATGTCTACACCGACTGTTAAAACTATACCTATGTCTACACCGACCGTTAAAACTATACCTATTAAAACTATACCAATGTCTACACCGACCGTTAAAACTATACCTATTCAAGCGACAACAAACTTGTTAAAATTTCACTAGCTCGTTGAGAAATCTTTTATGGTACCTAATATTTTTAGGAGCTCCTCCGTGTGTCAGAGGCGACAGGTTTTGAGAAATTGAACAGAATTGTGACGTGCTTGGTTTGTGGCGACGCGACGGGGAGTCTATTCTGTCTCCACCGCGTTAGGTACAACATTTTTCTGCAATTTTTTCATAAAATATCGAAATTACGCCTACTCCAGAGAACTGAAATAACTAAACTATAATAAGTACTAAATCAATGGAAATAACGGATAGAAATCTGTCTATCTATCTATCTCTAAGCTGAGATAAATAGGTAAATTAAATAATTTACCTATTTATCTCAGCATCTATGGCATACTTATAATATCTCACTAAGGTGATTGGCATTTGATGCCTAATTGATTTTTAGAATAGTCAGTTATTAGTGAAGTGACCATTGATATATTATAACGGTTATTTTGTGACATTACGTGGTTTTGAACTGATTACTTCTTGCAAAGGCTATAAAGATATGCGCTTGCTTTTGGAACTGTTCCTTAACAGGTCGTTGTTTGATTACTATAGGGATGGATAGGTCCGTCGCCGGAACTAAATCGCCGGACTCGTATCCTGTAGCGGAACCGATGGCTGTCACCCCGAGTTCAAGGCGATCTGGATTATTTGATATTAGGACAGTACCGGTAGAACAAAACGCACGAATTGCAACCTTAAACCACACCCTGGACACTTCATACAACGGGCCAGATATGACATTTCAAAAAAGGAATGACGAAACAAACAAAATGGCGGCGAAATCCTTTACGTTCGACAATCAAACTATAACCAATCTGTATCAATCTGGGTGACGAGGGGGTGAGGTCGCAACCTAGAGAGCGGCAGAGAGTGTCCATACTGTATGTTAGTTCTTTGCTTAACCACACGTTACCACTAAGTACGAGTAGGTATACTTTGTGACATTACCTACGTACGGGACGGGGGTGGAAGAGGGGGGAGAGGGGAGTGGGGGGCAGGGCTGAGCCGTGTAAGTTGCGTAACTATGTGCAGCGCTCCGTTCTCCTAATTTTCGCAAGAGTTATCATCACTAGAAAGCGTTCACTGATTTATTTGAGTTTCTTTGTTTCCGAGCGCTGAGACTCGCCCGCTACCTGGAAGACCTTAAAAGCTTGGACTTACCACCCATCTTTACTTAACATAATATTTTCACTTTCGAGCAACCGAGGAGTGAGCGTTAGCGAGCGATGGCGGGTGAAAAAGGTATTGTGATGGTGGCAACAAAAATAGAAAAAATTATAGGGATCGATTGTCTTACACTAAAATAATCTTAAAAACTAAAATATTAAAAATATAATATGTATGTACATATGTATCTGTGTGTGTCCATCCAGTACTTTTACTCTAAATCTTTGTACTTTTGTCACTATAACTTTGGATGACCCATTCATACGCCGGAATTCATTATCTAGGAAAATCGGAATAAAGTACCCTACCTTGCATACTTACCCAGATTATTTGTTACTTATTCTCAAAAATGACTTAAATGTTAAATTTTAGTTTATCTGATATTCATTTATTCTTTGCAACTCATCACCATCATATCAGCTCATGTGTGCGTCCCCACCGAGGGGCTCGAGCCTACTGTAGACTTTTTGAGATAATATGAGCATCGAGATTGTACAATTTATGTTAGGAATACGAAAGTGTGGCAATGTTACTTTATGTCGAATTGCACATGAAAAAAATAGTTATTTATGATACAAGGGTGGTAAAAAGGTAATTAACAAACGAGTGCTATTTGTAAGCCCGAGCCGCAGTCGAGGGTTTACCATCGTCACGAATTTGTCATTTCCTTTTAAACCCATGTATCATACGACATTTTCAATACAGTCGTGAGAAAACAGGTAAAATAAAAAAAAACAGACGTGAAAAAAAAACAAAATACATGGGCACATACCTATCAAGGTTTCGGCAACCAAATTTAATTTTACGCGACTTGTGGCTCATTTTAAATGTCCGAAGAGTAATCTCACTTTGTTTTTTCCTATACATACATATCATCATTACAGCTCATATACGTCCCCACCGAGGGGCTCGAGCCTACCCTGAATCAGGGCGATTAGGCCTACATATAAGTGTATTTTTTATTACACATATAACAACTATTCATAATTTTATTCGTATTTACAACTAAAACAACTGAATTCAGTTTCACAAAAGTTGCGCCATATTTAGCTATACACACGTACAAATGCGTAAGTTTTTTTTAATACCTAGGCTGTTTGATAAGTACCCGTTTACTAAATATATTAATATCACTGGCCGAAAATAAGTATACCACCTTTTTAAGGCATTTTTCAGAGGCGGGAAAAAAATATAAAATGGCATTCTTTTGTTTTTTTTCTCATTTGACAGCGATTTAGTGAAAGCGTGAACTTAAAATTGTTAAAATGGAGAAAGAACAGTATCGGTCTGTAATTAGATTCTTGTTTTTGGAAGGAAAAACATGTCACGAAATAAAAGTAAGAATGCAAGCGGTTTACCATGAATGTGCTCCTTCTATAACAACCGTCAGATATTGGTATAACGAGTTTAAGCGGGGGAGAACAACCGTCTTTGATGAGGATCGCCCAGACCGGCCAATTGAGGTGACTACAGACGATATGGTTAAGAAAATTGAAAATATCGTTTTAGCCGACCGCTGAATTAAACTTCGAGAAATCGTTGATGGTGTAAAAGTTTCAATCGAGAGGGTATAACACATATTAGAAGAAAAATTGGGCATGAAGAAAGTATCGGCGAGGTGGGTGCCGCGTTTACTCACGGAGGAACAAAAACGGAACCGACTGACTACTTCGGAGCAGTGTTTGGCCGTGTTTAAACGTAACCGGAAGGAGTTTCTGCGTCGTTTCGTGACCGTGGACAAACGTGGGTTCACCACTACACCCCGGAAATGAAAGAGCAGTCGAAGCAGTGGATTTTACTGCGTTAACCTGCTCCAAAGAAAGAAAAAAACCGTCCTATCGGCTGGAAAGATCATGGCGACTGTTTTCGGAATTCGCAGGGTATTATACATATTGACTACTTAGAAAAGGGGAAAACGATAACAGGGCAGTGCTATGCTAATTTATTGGATGAATTTGACGCCGTCTTGAAGGACAAACGACCCCATTTAAAAAAATAGTACTGTTTCATCACAACAACGCCCCGGCTCATTCGTCCAGAGTTGTGACGGCTAAATTAGCACAGTTACGCTACGAACTATTACCTCACCCCCCGTATTCTTCAGATTTGGCCCCATGCGATTTCTTTTTGTTTCTCAACCTAAAAAAATAGCTCGGTGGTAAGCGAATTGGATCAAATGACGAAGTCATTGCCGCCACAGAGGCCTATTTTAATGACTTTCCTAAATCATACTTTTTGGATGGTTTATTGAAGCTTGAGTATAGGTGGAACGAGTGTAAAAGGTGACAACGTAGATAAATAAATGCATATATACTGTATCTATATTTATTAATTTTTTTGATTGCTAGAAATGTCTTGTTCCTCTGAGCCAGAAATTAAAACAAGTGGCTAAGTAGTGCGGCAAGCACGTGTGCGGTAAAATTAATTTTGTGCACAGATAACTGGCCTATAAAGTACCTATTTCGAACAACTGTATTGAAAAGAAAAAAAAATGATAATTTGCTGGAGGCTAAAATTCAAACTAATTTAGCAGAACGCTAGTAAGTAATTGATTTTGATTTGCAATTAATGAGAATAGGAATGACGAATGCTAGTCATCTGATTTAATTTTTATCATCTGTCAAAGACGACATTTTGTTCTAAAAATGTTTGAAATACCTAGGCGTGACGTCATAGTTTTGCAGCGTCGTTTATGTACTCATTTTGTGATTTTGGTGAATTAAAATCGAAGGCTTGATGGAAAACAAAACGAGTAAGGTTTTTTGTAGTTTAAATTGGAGGTCAATTTAGTGATCAAGAGTTCATTATTTATTTCTGATGCTGTCGTCATCCCTATTAAACATGATATTTAAATTCCACAAATAACGTAATTATACTTTCTCCAATTTATTCTATTGCGCATAACAATGGATGACAATGAAGGTGTATTTTATTAAAATAATCTGTGGTACGGTTCCAAAACCGAATGTAGACGCACTCCCTTCTGTGTGTTTGCCGGCAGTGTATCGCCGATCACAGGAACACACTCATACAAGTACACGATAACCAGTCAGTAGTGCAGATGCTTAAAACCGTGCCTTAATAAAATACTATTTTGTCATCATCATCATATCAGCTCATATACGTCCCCAAAGTGGGGCTCGAGCCTACCCTGAATTAGGGCGATCGGGCCTCAGTCGACCACGCGGGTCCAGTGCGGGTAGGTCGACTTCATACCCAACCTGCGAGTTTTTTTTGCCGTCGCGTGGTTTCCTCACGATTTTTTCCTTCACCGTAAGAGCGTCGGGTAAACGTACATATGAAATCTAAATTCGATAACACATTGGTACGTGGCAAATTCGAACCACGACCTCCCGGACAGGAGGCGGCGGCCCTAGTCGCTACGCCACAGACGCTCGACTATTTTATAATCCCTACTAATATTATAAATGTGAAAGTAACTCTGTCAGTCTGTTACGCTTTCCCGCAAAAACTACTGAACGGATTTGGCTGAAATTCGGTAGGTAGACAGATTAGGACCTGGATTCAGACATAGGCTACTTTTTACCACGCTCGCGAGCCGCTTGCGGCTCGCGCACTGCGCACCCTCGAAAAGTCATAGAAACGTTGTCCACGCGGGTGAAACCGCGGGAAACAGCTAGTAATAAATAAATAAATTTATTTCACAAAAAGTTTACAAGTTAGAAATACAAGGTCTTAATTCTAGTTGTACATCTTAGATTTACTTATTGGAACTCTGGCTACTAAACTAGGCTAGAAAAAGCCTGTACCTTAGTCAGCGAGCAGATATAGGAACAAAATATGCAATGTCAACGAACATTTCAAATGAGGATTAAACAAAAAAGACTACCTAAGTACAAAATGCATGTGCAATGTGAGTGTATGTGTCTGTCTGTGTGTGTGTGTGTTTTTGTATGTGTATTTTGTTTCATTACTATTTGTGTAAGTCACCCAGTGCGCAAACTTCGGCTGCCGACACTAAGCGAACTCTAAAGCTGTTGGTAACTGCCAAAATTCTCAAACCTTGTCGGACATCCCTCAAAAGAAGTCTGCTAAGTAAATAAAGAGTTACAGCCATATGTAACGCGAGCTTCGCGACCGAAAGTTGTTCGTTATAATTAGAGGGCGCTCGCGAAAATTAATACTCTCTTTTTGCGGTGGCGGGGAGCGGAGGGCGGGGCTGAGTTGTGTGGTCGGTCGTAGGGTTGCCAGCGGACTTTATACAAAAAGGAGCCAAGTGCGAGACGCGGCGCCCACCGCGGGTTTCGTACCACCCCTCCTCTTTACACAAATATGTCAACGAGACCTATTCACATTACAAACAAAAAACATCAACGAGAGCGACAGAAATTTTTTTTTTTTTTTTCAATCCAGTACAGATTCTGTAGCGCTAGTACAACTCAAATTTGGCCGGTTTTTATTATCCACTAGGCTGTCGATTTCCGGGACCCGAAAAAAAAACAAATTCCTTATCTGTCGACCTACCGGGAGCCGGAAAAATTGCGGTGGGTCAAATTAGCGTCAATAATAACAATTACCATAATATAAAAGTAAAAACAATGAAAAGAAATAAGTAAAACCCCTAATTAGAACAATATTTTATTTAGATTCACAGAAAATCCCTTAAACGCGTCCAGAACCCTGTCTGTCAAATTCCGGCTGAAAAAATCCTGTCTGTCGAATTTCCAGCTCCCGGGTGCGACAGACATGGGGATGTGGCGTAATAACAGCGTGACAGCTAAGAGGTTTTCTTATACTTCCGGATAAGTAAGTAGGCACTGGAGCGTCGGTGGCTTAGTGCCGAGGGCCGCTACCTCCTGTCTGCGAGGTCGTGGTTCGAATCCTGCCACGTACCAACCAATGAGTTTTGGAATTTCGATTTCACATGTATGTTTGTCCGACGCTCTTACGGTGAAGGAAAAACATCGTGAGGAAACCTGCGAAGAAACTTGAAGGTTGTGTGTGAAGTCGACCAACCCGCACTGGGCCCGCGTGGTCGACTAAGGCCCGATCGCCCTAGTTCAGGGTAAGCTCGAGCCTCTCGGTGGGGACGTATATGAGCTGATTTATGATGAGTTATTCATGGTGAATTAGGTACTAAACACGCTATCACACACTTGTAAAATATATATTACCGCTTTTAAGATAGAGCAAAAATAAAAATAAACCTACAAAAATACATTTCTTGTCCCTCCTTAATTTTATGATTTAGAGGTAAACCCCCCATGCTTACACATATTCTGTAAAAAATCAGCCAGCTACTTATTACGGATCCAAAGATAAATATAAGGGTTCCTTGTTGACTATGTAACCCTAAAAAGGCCGGACGGAAGGACGGACAGCGTAGGCTTAGTGATGGGGTCCCGTTACCTGGTAGGTATGGAACCCTAAAAATGTACTCCAAAGTACAGTATAGTGTTTCCAAACAAAAATCACACTAATCCTGTGGAAGTGAATAAATGGAGAACAGCATAAATGAATCATTTGCTATTGTCGCCTTATGGCACACCCTGGACACTTCAAACAACGGGCCAGAAACGACATTTCAAAAAAGGAATGACGGAACAAACAAAATGGCGGCGAAACCCTATACCTTCGACAACCAAACTGTAACCAATCTGTATCAATCTGGGTGACGAGGGGGTGAGGTCGCAATCCAGAGAGCGGCAGGGAGTGTCCATACTGTATGTTAGTACTAATATATATATATACTTTACTTAATATGTTAAGGGAGCTGTTGCTATATTACTATTACAGCTCGGCAAAAAAGAGTTTGAGGTGGTGACAGATGAATGATTTTTTAATGGCAACAAATAGTTCGCTGTCAACGGATTTATCATTGCTGCGTAGTGGTTGTCATTTTTTTTATAAATTTTATTGAGTTTCTCAATTATTTTTTTGCTAAACTGACTACATATGAATGAATAAGACTACCATAGGTGTGAAAGAAGCGTCCTGAATTTCTCCCATCTCTTTCTTGCCAGGCTTTACATCGCACGTTACCGTAAACAACCATCAAGCTTGAGTCCCTACAGGTAGGTACCTACAGGTAAACATGTTTTGACGTGAATTCGATGAACGTTTTACGTTTACTTCGGCGGGCATTCCGGAAATATTGCGACAAGAAAACATAATATTTTCGAGAGGTTTGTGCCGTAAAAATATAGCAGAGAGAAAAAAATCCAGCCAAGAGCAAGTCGGAAACGCACATCAAGGGTTCTGTAACACCACGCCTTTTGCTAAGGAACCCTCAAAAACTTTACCGAGTAGTTACAACAGATGATATTAATTTCTATTTATAAGACATCAACCATACCAACATTTTTTTTATTCAGTTAGGTGTTTGGTGTATCGTGCTGTGCCAAATTAAATTGGCCGATATAAGAGTTCAGTAGCTATCCTTTCAGCCCTCATAACCTTTCCTATGCCCTACGGATTTTTTTAAATCAATTTTTTTGAAATTTTTAAAGAAAATTCTAAATTCAACATTTAAACTTGAATTTTAAAAAAGACTATTAGGTGTAGCCTCAAAGTTCATTTTTTTTATAATGTGTACTTTTAGTATGGTGCCACGAAACTTTAAATTACTGCCAGTTACCATTTAGTTTTTTTTTATTAACTCTCAAAGTTATCGGAAGAGGTAAAGATGAACTTAAAAGTAAACTTTACATGAGTACTTGTAAAAAAAATAAAATCTTCCAACTCCCTTAAAAGTTTTCTAGTCTATTCTATTTCCAACGGTATGCCATTTGCCATAAAATGACTTCACTAACTCGCAAAATTCGTGCATTTCATCCAGGTGAGATGTTGTCAAGGGTTTACCAATTGTGATTAAAAAAAAAACAAAAAAAAATTGGGCAAAATCAGGCTGATATTCAAAATTCAGGTTGAAACCATTTTTTTACGTAAATAACACGTGAGAACACGTTTAAACTATTATCTCACCTTTGAAAAATAAAATCTGTCTCATATCTCTGTCTTTAATGGAAATTTACTTAAAATTAAAGATAAAATCAAATTTTGAAATCATCATTAAATTTATTCTTGTTTGATTATACTTACAAGTCCTGTTTAAAATGTTGGCCTCGCTCTCGAATGCAGGCACGACGTCTTTTCCTTATTTCTACGGTAGTTGTATGAAGTCGCATTCCTTCCCTAATAGTGACGAAACCCGTGTCTATACGATGCACTAATTCCTCCCTAGATGGCACTTCCGTCTTGTACTCAATTTCTTTGGCCCGTCCCCATACATAAAAATCTAACGGAGTTATGTCTGGGGAACGTGGAGGCCATTGAGTAGGGACATCCCTCCCAATCCATTAATTTGGAAAAGCATTGATTAAGTTTAGTGCTCTCTCACAGTCAATCGTCAGTGCGCGGGACAGCCGTCATTTTGAAATATAATAGGAGTGTCTTCATTATAAATGGGTAGATTTTATTTTGCTAAGGTGAGATACCAGTTTAAACGTGTTCTCACGTGTCATTTACGCAAACAATGGTTTCAGCCTGAATTTGCCCGATGCACGAATTTTGCGAGTTAGTGAAGCTCTTTTATGGCATGTGGCATACCGTTGGAAAAATAATAGACTAGAGAACTTTTGAGGGAGTTGGAAGATCGCTATCGCTATTAGTATGTTTTATACTCATGTAAAGTTTACTTTTAAGTTCATTTTTATCTCTTCCGAAAACTTTGAGAGTTAGTAAAAAAAACTAAATGATAACTGCCAGTAATTTTAAGTTTAGTAGCACCATAATACAGTGCACATCAATTAAAAGTTTAAACTTTGAGGCTATAATAGTCTTTTTTTAATTCAAGTTTAAATGCAGAATTTTGATATTTATTTTAAACTTGTCAAAAAATGTAATTAAAAAATTCCGTAGGGCAAAGGAAAGATCATGAGGGCTAAAGGAATAGTTACTGACCTCTTCTATCGGCCAATTTAATTCGGCATACGATGCACCCTGTGTTATCCGAAAGACCACCGGTCCTGCGCTGCCCGCATCCAGCGGTATGGAAGATTTTTTCAAGCTTCTGAACTGGAGTGGGCTGGGGTAGATAGAATCATGAAATCTGGCAAAAAGAAAGGTCTCACAGCACAAGTGAAGGAAAAATCCCAAAACTGTCAATTTGAAGTTATATATTAACTGATAAAAAATATTTCTTTGCGATTAAAAACTTACATTAGCAGTTGAAAAATTTACCGTGACGTAGGTGTATGTATGGTAGGACACTTTTTTAACTACAACGATAAGATTGTCCTTCAATCCGATTGTAGGTAGTACACATTGATAAATTGGTGTGTTTTGGTGCTGAACCCTCAGTGCGCGAGTCCGACTCACACTTGACCATTTTTTTACTACCTATTTGATCCATCTGACGACAATACAAAAATTTGTTATCGGATCCGCTCTACATTCCGCCGAGGAGTCTTAGACCGCGCAAGCAATCTCTGTAAACTAATGGTAGATTTCTATCGACCCCAATTTTTTTTGTACTTAATACCACCGTCATCATCATCATCTTATCATCCGAAAGACTTCCACTCTGGACGAAGGCCTCCCTCAAGGATTACCACGATGACCGGTCCTGCGCTGGCCGCATCCAGCGGCTTCCCACAACCACCGTACCGATTCAATAATTTCAATTTCACCTGGAATTTAATTAAATGAACATAATATTTACGTACTTATATGATTCTCCTGCAGTGGACGTCTTCCGGCGCATTTGATGATGATGATGAACATTTATATTAAAACTATCTTTTTACCGCGGCTTTGCCCGCGTGGACATCGCTTTTATGACTGTCTTTAAGGGTGAGTGGTGCGCGAGCCGCAAAAAGCTTGCGAGTGTAGACATGAGTTTTCTCCAGATCCCTCAGGAACTATATCGGGCTATTCTGATAAGCAATCTATATCACTTCCCACCCCCTCAACCAATTCTATACAAAAAAACACTTCAATCCGTTGCTCCGTTGGAATGCCGACGTGCGCGATCGTGGAAATGAGTTTTCCCCAGATCCCTCGGGAACCATGTCAGGAACTATGTCAGGAACTTCCAATTAGAAAGTTATGTCATTTCCCACCCCTCAAATATCTCTGTGCAAAAATCACAATAATCCATTGTTCCGCTGCGATGTTAAAAAAATGAACTAAAAAACTGGCCAAGTGCGAGACGGACTCACGCAAAGTGGGGTTCGTCTATTCAAAAAACAAATGTGTATTTTAAAAAACTTAATTATATTTACAGTTGGTAACAGAACATTTTGTATGAAAAATCTATAAACTTTGGACAGATCCAACTGCACATCTTAAGTTGGTCGACTATTGCACCCCACACGACGTTAGCAAAAAAGTTCACCCCCTCTTAACAAGTAATAAAAACCGTTAGATTACAATCCAATAGGATCTATCTCGCGAGATTGTAAACTGTCGAAAGAATGTGAACCGTAACATACTGCTTACAATTTCACTAGTGTCATTGTAATCTCACTAGTTACAACAACACCAAGCGAAGTGAATAACATTAAATAAATGAGCGAGCGAAGTGAGCGATGTTAGGACTCGGTCAGGTTTGATTTTTTAAACAGTCAAAGAGTCTCCCCGCCTGGGTAGCAGAATGCTTCGCAGAAGAAGAAATCATCGGTTTTATTCGGAGATACAAGAATGGGCCGTGAACTTGTAAGCCGATTGACAATTTACCGTCATATTATAATCTAACTGAGTTTAGTGTAGTGAGATTGTAATATCGCGGTTTTGACGATATCCCGGCGACATATATAACCATGCCAAATTACATATTTCTAGTATTAATAGTTTCTGAGCTAAGCCGCGGACAGACGAACAGACGGACAGACAGACATGGCAAACCTATAAGGGTTCCTTGTTGTGTTCGGAACCCTCATCATCATCATATCAGCCACAAATCGTCCACTGCTGGACAAAGGCCTCCCCCAAGGATTTCCACGACGACCGGTCCTGCGCTGCCCGCATCCATCGGCTTCCGGCGACCTTCACCAGGTCATCGGTCCACCGCGTGGGAGGCCTGCTTTCGCTACGTTTTCCGGTGCGCGGTCGCCACTCGAGAACTTTACTACCCCATCGGCCATCTGTTCTACGAGCTATGTGCCCTGCCCACTGCCACTTCAGTTTAGCGATTCTGTGAGCTATGTCGGTTACTTTAGTTCTCCTGCGGATCTCCTCGTTTCTGATTCGATCACGCAGAGAAACACCGAGCATAGCACGCTCCATTGCCCTTTGGGTGACCTTGAGCTTAAAAACCCTAAGAAGAGTATTTTATCAGTTCCCTCAGGAACTGCATCGGACTATGCTATTTTTACGGGATAAAAAGTAGCCTATGTCCTTCCCCGCGACAAAGGCTACCTGCATGCTAAATTTGATCAAGATTGGTCAAGATGTTGAAGAGTGAAAAAGTAACAAACAAACAAAGACATTTTCACATTTTTAATATGATATTAGTAAGGATGTAAGGACATTAAAATATTTAAATTGACCAAGTGCGTGTTGGACCATGCATTGTGTAGGGATGCGGAGTCATTACTTGAAAACTGTTTTTCTCAGGATACCCTATAGGACTTGCCTAGGTCAAGTAGTTTAGAAACACAAGGGACACTTTTTTAACCACTCTGACGAACTGAAATAATTTTAGAAAACGGTAAAACTGACACAAATGTTATGTTGTTAGAAAGTAATAATTTATTTAAAAACACCAATTTAACTTCATTCCCCACACGAACAATTAAAAGTGAGTTTATTTTTATTAATTTTGTGAGACTTGTTTAACGATACCCCACTTGAAAGGCTACACATACAAAAAAAAGACGTGTGGCACTCGGGGACTGCCGCGGTAAAGCTATTGCATAGCATTTTTTATCAACTTATGCAATTACAATAGCTTAAAAACACTTCCCTCATCGTCTGTGACACACGAAGAGACGGGCCGAACTAAACTATACGGGTTTTAATTCTAGCCATTTTGGTTCTGGAACCCTAAAAATTAATATTGGTTGGCTTAACGGGCTTGAAGTTTCCTATCAAGTTGAGGACCTAATATCAGCTCATATATGTCCCCACCGAGGGGCTCGAGCCTACCCTGAATTAGGGCGATAGGGCCTTAGTCGACCACGCGAGCCCAGTGCGGATTGGTCAACTTCACACACAACTTTCAAGTTTCTTCGCAGATCTGTGCAGATTTCCTCACGATGTTATCCTTCACCGTAAGAGTGTCGGATAAACGTACATATGAGATTGAAATTCGAGAACAGGACATTGGTACGTGGCAGGACTCGAACCACGACCTCCCGGATAGGAGGTAGCGGCCCTTGCCGATGCGCCTCCGACCCCTTTTTTATGTGGACTGGACAATACTACAAAATAGCGTGCAACGACCAATTAAATCTCCAGGAGGAAGCCTTGCCGCGGTATGTGAGGAGTCGTTGCATAGCAGCCAACCCCTTCCATAGCGTTAAAATATGTTTTTTTAAAATTTCAGTTCAAGTCAAGTACTTTTGCTGAGATGCCATCAAAATGCCACTCGAACTTGACGAAACTTTTCAATTATTAAACTTTTGAAGTTGAATAAATAAAACGTCGGGGTTGGTTAATTCAAAAACGATGCAATTATGTAACGATGTCAGCGTATTAGTGTTACTGTTGGCTTGGAGCCAAGTGCAAGCTGCAGGCGAGAGGCACAGAAAGGGGGAAGGGGGTTGAAGGGGTGGTGGGGGCGATAGGGGGGCCTGAAAAGCGCCAGGTCATGAACTGTATCACTCAGATATCGGCAATACAATTAAATTATGACCGAGCACATTGTGAAAGCGAGCTCGCTATGTTTAAAAGAAACCATTATGCCTTCTATATCTGGAGAGACTTCTTTGTGGGGGCAGTTAAACTGATATTGATGATCTACTTTTGTGATACCGCGTTTTAAGCACCGTTTTCTTTGGGAATTATTTATTTATTTCAGTAACACAACATACGAGTACAATCGTTTCTTAACAGAATGAATAACATGACATGATACTGACATCAGTTTTTACAAACGACTTCCAAAAAGGAGCAGGTTCTCAATTCTAATGTATGTTTTTTTTATGTGTGTTACCTTAGAACTTTTGACTGGGTGAACCGATTTTTATGATTCTTTTTTTATTTGAAAGCTAGTGCTTCCCGTGTAGTCTCATATAAATTTTATCAAAATCGGTGTAGTACTTTATTAGAAAATTAACAAAAACCAAAAATAATAATGCAAAAATGTACTAAGTTGTTGCGATGGAAGTAGGTTTTTTAATGTGTTTAGCGTTTTCAATTGTTTAATACAGAGTGTACTTAATTTCATTTCCTTCCATTTCTAACATATACTTTATAAAAAGAAAACAGAGAATAGTGCGCATACTTTTAATTGCCACTGTGGCGTAATGGTAAGTCTGTTGAATTCACACCAGGAGGTCGCGGGTTTGATTCCCGGCGGGTCCAACGTTTTTAGACTTGCTTTGGTTGGTGGTGCGGCGTTTTCATAGCTCGCCTGGCTAGCTACCACCATCTTATCTAAGTCTTGCCACCAAACATCAGTGTTAACAGCATTGATGTGTTCCGGCTTGCAGATAAGGTAGCCAGATCCCATTGCGTTGAGGAATCTTGGTAAGCCCGCTTCCATCTTCGGCATTATCGTCACTTACCATCAGATGAGTGATGCCAAGGGCTTATCACAAAAATCACTGATAAAAAAAATTGGTTGTCTGTAAAGTCGGTTTACGGACGATAGTTTAACGTGACAACGTCATAACGTAACGGGACAATGAGTCATCCTTTTTCGTGCGTGCAGGCGGCGTCCATCGATTTATTAGACGTTGTCACGTCAAAATAATTTTATTTATTTAGAGCTATCAACAAAAAGTAGATGTTATAATTATAAGTATTGCTTTACTTGGAATTGCTTGCTTGTACGTCTTTAACTTTGAAATTGGCTAGCCGGCTCGAAGTGAGTGCGGTTGAAATTAATATCTTCAATTAAAGGCTAGCTGGCTCGTTACGTAAACACCGCGGGACTGCGCCACGCCGAGGGTGGCTCACACAACACAATTCGTGATTGAAGAGTTTTCTCCACAAGCAACAACCAAATAAACGGACCAAATCCTGACCGAGTCTTAGTAGGTTTTTTTTAAATTCATAATTGGTAAGCCCTTGGCATCATCTCACCTGATGGTAAGTGAAGATGATGGTAAAAGAAGGTACTAAAAGGCGATTACCCAACTAATATTATAAATGTAAAAGTGTGTTTGTTTGTTTGTTACCTCTTCACGCTTCAACTCCTCAACCAATCTTGACTAAATTAGGCATGCAGGTAGCCTGTGTCTTGGGGAAGGACTAAGACTACCTACTTTTTATCACGTGAAGGTACCATTATATGCTCTACATTACACTGTACTTCATTAATCCGACAAAAATTGGAATAAGGTACCTCTCGGACAAGGTCAGGTTGTTTTTTACTTTTTCTCAAAAATGGCTCTAACGATTTTAGTGAAACTTTGTAATTAACTAGGAGTTTATAAGAAACCAGTTACCAATTGTGAATAAAAAACTCGGGCACTGCCGCGATAAAGCTATTGCATAGCATTTTTTTATCAACTTTTAACACTAAGAAAGTTACACCAGTAAAATTGACTAAGTTCTTTTAGTACCGCAAATCGCTAATAGATGGCACTGTAAGTTTTTTTAGAACACGGTAGTGTTGGGTTTTTTCGTTACGGAATTTCTTGATTCGGTCGCCGCGCTCAAAGCCCGCGATAGCTTAAAAAGATTTGTAAGTAGCTAATTCTTCAAGTTTGGTACGAACGCTTTGCTGTATGCCTGACTACGCTAGAAGATAAAGTTTTCTCGAGAAAGTATGCACAGCGTGGTATACAATTTATTATTATTTTTATTTAGACCTTCCAGAAGAAACTCTCTAAATGGAAATGAAAACCGTATCAAAATCCGTTGCGTAATTAATCAGGACCAAGCGCACAAACAGTCGGACGTGGATAGCGACTTTGTTTTATACTATGTGTTTAGAGATAGTAGAGTGTATCGAAAATAAAAATAAGAATTTGCGGAGTCATCAATGTGCCTCGATGATTCTGCATACAAATGAGGTTGGTGGCGCATCGGGAGCCGGGTCGTTCCTTTCCCTCTAATATGGTTGATGGAAGCGATGGCTAACTCTCGCGTTATACTCGTGACCAGGTGCTGTCCGTGTGAACTGGCCTACTCATGTTAAATGCATTCAATGTTTTTTATGTATAACTTTTCGTGTCATATTGTTTTCATGTTCTAATGACATAATCTTGTTTATATCAAGGATTTAATTTTGACGTTATTAACTAATTATTGTTTATTTCTTGATTCTTCATATATGAAATTGTTATTATTCATCATCATCATATCAGCCGAAGGACGTCCACTGCTTGACATAGGCCTCCCCTAAGGATCTCCACGACGACCGGTTCTGCGCTGCCCGCATCCAGCGGCTTCCCGCGACCTTCACCAGTTCATCGGTCCACCGAGTGGGAGGCCTGCCTACACTACGCTTTCCGGTGCGTGGTAGCCACTCGAGAACTGTACTGCCCCAACGGTCATCTGTTCTACGAGCAATGTCGGTTCGCCTCCAGGATCATAACTCGAAACCTATCCAGCTGCAGCGAGGGGTGACACAGGGAGACGTTATATCTCCGAAACTGTTCACCGCCGCCCTGGAAGATGTTTTTAAGCTTTTGGACTGGGATATTATTATTATTTTATGACTATCAGAAAGAGTGTAATTTCCACCTATTTTGAATAAATATATTGAATTGAATTTTTAGAACCAAATATATATTGTGGACCTTAGCGCTCCGTGTGTCGATACCTTAAAGGTTGCGCAACGCCACCAGCACCGGGTGCGGGCTTTTGTTAAACCACATCACCGTCGAGCGACACTTATGTAACTCCACTCCAAGTGCCTACCCGTACGAGGGACATAACATGTCACACCTAATTACATTTGATAAATAAGTGGAATGAAAAAACCTGATTGAATGACTCGGTGGCTCAGTGGTTAGAGCTCTTCATTACTGATCCGAGTGTTGTGAGTTCGGTCCCCACCCAGGGCAAACATTTGTGTGATGAGCAGATTTGTTTGCTCTGTGTCTGGGTGTTAAATATCTATTTAAGTATGTATTTAAACGTGTAGTAAGTATTTATATTAGTCTCTGGTTCCCATCACACAGGGAATCCTACTTTGGGGCCAGATGACCATGTGTTATTTGTCCCAGAATATTTATATTTATTATTTAATATTATTTATAAACAGTCACGTGCGAGTCCCACTCTCGCGCACCGAGGGATCCGTACCACCACATCTCTTCACACAACTATTACAATGATACTTATTCATCACAAACTTAAGGCCCAGTGGTACTTAAAATCTGTCTTTGTCTTTTTCTTTACGTGTAAAGAGGGAAGAAAATAACCACACTTTTGCACTTTTTCGATGTTTTCGTTTTTATTTTCATCATATTTATCTCAAATAAAAATCCATTTAAAGTTTTCCCCTCAGTCACTTATGAACTTTATTTTAGTAAATAAATCATATTATCAAATTACTTATTTTAAGAATAAAACCGAAAATAGACAATAAAATAGCTCGAAAAGAGGTACCTTTGCGAAATTATTCTATCGAGCCAACTTTATTAAATCGTGTTTCCATTCGATATAGTCTCTCGTAACTATTCTCAATAATACCTGTATGTTTTCCTAGAATTTAGATTTACTGTTAATTACTTCAAAAATGAATTCTAAAAACCTGTTTAAGTGGATTTTTAGGTACCTCTGGGCCTTAAGGCATTAACGAGAGCACTCAAAAAAATGTTGTTTTTTCCAAGTACGGACTGTTGTGAGTGTCATTAGGTCTTTGGGTGTTTCCATTTCTATCAAGATGTTCCACCATCCACCGGCAGTCCCGCCTCACGCAGTCAAATGTTCCACCGGCAGTCCCGCCTCACGCAGTCAAATGTTCCACCGGCAGTCCCGCCTCACGCAGTCAAACGCCTTCGCACAGCCTGGCAAAAAGGAGTTTGGGGGAAAGGAGGGCCTTCTTTCAATCCTATGGTAGTCTTATTCATTCTTAAGTAGTCAGTTTAGCGAAAATAATTGCGAAATTCAATGAAATCCTTACTAATATAATATTATAAATATGAAAATGTGTTTGTTTGTTACCTTTTCACGCTTTAACACCTTGACCAATCTTGATGAAGTTTGGTACGCAGGTAGCCTGTATCACGAGGAAGGACATAGTCTAATTTTTATCCCGTAAAATTAGCATAGTCCAATGCAGTTCATAAGGGAAATGTAAAAATACTCTTTTTTGACATATTTCTTTAAAATCGCAACGGAACAATGGATTTATCAGATTTTTTGCACAGATGGTTGAGGAGTGTCATACATTGCTAATCACAATAGCCCGATGTAGGATATGAATCTAGAGACAACTCATTTCCACGCTCGCAAGCCGATTGCGGCTCGCGAACTATTCACCCTCAAAGGCAGTCATAAAACGATGTCCACGCGGGCGAAGCCGCGGGAAAAAGCTAGTTAATAATAATTGAAAACGCTAAACACGTTAAAAAACCAACTTCCATTGCAACAAATTCGTACATTTTTGGATTATTATTTTTGGTTTTTGTTAATTTTCTACTAAAGTACTACACCGATTTTCATAAAATTTATATGGGACAACACGGAAAGTACTAGCTTTCAAATAAAATAAAAAAATGTGTGTGTGTCAGCTCCGACGCACGACTGGAGTTTACTACTTACTAACGATTATAAATGTGTTGGGGGAAGGCGGTCAATTTTTTCAATTCTGAAAACGGATTCGTGATTAGGAACCGCAGGGACCCTAAGATATCGATTTTGGAAGCAATCGGTCCAGTAACTAAACAGTTCAAAATGGCGGCCACTTTTATTCAGTTCTGGCAACGGATTCGTGATAAAGGACCTCTGGGACCCTCAGATTTTGGAAGCAAGCGGTCCAGTAACTAAAAAGTTCAAAATTGCGACCACTTTTTTCATTTTTTTAATTCTGACAAGAAAAATCTAACGACACCTCACACTCCAAAATCCATCAAGCCGTTTAGGCTACAGGACGAGCTAAAGAAATAAACATGCATACATACATACACACATACGTACGTAAGTACACGTACACACACACACACATTTCTCAAATTAAACACACATTACACATACATTACACACACATTACATACACATTACACCCACATTACAGACAAATTACACACATTACACAAACATAACACACATTCCACACACAATACACACATTACATACAGATTACACAAATTCCACACACATTACAGACAATTATACACTTACACACATTACATACATATTACACAACATTACACCCACATAACACACATATTACACACATTACTCACACCTTACAGACAAATTACACACATTACACATACATTACACACACATTACAGACAAATTTCACATTACACACACATTACAGACCAATTACACATTACACACATATAACACACACACGCACACACATTACACATTACACACACACACACACACACTACACACATTACACATACATTACACACACACACACACATTACAGACAAATTACACACATATTTCACACACATTATAGACAAATTACACATATTACACACTTTACACACACATTACAGACGAATTACACACATTCACACATTACACACCTTATTTACGAAAATCTATTCTTCAGGAGTAAATTATTTTTCACTTTTTAGTTTGATGTGCTTTAAAAGCGTGTATTTTAGTTTTTTTAAACTATAATTTTAAGGAGCAGGATAAGCAAAGATTCCTTCCAGTCGCTGATCCATTGGCCTGAGGTCCATATCTCGTTGCACAGATCAAGCAGGATAAGGATTTCTTTGTCGCCTATATGCTTCATTTCTCCTCTTTTGTTCCTTTCTCCAAGCCCTTATACTTCCCAAACATCTCCCAAATGATTATCGTTTATTGTGGAGCCCAGTTTTGCAATCACCCATAAACATAGTGATATCCCTTTTTGATGCCTTTTTATAAAAGCTTTAAAACATCGTTGAGTTGGTTGTCAAATTCCTCGATGTCTGCCTCTGAAGAACTCGATGTCGGCGCATACACTATGACAATATTGATGCGACACGGTCTGGTGTTCATTTTCAACGTCAATTAAATCCGATCACTCACAGTAACATACCCCAGCACGGATTTGTTGACGACAGAGTAGACAGATACAGCAATAACATTTTATCTTTCGTTTTCAGGGCCGGAGAAATACATGGTGTGGCCCGTTGGAGTTGTGTAGAACCCTGATCCTCTCATGTGGGCTTCACTTATGCCAAAGTATATATATTAGTACTAACATACAGTATGGACACTCCCTGTCACTCTCTACATTGCGATTTGCGACCTCGCCCCCTCGTTATCCAGATTGATACAGATTGGTTACAGTTTGGTTGTCGAACGTATAGGATTTCGCCGCCATTTTGTTTGTTCCGACATTCCTTTTTTTGAAATGTCATTTCTGGCCCGTTGTATGAAGTGACCAGGTTGTGCTTATGCTATGATTTCCCTCTTTCCTGGTTGAAGCATGGCTCTGAAATTCCATGTCCCCAGCTTGGTCTTGTGAAGTTTGACGCGATGATTGCTCATGTCGGCACTGAGCCTGGCGAGTCACTGTTGTGTGGCCAGTAGCACATGTGGCACCATGCGACCTGGAATCGACATGGCGTCGTCGGCTGGTTGCCGGGTCGCGTGCCTTCGATCTGTCTTTCTTGTTTACTTTCATAATGGATTTTGCGGGAAAATTATGCAATGTTCAATGCTTGATGCCTAATAAGTGGTTTCCCCTTGCCCTGCGGGATTATTCTTGTTTAAAATGTAAAAAAAAAACAAATGGGGTAATAGGATTTTTCCCAAAGAGACGAAATGAGGTAGTTAAAATAAAAGCACATAATATTTTATCATCATCTGTCGCATGTACAATAGAGGCAATAAACTGTGGTCTCGACGCACCCTCCGACTCGCGTCTAAGCGAACGCGAGTACATTATAAAGACTTGGGGGGGGGGAGGCAGGGTCCAACTTATTAAATTTAAAAATGATTTTGCCACCAACACTTTAGTTAAATGAGATATATAAAAACTAATAAAAATGCTAAATAAAATGGAACAATGATGAAAAAGGTAATGATAGGAGAATGAACACATAAGCAAAGTCAAAAATTTAAAAAACATAAGGAAAAACAAATTGGAAAGAAGATAAAAGAAAAAAAATCGAAAATAAACAAAAAAGGATGATTTCTTTACACAGTGAGCCCGGGTTTTCCAAATCTCCCACGGGATAGATAATAAAGCGGGAACGAATTCGCGGGAAAAACCGACGACCACGCGGATGAATCTGCGGGCGAAAGCTAGTAAAACTATAAAAATGTGACATGTATATTAAAATAATTAATTCCACTTCCATACCAAAACCATGAACGGGACCACGTAATTACGTACTACGGGGGTGCTACGTGCTACGTGCTATGTGCTACGTGCTATGTGCTACGAGCTACGTGCTGCGCCGAAGAAATACACGAGGTGCTAGACTAGCATTATTTAGATAATAACATTCGAAAGCCTAAAACTTTTAGCCACAAGCTTTTAAGGGCCGCCAGGAGGCACGAGTTTCCATACAAACGTAGTTCTGCTTTAAAAGAAAAACTACATGCCAGATTGAATCCATTCTTTGCAAATATATTGAGGAAACACATATCGATGTTTGTAATTAGTTTTCGAAGTACTAATATAAAACGGAAAACGATAAGAGCAGTTTCAAACTTACAGTACAAAACTAAATAAGCCTTCGTTTAGTTACGTTAAAATTGACTATGATGAAAACTAATAATAATAATTTTATGTCAATGTTGTGTACACCTATAATAAGCATTTGTATTAGAATAAGACCTAACTATGTTTTGGAAACGTGTAATATTTATGCCGTTGGTGTGCCTTATACAAATAAATAAATAAATAAATAAATATATTTTTAAAGTTTGGATTCAATCCGGCATGTAGTTTTTGTATCAAAGCAGAACTACGTCTGTATGGAAACTCGAGCCTCCTGGAGACTCTTAATATTGCATTGTCACGCGATATACACATGCTAAATTACAGCTCAATCGGAAACCGGGTCAAATTCAACTTGCTAGATTTCAAATTGAACTTGAAACTAAATAAAATCTTGTAATTAGACAAGATATGAGTTGCACAATAATTTTGGACATAACAACGAACGTATTTTCAGCACCTCCTTAGTACCACTAGATGCCGCTACGGGTACGTGTTTGCTAAGTCTACTGTGGAAATTTTTCCCTTTTTGAGTGGAGACCATCGTCCCAGAACTACAACACTAAATCAATGACCATTGACCATTTCAGCGCGAGGGTCCCCAGGAGGCTCGAGTCTCCATATAAACGTAGTTCCGTTTTAAGACGACGCATTGGAAACTTTGGTCGCAGGGATCTTGATTTTACTCAGCAATTATAAAAAACATATGAAAGTGATATTTTGTGAAATGATTCTTCATTTTGTCAGTCGCAGAAAAACGATTCGTTAACTTTTATAACCGAAAAATGTTTGTCAAAGAAACCTCTTTTAAAACAGAGATTTGCATTCTACAGGCAAACCAGACCGACTTAGTACCTCTAAATGTTCTTAGTCGATTAGTCTAAACACACTCTTCAATATGCCAGTTGGATTTTTATAATTAGTTGTAGTTTTTGATTAAAACGAAAAAAACATTGAAAAAGTGCAAAAGTGTGGTTATTTTCTTTACTCTTTACACGTAAAGAAAAAAACAGAGACAACCGTTCCAATCAATTCCTTAATACAAGAACTACATGCCGGATTGGATCCAAACTTTGAAAATATATTTAGTAGACACATATCGATATTTGTAATCGATGTACTAACATGAAACGGGAAAAAATAAGAGCAGTTTCAAATTTTAAGTAAAAAACTAATATAAGCCTTTGTTTAGTTATATTGCAATTTACTACGATGAAAACTAATTACAAACATCGATATGTGTCTACTCAATTATATTTGCAAAGTTCTTGTTCTTGTTCGGCGTGTAGTTCTTGTATTAAAACGGAACTACGTTTGTATGGAAACTCGAGCCTCCTGATAACTTTTTAATGGAATTACAGAAATAAGTTTTAAATTTTGAAAAACTGACACTACATGGATGTTTAATTATAACACAAAATATACAGCCAAGTAGTGCACACAAGTGACTTGGGTGGGTAGGTCCTTACGTAAAATAAAAACAAGTAGGTTTTCGATGTTACGAATCGTCCAAAGGTTTAAAATCACAAATTAATACAACAATAAAAACATAGTACTTCCAACTCGCTCCTTTACACACAAGCGTCCCGCTCGTCCGCGCTTCGCTTTGTTAATAATTTGCGCTGCACGACAGCCGGTAGACGCGCTTAGGTACTTGTATACAAAAAGCCCGATCCCGGGCGACTCTTTTGCCTAAACTAATCTCGAAATGATCGTCACACGTAATATTTCGACACCGTATTTCGTGAATTTTACCTTCATAACCCCGCTTCCATCTTCGGCATCATCGTCACTTATTTGAGACGATGCCAAGGGCTTACTGAATGAGGAATTTTTTTTTATTAAATATTTTTAATGAGAATAATCGCTTTATTCATTTTTATTGCAAGTAGTATTCTATCCTGATCATAAACACAAATTAGTTTGCCGATGACACCTTATTCTGAAAATTTCAGCTTTCTAACATAATTGACTTGAGCTGTGGTTCAATAATTTTAAACAAAAAAAACCCGACTTCAAACACACGAGTCGCCTTTACGATTTTCGAAGGTTCCCTTCGATTTCTCTTGGATGCCATCATCAGATCCTGGTTTTCTTATCATGGCACCACCCTTGGGATATCTCCTTTCCATTAAAAAAAAAATTATCAAAATCGGTTCATAAACGACGAAGTTAACCGCGTACACATATAAAAAGTTAGGGAATCTTGGTGAGCCCGCTTCCATCTTCGGCAACATCGTCACTTACCACCAGGTGAGATGTTGTCAAGGGTTTACCAATTGTTAATAAAAAAAAATAGTCAGTCACTCTCTTAATATTTAAAAAAAAATAGTCAGTCACTCTCTTAATATTACAACGACCCATGTTCATGAATTTATATCCATAACGCTAGTATTGCGTTTGTAATGCCTCCCGCGTTACAGAACTAAAAACAGGGTAGCGTTTAATACATCCCACTGCGCGTTCAATCGCTTAAACCCTCTCGCAGCTCAGAAGTATTGGAGTTATGAATACTGGAAGGGTTTCCATGTACGCGGCAGCGCAATCTGAGTCATCCACTATTAGACAATGTTGTATTTGATAATTACTTATTTATTAACCGACTTCAAAAAAGAAGGAGATTTCTCAATTCAATATATATATATATATATATATATATATATATATATATATATATATATATATATATATATATATATATATATATATATATATATATATATAACCTTCTTCTTTATTATTATATATAGGGTGACCTTAAATTAGTTCTTGATAGCAAAGGATGTGAATGTACTCGTGATTACAAACAACTTTCCCAAAGAAACTATATGTCGAATCAGAAAAAAATTTTAGGTCCTTGGTACATAACAAGTTATCAAATCGACAAAAATGTATGAAGGACCAAATTTTTTTTTTCATACTTGACATATAGTTTCTTAGGGAAAGTTGTTTGTAATCACGAGTACATTCATATCCTTTGCTATCAAGTACTAATTAAAAGTCATCCTATATATACAGTTGAATTGAGAAACCTCCTTCTTTTTTAATAATCCCTATCCCTATCCCTACTATCCCTACTAATATTATAAATGCGAAAGTAACTCTGTCTGTCTGTTACGCTTTCCCGCAAAAACTACTGAACGGATTTGGCTGAAATTTGGTAGGCAGACAGATTAGGACCTGTATTAAAACATAGGCTACTTTTTACCACGCTCGCGAGCCGCTTGCGGCTCGCGCACTGCGCACCCTCGAAAAGTCATCTTTTTTTGAAGTCAGTTAATAAATAAGTAATTATCAAATACAACATTGTCTAATAGTGGATGACTCAGATTGCGCTGCCGCGTACATGGAAACCCTTCCGGTATTCATAACTCCAATACTTCTGATTCTGTCTCTTTTATCTTACTTAAAACTCTTTCTCTCTCTTGGCACGTGCCGCTTGCGATCTGACATAGGGGCGCATAGCACAGAAATGTCAATGTCAGAGTGTCAGATCGCACCTAAATACTTTTATGCTTTCTAGGGATCTGACTAAACAAGTTTGTTTTCAATAATATACTTATATACACAAAGATTCAATAAATCAGCAGTCCAAGTAAAATTTCAAGAGTTTCTTAATAGAAAATCGACTTGAAAAATCAGATGCTCAGATGTTCAATGTCGGCGCGAGGTGTTGGTGTTTGCGGCGTGATATTTTCGTTTTTAGTGTTATTTTAGTGTATTTAGTTGGTCGAAAACAAGGAGCGAGGGTAAGTTAGATCAATTTATTAACGCATTAAAGAAGGATTTAAACAAAAATTTTAATAGTTTGTCAAGAACGTTCTTTAGTAATAATTTTTCATGTTTCCTCCACCTAAAGGTTGTCTGGAAGAGATCGCTTGTTAGCGATAAGACCGCCTATATGTACAACTTCCTCAATCACTGTATCTTTTTTTCCTCTTATGTGGTGCAATAAAGTGTTTTCAATCAATCAATTAATTATGCCGTGCCATGATTTTAATAAATCACATATTTCTCATCATACATGTTGTGTGATTACTTAAGTATACATAAATAATTTTCGAAAAACCTAAAAACTTTTAGGTACAAGCTTCACGCGATATACATATGCATGCAAAATTTCAGCTTAATCGGAAACCGAGAAGTGGGTCAAATTTAACTGGCAAGATTTCACCCGAACAAACATGCATACATACATTGCAAGTTAATTAAAAGCTTTTAAAAATAGCGTATTTCATCTAGATTCTAAATATGTACGAAACGTGTTTGTGCGTGTGTGTGTGTGTGTGTGTGATTCATGACAGTTTATAAGAAATTGCGTTAAATTGCAGCGGTGTCTGATTACCCCGCGGAGGCTCCCGCCCGCCTCCTGTCCGCCATCCTTACTAATCCTTATTATAAATGTGTAAATGTGTTTGTATGTTACCTTTTCACGCTTCTACACCTAAACCAATCTCGACAAAATTTGGCATGCAGGTAGCCTGTGTCACGGGGAAGGACATAGGCTACTTTTTATCCCGGGAAAATTGTATAATCCGATGCAATTCCTGAGGGAACTAAAAAAATACTCTTTTTTGGTTATATTTACATCCCAACGCAACAATGGATTATTGTGATTTTTTGCTCAGAGATGGTTGAGGAGGTGGGAAACGAGATAATTTACTAATTACCCTTAAATACAGTCATAAAAACGATGTCCACGCGGGCGAAGCCGCGGTCAAAAGCTAGTTTTAAATAAATGACAGTTGCAAATGGTACACAAACCAATTAATGTAATTCCGCCACTCGAAGGAGTAGAGGAAGCGTTTTAGTTATGAAGTCCTGAATACTACACCGGAAACAATACCCGGACCCAGATCGTGCGCAACTCTGAATAGAGGAATACTACACCGGAAACAATACCCGGACCCAGATCGTGCGCAACTCTGAATAGAGGAATACTACACCGGAAACAATACCCGGACCCAGATCGTGCGCAACTCTGAATAGAGGAATACTACACCGGAAACAATACCCGGACCCAGATCGTGCGCAACTCTGAATAGAGGAATACTACACCGGAAACAATACCCGGACCCAGATCGTGCGCAACTCTGAATAGAGGAATACTACACCGGAAACAATACCCGGACCCAGATCGTGCGCAACTCTGAATAGAGGAATACTACACCGGAAACAATACCCGGACCCAGATCGTGCGCAACTCTGAATAGAGGAATACTACACCGGAAACAATACCCGGACCCAGATCGTGCGCAACTCTGAATAGAGGAATACTACACCGGAAACAATACCCGGACCCAGATCGTGCACAACTCTGAATAGAGGAATACTACACCGGAAACAATACCCGGACCCAGATCGTGCGCAACTCTGAATAGAGGAATACTACACCGGAAACAATACCCGGACCCAGATCGTGCGCAACTCTGAATAGAGGAATACTACACCGGAAACAATACCCGGACCCAGATCGTGCGCAACTCTGAATAGAGGAATACTACACCGGAAACAATACCCGGACCCAGATCGTGCGCAACTCTGAATAGAGGAATACTACACCGGAAACAATACCCGGACCCAGATCGTGCGCAACTCTGAATAGAGGAATACTACACCGGAAACAATACCCGGACCCAGATCGTGCGCAACTCTGAATAGAGGAATACTACACCGGAAACAATACCCGGACCCAGATCGTGCGCAACTCTGAATAGAGGAATACTACACCGGAAACAATACCCGGACCCAGATCGTGCGCAACTCTGAATAGAGGAATACTACACCGGAAACAATACCCGGACCCAGATCGTGCGCAACTCTGAATAGAGGAATACTACACCGGAAACAATACCCGGACCCAGATCGTGCGCAACTCTGAATAGAGGAATACTACACCGGAAACAATACCCGGACCCAGATCGTGCGCAACTCTGAATAGAGGAATACTACACCGGAAACAATACCCGGACCCAGATCGTGCGCAACTCTGAATAGAGGAATACTACACCGGAAACAATACCCGGACCCAGATCGTGCGCAACTCTGAATAGAGGAATACTACACCGGAAACAATACCCGGACCCAGATCGTGCGCAACTCTGAATAGAGGAATGGTTAAAGGTAACTTTAAGTTAATTAATGCTAGCAAGCCATGGCCGTAGCTAGGGGGGGACATTGTGGGACAATGACCTACCTTAAAAATACCAAAAACTAAGCTAAAGTTATTATAATTAAATTGTTTGTTCATAGTTTAAGATAAAAAGAATGTAGCGATAGGTATCTTAACTTTTCCGAACATGTAACGTAGTGTACCACAGTTTGTGACATTCATTTCATATTATAATATTTCTTTGTTCTCTGTATAGATGGCATTTAAAGCGCCATCACATGAAGCAAGATTATTAATTAAAATATCTGTGATGCCCTACCTCAAATTCGACTCTAGCTACAGCCCTGTAGCAAGCTTCCCCGCAGCTCAGAAGTCCTTGGGGTTCTGAATACTGGAAGGGTTTCTATAAACGCTGCGCTGCCACAGTCAACTATCAAAGTGGTAAACCCCCATCCGAACATACAAGTGCCACGTCCCTGCTTTGCTCTGTAAATAATGTAGACTAAGCGGCAACCTGCGGGCCTTCACACGCTAACAGGCCCCGGGCGACTCTTTCGCCTCATCGCACATTTAAACTGCTATTTGCAAGCTTAAGCTCTAAGCAGTAACTGCGGCAACTTGGTTTAACAACTCTATGTGAGCATTTAACCGCCTCCATTAACCGTTAGTCCATTCACTTCGCAACAGGAGGTCGCGGGTTCGATTCCCGGCGGGGTCAATAAGACTCGGTTTGGTTGGTGGTAGGGCATTTTCTAAGCCCGCCTGGCTAGCTACCACCATCTTATCTAAGTCTTGGCGCCAAATATCAATGTTGATATCATTGGTGTGTTCCGGCATGAAGATAAGATAGCCAGTTCCCCATTGCGTTGGGGAATCTTGGTAAGCCCGCTTCCATCTTCGGCAACATCGTCACTTACCATCAGATGAGATGTTGTCAAGGGTTTACCAATTGTGGATAAATAAAAAGGTAAACAGCTGAGATTTTCACAGAATGTATATTGCTATTGCCGCTATAACAACGAATACCTAATTTAAAAATGAAAGAAGGCTCTCACACAAGAAACATGTTTTTAAAGGATTTTTCTGGCCAAGTGTAAGTCGTACAAGCTCTAAGGAGTCTGAACTGAATAAGAAATTTTTTTTTCTGTCGCTCGGGTTGATTTATTTTGTTTGTAATATGAAAATGTATCATTGTCATAGTTGTGTGGAGATGTTGGTGGTACGGGACCCTTTTAGCACGGGTCTGATTTGTACTTGACCAGTTTTCTGATATTTAACACTCTGATTATTTAACACTCTGATTATTAAACACTCTGATTATTAAACACTCTGATTATTAAACACTCTGATTTTTAAACACTCTGATATTAAACACTCTGATTATTAAACACTCTGATTATTAAACACTCTGATTATTAAATTTAACACTACCTACTAACTGTCCTATCCACTAGTGTACAGCGGAAATTAATGTAAGTGACGTTCTAATAGATACTTCTAAAAGTTCTTTGACTTGTTTGAAAAAAGTACATTATTATTTTTAAGAACAAATTACCCGATTCCTTCTTCGGCATCATCGATGATACCAAGGGCTTACCAATAGTGAATAAAAAAAATTATTTTATAGTACTACTTTTTTATGGCCGTTGGGACAGTAAAGTTCTCGAGTGGCGACCACGCACCGAAAAACGTAGTGTAGGCAGGCCTCCCACTCGGTGGACCGATGACCTGGTGAAGGTCGCGGGAAGCCGCTGCATGCGGGCAGCGCAGAACCGGTCGTCGTGGAAATCCTTCGGGGAGGCCTATGTCCAGCTGTGGACGTCCTTCGGCTGTTATGATGATAGTATTAGTAGAAGTACACTCTTACATGCTAAGTGGCGGTGATATTTTTAATTAAAGTTTAAAAGTAGTGATTTTTGCTGGGGGGACTCACACCCACTAGCTAAACTGCCATTTCGGGAAATCTAAAAAGTATCTAAAAGCGTCGGTGGCTCAACCGGTAACGACTCGGTCCATCTAACCAGAGGTACCGGGTTCAAATCTGGACGGCCAATGTACCAATGAGTTTTTCAAAAAAAAACTTACGTACATATAATTGCCGATTGCTTTAACGGTGAAGGAAAACATCGTGAGGAAACCTGCAAACGCCTGCGAAGAAACTCGAAGGTTGTGTGTGAAGTCGACCAACCCGCACTGGGCCCGCGTGATCGACTAAGGCCTAATCGCCCTGATTCAGGGCAGGCTCGAGCCCCTCGGTGGGGACGTATATGAGCTGATATAATAATAAATCTAGATAGTAGGGCATGTAATTAATTTAAAAGGAAAATTGTCACATCGTAGGCTTTCTTATTTTAGTAGTAATAGTGAAACAAATTAACGTTTGCAGTTGGATTAGTTAAAAAAATATATAAAATGTTCCAAACAATCTCCAAAAATAACTTTGTTTTTTATGACATGCAATTATTTTTTTGAAAAGACTACGGTACCCTACATTGAGCGAGGTCCGACACGCACTTGGCCCTATTTTGAAATATGAGATGTGAATATATAAACAAATCGAGTGCGAGTTTAATGTATACAGTGCCAGTTATTTCGCGCTTGGCACCAACTCCGTGCCCACTGGAAGTAATTTATGCCTCTGTAACTACTCTCATATCCCCCCCCCCCCCACTCCACATATTGCATCACACTGCACATGAACTGCCCCATATGTAGCAGCAGTACTTCTATTCTGATATCATCACTTGCTGACTAGTTTTTCAGGACATGGACGAGCTCCTCAGACTTTGCGTCCGGAAAAATATATTTCAGCGCTACATACAAAAATACACAATACTGTTGAGTTAGCTGAACGATTTGTATGAGTTCAATTGTTTCCAACGTTGATAAGCCTATCCTACGGAAGTCATCATCATCTTATCATCCGAATGACGGCCACTCGTGAATAAAGTCCTCCCTTAAGGCGAGGCACCGGTGGAGAAGCGGAGAAACCCTTTTGCTAGATCAAATTTTTTGGGTAATTACTACTAAATATCGGTCTTGCATAAAATGTTGGACATACTTAAGGATATTGTCTGAGGAATGTGCTAATATTGTTACACGATAGTGTGTACTTTACTCGATCATAAAAATATCCCAAAAGCAGGTATAAAACGTCAAAAAAAAGTCTATAACGAATTGTTTATTAATAAAATTTCTAAATTTGCACACAGTTTTTATATGGAGACATTTCTTTTTAAGTACTACAGAGAATCTGTTAAATTTTAGTTTTTAAATTGAAGTCTAAGGAAAAATAACAACGTAAAACATTGAAAAAGTGCAAAAGTGTGGTTATTTTCTTGACTCTTTACTCGTAAAGGATAAAACTGAGACAACTGTTTTACGAATGCCTCGCCTTAAGGATTTCACACAACAGTTCGCACCCGGCATCTTGCGCGTTATTCACTAGGTCGTCGGTCCACCGAGTGAGTGGCCTCCTACGCTACGTATTCCGGTGCGCGGTCGCTACTCCAGAACCTTACTACTCCAACGGCCAAAGAGTAATATGTCGTATTATGTCAGTCGTGGTATATTTATTATTATTTTCCTTTATTATTATTTTTTATTATTTGGTTAATACACGCATCAGCTCTAAGAGCTGCACTTGTGTTTCAAAATGTTTATCAAACTGTGTTTTTAAAACTGTTTACTGTTGGAGCACTTATGACTGTTTCTGGGAGAGACTTCCATAGCTTCATCACTCGAAATGGCAAAAAGTGTGTTCTGGAGTTGCTAGCACATGAAGGATTTGTTAGTTTCAAAGAGCGCCCTCTTAAACCTTTATTCTGGTTCATCATGAACAGGTCCTTTAAATATCTCACATTATAATGGTCATTGAGTGTCTTGTATGTATGTGTAAAGTTGAATTGACGAGGTGGTTTCCAATGAGACGATAATTCCTGGATGAATACGGTAATGTGGGTCGTGGTGGCAAGTAGGTCACGGCGCGGCGGCGCGGCGGCCACGGGCGCTGCCGCGTGCCGGCGGGCGCTCCGCTGGGCGGTAGGGGCGCCTCGCGACCCGCCAGCTCGCTCTGCACCTACTTGTGAGACTTCACCCTGTCATCCGTCGTGGAGGGGCGCGATACCATATTATAACCTACGAGCTTACCGCCTCGCGGCTTCGACCGCGTTATGTTTTCGTTTTTTAGGGTTCACATAGACAAAGACATATATTTGTTGGTAATTAATATTACAAGTCACATTATTATAATAACACATTTATAAAATTTTAGTAAAATTATTATTAAATTTTAATCATTTTGAAACATTTATCATTATGAAACTATTCTGAAATTTTAACATTTTATATTTAGCCCGGTCGTCGTGGAGATCCTTGGGGGAGGCCTATGTCCAGCAGTGGACTTCCTTCGGCTGATATGATGATGATGATGATATTTAGCCCATGTATGTCAAAAATTCGTTATATGTGTAAAAGGACTGCTCGACAAGCCATTTCTGTAGCTTACTTTTAAAAGTGTCAACAAGAACCCTTATAGTTTGACCATGTCTGTCTTAGGTCAGAGACTATGGGTCCTGTAATTTTACAGGGGTATACATATTAATTATGCCGACAAAGTGGTATACAATAAAATCTTTAAAAAAAAATTATGTACGTTCCCTACATGTAAAAAGGAATATTTTTTTAGTTGACCTACCCTATCGTGTGGGGTCTTTTAAAACAACTAAGGGTTTGCTAAAAATATTTTTTGATTCAGGAATCTGTTTGCGAAATATTAAGCTTTAAAGTGCAAGTTTTTGTTAGAGTCAAGTACCTCTCTCTCTCCCCATACAAGCTAAACCGCTATTTCAAGACATCTGAAAAAAAATTGTAAATAGTAGGACACATAATCAATTTAAAATGAAAACTATTATGGCTAAGTAGGATTTCTTATAGTCGACAAACTTAAGATGTGCTGTTATTTTTGTAAAAAGTTCATCGATGTTCCATTGTTTTTTAAAACAAACATTTATTTATTTGCCAGAGTGCAGAACCCTACTTTGCGCGATTCCGACTCGTACTTGGCCAGTTTTTTTGCCAGAATTCAGAAACCTTCCTTGCTGTGTCCACAACAACTGTTTAAAATTAATCGTCATCAGATGGACAGTTATATAAGACGAACGAACGAACATTAAGGCGGTAATATTACAGATTTTTGTTATTTTTGACGTCAATTCCTCCTAAACGTTAGAAAATGCAAGGTTGAAAAACATACCCTTATTGTTGATGATGTTCCTTAAAGTTTAAAGTTATTAGAAACGTTTAAAGTGATTAGTGTCGGTGGCTCAACCGGTAACGACTCGGTTCTTCTTACCAGAGGTACCGGGTTCAAATCTGGACGGCCAATGTACCAATGAGTTTTTAAAAACTTACGTACATATACTTACCGATTGCTTTAACGGTAAAGGAAAACATCGTGAGGAAACTAGCACACGCCTGCGAAGAAACTCGCAGGTTGTGTGTGAAGTCGACCAACCCGCACTGGGCCCGCGTGGTCGACTAAGGCCTAATAGCCCTGATTCAGGGTAGGCTCAAGCCCCTCGGTGGGGACGTATATGAGCTGTTATAATAAATAACCATTATATTTACAGCGCTTCGGTTTGTTATGTTATGCTGTAAATTTACTTAAATAAATAAATAAATGATAATACAAAGTTAGTAATGTTATTATTTTTTAATACTTTCATTGTAGTTTTTGAAGGAAACGAAAAACCATTGACAAAGTGAAAAAGTGTGGTTATTTTTTTTTACTCTTTACAAGTAACAACTGTTCCAATCAATACTTCGCCTAAATTTTTAAATACTTATCTATGTCGGTAGGTACAGGATGTCTGCCTGTCGAAAGGTTCGGTTCAATGGCTAAAGTTTAAAGAAAATTTAACGCTATGACATGATATTCTTCTGTGATCTTAATTTACAAAAATATTTAGTGTTTCTTTTGGGCTCGGCGTTGCTTCTACTTTCGATATTTAAAAAAAAGATGATTGTCACGATTTTTTTTCTATGTTTACCCAAAATGTGTTATCACAGTTGCGTCTTATCTGTGATTGTAATGTATAATTGTCAGTCTGTCGATCCCACAGACAAACTGATCATTCAGTTTTGTGGGTCTAATGTTTACCTATGTACGCATTTTTTTCGATTAGTAAATAAATAAATAAAAAAAGATTTTTTTATTTGAATTTGAATGGTTTTTGGCGGGAATACGTAGCGTCTAGTTTGTCAGATGTCACTTGTAGATATAAATAAAAAACTTGAATCCTAAACACATCCGTGTATCCTTTCGTCAGTCGGACCGTCCGACATAATTTCCTAACCGTTAAACCACGGCTAAACCAATACTCCGAATGAGATCAAACTTTGAAATTATTGATAACTATCTTATGTCCTCGACTTCGACCGCGTTTACATCATTTTATGACCTTCTATTAGGCGCTACGTATTCCCGCCAAAAACCATTCAAACAAACACATTTTCACATTTATAATATTATTAAGGATTTCTCGATGGATTCTGGGCAGCTTCTGGCTGGGTTACCAATTAAGGGTCATTTACACAACACAAAAAATGACAAATAAATAAATCACAAAAATGGCTCCAACAAATTTTAATGAAATGTTGAAGAAATTATAATTATTGTAACTAGCAAATGCCAGTAATTGTTATTTTCTTATTATTTTTTAAAGACAAACCCCCCTCCCTTACAGCGGTCTTTTCTGTTTACATAAATCTATCTGTCCCATAATATTGCTTGCCTACGCTTTTATATAAATTTACTTACAGTCAATATACATTTAGTTTTAAATATACGGTTACCTTTCTTTTTATCTATACACCCAAACTAGTGGATGCGCCGCGGCTCCGCCCGCGTTTTAATTTGATCATAAATCTTCGTTATTCAAAAATTTCTTCTCCTCCTAAACGGCTCGACCGACTTTAATGTTTTTTTTTGTACTACTACAGGCGACACCCTGGATAGTTTTCAGCTATAGTACGATTGGGTAGGTGGTGCTATTAAAATTCTTTATCTCAACAACAGCGCCACATACCGGGTTCATTACAGCTAAGAACCATCCAGGATAACCTATAAGTCCACAAACATTTCTTAAAATCGGTGAAACCGTTAAGTTTTAACCATTTTAACCGCCTCCGTAGCCCAGTGGCAATAGTTCACTGGCTTTACACTGGTCGCGGGTTTGATTCCCGGCGGGGTCAATTGTAAGACTCGGTTTGGTTGGTGGAAGGGTATTTTCTAAGCCCGCCTGGCTAGCTACCACCATCTTATCTAAGTTTTGCCGCCAAATATCAATGTTGATATCATTGGTATGTTCCGGCATGAAGATAAAATAGCCAGTAGTTCCCCATTGCGTTGGGGAATCTTGGTAATCCCGCTTCCATCTTCAGCAACATCGTCACTTACTACCAGGTGAGATGATTACCAATTGTGAATAAAAAAATGAAAAAAAATAAAGAGCAGAATTACGAACACACACACACATTCACACTAGTACTTATTTTATATAAGATATGTAAAATTAACTATATTTATTAAATAGCTACCTACACACTTACATCAGAGTCATTCAGGATAAAAAAAAAACAACTCCGGGTGTGCTGACAGAAGTGAAAACACAGTATACTATGTACATACTTGTATACAGAGGTGTCGGTAACGGTAACAGTGACGCGAGTTCAATGGTTTTTCCCCATCTCAAAAAATGCCCAACGCACCTACTCATATATAAGTGTTCACTTCAAAAATATTACTGCGCTAAATGCCCAAATTTAAATTTCCAATTGATTAGGGTAGTTGCAAGTTCGACGTGCTGTTGACTGTACGTTTTGCAAGAAAGTATGTGCAGTGCTGCTGTACATTTTGTTTTTACTTACTTTAAATGAAAATACTTTCAAACTTTTTACTTTTTAACCGAATTCAAAAAAAAGGAGGAGGTTTCTCAATTCGACCGTAAATATATATTTTTTTATGTGTGTTCGCGGATAACTTCGTCGTTTATGAACCGATTTTGATGATTCTTTTTTTGTTGGAAAGAAGATATCCAAGGGTGGTAGCATGATAAGGAAACCGGGATCTGATGATAGCATCCCAGAGAAATCGAGGGGAACCTTAGTTTCCTGTTTGAAGTCGGTCATTTTTTGTTCAAAATTATTCCGGTCCTATTGGAATATTGGAGCCGCTTGCATGAAGCACCCACACGCCTTTTGTGTATACCCGGAAACGGCGAAATAGTTTGGTGCGGTGCGGTGTGGACGGTGTGAACGGTGTGGGCGGTGTGGACGGTGTGGGCGGTGTGGACGGTGTGGACGGTGTAGACGGTGTGAACGGTGTGGGCGGTGTGGACGGTGTGAACGGTGTGGACGGTGTGGACGGTGTGGACGGTGTGAACGGTGTGGGCGGTGTGGACGCCGTGCAAGATGAACCTAATTACATAAGCGCAGATTTAATGAAAGCTTCGCGAGAGCTGTGCGCCTGAAAGGCTTGAAACCGCAAATCCACTGCCTTTTGTTCCCTTTGTCTCGGCTAACGGCACCACTCACACTGCCCAAATCTCGGGAGGTAATATTTGGGAATCTTTTAGGACCACAGATTCATTACGAGGATTTCTTGTCCGTGTTTCGTCTGGTATACTGTTCGTCTCTTGCCAGCCTTTTACAAAGATTCCTCATTTATGTCGCAATGTTTTGTACAGTGTGTACGGTCTATAATTCATTAGCTTCAATATTTATTGTTAATGTCTGGAGGCATATTTCAATAGTAAAATTCAGGTAGAAAAAAGTAAATTTTTCGTAATGTGTTAATTCAGTGTTTGGAGGCATGTCGCTAAAGATAAGATAATATTTATTGTCAAAACTGAGTAATATAGTTGTTACATTTAATTAGTATCATCAGTTTACCCATTTCGGGCATACAATAGTCATGGTTTAACATTTAAAGTATAGTCATCATTTTAAAGGAAAGTCTAGGTACAAAAAAGTTATTTTTTCGTATTGTGAATACCGTTAAAATAGTGTAAAAACGACCTACAAAGAAACAAATACACATTGCTAAGCATACTTGGAAATTGTCAAGGATGAGCATTGAGAGATTGGGAAAGCTGTTGGCGTGGAGGTGAAATCATTGCGAGCCCGGCGGCAGTGCGCACGCGCGCGCCGCACGCCTGCGCAGCGCCACTTAACCTCAATCCAAGGCGTGTTTTTGAATGAACCTCGGGCCGCGAGTCTGCGAGCCGGCCGCTACCCGCCGCTACCCGCCGCTACCCTCCGCTACCCTCCGCCGACCTTACTCACACTTCGCTTCCAGCCTGCTTCGCTACTTCAACGACTTATTCGTATACCTCCTCAATGCCCTCTCAATTGGATCGCTAGCGTGTGGCCCACCACGCCCTATGCACAATTTAATCATCAATGTATGTAATGTAAGTATAAAACGTAATAGTATAGGTACCTACCAGGAGCGTTCAATAATATATCTACCTAAGGGTAAAGTGCACCGCTGAACCGTGTTCATGTATCCAGTCAAATTACGAAATAAATAAACATGAACGAACACAGTTTGGGGATTTTAAGGATCGATAGGGGGGTGTATTCTGAGCATAAATTCCAATTTGAGGGGTTCTACTGAGGTCAGCTCAAGGTCATTTCGATGGAAACGCGTTTAATTCGATATCTCGAGAATGGTTAGTGTTAGGCAAAAAATTTTAGAAATCTTTTCTCTTTTAAATTAAATTTACTAACTTTTTTATCAGAAACTTTTTTTTTTAACATTGATATTTTTCAACTTATTACTCCCGCAAGGCAAAAATTTAACTTTTTTTTCTATTTTTCGTCGTTTTCTCCCCAACCATTTAATTTTATTAAATTTTACCGATCATCAAAGTGTAGATCTTTTCATTATTTTCAGTTTTTTAAGAGAAAAGGTCTACAATTTTTTGCCTAACATTCAAACATTTAACATAACATTCTCGAGATATCGAATTAAACGCGTTTCCATCGAAATGACCTTGAGCTGACCTCAGTAGAACCCCTCAAATTGGAATTTATGCTCAGAATACAACCCCCTATCGATCCTCAAAATCCCCAAACTGTGTTCGTTCATGTTTATTTAACCCATTTTTAGCCGTAATTTGACTGGACTAATGCGTGTAGCTTTGTTTCTTCGTGTGACGTGTTCGAAATTTGAATTCAGTGCGATTAATACTTTCAGAGTTGGAGCATGGCAAGTGCATCGATGTCCGAGTCTAGTAAAAATTGCTCGATTTGGAGCAGCGATCGGTAATTAAGTTCCTCACTAAACAGGGAAAGAAGCCTAAAGAAATATTTGATCGCATAACAACAGTATAAAAGGAATCTGCGCCCTCTGAATATAAAGTCAAATTTTAGACCAAGCAGTTTTAATGGGGAAGAGAGTCCATAGAAGATGACCCTCACACGGAGCGGCCCGTGACGGCAACGACTCCAGAAATGTGTAAATAATTTATTTTGGCAGATAGGCGAGTGACTGTTTCCAGGATAGCTGAAGATATGGACATCTCTGCTGGCACAGTTTGGAATATAATTCATGAACATTTTGAAATGTCTAGAGTCAGCGCAACATGGGTCCCACGGTTTCTGACACCACTTCGAAAGGACGCCCGACGCGAATGTTTGAAAAGAACTTGGACCTCATTGGTGACAACCCAAGAAGTTTTTTTCAACGACTGATGACAGGAGACGAAACGCGGGTTTACCATAGAGATCCCGAGTTAAAACGAGAGTCCATACAGTGAAAGCACATATCTTCATCCACCCCTAAAATGTTTAAAGTAGAAAAATCTGCATGCAAAGTCATGGCCACTGTTTTTTTGGGATGAGGAAGGACTTTTACCGTTGGAGTTCATGCCACTTAGGACTACCATAAAGGGAAAGACCTACGCTAGTACCATAAATGTATTGCGAGATTCTATCAAGGAGAAAAGACGCGGAAAGCTCACATCAAACATTCTGCTCCTTTATGACAATGCTCCGGTGCACATGTGTGCCGGCACAGGCCGCCATTCGAGCCTGCGGGTTCCAACAGCTCAACCATCCACCCGACAGCCCTGACCTAGCCCCATCGGATTATTTTCTATTCCGGACCTTGAAAAAATTCCTTTGAGGGCAACGATTTTCTCGTGATGAAGAGGACAAGGAAACTGTGGCCACTTAATTTGACGAGCAACCAAAGTATATTTTTCTAAGGATTTGAAGTCATTGCAAGAGAAGTAGACCAAGTTTATTGAGCTTAGCGAAGATTACATTGAAAAATAAAAATAAAGACTTTTTACTGTAATGTATTTTCAACCGACTTCAAAAAGGAGGAGGTTCTCAATTCGACTGTATGTTTTTTTTGTATGTTTGTTACGCGATATCTCCGCCGATTGTGAACCGATTTTCAAAATTCTTTTTTTATTCGAAAGAGTATACTCTCGAGGGGGTCCCATTGTCACCAAGTCAGGATCTGATAATGGGATCCTAGGGAAATCGAGGGCAACCCTCAAATTTCATAGGCAAGTTTTACGTGTTTCATGTATTTTCTTAAATTATTTTTTATTATTTATATTTGCGTCTGTTAGTCATCATCTCATGTTGATGAGCTGATGAAGGAAGGTACAGCTCCTTAACGGTTAGGAGTTGGAGGATAATTCTTTAAATATTTTACGTAGATACGAAGGTACGTATAGACCAATAGTTGTATTCTTTCAGGTTGTTCAGATGAGCTGTTGATGAAAGATTTAACTCCTTAACTTTCATGCTATTGGTAGCCACAGGAATCTGTATCTGTAATTAAAACATATGCATTATGATTTTCCTGTTCCTGTTGCTGATTGGATTTAACGTTGTTAGTTAGATAGCAATATCACTAAAAATAAAGAAAATAAAAATAAAAGTTTAAAAAACCTAAAAACCGACTTCAAAATGAAATTCACTCAAAAGTTTAAATAATATTATTACACTTAGATACCTACACGACATTAACCAACAGTAACGAAATCAAAGGTGGATACGAATGAAATAAGGGGCCAAAAATTTTTTTTTTGAGTTTGGTTTCAACAATGCCAAGGGTAAAATGTGAGTAGCTGTGTGCTGGTACCGACCTCAAAAATAAATTTAGGACCCTTATTTAATTCGTACCCTCCTTTGATTTCTCTTCGTCGATTGATCTCTTTCTTGAACCTTAGTGGACCTACCTAGCTGGACCTTTTGTCCCAGGTAGGTACACATATTCGTCAACAATTTCCAGTGTAGAGTCTCTAACCTTTAGAGGGGTGGGTGCGACACATACATTTGACATAATTTTCGTCTTGTCCATGTTCATTTTAAGACCCACTTGTTGAGAGACTCTCTGCAACTGTACAGCAACAGAATACGGACATACACAATAATTTTATTCCAGAACACTTTTTTGGTGTCTATTATGTATATAGAGTGCTTTTTTTGACGATCACATAAACTTCCTTTTACTTTTTTGTTGCTCAAGGTAAAAACCCGACCGCTTAAGGCTTTAAGATGCCTCAAACCGAGCAGGTTGATACGTGTTAAAATAATATCGAACGTAAGCCTATTCATTTAAAGTTTAAATCAATGCGGGCTTCAATGCGGTTGTTACGTTGAAACTGAATGCCCAATTCTCGATTTTTAGATGTTTTTATTACTTTTCTGTACTTTCAAATAAGTTTTAAAAAAAATGTGTTCTTAAAGTCAACGATTTTTGTGTGTGGTGGTTTTATTCAACATTAACTATTTGTTTTCGAGAAATTTTGCAATTTATACCAAAAACAGGGTTTACAGTATACGAGTATTTCTTACATCAAAAGTAGTAATATTTTTAAAATTATATTCAAATAAGTCGATTTTATATTACTTTCAGTATATTATATATTTTTTTCATACTGATAGCTTTACACAGTCTTTCAATATTTCAAGTGAATATTGTCATTTAACCTATCTTAAGGTCTTAAAGGCTATATCAAGTCGTTTAGGCTGTATGAACAATTGCTCAGCTAAAGAAACAGACATAACAATATATAATATACTTACATGCAAAGTTACATCGATACACCCAAAAAAGACTGTTCTCCTTGAAAATAAGCTATAAGCCGCAGCGTAACTGCTTACCATCTACGTTTTGGCGTGCATTGTAGCGTAGGTACGTACGTAGTCATAACGTATTAGCGTATGCACATGTATGTACATACTTGATCAACAACTTGACACGTGTAGATACAGTTCTCTCCACAAAGCGGGAAAAGCTACTACGTGCTACATGGGTACAACACAGATATTTGACATAATTTTCGTCTTGTCCGTATTCATTTGAAGATCCACTTGTTGAGAGGCACAAATGAGGTCATCGACGATAATATCTACGTCTTCCAGGGTCTCAGCCATTATTACGATATCGTCAGCGTATTGAAAGTAAGTAAACTCGCCGTTGACATTTATGCCGAGTTCACCCCAGTCAAGAAGCTTGAAAACATCTTCAAAATTTTTGGACATTTAGACGTTTGTGGACTACGAGAAAGCCTTTCATGCGGTCGAGACCTAGGCTGTGCTACACAGAGTCTCACCAGCGAATTGACTATCGATATATCGAGGTGATGATTTGTTTGTATGTAGGTGTTAGGTTAAATCTCCAAAACTGTTCACCGCCTCCATTATTTTTATTTCCCATGATACATACCTATCTTCTATCCTATATTCTCTTATGATCTTATTGTTCAGGGGTAAGTATTATGCATATAGGTACCTATTTAATGGATCACGGAAGTACCCCATCGTGCGTGGGAGCCCTTGACAAATCTCCTCGCGTTATGTTAATCCAAGCGTAACGCACTTATTCCTCCACAAATGTAAACAATTCTCATTTCAAAAGCCTCTGAGGTTCACTGAAAAAGAGATACCTTGAGGATAGGATCGCACGTAGGCCTTTTATTACATACTAGCTTTTTTCAGCGGCTCCGCCCGCGTGGACATCGTTTTTATGACTGTCTCTAAGGATTAGTAAATTATGTCGTTTCCCACCTACTCAACCATTTCTGTGCAAAAAATCACAACAATCGAGTATTTTTTTAGTTCCCTCAGGAACTGCATCAGATTATGCTATTTTCCCGGGATAAAGAGTAAGCTATGTCTTTCCCCGTGACACAGGCTACCTGCATGCCAAATTTCATAAAGATTGTTCAAGGCATTGAAGCGTGAAAAGGTAACAAACAAACACATGTTCACATTTATAATATTATAGTAAGGATTTGTTTTGAAAAGTGTAAAAAAATCTACAAATGAAAAAACCTTTATTAACAAAAAAAACTGACAAGTGCAATTCAGACTCGCGCACGAAGGGTTCAACTGTACTACAATTAAACTTTTTAAACATTTTTATGGCTTTTACTTCAAAAATAAGTATTCATTTCTGTAAGTCGTTTTACAATTATCATTTCAAAACGAGACTACTTTACTACAATGAAACTTTTTAATATATTTTTATGGCTTTGGTTTTAAAAATTCAATATACTCGTATGATTATGACAAATTTCAATGTATTTTATATATGTCATGGTCGTAAGTAAGTGAGTAAGTTAGCATTTATTTGCTTTAAAACAAGTAAAATGATGTACGTTATTAAAACAGGAATCTCTTGTTTAGCTATAGATAGATAGAAAATAGATTAAAACAAAAAAAAAAACAATTCAATCCTACATCATAATCTGTGACTCATCAAGAGAATAAAACATATTTTGAAGAAGCCATTTACGTAGGGTTTTCTTAAATCTATTTTAAGGCAGATCTTTAAACGACTGCTGTATTTTGTAATGTAAATAACGTGACCCATCCAATAGCAATGCTTCTAATAATAAGTAGTCTTGGGAATTTTGCTCATAACTAGCCTGTTGGTGTTTCTTTTCACTCTTGCAGTTACTTCACTCACTTGCTTGTAGAATGCTTTCTGATATTTTTTTACGAATTTAGCCAATTCAAACACGTAAAGAAAAGTCAGCGGCAAGATTTTCAAGGTCTTAAGTAGCGGTCTACATGATACGTCTTGTGCTACTCCGTATATTGAACGAATACATTTTTTTAGGCATTTTTTTATATTTTTTTATTCACAATTGGTAAACCCTTAACGTTTGTGCTGTTGCCACAGATTACTATTCCAGAGCGAAGTTTGGATTTAACGTGACCATAATAGGCTGTGATCGCTGTACTTCTAGATGCAACTCTTGTCAGTTTATAAAGAGCGCAAGCAAACTATTAATTTTGACACATATTTTTTCAACTCATTCTTTCCAGTTTGGTTTGCCATCCATTTTTATGCCAAGAAATTTTACACATGATGTGCTCTGTAGAGTTTGTCCTTCATAATAAATATTAAGATTTTGTTTATTATTATAATTAATTAATGTCGATTGGTTAAAATTGATTTGAAGATTATTATTGTACAGCCATTAAATTATTGATATTATTGTATTATTAATGTCAGACACGTGATTACTTAATGTCAACTTATTATAAGATGTCAAATTATTATTGGATGTCACAATTACTGCATTTCAGTACTGCAATCTGCGAATAAATAGTCCCTATGTTTCTGGTAGATAAGTCTTTTATATAAATGAGGAATAATAGTGGGCCAAGCACACTACCTTGTGGGACCCCATAAGCGTTGGTTTTAAATTCAAAACTGTAATGTTTTACGTGTTTATTGTCAAGCTTAATTATTTGTACGCACTGTATTCTATTCATAAGATACGTACTTAACCATCAAAGTGCTGGTCCTCCAATCCCTTAATTTTCAAGCTTTTGCAATAATTGGTCATGTGATACAAAATCTAAAGCTTTCGACATGTCGAAAAAAAAGTATTGTATGCGCAATTAGCTATTGTAATACTCGTGCTGTCTATTGTGCCACTCAGTTTCGCTTCGTGGCACAAACTACCACTCATAATACAATTGTTCTCATAACTTGGCAGTGGCATAAATAACTATTGTAAAATACTTACGGCAGACATAATGTTTAAACACTGGCTCTCTGTTCATCGGAGCGCGAACCGCAAGTAACAAATTGTTATTGTTATTAAGGTTCGGGTTCGTTTCTCAGTGGTGGCAGTGATTGCAAAATATTACCAAAATATCGCCTTAGGCGCCTTACAACTTCTTGTTTATAAAATCCTATAAAGTAATAAAGTAATATATATAGTAATAAAGTGTATTCAATCAATCAATTTTGTATCGCAATAAGTTTATGTAAATCTAGGTATAGTTACATCAATTCAACAAATATGATAAAATATGATGACTTCAAAATATTAATATGACATTTTTTATATTATTATTAGTATTTTAACTTTTGTGTAAATTTTTGCATGCTTTGACAAAAGCGAATCATGTGATACTTTATTGTTATATCATTATTTCCACTCAATTTAATACCATGTATTCAAGCAAATAAATATTATTCATTCATTCATTCAATACTGATTGAGTAATTTTGAATTTGAATTGAGTTTGATATTTTTTTTCTTAATGAGGATTTCACATTACACACAGATACCATGCACAGTGCACAGTGTAAAATTAGATGTTTAAAGGAACTTCCCCGAGGAACAGCATAAAGTGAAGCACCTCACGTGCATAGGTACCTACAAGTTCTTACTTCAAGATGGCTAGTAAGTACATGCTTATTTTAATTTGTGATCGTTTAAAATTAAGGAATTGGCAAACGGTGGAAAGCTTTCAAAGCCGCTGCAGGTGACATCAGAGCCAAAGAACTGTTACGGGCACGCTATCTACCTCCAGTGGCGGATTTAGCAAGCTCTTACATATAATAGGTAGATATATTGTTAAAAATAATAATGCAGTTTTTTTAATGCAAATTCAGGCTATTTTAAAAAAACTTTTTTTTTAATCACTGGACATTATGATAATTTTTCAAATGTTAATAATTGATGACGTCACAGGCCCAAATAGTATGAAGTAAACCCCCCAGTACTAATTTTATTAATTAGTCAGTGTTATTAAATTATTTTTTACAGTATAATATTGTTATATCTCCAAATGGATATTTTTTTAAACTGAACGATGTAATGTGGCGTCATCGCTCCAAGCTCAGTATGACTCCAGGACATAATGGAAGTAAGATTGTATGTTTTGTTGTAATAGTGCTCGGCTACTATTTGTAATAATAGCTTGTATAGTTCTGTAACCAACACCTACCTGTTACCGTACATAATGTATTGTTATGTCTTTATCGTTTTTTTTAAACCACTCTTAATTATGGTTAAAAGTTAAATCTGCGAAATAAAAAATAAAATAAATAAAATTTGAAAACCCGATTGCGTGAAAACTTAACTCCTTTTCTTTAGCAAGTCGAGAAAAAACGAATCCTACGTCACTCCCGTCAAATTTAACGAGATCTTGCACTCCAAAATCCATAAAACCGTTTAGGATACAGAGCGTGCCAAATAAATAAATGTGCATACATACATACATACACTTGAAAAACATAACCCTCCTTCTGGCGCAGTCGGGTGATGAATACTGAAAAACAGTTAAATATGTTTCCTTTACATACGGTTATCATTTCTCATTCATAACCTCTATAATTATCCACTCTCCGGTAGTTTTGGAACTTATTTTAGGCGTAGGTAATTAAATATCACAGATTGTAGACAATCATGAAATTGTATTTCATGTCAACTGCTTAAACTTTACTCTTTCTAATTTCGAGCGACAAACGAGTGAAGAAGGGTTTTTTCAATCCTAATTGGTAAGCCCTTGACATCATCTCACCTGATGGTAAGTGACAGGGCAGGGTTCTTTTTAAATATAGACAAATCCACCGAAACTTAATATATATTGAAACTGGTTACAGCTAAAGATATGAAAAAAGAGAAAATTTGGAAATAGACAGTATGGTATCGATGATCAGGATAGGAATCACAATTTAGAAAAAAATACAAATAACAAAAAGTAAAAATAGACAAAAATATAAGTTAAAAGCAGGTTGAAAATAAAAATCAAAAAGTTTGACTTCGTCTCAAGAACTTTTTAAATTCGTTTAAAAGTTGAGTACAAACACTGATCTCCTGCTCTTCCGTCTAGGAATATACTCGTTTAAAAGTAATTGTAACGAAATTAATGTTTTAGGTGTATCACGAGACGAGACGACTATATATGTTTTTACTCACAATTGGGAAGCCCTCGACATCATCTCACCTGATGGTAAGTGATGATGATACCCAAGATGGAAGCGAGCTTTCCAAGATTCCCCAATTTGTCTGCGTGACATGTGAGATTTGCTTGGTATAAATATTATGGTGTGCAGCGATGTCTATGTTAGAATAAACATCAAGTTTGCTGTGTCGTACTGCGGCTTTGTCTGCGTGACATGTGAGATTTGCTTGGTATAAATATTACGGTGTGCAGCGATATCCATGTTAAAGTAAACGTCAAGTTCCCTAAGTTGAAATATGTGTAATAAAATTATTACATTTTGAATTCTAGTATCAGAGAAATGCGTAGATAAACATACATACAACATACACTTATAAAATTTAACACACAGTTTAGAAGCCCACATATACTAACATAATCGAAAATTGTGCAATTCCGACAATACTACATACGCACGTGTCCAACTGTATAACCTCCTTTTTTGAAATATGAATTATGAATTACGTTTCTATGACTTTCCGAGGGTGCGCAATCTCGCAAACGTAGCAAACAGTAGCCTATGTATTAATCCAGGTCCTAATCTGTCTGCCTACCAAATTTCAGCCAGATCCGTTCAGTACTTTTTGCTTGAAGAAATAACAAACATACATACTCACTATAATAATAGTGTGATAAAATCGGTAAAAATATAAAAACATGTTGATAACTTGTAAGGTTTTTATAAATGTTTGTCGGAGCACGCGCCAAGCATGGTTTGGGTAAAGGCACCCAGCCGCTGGTCTCTAATCCAGCTCTGGGTACGAGTACGCCCCCCCCCCCCCCCGGGCCGGGCGAAGTGGTGGCTCCGTCGGTTACGTAAATGTGAGTCGGCGCGGCGGCGGCGGGCAGCTGGCTGTGCCCTTTGCAGGAAAATAAATAAGGCGTAAAATTTTACCTTTTATGTCGCCCTCTCTGTCAAATGCAGATATTGAAAATTATTATATACAATTTAAATTGGTGTGTCCCGCACGCTGTGGATTTTATAGGTTTTTCCGCATCTGCGCCGTCTCGTCATCATCTTCATCATATCAGCCGAAAATCGTCCACTGCTGGACAAAGGCCTCCTCCAAGAATTTCCACGACGACTGGTCCTGCGCTGCTCGCATCTATCGGCTTCTCGCGATCTTCACCAGGTCGTCAGTCCACCGCGTGGGAGGCCTGCGTGCGCTACGTCTCCGGTGCGCGGTCGCCACTCGAGAACTTTACTACCCAAAGGCACACTGTTCTACGAGCTACGTGCCCTGCCCACTGCCACTTCAGTTTAGCGATGCTGTGAGCTATGTCGGTTACTTTGGTTCTCCTGCAGATCTCCTCGTTTCTGATTCGATCACGCAGAGAAACTCCGAGCATAGCACGCTCCATTGCCCTCTGGATGACCTTGAGCCTTCTTATGAGGCCCATACTAAGCCCATTGTATTTTCCTTTCCCTCTAATATGGTTGATGGGAGCGATGGCTGATTCTCGCGTTATACTCGTGACTGGGTGTTCCGTGTGAACTGGCCTACTCTTGTTAAATGCATTCAATGTTTTTTTTTGTTTATCTTTTCGTGTCATATTGTTTTCATGTTCTAATGACATAATCTATCTACATATGATCAAGGATTTAATTTTGACGTTATTACCTAATTATAATTATTGTTTATTTCTTGATTCTTCACAAATGACGTGGTTATGACTATCAGAAAGAGTGTAATTTGCACCTATTTTAAATAAAAATATTGAATTGAATTGACCATGTCTCAGTTTCGTATGTCATCACTGGCAACACACACTGGTCAAAGACCTTAGTCTTATGACACTGCGGTATTTGGGACGTGAAGATATTGCGAAGCTTCCCGAACGCTTCCAGTGTAGAGTCTCCTACTTTTAGAGGAGTGGGCATCGTCAGCGAATCGGAGGTGGGATATGTACTCCATTATTATATATTATGTATTACCGCGGGCAAAAGCTAGGTTTTTTTTTCTTTTTATTCGCAACTGGTTAGCCCTTGGCATCATCTCACCTGATGGTAAATGAAGATGATGCCAAAGATAGAAGCGGGCTTGCCAAGATTCCCCAACGCAATGGGGAACTGGCTATCTTATCTTCATGCCGGAACACACCAATGATATCAACATTGATATTTGACACGGACATTTAACTTTATTTTCGGCTTGTCAATGTTCATTTTAAGACCCACTTGTTGAGATATTTTACTTAGGCCATCGAGCATTGTGCTTAGGTCTTCCATAGTCTCAGCCATGACCACGATATCGTCAGCGAATCGGAGGTGGGATATGTACTCCATTATTATATATTATGTATTACCGCGGGCAAAAGCTAGGTTTTTTTTTTCGTTTTATTCGCAACTGGTTAGCCCTTGGCATCATCTCACCTGATGGTAAATGAAGATGATGCCAAAGATGGAAGCGGGCTTACCAAGATTCCCCAACGCAATGGAGAACTGGCTATCTTATCTTCATGCCGGAACACACCAATGATATCAACATTGATATTTGGCGGCAACACTTAGATAAGATGGTGGTATTTGTTGTCATAGCTGCAACAGATATACACACTCTAAAAATGTCTACTGTCTACCTATTACGGTTCATTAAATAAAGTCCTCTGACAGACAGATGAATAGACGGACGGACAGATGCACGGACAGCGGAGGCTTAGTAATAGGGTCCCATTGGTAACTCTTTGGGTGTACAAAACCATTAATTATTAAATTAAAAAATTGTTTAAATATCGAGTAACAAAATCACCAAAAAACAATACAATCGAATTAAGAACTGCAGCGTCGAAAAAGAAATTGGTTATGGAGGTAGGGGCAGGGTTCCTTTATAAAATAGATAAATCCACTGAAACTGGTTATGGCAAAAGATATGAAAAAAGAGATAATATGGAAATAGACAGTATGGTATCGATCATCAGGATAGGAATGACGATTACAAAAAAAAAATAACATTAAGTAAAAATAGACAAAAAGATGATGTAAAAGCAGGTTGAAAATAAAAACCAAGAAGATTGACTTCGTTACAACAACCTCCTCCTTTTTTAAAGTCGGTTAAAAGTTCAGTAAAAGCACCAATCCCCTGCCCCTGCCCCTGCCGTCTAGGATTATACTCGTTTAAAAGTAATTGTATCGAAATTAATGTTTTAGGTGTATCACGAGACGAAACGACTATTTCTTTTTTGTTCACAATTGGTAAGCTCTTGACATCATCTCACCTGATGGTAAGTGACGATGATGCCGAAGATGGAAGCGGGCTTACCAAGATTCCCCAACGCATTGGAGAACTGGCTATCTTATCTTCAAGCCAGAACACATAAATGTTAACATTGATGTTTCGCGGCAGGACTTAGATAAGATGGTGGTAGCTAGCCAGGCGGGCTTAGAAAATGCCTTCCACTAACCAAACCGAGTCTTACAAAGTAAGACTCCGCTGGAAATCGAACCCTCAACCTCCTGATGTGTCGCTACCTTTACGCCACGGAGGCAGTTGAAGTTTAATACTAATTGTAACGAAATTAGTGTTTATCACGAGACTACTACATCACGACGTATCTTGGTGACGTAAGCACATACCTATAGGAACTTGTGTCCCAACATTATCCAAAGAACTGTGATTGCAGACCCTTTCAAGAGACAGGTGGACAATATAAGACACTGCAAAATTGACGTAACGTAGGTTTGACGTGAGAGGAGGGAGGTCTAGCCTCTCGAAAAAGGATGGATGAATCTGTGGACGTTATCCGTATATTATGTACTTTTGTATATTTGTTGTAAGTAACTAGGTACCTAAATATTATCTATTCATCTGTATTTCATTTTGAAGGTTAGTTGAACGAGCGAGCGAAGAGAGTCTACTTGAAGAATCTGACGTTTGTATGTAAGTACAAAGAGCAAAAAATATTACTTTAAACAGATATTTATAAATGTTTGATCGACGATAATTCGAGTATTGATCGGAACGTCGTGAAATTTGGTAAGCGTTCTAATGAGAATTTTTTTTTGAATTTGAACATTATCCAAATCGGTCCAGTCGTTGCATTTGCGCGAGATATGGGGGTTGTAAGAGGACTCAAAAAATGGACCTAATGTTGCCCCGGGGAAAGTTCTCACTATAAAATGGACCTAATTCTCACTATAAAATGGACCTAATGTTGCCCCGGGGAAAGTTCTCACTATAAAAACAAATACGCGTTATTTTAGACATATGATATGAGATTTGTGTATGTATGCATATAGGCGCAGGACTGTGAGTCCCACATAACCAGTACAACCTGCTGTCATTGGTATGCATAAACGCATTTTCCCCCTTCCCTTCTCCTCATTCCGAGGGAAAAAAAAGATCATATTTTTTCTTTAGGTTGAGTGCCCTCCGCACTCGCCTCCCCTGCCCGGTGAAGTTGTAAAGGCCCCCACGGCCAACACAAGCTTGTCCTTTCAAAAAAAAAGAACATATTTTCACTAAAAAGAACCTTTTCCATACTGAAACTACCTTTCTTACTACCTATACTTTTTTAACCTAGTACACTGCGAGTTCTCAGTTCGGGGCGAACTACTATATAGTTAAGTACTTCTTATGGGCATCTAGTATTTTATATAGAGATATCTACGAGGCGTGGTACCATATGTTTTACATTTTTTATAATCAACCCTATTGTGAGGTAAATAAAGGTTTATTTATATTTGGGTTTTACTTTTAAAAACATGATTTTACAAAGTACCATGAGGCAGTGGTGTGATAACGATGGCATTTTATCCATAAGCACGTGTACAGTTTCAGTTTTAAGACCCTTGGTATAGAAAGATGCGAAACAATTTAAAAAGATGATCGAAAGTAATATTTTTAATTAATATTTGTCTGTTAAGAACTTATTTTGAACCATCCGCGGGGCTTTCGTTCTGGCCTTTCCGATATATATAAGGCAAGGCGTCGCGACGTGAGATCGATCCGAGCGATCGCCGAGACACGCTGCCCGTATTTCCGTGTGTGCGTACAACTTTAATCCCCATGGGTGCTACGAGTATATTGTAAGGTAAGTTATTGCGTAGGTAACTGTTTTTTTTTAAGAAATCTAACGATAACTTTAATTTTTTTAAATTTCATGTGAGTGTATGTTTAAAACACACAATTTGAGTTTTACCTAATTCAATTCAATATATTTATTCAAAATAGGTGCAAATTACACTCTTTCTGATAGTCATAAAATAATAATAACAATGAAATTTGTGTAGAATCAAGAAATAAACAATATATAGATAATAACATCAAAATTAAATCCTTGATATATCAATAGACCAGATTATGTCATTAGAACATGAAAACAATATGACACGAAAAGTTATATAATACATAAAAATCATTGAAAGCATTTAACAAGAGTAGGCCAGTTCCCACGGACAGCACCCGGTCACGACTATAACGCGAGAGTCAACCATCGCTCCCATCAACCATATTTGAGGGAAAGGAACGACCCGTCTCCCGATGCGCCACCATCCGCCTAAGAATACTGAATATTTCTATCGAAATTAGGACGAAAGACTTCCAGAAAAGGTAGGTAGTGCCATAAGTAGAGTCGCGTTTCTTTTGGCCTATCTTGGCGGGGGAAGTACCGCGCCCCCAGACAGTTTTACTACCAAAGTATTTCTGGGGTGCTCTGAAACAGAAACGAGCCGATATCGTACGTAGATTATTTTATTTAATTTTTCTCGACAACCCGTGAAGTGACGCATAATGGATATTTCTCGTTACATAACCAACGTATTGTAAATAAGTACTTGAAATATTGAACATGTGCAGTTGTCCCATTGTGGCGGTCGTAACTGTGTCTAAGTAATAGTTATCTATCACTCACCTGGCACTCGTTACACGTGTGTACAGAGTAGGTCTGGTAGCAGTCGTAGCGATCGAGGATGTCGACGAAGTCGCAGTGCACGCGCGAGACCATCGCGTCGAGGCTGAGCAGGTCGTGCAGCGTGCGCTCGCAGCGCTCCCCGCCGGCCAGCACGTCGGCGCGCGCGCCGCGGTCCAGCGCGGAGGCGGGCGAGCGCTCGCAGCAGGCGCGCAGCCGCAGGTCTGCCAGGCGGCGCGCGCGAGCAGCCGCCTCCAGCGCGCACAGGTGCGCCACGTCGCGCCCCGCCAGCGTCTCCGCCGCGCCGCCGCCGCCGCTGCACGCCACGACCCCGCACTCCCGATCGCGACCCGCGCCCTCCTCCTCCAGGTCGCACGCGCTCAGCCAGGGGTTGAAGCGCGCGAGCGGACTCTGGGCCAGGCCCGCGGCCGCCATCAGCAGCAGCAGCAGCAGCGGCGGCGCTCGCATGGCGGGGGCGGCGCCGCTAGCGGGGGCCGGCCCGCCGGGCGCGGCGCTGCCTCATACCGCATCGCGCATGGCGACCTACTCGCGCGGCCCGGGCCGCGGGGCCGCCGCGCGGGGTGGGCGCGCCGCCATGTCGCTCGCTCGCCGCTCGACTGACTCCCCCCGGGTGCGCATCGATCGCCCCGCGCCCGCCGCTGCGCGCGCCCCCACAGCCTCTGTAGCCGTTACATAACCCTGCGCGCGCACTCGGCAGCCCCGCCCGCCCGCCGCGCCGCCCGCCCTCTCGCGGCTCGCCCGCCCGCCCAACACGAAAGTGAAAAGCTAGTTGGATAAGGACACTTTCTGTTTTGAGACTCCACGTTCAGATGGCGTTTGAAGTGACAGAGAGTGCTACTGCCACCTAGCTCCGTGCAGGTGCGTTGGGTAGTGAGCTACGCCAGACACCATCGTCGTCGTGGGTGGCACAACATCAAAGATGTCACACCGACCCTTTATCATTCGGCGCCTACAATGGCTTGAAGTACGCATTGTTTTTATGTAAATGTTTTACTATGCTGGAGTCTTATACACGAGTGCCTACATAATTATTAATTACATTCCTACTTTTTATGGCTAACGGTTACTCAGTAGGTATTATTCACGCCAAGTGGCACCATTGACCACTACGCGAACATAACAAATTTTCATGTAAGCAACTGAACCACACTGAAAAAAACCGTTACATTCTGTATTATTTGGTAAGGGGTTTGAGGTTTTATAGGTAAATATTTCAATTTGAATTCCCATAGACAGTTTAAGAAATTTAGATCTCACTTCTTTTATTGGCGGAGCCTATTTAAACATGCACATTTTTAGGGTTCCGTCGACAAAAAAGGGAACCCTTATAGGATTACTTGTGCGTCTGTCTGTCTGTCACAGCGAATTTTCTCCGAATCTACTGGACCAAATCATGTAAAGTTTGGTAGGTTGGTGTAATCCTATGACCCAAACACAGATGTGCAAAGTAAATAAATATTTCTATAAAACAGGGGTCATGTTCGGGGACAAATTAGGAAATTTAAAAAAAAAAGTTTTGCAAATCTTACTTTGTGATATAAAATGAAAGCGTTCATTACGAGGGTCCCAAATATATTTTTTGTTATTATTGTAAAATAAATAGTTTTGATTTTATTAATGTAAGAAGACGAAAATTGACCATTCCTCCCCTGATCTCCGAAACTACTGAGCCTAGAATTTAAAAAGAAAAAACAAAATATAGTTCATTGCCTGTAGATTACAGGAAAACCTATAAGAATTCTATCAAATGAAAATAAAGTGGTAAACTCAATATAATACGTTTACTTACGAAAAATTGTTCACTAAAACACTACTAGATAGCGCTAGTAGTAGTTAACTCGCGTCTTACTGTGAGGATTTCAAAAATGATATTTCGTATTTGCCTTTGGCATTGTACGGAACCCTCTCCACGCGAGTTCAACTCGCACTTGGCCGGTTTTTATTTATCTAACTTGGCTCCCTTTCACATTTATGTTCTTGGAAGGTTATCATTAATCTTTGTAATCCGGGGGCACGGCAGTGCCCCCGCCAAGACGAGCCAAGCAAAGCGCAAGGGCACTACTACCTTTTCTCGAAGCGCTTCGTCGTTTTTTTAACCCTCATAACTTGGGTTTGAATTATACCAGATATAAAAAATTTTCGCCATATGATGTCAATAATAGACTCATCTATATGTCGAAGGGGGTGGTTAGGTTATGGATGGCCTTGTGGTTCAGTCCTTAACTATTTCGGTCGTGGGCGTCGAAATAACAATGCAGCTATATCGCAGAGGTTTTCTACAATAGTCTTGATCATTCGGCAATCGAAATTGTACAGGATGCCTTGGGTTACGATGGATGCAAACGCGGTGATCCCAGCAATAGCGTGACACGTCCGTTTTGCTCACAGATCACCACTACTTGTGTTCTGCTCGACGCTCCGTCAAAAAGTGTCTGCCTCGAGACTGACGTCCAGCTAATATGGCTTCTCCACAGATCTAATACATTCTCAACTCAGAGTACTCTTTATTGTACTATGACTCAGTGCTACCACCTCAATTACAAGCAGCCTAGCGTTAATAGGTCATCTTTGCTACCACATACGATCGTCTCACGGGTAGAAGCGATTGTCACGCCACCACCGGTTTCACCCAGGTACTAATACCTGACGTTTGATTCAAACAAAGTTTAACGATCTATGTAAACTTATCTCGAGCTAGTATTGGTCGTGTTTTCAATGACGCTCCGACATATATAAATATATAAAATAATAATAATATATATATATATAAAAGAAAGTCGTGTTAGTTACACCTTTTATCACTCAAGAACGGCTGGACCAATTTTCATGATTTTTGTGTTTTTGCATTTGTCTTCGTCGGGAATAGGATAATAAGTATTAAAAAAAGGATATTCATCAATAAAAAAATAATTTATCAGTCAAAAAATAATTGGTTTTAGGGTAGGGTAGGGTAGTGTAGTTAGGGTAGGGTAGTGTAGTGTAGGGTAGGGTAGTGTAGTGTAGGGTAGGGTAGGGTAGTGTAGTGTAGGATAGGTTATTTTAGTGTAGTGTATGTAGGGTAGGATAGTGTAGGGTAGCGTAGGGTAGTGTAGGGTAGGGTAGGGTAGTGTAGGGTAGGGTAGTGTAGGGTAGGGTAGGGTAGTGTAGGGTAGTGTAGGGTAGGGTAGTGTAGTGTAATATGAGGTGGAACGAAGTTCACTGGGACAGCTAGTTAAATATATAAAGTTTCAATTGCATAGCTCTTATACTTTAGATATTATTGATATCTAAAAAACCCCGATTTCTTCACGGACTCACTGATGATCATCATAATACTTAGGGTACTTCCTGAATCCCTAGAAAGCTGAAATTTGGTATGTAAGCTAGTATTAGTACACAAACAGCAAAAAATCCTAAATCTAGGACCTTTTACCCCCAATCCCTTAAACTAGGGCATCAAAGTTTGTATGAGACTTCCGCAAATTTTTATGCTAGGGGTCTGAAAATTGATAATGGTACTCCTTGTTATAAATAATATAATAAATATTTCAGGATTTTTAGTAAATCACCCCCACCCTTTAAATTAGGTGATGAAATTAAGCACGCGCAAAACGCCTAATGTGCAACCGCTGTGATTGATGATGAAAAGCTTGGCGTCCGAACAGAAACTATTGTTGCCGATGTTGTGATTACGCCCAATGTCAATATCAGACAGCAATCAACCCGAACGGGCACACACATGAACGGGTCGTGAACATCAACATGTCGTTCCTAGTCGTGGGAAAAACGCATCACTTTAAAGAGCAGAGTGATTCGAATCTTCTACCTGGAAGGAGTTGAATCACTCATTTAGTTAAGTAGTTCATTTAATTCAGTGTAAAATAGTCATAAGCAACTTACAAAAGAAGTGAAATCCCACCAAAAACATTTTCTTGTAAAATGTTGCCAAGGCGAGACCATATGGCTCATTCTGTCAAAAAGTTGTCAGATCTCATGTAGATTTAAGCTTCTAACTCTACACGCTCTAATTCTACAACCCCTGACTTCACATACTCTACACGTTAGTCAAAATATATGGCTTGGCCATTTTACTACCGTCACATGGGTGTAAGGTGAAAAAAATATTTACTGTTCATTATTACTTGTAGTAGTTTTTGTAGAAACGAAACGGCCAAACCACATATTTTGACTAAGGTGTAGAGTTTGTGAAGTTAGGGCTTGTAGAATAAGGGCGTGTAGAATTAGAAGCTTGGCTCTACATAAGATCTGACAACTTTTTCACAGTGCAAGCCATATGGTCTCGTCTTGGCAATATTTTACATGAAAATGTTTTTTGATGGGATTATATTGACCTCTTCTGTTTATCTAAATATAAGGTGTAACAAAATTAGCTGAAACTATTTTAACTGGTGCTTCTACCCATGAAACTGAACAACATTCCCCATGAAACCCATAGTCAAATCTCAAAAAAAATTTGAACTTCCCATACTAAGTTGGCCGACCAGCTAATCGAGTTAGTATGGGAGAGCCTAATTATTTTTTTTGCGATTTGACTATGGGTTCCATGGGGAAAGTTGTTCAGTTTCATGGGTAGAAGCACCAGTTAAAATAGTTTCAGCTAATTTTGTTACACCTTATATATAAAAGAAGAAACTGACTGACTGAAATATCAACGCCAGCCCAAACCGCTGGGTCTAGAAATTCCAAATTTGACACGTACTCGTAGTTTCTCTATGAGGTCTAAGGGTGCACTAAGAAATGATTTTTCAAAATTCACCCCCTAAGGGGGTGGCAGCCACACAAGTGATCCTATAAGGGTACCATTTTTTTCTTTTGAGATGTAAGGTGTGGAACGAGACCCACGTTATCCTAATAGGTTTTTAACCGACTTCAAAAAAGGAGGAGGTTCTATGTTGCACTGTGGCGCGGCGGGACGCCGGTACGGGGGAAGTAGTCATCGGGAAACTTTCTGCATCCGTAATTAGTACAATTGTTAATTGATCAAATTCACAAAATAAGTTCGCCAATGACGCTAAAAATGTATGACGTCACTTGTGGGTATTTCAAACCCTTCGGCCGTCTACAGAACCGGAGTTTCGGAACTGGTTCCGTACGAGGCTTTTAAATTACTTGTATGGAACTGGTTCCCTACGAGGCTTTTTTTTTAACACTTTTAGAACAAAATTTCGTTTATGACAGATCGTAAAAATGACTAGCGGACCGATCCCCTATTCAAGGTGCTGCACTAAGGTGGTTGCTGCTTGCTTTTAATGGTTCCGTATTCAACAAGGAACCCTTATAGTTAGTTATGTCTGTCTTTCCGTCCGTCTATAGGTACATTTATCTGCGGCTTAGCTCGATCAGAGACTATTAGCACTAGATAGCTGTAATTAAGCGTGTGTATACATATTAATCACGCCGACAAAGTGGTTCAATAAAAGCTTTAAAAAAACTAGTTAGGATACCTCCCCTACATGTAAGGAGGGGGTTATTTCTTTTGTTGACCTACCCTATCGTGTGGGGTATCGTTGGTAACTTACCCTATCGTGTGGGGTATCGTTGGTAACTTACCCTATCGTGTGGGGTGTCGTTGGTAACCTACCCTATCGTGTAGGGTATCGTTGAATAGGTCTTACTGGGGGTTTACTAAAACCATTTTTCGATTCAAAGATCGGTTTGTGAAATAGTAAGCTTTAATTGCTATTTTTTGTTAGAGTAAGATAAGATAAGATAAGATAACATTTATTCGACAAAAAATACACACAGACAAAATTAAAATAACAAAAAGGTACAAATAACACCCAAAACAAAAAAAAACAAAAAAAGTAGACAAATATGAGTACGCTACAGTTATGAAAATTCAATGTGCACTTTGCCGAACTGGCCCCGACTCAGCATAATGCTGCAAGCAGGAAGACCTACCTACTGCGCTGTTATTCTGCCGGTGCCGAGAGGAATCGTCGCGTGCGCCATCGCAGGGAAAAAAATATAAAACAGAACGTAAAAACAAAAAGAAAATAACATAATAATTTGGAAGTTACAGATAATAACAATTGCCAAAAAAAAATTATCAATTTATAAATAAATAAATATTAAGCACTACCTAGAGTCAAGTGCTCCCTCCCCCTTATACCAGCTAAAACCCTATTTAAGGGAAAAGTTGTAAATAGTAATCAATTTTAAGGAAAACTATAACGGCTAAGTATCGACTTTCTTAGATTAGGAGAAATAGTCGACCAACTTAAGCTGCGCAGTTGGATTTGTACTAATGAGGACATAGATTTTCCATACAAAATGTTCTATTACCAACTGCAAATATAATTTAGTTTTAGGTTATACATTTATTTTTTGAAAAGACTACGGAACCCTACGTTACGCGAATCCGACTCGCACTTGGCCGGTTTTTATAAGTTTAAGCTTGCTTCTATCTTTAATGCAAGAAATCGTAAGTATCTACTATTTTTTTTATTCACAATTTGTAAACCCTTGGATCATCTCACCTGATGGTAAGTGACGATGATGCCGGAGACGGAGCGGGCCTACCAACGTTCCCCAACGCAATGGAGAACTGGCTTACTTACGTTCCACAACGACGACATGGTGAAGATTGTGGGAGGCTACTACATGCGGCTGATACAGCCGAAAACGTCCACTTGGTTCGTTCCTCAAATTGTTCCTTTGTAGGTAAACATATTTACTTTGTAGGTAAACATATTTACTTTGTAGGTAAACATATTTACTTTGTAGGTAAACATATTTACTTACGATGTCGTCTTTGTATTAAGTCACCTGGACCTGGATGTGATCTACGATTAAGATGAGCGAGTCTGTATTGACTGCAGTCAGTGCTAAAAAAAATTCTTAAACCTAAAAACCTTTAGGTACAAGCTTTTAATATTGCATTGTCACGCAATATACCTACATATGCATTGAAAATTTCAGCTCAATCGGAAACCGGGAAATAGGTCAAATTTAACTTGCAAGATTTCATACAGACATCCCGGTACAGATTAAGCGAAACCAATGCTTGTAAAAAAGTGATTTTCGGACGTCAACAAAAGTTAAATATTTAAATTGTGTTTGGCCCGAAATAGTTCTTGTAGCACATTATACAACGGTACCTATAGTTCATAATCATCATATCAGCCGGAAGACGTCCACTGCTGGACCAAGGCCTCCCCTAAGGATTTCTACGACGACTGGTCCTGCGTTGCCCGTATCCAGCGGCTTGCTGCGACCTTCACCAGGTAGTCGGTCCACCGCGTGGGAGGCCTGCTTAGTGCTTACGCTGATTCTTCCGGTTTGCGGTGACCACACGAGAACATTTAAGCCTAACGTTCATCTGATCTACGAGCTATGTGTCCCGCCCATTGCCACTTAAGTTTAGCGATTCTGTGAGCAAAGTCGTTTCGATTATCTTGGTTCTCCCACGGATCTCCTCGTTTCTGATTCGATCGCGCTGGGAAGCTGTAAGCATAGCACGCTTTATCGCCCTTTGGGTGACGCCTGATCGTCTTGACTAGAGGCCTCTAGCAAAGAGTAGGGAACCCATAGTTAAGTGACCATGTCTCAAGCCTACTTAATATTATAAACGCGAAAGTTTGTAAGAATGTATGGATGGATGTATGGATGTATGTTTGTTACTCTTTCACGCAAAAACTGCTTAACGGATCTGGTTGAAATTTGGTAGGTAGACAGATTAGGACCAGGATTAACACATAGGCTAGTACCGTTATCCACGCTCGCGAGCCGCTTGCGGCTCGGGCCCTGCGCACACTTTAAAAGTCATCGAAACATTGTCCACGCGGGTGAAGCCGCGGGAAACAGGTAGTTCCGTAATATATATTAGTGATATTAGATACCTATTATAACCCACGTCCGGTCGGTATTGCTCTTTTTCTTAACGAACTTGGCTAACAAACGTTTTCAGCTACTGCACAATCAGTATTCTGTACCACCACTAATTATTTATTTAACAGCGCGTAATTAAACCGATCGCAATCAAATTATATATGCTGTTTGCGTTGTTAATACAAGTTTATGACGCTGAATAGTTGCGTCCCTTCTTGTCGCTGCGCAAGCGCACATTTTCGCTCTCACTCTGGCGCAGCTGACGCAACGCGCGCCGACTGATGATGATGTGCATGCATTCACTCTCGGAGTAAACACCAGAAAGTTACTACGTTAACTTTGGAATTAAAACCTTTTTTGATTTTAAATCATTTGTTAATTAATTAGCTAACAGAAGTGTACAGTGCACGCGTCTAAGGTGGTTCAATAGAAGCACATATACAAAGTGAAAGTGAGGTTTCTGAGTAGGTATTGTAGCAAAGTGAAAAGTTAAGTTAAGAAATCAGGGCGAAGGTTGAATTTCATCACAATGGACGCCACAAGTAAGTTCATCTTCGGAGTTTATAAATATCTAATAGTCTATGGGGTGACTTTTAATTAGTTCATGATAGTAAAGGATATGAATGTACTCGTGATTACAAACAACTTTATCAAAGAAAATGTATGTCTTAAATTAAACTAGATTTGATAACTTATTATTGTATCGAGAATCAAATGATTTTTTTTCTGATTTGACATACAGTTTCTTTGGGAAGTTTGTTTGTAATCACGAGTACATTCATATCATTTGCTATCAAGAACTAATTAGAGGGTGAAAAAAAATTGGTGTATGAACCGTTAACTGTGGCTTCTACATATCGTCCTGAACAACTTTCCCCAAGGAACCCATAGGTAGTCAATTCGCAAAAAACAATTTCGACGCTCCATACAAAAATGTTCAAAATTGGTCGGAAGAGTTTAATTTTTTTTTGTGATTTCAGCAAACTTGTAGAACAAAAGTTGTTCAGTATGATGAGTAGAAGCCCCAGTTAACGGGGCCTACACTAATTTTGTTACACCCTGTATAAGGTTACTTACTATTAAAGATGTCTGCTTAGACTTTGATTACCTACCTACTCTGGATTACAATGATCGTATTTTTTTTGCTTTGGTTTTTTGTTTTAGTTCTTTCGTAACAACGAAACTTGGTGGGATGATAGTGCACTCTTAAGTAAAAACCGGCCAAGTACGAGTCGGACTCGCGGAAGGTAGGGTTCCGTAGTCTTTCCAAAAAATAAATGTATATTTTCAAAAACAAAATTATATTTGCAGTTGGTAATAGAACGTTTTGTATGGAAAATCAATGAACTTCTTTCAAATCCAACTCTACACATTAAGTTGTTTGACTATTACTCCTAAACTAAGAAAGTCTAATAGCCGTATAGTTTTCCTTAAATTGATTATATGTCCTACTATTTACATTTTTTTCAGATGTCCATAAATAGTGGTTTAGCTGGTAAGGAAGGGGGGAGGGTACTTGACTCTAACAAAAATTAGCAATTTAAATATGCCAGTAATATAGAAGTCATTGACTTTAAAGCTTAATATTTCACAATCGGATCACTGAATCAAAAAATTATAAAATTATAGTTTTGAAAGACCCATTCAACTACACGACAGGGTACGTCAACAGAAAAAATCACAACTTTTTTAAATGTAGGCGAGGTACCCTAAAAACTATTTTTTCAAAATTTTACTCTACCACTTTATGGGCGTGATTAATACGTATTTATTATATCAGCTCATATACGTCCCCACCGAGGGGCTCGAGCCTACCCTGAATCAGGGCGATTAGGGCTTAGTCGACCACGCGGGCCCAGTGCGGGTTGGTCGACTTCACAGTCTTCACACACAACCTTCGAGTTTCTTCGCAGGCATGCGCAGGTTTCCTCACGATGTTTTCCTTCACCGTTAAAGCAATCGGTAATTATATGTACGTAAGTTTTTGAAAAACTCATTGGTACATTGGCCGTCCAGATTTGAACCCGGTACCTCTGGTTAGATGGACCGAGTCGTTACCGGTTGAGCCACCGACGCTTTTTACTACGTTTTAATACGTATATCCATGCTAAATTACATCTATCTAGTTTATTCATATTCAGAGACTTTATAGTAAGAGCTAGGCCGCGGACAGACGGACAGACAGACATGGCAATATAAGGGTTCGTCGTTGATTTCGGAACCCTAAAAACCTCAAATAAGAATCGGCAAAGAATCATACTCGCGCTAATAAAAGATTCATACTCGCGCTAATAAAAGAATCATACTCGCGCTAATAAAAGAATCATACTCGCGCTAATAAAAGAATCATACTCGCGCTAATAAAGAATCATACTCGCGCTAATAAAAGAATCATACTCGCGCTAATAAAAGAATCATACTCGCGCTAATAATAGAATCATACTCGTGCTAATAAAAGAATCATACTCGCGCTAATAAAAGCATCATACTCGCGCAAATAAAAGAATCATACTCGCGCTAATAAAAGAATCATACTCGCGCTAATAAAAGAATCATACTCGCGCTAATAAAAGAATCATACTCGCGCAAATAAAAGAATCATACTCGCGCTAATAAAAGAATCATACTCGCGCAAATAAAAGAATCATACTCGCGCAAATAAAAGAATCATACTCGCGCTAATAAAAGAATCATAGTCGAACCAATAAAACAAAATCATTTTCTTGGTAAACAACATGCGCAACACAAACACTTAATAATAATAACGGAATAACGGTGGTACGGAATAACGGTGGTACGGAATAACGGTGGTACGGAATAACGGTGGTACGGAATAACGGTGGTACGGAATAATGGAACCCTCGCTGCGGAAGCGCATCCACTTTGCTGCTTCTTTTTTAGGGTTCCGTACACCCAGAGGGTGACAATAAATGGGACCCTACACTACTAAGCCTTCGCTGTCTGTTTGTCGGTCTGTCTCTCAGCGGGCTGTATTTCATGAACCGTAATAGGTAGACAATTCAAATTTTCACAGAGTGTATAGTGATATTGGCGCTGTGCTGTAACGACAAATAATAAAAAAGTCTTCTATACAAGAAACGGTGAAGGTAAACATCGTGAGTGACACCTGCACACGCCTGCGAAGAAATTCGAAGGTTATGTGTGAAGTCGACCAACCCGCACTGGGCCCGCGTGGTTGACTAAGGCCCGATCGCCCTTATTCAGGGTAGGCTCGAGCCCCTCGGTTGGGACGTATATTAGCTGATATGACAAGAAGCATGTTTTTAACCGTCCAAGCCGACCTTGAATGTTGACGTTCCCTTCCTTCAACCATTTTACCTTTTTCAAACGACTTCCAAAAAGGAGGAGGTTCTCAATTAGCCTGTATGTTTTTTTTATGTAGTTACCTCGGAACTTTTGACTGGGTGAACCGATTTTGATGATTCTTTTTTTATTTGAAAGCTAGTGCTTTCCGTGTGGTCCCATGTAAATTTTATCAAAAAATAAACAAAAACCAAAAATAATAATGCAAATTGTTCGAAGTTGTTGCGATGGAAGTAGGTTTTTCTAACGTGTTTAGCGTTTTCAATTATTTATTTTGCTACTAAATTAAAGTAGTTTCACACCAATACAAGAAGCATCAC